>CM069594.1:35375794-37775794 GCA_035771175.1 Paratinospora sagittata
ATTGGTGGAATTTGAGTTGTTGGTAACGGTGGCAATGCTGTGGGCTTGGGCAATGTGGGAATTGGAGGCAAAGGAGGTAATGTTGGGAGCTTGGGAAAGGTGGGGACAACTGGTGACGCCGGTGCAGGGGTGACCAGAAGATGGCGAGCAGCCATGCTTAGATTGAAAAAAGAGAACAAGGCAAGAACAAATATACTAGAAGTGGCCATTCTTAAATGGGAATTGCAGCTTTCAGAACTTAGTTTGGTGAAGGAGAGTAAAGAGGGAAGCTGTTGTGAAATGTTGGAGATGATGAACTGATAGCTATAGCTTGGGTTTCTTATATAGCAAGAGATTTGCAGAGTAACTTGATGAAGTTGGGTGTTTAGGTTGGCGAGAAGGGCTTCATCTATAGTTGGAGGAAGCAAGAAATTAGGTGTTGGACGTTTCTTCTAACTGTTGGCCTATGTATTAATATTAATTGTACATTATAAATGGCATCTAATTTTAGCTTAATTAAATGATCCATTAAGTTAATTAATTATTGAGCTTTTTAAGTCATTTTAATTTTTATGGTAGGAGTTTTGCAATGTGTAAAGACTCAAATATGTAACTCCAAGCCAAAATAATGTAGTTGAGAAACAAAACCGGACCCTAAAGGATATGATTAGAAGTATGATAAGTCATCACTTTAGAGAAAAGCCTTAAAAACTGTAGTATACATACTTAACCGAGTTCCAAGCAAAGCGGTAGCTAAAACCCGATATGAGTTATGGACATTTATGTTCATAACTCATATGGGGAACTCGGTTAAGTATGTACACTGTAGTTTTTAAGGCTTCTCTCCAAAGTGATTTAGTAAAGAAGAGTGACTTATCATACTTCTAACCATATCCTTTAGAATTCGGTTTCGTCTCTTAACTACATCATTTTGGCTTGAAGTCATTTAATTAGGCTAAAATTAAATAGCATTTATAATGTAAAATTAATATTAATGTATAGGCCACAATTTGAAGAAATGTCTAACATTAAGTAAGGTCTCATAGTTCTGAATTGTTAGCTTACCTTCCTCACCTATACTTTTATCAAATGTCAAAAACAGTTACGTGGTATACCCCAAAAATTATATATAGAATAATAAAAGCAGGTGGAATACGAGCAAAATATTCAAGGAAGAGAGAAGCTGTGGTTATTGTTGGGCTAGGCTAGCTAATTTTGTTCCTTCTTTCTTGCCTGCACACGAAAACCTGGGCATGGTACTGTTACTATGCTTCTGTTGGTTGCTATAATTTGATAATTAGTTGTAATATTGTATATATCAAAGTGTCTTCGTTCTTTTCTTTTATTTCTTGGGGTGTCAAAGTGACGTGTATCCGTGGTTAGGATGAAGGAATTTCGCAGTAACTAACATTATTAAAAATCTAATTAAATAGTAGGATGTGTTAAAAAACAATAGAAGATAAATACATAAATGTTTGTTTCCTAAGATCATAAACATAACAAATTGAATTCATAAATAAATAAATAGAATTCTAAAAATGATCAGCAAACAGTACCATATATCCCAAATTTTTAACATACTTTTCTAAGACACATAGGGATATCTATTGGATATACATTAAGATATGCATCACATACTCATCCAATTAACCATATGTTAGAAATGGATGTTACGTATTATATTAGAAAAGGATTTTCCCAATTGAATATAGAATTATAAAATCCCTTCAATCTTTTCATGTGAGAGATGACAAAATGGGTGAGATTTATGGAGTAGAATAGAATAGGTAATAAAGTTGGTCTCCTAAATTTTCAATTTTCCCGAAACAATCTGTTTCTTAGGTCTAAGGCAAAAAAAAAAAAAAAAAAAAAAAAAAAAGGAGACAGGGTAACCTCTCTTGGTGTTAATGTGGCAATTTCATTAATTTGTTAAGCTATATCATGGGTTGGTTTCCAAAGCTTTTTGGACTAAGAAAATGTAAGCATGAGTGAGTGAGAGGGTGAACTAACGACTGATTCTTCAAACTTCCCTCAACTAAATCTCATCAAACTTCCATTTAATTCTTCTCTCATCCCCTATAAAATCCCATCACTTGATCATGCTTCAACTCATCAAACAACTTCAAAGCTCTTTGGACTTTTATAACTAGGTAGCAATTAAGCTCTTGCTCATCTAGATCAATCATGGCTGGTTCTAAGCATTTCTTGGTTTCATATCTGATCCTTGCACTGGCCTTGTCCTGCATCGACACGAACTTTGCGGCTCGCCATCTTTTGGACACACCACCAGCAGCTCCAGCAGTGCCGACATTGCCCACAATTCCATCTCTTCCAAAGCCAACAGCACTGCCACCATTGCCCACAATTCCAACTTTGCCAACAGTCCCAACTTTGCCAACAGTCCCAACTATCCCCATGACAGGCTTACCACCATTGCCCAGTATTCCTCAAATTCCTTCTAATTTGCCACAGCCCACATTACCAAACATCCCAGCTGGTGCTATTCCTCAGCTCACATTACCTCCTCTTTCATCAATTCCACTTCCCACAATTCCAACAAATCTGCCCTCATTTCCTAACATCCCAATTACAATTCCTTTCCTGTCTCCACCTCCTTCAACCAGTACTAGCAGCCCCTAGATAATTTGCAGCCACCATTTGATCCATCTTAGTTTATTCTACTATGTATGATTTGGTTTATGCTGTGCTATTTTTCTTAGTTTTCTTGGTGGGCGCTGGAGCATTTGATTTTACAGAAGGCTGGTTTACATAGTGGGAGACCCACTTTTACTCATGTTTTGAGGTCGTTGTGAAACCGCCCATATCATATATGTATTGATCTTTGGCTTATTAGCTATGTGTTATTTCATTTATGTATTGTATTGTATGTTGTGGGAGTGATTATGTATTTCTGGGTTGCAGTTTTTTTTCTTATATATATACAAATTTCTGTATTGCATGCAGTTGGATTTGCTACTTGAATTTAATTTCTACTTCTAATATATATGTTTTGATTCGCGTCTTCTTGGATGGTCAAATATCCAATTAGTTGGGCTGGATCTCATCCTCAGTTTTGACGGAGGTAATCCATATATAAACCCAAGCCCAAGAACATGTCATGACCTGGATATTTGAATGCAAGCCCTACCCCAAAGTGAGCTACAAAACTAATAATCTACAGCATGATAAAAGTAGAAGAAATCTTAAAATAACACCTAACAGAATTAATAATTAATTATAAGGCTATAAAGTAAGAGAGTTCATTATCCTTAATATAATTATAAACCTAAATAGCTGGTATTTACTAACTAAGAAAAAGGAAATATTAATTGTACCATTCAAAAAAATTTAATTAATTTATAATATACAGTACGAAATATCTTTGAATGTATAATCCATGCAATTTGCGGGAGCAAAATCGTCCAATTGTATTTTGTTACAAAAGAAAAATGCGATGATAATAGTAAGTCAAACTTATTGTAGTCGATTTTTTTTATTTTTATTTATTTATTTATTTATTTTTAATTGTAAGACCTTCTAACTTTAACTATCTTTTACCAAGACCCGGATAATAGGATGGTGCAGTCGTTTTCAGCTACAAGCCAATAGAACGGACAAACATTAAGGACGTCACTGTCGGCAATTTGGTTAAGGATATAGAGAGAGAAAAAGAAAAAAAGAAAGAGAGAGAATGGGAATGGATGGGAAAGGATGGGAATGGATGAGAATGGACCCATCCATCCATCCATAACATGGTCATGGGCATATGGGGCCATTGGGGGATGTCATGGATGGGTGGGGACTGGGACTTGGCGACATTTATGTTGAAGTCGTAAGTGGTAATAAGTACAGATAGAGGAGGATGCACCGTACCCAGTCATTCACTGTCCACGTGTTTTGTCTTAATAATTGTCGTTGGTGTCGCATTCGGTTGCCACTTGCCATATATCACCGCATTCGACGATGCTTACTTGTCTCTTCCTCGACCTCAACGTGGGCCCAGCTCCTCCAACAACCCTCCTTTGCCCAAAATGGAATATTGCAGCCCCGTAACACCTAACCCAACTCAATTCAACCCACTCACTCACACCAGACATGCCCTGCCATGACCCGCGTCCTCGCCCTAGATTTTGGCTTCAATCCTCTAATCGCCACACCGCCCCTTCCAATTACAAATTCTACAGTTTTAATCCACGAGGTTGATTTCTCTAGTCAATACATGACTACAAGTATACATGACTTTTGATAAATCACCACCACAAAGAAAGCATAGTCAAGACTAATCGATGTATTTTAAACCGACTAATTTTTATACTAATAAAAAGTCATAGGATCACCGTCATTGCCACGAGTGTTTGTATTTGATAATATCTGTTTATAAGGTTTGAGTGTTATATAGGATGTCTCTCGTCACATATTTATTAATCTTTCAATCTTATTTAAAGTCGAACTTATAACATTTATTAAATTATATTAAATTATATATTTATTCGTATGATTCTATAAAAATGCAAAGATTATAAAGTTATATAATTTGTATTTCAGTTTTCATTCCAATAAGGACAATATTATCCATAATTAGTCTTAATTTTTTCATCCATCCCTTCCTTTTATGTCTTAGTAAAGCCTTATTTTAAGGAGGATGTCCTAAAACCTGACTTTTTTCTTACCATATATATTATGCTGCGTATTGAAAAGATACATTTGAGTAATAACTTCTCGTCAAATATCTATTAATTTTGAATTCCGTATCTAAAAAAATAAAAAAAGAAATGAATTTTGTAATATAACTAGGCATATTTATTGTCTAGAACGTCACTACATATCATTTGAAAAACGCTAAATACAGTTAGCAATTAAGTAATAGATAAAAAGAATTAATTTCCATATAAAAAACGGTGCACGTAACTGGATTCAATAAAGCTTGGATGGAACGTGCAATGAGACAGGCAAAGGACACAGTAGAGACCCGTGGCACACCAACTTTTCTTAAGGTGTCGCTGAAGTCCCATACACGCTTCGGTAAAGCCGCTGCCCCCAAGATCTTCACTTCATCTTCGGTCCCAAGCCGCTGTTGAACCCAATCATAGCGCCCCAGCAGGACCCAGTTTCTTCCTTACTTTCTTTCTTTAATATATACTTTCTTTTTTTTTTAATCTCCTTGATGATTATGGTCGGCTTCGCATTCTCACGCTTTTCTCGTACTTGTTTCTTATCGTGCCGGCCTATATCAGCAACCTTAAGCTCATCCTTTCCTCAGGAGTCAGGAATTTACACATCGCCTTTCCCCACCGACCACGGCTGTGCATGCAGCCACAAAATAATTAATACCTGAAAATGCAAGAGATCGATCTTATGGGTTAATTATAATTGAGGAGTAATAGGCTTGATTCTGCTTTTGTTTTTATGTTTTAATAGCTTTAGTTCTTGGATTGCCCATTTTAGTACTACTTAATTCTCTTTTTTTTTTTTTTTTTAAACCCTTTTAGATGTGGGTCGCTTAATAGATATGTATTCATATTTGTAGTACATTTATTAGGGTGAAATGACTATTAATGGATGATTACTCCAAAAACAAGTTATTCTAAGCTAACGGAATAATACCCAAAAATGAAGTATTGTAAGCTACAATCTTCTTGGCATCTCTATTTATTAGCAGCCAGCCAATTCACCTTTCTTTCATGAAAAAAAATAAATAAATAAAGTGGTAAATGCATGTTATAACAAAAGAAAAGAGACAAAAACAGACTAGAGGCAGCCCCCTAGCTCTTTACAACTTATCAAGACACATTAATATCGTTTAAGGCTAAAAGGAATCTATATATCATCACAACTAACATTCAAAGCCAGCATAAAAAAGAAAGAAGAGGGTAGAAGGGCAGGAGGGCTTACCTTTCTCTTTTCGCCTTTTGACCTCTAGGCTCATTCTTCTCTCGCTTTCAAACTTGAAAGGTAACCATACATAGTCTATATGATGACTCAGCTACTCTCTTATTCACAGCCAACAAAGATATTGTAAATAGCAAAAGTGAAATACAAATTTAACACGCAAATTAAATCAATGTAAAACCAAACTTGGTCGCCAACAAAGATATTGTAAATAGCAAAAGTGAAATACAAATTTAACACGCAAATTAAATCAATGTAAAACCAAACTTGGTCGCAATTAACAAATTAACCAAGATTTACGTGGTTTGACGAATGTTCAGTTATGTCTGTAAAGAATGAGAATTAAATCCACCACTATAGAAAACTAAAGAAAAATATTTTTACAATCTAAAAATTCTATCCAAAATTATATTCACGTTGATGTGGTGTACAATGATCGGATAGTATTTCTTTGTCTTTTTTTTCTAATAATATAGTGATGTGATGTATTCTTGCATCAACTTAAATATAAATTAGAGCATATATCTTACGTCGTTTTAGTAATCTTCAAAACTAAAAGGATACAATTACTTGTGTTCACTTCTATTTCTTATGTACTCATCCTATTAATTATGAGTATTGTTTATATTGGTGCAAAGTTATATAAAATTAAACAAAAATATTAAAACAATATTCCAAAATACATACCTAAGCTAATGTAATAAGTTGTGAATGCATGGCTGATTTTTTTCTTTTTTATTTTCTTTGTTTACGGGCGTCAGTTTAATTGGATATATATTTTGGATCATTTTAGCTACCCATAAAATTAAGAACTTAACCAATAACAAAAAGACAAAATTGGTACTCTTAATAAGTTAATTTCGAGAAGCACTTAACAAGTAGCATATATATATATATATATATGTCAAATGCAATTACCACAGGTAGTAACCCACAGGTTAAACTGGGCAGCTAGCTAGTCTTAATTCCCCTAGCTAGCTTCTTATTACCACCAATGAATGAACTGATCGAACAGTCTCAAGTGGATAAGCTGACTGACCAATTTTTTCAAGTCGACATTAAGAACCCTCCAAGATCTTGCAATATATATCGCTTTCTTTCCCATTACTTCAAACATGAGGTACTGATCAAAGACTAAGAGATATATATTCCAAATACATACATTCATATAGCTTTAATTCTTTCCATTTTTGATTTCAAATTTGTGTCCTTATACGGCGTAGGAAACTTCCTTATTATTCAAAGCTTCCACTTTGACTGCTTGGCACGTTTCGCATAATAGAGTAACGGTGAATATATTGATGATGACTATATGGTGTAGAAAACCGAAAATCAAACAATACCATTCATACTTTTGAGAAACTAAAACTGCCGTAGCTAACTCTGTTGCGTCTTGGCCATGCCATCGACTAAATCTAATACCTCTAGATGGTCTCTATATAATTATTTTTTTTTTATAAATTGTTTTCGAATTAAACATATTTATTATTATGATTATTACGTGCATGCAAATGCTTATATTCTTACCTAGTTGAAGCAAGTACTAGTGGGTACTGTTGATTATTTGGCTCGTCCTATTTGTGGGCGTTTATGTCATTTTATTATGAAGTTAGTATTTGAAGCAAACCCTAACTTCTATTAGTGTTTGAGTTGAACCATCTCATTATTATAAATACCCTATTACTGTATTTTGATGGTATGAGAGTTTTGAAGCATATTTTGATAGTATGAGAATCACTAATTCCCCAATTAGTGATTCTCATCTCCCGTGGAGTAGCCGGAGTTTCGCCGAACCACGTAAATCTTTGTGTTCTTGTTTCTATTATTTACTTTTGCATTCGATTGGTTTGATATTCGATTCTGCTACGCACAACAGGTACAAATTATAATAGCATCAACTAGTCCAAATTAATTAATAATTATTACAACTATTGATAACTGGTGAAGATGGTATTTCTAAGTCTTTTTGGCTTTTTTTTTTTTTTTATGAAGCTGGAGTCTAAGCAAAGATATGTATGTTAAGTGATCGGTGTATAGCCAATATTCTTTTTATATAAAAAATTTGGAATGATATAACTAAATACTAATTTAGGAAGCATTTATATGTCCAAAAATACAAAAGCAAGAGTTCCTTTACCTTATAATCTTTAAACTTTTATCTTATAAGCATCATCAAACGAAAGTACTGAAAAGATTTTATATTCTAAGATAAATGCAATGGATATAATTTAACTTGCTGACAAACTTCAATGACAGTTATATGTGGCTTTAAAAATTGTAGAAAATTCACAATTATAATACTCGACTAGAGAATATGATTCAAAGTGCATAGAAATTTAGTTTAGAAAGATGCTAAAACTTGGTCATATATATATATATATATATACCAAAATTTTCCTATACTTACTAGAATAAGGTCATATATATACGCTATGATTTTCAGTTGATTTAATCAAAGTGTATCATATCACGTTATTTTATGTAAGATTTTGAATACTTGAGTGGGCATAGAAATAAAATACAAATTAAGAATTTAATGACTAGATTATATCCTTTTTTTTATTTATTAAGACCAAACAAAAGGCGGCTCCCGAGTCCTGATTGCTGATACACTACTTCTGAAATAACTGTATAGCCACAAACACCCCATGACCATGACGTTCCTATATAATTTATTGCTCTAGATCAATCTAAATCCTTGAAAGTCTCGAATTTTAAAGATTAAATACTCTGACTTCATCAAGATAAGTTACAAGTCACAACCTCCATGCTATAAAAAAAATAATAACAAAAAAATGTATAAGTTAGAAAAAAAACAAATTCAGTATCAAGATCACCAAATAGCATCTAAACTCCATCCCTTAGTTTTCAGCTCCTGCATATGTGGAATGAAATCACTTGTTGCAGAGAAATCAACAGCAACTAAATTTAATCAGGTAATCTATTATATCATATGGGCACGTGTTGAAACCTATTAGTTCATGCTCTTGTCTTCAACCCAACGTAGAAGGCAATTCCAACTCCTATGGTAGTAGCAATCTGTCATAAAAGATTAATTTTGTCATATAGACGTGAGTTCAAGAAATTAAATAATGCACCACATAATCATATCAGCCCAAAAATTATATATAATTACAAGATATTTCTTTTTTTTCACTAATAATGTGTGTATTACTGTATCTACTTGAATATTAAGTTAGAATACATATCTTTAAGTCATTTTAACAATCTTTTAATCATATTTAGAAATAAAATATTTTTTCAAGAGAATCACTAATTTTCTAGACAAAAACATCATTTTCTCGGGCAACCACACACACCCTTAATTATGTTTCCTTCTTACACGACGCATGCACTTAAAAAAAGAACCAAAATTATAAGAATAAGAACCCAGCTAGCTAGATCAGCAAGGGGCCATCAATTCATCCTTACTGATACGGTTCAGATACAATGAAATATAATAAATAATAATTACCCGTTAGTTAGATGAGGATCACTGGCTGATGTCTTTCACTGGAACGTCATAAATACAGTCAATAAAAAGCACCAATTAATGATTCAAAACAGCCCAGCCAGCAAGCAAGAATCAGAAAGAAGTGCTGAGCACCAACAACATCAAAACACAAAAGGACACACATTTGATGATGTACAAGAACCCATTGGACAAAACACCAGAGCTAACTAATAGCACAGCTCATAGAAGAGACTCTTTGCAGAGATATCAGATAAGCTAAGATAAGCAAAGTACTGATTGAAACTACATAGAAGAGAAAAAGTAAAAGAAGTGATCAGGAAAGTGGATTTTGTTTTAGTTCCAATACGACTACTCTCTTCCAAAGTCAGATCGTCTCTGATAAAGCAAAAAACGAAAAGAAAAAGAAGCAAAGAAAAGAAAGAAATCAATTTCATACAAGAAGGGAAGGGTCACTGATTGTTCTCTTCAAGTCCCATTTTTCACAAACAAAGAAAAGTAGAAGCAAGCGTGCCTCAAACCCCTCTTCACGCTTTCTTTCTCCCCCTACTATTACTCTGTGAACTGTTTTCAATGCCATTGACAGCACAGAAAAACCTGCAAGCTAGCCATGTAGTACAACAACAACCACAAAACAAACCCAAACCCATCTTCTTTCTTTTTCTTGACTTTTTCTATTTCCTCTGTACCCTTCACGAAGCTTTATAAAGCAGATGTATCGATTCCCCATTATCTCTTCCACACTCCACTATCTCTCCTGCAGCAACAGCAGCAGTAGTAACAGCTGCTACTGCAGCTGCAGTTGCCGCAGTCGTAGCAGAAAATGCCCAGTCTCAAACTCCAATGCAACCAGTTACAAAGATTTAAAAAAACAAAAAGAAAAAAAAGATGAATTAAAAAGAAAGAAAGAAGAATAAAAAGATTGGTCTCCACGTTACACCCATTCAAAGGAAAAAGATTTGCTAGTTGCTACACTTCTTTTTTTTTTTTTCCATCTTTTTTTCAACTTTCCAAAAGCCCATTAACACTAAAAACCCTAAAAAAAAAAAAAAAAAACTGAAGATTAATTAAAAGTAAAATTAAATTAATTTAACAAACATATCTCCGAACATCTCCTAATAATCAAAAGACCGAAAATCAGAAAGGCGGCGGTGGTTGCCGGGCAGTCGGAACCCATATCACATCCGAAGAGGGCACGTGGCAGCTATAGAGAGACATCCCACACGACTCACCGGCCGGCGCTTGTGACAGCGGCGCCGCCGGCTGTTGCGCCCTTTCGTCTCCGTCACTAGACGTAGCCTGGTGGGCGCCGCCGCCGCTTACCGAATTCGGACCTTCTACTTCTTCAATCGGTAACCGGTGATACGAAGGACTAGAAAACGTAGTTGCGACGATATATACAGTAGAAGCGGCTATCAGCGTTCCGATCACCGACCCACCGAAGATCTGACCTTGCGGCCCGGCAAGCGAGATTGAGAACACGTTGGACGGAAAAGACGACGGCGAAGACGACAACGACGACGTGGAAGACGATTGAGGAAGGTAACTGGCGGAAATGGAGAGGATATCGAAACGGCCGTGAAATGTGACGGTGGCGCCGGGGTTGGTGGAGGGTTGACGGAGAGAGACGTTAGCGACGGCGCCGTTGCCGGAGAGGACGCAGAGACCGACGTTTCGCTGACGGGCGAAAGAGACGATGGCTTCGACGATGTCGACGCCAGAGGGAAGTTCGAGCACGTGAGGTCGCATTGCGCAGTGATCGGTGTCACGTGTTATGATGACGGGTGGCTTGGGCTTGTTCTTGGAGCCAGGTGGGCGGCCACGTGGTCGTCTCACGACTTCGATGGTAGCGCCGTCTCCGCCGGTAGCGGTGGCGCCGCCGCCGCTGTTGGCTCCTTCAATTGTCTTTGTTTTCTTGCTGGTGGTGGCACCACCGCCGCTTCTGCTCTCGTCTTCTTCTGGAGTGCCGTGGCATTCTCGAGCTCTGAGTTGCTGGTGTTGGTGGTGGTGGTGGTTGTGGAACTGCTGGTGGTGGAGCTGGGGGTGGTGGAGACTAGTGAACATGTTGGAATGTTTGGCTTCTTCAAGAGTAGTATTATGGTGTTCTCCTTTCATTAGTACCACCCACTACTTAGATTATTGTTTTTTTCTTTTTCTCTTAGGGAACTAACAAACTTCATTTCATCTCTCCCCAACCTTACATTATTGATTTTTTTTTTTTTTTTGTGGGTTGCTCCTATAGCAAAACTAGCAAACAAAGAGAACAAGAGATACAGAATCTGAGGTTTTTAGGGTTATGGCTTGGATAAATAAATAAAGAAATGGGGTGGCGGGGAGTCTTGGT
Organism: Paratinospora sagittata; assembly: GCA_035771175.1. NCBI lineage: Eukaryota > Viridiplantae > Streptophyta > Magnoliopsida > Ranunculales > Menispermaceae > Paratinospora > Paratinospora sagittata. The sequence continues at coordinate 35,387,479 of CM069594.1, forward strand.
GTATAAATTAATGGAAGAAAGAAGAAGAAGAAGAAGAAGAAGAAGGGTATAGTGGAAATGGGAGGGGGGGTGGTTGAGCTTTGAAACGAAGATAAGTAATGTAGGTGGTGGCCAGTGGGGCCACCTGTAAGAGTGAGAAACAGGCACTCTTTCTCTTCTCTTCTCTTCTTTACTTTTCTTTTATTTTTGATCGAAGAAGTAAGAAGATCACCGTCTTCAGCATTTTTGTCTTTGGATTGTAAGGGTATGATGATGGATGATAGGCTAGGAGTATTGGTGATGAGTAAGCATTAAAGCTTTGTTTCCGTAATTAGAAATGGAAAAACCAAATCCTGTTCGCCCACTTCCTTTGACCAAACTGTTTGATTTTGCTCCCCACCCCATTATTTTCCTCTCTTGTCGTATTAGATTTAGATCCGCTAGCCATTTTGAAAGTATGAGAGAGAGAGAGAGAGAGAGGGTCAACTTCTTCACGTGAGGGCTAAGTGACCCTTCCTGCACTTTCATTAATATCGGAAATTCTCTTTTTTCTTTTTTCTTTTTTCTTTTTTCTTTTTCTTTTTTTCTTTTTGTGCAAGTAATGATTTATTGTGTTTTAACTTTAATTGGAGTGATCAACAGTCTTGCTTAACAAACTTAATCATTTTCAAAATGTTGCAATATCCCTTCTTCTTCTTCTTTTTCTAATTTGTATTAAGAATAAAAAAAATTATTGAGAAAGAATAATTCTAAAATGATTAAAAAAATTAAAAGATATCCTTGATGTAAAACTTTATCACAAAAATAATAATAATAATAATTAACATTATCATCCGTGTAATTTTGACTATTGGTTTTTAGATCATTTTATCATTTCTATTCGTTGCTACATATCAAGGGACAAGGAGAAATAAGAGACTGGAGAGAATCATATATAAAGAGTCAATAAATCTAGATGTCTTTTTTGTTATTTTATTATATACAATAATTAATTTATTATGGCCTTTGATAGAGATGAGTGAAAGAAAAAGATTTTTTTTTAAAAAAAATAAATAAATAAATTTATGTAGCTGACTCATATAGTTAAAAAAAAAAAACTTAATCAATTTAAACATGCAGTAATTTGTTATCTTTTATTCCTGCCAGACAAGTCTTAAGTGACTTTTCTATTTTTTAGGTTTTTTATTATTTTTCTTGTGTTATATATGTTATGGTATCTAATTACTTCAGTTTAAGAAATTTAAAAAGAAATAAAGTAATATCATGATGCCACACAGTATTTCAGAAATATGATTCAATGAATTCAGAGACTAACAATAGCATGTTGAAGTCCACATCATATCAAATACCCTCTTTATTACCAAAAAAAAAAAAAAATAATCATTTCAAGCCTTTTTCTTTTTTCGGTTTTCCATTTGGTGTCCTCGTCCTTCGGGCGAAACTAATCTACGAGCACTGTAAGAGCATTGAGCAGCTCTTCTCAAGTGGGCGTAAACTTGTAGCCTTTTTTCTGTACTTCATTACCGGAATGTGTAAAAAAAAAAAAGCATTAATGGCATTTGTGAAATGTTATAAAAAAAAAGAAAAAAAAAAACTAAGCTATATTTATAACATAGTGTTATGATAAAATAAATACTACACTATGAAATGTATTTGTCATTTACAATAGCCTAGGATTTTCTTTTTATAACGGGTAAGAGAGTTTCATTAAGGAGGGTAGAGTTATTGCATTCTGCTATAATTTATTTCTGCTAGCAAAGAAGGCATTTCAATTGGCAAGTACATGATAACTTTTTATCATTGAAAAAATATTGTAAGTGATGCTTATGGTAGTGTTTTGACTTTCTATTGAAAGATAAAAACATCTACAATACTATTGAATGAGAGTAAGAGTTATTAAATATATATATATTATAAGGTCAAATAAAGTTTATTTATAAAATAAATATATATTATAAGGTCAAATAAACTTTAGACTTATGCATTAGCTTTATTTATAAGGTCAAATAAGCTTTATTTAAGCTAATGCATAAGTCTAAAGTTTGCACCCACGTCCAACATGATCTAATGAAGCTATGTTGAACTTATTCAGCACTTAAGTTCTAGATCAATAAATTAATATGATCCCAAATTGTTAATTGAAGTTAAACGCCTTGTCACATCTATATTAAATTTTTATCATTTCACTTATTCATGTGAATCAACAAATATGATATCTGTCCATTGCTTCCTCATTAAATGTTCTTAGCTTCTAAGATTTTTTTTATTTTTTATTTTTGGGTCGGGACTGATACAAAAATGAATGTAACTAAGACTCTTACACAACTTTATAAGGTGAGTGCAACAACGAAGGGCATGAAGTATTTAAATTCAAGAAAAGCACAAAATTGCTCCACAAGACTTAGGCCCTGAAGGAAGAGTGGGCTTGTCGACATATCGATACATTACTTTCCTTATCACTCCATGAGAAATAAAGACTCTCACCTAAACTTCAGCCTAGGAAAGACAAGTACTTTCCTCTAGGGAGAGAAATGCCACAAGATCTTCATTTATATATTAAGGCACGAACTTTTATCACTTGTTAACTAGGGATGTTTAAGATCGAGTTATAAATTTGTAGACCCAACCCAACCTAAAAGGTTTGGATTGGTTGGGTTAGTTGGGTTGGTCGATAAAATGAACACCCTAGTGTTAACCAAATGAGGGGAAGTCTATCAAAGCAAGGATGCTTCGGCTAAGGTCCTTCGATTCTATTGCATAAAAAAAAAATAATAATAATAATAATAATAATAATAATAGCAATAATACTATTGATTTGTACAAGCTTGTAATTAAGAGGAAGCCACTTAAACCTTTAACATCATAAATAGAAATGTTTGAAATAAGTGTGGTTGAATATGTTGTGTAATTGAAGTAATGTAATTTGACTGAACAAGATGTCAAAATGGTTAAAGTTCACATTATTAATTTATAAAGACATGGGTTCGAATCTTATTGTCTAGTGGAGCGGACGGGGCCTTTGACTGAAAAAAAAAAAAAAAAATTGTGTCATATACTATACATATAAGGGCATCTATATACTGATTGAGAGACACCAGTCCCTCTCCTCATTAAAGCTTATTGGATTAGTTACTACATAAGGAAAAAAGAAATAATTTAACCCACGGGATTTGGTCATCCCCAATCAACCATCGAATCCAAAGTACATATTTTTTCCACTAGTTTCTTCAAAACTATGGGCAAGAATAATAGCAAAAACCAGGGAATTAAAATTAAATTAGTGAAATGTGATCACAGTATTAGAAGCATTAATGGTGTCAACATCATCAACAAGCAGCTTGTTTAACAGATCACTATCTCTATCTTCTCTGTAACTTGAAACATTACCCAGCAATTAATTTCGTTGTTAGGTCATCTCTTCAACGACTCGGTAAGTTTTGAAAAGACTTGCATGCATCATGACTATGGCCTTTTCAGGCTCAATTAAGATCACCTACTGTTTAAGATCATGGAAATTTACTCAACCTAATTTATATTCCAGTTGAGTTAAATCTGAAATTCTGACTTCCAGTTAAAGATAGCTTAAGCCACCCGGCTAAGTCAATTAAACCAAGTTACAAAGTAGCTAGAGTACTATTAACTTTTTTCACACTCACCTATTTTGAAGCATTGCTTTTTTTTTTATTATTAATAAGATTTGACAGATGAAGCATTGCTTTTATACTACCAATTAATGGAAACTATATTAATGCAGTCATATATATATATATATATATAGAGAGAGAGAGAGATATAATAGATATAAAATGTTAATCTTATACATATATATTTATTAGATTATGTTGGGAAAAACGATGGTTGTAAAGAAATAAATTCTACAATCCCAGGATAATTTTCCAAACTAAAATACAACAAAGATAACACCAAAGATTTTAGCGTGGAAAACCCTCCAAAGATGAGGTAAAAACCACGGGACCCGTAAGCCGCTTAAGAAACTTCCACTATAATCAAATGGGATTACAAACTTCACCCTTAGGTGGATCTCTCACAAATATACACTTACTATGTATCTTCAATTTGTGGATAACACTTCACAAATTGGCTCACACTTTTTCTTCTCAAAGAAACTCTCTTTGAGGCTCTCTAGATCTCTAGAATTAGATCTCTCTGAATATTTGATCTCTCTCAGATGATTTTGAAGAATGAAAATAATGCTCTATTTATAGAGCTAAAACAGCCCACGTGTTGCATGCTTCTTTCCCATGCATCCCACGCATCTTCAAGAATGGTTGGCTGCCCACGTGAAAATCTTGCCGCCCATGTATTCAAGAAAAATATGGCCGCCATGCATTTGAATTCTTGACTTTTTGTTTTTATTAATTGAGGTGGACCCCATCAAATCTCCCCCTCCACCTCATGTGGAACAGGGCTCTTCCACACCTGCAATCTCTCTGCAGATAGTAAGCTTTTCTTTGGTCAGGGACTTCGTCATCATATCTGCCCCGTTGTCATTGGTGTGGATCTTCTCAACTTGCAGCAGTTTATATTCTAACACATCACGAATCCAATGATATCTCACGTCGATGTGCTTGGACCTTGAGTGAAAGGTTGAGTTCTTGCTGAGGTGAATTGCGCTCTGACTGTCGCAATAAAGAACATATTTTTCTTGGTTCTGCTGCAATTCTTGTAGGAACTTTTTCATCCACAAGATCTCCTTACAACCTTCAGTGATTGCAATGTACTCTGCTTCTGTGGTACTTAAGGCAATACACTTCTGTAATCGTGATTGCCATGAGACAGCTCCCCCTGCAAATGTTATTAGGTACCCGGATATCGACTTTCTCGTATCCACGTCGCCAGCCATATCTGAATCTGTAAATCCTTCTAATACAGATTTATCATTACCAAAACATAAACAATGACTGGAAGTACCTCTAAGATACCTGAGTATCCATTTGACTGCTGTCCAATGTTCCTTTCCAGGATTTGATAGAAATCGGCTCACAACACCAACAGCATGAGCAATGTCTGGTCTGGTGCATACCATAGCGTATATTAGACTGCCAACTACCGATGCATAGGGCACATTGCTTATCTCTGATTTCTCCTCCTCGCTTGAAGGACACTGGCTCGAAGTAAGCTTGAAGTGGCTTGCCAGTGGAGAACTAACAGGTTTAGCTTTGCTCATGTTGAATCGCTCTAAGACTTTCTCAATATACTTTTCTTGAGATAGCCAAAGTCTCTTGTTCTTCCTGTCACGAACAATCTTCATGCCAAGGATTTGCTTTGCGGGTCCTAAGTCTTTCATGGCAAAAGACTTGCTCAACTCTTTCTTCAACGTGTTAATCTTGCCCATATCTTGGCCTACAATTAACATATCATCAACATAAAGCAAAAGAATAATAGAATCACCGTCAGAGAATTTCTTGATGAAGACGCAGTGATCAGCTGTCGTTCGGTTGTACTCCGTTTTCTCCATGAACGAGTCAAACTTTTTATACCACTGCCTCGATGCCTGTTTCAAACCATACAGACTCTTCTTTAGCCTGCATACCAGCTTTTCTTTTCTTTTGACTTGGAAACCTTCGGGCTGCTCCATATAGATTTCCTCGTCAAGATCACCATGTAAGAATGCGGTTTTTACATCAAGTTGTTCAACCTCTAGATTAAGACTCGCTGCCAAGCCAAGAACAACTCGAATTGAAGACATTTTTACCACCGGTGAGAAGATTTCATCGAAATCAACGCCTTTCTTCTGTCCGAAACCTTTCACAACCAATCTTGCTTTGTATCGAGGTTGCGAGCTACCTTCTTCGCTTTTGATCTTGTACGGGTACTTGTTCTTGAGGGCTTTCTTTCCCTGCGGTAATTTCACCAAGTCAAATGTGTGGTTCTCATGCAGAGATTTCATTTCTTCCTGCATGGCTTTCATCCACTCAGTCTTATGCTGGTCAGTGATAGCTTCGGTATAGCTTTCTGGTTCTCCCCCGTCAGTGAGCATGACATAGTCGCTAGGAGGATATCTTTGACTTGGTTGTCGCTCTCTGGTGGATCTCCTAAGTTGTGCTTCTGGTTGGACTTGTTCAGAAACTTGTTCAGGAACTTGTTCTGGTTCGGAACTTTGAGCTGGTGGAACATTATCCTCAGTATCTGGTGCAGCTCTCTTGTCATCTGAATTTATTGATGGAGAGACTGGTTCCAGATTAACTGGAAGTTCTTCTGATTGTGGCTTCTCAGGTTTCTGAAAATCCTCGATCGTCTGATCTTCAAGAAACACCACATCTCTACTTCTGACAATCTTTTTGTTGACAGGATCCCAAAGTCTATAGCCGAATTCTTCATGGGAATATCCCACAAAAATACACTGCTTCGCTTTTCCATCCAGCTTGGACCTTTCGTCTCTAGGGATGTGAACAAATGCTCTGCAGCCGAATACTTTCAAATGTTTGTAAGAAACGTCTTTCCCTGTCCAAGCCTTTTCTGGTACGTCGTAGTTCAGTGGAACTGATGGAGAAAGGTTGATTAAATCGACCGCTGTCCTCATTGCCTCCCCCCAATAGGAGTTTGGCAGTTTTGCATTTGAGAGCATACATCTGACTCTTTCACAGATTGTTCTGTTCATCCTCTCTGCGACACCGTTGTGTTGAGGTGTCTTTGGTACTGATTTTTCCAGCCTGATGCCGAAACTTCTGCAGTACTCCTCGAATGATCCGCGATACTCACCGCCATTGTCTGATCGTACACACTTCAAACGTCTGCCAGTTTCTCTCTCAACTTTTACATGAAATTGCTTGAAAACTTCCTGCACTTGATCTTTAGTTTTCAAAGCAAAGGCCCACACTTTTCTAGAGTGATCATCAATGAAAGTCACAAAATAATGAGCACCTCCTAGTGTCTTACAACTCATTGTACAGACATCTGTGTGTATTAAATCTAGAATATTTGCCTTTCTAGATGGTGGGGAACTACGAAATGCAACTCTGTGTTGTTTACCCATAATACAATCAACACAAGTACGTAAAGATGTACCTGTCATTCCTGGCAAGTGCTCCTTCTTGGAAAGAATTCTGAGACCCTTTTCACTCATGTGGCCGAGCCGTTTATGCCATAACTCGGTGGGAACTTCTTTCCTCATGGTATTTACTTCTTCTTTACACAACTTGGCTTCTGTGTGGTAGAGTGATGCATCTTTCTTGCCTCTGGCTACTACCAAGTTTCCTTTGGTGAGCTTCCATTTTCCTTCACCAAAGTTATTATTGTAGCCATCGTCATCAAGCATTCCGGTGGAGATCAAATTGAGGCGGATATCAGGAACATGCCTCACATCTTTCAAGAGTAACCTGTATCCAAGGTTAGTTTCTAAATAAATATTACCGATGCCGATAATTTTGGATGCATTATCATTTCCCATCCTCACTCGTCCGAAATCACCTTTCGTGTAGGCTGAGAAGAAATCTCGTCGTGAGGTGACATGGTAGGACGCACCTGAGTCAACTACCCATGTAGAGTCTTGACTTGCAAGGTTGACATAATCAGCATCTCGAACAATGACGACTTCTTCAGTAAGAGTTGCGGTGTCATTTGTTCGGGTTTCTACTTCTTGATTTCTGGATCGTTCCGCCTTTAACTTTCGACATTCTCGAATGAAGTGTCCGGGCTTGCCGCAGTGATGACACTTCTTGTCATGCCATGATCTGGACTTTGAGCGTCCTCTTTGCTGACTTTGGTTACGAGGATTTCTGCTTTTACTCCTTCCATGTCATTCTTGCTTGCCTTGTTTTTCCATGACAAGTGCTTCACTTTCAGGAGTATAACCATTGTCTTTTCGTCGAGACTCTTCGTTCAACATTCTGTCTTTTACCATCTCCATGGTAAGCTTGCCGCCAGGAGCTGAGTTACTAACTGACACAGCTAGAGTGTCCCAACTTTTTGGTAGAGAACTCAGCAACAACAACGCTTGTAGCTCGTCATCTACGATCATCATCATAGAGTTGAGTTGATCTACAATGCCTTGGAACTCACTCATGTGTTCCGATACGCTGCTTCCATCTTTATACTTCACATTGACTAATCGTCGTATCAGATTAGCTTTATTCTGTACGGTTGTCCTCGCATACATTGTCTCCAACTTTTGCCAAAGAACGTAAGCATTGTGTTCATTAGCAAAATTTTGAAAAATGTTTTTGTCGATCCATTGTCTAATTTGAGCAGCACACTTTCGGTTCAGCACGGCCCAGTCAGTGTCTGTGCTGGTTGTTTTTGGTGTTTTGTCATCTGTTGAAGTTGTTGTGACGCCCCGAAAATTATTTCATCTAGCCCATAACCCAATTGTATTTTGCCCAAACTCTATGTGTTGCCTTGATATGTTTGGTGTTTGTTTGATGATTGTTTAATGTTTGTATAGTTAATGCTTGATAATGTATATAAATATATGTATCATAAATTGTATATGAGTCATGTTAAATTAAAGTTTAATGCATATGTTATTATTTATGCATGGGCTCATTAAACCATGAATTGATATGGGTTAGGATTGATGGAATAAAAGGATAAATGAAATTGAAGATTTGGTGTATTAAATGGATTGGACATTTAAAATACATGTGGTTGGTATGGGTAGTATGAGACCAACACATGTGAAGGTTGGTGCATGAAAGTGGACAAGTGTCCAATGCCCACTTGTCTTCTTCAAGGAAGTGCTAGAATGAGTGGAGGGAACCAAGGAGAGGAAAACAAGGAGGGAATCAAGGAGGGAATCAAGGAAGTGCTAGAAAGAGGTGAGTGGAGAGAAAAGAAAGAAGAAGAGAAAGAAAAGAAGAGAAAGGAAAGAAGAAGAGAAAGAAGGAGAGAGTTGCAGGAGTAAGAACCCTGCGAGATTTTCATCAAAGAAGTGGATCTTTGGAATTTACGGTCAGATTGAGCTCAAATTTTGTCAGCACGTTCGTAGCTTATGGTTCTTCATTCTGGTCGGTGGAGATCTTGATCAGAGGTTTCTTCTGAGAGATATAACCTCTCAAACAAAGCTGGCCGGAAAGTCTGGATTTCTCGCACTGTTTCGCTCAAACTTATAGATCTCCTAAATCTACCGTTAGATGGTTATCAAATTTGGGTATGTAGTTTATAACTGATATTTATACATTCTGAACGGTGGAGATCGTAATTAGAAGCTTGTGCCAAGAGATATAACCTCTGAAACAAAGCTGGTCGGAATTTCTGGGTTTCTCGTTCCGTTTCGGTAAAACTTGTAGATCTCCTCAACGTACCGTTGGATGGATATCAAATTTGAGTATGTAGTTTACAACAGATATTTCTGTATTCTGAACGGTGGAAATATTTATACGTTAATTATTTTGTGTGATATAGCCATCTGAGTTTGGGTATTTGCAGCAGGAAAGGAGAAACTGTCTGATTAGACACTTGCTCATCAAAGATACATATCTTTTCGGTCCACCGTTGGATTGGGCTGATATTTGGACAGAAGGTTTGTTTCTTCACATACTTCAATCTGTACGGTTGATTTTGTGATTACATATTTCTGTTGGTAGATTGATACATCTGAACAGAATAATACATGTGAAGAATTGGTAGGGTTGTTTGTATTAGACCTACATTTAGAATATGAACTTAGACCTTTCCAAATAGCTTGCATGTCAACTATGTTGACCTAGTTGCCATTGTGGATGAACCCATGATGCAAAATCAGTGATATACATGGCTGAACATGGCGACCTAGTGTAAATCGACAATATGGCCTAAGTATGGAAAATTTCATATTTTAGGGCTTTTGATGCTTTTGGCTTAGAATCATTGAATTGATGCAACTTATGTTTAATTAAGCATGATTAGGGTTGATTATGCTACTGATTTGGTGGTTGTGACCATATCATGGGTTAGGCCTACTTGTGATCAAGTGACCCAAATTTGGACATGTTTATGCCTAAGGAATTGAAAATCAGTATTTTTGATTAATAGAATGGTTTATGAATGAGAACTATGCATTAGAGGCCTAAGTCATGTGATTTGAGTTGAATGATGGGATTAAATGGGATTTAGGCCTATTAATTATATGTGGGCTGATTTAGGGTTGATTTGTAATGTCTATGTAATTGAGCATAGAAATTGATGTATGGTAGGATATTGATGTATGTTTCAGGATCTTGATTGGGTTGATTCGGTTTGGTGGTCGTGTGTGATTAAATACTCTCGCGAGGCTTGGTTGTGAGTAGGCTTCACTTATGATTATATCATTTATGTCATCATATCACTTATATATATTGTATGTTGAAAGCATGAATGTGTTCTAATGTTTTGAATGATGCATTGATTTGAGAAAACCTTATGACTTTGGTTGGGCCCATCTATCTGGCTAATAGGGGGACTTGACCTTGTCATAGGAGGGTTTTAAGAAGGAAATGATTGGGATCAACGGCACGATGAAATAGACGTGGACTAGTAACCCAAGTAAACATGATTGGGATCAACGGCACGGTGAAATAGACGTGGACTAGTAACCCAAGGCATGTGGAATGTGGATCCAAATTGATAAACTTTTACTTGCATCGAACTTATTATAAATACTTGATATCTATATGTTATGAGCTTTTAATCATGCTACACATTGACATGCATACATGGTTTTTATTGATGAGTATTGATAGCATATTTGAATTCTATTCACTGGGCATCGTTGGCTCACCCTCATTTTCCTCTTTCAGGTCCTTCTGTCCCGAATAAGGGCAAGGGAGTAGTCATATCTTAAGGGCCTTGCCTGCGAGAGAATCCAACGCCTCGATGTGAGTTGAGAGGCATTTTGATTGAATTGTGTTTTAAATTATTAAGTATTATGTTTTGGATTATGTAATTATAACACTTACCACATTGTAGTATGGGTGAGTTGGGACTTGTTAGATAGACTATGTGGGCATATGACGGTTTTTATTTGTACCCACAATTTTAGATTTTATGTCTATGTCAATTTTAATGGACTGTAGGGATTATGATTTTATTTATGGTTCATTTTTATGGATTATCTCTTGTCTTGGATGATTAATACGGTGGGTAGTTTTGTTTAATACCTTTTGATATCATATTGTTGTTTGGGATAAGGCTTGTAGGGTCTCAACCACCTCACGGGAGTTGAGGAGTGGTCGGAGATGCCTACGCCGGGCGTCCCGCCCCGGCATTCCGCATGCCATTCCCTGCGGGGTTGGTGGTCCGGGGCACGAGGTCGCCACAGTTGGTATCAGAGACTGATTTTACTAGGTTTGGTCTATGTATTGGACTTAGATGACTTTGACCTAGGAATTGGGTGAGAGATTTAGGTGATTAAAAAGCTTAAAGGAACTAACTTAAAAGCCTTACTATCATATTTTCTGTGTGTATTATATGATATGGGTAGTTATGAGGCTTTGTTAATGTTTTAAATTCTTTAATGTGTGATGGTTGCTCGTATTTCTACTTCTCAGTGTCATGAGGAGGAGCGAGAGATTGGGACAGCCATACACAGGGCCATCCGATGATGACCGGATGGGGAGGATGGAGGAGATCATTCAGGCACAAGGCCGCTTGATGGCAGCCCAGACTTCACAGATACAGGCTTTAGTGCAGCAAGTTGAGGCTATTGCTCGACAGTCACCTCAAACGATACCTCAGGAGGCGGGCACTAGTGGGGCCGAGGCTAGTGGAGCTGCAGGGGCAGCAGGACCTCAAATAGCTGTACCTCAGCCTATGCCTACACCTGCTCCTAATGTTGTGGAGAACCCCACTGATCGGCGGATCAGACTGCTAGAGAAGTTCATGAAGCTAAAGCCTAAGGAATTCACTGGTGGGGTTGACTTGAAGAAGGCCGAAGATTGGCTGAAGAATGTCGAGAAGATTAGTCGCTCCTTAGAGCTTGATGAGGAGTCTCAGGTCCTATGTGCTGCTCACACACTGGAGAGTGATGCAGAGGATTGGTGGCTTTCAGTGTTGGATACACAGGGGACAGTGAAGAGTTGGGACACCTTCAAACGGTTGTTCTTACAGGCTTACGTTCCAGAGACTGAGAGACAGGCTAAGCAACTCGAGTTTTTGAATCTCGCACAGGGCACCATGTCAGTCAGGGAGTACGAGCTCAGATTTAGGCAGCTCGCAGTTTATGCTCCTGGATTAGTTCAGACACCGAGTGATAAGATTATGAGGTTCTCTTTGAACCTAAGGCCTGCGATCCGACAGGCGTTGTCTGTGACGAAGATGACTGATTTTGCCACAGTGGTCCAGAGGGCCAAACAGTATGAGTTGGCTGAGCGGGTTGATGGCATGTCTACACGGGCAGCTCCGGGTGTACAGACTTCACAGGCAGAGTCCGGGGGACAGTTTAAAATTCCATGGAAGAAGGGAAACTGGGGAAAGAAGAGAAAGTTTTATGGAGGAGCACAGTCCGAGGGTGCTCAGAGTAAGACATCCGAGGTTCAGACTGGTATGATGGTCTCACCAGTGGTTTCCTCTCCTGTCCCTATTCCTACTCAGGCACCGAGTGCACCAAGACCCCCATTCCCACAGACTGCTGGCCGAGGCAGAGGTAGAGGCCGAGGAAGTTATGTGACGACATCTCAGACTGGGTCATTTGCGCCCAGGGCTCCATTCTTATGTTTTCATTGTGGGCAGGCTGGGCATAGGAAGCTCGAGTGTCCGAATTTTCAGAGAGCTCAGGGATTTGTGCAGCAGTCCAGTGCCAGAGAGACAGCGAAGGCAGCTACTGAGCCAGACCCGACAGCATCCAGGACTTTGGTGGAAGGTACTCTTATTATTTGTGGTACTTCTATGCATGTATTATTTGATGCTGGTTCTACATTATCATTCATATCTGGACGTATGGTAGATAGTTTGCATTTGACTCCCATTAGGGCTAGTACATGGTTAGTGGTGAGTACTGTAGCTGGGGAAAGGATCTACCCGAACATGATTTGTAGCCAGTGTGTGGTTCAGATTGGTGATGTTGAGATGCCTATTGACTTTCGAGTCCTAGAGTTTTTAGAGTTTGATGCAATTCTAGGGATGGATTGGCTCGCAGCTTATCATGCAATTATCGACTGTTTCACGAAGAGAATCATTTTTCAGATCCCCGGACACCCAATGTTTACACTACAGGGTAGAGCTTCAGACCAGACAGTCACAAGGGGTAGATTTGTGACTGATGGAGATAGGGAGATTTTGGCTGGGTTAGTACCTAATGAGGAAGAGACTAGTGAGGTGATACTTGAGGATATTTCCATTGTTAGGGACTTTGAAGATGTGTTCCCTGCGGATCTTCCAGGATTACCACCGAAGCGAGAGATCGATTTCATTATTGAACTAGTCCCTGGCACGAAGCCTATCTCCATGGCACCATATAGAATGGCGCCAGCCGAGTTGAAAGAGTTGCAGAAACAGCTCGAGGAATTATTGGCTAAAGGCTTTATTTGCCCGAGTGTGTCACCCTGGGGAGCTCCAGTTCTTTTTGTGAAAAAGAAAGATGGGAGCTTGCGGTTGTGCATCGACTATCGCCAATTGAACAGGATGACCATCAAGAACAAGTATCCTCTCCCAAGGATTGATGACTTGTTTGATCAGTTGAGGGGAGCGAGGTATTTTTCAAAGATTGATTTGCGCTCCGGGTATCATCAACTGAGGATCAGGGAGGAGGATGTGCCTAAGACGGCATTCAGAACCCGCTATGGACATTATGAGTTCCTTGTGATGCCATTTGGTGTGACTAATGCACCAGCGATGTTCATGGACCTGATGCAGAGGGTCTTTAGGCAGTATCTGGATAAGTTTGTCATCGTCTTCATTGATGACATATTGGTGTATTCCAAGACTCGAGCTGAGCATGAGGAACACCTTAGAGTGACTTTGCAAACCCTGAGAGAGCATAGGCTATATGCAAAGCTGAGCAAGTGCGAATTTTGGATCACCGAAGTGAAGTTCTTAGGTCATGTGGTGAGTTCTGAGGGGATTTCAGTTGATCCGTCTAAGGTTGAAGCCATTATCAGTTGGCCTAGGCCTACCACAGTGACCGAGATCAGAAGCTTTCTTGGGTTAGCTGGTTACTATAGGAGATTCGTTCAGGGATTCTCCAAGATAGCTACGCCTATGACTAGGCTCACCCAGAAAGATGTGTCATTTGCATGGACCGAGGAGTGTGAGAATGCCTTTTTAGAGCTGAAGAAAAGATTGACATCTACGCCAGTGTTGATTTTGCCAGAGCCTGATCAGGAGTTGGTTATCTATACTGATGCCTCTCGCATCGGCTTAGGTTGCGTGTTGATGCAGAAGGATAGGGTCATTGCTTATGCATCGAGGCAGTTGAAGGTGCATGAAAAGAACTACCCTGTTCATGACTTAGAACTGGCCGCAGTGGTTTTTGCTTTGAAGATTTGGAGGCATTATCTCTATGGTGAGAGATTCACTCTGTATTCTGACCATAAGAGCCTCAAGTACTTGTTCTCTCAGAAGGAATTGAACATGAGGCAGAGAAGGTGGTTGGAGCTCCTCAAAGACTATGATTTTACATTGGAATACCACCTAGGTAAAGCCAATGTAGTGGCTGATGCGTTGAGCAGGAAGCGGGTAGAGACAGTTATGGTAGCACGCCAGATGTCTCATGAGTGGAGACTACTTGAGGCGGCTACGGTTATGAGTGTATGTGCTACTCCTTCAGATCAGATTGTGATATGTGCTCAAATGAGAGCTCAGCCTACACAAGTCCAGGAGGTAATTGACCAACAGAGACTTGACGTTGATTATGGGATATACAAGTCTTGGGCTAAGAGCAGTGATTTTACTGATTGGCACTTGTCATCTGATGGTGCCTTGAGATTTAGGGGACGTTTATGGGTTCCCACAGATCCACGACTTAGACAGAGTGTTCTCCAAGAGGCTCACAGATCTCATTATGCTATTCATCCTGGCGGAACCAAGATGTATCATGATATGAAAAGAATGTATTGGTGGCCCGACATGAAGAGAGAAATAGCTCAGTTCATTCAGAGGTGTGAGATCTGTCAAAGAGTCAAAGCTGAGCATCAGAGGCCTCGAGGGCAGATGCAACCGCTTGCCATTCCTGAGTGGAAATGGGAGCATGTCACTATGGATTTTGTTGTGGGATTACCCAACACCCCGAGGAGACATAATGCTGTTTGGGTTATTATTGATCGCTTGACCAAGTCTGCTCACTTTCTACCGGTGAACACTAGGGATTCTATGGACAAGCTGAGCAGACTCTATATGCGGGAGATAGTCAGATTACATGGAGTGCCTGTTTCGATTGTGTCAGATAGGGATCCGAGGTTTACATCGGTATTCTGGCAGGGGTTGCAGAGGCAGCTAGGCACTAGACTAGATCTCAGTACCGCTTTTCACCCCCAGACGGATGGCCAGTCTGAGAGGTTGATATCGATTTTAGAGGATATGCTTCGAGCTTGTGTCCTTGAGTCCAGTGGTAACTGGGAGGAGTACATACATTTGTGTGAGTTCGCGTACAACAATAGCTATCAGTCCAGTATTGGCATGGCTCCTTTTGAGGCATTGTATGGTCGACCCTGTAGATCTCCGATCTGTTGGACGGAGGTAGGGGATGTTGCGATGATGGGACCAGAGTTTGTACAAGAACACACAGAGAATATTAAGAGGATCAAGCATAATATGAAAGTAGCCCAAGACAGGCAGAAGAGTTACACTGATGCCAAGCGGAAGACCGTAGAGTTCGAGGTGGGTGACCAAGTTTTATTGAAGGTCTCACCTCAGAAGGGCCAAACTAGATTTGGGATAAAAGGCAAGCTCGCTCCGAGATTTATTGGGCCGTTCGAGGTTTTAGAACGAATTGGCCCCGTCGCTTACCGATTAGCCTTGCCACCTCAGTTAGCAGCAGTCCACAATGTCTTTCACGTGTCAATGCTGAGAGTATACAAGAGTGATTTTGATCACGTCTTGGACTGGAGGAACATTGAACTGAGGCAGGATGGGACTTATGATGAGGAACCTATTCAGATACTTGACCGGAAGGTCCAGAGGTTACGTAACCGTGAGATTCCGATGGTTAAGGTGAGATGGCAGTTCCATGGCGAGGAACAGGTTACTTGGGAGCGTGAGGACTACATGATGGAGCACTTTGCCGAGTTCATGGGCTTAGGTAATTCTTAACCTTAAAACTTCGAGGACGAAGTTCATTCTAAGGTGGGTGTGATGTGACGCCCCGAAAATTATTTCATCTAGCCCATAACCCAATTGTATTTTGCCCAAACTCTATGTGTTGCCTTGATATGTTTGGTGTTTGTTTGATGATTGTTTAATGTTTGTATAGTTAATGCTTGATAATGTATATAAATATATGTATCATAAATTGTATATGAGTCATGTTAAATTAAAGTTTAATGCATATGTTATTATTTATGCATGGGCTCATTAAACCATGAATTGATATGGGTTAGGATTGATGGAATAAAAGGATAAATGAAATTGAAGATTTGGTGTATTAAATGGATTGGACATTTAAAATACATGTGGTTGGTATGGGTAGTATGAGACCAACACATGTGAAGGTTGGTGCATGAAAGTGGACAAGTGTCCAATGCCCACTTGTCTTCTTCAAGGAAGTGCTAGAATGAGTGGAGGGAACCAAGGAGAGGAAAACAAGGAGGGAATCAAGGAGGGAATCAAGGAAGTGCTAGAAAGAGGTGAGTGGAGAGAAAAGAAAGAAGAAGAGAAAGAAAAGAAGAGAAAGGAAAGAAGAAGAGAAAGAAGGAGAGAGTTGCAGGAGTAAGAACCCTGCGAGATTTTCATCAAAGAAGTGGATCTTTGGAATTTACGGTCAGATTGAGCTCAAATTTTGTCAGCACGTTCGTAGCTTATGGTTCTTCATTCTGGTCGGTGGAGATCTTGATCAGAGGTTTCTTCTGAGAGATATAACCTCTCAAACAAAGCTGGCCGGAAAGTCTGGATTTCTCGCACTGTTTCGCTCAAACTTATAGATCTCCTAAATCTACCGTTAGATGGTTATCAAATTTGGGTATGTAGTTTATAACTGATATTTATACATTCTGAACGGTGGAGATCGTAATTAGAAGCTTGTGCCAAGAGATATAACCTCTGAAACAAAGCTGGTCGGAATTTCTGGGTTTCTCGTTCCGTTTCGGTAAAACTTGTAGATCTCCTCAACGTACCGTTGGATGGATATCAAATTTGAGTATGTAGTTTACAACAGATATTTCTGTATTCTGAACGGTGGAAATATTTATACGTTAATTATTTTGTGTGATATAGCCATCTGAGTTTGGGTATTTGCAGCAGGAAAGGAGAAACTGTCTGATTAGACACTTGCTCATCAAAGATACATATCTTTTCGGTCCACCGTTGGATTGGGCTGATATTTGGACAGAAGGTTTGTTTCTTCACATACTTCAATCTGTACGGTTGATTTTGTGATTACATATTTCTGTTGGTAGATTGATACATCTGAACAGAATAATACATGTGAAGAATTGGTAGGGTTGTTTGTATTAGACCTACATTTAGAATATGAACTTAGACCTTTCCAAATAGCTTGCATGTCAACTATGTTGACCTAGTTGCCATTGTGGATGAACCCATGATGCAAAATCAGTGATATACATGGCTGAACATGGCGACCTAGTGTAAATCGACAATATGGCCTAAGTATGGAAAATTTCATATTTTAGGGCTTTTGATGCTTTTGGCTTAGAATCATTGAATTGATGCAACTTATGTTTAATTAAGCATGATTAGGGTTGATTATGCTACTGATTTGGTGGTTGTGACCATATCATGGGTTAGGCCTACTTGTGATCAAGTGACCCAAATTTGGACATGTTTATGCCTAAGGAATTGAAAATCAGTATTTTTGATTAATAGAATGGTTTATGAATGAGAACTATGCATTAGAGGCCTAAGTCATGTGATTTGAGTTGAATGATGGGATTAAATGGGATTTAGGCCTATTAATTATATGTGGGCTGATTTAGGGTTGATTTGTAATGTCTATGTAATTGAGCATAGAAATTGATGTATGGTAGGATATTGATGTATGTTTCAGGATCTTGATTGGGTTGATTCGGTTTGGTGGTCGTGTGTGATTAAATACTCTCGCGAGGCTTGGTTGTGAGTAGGCTTCACTTATGATTATATCATTTATGTCATCATATCACTTATATATATTGTATGTTGAAAGCATGAATGTGTTCTAATGTTTTGAATGATGCATTGATTTGAGAAAACCTTATGACTTTGGTTGGGCCCATCTATCTGGCTAATAGGGGGACTTGACCTTGTCATAGGAGGGTTTTAAGAAGGAAATGATTGGGATCAACGGCACGATGAAATAGACGTGGACTAGTAACCCAAGTAAACATGATTGGGATCAACGGCACGGTGAAATAGACGTGGACTAGTAACCCAAGGCATGTGGAATGTGGATCCAAATTGATAAACTTTTACTTGCATCGAACTTATTATAAATACTTGATATCTATATGTTATGAGCTTTTAATCATGCTACACATTGACATGCATACATGGTTTTTATTGATGAGTATTGATAGCATATTTGAATTCTATTCACTGGGCATCGTTGGCTCACCCTCATTTTCCTCTTTCAGGTCCTTCTGTCCCGAATAAGGGCAAGGGAGTAGTCATATCTTAAGGGCCTTGCCTGCGAGAGAATCCAACGCCTCGATGTGAGTTGAGAGGCATTTTGATTGAATTGTGTTTTAAATTATTAAGTATTATGTTTTGGATTATGTAATTATAACACTTACCACATTGTAGTATGGGTGAGTTGGGACTTGTTAGATAGACTATGTGGGCATATGACGGTTTTTATTTGTACCCACAATTTTAGATTTTATGTCTATGTCAATTTTAATGGACTGTAGGGATTATGATTTTATTTATGGTTCATTTTTATGGATTATCTCTTGTCTTGGATGATTAATACGGTGGGTAGTTTTGTTTAATACCTTTTGATATCATATTGTTGTTTGGGATAAGGCTTGTAGGGTCTCAACCACCTCACGGGAGTTGAGGAGTGGTCGGAGATGCCTACGCCGGGCGTCCCGCCCCGGCATTCCGCATGCCATTCCCTGCGGGGTTGGTGGTCCGGGGCACGAGGTCGCCACAGTTGGTATCAGAGACTGATTTTACTAGGTTTGGTCTATGTATTGGACTTAGATGACTTTGACCTAGGAATTGGGTGAGAGATTTAGGTGATTAAAAAGCTTAAAGGAACTAACTTAAAAGCCTTACTATCATATTTTCTGTGTGTATTATATGATATGGGTAGTTATGAGGCTTTGTTAATGTTTTAAATTCTTTAATGTGTGATGGTTGCTCGTATTTCTACTTCTCAGTGTCATGAGGAGGAGCGAGAGATTGGGACAGCCATACACAGGGCCATCCGATGATGACCGGATGGGGAGGATGGAGGAGATCATTCAGGCACAAGGCCGCTTGATGGCAGCCCAGACTTCACAGATACAGGCTTTAGTGCAGCAAGTTGAGGCTATTGCTCGACAGTCACCTCAAACGATACCTCAGGAGGCGGGCACTAGTGGGGCCGAGGCTAGTGGAGCTGCAGGGGCAGCAGGACCTCAAATAGCTGTACCTCAGCCTATGCCTACACCTGCTCCTAATGTTGTGGAGAACCCCACTGATCGGCGGATCAGACTGCTAGAGAAGTTCATGAAGCTAAAGCCTAAGGAATTCACTGGTGGGGTTGACTTGAAGAAGGCCGAAGATTGGCTGAAGAATGTCGAGAAGATTAGTCGCTCCTTAGAGCTTGATGAGGAGTCTCAGGTCCTATGTGCTGCTCACACACTGGAGAGTGATGCAGAGGATTGGTGGCTTTCAGTGTTGGATACACAGGGGACAGTGAAGAGTTGGGACACCTTCAAACGGTTGTTCTTACAGGCTTACGTTCCAGAGACTGAGAGACAGGCTAAGCAACTCGAGTTTTTGAATCTCGCACAGGGCACCATGTCAGTCAGGGAGTACGAGCTCAGATTTAGGCAGCTCGCAGTTTATGCTCCTGGATTAGTTCAGACACCGAGTGATAAGATTATGAGGTTCTCTTTGAACCTAAGGCCTGCGATCCGACAGGCGTTGTCTGTGACGAAGATGACTGATTTTGCCACAGTGGTCCAGAGGGCCAAACAGTATGAGTTGGCTGAGCGGGTTGATGGCATGTCTACACGGGCAGCTCCGGGTGTACAGACTTCACAGGCAGAGTCCGGGGGACAGTTTAAAATTCCATGGAAGAAGGGAAACTGGGGAAAGAAGAGAAAGTTTTATGGAGGAGCACAGTCCGAGGGTGCTCAGAGTAAGACATCCGAGGTTCAGACTGGTATGATGGTCTCACCAGTGGTTTCCTCTCCTGTCCCTATTCCTACTCAGGCACCGAGTGCACCAAGACCCCCATTCCCACAGACTGCTGGCCGAGGCAGAGGTAGAGGCCGAGGAAGTTATGTGACGACATCTCAGACTGGGTCATTTGCGCCCAGGGCTCCATTCTTATGTTTTCATTGTGGGCAGGCTGGGCATAGGAAGCTCGAGTGTCCGAATTTTCAGAGAGCTCAGGGATTTGTGCAGCAGTCCAGTGCCAGAGAGACAGCGAAGGCAGCTACTGAGCCAGACCCGACAGCATCCAGGACTTTGGTGGAAGGTACTCTTATTATTTGTGGTACTTCTATGCATGTATTATTTGATGCTGGTTCTACATTATCATTCATATCTGGACGTATGGTAGATAGTTTGCATTTGACTCCCATTAGGGCTAGTACATGGTTAGTGGTGAGTACTGTAGCTGGGGAAAGGATCTACCCGAACATGATTTGTAGCCAGTGTGTGGTTCAGATTGGTGATGTTGAGATGCCTATTGACTTTCGAGTCCTAGAGTTTTTAGAGTTTGATGCAATTCTAGGGATGGATTGGCTCGCAGCTTATCATGCAATTATCGACTGTTTCACGAAGAGAATCATTTTTCAGATCCCCGGACACCCAATGTTTACACTACAGGGTAGAGCTTCAGACCAGACAGTCACAAGGGGTAGATTTGTGACTGATGGAGATAGGGAGATTTTGGCTGGGTTAGTACCTAATGAGGAAGAGACTAGTGAGGTGATACTTGAGGATATTTCCATTGTTAGGGACTTTGAAGATGTGTTCCCTGCGGATCTTCCAGGATTACCACCGAAGCGAGAGATCGATTTCATTATTGAACTAGTCCCTGGCACGAAGCCTATCTCCATGGCACCATATAGAATGGCGCCAGCCGAGTTGAAAGAGTTGCAGAAACAGCTCGAGGAATTATTGGCTAAAGGCTTTATTTGCCCGAGTGTGTCACCCTGGGGAGCTCCAGTTCTTTTTGTGAAAAAGAAAGATGGGAGCTTGCGGTTGTGCATCGACTATCGCCAATTGAACAGGATGACCATCAAGAACAAGTATCCTCTCCCAAGGATTGATGACTTGTTTGATCAGTTGAGGGGAGCGAGGTATTTTTCAAAGATTGATTTGCGCTCCGGGTATCATCAACTGAGGATCAGGGAGGAGGATGTGCCTAAGACGGCATTCAGAACCCGCTATGGACATTATGAGTTCCTTGTGATGCCATTTGGTGTGACTAATGCACCAGCGATGTTCATGGACCTGATGCAGAGGGTCTTTAGGCAGTATCTGGATAAGTTTGTCATCGTCTTCATTGATGACATATTGGTGTATTCCAAGACTCGAGCTGAGCATGAGGAACACCTTAGAGTGACTTTGCAAACCCTGAGAGAGCATAGGCTATATGCAAAGCTGAGCAAGTGCGAATTTTGGATCACCGAAGTGAAGTTCTTAGGTCATGTGGTGAGTTCTGAGGGGATTTCAGTTGATCCGTCTAAGGTTGAAGCCATTATCAGTTGGCCTAGGCCTACCACAGTGACCGAGATCAGAAGCTTTCTTGGGTTAGCTGGTTACTATAGGAGATTCGTTCAGGGATTCTCCAAGATAGCTACGCCTATGACTAGGCTCACCCAGAAAGATGTGTCATTTGCATGGACCGAGGAGTGTGAGAATGCCTTTTTAGAGCTGAAGAAAAGATTGACATCTACGCCAGTGTTGATTTTGCCAGAGCCTGATCAGGAGTTGGTTATCTATACTGATGCCTCTCGCATCGGCTTAGGTTGCGTGTTGATGCAGAAGGATAGGGTCATTGCTTATGCATCGAGGCAGTTGAAGGTGCATGAAAAGAACTACCCTGTTCATGACTTAGAACTGGCCGCAGTGGTTTTTGCTTTGAAGATTTGGAGGCATTATCTCTATGGTGAGAGATTCACTCTGTATTCTGACCATAAGAGCCTCAAGTACTTGTTCTCTCAGAAGGAATTGAACATGAGGCAGAGAAGGTGGTTGGAGCTCCTCAAAGACTATGATTTTACATTGGAATACCACCTAGGTAAAGCCAATGTAGTGGCTGATGCGTTGAGCAGGAAGCGGGTAGAGACAGTTATGGTAGCACGCCAGATGTCTCATGAGTGGAGACTACTTGAGGCGGCTACGGTTATGAGTGTATGTGCTACTCCTTCAGATCAGATTGTGATATGTGCTCAAATGAGAGCTCAGCCTACACAAGTCCAGGAGGTAATTGACCAACAGAGACTTGACGTTGATTATGGGATATACAAGTCTTGGGCTAAGAGCAGTGATTTTACTGATTGGCACTTGTCATCTGATGGTGCCTTGAGATTTAGGGGACGTTTATGGGTTCCCACAGATCCACGACTTAGACAGAGTGTTCTCCAAGAGGCTCACAGATCTCATTATGCTATTCATCCTGGCGGAACCAAGATGTATCATGATATGAAAAGAATGTATTGGTGGCCCGACATGAAGAGAGAAATAGCTCAGTTCATTCAGAGGTGTGAGATCTGTCAAAGAGTCAAAGCTGAGCATCAGAGGCCTCGAGGGCAGATGCAACCGCTTGCCATTCCTGAGTGGAAATGGGAGCATGTCACTATGGATTTTGTTGTGGGATTACCCAACACCCCGAGGAGACATAATGCTGTTTGGGTTATTATTGATCGCTTGACCAAGTCTGCTCACTTTCTACCGGTGAACACTAGGGATTCTATGGACAAGCTGAGCAGACTCTATATGCGGGAGATAGTCAGATTACATGGAGTGCCTGTTTCGATTGTGTCAGATAGGGATCCGAGGTTTACATCGGTATTCTGGCAGGGGTTGCAGAGGCAGCTAGGCACTAGACTAGATCTCAGTACCGCTTTTCACCCCCAGACGGATGGCCAGTCTGAGAGGTTGATATCGATTTTAGAGGATATGCTTCGAGCTTGTGTCCTTGAGTCCAGTGGTAACTGGGAGGAGTACATACATTTGTGTGAGTTCGCGTACAACAATAGCTATCAGTCCAGTATTGGCATGGCTCCTTTTGAGGCATTGTATGGTCGACCCTGTAGATCTCCGATCTGTTGGACGGAGGTAGGGGATGTTGCGATGATGGGACCAGAGTTTGTACAAGAACACACAGAGAATATTAAGAGGATCAAGCATAATATGAAAGTAGCCCAAGACAGGCAGAAGAGTTACACTGATGCCAAGCGGAAGACCGTAGAGTTCGAGGTGGGTGACCAAGTTTTATTGAAGGTCTCACCTCAGAAGGGCCAAACTAGATTTGGGATAAAAGGCAAGCTCGCTCCGAGATTTATTGGGCCGTTCGAGGTTTTAGAACGAATTGGCCCCGTCGCTTACCGATTAGCCTTGCCACCTCAGTTAGCAGCAGTCCACAATGTCTTTCACGTGTCAATGCTGAGAGTATACAAGAGTGATTTTGATCACGTCTTGGACTGGAGGAACATTGAACTGAGGCAGGATGGGACTTATGATGAGGAACCTATTCAGATACTTGACCGGAAGGTCCAGAGGTTACGTAACCGTGAGATTCCGATGGTTAAGGTGAGATGGCAGTTCCATGGCGAGGAACAGGTTACTTGGGAGCGTGAGGACTACATGATGGAGCACTTTGCCGAGTTCATGGGCTTAGGTAATTCTTAACCTTAAAACTTCGAGGACGAAGTTCATTCTAAGGTGGGTGTGATGTGACGCCCCGAAAATTATTTCATCTAGCCCATAACCCAATTGTATTTTGCCCAAACTCTATGTGTTGCCTTGATATGTTTGGTGTTTGTTTGATGATTGTTTAATGTTTGTATAGTTAATGCTTGATAATGTATATAAATATATGTATCATAAATTGTATATGAGTCATGTTAAATTAAAGTTTAATGCATATGTTATTATTTATGCATGGGCTCATTAAACCATGAATTGATATGGGTTAGGATTGATGGAATAAAAGGATAAATGAAATTGAAGATTTGGTGTATTAAATGGATTGGACATTTAAAATACATGTGGTTGGTATGGGTAGTATGAGACCAACACATGTGAAGGTTGGTGCATGAAAGTGGACAAGTGTCCAATGCCCACTTGTCTTCTTCAAGGAAGTGCTAGAATGAGTGGAGGGAACCAAGGAGAGGAAAACAAGGAGGGAATCAAGGAGGGAATCAAGGAAGTGCTAGAAAGAGGTGAGTGGAGAGAAAAGAAAGAAGAAGAGAAAGAAAAGAAGAGAAAGGAAAGAAGAAGAGAAAGAAGGAGAGAGTTGCAGGAGTAAGAACCCTGCGAGATTTTCATCAAAGAAGTGGATCTTTGGAATTTACGGTCAGATTGAGCTCAAATTTTGTCAGCACGTTCGTAGCTTATGGTTCTTCATTCTGGTCGGTGGAGATCTTGATCAGAGGTTTCTTCTGAGAGATATAACCTCTCAAACAAAGCTGGCCGGAAAGTCTGGATTTCTCGCACTGTTTCGCTCAAACTTATAGATCTCCTAAATCTACCGTTAGATGGTTATCAAATTTGGGTATGTAGTTTATAACTGATATTTATACATTCTGAACGGTGGAGATCGTAATTAGAAGCTTGTGCCAAGAGATATAACCTCTGAAACAAAGCTGGTCGGAATTTCTGGGTTTCTCGTTCCGTTTCGGTAAAACTTGTAGATCTCCTCAACGTACCGTTGGATGGATATCAAATTTGAGTATGTAGTTTACAACAGATATTTCTGTATTCTGAACGGTGGAAATATTTATACGTTAATTATTTTGTGTGATATAGCCATCTGAGTTTGGGTATTTGCAGCAGGAAAGGAGAAACTGTCTGATTAGACACTTGCTCATCAAAGATACATATCTTTTCGGTCCACCGTTGGATTGGGCTGATATTTGGACAGAAGGTTTGTTTCTTCACATACTTCAATCTGTACGGTTGATTTTGTGATTACATATTTCTGTTGGTAGATTGATACATCTGAACAGAATAATACATGTGAAGAATTGGTAGGGTTGTTTGTATTAGACCTACATTTAGAATATGAACTTAGACCTTTCCAAATAGCTTGCATGTCAACTATGTTGACCTAGTTGCCATTGTGGATGAACCCATGATGCAAAATCAGTGATATACATGGCTGAACATGGCGACCTAGTGTAAATCGACAATATGGCCTAAGTATGGAAAATTTCATATTTTAGGGCTTTTGATGCTTTTGGCTTAGAATCATTGAATTGATGCAACTTATGTTTAATTAAGCATGATTAGGGTTGATTATGCTACTGATTTGGTGGTTGTGACCATATCATGGGTTAGGCCTACTTGTGATCAAGTGACCCAAATTTGGACATGTTTATGCCTAAGGAATTGAAAATCAGTATTTTTGATTAATAGAATGGTTTATGAATGAGAACTATGCATTAGAGGCCTAAGTCATGTGATTTGAGTTGAATGATGGGATTAAATGGGATTTAGGCCTATTAATTATATGTGGGCTGATTTAGGGTTGATTTGTAATGTCTATGTAATTGAGCATAGAAATTGATGTATGGTAGGATATTGATGTATGTTTCAGGATCTTGATTGGGTTGATTCGGTTTGGTGGTCGTGTGTGATTAAATACTCTCGCGAGGCTTGGTTGTGAGTAGGCTTCACTTATGATTATATCATTTATGTCATCATATCACTTATATATATTGTATGTTGAAAGCATGAATGTGTTCTAATGTTTTGAATGATGCATTGATTTGAGAAAACCTTATGACTTTGGTTGGGCCCATCTATCTGGCTAATAGGGGGACTTGACCTTGTCATAGGAGGGTTTTAAGAAGGAAATGATTGGGATCAACGGCACGATGAAATAGACGTGGACTAGTAACCCAAGTAAACATGATTGGGATCAACGGCACGGTGAAATAGACGTGGACTAGTAACCCAAGGCATGTGGAATGTGGATCCAAATTGATAAACTTTTACTTGCATCGAACTTATTATAAATACTTGATATCTATATGTTATGAGCTTTTAATCATGCTACACATTGACATGCATACATGGTTTTTATTGATGAGTATTGATAGCATATTTGAATTCTATTCACTGGGCATCGTTGGCTCACCCTCATTTTCCTCTTTCAGGTCCTTCTGTCCCGAATAAGGGCAAGGGAGTAGTCATATCTTAAGGGCCTTGCCTGCGAGAGAATCCAACGCCTCGATGTGAGTTGAGAGGCATTTTGATTGAATTGTGTTTTAAATTATTAAGTATTATGTTTTGGATTATGTAATTATAACACTTACCACATTGTAGTATGGGTGAGTTGGGACTTGTTAGATAGACTATGTGGGCATATGACGGTTTTTATTTGTACCCACAATTTTAGATTTTATGTCTATGTCAATTTTAATGGACTGTAGGGATTATGATTTTATTTATGGTTCATTTTTATGGATTATCTCTTGTCTTGGATGATTAATACGGTGGGTAGTTTTGTTTAATACCTTTTGATATCATATTGTTGTTTGGGATAAGGCTTGTAGGGTCTCAACCACCTCACGGGAGTTGAGGAGTGGTCGGAGATGCCTACGCCGGGCGTCCCGCCCCGGCATTCCGCATGCCATTCCCTGCGGGGTTGGTGGTCCGGGGCACGGGGTCGCCACAGTTGTAGTCACAGCTTCCTCCTTCGGCATTATAATCGGCTTCCACAGATCTTTAATGTATAAAAGATCTTCCATCTTCGGCTTCCAAATTGCATAATTAAATGCAGTCAACCTGATCATATTGCCTGTGTACATATTGCTTGTGCTCTCCTCCATTTGAGTCGTCAGTCAACAGGTTTCGCGGAGCTTGACACTTTTCCGACGATGAAGAGTACTATGTGAATAGTACCCCTTGTGAATAGTACTATATGAATAGTGCCCTTGTGAATAGTGCTCCGTAAATAGTATTCTATGAATAGTATTACTATTCTAAATAGTGACGTATACGTGAATAGTAATGTATGTATGAACCGTACCTTTGCTGAAAACGACCCAGGCTCTGATACCACTTTGTTGGGAAAAACGATGGTTGTAAAGAAATAAATTCTACAATCCCAGGATAATTTTCCAAACTAAAATACAACAAAGATAACAGATTATTTATTACACGCATCGATATACGTAAAATATTAATATCCAATGAATATATATATATATAGTTGTATATATAATTATAAAAATTACAATTAAATTAGCATTTATGGTAATAGAGCAACTTGTTTTCGTAATTAATTCTCAGTTTTGAAGAATTCCAAAGTAGAAATCTCTACAATTATGGTATCTCTCAAAATAAATAAATAAAAAATATAATTATCAACTTTTTTTTAAGACAGGTATCCATTCCCAAGCCCTATCCTCTATAGTCCAACTAATTTACTGAGTCTTACACGCATCTTTTTTCTATAGAATTAGAAGGTAGAAGAAAAGGGCATCGTGCAGCCGTCTAGTCAATTTTTCATCAACTAATTAAAAGGAACACCTAAACCTGCAAAATTTCTGCGTGATATCTTTGGTGTCTATTTGGGCCACATCTAGAAAGACCTCTATTTCTGTCTAATTGTAATTCCCATATGAACCAAAACTCATTTTTAGCTGGAAAGATCCACAAATGTGCCTTGATCTGGTGGACCCATTAGGGTTTAACATGTTTCCATGGCATTGCAGTATTCAGATATAAAGGTTACGAAAACAGAAAGAACGTTCTTGATCTTGCTCACTGAAATCCAGAAAAAGTACTACAGATAGATAAATGGGCAAAAGGCAAAATGTAAGAAAGGAGCACTCTCTCTCTCCTTTATCTTTGATTCTTTAACATGGCTATTGCGTCCCATCGGAGGATTTATCAGCATTAGAGTGAGAGCAATTCCTGACCACAAAATCCACAGAAGATTAAATATTGGTAATGTCTTTGCTGCGCGCCTGGCTCACTTGCATTTTTAATGACATATTTGCTAATATTCTGTACATTATAATATGGGCTTCATGAGCTTGGAAAAAATATTAAAATTGTAACACTGATCAGTGATCACTTCACCAATGTCTTTTCACTTGAAGAAAGGCATCTTGTAAAAAGGCAACAGTTTCTGATTTCTCTTGCCATCTTACCTTTTTAATATTTATAGCTTACGTAAGTTGGATGGACGAAAGGTTGATTTTAAAGTTAAAATAGAAGACTAGTAGAATTATCAAAAATATATCACTTATGAGCCTACTTCTCAATATTATAATGAGTTTACTTGCATGTATGTTACATCAGTTCTGTTTTTTTTTTTTTTTTCTTTTCTGAAAACCCTTCATCTCAATAAAATGATAATCCATCAGTTCATATCAGAGAGCATATACATAATTGTACTTAAAAAAAAAAATGTATGAAAGACTCCAACAAAAAAATAATAAGATATTGTTTTATTATTGGACTTTTTTGTGGGATTTCGACATTATAAATTATAAGCTATAACATTGATTCAAATGTATTAAAACCATATTAATCTTGGAAGTGTGTTAGCAAGTGGGAGGGAGTGAAGGTGGGGGGTACAGAGATGGATAAATTTTTGGGTGAAATCATGTAAATAAAAGCATTGATGGAAGCTTTCAACAAAAACATTTATTTTTTTCTAAAATTCAACGTATCAAATGAAAGATTATGGTGTTCAAGAGAAAATACATCTACTAATATTGATTTCAAAATGTTAGCCCAAAAAAGGGTCTTAATAAGTTTAAGAATTGGCAGATTACAGGGAAAAGTAAAACAATACAATGGAAGGGACAGGACTCCCGAGGCACAAGCACATATATGGGAATACAAGCAAAAATGAAGACTGCTTCCTTTCGTTTAACCAGCCAAAAGATTAACTTAATACAATCTAACCCTTATTTGCATATCAGGCATTCAACTAAAACCCCCTCTAATATAATATTGGAGCTGTTCTTCCCAAAGTAGACCTCAGTGATACACTAGGTTTTACATTTGGCCGCTCCGAGTCAGTGTTAGTATCCCTAATACTACTACTACCACATTTTGTTAGCTTTCTACAGTTTTTGATTGTGTCAGAGTACAAAAAATGACGGTTTCCCTTCCTTTGCAAGCACTCCTTGCTCTTCTCTTGATGTCTCCTTGTAAATTTATCATTAAGCATCTCCTCTGCATCAAAAGAGGGGCATCCACTTGTTTCAGGGGGACCAACCTCGTGCCCATTCAGCCGTCCCAAGGGTGAGCGTCTTGATAACAATGAAGGGTCATCGGGGCCCTCGGCAACCCTCCAAGGGCTATGCCAACCACCCGATTCACCAAATATATAATCAGAGAAGTCTTCAGTGCTGGTAGAGTCCCTGGTGCTCTCAGTACTGCAGGAACCTTCATCTGAGCAGCTGAAAAGGGAGGAGCTGTCACTTGATGAATCCATCTTATAAATCCTGCCCATTCGTTGGATTTGTCGGTTGAAGAAATCCCGAGATTCAAAGCTCAAGCGACCATCAAAAGTCATGCAATAAGGATGGTCCTCACGCTTCCTATGTGCAGTGGGAAGGTCAGCCCTTGGGACAGCAGAGGTTGATCTTCTTCTGTGGATGGTACCCTTTCTAGAGCAACTAATGGCATGAATGTCTATAGAGTATCTTTCTTGCTTGATCTTGCTTCCATTTGATATCGTTCCATTCCATGTCAAACTCGGGGCTCGAGGTGAGCACCTAAGAAAAATAAAAAACTAAATTCATTTGCATGCAGAATTCTGAAAAATGATAACTGGATGAAGACCAAGCTCTTGATCAAATTACCTTGCATAAAGGAGCATGTATGCACCTTTCGATAAGACCCTATCAAGCTGCACTGGTTTTACCTATACATCCACAATCAACGCACTGTCAAATACTTGAAATCACCATGCTATTTCTTAGATGTAGTACTGCAAATTGCCCATATGAAACAGGAAACATGAATTCATAACTGAGAACACTTGAAAGTCTACCATTGGCCTAATAATACATGTGAGTTCACCATGGGTATCATCTTATTAGATCTACTACGGCCAAAACAAATTGTAAACTTAAAAATCATAATCATTCAGATATCTATCTACCTTTTCTTGTTCAATCTAACAAATGCGTCAATGACATAAACAAAACATACCCTGCTGTCATCAATCTTGAACCACTTCCCCTGGATATTCTTAACATAACAAACGTAGTGTCCAGAAAATGCAGCATTCATGATATCCAAGTGTACAACCACAGCATAAAGCCTGTACATAGGGGATTTATCACCCTTCCCACTCATATAAGGAGCCAAGTTCAAGGTCTCTGGAAATCGCACAGATTTGTTGAGCTTTCCAAATTTGCCAGACTGTAATTTCCGACAGTACAAGTAGCATTAAGGGAAAAAACAATGACAATGGTAAAGTTGCCATCTATGATTCTGAAGCATTACCTGAAATCGCTTAAAAGCAATGGTAAGAACATTAGGAGCCTCCAAAATGGTCAACTTCTTTTTGGCTTTCTCATAAGAGTTGCATCTGATTGGAAAAGATAAGGAGATTATTAAATAGCTATAAGCAACAATCTCTGTACCACTCTGCTAACCTAACTGGCCCAACCCATTAGCCTTATTCTGGCTCTAACGGCCACAAGTTGAACTGGGCGTCTAGGCCAAGATCAGACAATCAGGGCAGTAAGCTAATACTCTTGAACGGGCCTGTGAAGCATGAGCTAGGTCAAAAAGGAGGCCCAAATTGCCACCCCGACTTGCCCCTCAGCATAATGTATTGCATGTGGTTTGAGCATAATTGGAGCATCTTTGCCACAAAAGTAGAGCACAATTACCATCCTATATGGATTACTAGAGCAAACTGATTAATTGTTTGATATTTAAATTAATATATAGATTGGTTTTAAAATTGCAATCAGTACCAAAAAGAGAAGAAGAAAACAGGAGAGCAAAAGTTGAATAATTTGGTACATGTGAAACAAAAAAAAAATACAAAGAAATAATGATGAAAGGATGCATGACGAATCACATGCTTAAACATGCCTATTATTACTTATTATTGGTAGCCCGTGTTTTAGTTACTTTTTTGGCACTTTCTATTTAACACATTTAGTTTCCTATTCAGTTTGAGACTCTCGTTTAAGAATAAATAAGGCCATTTAGCAGAGACAGTAATTGATTTTAAAGAATTATTCTTTGAAGGAAGTCAATTTGTGTTTGTTAGATATTTCGCACTTTGCCTCCGAGAATGAATTTTACATCAAATAATAAGACTACTCCCATTTCATAGAGGTATTGATGATTGAAACAAGCAATTGATTAAGGCGATAAACAAAGATGCAAAAAGGGACACAGGGCGATTGCTAACTTGGTTTTGCTAGATGAATGGGGCCCAAACAATGTATATCGAGCTATTAGTAACAGGTATATCCAATTTACATCAATTTATATTGAGCTGTTAGATTTTTCGTTCTTTGCCTCCGCGAATGAATTTTCATCAAATAATGACTACTCCCATTTCATAGAGGATAAGAGGAATTGATGACTGAAACAAGCAGTTAATTAAGGCCACTGATAAACAAAGATGCAAAAAGGGACAAGGTGACTGCTAACTTGGTTTTGTTAGATAAGTGAGGGCCCAAACAATGTATATCGAGCTATAAGGAACAAGTATATACAATTTCACAACAGGTCATAGGCTAAGGCCTAGGTAGATCATCAAATGATGTCTTAGACAATGAGGATAAAATATCATCCCATAGTTATCAGTTATAATTGACAATTGGTCATAATTGACACGATGTTTTTGAGAATTTCTAGATATTACATTCATAGTTACAGAATTACCTACTTCAATTAATTTATGCATGGGATTGGCAACTCTATATTTTTGGTATCCAAGTTTTAATGTAACACTGTTTTATGAATAGTTTAAATATCACAAATTATTTACATAAATAAATACTTACAATCTACATCCAGTCTAATTGATTTAGTTATTTTTAAAAAAAAATTGCATCAACTCAAGCATACATCTTATTTTAAATATCAGGTGCCAGGAAGCACAACTACTTGCATGCTTAACTAGCAGAGGTACAAAGCTAAAAGCTTAAATTTTATGCAATTAAAGAAGCAAAAGAAAATCAATGATTAGGGAAAGTTGAAATTAAACACTGCTAACATAGGTAGGTAAACTAACCTGTTACACTGGTACTTGTTCTCTCCATCCAAGATCTCAGTTGCTGTAAATTGTGAAAGTGCATCTTCAAGAGTTCCAATGTTCCCCTGTATCTCAACAGTAAGATCCATCATCTGCTCATGACGCTCAGATTTCCCCAAGCATTTCATGCATTGAATCTACAATCCTCAATTGCAAGTTTATATCGGCCACCATTCCAGTAAAACAATCTCACTTTTACTCATAATACAAATACATTAAAAGAAAACATCACAGCAAACAATGCAAGTATCAAAGAGTAAGGAAGTACCTTAGATCGGAGGTAACCCCCGAAAGTCAGACCTACCAGAGTTGTCTCTTCAGCCAATGGTCTCAATGCATTTACTCCAGCCTCCTTCAGGCAAACAGATTGCATTGAATCAACAGCAAACCTGACAAAATTACAGAGTAATTAATAATGGCACAATGTGAAACAGAGTGGGAGTTTTATATTATCCAGAGTCGTAAATTTGTACCAACGCTATTTCTAATGTCATTTTCAAAATTTCATTCTATTTCCTTTGCCTATTGAGCATCCCAATAGTCTCTTTTTTTCCTTTTCTCAATTAAATTTTATTTATCAATTGAACTATAAGTTAAAGGATTGAGACATCTTGACACAAGGGCTCAGCTAACGTCCAATCCCTCAGCAACGATGCCAATGTTCCATGTTAGTTTCCCAAAAATGAGATATATCAACCACGATTTCTTGTCACACAGAACGACTTATCCCTCCCCCTGTAAGCACTCCACATCCCCCCTCCCACAATTATGTCAAAAAATGACAAAATCATAATTCAGAAAATCAACTCAGGAATAGTTAAAATACAACTGACCTTAAGAACTCATGAGCATCTTCTTCTTTACCATGACCAAGATGACTTCCAATGCTTTTTATCTTGGATAATATTCCAATTGGAGACACTGGAGACTTTCCTTCACGCGCCTTCAGAACAAGATACTCAAACTCACAGGTGAAGCACCATTCTTTCTTTGGGCCTAAAGAAGACCAAGAAGTAAGCCAAAATGTCAAATAAGTAACTTAACCATGACAAAATACAAATAAAGAGTTAATTCTCTAAACCATAAAGAAGATCAAGAGCAGAAGCATACATGTTCTAGAGTGGAATCCTTGAAGAAGATAAGCTGTAAGAGGCTGAGTAAATGCTAGGCATTGGAGTACAGCATTGGCATAACAGCTGCAGAAAAATTGAAGTATGGACATTAAGAAACACCAAAAGAAACTTATAAAATCGTGATTAACAAAAAATCTGACACCAACATAAGCCCTTAACTTACAGACATCATTTTTAAGAAAAATATAAAGATTTTTTTCCAGAAATACTGTGGAGTTATCAGGTATCATAGACATTAAGTAGATTACTAATGGCATAGTATTGCAATTGTAAAAAACCATGAGAAAATTAAAAAATATATAAAAAATTATACAGAACTAAACTGAATATCAGCAATCACTTCAATACAAGTATCTTCTAAATAAGTAAACTACACAATCAAGCAAAATATCCTTCCTTTACCTGTTCCCACAATTGATTAGTCCACAGGGGTGCAGTTCTGCCTTTTCCCAGTTATATAGTTTGATGAACATTTCAAAAGAAAACAGCGTCTGTCAAAACAAATGAAATTTATTATTTTTCTTCAATAAAGAAGGGAAGGAAATAGAAGCAAGAAAATCACAACACACCTAAAAAAGAACTGTCGTAATAAAAGGATAATTTAGGTAGCACAAATTAATACAACTTAATTGTAAATTTCATCAACCTCACTTCTGCTGCCAAATGCTCTATGCTTTGAAAGTTTAGGAACTTTAAGTTGTTGAGCAACTTTTTGTGCAGATGTTTTCAATCCCTTGCTTGAAACATCCGATGAAAAAGTAGCCGCTACTTGAGTATTGTCAGCCATGGAAGACTTCACACTGGAAGCATACTGTGCCCTTCTGCTAGAATACAAATGATCCTCAGAAGCACTTGATAACCAAGATTCACTCGTTTTAGACTCCAAAGGCAGTCCATCATCATTCTGGCTATTATAAACAGTAGGTAGCCTTTCAGAGCTCTTTGTAGGCAAACTCCTCACTGTAGAGACATATGTTGCTGCCTTTCCAGACATAGAACTCCCATTGCGAGGAAGAAATTCAGAATCAAATAAAATTCCATCACCAAACCTAGTAGAATTATTGTGAACACCATGCCCATGCCCATTCATCCCCTCCACGAAGTCATCAGAGCATGAGGAAGCCTCAGAAAACCGATCAAAGCATGTGATGCTTGAAACTGAAGAATTAGCTGAACCACAGTCAATTACACCAGCACCACAACTTGATGTCTTTGGTCTAGATTTGCTTGAAAGAGAGAAACTATTTACAGAAGTAACCAAACCAGAAAACTCTGAATGAGGTAATTTAGAACTATGGACATTAGTGCTAGTCACAAATATATGAGGGGCAATACCGTTAGATTTAGCTGCCTTTGATCTGTTGGAACTGCCTGAAGTAGGGACTTCACTGTTAGAAACACCAACTGATGCTTCTAAAGTAGCATTGGTGTTTCCTCTCCCACCAACTTTAGCTTCCTTACCACCTTCCTTCCCATCTGAAAACCCAGAAGGAAGATTGGATTTAGATGATCCACATTCTTCGTGAAATGTTTCAATTGGTTTAGGCGGCCACTTACTATTGCTCTCCAAACAATTGTTACAAAACTCAAGTTGTTCTCCTTGCAATAACACCTTTTGATTGAAGTCACTTCCTGCACTGTTAAACAGAACAGTGGTGCTTGGGGAATGACATTCTTCCTTGTGACCTTGTCTCCAGTGAATAATTTGACACTTGCCTGAGCTGCAACAACACAATCCTGAAGTGAATATTAGAAAGAAACATACCATGGGTACCTAACTCAGTAAACTTGGTAAATACATCATCATAACTTAGTACACAATTCATAATATGCTTCGAGTTTAGCATTACTTACTGCTTTTTCTGTTTTTCTTACATCTTTATAGTTCTCAAAGTTTCTTCATTCATAGTCTTTTGTCACTTGTCAGTACTACAATATGTTCCTTTTTTATTTCTATATAAGTTTAAACTTTTTCACTTCACCAACAGGCTTCTTCAGCTAATGATCCTCTACCTTTACTTTCCCAAGAACTTCTTTAGACATTTTTCATGCATTTAAGCATCTTATCCCACATTGCATTAAGCTCATCTTCTATATCCAAAATTCTTTCTTTTACTAATTTTCTTTAAATACTTCAAATTACTCTCATTTTGAAGGGCACATAGGTGCAACGATTGAGATTGCTCCATTGTGACCTGGAGCTTATGGGTTGGAATCCACAAACAGCCTCTCTATATGGAGTTAATGCCGCTTACATTGTCCCTTCCCCAAATCCCACAATGGTGGGAGCCTCCTACACTAGGTACGTCCTGTTTTATTTTGATTCTCTCTCATTTTAAATCCCAGCATCTACTTCTTACGTTGGTAAATACCCTTTTCAATATACATCTACAATTAGCCTTTGTTCCTTTTGGAATAAACTTGTAGTCTTTAAATGTTAATCTATGACATTCATCTCCTCCATGCAATATGTGTGTGTGTGTGTGTAGGACAAGCAAAAGAAGAATATGACATAATCAACTCAATTTAACTATCCAACCAAATCAAGCTGACTTTCTAGGGTTTTCTTTTCAATTTATTTCGTTTCCATTTACAATAGTTTTCATTTTTACAAACTTCCAATTTTAGCTAGTTATAAATAGTTTATAATTTCTTTACAGTAAATTCTTTTTTTCATTAGTTAAGTTACGTTAGGATGCATTTAGAAGTGTCCAAATTAAGTTCTAACAGGATTAAAAAATTCTTACTGAGTAACAAATAACTTTAAAAATAAAAAAAATAAAAAGTTATATTTAAGTGTTTCAAAAGATTTCTAAGTTGTTTTGGTGAAGTTCTTTACATAGGGAGCTCTAAAAATGAATTCAATAACCATCCTCTTCCTTGCAATTTTAATCAATTTTATAGCTCTTTGCTTCACATTCTCTATTGAACCCATTAATTTATTTGCTTCCATTTTTGCAATTTTGGACAAAAAGATGTTATTCTAGATTTATTACACATCACCACCACCATTTTAATCAAGTCTTACTCAACTCAACTAAGCCTCTTCCCAACTATATGGGATAGGCTGTAATGAATTCGCTTCCAAGGCTGCTTCATAAATTTGAGAATTAAGATGAGATAATTAATTTTTATTTGACTTTAAAAAGGGCATCGATAAAATTCTAAGATGCTTAATATTTCCTTTGATTATAAGCACAACTCAAGCAAGGTATGCCAAGATGACAAAAATATTATAAATGCAAAGTGTCTTCCCCTTAATATCAATGCAATACAGGTAAGTTATATGAATCTACTTCATCCATTCCACTTTATTAAGCGTTAAGTTGACAATCATATTACAAGTAATAATATCTTTTTTAATATCTCTATCCATAATATTTTAAGTCTTCCTCTACTTCTATCATTATTGTCAATCGTCAATCAGTCACTCTTCCTAACTAGTGTATCCAATGATATTTGTTGTATGTTGTCAAATCATCTTAATCGATTCTTTCTCATTTCATCTCAAATTAGGGCTATTTCAACCACTTCTTGAATAAGGTAAATGTTTATTTTAAAATTTATCTTTCAATACCATTATAAAGCCAACCATGCTTCTGAAATAGAATGTTCGCCAATAAAGAAACAATACATTAATAAACTAAGTATAAAGAAATGTGGATGTTAAGATGGATATGTTGTGAAATATTCAAAAATATTGAACATGAGTACATTCAAAAAATAGTAGTAAACCCAATTAGAGATAAGATGAAAGAGGACAAATTAATTTGGACGCCTAAAATAAAAATCATTAGATGTGTCAATTAAGAATAGTAACATATTAACTATTAATGGTAACAATAGAGGAAAAGGTAAACCTAAAATAATATAAATTGAGATAATTAAAAAAATTTAAAAAGAAAATTATTATCTATACAATATTATCTCACAAGCCAAAATCCACTATAAAATAAAAATTTACAAGGTCTATACAATGTTATCTCACAATCCTTGAAATCCTCTCAGGACCAAAACACTTCACCTCTTTAGGAGTCCAACCAAATGATGAAGCAAACAGACTCTTCCACAAGAGTCCAAAAATACAAGCATTTCTCACAATCACATAATTCTCAAAATGTTCTCAAAGTTCTCAAAACTAAGAATGACCAAGGCTTATTTACAACTAATGACCCAACTAAAAATAAAAAAAAAAAAAATTCCCAAACAACAGAAACCAATCCCAGCTTTCCGAGAGTGATCCTCAAGCACGCAGCTTGCTGCATAATCAATCATGCCCTCGAGTTGATTCCAACTTCTTCTCTTTCAATCATCAAACAGTTGCTAAAAAAATCCAGCACTAAATTTATACACAGTAAATTGAAATCATGGGCTTACAAATACTATTACCATTTGGATTTTGTCAATCTCAAACATTATCGACTAACCTTTTTTGCCCTCAACTAATACAAATATTCATATAAGTATGTTTTTTACACGATAAAGGTAAATAAAAGTGATCAATGCCATTCTATATTCTAAATTTTTATCCTTCTTAAGAACGCCAGCATTTTCTCTGCTTACTCTCAACACTATTGGTACAATCTATTGATCTAACAAGTTCACTGATGAAACTAGATTGGAATGTCGAGCAGCTATAGATTTTGGGATTTTCATCACACGTGTACCCTC
The DNA here is from genome assembly GCA_035771175.1 of Paratinospora sagittata. Classification (NCBI taxonomy): domain Eukaryota; kingdom Viridiplantae; phylum Streptophyta; class Magnoliopsida; order Ranunculales; family Menispermaceae; genus Paratinospora; species Paratinospora sagittata. Next base: position 35,425,909 of record CM069594.1, read on the forward strand.
CCCTCCCCGCCAAACAAAAAAAAGGAGCCAAGATGCAAGTCACACTACCCTCCCATAGTAGTTCTTTCTTCTCTAGTAACTAATTCAACATTTCTTGAAATAGAAAATGCACAAAGGCCCCAGTCAAAATTCAATGCTAGAAAATCCTCCAATGTGGCATGAATAAACAATCTTTTCTTTTAAATTAGCAGTTACTCTTACTTTCAGCTAGGAAGGCCAAAAAGGCCAATATCAATTGAGTCCCTAACTCCCTATATACCCAACCACTAAACAAATCTAAAATTTTATATGTTCACATTTCAAGTAACTATAAAGAAAATGAAAAACAAATAGTCTCTTGGTCTACAACTGTTGATGCAAAATTTGACTAACACCAAAAAGTAAAGAAAATAGAAAAAGTAGAGACAGAAACACAGAGATTTTACGTGGTAAAACCCTCAATGTGAAAGAAATATCCACAGGCGAACTGTAGAAAAATCCACTATAAACTGTAGATTACACATCTTACACTTATGATCGTTGAGATCTAAATGAAATGAAATGAAATCTTATCCCCTATTTATAGGAAAGGATTATGAATAAAATAATGTTGAAAGGTCATTTGTCCTTTGCTTTTCCGAAGGGTCATTTGTTTTATATGAAACATGTAGGACCCGATGTTTCGTCTTCTTTTGTTTTGTCTTTTCTTTCTTATGCAATCACAGGTCCAACAGTTACCCCCCAGGCTCTGACCAATGAATTGTTGGTCGGAGCCTCTTGTCTATATATTTCCTTCTTGATAGTCGAATACGAAAAAGGTGAAGAAGCGATCTGCCATGGAGAGTTCTGTTGAGAGTTCATCTTGCAAAGAAATTCTTGTTGAGAGATGTCGCGACTTAACATGGGCTTTGGCGATTTTGAAAAGTTGTTTGTTGAAGTCATGTTGAGGGCTTACCAGGGGAATGTGGCTGGTTCTCTTCTTCTGTCGATCTTTCCATTATACCGGCTTTGCCCGAAGGTGTCTTGCCAGAATTTCAGGGCACCTTTGCTAAGTTTTCTGAGGGTATCCGTCTCGGCTCCCTTCTTTTGCGGACTTTAGCACAACGGCGAGGTCGAAACGGGCTAAACTAGGAGGCCTTGAGTGTTCTCTTGCTAGTTGTCGAGTTGAGTGTCCGTTGGATGTTGCTGAGAAGGAAACATATGTTGTCAACCTTAAACTGTGCACCACCAATGCTGTAGGGGTTTTCTTTTTTTTTTTTTTTTTTTTTTTTTTGCACTCTATCTCACTCTCTCACTCTCTCACTCCTTCAGCCTCGGTGCATTGCTGCACAGATTGTCGTGAACGCCATAGTCGCCCTGAAGCAGGTTGAGTAGGGATTAGCTTGCAATAAGGCAGACTATTCTCAGAAGGATGTCGAGATTGCCGGACTGAGGAACAAGTTAGCAGGTTATGAGAGAGAGTTGACCGTCAAGGAGGCGGAGTGACGTGCTCTTTTGGACCAGCAAAAGAAAACGATTGAGTTTCTTGAAGGTGATTTGATCGTGAAGAGTGTTGAGCTCGAGACAGCACGCGACGAGGCAAGTAGGGTAGAGTACGAGACTATCCGAATATTAAGAATCACTGGAGTTTGCCTCACTGCAACAGGAGAGGTATAAGCAAGGTGCCTACGATGCTATGTATGATGTAGGCGAGTTCTTCAAGGATCGTTTTGATATGAAGGTATTCCTTGCGGCTAAGAAGCTGGTTGAGGCAGCACGAAAGGCTAGGGAAGAAGAGAAGTCGAGAGTCAAACAACAAGCTAAGATGGATAGGCTCATGGCGTTGGTGTCGAGGAAAAGCAAGACTTTAGTTGTGGAGAAGGCTGTAGGTTCAATTGCGAAAAGGACTCGGTCGCAAGCTGGAGATAGGGCGAACACCACAACCATTAAGAAAGCCAAGACTCTTGTTGCTGAGCCACCTCGAGCATTGGTTGCTCTTGAGAGAGCCACAACATCAGTCCAGGAGAAAGCCAAAGTATCAATGGTTCTTAATACTCTCCCAGGTCTTTCTGCAGGAGGTACTTCGGATACTGTTCTCAGGGCCTCATCGGTTTCTCCCCCACCTAGTTTTAGCAAGCTGCATGGAACTCATAATCCTTGAAGTCGAAGGCATTTTGTAGAACTTATCTCTACAGTTGAATCCACTGGTAGTAGTTTGTAGTAGTCTTTCAGTTAGCCAGTTGTAGATTTGTCGCAAACTTTTCGTTAGTGATGTTGTCGACATCGTTTGTTGGATTGTCGAGCTTGTGAAGGTACCTGCAATTTAGTGCACAAGTAGTTTTTTCGACTTTAATAATTTAATGGACTTACTTGATCGGTTGATCTCGGTTGTTTGTTCAGTCGATGGGCTAGTAGATGATTTCAACCACTTCAAACTTCTTGATAGGAATTGCCCAACCCCCCAAGGCACTTTGGACTTAAAGTCCTCTTCTCAGTAGTACCGACCTCGTGAGTAGGTACCCCAAGGCACTTTTGGTTGTTGCCATCTTCTCCGTAAGGATTCGTAAAGTACCCCCTAAGGCACTCTAAGGCCAGAGCCCTTCTTCTCGATAGGTACCAAGCTAGCGCAAAGTACCCCCAAGGCACTTTAGGGTATAGACCCTTCTTCTCGATCATAGGATGGAATCTGCCCCAAGGCACTATAACACTTGTAGTTTCCTGGTCTTCGTGTTGTAGAAAAAGGCATATGATGGTACTTTGTCGATGTTGTAGACTATCTTCTTAAAGTAGAAAATGAACTTATGATTGCTGGTACTTTATTAGTAGCATCTCTTGAAGTGTTCTGCATTTCAAGGCATTGTGGGATTTATTCCCCTTCTCGAATACTGAGGTTTATGCTGGGATCCAAGGTACTATAAGGTATTATAAGGTGAACTACCTAGCCTCCTTCCCGGTGATAGGATTGGAACCTATCCCAAGGTATGAACTCTAGGGCTAAAGCCCTTCTTCTCGGTGATAGGAGCGGAGCCTACCCCTTGGTATTGTAAGATTTTACTCTTCTTCTTGGTGGCTGAGCTTAGCTCAAGGTTCCAAGGTAGTTGTAGCTTTATAGTCGACCTTGCCGCGTAGAATTCGGGACTTGTAGTTGTATAGTCGACCTTGCTGCGTAAAATTTTGAAGTTATAGCTGTATAGTCGACCTTGTTGCATAAAATCCCGATTGAGATAACGATAGATAAAACAGTTTATTCCATTCATCATGGTTGAATCTCCCGGGCCACATTTACATGAAATAGTAGGAATTAGCATGTGTCAACCATTCACAATATACTACAAATCAAACATTTGGATGATCATAGTGATCTTTCAGCACATTTTGTATTTGAGAAGATTTCAGCATTTTCCGTATTGCTACTTCAAGAGCATATACGGTAATAATTATCTTCTCAAATATTATATACTATCTTTAAAAATAAGGTTGCACGGGTTACTTTAAAAATATTCTCTATTAAAATATATATTATATCATAAGGAAGTTGTTCAAAGGAAGAACTATATATATAGTTTTCTTATAGGCTCACGGGTTACCTAAAGTTTTAGGTAAGAAAAATAAGTTGCCTTGACACAACCCCATCACAAGTGGTTGCGTCACATCATACATCGGTCTCTATACTCCTCTTTGGCACCCATTCTTGTGTCTGAATTATTTTGCATATTGTCTCTAATAGTGGATACTATCTATATATTATTTTTGAACCAATATCTTTAATAAGAGCTTGTGGTATTTTCCCTAATTCATGGTCAGGATTATCTTTAGTAAGAGCTTGTGGTATTTAATATTATATACCATCTATAAAAATATGTTGGTTCAGAACTATACAAAGTGGTCCCCTTTTTTTTATGACATGGACTAGCTTTATGCATTTGCAAATTGACGACGCATAAGCATATTAGATTTGGGATGCATATATTATATTGTATAGATTTGTATAGGTGAGAAGCGAGAATACGAATAGGACTTAATTAATACGGTCCTTGTCATCTAACTCAACTATCATTAGACAAAAAAAGAAAAAATGTAAAACAGTTTTGTGTTTTGGGTGCACATATGCACGCTTTAATCTTTTAATTTTATATCACGACCAATTATTTGAACAGGATCTATCCTATAGGCTCACATTTCTATATTTCTTTTTTATAAAATAATAAGAAATAGAAATGTAAGTTACCGCTTGCCTCTTAGCATTCTATTGAAGACAATGGTGTCCGCATGCGCATCTTCTACTATTTGAAGTGGAGAAACAGCCTATGCCGCAATAAGATAAAATAATAAGAAATAGGTAGGGAAGTTACCATTTGCCTATTAGCACTCTCTGCTTCTTCACTTGCCCATAACGCCTCTTTCTCTTTTCCATCGTAGCTCTTCATTTTTTCAACTTGTTTTTTGCACAGATCTACGGATTCCAAACACTTTTGATGTTCTTTGATGTTCATCTTCTAGTTCCTGATCTCCAAAACTATGTCGCAAGCATAAGAAAAGTAAGAGGAGATCTTGCCGGCGTGGTCGATGGAGGGTTCATGCGCCAAAGACGGCGGCGGGGGTCTTTTCTCGTGACGGTGGTGATTTTCCCAGCGAGGTACGGTGTGGGTCATTGTGCGGAGAAGGAAGAAGAAGCTTTGAGATAGATAAGGAGTGGAAACTGGATAGAGCTGAGACTGAGGAAGGCTTTTTTGCATGCCCTTTCTCTATTTCCTCCAAATTTTCCTGATAGAAAAATAGAAATCAAACAAATCCTAAACAACAAAAGGGGACGGACGCAATGTAGCAAAGTTGGCTTCAATAATTCAATGGCGTCAAGGGTTTAATCAAGTTGGATTGCAGCTCGATCATCACTCCACTGGACGAGCTAGTCGCCGCCGGCAGCCGGACTCCGTCGTCGAAGGTCACTTAGACGACGTTGGTGCTTGCATCTTTTCCCCAAGATTGATAGGGCAACAGACTTAATTAGTCGGTTCCCACATAAAAAGTAATGAAAATAGAAAAAGTAGCGACAGAGACACGAAAAATTTACGTGGTAAAACCCTAAATGTGAGAGAAACATCCACAAGCAAACTGTAAAAAAATTCACTATAAACTATAAATTACACATCTTACACTTATGATCGCTCAGATCTGAATGAAATGAAATAAAATCTGATCCCCTATTTATAGGAAATGATTATGAATAAAATAACGTCGAAAGGTCATTTTTTCTTTGCTTTTCCGAAGGGTCATTTGTTTTATATGAAACATGTGAGACCCAATATTTCACCTTTTTTTGTTTTGTCTTTTCTTTTCTATGCAATCTCAGGTCTAACAACAACTATATAAAATTGAGCATTAAAAAATGCAACCGTAGGCTAGAATTAGAGTTCAACACTCACTATAACCACCAAAACGTTTCCTGATTTAAATAATAATAATTCACCACAAAATCAAAGGCTAATAAAAACTAAAACTTCCAGAATCCAATGCAACCTAAAACAACCCAAAAAATGAAATTGAAAATGAAAATAAATCCAACTTCTCCAAGGACAGAGTTCGAAAGAACCAACCAATATCTCACGGCCTTGCATCGAGAGCACCGAGTAGTAGTAGGGCAGTAACACACCGCACACTGAAACGAACCAGAACCAACGCCACCGCCACTCACGGCACTACTTCTAAACTCAACAGCAGCCTCAATCTCAGCCCTCTCCGCCTCTTCCGAAGCCGTGGCCACAAGCCGCAAGATCTCCTCTTTCCTCGCCACCGCCTTCCTCCATTTCCACTGAACCACAAAACTCAAGATCGGACCACCAAATAAAAACACCACCAAGATCAACCCCGGAAACCCTAGCTGCCCCGGACCCAGCATTTATCCGGCACCGAACAAACACATCCAAACTTATTCATCCTACGCTCTTCACCGTTCATCATCGTCGCTGACACCGATTCCTTCCATGCATCAACGATCGAGAGTCGGTCACTCCCAGTGGTGTAAGCAGATTAGCGCCGTCGATGATTGAGACTTCGTGGAGATCATAATAATTACAGAGATTATTAGTTCGTAAAGTAACGGAAGGTACAAAGAAAAAGGAAAATGTGGATTGTGAAGAGCGAAAAGAGATGGAGAAGAAAAGAAGAATAGATTATGGTGAAGATGATGGCGATCGAGCATTTAGATTTTGAAAGCCTAATAATTATCAGAGAGATTTTTGGGGGTTTTATTTGCGCTCTAAGAAAAAGTTAAGAGACTTCAGATATACAGAAAATTTGCATCGTAGGAGAGACAACACAGCGAGACGGGTACGAGCCATCACCGTCCCCGAGAGACAAACCTTCGGTGCTTCCACAAGGCTCCAGATTCCCCTGTACTTGCTCTTGTATTCCGCCACGTAAATACTTATAACCTTATCATCAATTATTGGTTGGTTTTTATTAACAAATATATATGAGCAATAATTTCATGGGATATGAAGTTTGTTCAAGAATATTGTTTGTAGATATTTTAGATTGGAAGTACTTCGAAAATTTGTAATATTTACATCTAAAGCCAATAATTTCAATAAATGAAGTTGTTAGCTGTCTATAAATATATCAAAAATTTTAGCATTTTAATTTTATGCATAAGTTAGTACTTTAATCAATTAATTAGCTTATTTTTTAAAAATATTAAAAATTTACCAAACCCTTCCTCTACCGAATATTTATATTTATATATTCTTAAATACAATCAGCTCCAAGCTCAGATAAAAGAGAATAATGGTATTAGGTAACCAATGCAAAACTTTGTTAAATTAACTATGACATAAAAAATACTAATTTAAATTATATAAAAAATTAGATCACTGAAGTTGGCCTCAATTTATAAAAAAGAAATTAAAAAATATTAATTTAATTATAAAAATTTATAATTACATGTATAATTATGGGTATATATTAAATACTTTAAAATTTATAAAATATTAATATTTTAATAAATATGCATGCATAATTACAACGTTGAAAAATTAGTATTTTCCTTATTCTTTTATATATTTTGTGCTGGATACACGTGGCTAGTTTGGTGAGACACCAGTGCCCGAGGAAGAACTAGTGACAAACATTGAATGATTACCTCTGGTTGATTAATTATTTTAAGAAAGGATCACAATGAGGGAAAGGTATATGATTTTTATATTTTACAGTATATTGGAATGCGTGAGTTCTTCGGAGACCAAATATTCCTTACCATGGGGACCGCGGCCCACTCACTCGAGATTAATTACATCCAAAATTAAGAAAAATCCAATTTTTATTCCATTTTAATTATTTTTTGGGGGGCTTACTATCCTTGACTTTGGTCTTTCTACGGTTTTGACTTGTAGGAACCAACTTCTGTTAATAATTAGTTTGATATTTTTCTAAGATATGATGATGGAAGCCAATAATCAAACTGGGCCTTAAGCCCCCAGCATTGATGGGTTCAATGATAGTATATCAGAAATAAAGATACATGCAGAGTCGTTATAATATTGCTTGTGATGGTGCCATCATTATTCAATGTTGCTATGGAGGCACATGGGGAAGGGGACAACTGTATAGATCTAAGGCTTAGACTAAAGTTTTAATCAAGTTATTATCATAAAAGATTTAGACTATTATACTTACCTTATAATTGCTTGAATGTTAGCTTAAGTATCTTTGAAGAAATTACCAATCAAATTTCCCATGGTTGGTTATCTTACTAGAATTCTGCTTAGAGTGGTTATATTATATAATATGCAATCACACTTTTGACAGCAACACTTTACTGTGATTAAATAGCTTAAATATGTTATTAAATAGCCTCAAATTAACTAAAATACATTAAATATTTCGAGAATTCAAAATAGTGATGTTGACGACAAATAATGTCAGATTATATCAATTAAAATATAGAAAACTAAACCAATGTCTTGTTGGAAAATGGGTAATTAAACATGATTTTTTACCATTTTTAACTAAATATTAAAGTGGGACTCACAAGTGATTTTGCATGTGATCAAGTTGATTATTATTCTTTGATATATAAAGATTAAAAATATATAAGTATTTAGCTATACTCATTTATATATGAATGAGAAATTAAGTCTAAAATAGCCTACTTAATAAGTGTAAAGTGATGAAATTTAAAAATAATCTTTTAGTCTCACATGAAAGAGATATAATTCTAATTATTTATTTATAAGTGTAGCTAGAGTACTACACTTGAATTTCAGCTAACATACATACAAAAAGAAGGCCTTAGGGTGATGCTTTTGAATCACCCTGCGGGCGCGTGCGAGGGCGACTTAGAGCGCATTGGGTGCACAACACTTTGCACTTTGCATCGTCGCTAGGAGCTGGGGAGCTTTTCATTTTCTGAGATTGGACGGATGAGATGCGTCAGTGGAAGATCGGATCTAGGACGTCCAAATACGATGAATGTAGTTATCTGTCTAGGTGCGATGTACGAAGATCCGACGGTGTGGGATCGGATTGCGCTGATCAGGACCGACAGATCACGATCGATTGGATCGACCGCGATCCAACAATGCGAGATCGGTTGCGACGAGCGAAGTCGTTAGATTGTGCCTAAATCGATTGGATACGATCCAACGGTGTACGATCAGGTGCGTCATCCATCAGATCTCGTCTAAAGGCGATCAAACTCGATCCAACGAGCAAAAATAAGCACCATGTACAACCACGATTTGCCTATAAATATAGCCCTCCATAACTCAGAAATTCATCCCATAAAATTCTAAAATCTATGAATTTTCTTATTTTATCTCTTTTCTGCTTTTAACATTCTTTTGTGAGTGAGTACCACCAATTTTGCTTCGATTATTCTTGTGAGTTGAAGTGCTGCTGTCACAAGAATGTGATTGTTGTATCCTGGGAAACAAGTGACATACATCGTGAGCACCTAAGCGGGACATAATTGTCTTAAGGATATAGAGTCACACTCTAGCCTCAATTTACGTCGTTACTCTGTTGGAATAGTAATTGATCTAGTTTAACTAGACATAACCTTGTCCTTAGTACCTTTAAATAGTGAACGGGGGCAGCTTGCTGCTCTAGAAGAGTAGTATTTAAGCGAGACTATTGTGACTCCACAACTCAGACTGAAGACTAATCTAGTTGATTATTTTGAAAGTTATTTTTCAGCAAAGATTGTCACCATACAGTCAACAGGTCTAACATCACTTAAGTAGGGGTGTAAGCAACCCAACCCGACCATTTCGAGTCGGGTTGGGTTGGGTTCAACGTTCTGGTTAGGTTGATCGGGTTACCTAAAATGCAATCCAATCAGGTCAGATTGAGTTTCAAGTTCTGATTGAACTCGACCCGTAGTACTCGACCCTATCCGACCAAATAAAACCCCTCATCTCATCTTCTCGCTGCAGTCGTCTCTCTCTTCTATTCTTCTTATTTTTCTCTCTTTCTTCCTTCCTCTCTCTATGCAACCCATCTCTCTTTGCAACTCCATCTTCCCACCCTCGTCTTCCTCTCTCTCTTCTCGTCTCTTCTTTTCTTTCCATTTCCCTTTCTCTGCAACTCCCTATTTTCCCCCTCTCTCCTGCTCATCTAACCAACCTGACCGACTCGACTCTACTCAACAATTGGTCGGTCGAGTTGGGCCTTCTTGTAACTTAAGGTTGTGTGGCATTGGGTTCATTCCAATATCATCTGACCATAGTGGATCGAGTGGGTGTTTAGTTAAAATCCAACCCAACCCGATCCATTTACACCCCTACTAACATATATTTCAGTGATATTATGTCTGAGACAAAATCATGACCACCTAATACATAAACTATCAGGGACAAAAGCTTTCACATCAAATAATGCAGTTTGGATCAGTTTCGTAACTAAACTCAAATTGAAACTAATTGATTTGTTATTTACTAAGTCAAACAAATCAATACCATGGCAAACTAAAATTGAACCAAATCGAACCTGTCACACCCTAGGTTGCACAGCGGGCCCCCTACCTAGGTGTGGGCTCACCCCCTCGGGGCGAACGCCAGCCATTATGGATCCATAATATTGTTCTATCCCGGTACAGCCACCGCCACACAAGGACGTCACTCTGGGTTGCACAGCGTGCCCCTACCCAGGTGTGGGCGCACCCCCTCGGGGAGAACGCCAGCCATTATGGATCCATAATATTGTCTCATCCCTGTATAGCCACCGCCACACAAGGACGTCTCTTGTACACGGGATCATTTGTCCCCACTATTCACCATGAATAGTGCATGGCCTCCCTAGGAATCGAACTCGAGACCTCCCTTAAGGAGTCTAATTTCGCATTCCTAGTAGCCACTGAACCATTTTGTCACACCCTGGGTTGCACAACGTGCCCCCTACCAAGGTGGGGGGACTTAACCTTGTCATAGGAGGATTTTAGGAAAGGAAGAGATTGGGGTCAACGGTACGGTGAAATAGACGTGCACTAGTAACCCAATGTATGTGGAATGTAGATCCAAATTGATAAGCTTTTACGTGCATCGAACTTATTATAAATGTTTGATATCTATATGTTATGAGCTTTTAAATCATGCTACACATTGACATGCATACATGATATTTATTGATGAGTATTGATAGCATATCTAAATTCTATTCACTGGGCACCGTTGGCTCACCCTCATTTTCCTCTTTCAGGTCCTTCTGTTCCGAATAAGGGCAAAGGAGTAGTTATATCTTGAGGGCCTTGCCTGCGAGAGAATCCAAAGCCTCGATGTGAGTTGAGAGGCATTTTGATTGAACTGTGTTTTAAATTATGAAGTATTATATTTTGGATTATGTAATTATAATACTTACCACATTGTAGTATGAGTGAGTTGAGATTTGTTAAATAGACCATGTGGGCATATGACGGTTTTTATTTGTACCCACAATTTTGGACTTTATGTGTATGTCAATTTTAATGAACTGTAGGGATTATGATTTTATTTATGGTTCATTTTTATGGATTATTTATTTTCTTGGATGATTAATACAGTGGGTAATTTTGTTTAGTACCTTTTGATATTATGTCGTTGTTTGAGATAAGGCTCGTAGGGTCTCAACCACCTCACGGGAGTTGAGGAGTGGTCGGAGATGCCTACACCGGACGTCCCGCCCCGTCATTCCGCATGCCATTCCCTGCGGGGTTGGTGGTCCGGGGCGCGGGGTCGCCACAAAACCTGTTCTTGCAATACACCATTGAGAAATGCATTGTTGACGTTTAATTGACGAATTTCCCAATTCATAGCCACAGCAAAAGATAGAACAACACGACTGTAGATGCCTTTATTACCGGACTAAATGTCTCACCAAAATTAATCCCAGGAGATTAATGATAGCCCTTGGCTACAAGCCGAGTTTTGTGCCTACTAATGGAACCATTGAAGTTGAGTTTCAGTTTGAAAATTCAATGACAACCCACTAGATGTTGATCAGGAGAAGGTTGCACAAGTTCCCAAGTGTTCTTGGTCATGAGAGCCTTATACTCATCAAGCACGGCTTGTCTCCATTTAGTAGAGGTCAATGATTCTGATACAGATGATGGCTCGGATATCTTAAACAAATCTACATGTAACACCCCGCAATTTTAATTAATATATACGTTGAAGTATGCGTATATCGAGATGTATAATATACGTATTTTATACGTATTAGCTAAATATACGCGTGTATGAAATACATGCTATAATTACGGAATGTGAGCAAATAAATAAAATTATTAAATAAAGAATATGAGTTGTATTAGTTGAATTGAGTTGAATTAAATTGATTAATTTATGAGGTTGGTTAATTAAACATGTGGATTGAAGTATGATTTAAAGACTTAAGGCATAGTATGATGTAATGCATGTGTATATGTGAATACATGTGAAATAAGTGAATTATTAAATGGTGTAGATTGAAATTGAATTATTGATTTAATGAATGAAAGTTAAATATTAAAATGGGGAAAAGTTGTTTTATTAAGTTAGAGGGGGAGTATGAGATCAAATATCAACTCTCTCATTTCAATCTCTTTCCACCCTCTAACGTTGAAAAAGAAAAGAAGAATAAAAACAAAAGAAGTTATGTCTACTCTCAATCTCTCTCCCCAAAACAAACAAATAAAAATAAAAAAAAATAAAAAAAAGAGAGATAAGGAAATGAGTTAAAGAAAGAAAAATATAAAAAGAAAAGAAAAGATATGAAAGGAGTGGAGTTGCAAAAGAAGGAATAAATAAATAAAATGAAATAGAAAGGAAGAGAAAGAAGTTGCAGGAAGGGAAAGAGAAGAACAAAGTGACGCACAAGAGAAGCAGAGAGAAAGGAAAGGAAGGAAGGAAGAAAGAAGGAGAAAACGGAGGGAGATCCGAACCTGTGGTAAGCTATTTTTGCTATTTTTCATCGTAAAATTACTATTTAAGCTAGATGTAACCTCTCTAGCGGAGTAATTTTTGTTGTGGGAGCCGTTTTACGACGTTTTCAAAAAATGGGGTTTTGACCCAACGTGAATGAAACTCCGCTAGAAAGGTAGAAAAATGCTCCCTAGACTTTTAGAACCCCGAATATGTGGTTAGATTCAATTTTATGAGTTTTGGAGACCGTTGGACAATTTTAATACAATTTACAACATTCGGATGAATAGTGAATGAATAGTAAATAGTGGAATGAATAGTGAATAGTTATAGTGAACAGTGAACAGTGATTTGAAATCATAGATTCGTAGAGAACAGAATTCCGGACGTTTCGATACTAAGATCGTGATTTTTGGATAATTTTATATTTTTAGTAGCTACCGATATGATAAATGATGATTCTCATGATAATCTATGATTAATTTCAGTATTTAAAGTGAGAGCTTAAGGGCATGGATAAACGCTTTTGAGGAAGCAATATTGTTGCTCGATTTTAGAGGTTGGCTTAGAACCCCTGTGTAACCACTGTGAGTATAGTTTTCTTGATTTGGTTCTTGTATGACATTATACATATATAAAATGTTTGATTGTATGCATGATATATTTATATATAATGAATTGAGTTTTATGGATCATGCAAACTGATTTTAGCAATTGAAGTTTGTAATGATGAGGCTTTGCGATTCCTCATTGTCATTTCGTTAGGAATTAGACTCAAATGAGGTTTTGCGAGTCCTCATTGTCAGTAGGTCTGTCCTAACAAGGGTTGCAATCCTTGAAATGACTGTGAATTGGGTGATAAGAAGCTGTGTCTACCTTGTACGGCCATACAAGGATTAGACCCGCTCTCTTGCCTTGCGGAGGAGGGAGATTGTGCATTATGTTATTGAAAACTCATGAAATTTATGATGTTGACATGTACAATATATTCGTTGAATGATGCATGTGTTGAATAAGTGTTTGAAATGATTTTAAATGTCATATTTCTCTAAATGTATATAATTGTCATCTCAAGAACTATATTCACTGAGCTGTTGTTTGCTCACTCCATTTCCTCCAATATTTCAGGTATTGAGTCGAAGGGAAAAGGCACATCCGTGAGTGATAATCACGCGAGCCTTCGTCTGGTATGTGTATGTATATTTGGAGGAAATAGCTTTTGTTATTTTGATATGTATAATTATCACACACTATATATATGTATTATCATCTAGATGGGATGTGTGGGCATATATAGCTTAATATATTGGATGATGAAATGAAAATGTGATGTATGAAGGAATGGAATGATTACAGAGATCTATATGAGATTTGATTTGTCGTATATTAAAAAAAAAAAAAAAATTGCTGTAAATTTTTGGGAATGATTGTGAGACTACATGAAGGCTGACAGTGTATTATATATTGTATATGAGTATGTACAGTGTATAGTATATTGTGCCGGTCATGACGTCATGTAACATCCCGTAATTTTAATGAAATACATACATTGAAGTACGCGATGTATAATACACGTATTTGATACGTATGCGTCGTTAAATATATGCGTGTATGATTAGTAAAGAAATAAAGTTATAAATTACATTGGTTAATAGATGAGGAAGTTGGTTTGTTAACTTGCATGAGGAGTATGGGATAAAATGGGAAGGTGGTTTATTAAATGGCATTAGGAGCATTGGATCAAATGAATAACAAAAATAAAATAAAATAAAAAGAAAAAGAAAAGAAAAAGATGCTCTTATCTCCTTTTGCCGACAAGAGAAACAATGAATGAAAAAATAATAATAATAAAACAAAAAGAAGAAGGAAATAACGTGCAAAGCAAAGAGAAGGAGAAGAAGAAGTGCAGAGAGAAAGGAAACGGAAGGAAGGAAGAAAGAAAGGAAAAGGAGGGAGATCTGAACCAGTGGTAAGTCATTTTTGCTATTTTTCGTCGTGAAATTACTATCTAAGCTAGATGTAACCTTTCTAGCGGAGTAATTTTTGTTATGGGAGCCGTTTTACGGCATTTTCAAGAATTGGGGTTTTGACCCAATGTGAATGAAACTCCGCTAGAATGGTAGAAAATGCTCCCTGGACTGTGAGAAACTCGAATATGTGGTTAGATTCAATTTTATGATTTCTGGAGCCGTTGGACAATTTTAATACAATTTACAACATTCGGGTGAATAGTGAAATAAATAGTGAAATGAATAGTGAATAGTGAACAGTGAATAGTATTATGAACAGTGATGTGAACAGTATTTTGAAATCATAGATTCGTAGAGAACAGAATTCCGGACGTTTCGATACTACAATCGTGATTTTTGGATAATTTGATATTTTTAGTAGCTACCGATATGATAAATGATGATTCTCATGATAATCTATGATAATTTCAGTGTTTAAATTGAGAGCTTAAGGGCATGGATAAACGCTCTTGAGGAAGCCCTATTGTTGCTCGCTTTTAGAGGTTGACTTAGAAAACCCGTGTAACCACTGTGAGTATAGTTTTCTTGATTTGGTTCTTGTATGACATTGTACGCATATAAAAGGTTTGATTGTATGCATGTTATATTTATATATAATGCATTGAGTTTTATGGATCATGCAAACTGATTTTAGCATTGGAGTTTTCAATGATGAGGCTTTGCGATTCCTCATTGTCATTTCGTTAGGTTTATCCTAACAAGGGTTGCGATCCTTGAAATGACTGTTAATTGGGTAATGAGATGTTGTGGCTACCTTGTAACGGCCATACAAGGGTTAGTCCCGCTCTCGTGCCTTGCGGAGGAGGGAGATTGTGCATGGTGTTATTGAATTGGGTCATGAGAAGTTGTGTCTACCTTGTACGACCATACAAGGGATAGACCCGCTCTCTTGCCTTGCGGAGGAGGAAGATTGTGTATTATGTTATTGAAAATCATGAAATTTATGATATTGACATGTACAATATATTCATTGAATGATGCATGTGTTGAATAAGTGTTTGAAATGATTTTAAATGTCATATTTCTATAAATGTATATAATTGCTATATCAAGAACTATATTCACTGAGCTGTTGATTGCTCACCCCATTTCCTCCAACATTTCAGGTATTAATTCAAAGGGAAAAGGAAAACTCCGTGAGTGAATCTGGTATGTGTATGTCTGCTTGGAGGAAAGAGCTTTTGTTATTTGATATGTATAATTATCACACATTAGATATATGTATTATCATCTAATGGGATGTGTGGGCATATATTTATATTGGATGAGGAAATGATAATTTGATGTGTGATTGAATGGAATGGTTATGGGATTTGATTTGTGGTAATAGAAAAAAAAAAAAAAAATTTATTGTACATTTTGGGAAGGTTTGTGAGAGTACGTGAAGGCTGACAGTGTATCTTATACTGTATATGGGTTTGTACAGTGTATAGTACGCTGTGCCGGTCATGACGTCAGCCTACGTCAGGGGCGTCGTGACACGTCATGTGACGCCCCGAAAATTATTTCACCTAGCCCATAACCCAATTGCATTTTTGCCCAAACTCTATGTGTTGTCTTGATATGTTTGGTGTTTGTTTGATGATTGTTTAATGTTTGTATAGTTGATGCTTGATAATGTATATAACTATATGTATCATAAATTGTATATGAGTCATGTTAAATTAAAGTATAATGCATGTGTTATGATTTATGCATGGGATCATTAAACCATGAATTGATATGGGTTAGGATTGATTGAATAAAAGGATAAATGAAATTGAAAATTTGGTGTATTAAATGGATTGGACATTTAAAATACATGTGGTTGGTATGGGTAGTATGAGACCAACACATGTAAAGGTTGGTGCATGAAAGTGGACAAGTGTCCCATGCCCTCAAGGAAGTGCTAGAATGAGTGGAGGGAATCAAGGAGAGAATCAAGGAGGAAAACAAGGAGAGAATCAAGAAGGAAAACAAGGAGAGAATCAAGGAGGAAAACAAGGAGAGAATCAAGGAGAGAATCAAGGAGGAAAACAAGGAGAGAATCAAGGAGAGAATCAAGGAGGAAAACAAGGAGGAAAACAAGGAGAGAATCAAGGAGGGAATCAAGGAGGGAATCAAGGAATTGCTAGAAAGAGGTGAGTAGAAGAGAAAGGAAAGAAGAAGAGAAAGGAAAGAAGAAGAGAAAGAAGGAGAGAGTTGCAGGAGGAAGATCCCTGCAACGTTTTCATCAAAGAGGTTGATCTTTCGAATATACGGTCAGATTGAGCTCAAATTTTATCAGCACGCTCATAGCTTATGGTTCTTCATTCTGGTCGGTGGAGATCTTGATCAGAGGTTTCGTCTAAGAGATCTAACCTCTCAAACAAAGCTGGTCGGAAAGTCTGGATTTCTCGCACCGTTTCGTTAAAACTTATTGATCTCCTAAATCCACCGTTAGATGGTTATCAAATTTGGGTATGTAGTTTATAACTGATATTTATACATTCTGAACGGTGGAGATCGTAATTAGAAGCTTGTGCCAAGAGATATAACCTCTGAAACAAAGCTGGTCGGAATTTCTGGGTTTCTCGTTCCGTTTCGGTAAAACTTGTAGATCTCCTCAACGTACCGTTGGATGGATATCAAATTTGGGTATGTAGTTTACAACAGATATTTCTGTATTCTGAACGGTGGAAATATTTATACGTTAATTATTTTGTGTGATATAGCCATCTGAGTTTGGGTATTTGCAGCAGGAAAGGAAAAACTGCCTGATTAGACACTTGCTCATCAAAGATACATATCTTTTCGGTCCACCGTTGGATTGGGCTGATATTTGGACAGAAGGTTTGTTTCTTCACATACTTCAATCTGTACGGTTGATTTTGTGATTACATATTTCTGTTGGTAGATTGATACATCTGAACAGAATAATACATGTGAAGAATTGGTAGGGTTGTTTGTATTAGACCTACATTTAGAATATGAACTTAGACCTTTCCAAATAGCTTGCATGTCAACTATGTTGACCTAGTTGCCATTGTGGATGAACCCATGATGCAAAATCAGTGATATACATGGCTGAACATGGTGACCTAGTGTAAATCGACAATATGGCCTAAGTATGAAAATTTTCATATTTTAGGGCTTTTGATGCTTTTGGCTTAGAATCATTGAATTGATGCAACTTATGTTTAATTAAGCATGATTAGGGTTGATTATGCTACTGATTTGGTGGTTGTGACTATATCATGGGTTAGGCCTACTTGTGATCAAGTGACCCAAATTTGGACATGTTTATGCCTAAGGAATTGAAAATCAGTATTTTTGATTAATAGAATGGTTTATGAATGAGAACTATGCATTAGAGGCCTAAGTCATGTGATTTGAGTTGAATGATGGGATTAAATGGGATTTAGGCCTATTAATTATATGTGGGCTGATTTAGGGTTGATTTGTAATGTCTATGTAATTGAGCATAGAAATTGATGTATGGTAGGATATTGATGTATGTTTCAGGATCTTGATTGGGTTGATTCGGTTTGGTGGTCGTGTGTGATTAAATACTCTCGCGAGGCTTGGTTGTGAGTAGACTTCACTTATGATTATATCATTTATGTCATCATATCACTTATATATATTGTATGTTGAAAGCATGAATGTGTTCTAATGTTTTGAATGATGCATTGATTTGGGAAAACCTTATGACTTTGGTTGGGCCCATCTATCTGGCTAATAGGGGGACTTGACCTTGTCATAGGAGGGTTTTAAGAAGGAAATGATTGGGATCAACGGCACGGTGAAATAGACGTGGACTAGTAACCCAAGTAAACATGATTGGGATCAACGGCACGGTGAAATAGACGTGGACTAGTAACCCAAGGCATGTGGAATGTGGATCCAAATTGATAAACTTTTACTTGCATCGAACTTATTATAAATGCTTGATATCTATATGTTATGAGCTTTTAATCATGCTACACATTGACATGCATACATGGTTTTTATTGATGAGTATTGATAGCATATTTGAATTCTATTCACTGGGCATCGTTGGCTCACCCTCATTTTCCTCTTTCAGGTCCTTCTGTCCCAAATAAGGGCAAGGGAATAGTCATATCTTGAGGGCCTTGCCTGCGAGAGAATCCAAGGCCTCGATGTGAGTTGAGAGGCATTTTGATTGAATTGTGTTTTAAATTATAAAGTACTATATTTTGGATTATGTAATTATAACACTTACCACATTGTAGTATGGGTGAGTTGGGACTTGTTAGATAGACTATGTGGGCATATGACGGTTTAATTTGTACTCACAAATTTTGGACTTTATGAGTATGTCAATCTTAATGGACTGTAGGGATTATGATTATTATTTATGGTTCATTTCTTTATGAATTATCTCTTGTCTTGGATGATTAATACGGTGGGTAGTTTTGTTTAATACCTTTTGATATCATATCGTTGTTTGGGATAAGGCTTGTAGGGTCTCAACCACCTCACGGGAGTTGAGGGGTGGTCGGAGATGCCTACGCCGGGCGTCCCGCCCCGGCATTCCGCACACCATTTCCTGCGGGGTTGGTGGTCCGGGGCGCGGGGTCGCCACACGTCAGCTTACATCAGGGGCGTCGTGACACTACATTATAGAGTTTAGGCTTGTGAATTCCAGTTTTGGCTCTTGTTATCATGTGGAGTGTTTTGAATTGGTGGTGCAAGGGAGGTGTAACAGATGGTGGGGTTGGTTGGGTAGTGGGAGAAAGTTGAGTAGATGGGGAACTAAGTACCAAAGGTGAACAGGTAGGTGTGGGAGGTTTTATATTAGAAGAAAATAGCAGTGGGACCATTGTGTGTGGATGAGACATTGATGTTGGAGGTATAGATGATGAGAATAATATTTCATATAGAAAAACATCCTCATCAAATATAACATTATGTGAGATGTATATTCTGCCGGACGGACTGAGACATCTACAACCTTTATAGGAGTCGTTGTAGCCTAAAAAGACACATTCAGTGGAGTGATATTGGAACTTCTGAGCTTGATATGGTCGCAAGCACAAGTAGCAAGAACATCCGAAACACTTGAGAAATTTATAATCCAGCAATGTGTTATGAAGCAACTGATAAGGACTAGAGCCATTTAGCACCAGTGTGGGCAGCCTGTTTCTGATGTATACAACAGTGTGGGCTGCTTCCCACCAAAAATGAAGTGGTAACCGAGCTTGAGCAAGGAGTGTAAGGGCCATCTCAATGATATGGCGATGTTTTCTCTCCGCTCTCCCATGTTGTTCGTGTTCATGAGGGCAAGGGTGGCGAAATTCAATCCCATTTTGAATTTGGCATTGAATTTTAACTCAACCAGTTTCTTAAATTGATGAAATGCAACAACAGCCTCAGATTTCAATTTAGGTGGATAAAGCCATGTAAAACGTGTATGATCATCAATAAAATGAATATAGTATTTGAACCCAAGATGAGATGCAATGGGTGCAGGACCCCATAAGTTTATGTGCACTACTTCTAGAGGATGAGCTGCTCGAGTCGAAGAGCGTGTAAATGGAAGTTTATGAGTTTTGCCTAATTGACAAGCATTGCAAAACTGGATCTCTTTATTTAATGAAACTTTTGGGTTACAACAAGATAAGACTTGAGTAAGCACCTTAGAAGACATATGACCTAATTTACGATGCCAGAGATCACTAATGGAAGCAGTAAAAGAACATAAAGATGTATTGAGAGGCTGAGTATGAGCAGCAATGGAACACTTGACAGGGGCCTTAGATGGGTAGTAGCAATAGAGACCGTCCTTAGTTGTCACGTGAAGTAGAACCTAGTTGGATAATTTGTCCTTTACACACCAAAAGTTAGAGTGAAATTTAACAAACACAAAATTATCAGAAGATAATTTAGAAATGCTAAGCAAGTTTCTATGAATTGAAGGAACACAAAGGACGTCATTCAAAATGAGAGGTGAAGTTTGGGAGGGAATAATAGATGTACCAACATGGGAAATGGATAAGCAAGAGTCGCCACCAACTGTTAACATGTTCTTACCCTCATAGTCAGTTCGTGACATCAAGTTGCCAGAATCAGAGGTGACATGATTGTTAGCACCGCTATCAAGAGCCCAAGCAGGATCAGAAGCTGCTTCTGGTGTGGCAAGAAAAGCTCCAGGTTGAGGTGAAGAGGAGGTGGAATTGCCCGTATATGTGAAATCAGTATGATAGTAACTATGGCTGCTGAATGGCCATATTTGCCACATATTTGGCTCGTAGGTCGGGAACCATTTGATCTTTTCCCTCTCCCTCGAAAACGACCGCCACCACGCTTCTGTTCCTGTGAAGTGTTACCATTTGATCTTTTCCCTCTCAATGGGTACTCAAGTTGCGAAATCTAACCTTATGAGGAAGAGGTTGCGAGTTCGAACTTGGGGGAGGCCCCTGGACTGTGCAGTGTTCTGCATAGGGAAGGGACAAAGGTCGTTGGGTGCGTGCAGTGTTCTGTGGACCCCAATGAAGACAATACTGTGGATATATAATGGCTAGGCGTTCGCCACACGGCTGCGGTCGTGGTGGTGCTCCCGCACCTGGGTAGGGGGCACGTTGTGCAACCCAGAGTGTGACAAAAAGGTCTTATGTCATAAGGCCTTTTTGTCACGCCCCGGCCGCAGCCGCGAGCGCGGGCGCACCACCACGACCTCAGCCGTGTGGCGAACGCCAGCCATTATGGATCCCATAATATTGTCACATCTCGGCCAGCCACGCCATACAAGGACGCCGGTCACCGAGATCATTTATCCCCCTGCACAATCCACAGCACAAGGAAGGCCTCCCCCAAGTTCGAACTCACAACCTCCCCCTTAATGGTTCAATGGATACTCAAGTTGCGAAATCTAACCTCTTAAGGGGGAGGTTGCGAGTTCGAACTTGGGGGAGGCCCTCCTTGTGCTGTGAATTGTGCAGGGGGATAAATGATCTCGGTGACCGGCGTCATTGTGTGGCGTGGCTGGCCGAGATGTGACAATATTATGGGATCCATAATGGCTGGCGTTCGCCACACGGCTGAGGTCGTGGTGGTGAGCCCGCGCTCGCGGCTGCGGCCGGGGCTTGACAAAGTTTGCTAATGGTTAAGTTAGCAGTGGCATTTGTTGAGATACAGAGACTGTTTAATTGTGTTAGCTGTTCCAGGTGACTGTCATAGCTGAGTAGAAAGGAATGAAGATCAGGCCAAGAGAGAGAGTCTTTCTCTTGGAAAAGAGTTGTGATTGGCAAGTATTCGATTCCTAATCCAGCCAATGTGCAAGATACCAAATCTGATGTGGGAAATGGAGTCCCTGCGGCTGCTAAAGAGTCTGCAAATTCTTTCATCTTCGAAAGGTATTGGACCATTGTCATGAATCCTTTCCTAGTGGTTTGTAGTCCAGTGTGACACAGCTGAATACGAGTTTTGTTGTGTGCTCCACAGAAGGCTTCGATAGCTCTCCATGCTCTTTGAGATGTGGTGTATCCGATGATTTGTGCGGCAACTGATTCCATTAGAGAATTAAGTATCCAACTAAGCAATAGTTGGTCATGACTAACCCATTCTTCATATTCTGGGTTGAGATAGTAGCCGTCTCCTGTGCCATTTTCTTTTGGAGATGCAATCATGGCAGGTGGGCATGGTTTTGTTCCAAGAAGATAGCCTTCTAGTTTATGTCCTCTGATTATAGGTAGAACAAGAGATTTTCATAGTAAGTAATTATGCCTGTCCAATTTGATGGACATGGGTTGGCTGAGATTGTCAAAAGATGAGGTGAACATTGGTTTATTTTGAGAAGATGGAGTTGTTACTGTAGAGTTGGAAACGGAGGAAGGAGATCTAGATTCGGCCATGGCATTTAGCCTAAAGAAGCTCTGATACCATATGTGAAAATAAAACTCGGCTCAAAGAACTATTGAGCTTTCATATGGTTTTATGAAACAATTACAATAGTGAACAGTGACGCTAGGATCAATTACAGTTAGCAGGAATCTGATCTACATTGTGTAACAAATTCATAACAAAAGATGGTTCTAGACTTCTGTGGAGAGAGAGCTCCTATGTGCAGTTGTTAAGAGAATTAGAGGTGAAATCGGGTCAGGTCGGGTAGGTTGGGTTGGTCTCTATTAAATAGTCTAATTTTTTTAAAGCTTAATAACTACTATTTAAACTTCTATTAGTAATAAAATATGTTGGATTATCATGTATTCAATTTATTAAACTATTGTTTAAGCTTTAAAATATGAGATTGCTCTTTTTTGGGAGAACTCATATATGTATAAGTCAAGCTACTTTTAAACTTGACTTATAAGAATGAGAATGAACTTATATATATATATATATATATATATATATATATATATATATATATATAAATTTTAAGAGGTCAAGTTTGGTCGGGGCTAAAAAATTAACCCTATCAACTCGACATATTATTTGAACCCAACCCAACCTGATCTAAAATGATCGAATTTGATCAGGTCGAGTAGGGTAAATCGAGTTGCTTGTACCCCTACAAAGAATTAGGTGATTTGCTGAGTTGGAGATTCTTCTTCCATGTGGATTGTTAGACAGAGTTGGTTGAGTTGCCGTGCACCGAGCTTGTTTCACAAGGGCTTGATCCCCGAATCCCAGTGGGTCCCATAAACACTGGCTCGTGCCCGCTTTAATCGGCTGCCACGTCTGTACAGACGCGCCCCATATTCTAACACTCGAAAGGTCAACAATAAATAATCCGAACTGTTCTTACATTCTTTTGTTTTGTTTTTTTTGGTTCTAAAACTGTTCTTACATTCTGAATCATCATCACAAATCTTCTGAATCTCTTCTCGCTCTCGCTTCGATTTCCGGCATGGGAAAGCTAAGATCGGTGGTGGTAGCAGTGGACGGAAGCGAAGAGAGCATGAACGCCTTGAAATGGGTACTTGATAATCTCATCCGCTCTGAATCTGATGATGATGCTAATAATCCAACCACAACCTTCTTCGTTCTTCACGTTCAATCTCCTCCCACCATCATCACCGGCCTTAATCCCGGCGCTATTCCCTTCGGTGGACCTAGTAAGTACACACACACATATATATACATACATACATCACTTCTATCGAATTAATTTCTACCTTGGACCTAGCTACTTGTACTTTAATGATGCAAAATTGATTTTAAGGCCATGTGGAGGTGCCCGCGTTCAACGAGGCGATTGAGGCGCACCAGCGACGGATATCCGAGGCGATTATGGCTCACGCCTTGAAGATTTGCGAGGAGAAGAAGGTCTGTGATTAGTTAGCTAGGTAGGGTTTTAGTTGTTCTGATTTGGGGCGGTTTTGTTGATGATGATTATTAGTTGGTTTATTGAGAGATTATTGCAATGTTTGCAGGCGAATTTTAAGGCACAGGTGGTTGCAGGTGATCCGAAGGAGGTGATTTGCGAAGTTGTTGATAAATTGCACGCTGATCTTCTTGTTATGGGATCCCACGCTTATGGACCTATCAAAAGGTAATTTTTTTTCAATTCATGTTTGATTTATCTGATCATCACTATGAATAAACTGTGCGCCCCCCCCCCCCCCCAACCCACACGCCACAAAAAAAAAAAAAAAAGTGCTTTGAAGATTGGCAAGGGTCGAATAAACATGCTTGCCCAAATTGAACTCTAGTTCTTAGTAACTTATAGTGTTTGAAGCTGTGAAGCAGGGGAAGGTTGTTTGGGAAAATGATTCCCATGGCTGATATTTAGTAGAGACAAGTACTTAAAACTTGCATATATCTTGACCATATATCCCTCTTCATTGCCAGCATTTCATCTTCCTTCAATTTATATATGAGGGAGAAGGTAGAACACCCTCTTAAGGGAAAAACTGAAATGAGGAAAAGGAAATATTAGAGTTGCTTTGTGTTGAGAATTAGAACTTGGAAATTTAAAAAAATGCTCAAGAGTTCTTTCGCTTCAATATGTTGTTGGCATTAATTAACCAATTTGTTGTATTTCTGGGGTCTGTTACAGGTTATTTTTGGGAAGTGTAAGCAACTATTGCACTAACCATGCACGGTGCCCAGTCATGGTAGTCAAGGGTTCTCATTGACAACTTAAGCTAGGTATCTCTCTCATTCTTTTTGTCATGCTTTTATGGTATCTTTTCTTGGTTGGTTTTTTGTGTCTTATTCAGTTCTCCCACTGGAAATGCTGTACTATAGAACCCTAAGCTCAGAAAATGCTGAAGTAACACTTTTTGAGATACTGATACTTGTAGTCTAGTATTTTCTTTAGAAGATCACTAGTATACAAGTATCAGTGTTTCAAGTGGTGTTACACTTCAGGTATAGAGGTTTCAGTTGTTTAGCTATTCTATATGTTGTTATGCCAACAAACGACAAAATTCTGAGAACAGCTATGCATTAACATATGGAAAATGATAAATGTATATAATTTCAACACACGGTTTTTGTTCACACCCTTGTAGTTTATGTTGGATCAGTGTTGTCAGGGTCTCGCCAAGGCCCTTTTGGGGGAGTACTGCCTAGGCTGTTTGCGAGGCAGTCAGAGGGGGGTCTAAGAAATTTTCAAAGAATTGAAAATGTTCATGGATGAAGATAAAACTATAAGGGGCTTTTTGGTAAGGGGGATTGGATGAGATTGGACTATTTTTAGTCCCAATCCCATGTTTGGAGGTGAGGTGGGATGGGATAAAAATAATCTCACCTCAAACAATTTATCCCCTTCCAGCAATGGTGGGATTGTTTTATCCCACCCTCTTTTTTTTCTTTTTAAAGGTTTAATGTAATTTAAAAAAAAATAAAAAAGATACCATCCTCCCCTCAGGTTGGGGGTTCAAATTTCTCCATCTACAATTTGAGAGCTTCCACGGCTAGTGACATAGTTATGTGTTGATCAGCGTTCCATGCGCTTCCCCGCTATTGTGCTCATCCATCGGGGTCCCAATTTCGTTTGGCTCTCTGGGCTTTTGATCATGATGACTGTTTAGTTTGACCACAATATAGTGGTAGATTCCTTCGCAAATAGCATCCAGATCTAACCCATTTTTTACCATAAGAGTAATGACCTAACTGGCCCTTGGGAATTAAAAATTCTTTATATAAAAGGGGAAAAAAGTGAAAAGACCACTTTTGACATTTATGGATGGGAATTGGGCTGAAACTTGCACTTTGGATTGCAATGCAGGGATAGGTACATCTGACAGTGGAATCTCTTTGGTATGGCTACCTCATCTGCTTTGTGTAAACTTGCCTCTTCACAAGAATTAATGTATGTT
Source organism: Paratinospora sagittata (assembly GCA_035771175.1). Classification (NCBI taxonomy): domain Eukaryota; kingdom Viridiplantae; phylum Streptophyta; class Magnoliopsida; order Ranunculales; family Menispermaceae; genus Paratinospora; species Paratinospora sagittata. Next base: position 35,451,520 of record CM069594.1, read on the forward strand.
GTGTGATCTTGGAGTACAGACTGCAACCGCCATAACTTTGAAGTAGTACCAAATCAATAAGTTTATGTAGCATTGTGGGATTTGCTGGGATTTTGTTGTATCGTGAAATACGTTTCCGGTCTTGAATTGGTTTGATTGCGTGTACTCTCTTGGCCTAGCTCTCCAGACATTCAGATTTGGATTGTGGTGTGTTTTTGCCTGTCAGAGCCTCTCTTGGGTGTTCAATGGTTGCTGTTACTTACCGGCGTTCGTGTTTCTGTAAAGTGCTGAAACAATTCCATTGTATTATTGTTCATGGGATTCATCTATAAATTTGTTTCTTATTTCTGCAGTTGAAGTTTCTATGTTGAATAAGGTAAGTGAACTAGTATATAAAAATGCCCAAAACTTTCGATATATAACTAATGGAGTGTATCCACAGAAATATCCTACAAAGAGAAGTAAAACACAGTATAGAAGAATAAATAAGTCAATTGAGAATCAATGGACAAGTCTCAGATCGCATTAAGTAAAAAAAAAAATTCCATTGAATTCCAAGGACCTTTCTCCAACCCTCCGTTCCTCACTTATCATCATAATCCTCGAACCAGCAAACTAAACGTAGGATGCGACTCTAATATTTTACCAAGAGGGGTGCACATGAATTGAACTGCGTTATGGTGTAGAATTCCGTTTATGCAATGGGCTAGTTGATTGACATGCTTGTTGGATGAAGAAAAAACAGTGATGTTGGTGGTATCTTCTGAAAATGTAATAGTTGTTGAATGGGAAAAATGAAAATTTTAAGTTTTAAACATATTTTTGGAAGAAATAATAAATAAAAAAAGTTGATGCTTATCTAAAGTCTAAAAGAAGTATGCTAGCTTTTTATGAAAAGAAGCTAGGGGCCATGTATAGTTCATCATTATAAGAAAAACCTTTGGTGAAGTTTCATTTCAACTATGGCAGAGCTGATTCATCCTACAACCAAAAAGTGGCATGGCAAATTGAGTCTTTCCTTATTTGATAAGGAGGATGCCAATTTAATTTGTTCCATGCCTCTCAGCGGATCGGGTCTTCCAGACCAATTAATTTGGAACTTGAACTTCACCTCCTCTGGTCAATATTCTGTAAAGTTAGGTTATCATCTGATTCAAGATCTCAAAGCCAATGGCATTTTGGGATTGTGAGCTTGTGGCATGGCTGTAGGGGTGACAATTCAGGCCATTTAGCTTAGCCCAGCCCGATCCTGTTGGGCCTAGAAATAATCGAGTCGGGGCCTGGCCGGACCAATATTAAAAAGCATTGGCACAGACCCAACCCAAAAAATATATGGACATAGTCTTTGGGTCGGGCTTTTGGACTACTAATATAACCAAATACGTATTTTAAGGTTAGATTAGTTACAATAAAATATAAATTTTAGTTAAATAAAACATCCAAATTAAAAATATTATTTATTTAATTTGTCTTAAATATGTGTTAATTTATTCTAAATGAATTAGTTTATGTATGTAGTTGGATAATATATTTCCTTTATTCATAATTTTAGCTCAACCCTTACTATAATTTAGTTAAATTCATTATATATTTATATCTAGCCCTACTATTTACTTATAGAGAGTATACTTAATAAAGTATATTTGGTATATATATATATATATAAGTTTGTGCGTGTGTATATATGTATGTATAATAAATTATCTAATTATATAATTCTCTTGAATCTTAATTATGTTTTTTTTTACCATTTTATACTATAATTCTATACTATATATACTCTTATTAAGAAATAAAATAGGTATGTAGATTATTTGTTTTATTAAGAAATAGACTAGGTATGTGGATTATTTGTATTATATACTTAATTGAATATACTCTTAATAATGTATATATAATATAAATATAAACCCTTAATTAAATAACACTATTGATTTAATTAAATATATATTATACACATTTTATACACTCTTAATTGTAATAATACACTTGATTATGTTTTTTTATCATTATATATACACTATTTTTTTTTGACACAATGTATTATGTATGTGATACGTATTATATTTATATATACTATATATACTTTAATTATATATTTATATAACACAATTTTAATTATGTTTTATTTTTTCATTTTATACTCTTAATTACATGCACATATATATTTTATATTTATTATAAAATATATATGTGTATGTGTAACTTTGTATTTGAACCGGGTTAGCGGACGGGGCAGGTTTAGCTATGTGATCCCAAACCCGTCCAATAAATTTTGGGGTCGGCCCATGTAATAGTCGGGCCAGGGTTTGGACCGGGCTATTTATAGCGGGCGGGATTAGACCCATTAGCCTCGGGCTAAATTACCACCCCTAGGCATGAGTAGTTCCCTTTCCACGGACAGATTCAATGTGCTTTGTTGGAAGATTCCAATGCCTCTTAAAATCTGTGTGTTTCTTGTAGAGATGTGTGCAAAGCTTGTTAGCTTTAAGAACCTAGTCAAACGCAACATGAAGATTGAAGATGTTTGCCCCACGTAAGGAAGATAGTGAACACTTATTTTTTAGATGCAGCTTCTCTACAGCCTTTTGGTTTGGGTCTCCCATTCAACTTGATACTGCAACAGCTACTGCTAGATCCTTATTTACTGATATTTGGGATTGCATTGTTTACGCACTAAAGTCAAGAGATAATGGAAACATGTTGTTGGCTTGGTCTGCTTGGGGTCTATGGCAAATATAGAAGCACCGCAACAATGTTATCTTTAAAGGAATATCTAACTCACCAGCTTCGATCATTCAGCGTACAACAGGTTACTTTGAAGAATTTAACAGAGTGTGCATCAAAACCAGTGGTAACGAGTCTTCTGTCCCCAGAGATCTATCTGTTGAATCATATTCTACTTCAACTACAAGCCGTGCTTGGAAAATCTACACCGATGCAGCCCGTAATCCTAGAATATTCCATTCAGGGGTAGGATGGGTGCTCATTAACCCAGACAATAACATTCAAATGGCTGGTGCTAAACTTATTGGTAGATCACTTTCAGTCGGACATGTTGAAGCTGTTGTTATTGATGAAGCCTTGGCTTCATGCAACTTTATCAAGGAAGAAATTGATATTTTTTTATGATTCCACTAAGGTTATTCAGAAGATCTTAGGGCCATTTAATGGTTATGATCCCACTGCTCCTGTTCTTTCTGATGAGTTTTTGCCATGATTAACCTAATTAATTAAAATTATGTCACTAATACCAATATTTTAAAAGTAATGACACTAATACCCAACTTTCAATAGTAACTATACATGTGGACACACTCTGGAATTTTTTATTTTGCCTCGTCAAAGGCGCCTTTTTAAAAGACGACTTAGTACAAATTTCTTTAAAAAAAAAAAGAAATTCTTATACGATCGAGTTTTTTTTTTCCGACCAACACTTGGAACGAGTCTCAATATCCTCCCAAGGACTCCCGGAACCAGTGGAACACCACTCCCATGCCAAAGCGAATTTTTGACCCGAAACCGGAAGTTTTAGTTAAAATGAACTAAATAGACTTAAAAAACGTGTTTGATGCAACTGAGGCCAATCCACCGGGATTTTTTTCAAACCAAAACTTGGAGCGAGTCTCAATATCCCCCCAGGGACCTTCGGAACCAGTGGAACCCCATTCCCATGCCCCGACGAATTTTTTACCCCCCAACCGGAAGTTTTAGTTAAAATGAACTAAATAGAATTAGAAAACACGTTTGATGTAACCAAGGCCTATCCACCAAGATTTTTTCCCGACCAACACTTGGAGCAAGTCCCAATATCCTCAAAGGGACCCCGGAACAGGTGGAACACCGCTCCTATGACCCGGCGAATTTTTGACCCCCCAACCGAAAGTTTGAGTTAAAATAAACTTAATAGACTTAGAAAACACGTTTGATGCAACCGTGGCTAATCCATCGAGATATTTTCTCAACCAACACTTGGAGCGATCCCCAGTATTCTCCCAGGGACCTCCGAAACTAGTGGAACCCCGCTCCCATGCCCCAGTGAATTTTTGACCCCCAATTGGAAGTTTTAGTTAAAATAAACTAAATATACTTAGAAAATGTGTTAGATGCAACCGAGGCCTATCCATCAGGATTTCTTCCTGTGCAACACTTGAAGCGAGTCCTAATATCCTCCCAGGGACCCCCAAAACTAGTGGAACCTTGCTCCCATGCCCAACAAATTTTTTACTAAGTCACCCGAAAGTTTTAATTGAAATGAACTAAATAGACTTAGAAAATACGTTTAATGCAATCGGGGCCAATCCACCTGAATTTTTTCTCTACCAACACTTGGAGCGAGTCCCAATATCCTCCTAGGGAACCCCCAGTGGATTGTCCCCTATGGGTTGGTTGGAAAAAAATCTCGATGGATTGGCCTCGGTTGCATCAAACGCGTTTTCTAAGTCTATTTAGTTCATTTTAACTCAAACTTCCGAATGGGAGGTCAAAAATTTGTTGGGGCATGGGAGTGGGGTTTCACCGGTTCCGAAGGTCCCTGGGAGGATATTGAGACTCACTCCAAGTGTTGGTCAAGAAAAAATCCCGGTAGATAGGCCTCGGTTGCATCAAACACGTTTTTTAAGTTTATTTAGTTCATTTTAACTAAAACTTTCGGTTGTAGGTCAAAAATTTGTCGGGGCATAGGAGAGGGGTTCCACTGGTTACAGGGATCCCTGGAAGGATATTGAGGCTTGCTCTAAGTGTTGGTCGGGAAAAAATCTCAGTGGTATAAGAATTTTTATTTATTTTTGTATTAAAGTCGTCTTTTCAAAAGACTCATTCAATACAAAAAGAATTGTATTGAAGGCCTTCGACGTGACAAAAAATAAATAAATTCCAGAGTGTATCCACACGTATAGTTATTGTTGAAAGTTGGGTATTGGTGTCATTACTTTTAAAATATTGGTATTAGTGACATAATTTTAATTAATTAAGTTAATTATGTCAAAAACCATCTTCCCGATCTTCACACAAAATGTATGTCATTTCATGCTATTTGATTTCACCATATTTCACATGCCCTAAATGTACTTGCTCATTCTCTTGCTAGAAGGTCTCTGCGTTTCGGTCTCATTTTTGTTTGGGGTAATCAGAATGCTGATTGTATTTCACTTGAATCTTTTGATTCCTTTCTTAATGAAAATTTATCCTTTTGACAAAAAAAAAAAAAAAAAAAGAGTTTCGGTAGAGAGAGGTCATATAAACATGGCATCCCATGATCCCCCTAATGATCACTAGTCATATCCATTTCTTCTAAATGAATGATCATGGTGTTTGCATTTTTTGTGACATATCCTCTTGGAATCGTTCAATAAGGCTATCGGGGGCCCATGTATACACATGGATGAGGGCCATGTAATTAATATCTAAAAAGTTGCAAGTGTAGTTGGAAGGCAGCATAGCTACTGGGACGCAAGCCGTAATTATTATTTAACAGAAGATCCTCGTGACTAGGTTTCTTCTATCAATAATTGAGACACTAGACCAATGACTTTCTTTCTTCTTCACCTTCACATTAAAAGTAAGTTAATTTGCAATTCCTTTTTTAGTTTATATTTGAAAAGTTAATAAGTTTGATTGGTTTCATTGAACATAAACATTCCATGCTTAGTCATTCTTCCTTTTAACATGTTTTGAGATTGGTTATATAAATGTTGTGGTAATATTTTATTTATTTATTATGAATTATATTTATATGAAAGATATCAATGAGCTAATATTCCACCTTCTTTTCGAATGAGAACTAATTATGTACTCAAATGAAATAAAAATACCTTTTAAAAAATAAAAAAATCCTACATTAATAGAATATTTGCTAAACATGGATGCTGAAAACACGTTCACAAATCATTTGTTATGGTCAATTTTAATAATCTTATTCTAAGTTTTGAATCGGTAACTATTACCCCAAAAATCACCATGGCAAACTATATTATTGTAAAACTTCGGAGTAAGACTTCAGCAACTATTAGTCAAACTTCCTTGGACCCTGATCATTCGGTCCTTAAAACTGGGAACTTTGACCATTTGGACCATCGAGTAGTAAAAGGGTAAAGCTTAATCCGGGATTTAATCCGATCACTTCCAAGTACAATATTATTCGCTGTCGTGGCCCACCAGAAAGTCTTCTCGACGCCCGTGACAGACAGATCCCATTTGTATCAGATAAATGAGTTCACGTGCCTACTATACCCTCTTCCATTCCCAAAACACCACTGCTTTCTCTCAATATTTCCCATACTACACACTAAACTACAGCGTGTGGCAGTTTCGTCATTATCAAACAAAACCAAGGATACAAAACAGGTTTTGCGTCCAACGAGATAACGACGCTCTCTTTGCGGCTCGAGATAGCTTCGCTGTTCCGATCTCTGGGCTGGCGGTGTTTTGTAGCTTTGTGGGAAGAAATAGTTCCTTCCCTTGTTCTTTAGTTGCAGAATTGCCAACTAGGCATGAGATTTTTTTATTATGCGTCACGAGATTCATAGTATTGATATACCACAACTTGCTCATTTCCGCCACGTTTCAATGGGCCCACATCCACTCATATAATTGCACACAAATCAGAACCAAAGAAAACCCGAGATGACCAATGATCACCTAATGTTCGCAAAACCTTCAAGGCTATATTAGTAATTAGCACCACCAAATCTTCTTATATAACCTTGGCGCATAACATCACCATTCTTATCCAAACTCTTAACTCGGTCTTCCAACGAGTCAACTCATGAGTTCCGGCGATTCACTTTCCTTCCTCCTCCTCTTCTTCTTCTTCTTCTTTTTCCTTGTATCATCCACCAATGCCGTCGACCCATGTTCGTCGTCGGCTTCCGGCGATGACGACTCCGACTCCGACCTCTCCATCTTCCACATTTATGGCAAATGCTCTCCTTTCACCCCACCAAAGAAGGAGCCTTCATGGTTCGACACCGTCGTCGACATGGCTAAAAATGACCCGACCCGAATCACCTACCTCTCGTCCCTAGTCGGGCAAAAAACATCCGTCCCAATCGCCTCCGGCCAACAAGTCCTCAACACCGGAAACTATGTTGTCCGCGCCAAAGTCGGGACGCCGGGGCAACTCATGTTCATGGTTCTAGACACTAGCAACGACGCCGCATGGATACCTTGCACGGGTTGCACCGGTTGCCCCGGAGCCACCCTATTCTCCCCCAACATGTCCTCAACATACGGGTCCATGGGTTGCTCCATGCCCGAATGCACCCAAGTCAGGGGCTTCGCCTGCCCCGACTCTAGCACCACCAGCGCCTGCCTCTTCAACCAGTCCTACGGCGGCGACTCCTCCTTCGCCGCCTCCCTTTCTCACGACTCGCTCCGGTTAGCCCTCGACGTCTTGCCGAATTACGCTTTCGGGTGCATCAACGCAGTCTCCGGCAAGTCCATTCCGCCTCAAGGACTTATGGGTCTGGGTCGGGGCCCCATGTCGCTGCTCTCCCAATCCGGGTCGCTTTATTCGGGTGTCTTCTCCTACTGTCTCCCAAGTTTCAAGTCATACTACTTTTCCGGGTCGTTGAAACTCGGGCCAGCGGGTCAACCCAAGAACATTAAAACCACACCGCTTTTACGCAACCCGCATAGGCCATCACTCTACTACGTGAATCTTGAGGGGATTAGCGTGGGTAAAGTTCGGGTTCCTGCTCCGATTGAGCTTATGAACTTCGACCCGAATACGGGTGCTGGGACTGTGATCGATTCGGGCACGGTTATAACCCGGTTTGTGGAGCCAGTATACAATGCTGTGAGGGACGAGTTCAGGAAGCAAGTGGGAGGGACGATAACGTCTTTGGGAGCGTTCGATACGTGTTTTATGGCGACGAATGAGGCTGTGGCACCGGTGGTGACGCTGCATTTTACGGGGATGGATTTGAAGTTGCCGATGGAGAACACGTTGATTCATAGCAGTTCTACGTCGCTGGCTTGCTTGGCCATGGCAGCGGCTCCTAGTAATGTGAACTCGGTTTTGAATGTTATAGCTAATCTGCAACAGCAGAACTTGAGGATCGTCTTTGATGTCGCGAATTCTCGCTTGGGTATTGCACGTGAGCTCTGTAACTAGTCTTGGATCTCTCTGTATCTTATCTATCCGTCACTGTTTTATCTCTGTTTTTAAGTTTTTGGGCTTGGTGTGAAATGTAATGTAATATGTTTGGCAAAGTTACCAAATGTTGAAAAAATGTGATTAAAAGCTGTTGTTCTGTTGTATTGTGGTGTTTTTTTTTTTCACCCACTAGATGGGCTTGAGCATTTTGCACTTGAAAAAAATAAAAAAACTCAATTACTAGATCTATGATTGGGAAAAACAAAAAAGTGTAAATAATGGTGAAAAGACAATCCCAAAAGAAATTAGCATAAATATGTTTCATGGCCCATTAGATATTATAGAGATATTTGATAGAAGAGATTAGTCAAAAGAAAGAAGAAAGGAAGATTTCATTGTTCCTAGCTACTTGACTAATGTTATGTATTAAATTATCAAAACACATAAAATGATTTATAACTTAAAACTTAATTTTCTTATTTGACCAAAAAGGGATTAGGGGACGCAAGTCCCTGATGCCCACTAACCAAAAAAAAAAAAATGATGTTTCAATTTTTTTTTTTAATTATAAGAATTAAGTGTTTACGTAAACTCGTCAAACTATATAAAACTTTTCATTTGTTTGTTAGTCAAACCAAAAAAATAAAAAATAAAATGTAAAACTCTCTCTGTCTCGCCTGAAAATTGTTAATAGAACATGCCTTAGGCTCAACAACAGCCTTACATAATTAATGGTCCTAAATAATCATTCCTGGGCCTAAGTTTACTATCAATTGAACCGGGCCGTAGTTCAGCCCAAGCCCATCATCAGTTAAAAGAAGAAAGATCTGTGCAGTCAAGACTCAAGAGTGTCGTAGAAATTGTATAAAAAGATAAGAAGGGGAAGCGAAGACGGGTAAGTGGAGAACGAAGGAAAAGAGCGAAGACTGAACAATTGAGGAGAAATGGGAGTGGAGAAGCAATTGCTGAGAGCCGGAAACGGGGCCAAACCAGTTCGCGGCCAGAACGTCACCGTCCACTGCACCGGATTTGGTAATCATCACTCATGAATCGCTTTAATAACCACATTTTTTAGCAATTTGTTTTTAATAATCTTGATTTGATCTTCAGGTAAAAATGGTGATCTCAATCAGAAGTTCTGGAGGTAAGATGAATAAAAGATGGGATTTTTTGTTTTTGATTTTGTTTTTTTTGTTTTTTTTTTTTTCCCCATTTACGGAGAACGAACTATTTTATTTTTATGTTAAATTTTTTTTATTTTTTATTTTATTTTTTACTTTTTTTTTGGTTTTTGGTTTGTTGGGTACAGCACGAAAGATCCTGGGCAGAAGCCTTTCACGTTCAAAATCGGGCAAGGTTCGGTCATAAAAGGTAATGATTTTAGTCGTTTTTTATCATGCTAATGTTCTGGTTAGGAAGAGTGCATTTTCAGATTCTGATAATATGAACTATTGGCAGTTTGATTAGCCAAACATTTCAATTGCTCAGCAACCGTAGGATTTTTTGCCTTGTTTAAGCTTTTGACACGCTTTGTTCTTTCGTTTATTTAGTGTTTTTGATGAAGTGACTCTTGAAATAGGGTCGGTGCCATTCATCTTGCCTACAACAATAACATACACCACAATTAGTATCAGAAATATATTTCTATTTAGTTTACCTTTATTTATTTATTTATTTCCTTGTAACGGAGGATTCATAAAGAATAGAAAGAGCTACTAGGTGAAGGCCCATTAGAAATTATATTGGATCTTCACTGTTTGCAATTGCATCCCACTCCCACTAAAAGAAATAAATTATTAGTAGTCACAGGTTATGGATGGGTTCCCATTTCCCAACAATTGAATTTTGAAATCGAATAATCAAAGGCTTGTAGAAAAGAAAATGTCTTTTTAAACCATTACCACATTCTTTTCTCGTGCTGTTGGGACTCAAAAAAGAAAGTTAATCTTTGGTTTTTTGGTTAGGTTCTAAGCCAAACATGAACTTTCAAAGCTGCATGCCAATGTTGTCATATGAATGCCATTTAGAACAGAAAAACAAGAGTAACCTCATATGCACCTTCCTTTAGAAATTGAGGTTGTTGAAGAGACAAGGAAATGATCTTGGGAGAGTGTATTGGATTTCATGGGAGGAAGAAACATCAATTCCAAATAATAGAGGTAAATTTAGAAGTAATTATGAATCAATTAACTGACTGAGTGTTAATTTACATACAATGTAGGGATAAAATGTTTTTCTTTAAGTTCCCATATACTTCAAGGGTAAGAGTGTTACGATCGTATTTTCTTTTTAACTTAAATAATTATTTAAAACAAATAAAAATAAAATAATTATTTAAGTTAAAAAGAAAATACGATCGTAACAAAAAGATTCTATTTAAAGAGAATGTTGCATACTAATGTCGCTTCGAATTCGACTGTTAATGCTAAAAAGGCAAATCAAGAAAAGATGAGTTAGAGAAGAGATAGGATTTCAAAGCTTTACAAAAGGAATCAACTGAAGATTAATTGTTTTTGTAAATGACCATCAATTTCACTCAAGCTTGACAAGAGTATTTTCACCATTCAAAACCCTCCACAATCTTATTCTTCATTACAATCAATCTATTGGAACTTGCAATGCTATTGTTTGCACTCAAATTTGGACAAACCACAAAACTTCTCTTTAGTCCTTCTAATCTTCTTATTCTTCCCATTACCTTGCAAAAACAAAGCATTTGAGCAGGACTAGGGATACCTATGTGGTGCTTGCCTAAGCCACTTTGATGCTTTAATTAGAACAAGGTTCCTCATATTAAATAGGAGTTATCAGAGAAAATTTGGCATACCTTTCGGGAGCGTCCAATGGTGTTTATATAGGTATGGAGATCGTGCAATTTGATGACACTTGTTCCTAGGGATCGCTGTAGAGGACACTTGTCTCATAGGACCACAAGTTGCAATTATCTTGTCTAGCAAGGACCATAAGTGGTTGTTATTTTTTTTCTCGGGATCACCAAATGGTAGTATCTTGCCTCCTGCGACCACACGAGGTCGTTGTCTCACTCCTTAATCGTTTTGGATAGCAACTAATCGTGATCGAGTTGTCCTGAGTTCTTGAGATTAGTTGGGTGCCTCTCATTGCGTGTGCAACATTATATCTTCTTGTTGGTAATCAATCCTTCTGTTAAGGTGCTTTTATATGTGAAAGAGAAATCCCATTTCCTTCAATCCAAAGAATAGCAAGCATAAGCTCTTTGGACACTTGGAGCGGGTGAAATCTTGGGTTTAGGTTTTGTTCTGTTTTGCCTGCATCTTTCTCTATCTTTTGTGGGTTCTGCCTTTTTTGGGACTTCTTCGTCTTCTCTTTTTGATTTGATTTATGACATCGTCGTCTTGCAAGCAAATAGAGAGCCCCCGCCTGTTTGAGTTGTTGAGAGCTGGAAAGCGTACTGGATATTTCGTAAGGCCCCATCCATCTAATTTGGAACTTCCCGGGAAATCTTTGGAAAAGCCTCTGAAGCAAGTAATCAACATAAAAAAAGTCTTAGGAAAGAACTCGATGAGTGTTTGAGAGATTTTACTACTTGCTCGTGCTTTTTGAGAAGCTCACAAGTAGGCATTCTCCTTCATTTTCTTATTGGAAGGGTCACTTGTTGGGTAAGAAATCCACGTGACCTTTTCGATAAGCACATGAAGAACAATATCTACAGTAGGCTTGTTCGTTAGCTTCTTAGGAACAACTAGCATGTATAAAACTCACATGACCTTTCTGATAAACCCATGAGGAATTATATCTACAATGGACCTTCAAGTGAGCTTCCCAAGAAGAACAAGTAGATTGAAGCCCACATGACCTTTTCAATAAACACGTGTCGAAGAATAGATACGATGGGCCTACTCCTGAGTTTCTCAAGAAGAACTAGTAGGTATGAAGCCCACGTGACCTTTCTAATAAGCACGTGGGGGAGAAGATGTACAACGAGTTTGTTGTTGAGCTTCTCCAAAAGAAAGAGCAGGCAATAAAACCTCTCAAGCAAGCATATAAAAACACCTTAATAAAAAGATTGATTGCTAAGAAGAAGATATTATATTGCAAGCATAATGTGAGGCGCCCAACTGATCCAACCACCCATTTGTTTGTATGAACATAGGGAGATCTTGAAAGTTCGGTACAACTCAATGATGATCAAGTGTCTGCCAAAACAGTTACGGAGTGGGACAAGAACCCCGTTTGGTCCAAGGAGGCAAGATTACTACCATTTGGTGGTCTCAGGGAACAAAATAACGACCGCTTATGGTCTTTGGGGGACAATATAATTGCTCTCGTGGTCTCATAGGATAGGTATCCTCTTCGATGGTCCCAAGAAATAGGTGTTACTAGATTGCATGCATGATCTCCATGCTAGAAACACCACTAGTCACTCTCGTAAGGTATGCCAAATTCTTTTTTAAAAACTCTAGTTAATATGAGAAGCCCTATACTGACTTAAGCATTGGAGTGACTTAGGCAAACACTACACCGTTGTCCTTAATCCTGCTCAGATGCTCTATTTTTGCAAGGTTATGGGAATCGGCGTATGTGAGGAACGATGTGGACTATGGGAATCAACATCAATGGTTAATGAGCTTGGGGGCCTACATTTGGTGGGTTCAACTCTAGAAATTTTGTCCTATATCGACTATGTGCTCTTTCAAGCTAAGACTCATATGAAACCTCACTTCCTTACACTAGCAAAAGGCTTTTTCTAAGTAGAGTAACAAAACTTCAAGACTATGTACTCTGCTAGGTAATTCTTCTTCTTCTTCTTCTTGAAGGGTTGCGATTTAGGGTAATGGTAAGGATGATTGAGTTGAGGTGAATCTGTTTTTGGGTGCCCAGAAAAGTAGATAAATGAGAAGAAAGCGAGGGGCAGGAGCATTTTTACACTGTTCCCATGTTCAATGAACCCTCTCTTCTTCTTCTTCTTCTTCTTCTTCTCTGGTAGTTGTCTCTGATTTATAAGTTTCAGGTTTATTTTTAAGTAGTCACTGTGATTATTTATGCAGGGTTATTTATATTAATTCAATGTGGCATTATATAATGTTTATGCAAATATTTACTGCATTTTGGATAGCAGGTTTTTTTACACTTATGAGATACTAGTTGGTTTACAACTAGCAAGATAAACCATTTCTTCATGATTTGCAGTCATTTACTAGTTTGTTTTCCTGCATTTTATATTGTTTATAAGCTAAGATAGTCTAACCCGATCAACTCAACCCAAACCAACTCGAAGTTATTGGGTTGGGTTGGGTTGGGTTCATGAGGTCTATTGGGTTGGGTTGGATTAAAATTTTGTGTAACCCGATGTGATTGGGTTGGGTTGGTATTTGACTCTAACCCAACCCAACCCAACCCGTGCACACCCCAACCCCAAGCTCATTAAACGTTGATGTCGATTCAAGGCTCTTTCCGTGTCTGAGATTTCTAGAACTTATGAAGAAACTTGTAGGATAAAGCATTGACCGATGCAAATGATCATAGATTTTTTAGCACCTTCCATTTTAGTCTTAGAAACTGGGAATTCTAGATCTCATTCTACAGTTTGTCATTAACTTCTGTAAGAATGCTATCTAGTATTTTCATATGATTAGGAGTATCAATCTACATAGATGATAGATCATGGATGGGAGTAAGAACATAAAGAAGGATTGTGTTTGACTAAATAGGAAGGTTTTGGAGGCAACTTGCTGGATTTTATTTTTTAATCAAACTAATGTGTCTGTATGTACAAATCTCCCCCAATCCTTAAATCTTGGCAATAAGCCGACTGAAAATCAAGCCCGAAACAAAGTCTCTTTTTGCATATTTCTGATATGCAAAAAGAGACTGCCAATTTTAAAGGGAGGAGACCATATGGGTTGGGAAATTTGTTTCTGTCCAGGTCCCCAATAGATGAAATATCTCTTATTCATTTAACAATCTCCCTCTCCTATTTTGATCTTTTCATGTATAAATAGAACTAAAGTAAAAGGGTACAAACTTATGTTCAATAGATGCAGACTTGCAGATAGGAATCTCAGAAGTTCATCTCTATTTGAATTGGGGATATTTTCCTAGCCTCCACAAAAGGCATCTTGTTAGCTCCTTTGAAACTTCACTATTTTGAGATTTTATAGATTATTTCAATGTTATTTTAGGTGTGAAGCCAAGCTTGTTTTTCTAGTTGCAAGTTCGACTAAAAGAGGATAGTTGTGTTTAGGTGATGGTCAGTGTAGTCTCATGTCAAAACCTGTGCGTGGATTTTAAGACGGATAGCTAAGAAACAACATGCTCAAAAATAAGTGTAGCTAAGATAATGATGTTGAGATGGATGTGTTGTAATGCTAGAAGAAGAACAAAGTCACGGCTTCTGGATTAACATCACTTGGTAATGGGATGGTAGGGAAATTTGATTGGTTAGTTGGTTTGGCCTTGTTAGACTTATACTAATGACTGAACTAGGGAGATGGTTCAAGTTGAAGATGTTAAAAGGGTTTTGAAATTGGGGGTGTTCCATTTAATGGAATATATGGTTCCGCAAAAAATTTGAATGGTGGAACAAGATCTGTGTAGCTAATCCTTACTCCTGAGGAGATGGGGGGTAGTTGTTTATGTTGTTTTTATTTAGTTTGTTGTGGTCTTTTAATCTTCTTATTTTTTAACCTGGTTGCCACTTAACAGTGATGCTTTGTATATTTACTGAAGCTTAGATTTTCCCTTCATGTTTTTAAATCAACTTTTGATGTTTGGAGTGAAGGGCTTCTGCATCTGCTTTGTGTATCAGAAATTTAACCTGTCTGTTCTACTTGTCAACTTCTAGGATGGGATGAAGGTGTGATGGACATGCAAGTGGGAGAAGTTGCTCGTCTGCAGGTAAAGTTAATCCTCCTCTTCTTGTGGTGCATGTGTTATATTACGATCATTATTCCATCTTTGTTTTTTGTGGTGTCGCTGCTTCTACTTTGTAAAGTACAACAGACATAATCTTCTAAATGAGCAAGTTGTTATTTGCATGCATATTCACCTCATTTATACATACATATATATAGTTTTTGTGTGTAATTCTCTTATATTTTTTTTGTGGTTGAATTTTGGTTGCAGTGCTCTCCTGACTATGCATATGGCCCAAATGGATTTTCAGCTTGGGGAATACTTCCAAACTCAGCTTTAGTGTTTGAGATTGAAGTCCTGAGCTCGCAGTAATTAGTGTTAGGTAAAAACACACCAGTATGTCTGTCTATGTCATCAATAATCTCAGTTACATGCTTATTATTTTGCCTTTCTTTTTGGTTTAAATGATGCTATGGATTGAACACCAACACCACCACTACTGTTTCAACAATGAAATGTTTGGACTCACCTATATATGACTCATGATCCATTTACAAGTGCTTGTTTATGATAGGTGTTTTAATTTAAGTTTGGTAAGTTTTGTTTGTATTAAGAAGAAGATTGTGAATTGTAGAACTGTGGCATGGGAAGCTCAATCAAATCAAATGAAAGAAATATCCAATAATAATGGAGCAAGTGGGTGAGGAGCTTGCCCAGGTTTTATGTGTGTGTGCATGCCACAATAAACGATGGACCCATTTATTATTACGACGTACAACTGTAATATCGGCACCACCTAATACATTTAAATTCCTTCGCCTTTGTAGGCCAATCAATCGAAAAATATGTTCCCCCTGACAAGAGAAAAAAAAAAAATGGAAACGTAATAATAATGATAATAATAATAATTATCTTGTGGCCTATGTGCCACCCAGTGCAGGGCATCTTCCTTTGATATTGTGTGAATTTTGAATGGCCCCCTGTGACTCAGCCAAGTTCAATTATCTTAAATGTTATATTGACTGATATTCCATGATTCCATCACTTATAAAGTACATTTAATCATATCAGCAGGCGAGGCGGTAATTCAATTAGTTGAAAAATTAAATATAAATGAAGTTTAAGTTTAAGTCTCGAGTTTAAATTTTAGCATGTCTCTATAATACTTAAACTCGGGAGGATTAGTCGCGTCTAAAGGGAATGACACGGTGCTAAAAAACTAGAATAAAAAAAAAAAAAAGAATTACGCCTTAATACATGATTCGATAGAAGGAAATGTTAACATTATTTCTATAAATTATAATTATATCGAATCTATACATATTATTGAATCAAATTCTTTATCTAATATAAAAAAAATAAATTCTCCATAAAGTTTGTATGCATCATTTCGATAAATATTATTGAATCAAATTCTTGGTCAATTTATTGAAAATGAGAAAAAGATGGATGGCTTTATTAAAAGCAATCTTATGTCTTATGTTCAATTAATATTAATCAATTACATAAATAATATTCTTCTACTAAAATTGAAAGACCGGTTTTGCTTAGAATATCAATGGCACGTAAGCAGGTACGATAGTTTGAAGTGCACGTGGAGGCACTTACGTGAGCAATCTCTGCGGCGATTCGGGGACGTACTAACGAGACTTGTAACGGCAACCCGTCTCTCTTTCTCTTTTGAACTTTGAAGTTATGAAGAAGAATCGGAATCGGTCTTACGAAAGACCCACTTGGGTCGTAACGTATTGTTAAATGACCTCCACCGAATGCGTCGTATAAGTATGAGTTCGGTCTCTTCCACCAGTTGGGGGGAACGCGTTGAAGCCGAAGACGATCCCTTTGAACATTAAATAAAACAAAGTGACTTTTGGCACCCCATTCCCACCCAGGGTCAAGCTCAGCGCTGGGCTTAATTGAACGGCCGCACCACTTCTCCACTTGGTATAACCTCCCGTTATTATAATTATTTTTCATTAATTACCTCCTCCTAACCCGTTTAAAATGTTTTTTCAAAAAAGTGTTTTTATAAAAAACGCTTCTATAAAAAAAAGCTTATCTTTTTCAATTTTTTTTTAACTGCAGTTTAATTAAAAATTAGTGTTGTTAAATATGTTTAAAAATATTTTTATTTTAAATACATTTTTAAAAAAGCTTCCCTAAACATGATTTACACATACAATTACGTTTGTACATCTAATTAGATTTAATGATTTATATATCTGTTTGTCTATTTTGATTTTTTATGATTAAAATAATATTTCTCACATTATATTTATATTATCTTTAATAAATTTAAATTATAAAGTGATTTTATCAAAGTAACCTTATTTTAATTTTTTGGTTGAGTTTTGAGAGGTGGGCCAAGAAGACTCGGCCGTCTTGGCGGAATTTAGTAAGTCAAGTCGGCGGGGCTCCTCAATTAATGATTACGCGTCAAGCTAATCAACAATTTAGAAAAGATAGTGATGCATGGAAATATCTGACAATAATAATCGTAATGTAAACCCCTCTTAGCCAATCCCCGTTTTTTCAAAATTGCTTTGAATAGTCGTTTAATTTAAGAAATCAAATGGCTCGAGTTAATATATATTAATTTCGTTATGCCCAGTTTAGGATAAAAGAGGAGGGTTAAAACTTTATTAAATTCACTATCACATGAATGAATCTTAATATATGTTAATATCAATATGTTTAGATATACTTTGGCATCATTTTTTCTTTTAAAAAAGAATAATATTTTGTAAAATAATTTTATTTATTTTTAAATTTTTTTTTATCAAACATTAGCTTTCTTTAGCTTTAAAAGTTAGAGGTCTTAGGTTTAAGTCGTTAGGTTAATTAGGAGCACAATTTTTGTAGGCGAAGTTATTATACCTTTTGAGTAGATTAGTTGAGATGTGTATAAATTGACTTTTAAAGTTAAAAAAAAAGAAGTTATTGTACATGAACATAGAAAATTAATAATAATAAAAAAGGTTTTGAATGAGTAACATATATCGTTGTTTCCTTAAATATAATTGAACCCATTTTTTCTTTTGATTTTTTTTTTCTACCAAGATAATCTAATGCCCGAGATTATAAAGAATATTGTTTATAAAAAAACCAATGGAAATATAAAAAACTACTCTTTTAGTTTTTCGAAGAAAAAAAATCTACTCTTTAACCTAACATTACTTGATCTTGAATTTTTTTTTTTTTTTTTTGTCTTTAAGCCCCAATATTCCTGCCAACCCCTTTGTGAAAGCGAGACTATTCTGGAGTCGGAAACGATATGCGATATTATGCAGTCCTTCCCTAGAGTGAGCTTAAAGGCGTAAGCACGAAATCAAATTTGAAACAAAGACTTTGTCCCTCAACAACAGCCTATATCTCGCACTGTAACTAACTAGGCTATCCAACTTTGAATTTTTCTTTTTTACTTATAAGGTTTGACTAATATTTTTGTAATGAATCTTTCTCTAGCTAACTCAGTCAATCATTATATGCTTCATTCATCTTTCCAAGTCTATTTTAATCTATCCTTAAAGTCTATTTTAATCTATCCTTATTCCCCTTCAATGTATAAACAACTTGATTCCTTGAAAGGCATTAGGCATATACTTAAAATATATTTTTTCCTAATATAGTAAAAAACTCACCTAAGAAAGCAAGAGATTAGTAATTGAATGAATGAAAACATACTAAAGAGATTAGTAGAGTACTTTGAAAAGCTCATATGGTCCCTTAATAAAAACAATAAATTTCTTAAGTATTAATTTTAAAATTTAATGAATGGAAACATAATAATTTGCTGGATAAAAAGTATTTATTAAAAAAATAAGAGTAATTGAGTACTTCACAAGTAACCATCGTATGAAAAAAAAATTAAGTTTAGGTGACAAGAAGATAGTCAATTTCATCAAACAAAGAATGACACCAATAATAGCAACTTAAAAACAAAAAACATCCAAAAAAAATATAAAAAAAATCCAAATCCATACCTAAACTATATGAGAGTGATGAATAATACATTTGATGAGACTTGAACTCATATTCTCATAAATCACAAATACAAGTTTTAATTACTTTGTCATCTTATTCAAGTAACATTCATAAATTAAAAATCCAAATGTAAGTATATGTTTTTTTCAATTAAAATATATGAGACGTGGAGATTTAAAGCTTAGTATATGTTTCTATCACATAATATTTTTATTTAAGAATATTTCTTTTAAATGTTTTTAAAGTAAAAATACTCTTAAAAGCCCTTTGACAACATCTATTTTTAACAAAATTATAATATATATATATATATATTTTTTTACAAAAAAACGCTTTTTCTATAAATGTTTCTCCAAACAATAATTTTAAAAAAACTTTCTCAAGCCGCCAGGCCGATATCAAACTAATTTTTTTTTATGACCTTTTCAAAAAAAAAAGGAAAAGGAAAATACCCCTCAATTAGAAATCTCTATTACAAGAGAGGGTAATTTCGTAAAACAACACAGAATTAAACGCGTATTAGGGAAACGCGAAAACGCCACAATTTCGACGAGTTGTTCATAATCACCAGTTAGGTTTTCTCTCCTCTGTTTTTCTTTATTTTAGTTTCATCAGAAACGGCGTCACCAATTTCCTTCAGAGTCAAGCGAAGAAGAACCAGTCGCTCCGAAACACCTAAAACCTCAAGACCTGTACCAGTGGGGCCACCCAAAAGAACAACGAAACTTCATAGAAATTTCTCTCTTTAATTTCCTCTTATAAATTCATCTCCCATCTTCTCTAATGCCCTTCATCCTCTCACCCAGCATATGTCTCAGCGTCCCTCTGTCCCTCATTCTTCCTCTATAACCTTCCATCATCACTCCCATCTCCTGGTCTCCAGTGAGATGAACCCTAATTCCTATTGGTCTTAAACAAAAAAGCCCTCTTTTCCCCAAATCTCAATCCCTTCTTTTTCTTGATCTTTTTTTTTTCGTCACAATTCTTTCATTCATTCCCTTAAAACTCGAATTTTTATCCTAAAAATCGACATGGGTATCAAGGGATTTGTCGAAGGAGGCATTGCTGCGATCATTGCAGGCTCTTCAACTCACCCACTCGACCTCATCAAGGTCCGCATGCAGCTTCAAGGCGAAACGCAAGCGCCTCCAAAGCCAACCATGGAAACCCTCCGGCCAGCTTACGCCTTCAACGCCGGCGCCCGAGCCGGCTCCGGCCGACCAGCCGCCATCCCCACTCCGCCGCCGCCACCACCGCCACGTGTGGGCCCCATTTCCGTCGGAATCCGGATCGTCCAAACCGAAGGCGTGCCGGCCTTGTTCTCCGGCGTCTCCGCCACCGTTCTCCGGCAGACTCTCTATTCCACGACTCGTATGGGATTATACGACATCTTGAAGCAAAAATGGACCGACCCGAACACCGGACACATGCCTCTGGTCCGGAAGATCGCCGGCGGTCTCATCGCCGGAGGAATCGGGGCCGCCGTCGGCAACCCCGCCGACGTCGCCATGGTCCGAATGCAGGCAGACGGGAGGCTCCCGGCGGCGCAGCGTCGGAACTACAAGAGCGTGGTGGACGCGATAACGCAGATGACGAAGCAGGAGGGCGTTGCTAGCCTGTGGCGCGGGTCGTCTCTTACGGTGAACCGGGCCATGATCGTGACGGCTTCACAGCTTGCAACGTACGATCAGATTAAAGAGACGGTTCTGGAGAAAGGGTGGATGAGAGACGGGTTGGGGACGCACGTGACGGCGAGTTTCTCGGCTGGGTTTGTGGCGGCCGTGGCGTCGAACCCGATCGACGTGATTAAAACCCGGGTCATGAACATGAAGGTTGAACCGGGTTCGGCGCCTCCTTACGCTGGGGCGCTAGATTGCGCCATGAAGACAGTGCGCGCGGAAGGACCTATGTCTCTTTACAAGGGCTTCATCCCTACGATTTCGAGGCAGGGACCCTTCACTGTTGTGCTCTTTGTTACCCTGGAACAGGTCCGAAAGGTCTTGAAAGATTTCTGATAATGACGAAAAAAAAAAAAATTCGGGTTAAAAATATTATCATTATTATTCTTATTACTAAAGTGATATTTGTAATTTTTTTTGGTTTTAAATGAATGATTCCCTTTTGTTACGCAATTGATGGTAGCGTGAGCGTGAGGTTGCTTGTGGAGATGTTTTTACATATTTTTTTGGTTTTGTTCCCATGTTCTGGGTAACAGGGAATAATTAATTTGGGGCAAGGAACGTGGGGCCATGTGGGACGAGGGTAGAAACTTTTGATTTTTAAGTCCGTTGATGTTGGAGAAGACGAGAGAAGAAACTCATGATTTTGACTTTGATTGCAATGAAGGCTTTTGGGTTAATTATTTGACTTGAGCTTTTTAGGTTGAATTGAATGTTGAGTAATAACGCGTAATTTTTTCCGCCAGTGGTGGTGTAGAGGTGTGAACTGACCAAGGTAACATGCTTTAGGGATAAGGAAATTTGAGATGGCTAATTGATTGACCGAGAATATAATTCACCAGTAAGACTAATCCCAATTTCTGTGTTGTATAGCGTGTGCCGGTTGAGCTCTGTGTCAATCTTATTAATCTCAACTACAATCCCATTTGCATTTTCAGAAATCCTTCCATGACACTAAATGCTTTTGTGTTGTGCAGGGTCTATGCTAATCTTTTCAATTTTATCAAGATGTCTCCTAATAGACGACACTAAATGCTCTGCGGACTCATAATATACCCAAGAAATGTAATTAGCACTGAGTCATCAAGGGACGCCTTGTTGATTTAAAGGACTCAAATGCCTAAGTACACTTCTCAAATTATATGTTAGAACCCACTTTACTTTAAAGGTACAGAATCGACTATGCATGCTAAGCAAACATAGAAATTATGGATGAGATTTATAGTGGAGAGGAAATATGTGATTAATAAATGAGAAAAATAAGTTAATGCTTGTGAAATTCACTTGACTTAAAAGATATAAACTCAGGAGTAAAGACTCCGCTATGTATATCAACCAAACACATAGACATTAACGGTACTCTTGGTGTCTTGGGATCAGATTCAACCTAGAAGTTCTCTAGATGCAACCTAGAAGTAGAATGCAAACTTTGAGGTCATAAGTTCAAATCTCACACTATTTATCAAAAAAAATAAAAAATGTCCTTGGCAATAAAAGAAGAATGCAATCTCTTTCTAATTTATTTTCTTATTTTGGTATCACAAGATAATTGGTAAGAAGCATATATTGATGTGTTTGACTTATGAATGTCGAGAGAGATCAATTAATTAATCTCTACTTTTTTATACTTATTTCTTTGATAATTTGAGGTATGCGGGTTAGTTTACATGCACCGACTAATTTTTAGAGTAAGCCCCAATGAGGAAAGAGAGTGGCGTCTCCCCAATAAATGTGTAGGTATTCCACACACGTAGTCTACGATGCAAAAAATTTATTTTCAATAAAGACTGCATTCATTCCATCTAACGATGAGACTCAAACTCATATCCTTACGTCAACATCTTCCAAGCTCCCTCATTTCATCGTACGAGGAAAGCTCGAAGGATGGTCTCTAATTGTCAAGTTCCTATCCTAGCCCTTTAGATCTTGAGCCAATGCATCTCCTATAATTAGCATCAAAATATTGACTTATCATATTAGTAAACTCAAAGTAGAATGCATATAGGCGTTATTGCTTTGTCTACATTCCATTTTGCTGACGTGGTAAATATTTATGTAATCACGTGTAAAACGTGGAAGTAGTATAACATATCTGTTTCAACTACTTTTGATTCCAACTAAACGTTTTGTCGTTCAATAAATTTTTTTTTTTCCTTCCAAGGCGTAATAATGGGGAATTATTAAATACTTTTCATTTCTCTGAGCGAATGAAGATTTAAGTAGGTCCTTCACCCATTGAAAACAAACAACAATGATGTCTCAAATGGATGCTGATGCTAAGTTGCACTAGAAATAAAGTATGACACTGAATACAATATTTCATATAAAAGGCCTTCTAATCAACGTCTCTTTTTTATTGGTGAATTTTGGGTGTTTCTCTAAAACATATTCTTACGCTATAATAGACATAAAAAAGGCAAAAGAATCTAATAATTCATCAACCTAATCCTAGAAGAATAGAGGGAATACTATTAACCTCACCTTTGTCTGTTGTGAAATTCTACCATCTAATTAAGAGATTCGTTTACAATAAACAAAATCTCATGATGTACAGCGTGGTTGTAGAACAGGTATAAGAACTGGCAAATAGGGGAATAGGCTTCTGAACCATATATTGGAACAGTGTGGTTCTAGAGACTACATTCTAGCATAGGTTCCATTCGTTAATTAACTCTTTAACTTTATGAGCAATGAAATGCTTTTGAATATATTAATAAAAAAAGTATGGTAATTTCTACAAACTAACCCTCAAAAAAACGAGAATAAAAAACCTGAGGTTTATATTGCAGATTCTGATCTCAGCTGCCTTTTTGACAAAGTTAAAGGTCTCTAGCCAAGGCTTAAGAAGCAAGAAATTAATGGCTTCTTTAGATTCCCTTGGTTTTCTGTAAGAAATAATGAACAAAGAAATGTAAACCGATATGAACATTTACAAGTAAAGTGAAAAAAGCAACACTGTGAAAGCAAAAGGCAAACTCACAAACATCATAACCAACTATTGCATCTGTACGATCTGCTCTTTGTATCATCTGGAAGTCGTCCTTGCCGGAGCACTAGCCGATTGACCCTCTGACGGCCCTTTACTACTCTCTATGTTTTGAAGCTCATTTACTATCTGTGATCTTCGATCTTTTAGGAAGTTGAGTCTGGTTGTCAACTTCGACAGTGCATAAGATGTGGTAATGGTTCCCTGACATCAAGGTAGGTGCAAATCAAGATATTTTTCTCTGTAATCAAAAATTTCTATCAACCAACCCAGAAACAAATGCAATCACTGCCAATGGATTGAATTATTCAATAGAAAATAAACAAAGACTATAACAAAAGCTTGAAGAGCTATTAATAAAAGATCATCCACAATTATTAGTGTTTTTAAAAGAGAAAAAAACAAAAATATGTTACAAGCACATATTTTCATAACCAACATCCAAGTCCATAGCGTTAACATAGTCCCACATTGCCTGCATACAATTATGATACACAATGTACAAATTGTGGGCAACCCTATCCTTGCAAGCAGTTTTCAAGGATGAGTTAAGCCCATGGGCTTTATCATGGTACTAGAGCAGGTGTACACCCCTAATGGGTAAGGTTTGGATTTTTATCCTTGCATGGAGGGGGAGTGCCTAGTGAATCTTAGCTCTGGCATTGAGGAGGAATGTTAACACAGCCCCACATTGCATGGGTACAAGGCCCCATGGACTCATCACATAGATGTCCAATAAATAAACACATAAAAGCAACTTTGGAGTCTAAAATGAGAAAGGACTACCTCGGACTTAGTACTGGACTTCTTAGAGTTAGATGAAGGAGAAGATGCAACAATAGCTGGCTCCATGGAAGATGCTGTGACAGTGGTGCCTGCTGCTTTGTTACATTCAAGATTTGTCAAATCCATTTGTTGCTTATCACCTGGCTGTCTCCTTAGTAAAGATGATTTTTCCTGTGGCTTTTCCACCCTGGATGAATCCTGCACCACATAGCAACATGGAATCTTCTAAGAAAATGTGTTAATTAGAATCCAAC
This sequence comes from Paratinospora sagittata, assembly GCA_035771175.1. Taxonomy (NCBI): domain Eukaryota; kingdom Viridiplantae; phylum Streptophyta; class Magnoliopsida; order Ranunculales; family Menispermaceae; genus Paratinospora; species Paratinospora sagittata. Next base: position 35,476,120 of record CM069594.1, read on the forward strand.
AAGAGTTTGTAATATTTACTATCCTCCTTAACGTTAGTTGTGATTGAAAAGATCTCAAGAGCATGCATGTAAATGTATGCATGCAGAGACAAGATGAAGGTTATAAGCCAATATTTGATCCAGTCATCCCTTATGCTAGAGAGAAATCCTAACGTAGCATCTGGTTTGTATCAGACGCCTGAACTTCAACATATTAGATAGAAAGATTTTTCATACAAGAAAGAAGATGAATTATAAAAGCTTGATGCAGTCCAGTTGAATCACTTGGTTAAGTCGGCATAATCCTTCCATGTTTCAGTCTCCAATAACACAGTTTGTTAGGTCAAAGTAACCTTAAGAGAAAATATGAGAATGGTGGATAACACTGGGATGGCATGAGTTTGAGAAGAGTTTTTCAATTAAGTCTTAAGAAATAGTAGATACCGGCTTGAATGGTTAAAACATGAAATAGTTCTAAGAGAAATCTCCAAGTGATTTTGAGGTTTTTTTTTCCCTCTACTTTCTGTTTTAAAGTGAATTAGCCATAGAGGTTCATCATATTGCGACCATGTAACATGTGATTTCATCCATTGAAGAGTCTGGTTTGTGGTCTAGCAGGAATCATCATAGGCCTAATGAGATGCTTGATATCTTCCCTTCTTAAAGTTTTACTTCTTGGGCATGTTTTTGATCCAGGTTAAACTCTAGCTACAATTAACTTGACCATCAATCACTTTTTGATATTGTTTCATACATCTTCTAAAACTACATTATATCGGTCTTTTATCTAAGCATTATCACTTCAACTATTCCGCTACCTTCACTTTTCTCTATCGAAGGACAAAATCTTTCTTATATTACAAGCAGTTATTAAATCTTTCTATCTCTACCCATATTATTTTAGGATTTTTCTCGTCCTTATTGTTTCCATTAATAGTTAATACACCCTTTTAACTAAGTAACTGCATCTAATGGTCTTCATTGTATGCATCCAAACTACCTGATGTAGATTCATCGTGGAAGCAAGAACGAAAATACTCAAAAAAATAACCAAATATATATTCTATTGAATTAAATATTCAAAGAGAAAAAAAATAAAAATTGATCTTCATCTTCCAAATTTCGTAATTGGAGCTCCTTATATAGATAACTCCCCTAAAACAACTTCTAAACTACCTAAAACACCTAAAAATAAGTTTCCTAACCTATCTATAACATAGTAACAACTTTCTAATCCTATTAGAACTCTATTTAGACACTTTTAAACACTTTTTAATAGACTTAAAAAATAAAAACCAATTTTAAAAAACTATCTAGAACTACCACTAAAAAATTAAATTTACCAAAATAAAAACTTCTCTAAAAAAATAAAAAAAACATGCTAAAATACATTATATATCACTACCTTAATAAATTCTCTCTCATTTTATCTCCAATTAGGGGTTTAGGGCTATTTTTTGTCTCCCAAATGTGTGTATTTATAATTCTATCATTTTAATGTTTTATGGTTTTACCATACATCCTTTGTTAAGATATAATAAACACTTCATTAAGAGTAGAAGAAGAAATATAATAAACACTTTATTATCCCACTTAGGCTCATAAAACTCCGCTGCCCAGATAGATCAGCATTCTACTTGGGTCATGGTTCATCTTTTTGTATATTTCCAACTATTCTAGACCCTGTTTCACTAAAAATCATTTTTTGCTCCAGTTCAAATTGTGATTCTTAGGACAGAGTTTAGAAACCTTCAAATCTTGTATCAATTCTAAATTGAGCTCAAGTTGTTACATCAGATTTGGCACCAGAGAAAATCTCCAAAAAGATAACTGAATTTTGTTTCAAGTCCAAATACTAAAGAGTCAGTAACAATGAATGCTTCACTCTAGCAGTTTGAGCTAATGATTCAGCAGCATCACTAGAGAACTGTTGTCATGTTAGCAGCCTTCTATGGGTAAAACAGAACTACGGTTCAAGCAATTCATTATAATTTGTGAACTAATGATTCCAAAACTTTTAAGGGGAAGTTGGAATATAACCTTCAGCAGTGGAACAAAGTAATGTGTATGCTTCTATGAAAAAGAAAATAAACACCTTCTTCTATGGCATAAATAGGCAAAACTGCACAACAGTATGTGGGCCAAAGAGGTTGTTTCATCATGATGGTGAATCAAGTTCTGCACAACATAACTTGGAAAAATTATGGTTTTCTGAATATCTATTGCAGTTGTTATGACTGGATTCACAAAAGAAGGCTGGACTACAATAAACTTTTGTAGATATTCAATATGAAGGTATTGATACCAAACAAATTTCTTTTTCTAACTGATTAGGAATAACTTAAAAGAACCAACTCTGATGATGCATGAAGAGGGTAAGGCAGATTGAGATTTTTTTTTTTAACAAGATTACAATAGGATGGTCCCATGAACTGTAACAAAAGTCAATTATCAAATGCTATCCAAAATGGGGTTCCATCCCCTCAACCAATCCCCCAAAGAATAACCCCTAGCTAGCTTACTAGTACTAACCCAAAAAAAAGCCGAAAAGAAAGAATTTTCCCAAACAGCCCCCAACTCCTTATCTTGATTCTCAATAATGCGCATATTCCTTTCTTTCCAAATCGATCATATAACTGCAAATATAACCACTCTCCAATAATCTCTCCATCGTCTCGGTAGACAATTCTCATCCGGGAAAGCCCACAGATTAGACTCATTTGGAAGCCTCTCCCACTGCAAAAAGGCTTCCCATCTACCCCACACACCTTTAGTGAAGTCACAATCAACAAAAATATGTTGACTGGATTCTCCATTCTTTCTACACAAGCAACACCAGTTAGGGGAGAGAGCCCAATTCTTATACCGTCTCTAGAGAACATCCGCACAATTTAACTTGTCATGAGCTATGCTCCACCCTAGGAATTTGACTTTGGAAGTAACATGAGCTTTCCAAATAAAATCATGAGGGAAAGAGGGTAGAGATGACAAAGGACCAAGGGAAGAGCAAAGATGACGAAAGAATGATTAGAAGAGAACTCCCCATTAGTTTCAATAGGCCACGACACTCTATCACTCTCATTAGACAGAGAAACACCCTTAATGATTTCAAGGAGGGAAATAACATCAACACTTTCTCTGTCAGGGGCGGATTGAGATATTAGAATATGAAGAAAGGTAAATAACAGTGTAGTTGAGTTCTATTTTCCACACACACAATGAAGTTTCCCTGCTATCAAGAACATATATCTACTAAAGCAAAAAAAGCAAATAATTTAGTTTTCTCTTGTAAAGTATTCTAAATACTTCCACTAAACTATGTTGTGCAAAACCATGAAAGTTCAACATGAGGTATTAGCAAAATATGGATATGCTACAAAGATGTGACTGGATAAGTTTTGTGATTGAGTCGTATACGGTATACTGTAACATGAATCATAGTATGAAATCTTTTTGTTAAATAGCAAATAATAGGAACTTATGAATGGTTGATTCATTATTAACATGGTTTCATCTTTCATGTTTCCTACATTTTCTTACATGACTTTGTTCAATAGTTTGATTCAGTTTCCTTGTCAAAAGAAAATAAAATTTGAACCTTATCATGAACCTGGAAGTATCATGTTTCTCTTCAATCCACTCTTTTCAATGTAAGTCAGTGGATTCCTGAGATTTTTTACATTTCAACAGATTTTATTTATTTATTTTACATTAATATTTTTAATTTTTTTTTCCTTTTTCCTTTTTTTTTATTGTATTTTATAAACTTAATAGAGTCTTACGAATTTTGTCAATGTTTTTCAGTGAATTATCAGCAATTCCTTGTCCAGAAAATTATTAAAATATCCAACTTTATGTAAACGCATGTATCTATGTAATATACAAAAATGGTCGACATTGGGTCCGTTTCCAACTTCTATCTACAGTTTCCACATGTCATTATCCTTTTTATCTTACTTTCACCTCTTTTTCAATCTCCCTCTTGACAGTGGCATCTTCACTTTGTAATTGAGTATGTTACTCAAGCCCATTAAATGTATTATTACAAAAAAAAAAAAAAAAAAAAAACTTTCTTTGAGTGTGTGTGTGTGTGTGTGTGTGTATTATTCCTTCAACTATTACTTTTTGTGGCCCATTAGATGTTCTTAGATCTTTTAACCCTTTGCTTTCAACTATTACCATGTTGAAGTAAGTTTTTAATAAATACTTTTTAGATATATCTACCCTTTAAGTTATTAAATATTAAATAAATAATGTTGTACTAAAAAAATGACATAAAAGAATAAAAATTAAGTTAAATTTTCATACCATTATAAACTCTAAAAAATTAAAATTTTCAATATTTAAAAATAAAACCAACAAAACAAAATATATGTCTTGCAATATAATTTAAATGATATTAAAATTTAATGCAACATTAATATTAACATTTAAATAATTTATTATATTGAGAGTTTTTAATATTTTAGACTTTTTTAATTTGAAGTAATTGAATGTTTTAAGATAACATTTTATCTTACTTTTTTAATGCACAAATTAAAATTTATCTATTATTATTTCTTCAATAATTTCCACAATAGTGCGGGCTACAACATTGTTTCTTTACTTTTTGAAACTCCTTGTACAAGACATCAGAAACTGAGAGAAATCTTACCATTCTTGAAATTTTATCTGGGCTAAGAGATTCTGATTGCTATGTATTAAGTGTAATTTGAAATTTTGGGGGCAAAAACTCCAGTAAAAATGATCTTAAAGAAAAGTGAATAGAGTATTGTTTCACCTTTTTTTAGCAGCCCCAATGCTCCCAAGGTCTAGTATTGTTTCACCTTTTTTTTTTTTTTTTTGCAGCTCCAGTGCTCCCAAGGTCTACTCACTGCTGATGGGCATGAGGAGACAACATATGGTACAATACCTCACTTCATCCAAAACATGTTCTCATTTCACAATGAGGGGGCGAGGTTACTTATGCAGGTCTTGTGGAAGGTCCATTTCTAATGTGAGACTAAAGGTTTGGGTGCAACCCAACATTGTTCTCCTAGCTTCATCTCCTCACATGGAGGATGAAGCCTTTCCGCTAGTGACAATTGTTTCATCTCTTTAAGGTCCCAGTCTCACCAAGAGCTAAGTATTAACATTAGGTCCTGGTGGTCCCATGATTTGGAGCATGGTCCCACATTTGCCACACTCACGGCGTGCTGCAAAGATACGTGTCAAAAGCTGGCTACATGGCTCACTCCACCCATAATGCAATGCAAGCACATTCGAGTGTAAAGGGGTGAGGTTACTTATGTAGGTTCATGGAAGCCCCATTTTCCATGTTGAATTAAAGGTCTGAATGGACCCAAAATAGCTATGGGACTCATAATGTACTTCAATGTTCTCTATTTTAGTGTCATTATTAATTCACAAAGTTTTGGTTTCTTATCCAAGCCTTGTTCATACACTGCTGGTAACATTTTCTCGATCAATATCTCTATTAGATCCCAATTTTCTCTTTCTTTTCTCTCTTTTTCTTATTTCCTTCTCTTTTTCCTAACCTTGTGGTGGTTAATCAACCAACAAGTCTACTTCTTTAAGACATTTTGATATTGTGTTGACCTTAGTGTTAAGAGTAGCAATTTGTTAGATGAAATCCCAATTAGACTTATCTCAAGTAAGGTAGTACTATTTGTGCACTTTTCCAATTACCTTAACTTTTTTGTTTAGAGTGTACCATAGAAACAACAATAGGAGAAACTAGCGAGTTCCTAAGTACTTTAGGTTTACATCAAGGATTTGGCCTTAAACCCTCATCTCTTTAACCTAATTAGGAAAAATTGACTAAACATATTCAAGAAGATATTCCATGGTGTATGCTATTTGCTAATGATATAGTGCTAATTAATGAAACTACATTTGGATGCTAAACTAGAAGCTTAGAGAGAGGCTCTGGAATCTAGGTTCAAGATTAGTAGGACTAAAATTGTTTACAATGTAATTTAGTGGAAGTAAAATTATAGATAAAGAGACGGTGCAAATTGAAAGCCAAGAGATGCCAAGGAATGAAAATTTTGAGTATTTGAAATTGGGATCCAATATTCATCAAAATGGTGAAATAGGTGAGGATGTGAATCATAGAGTAACGTAGAATGAGTTAAATGGAGTACTTTGGGAGAATTATATGATTGACCCATGCTATTGGAGTTGAAAGGAAAAATTTATAAAACTACAATTAGGCCATCTATGCTATATAGAACCGAATGTTGGGTAACAAAGAAACAACATGTGAACAAACTGAGTGTAACTGAAATACGTATGTTAATATGGATATAGGAAGAGGAACATGGACAGGAATAATTTAGAAAAATTGTATTAGCCCTTAGTAGAGCAGAGTGGAGGAAGCGGATTCATGTAGCCGACCCATGTAGTTGGAAAAAGACTTGAGTTGAGTACCCCTTGAATCTCCATCTGCCCTACAATTCACTTCTCAGTGATACACACATTTTACTCTAGAAATTATCCAGAAACTCAAAGGGTGAGATCCATGGAAGCCCCACTTGTTCTAGCAGGCCGTCTTTTACGTGAGTCCCATGAGTCCTACACCAACCTAATCAATTCCAGAATCCCTGCACCCAGAATTGGATCGGCACCTTATCTTTGTTTTATTTGTTGGGGGTCCTGCAGAGATGTCTAAAAACCATACTCTATACCCACTTCCAGTGTATCCTACCCTACCTAAGAAAAAAGACAATTAAGATTTCCACCGACACCCAAAGCCAAAGAAATAATTTCAAGTTTTTCCACTAGACAAACATAGGAAAACTGAGCCATTACCTGTTAATGCCATAAAAAGAACCATGTGACATGAATTCATTATCTCAACTTGCACTTGAAAAAGAAAAAACTACATCAGAAAAAGTTACATAGAAAAATCTAAACTGAGACATACACACCTCACTTCTGGTTGACTTTTCATGAGAGTGAGAAATTGTATCTTCAACATCTTCTTGTTCATCATTCCTAAATTTAACATGCATTCACAAGAGGAGTTAATTGAAATTGACCAACTCTGTTCTGGACGGGTTTCTAGATATCATATGAGCTTTCAGCATGCATCATGGAGAAATATGAGGCATGAATTTACCAATCTCACATATCAAAATCAAATTCTTTCAAATTTCCAGAATAAAATTACTGGAGTGAGTTAACTCAAACAAATGCATGTAAGCTGTGTTCAATTATTTCTGATACTGTGGTTCAATGTGGCTGCTCGTTATTTTCATTTACATGTTTTTTAGTATATGAACTGTAGCTTTTTCTATTATTAGACATTTGACGCCCAATATATATCCAGAGATTGGTAGCTCATGGCTATTTTTGGCTGGACAAGTACTGACCTTGTTAATCAATTTCCCTCTGTCCTTCTATCAATAAAAATTTCAGAAAGACGGCGTTGTATGCCCCTTAACTAGTTAAAGTTAACCAAAAAGAATAATAACTTTAGACTATCAAATTTAGTGATATATAACCAAAAAGAACAATTAACAACTATAAACCATCCTGTTTCTTGTCAAAAATATATATATACATATATATATAAACCATCCAGTGATTAACACCAGCAAAAGACAATGAATGCAGACAGTTTAGGCCTTAACATCTAATCAAGAATCTGGTATGCCAAGACTTTTGAATAGACTGAACAATATGCATTGCATCAAGAAGGACAAGAGAAGACGTATAATATATCAAAAGGATGAGGAAAGAGGAACTTTTTTTTTTTTTGGTGGGGGAGGAGCAGAGAAGAGGAGGGAAATAGGTTAGGAAAGAGAAACTTACTTCATTTCTTGATTACTTCCAATTTGCTGGGGTAAATTTTGTTGTTCACTGAAAAAAAGATGGTTTTCAGCGCGCTGCTGATTTAGTTGTATATGGAGTTCAGCAAGCTTCTTAGTAAGGTTGCTGACATCTCGTTCTGCTTGTGATATTTCCTCAAGCTCTGCCTTTGTCTGAAACAAAATTGCAAATTATACAATTGGGGAACAAATGAAATCAAAATAATTCCCGAAATTTTGCTGATTCTTTTACCAAACCAACCTTGTCATCAAGAGCAAATGAAGCTGGTAAGCATCCCAGGGGCATGTTAAGCCGAGCTTCCATAGCTGCTCTTAGATCTCTCTCTTTTTGCAACTGCTCCTTCAGATTTTCAACCTGTTGTTGCAATTCACATCTGTATTAAATTAACTAAAGGCTGTACTTTTGACTACAGTAAAAGTATACTTCAATACGTCTGTTGAAACAAAATCATAGACATACAACTGACATTGACTATAAAGCACAGATGTTTAAAACATGTTGCTAATGTACAATCAGCACTTTTTACATTAAAAACAAAATGCTTTGAAACAGAAGTAATAAAAAATGACATCAACAGTGGATTGAAGCTTGAACAAACCAATACATGAATGCAAATTTGACTTATCCTTTTGAATGTGTTTATTCAAACTCCCATTATAATATAAAAGTAGAGTACCTCGTTATATTTTCAAGTAAAAAGCAGGAAGGCCATGTGGTAACATATATGCAAGAGAGCGGATGCCACATATATTTTGAAGCCTCTGTTTTTGTTTTTTCCATGCTTTTTTTTTTAATCATTGTTTCTTTCTCCCTAGAGAAAAAATATTTCAGGGTTTATTCTCCATATGGAATAACACCGATCTACAGAACTAATGGTCTTAGTTTAACTTCACAAGTAGAGACCCCATGGTTCTTCTTCAAGATATTCAGCATTTCGTTTTATTGAATGTTTGAATTTACTTCCTAAAACATAATGATAAATCTTGTTTGTTGTTCTATCACAATTTCAAAGAAAATATCCCAATACAGTGGCAATAGCTATTAGCCTAAAAATGACCAGTGTACATTTCCATGCTTAAATTTGAAATTCAAGTTCTCAAGGCTTTGATTTAACTATAAATGAGGAGATGAGTACAAAGAAGGGGGTTCAATAAATATTTGGCGTAAGACTTTGTGATTCTCATTCTTGTTGGTTCAAGTGAATAAAGCAAGGAAGTTCATTTTCAGAGAAAAGGTGCATGCGTCAAAACTCTTCTTTTTTGTGGAAATATATCCAGAGTCTTTTTTGGCGTCTCTAACATGGATGCACATTTGGATTTGAAAAGCACAGAGCTGCGAAAGCTATTTCCATGAAAACAGTAAGCACAGTAACTTTGTAGTTCATACATCTTTCTCAAGAGCTAAACGGTGTTCATGCAGAGCCTTCTTTCGTGTTTCCAGACTTGAATGCAGAACCTCATTCTCTTTCACCTAGCATGAAATTATGCCGGCATTAATATAAGGGTTTTTTCTTCTTCTTTTGCTTTCTTTTTGCTTTTCTGTTTTTTCTTTAAAAAAAAGGTTCTTGTGGCAATACTTCAGACACGATAATAAAAAAAAGGAGGCCGTACCTCTTTTGCGATTTTGTTTTGTAAGTTGGTTCTAGCGACCTCAAGCCTCTCAATTGCGGCCCTTGAGCATAAATCTAATAAATTAGCTTGAAAAGAAAATAATGAAGCTCCAGGCTATATTATAACCAAATTCATTGAAGAAAAAGAAAAAGAAAAAGAAAAAAGCTATTGAAGTGTGTCTTCCTGGTAATGAAAAATGTACAAGGCACAACAATCATGCTCTTCCATCTCATCAATATGCCTCATGATGGAAGCTCAAATGGACCAGTCTGCTAAACAATGTATATTCAGCTCATAAAAGCATTTGCAAATACATACCATGTCATCCTAGCTTTTATAAATCCTAGGATAATATAAAGAAGTAAAGTATTAAAATATTTTTTGGGGGGTTGTAAAGGATAGGTTGTGGCTTGTTTATCATGTGTCGAATCATTAAGCTATATGCGCAACTGCAACCCTACTAAATGATTGCTTATTTAAGTATAAGCGTGTGAGGTGCAAACATGGAATTAAAATTCGACATAATTCTCTGAATTTTCATCAATTTCTCTATCATTGAATTATGAATAAATGTAATCGAATTATTCGAAAAAATTCCATTGAAATTAGGTAAAACATTGAAATAATTTGTAAACTCCAAAAAACCTTTGGTATTTATTTACTTTTCAAACACTAAGTTAAAAAGAAAATTCAATGTTAACTTCAACTTTTTGGGAACATATTGAATAAAAGTACATGAGATTGAAGAAAAATTTCATGTGATATTTGTAAAGAAAGAGGCAAAATAAGATTTACAAAGCTCTAATTTAAAACAAAATTGAACATGTAATTAATAAACTAATTAATCCATATATTTCCTCTATATGTTAGCATAAAAATCATAAATAGCTTGTTGCTCATGCAATATGTGTACAACAACATGGAGCATATAAATCATACATTCAACTATTATATTTCATAATTTAATGAATTTTAAGTATATAATTATATTTGTTACAACATATCTAAAAGGAACATAGATTTTTAAAATATTTAAAGAATTCTTTATACTTCTCTACAATGTCAAATTTTTACTAAATTTTCCTTGTCAAATTGAACTTCCCTAGATTATTTATAAATTTTAAGGAACTGAAAGCTTAGGGTGAAATCAAATTTTCAATCCTTGCCTACAAATCATTTGCTTCTATAACATATGCTTCAGTCAGTGTTGTCAAGGTGTGCGCCTTAGTGCACCTTAGGCGCGCCTGAGGCAGGGCGCACATGTTGTGCCTCAATACTTGACAGGGACGGCACACTAACTCAGGCGTGCGCCTCACTTTCCTGCTCCCTATTTTTCTTGAAAAAGTTATTTTGTCATGAAATAAATGTTGTATTATATATTTTTTCTATTTTCTTTTCAATATATATACATAATACACAATATAGAACATAAAATGCTAAAGAAAACTTGTGTTCCACTTTTATTACAACAATAAGAAGTTGTTGTTACAAGGGTGAGACATTGCTACTTGTTCTTTGCTTTTTGTGTTTTTTGTGTTTCTTACTTCAATAGAACTAAAAATAATATTAATAACAACTATAAAATAGAAACATTAGTGCTACTATGAACATTATGATGTAAGATGAGAAAAATTTAAAACTTTTATTGACTTTTATATATCTTATATTCTTTTACCAAACTTAATATATGTATGTATGCAAGTTTTTTAAGAATATTGCACCTTACTTTACGCCTTAAGTGCGCCTTGCACTTTTAACTACCTTGGCTTTAATAAACAAGCCAATGAAACCCATAAAATTGATTTCTCTTGGGGCGACACCCAAGATCCAAGACATCAATGCTGCTGGTCAAATTGAATGCTTCTCTCTTTTGTAAATGTTTGAGGCATTTGGAAGGAAGAAATAGATGACTCTAAAGATAGAGAATATGCATAGTGTTATAGTGAACATTAAAGCAGTTAAATAATCAGTCCAAGCCATAAAGGTTTTTCATCTTGCTTTTCATGTTGTTCCTATCGTTTGGTTACCTATGACTCCTGGAGTCAACAATACATTTTCGTCTATTTCTAATCTACCTTCGCAAATTTTGCAAAAGAACAAAAAAGAAAGAGTTGACCAATAAGTTCAGCAAATCTTAATCAATTTTAAGTTACATATGTGTCATAACTTCAGTTGTGTCCAACTTATTTACATCCCTATGTGCACCGTCCATCTCAAACTTGAATAAAGGAGGAGAGCTTTCTTAGGTAGTTGACAACCAACATAAATCATTGTTGTATCAAATACAACATGAATCTCCTTAATCAAACTACGGGAAGGACTAGGACATACATGTGTTGGCATAGCTCTTGATAGAATAGTGTGGTGTAAGTGGGTTCATGTAGTTGGAAAAGGCTTTGTTGAGATGACTAGAGTACATGTGTCATAATATATGAGGCAATATCTAATTTTACAACAGATAAATTAAAATGCAAATGGCTCAGCAGGTGTAAGCAATAATAAAATAGCATGCATAACTCAACTTTCCAAGTGATGCAAGGGAAAATGATAGAGTGATGGAACTAATACAGGAAAAAAAAACCTTAAAATTCCAGATATCACGGTGCATCACTTACTCATCTTCAATGGCAAAATCAATGGATTCCATTGAAAGATTCTTCCTAGCCTAGAAAATCAAGTCAAGAAAATATCACCATCACAAGGGATTGGAAAATAGTGATATGAGCGAAAACAAACTAGAAAAATTAAAAATGAAATGCTGACATTGAAATGAACCAATTGCAAGAAAGATGTCGTACTCACAGAGGTTCGCCCCCAAACAGTTGGGCGTTTGACACTAGGAAAAGGTTCACTTGATTTAGTAGTCAATTTAGTATTGGATGAGGACAGAGATTGTTCATTGGTCTTATGTGCTAAACTTGTTGAAGCAAGGGCACTTTTAGGAGCTGAATTTGTTGGAGCAGGGACACTTCGAGTTGCAAAATTTGTTGGAGCAGGTTCACTTTGAGATGCTACATTTGTTGAAGCAGGAGTACTCTGAGGTGTTAAATTTGTTGATACAGGGACACTTTGAGGCGCTGAATTTGTTGAGGCAGGGGCACATTGAGGTGTTAAATTTTTTGAAGCAGGGGTGGTACATTGAGGTGCTAAATTTGTGGATTTTGGGAGACATTGAGGTGCTGAATTTGTTGAAACAGGGTGACGTTGAGGTGCTAAATTTGTTGAAGCAGGGACTCTTTGAGGTGCTAAATTCATTGAAGCAGGGACACTTTGAGCTGCTAGATTTGTTGAAGCCGGGACACTTTTAGGAGATCCATGAGAGTCATCAATCACCTCTAAACTAGAATCAACTTGAGGTTGCAAACTTCCATTTCTATCTACACTATCACGCTGAGAAATAGAAGTTTGATAATCACATGTTATCTTCTGATTGTCTGTACAATGCTCACCGACTTCAGAGGACCCATAATCTGAATCAAAACCTTCAGAAACCTGCATCCTCAGAGTAGTCATGTATGTTATGCAAAATCAACAATAAGAGGAAAACAAGCAGGACGTTCTCTAAATTCAAATTACAGAGTGAAATAAAGACAATTAAGGATGAGATTTCTGAGACACTAAATGATTTAAATATTGAACAGTTTATTTCAAGAAGACATTAAACAGGCTGAAGAATAAAACAATGACAATTAAGGTTGACAATTTATTTTCAGCATAATGTTTTTAAATTCAAAATTAGAGAATCTTTAATTATTTACAGCTCAAAGTAGAATCAAAGGAAGAGTGAAACAAGCCTTTGTCTAAGTGACAAAGTATCTGAAAGAATGGCAATGTTAGATACAATGGGTATACAAATCAAGCTCAACTAGAAAACAACATAGTAGGTGTCATATTATTTTAAACCAAGAAAATATCATTAACATAGTAGTCAATATGTCAGGAAAACAAGTCAGCATGTCTAATACACAAAAACAAATGTAAGATTCTAAATTGCTTATTCTTGTTCAAATTTTATCTAAGGTGCAAAATCGTTGCCAACCATTTGGCTGAGGGTAAGGTACTAAAATCATACCTGTAACAGTTTTACTGTTTTCAACACAAGGTCAATACAGCAGCTTGGCTTCCATGAAACCTATCCCGAGTCTAAAATTGAGGCATGGAGTAAATGAAAAATCAAACATCACTCAAATATGATTAAAATCCACACTAGTTAACACCAACAAGAAACTAAATTCTTTGATTATAAAGTGATAGGTGAAATTCTACAAGTGAAGAAACCATTCCGCACATAGGTCTTCCTTGGGCCCCCGCAAGCCACAAAAATCACTTCTGAAGATCCAATACGTGTTTGCAACCTTCATGAGCAACACACATCTTTAATTTAAAAATAACTGCAGCCACAGGTTATTTTTTAGAGTATTATGTTATTTTGGGCTTTGATATGAATATCTTATGGTTTAATTTTTATTTTTATTTTTATTAGGAACTTCAGTTTAATTTTATATTAAGTTTTAGTTGAATTTATTGGTGAATTTTAAAGAGATTGTAAGTGAAGAAACTTCCACTCGGAAAAGCCATGCCATGGACTTATTTAAAGCATATAATGTTGGCAATTTTAAGAGGCATATACAAAATTTTTTAGTTGCTTGGCTCCCAATAAGTTCATGAATTCTTGAACCTGAATCCTTCTATTTGATCCAAGCTGATACTTTCCAGAGATTTTATGATGAAGATTCCATATCTTGTTTATTGATCATGTGAAAAAACTAGTATCATTATTAGATTTATAAACACTCATTTCCAATTTCATCGCTTTTGGAACATGTTTAAGCCACATTCAGCACCCTACTTCATTATACACCTTTGTTTTGCTAAGCTTCATTACATAATACCCAGAACTATAGCATAATCTTTGGTTGTCTTGCCTAACACCAATGTAATATGACCAATAGTCAAAGAAAAAGGGATATGGCTAAAGGTGAGGGATAAGATACTGAAATAGTTACCTAATAATACACAGACTAAAATCAATCCATAAAATAAATTATAGTTCCCTCATAAATAAATAAAATGTATCAAGAATTATCATACCAAATGCATACTTCTAGCAATAATTAATATGAAGTGTTCAAGGAATCAAAATTCAAATGGCTCTGCTGCTATAATTTCAGGTGTAAAACATTCATGATTAAGATCTTTTTAAGACTTAAATTTATAGTGTGTGCATTTATGAAAGTGTAAACATGCATATTAGAAAGAAATATACGAACCTCATCTTCATATTGATCATCACCAGCACCACTACTTTCACTAACAGTTCCACTTAATTTACCTTCAGGATCATCCTCTGTATTGGCATCTGAATCATGAAGTGAATCAATGTATTCATCATCTTCAAGAAATTCCTCCTCGTCAGTTGGTTCATAGTCATCACTGCCACTTTCATCTGTTTCAGAGCCTAATTCAGGAGAAATAGATTCCTCCTGCAAGATACCATCCTGCAAACAAGTTTCAGATTAGGTTGATTGCAGACTGCTCAAAATGAACTTTCTTGATTATTTTTATTTATTTATTTATTTATTTGGCATGGAGATAGGAAAGAATCAATATAAATTATACCATGGCTCAAGAATGTAAATTTTTGGCTAATTTTAATTTTTGATAATAAACGAAGAATTTTATTAAAGCCAAATGGAAACCAAAAAGAGTGGACCTCCAAGCCCGGGGCTAAGAAGGCTCTCTAGGAGCCTACTCTAGACTACATTATAATAAACTCCCCCGTCTTCTTAACCACTCCAAGAGACCATATCTTTAAGATAGCTTGCTTGTTACTATCCAAGATGAAGCCATTAGCCTAGACTATTCTCATATATAATTAACATCCTTATATTCCTCTTCAGAAAACCTTGTGTTTCTTTCATTCCAAATGCACCTGATAAATTGCAAACATGGAGATTCTCCAAATATATTTAATGGAAAGAAGTGCCATTTGATGATGAGAAGGATAGTACCACTTTCTTGAAATCTCTCTTATGATTGATAATGTGTACCCAATTTTTATGGGTTTTTGACAAAAGAACCTGTTTTTGCATTGTGGTTTGACCCTTCCCCAAGACCCCACATAGGTGGGAGCTTTGTGCACCAGGCTGCCTTTTTTTAACCTGTTTTTGCAAGAAATAAAAAAATAAAAAAACAATTCCAAAAATACAGATTTGTGACCCGTTTTCCTATGAAAAAATCTAAAATATTCTCAACCAAGAAAAACCTGTTGTGAGGTCTATCATGTGGTATATTACAATTTACATCCATCTATAATCGATTATGTTTGTTTATAACTCTATATCCCGTCCATGAGATCTATAATTAAGTCTATTTCATCTATAACATAGACTATATAAACAAATGTTAGTCCATATCTATCTACGATGCTCTATAATCAATTTTATCGCATATACAATGTTTATAATGTAAACACATGTTGGTCTGTGATGTGGTCTACTATGGTCTATAAAGTTACGACGAGAACAGTTGAACTTAGGCAGGTGGGTTTGGGGGAAGTGGGCACTCGAGTTGAGGGTATTTAGGACTTTTCAATAGAAAAAGAGTAAAAAAATCTTTGATTAAAAAAATATATATATATTTTTTCATTTCCCCACCAAAACAGGCCATTTTATGACAAAACCCAAGCCTATGAACCTCAGATAATACAATTCATAAAGGTCTTGCTCCAGTCAACAAAGGACTGGTGGAGTTACCTATCAGGTATTATGTGTTCGCCACATGGAATTGTTGTGCAGCTCTAGTGCCACAGTGCCACTTCTCTCCCACAGTCCCACTCAGTGCAATTAAGGCACTTATTCTTTATTTTTGTTTCTTCATCAACTTCTTGCCTTCATTTTTTTTTCACTCTCTCTCTCTCTCTCTCTCTCTTTTCTTCTTTTGAGGAGGTGAGGACATAAGAATGGAGACATCTAAGCTTTTTGGTGTAAAGAAGTTGCCTGCAAGTGTTATGACTTTGTGAAAGTGGAATATGAACTGACATCTATGGTTATTTTATTATGTACAACCTACTCAGGAGATCAATTCCATCTACGCATTCTATCAGGGCAGACAGGCCTTTTCAGTCTTTTGAAAACCAAGCAAAGGCCTAAAATAGACATTTTGAAAGGAAAGGGAGGTCTCTTTTGGACCACATCTTCTTCTTCATTCCTTCACCTTCATCCTTGCATGTCTCTTCTTAAATAATGTCTTATTCATCTTACACTAAGTATCAGAACCTTATTCTGTTGCAACTCATAGAGAAAATGGAATGGTAACCTCTTTGGTCCGTGTCCCAGTTCTCAATTCTCATCACAGCAGAAACTCAGATCACGGATTGCAATCTCCATAGCGTAGCTTGTCTTCCCTCGTTTCTACCAAAACCCAAAGAATAGATCATTCTATTGAAGGACCAAAAAGGTCAGCTAGTTACAACAGAAGCAGGGACAGATTATAGGCAAAATGTTCAACAACTATACAATTTTGAGTCTGTTGACTAAGAATCATCATTCTCAATAACAAAATAATTGTCAATTAGGCAGGATGTTAACAAATTTCAGCAGAAGTAGAGCTATTTTAATATACAGTACAAACTTCCCATGTGGAGACTCAAAAAAAAGGCCAGAAACAAATCTTAACTGTCAAAATCAGTGGCAATATTATTTAAATAAAAAAAAAAAAAACCTTTTTTCAGCACAAGAAGCTCCGCCAGAGCATAAATCAAGCATGTTTCAGCCTAATTAAACAATTTGATCAGTATCACTTCAACGTACACAGAAAAAATGAAGATGGGCGTCAGGGCCACAGATCTCCACCATACTTAGCTTGACCATTTAATATATCATTGCCACAAGATGTGTAGAATTTTCAAGAACAGAAAATTCACTCAACTTACAGAAGAATAAGAACATGAGAATCTGTCCAATAATTTCTAAACAGTATGAAAAAGAAAATCTTACCCCAAAAATTTTTTCATACTCCTCCAGTAGAGTTATGACAATAGTTTGGGCATGGTTAGCTGCTGCAGCTGCTTGTAGAAGTTGAACAGAACCGTCCCCACCCACGTTAAAGTCATTCTCGAGTTCACAGTCACCTGCCAGAAGGGGGCGAAGAAGTAATGGTGCCATGCAAGCAGCTACAGCAGAGGAGCTCATCCGGTTCTCAGATTTGTGAGAAGCCACAACTTGCATCATCCTAAGTATCCTGGATCAAAAAAAAGAAAAGGAAAAGGAAAATAAAAAAATAACGAGGCAATTACTTAGTAAATAAACACGAGAAAGAAAGGATAAGAGAATGTATTACAATATGATATAACAGCATAAGAATGAGGAAAAAAATGAGCTAGAATTGTTCCCCCACACCTTTTCCTACAATTTTGAGCACCTTTAATAGGTTTGGACTTGACCAATTGACCATACTGCTAGAAATTTTAGTACTCATGATCAATGAAAATGAATATTAAGGACAAGAACTATAACTTCATCTTTGTTAGAACCTACATTGGTTTTAGTAGCAAAGAGTCGCAAGTGGGCATTTAGAAAAAAAAAAGCCAATATGTTTCCCTAACTTATCAACACTAAAACATGACAATAGAGTGCCAGCACCGCACCTGAAAATGACCCTAGAAAAACTAGAAGACCGTAAATGGAACTCATTCACTCACAAAAAGTACTCTTCAGAGAACAAGAACGGAATAAAAACAGAAAATCTATCTCAAAGCCTTCATTGACACTAATAGCTCTTCCATTTATCTTTATTCACCTTCACAGCTAAAATATTTTATTTTGCTTCTCTGGCTTTAATATCACCAACAAAGAATCTGTCACAACCATGAACATATGTAAGAGCAAACCCAAATTAGCCAGCCCCCAACATCCAAAAGCCAATCTAAGAAACCAAATCATTTCAAATACCTTGAGAAAAGAAACCACATAATGTAAGTAATGTATCAATTAAAAATGATTAACTACTTGGCAAAAAGTTTGAGCCAAATAACAACTTGGAATGGATTTTCACTAGAAATGATTAGGGCATGCCATTTATTTGAACGTTTTACCATTCTCCACTAGAGTTTTTTTAATTATTAAAATGGTTTATTGATAAAAGACAACACGGGATCCAATTACATGAAGATCAAGGTTGTGAGTCATTAGTCAAAATCGATTCCTCGGTAGTAGTTGGATGACAGATCATTTTTACTGAATGGCTTTATTATATTAGCTTCCTTCTTTGTTATATTGCAAGACTTTAGGGATCCTCTGTTTTTCTTTGAACCCACTTACTAGTGGCTTCAATTTTGTTTTTGGAATGGAGAAACTTTTCATCCTTTGGTGAGATTTCTTTTGTTCCATAAGTTGTTCTAGCAATCTTCCCACAATCTCGAAAAAGATACTTGATAGGGTAAAGATTAATGATTGTAATTTTCCTTTTCTTTGCATAGTAGACTCTGGCCGTTACCTGTCTACAACAATCACTCTCTCAACACAGAAAGAAAAATTATCCCATACCTTTGCAGTAAA
Source organism: Paratinospora sagittata (assembly GCA_035771175.1). Taxonomy (NCBI): domain Eukaryota; kingdom Viridiplantae; phylum Streptophyta; class Magnoliopsida; order Ranunculales; family Menispermaceae; genus Paratinospora; species Paratinospora sagittata. The sequence goes on from CM069594.1 coordinate 35,495,102, forward strand.
CGGCGATTTGGCTCTGGGAATGTTTCAGAGATTGCCGCCCGCATAGCTTTAATTCGACCTCCACGTTCAGTTCCTAGACAGCATCTTAAAATTAACCAACTATAAATAAGTTCATTATGAGAAAAATCAATCATGTGGCGAAGATTGCAGGAAGAGGGATGCTCTCAAGTGTTACTACAGTATTATAGTAGACCACATGCATCTAACTGGGGGGTTAATTGTTTCCATGTGGGACATAACAATGATAGAACTCTGCAGAACATAAATTGCATCAACCCAGTTATCCATAATGATGGAGAAACTAACCAAAATATAAGGAGATAGTGACAGCATGGAATATATTTAGGCAATGTAATACAGCAGAATGATAAAAATGCAGTAGAGTACAGAATATTAATAAAGGTCTGAAAGAAAGACAAGACCTTAAAATTGACATAGATTGTTGAAAGAATAAAGGGTATATTTTACATTGTTTACTGTTAATCAGTCAGGAACAAGATAAGTATTCCACAAGTCTCTAAATTAAGGAGCATTCTTTCAGGCCCCAAGATCCACCATTCTTGAGGATTTCATACAGCATGGTTGGAAAGGCCTCTAAGAATGTAGGAAATTTTAAAGCTGTCAAGAAGCTCCACGTGATAAAGACCTGGGCTGCAGTTGTTAACTAAGGGTATTTACTAAAAGATGTACTAGAACATATAGGTGAGGCAAGCATGGTCTGTGTAGGAGTTCCATCAGGATGCATGTGCATGATGGAAAGATGAATTTGTCTTTATTGAATCAATAAAGAAAAAGGAAGTTGCAAAACCTTTCAGAAGTTTAGACCACTTTCCTGGTAGGGAGTGGGAGCATTATTATAAATGCACAGGGATTTAGCAGTGAAGCAGTGATGGTCTTTTTAAATTCCTCTTTCAAGGGAGCCTTTTCCCATGGTAAATGGATTTTGCATGACATGCATATAGCCAACAAGTTTGGTCATGATGAAAACAAAATGACGTAATTAATAGAAATAAAATAGTGAACAATGATAAATGTTTTAATGTGATTTGTATAGCATGTTACTTGACTGGTACTGGTCTAATAAATTTTTCAGAGTGTTTTTATGTAATTCATTCTGCGGACTCAAAGAGACAAAAATAGTCAATCAAGAGAAAGATTGACTTTCTTCAAGAAAGAATTATCTAAATCAATGAATTGCCTTCCTATGGCCAATAGCCTTATTTATCCTAAACAAGAGTCCTAAACTGAATAGGAAACTAAACACACAACTAGAAAGCACCAAAGTGGGCTAAAAGCCTAAAAGTAACCAAAACATGGGCCAAAAAAATGGAAAATAATATGCACATTTAAACACGTGACTCATCATGCATCCCTGCATCAATTTTACTGAGATAGGTTGAAAGGAGGTATTTATAATTTCTAAAAAATTAGTTCTATATGAAAATGTGTCAAAAGTCTTACAGCCCAGTTGTGCTTCTAAAAGATGTGTTCAAAGGAGGAAGATAAAAGGGGCCCTCATTTGTTTCTGTTCATCTTTTTCCTTCTCTCTTCTTTACAAAAACCCATATTTTAGGTAAAAACACTAATTTCAGAGAGTACAAGTCATCAAAGTGTACCAACATTTGCAAGTTTTTTTTTTTTTGGTGCTCTTCCTTGTTTTCAAGTTATTATTACACTATTATTGTTTCTTATTGAGCAAAAGTTCTTAATTATATTTTATAATTTGCCTAACTAATGAGAAGGGAATTTATTTATCCTGTAATGATTAATTGTGGAGATTAATTACTTTGACTTTTATCATTTCATTTTTAGTACTTTGTTTCTATATTAGATCTGAAATTATAAACACTTTTCTTTCATTTTAACATTGTATACGATGCCGAACTCAATGAAAGTTTTCAATAGAAAGTTAAATAATTATTCATTATTTATGTCTCTTTGAAATATTTCTATTTTTATTATTGAATTTGAAAATGAAAAATAGAAATTTTATCTAGGTGACCTTTTTTTTTTCTATTTTCATCTCTTCAACATATTAACTTTTCTATTTTTTTGGGATGTGTTGTTATAGCATACTTCATAACTATAAAGCATTAATTCTGATAGCATTATGACAAGTCTTTGTTGAGATTTGTTTCTTATACAAATTTATTTCCTATATAGATTTGTTTCCTGTACAGAATTATTTCCTTAAGGATTTATTTCCTTAAAGGAATATAGCAGTTACTAAAATTGTAAATGTAGCTATAAGTACATAGTCCTGTATGTCTATATATATGGAGTCCCTCCATTAAGACATGACAGAAGAATAAATATCCTCTCTCTTATCCCGTAGATGTAGGCCATAAAGCCGAACCACATTACATCTTGTGTCGTTTATTATTTTATTTTTCTTAACATGGTATCAGAGCCCTAGGTTTTTATTACTAGGAACTATGTTTCGACTTTCATCGTCGAAATCATTGTTGTCGGCCTTCATCGCCGGAATCCTCTTGAGTGGCCTTCATTGCCATCACTACCGGAACATTCATCACTGCCTTCATCGCTAGCGTGAAAACCACATCGTCTTCTTCGCGGAGATCCTCGGCTTGAAGTTCATAGTCTTCATCGTCTTCAACGCCTCCGAACTCAAAATACTGTTCATCGTCTTCTTCGCGGAGATCCTCGGCTTCCTTTATCACCGGGACGAGATCTCTAGCCTTCATCGCCAAGAACTTCATCAACGATCGCTGCCGATGTTGTGGTTCAGCCTGGTTTCGATCACCACTGCCGCTGCTCTTCACCGCTCTGCCACAACTTCGCAAAATCGCGATCCTTAAACCCTGGTTTCAGCAGATCTTCGTCTTCGTCTTCTTTCTTTCTTCTATCAATCGCGATCTGGAACTGCTGCTGAATAGCCATTTAAATCGCGATCTGGATCGCCATTTAAATCGCGATCTGCAAATCGCGTCTGTCACTGTCCATCGTCTTCCTTGCAACTCGATCATTGTTCACTGTTTTTCGATCACTGTTCACTGTTTCGATCATTGTGCACTGTTCACTGGTTTTGATCACTGTTCACTGTTTCGATCACTGTTCACTTTTAGATCTATCTTCGTCTGCAACTGTTTCTTCTTCTTCACATCTTTGAAGAACGACATATATAAAAAAAAAATGTCGGTTACTTCCGAAACAGTGCAAATAGAAGAAACAGTTGATAAAATAGAGAAAGAAGAACTACCGAACATTCAAGCCGCCTACAGACTTGATGGAAAAAATTATTTGAAGTGGTCTCAGCTGGTACGTACTTTTCTGAAGGGCAGAGGAAAACTAAGTCACCTTTTGGGCACTGGACCTACACCTGGAGATCCTAAGTTTAGAGCGTGGGATAACGAAGATGCTTCTATAATGGCATGGCTATGGAATTCAATGGCGCCAAATATTAGCGATACATGCATGTTTCTAACTACTGCCAAAGACATTTGGGATGTCGTTCATCAGACATACTCTAAGGCCCATGATGCAGCCCAAGTGTATGAAATCAAAGTGAAAGTTGGAACAACAAAACAAGGCAACATGACGATCACTGAATATGCCAATGTCTTGAAAAATCTCTGGCAAGAACTTGACCATTATAGGTGTATTGAGACTAAATGCCCTGCAGATGCTGTAATTTTAAAAAACTATATTGAGAAGGATCGAGTCTATGACTTCTTGGCTGGACTCAATGCAGAGTTTGCAAAGAGTTACTAACTCTGAATGAGACTATCTCTGGTATCCGGACTGAAGAAAGCAGAAGAAATGTTATGCTCACACCTCAGAAGTTGGAAGGCTCAGCTATGATCGCCAATCGGGGAAATGATCAGAGGACACACACTCCGCGCGCTGAATCATCAAAGGTCCCAAATCGAGACAATAGGGACAATCTAAGGTGTACTTATTGTCAGAAGACTAGACATACAAGAGAGAAGTGTTGGAAACTTCATGGCAAGCCTTCAACTTCAAGTAAAGACTGGGGTTACAACGGAGGACAGCAGAAAACCAGTGGCCAAGCACATCTGTCTACTGAACCAACAATTGCAGCCTCCCCGGTGACAGACGGATTCAGCCAAGACGATATTGAAAGATTAAAATCTTTGCTTGGCACTCTTGACAAACCCTCAGGTACCTGTTCATTGGCCCATTCAGGTAATTTTCCTATTTCTATTGGATTTAACGTCTCGGATAAATCTTTTGCTAACTCTTGGGTTATAGATTCTGGTGCTATTGATCACATGACCAATTCTCCCAATATATTTCATACCTACAACCCATGTCCTAGTAGTCGGAAAATAGCCACAGCTGATGGATCATTAACCACAGTTGCTGGTATAGGTGATGTTCACATCAGCCCCACCCTTACACTCAGAAATGTTCTTCATGTTCCTAAACTATCTACCAATCTTATCTCTATTAAAAAATTGACCCATGATCTGAGTTGTAATGTGACCTTCTTCCCTACTTATTGTGCATTTCAAGACCAGGACTTGGGGACGATGATTGGACATGCTAAGGAACAGGACGGGTTGTATTACCTTGAGACACCAGTACATCCTATCAAGAGTACCACTTCATTTATCTCTGAGCACAAACTTTCCAATAAAGAAAAGCTATGGCTCCATCATCGCCGCCTTGGCCAACCTTCTTTTCGATCTCTTAAAATCATGTTCCTTTTTTGTTTAAATCTCTGAATGTTGAAGATTTTCATTGTGAAGTGTGTGAACTTGCGAAACACAAACGTATATCTTTTCCACTTAGCAATGACAGAAGTTCAAATCCTTTTGATCTCATTCATAGTGATATTTGGGGTCCCTCTCCAATCCCTAATGTTTCTGGAGCGCGATGGTTTGTGTCCTTCATTGATGATTGTACTAGAGTCTCGTGGATATTCTTATTAAAACAAAAATCCGATGTGAGCTTTATTCTCCCTACCTTCCATAACATGATACACACCCAGTTTGGTGCTAAAATCAAGAGATTTCGATCTGACAATGCTCGAGACTATTTTAATCAAACATTGACCAATTACTTCAAAACCGAGGGGATCATTCATGAATCATCCTGTGTTCACACTCCACAACAAAATGGAGTTGCTGAAAGAAAAAACGGTCACCTACTTGATACAACCCGAGCCTTTTTATTTCAGCATAATATGCCTAAGTCTTATTGGGGGGAAGTTGTCCTAACTGCAACACATCTTATTAACCGTCTACCATCCCGGACCCTTAATTTCAAAAGTCCTATGGAAAAGCTACGTCAATTTTATCCTAAGCTTAAAATCTCCAACAATCTTATACCTAAAATATTTGGGTGTGTTTCATTTGTCCATGTTCACCAACCCAACAGGGGAAAGTTGGACCCTAAAGCTCTTAAGTATGTTTTTGTCGGATACTCTTCCACTCAAAAGGGATATAAATGCTATCATCCGCCATCCAAGAAATTCTTTGTCTCAGCCAATGTCACTTTCTATGAACTTGAGCCCTATTTTACCGCTCCTCCTCTTCCGGGGGAGAATGTCATCATGGAAGATAAGGATCGGAACTCCCTTGATAACCCTTTTGACCTTTTTGACCCCTTTACCCTCCAACAAACCAAACCTGAATCTCCTACACCCCCTGTACCCAACGACGAACCTAAGGATCGGATGAAGCTCCTGAACCGATGCAAGCTCAAGAATCTGAACCAATCCCTGAGAATGAGGTAACAAACCCTGAACCCTCCTTACAAATTTCATTAATTCCTGAAACTAACAATGATCTTTTAGCCTCTGAACCTGACAATGACCTTCCCATTGCCATTAGAAAGGGAACAAGGGAATGCACTAAACATCCCTTGTATCCAAGGACTAAAAATTAGCCGAATTTCGGCGAAATTAGCCGAATTTTTTCGTTTTTTTTACCATCGAAGCGAAAAATGGGATGTAAAATAAAAAATGCAAAAATTCGCTAAATAATTCGATAAACTTCGACAACTTCGACGAAATTCGATAAACTTTGACAAAAGTTTAGTTTTTCAATAAAAAAATGCAAAAATTCGAGCAAAAATTCGATAAAATTAGACAGAGAAGTAAAAACGATGTTACTTCATCAATAAAAAACAAAAAAACACTAATAATTATGTATTATTTTCAACTTCATCAACCAACATAACAATATAAATTTTAAAAAATAATTTAACAAGTTAACAAATTATGTAGTTTATGGGATATGCTTTACCAAAAAAAAAAAAAGAAGCAAAATAAATAAATATTTAAAGTCGAAATAAGATAAAAACTTAAAAATAAATTAAAAGATTTCCTAAAGTCATCTTTTTTTAGTTAACTCTTATGAAACAAGATTAATAAACAACACATTCAAATAACAAACTAATAAATTAAGCATGATAGAATTCAAACTAGTAAAGTATATGGTCGAGAAGCAAGCCACCACAAAATTAAATATCAAAATAAAGAAAACAAATTAAGACCAAAAGCCGTCATTCGAATTCATCAACTCACTTAACAAGATTGATTTTGTTAGGTCGCTTATTGATATTTTTATGTATTAAAAGTGTCTATTTATATTAGTTTTTAGCTTATACTACAATAAATTTAGATATTTAAGCATATATGCAAAAATTCTCTAAACTTCTCTAATTTAGCAAATTTTTACAAAAATTCTCCATGTCGAATTAAACTTCTCCGAATTAATTCTGATTTTTGAAGGTCGAAGTTTAGGGCGAAATCGAAGTTTCGTACCTTGCTTGTATCCATTATCTCATGTTATATCCTTTGAGAAGTTCTCACAAACCCATAAGAGTTTTCTTACCAGCCTGAATAATATCCAGACTCCTACATCATTATCCGAGGCTTTATCTAATACAAATTGGAAACAAGCTATGAATGTGGAAATGGAAGCCCTGGAGAAAAATACAACATGGGAGTTGGTAGACTTGCCTCCAAGAAAGAAACTTGTTGGATGCAAATGGGTTTATACAGTAAAATACAAAGCAGATGGGTCCCTAGAGCGCTACAAGGCAAGATTGGTAGCCAAAGGATATACTCAGACATATGGTGTGGACTATCAAGAGACATTTGCTCCAGTTGCAAAAATGAATACTGTGAGACTTCTTTTATCATTGGCAGCTAATTATGGCTGGGATCTGCAACAATTTGATGTAAAAAACGCATTTTTACATGGAGATTTAGAGGAAGAAATCTATATGGAAGTGCCTCCAGGATTTGGCACCATAGATAAAGTGTGCAAATTAAAAAAGGCCCTGTATGGACTTAAGCAATCTCCGAGGGCATGGTTTGGTCGGTTTGCCAAAGTAATGACAAGTATGGGATATAAACAAAGCCAAGGAGATCACACTCTGTTTATTAAGCACTCGACTTCAGGGGGAGTTACAGCTCTATTAGTGTATGTTGATGACATCATCATGACAGGAAACAATGAGAACGAGAGACAAAATTTGAAGCGGTGTTTGACCGAGGAATTTGAGATCAAGGAATTAGGGAGATTGAAATACTTCCTAGGGATTGAAGTGGCACACTCTAAACATGGAATCTTTATCTCTCAACAGAAGTACATTACAGACCTTCTTAAAGAAACAGGAAAGCTAGCATGCAAACCAATGAATACTCCTATTGATCTTAATCACAAGCTTGGAGAAGCTGAAGAAGCGCTGACTGTTAATAAAGAGATGTATCAAAGACTAGTAGGAAGACTCATCTATCTCTCTCACACAAGACCTGATATTGCATATGCAGTGAGTGTAATAAGTCAGTTCATGCACAATCCTGAAGATATTCATTTGCAAGCGGCTAATCGCGTTCTACAGTATCTTAAAGGGACTCCAGGACAGGGTATCTTATTTAAACGACACACAGGAATGGTTCTTGAAGCATATACTGATTCAGACTATGCTGGTTCAGTAGTTGACAGAAGATCAACTCCTGGATATTGTACGTTTCTTGGTGGGAATTTGGTGACATGGCGAAGTAAAAAACAGAATGTAGTGGCCAGATCTAGTGCTGAAGCAGAATTTCGAGCAATGGCACAAGGGGTTTGTGAGCTATTATGGTTGCAAATAATTTTGACAGATTTGAAGATACACTAGGATGGCCCTATGAGACTCTATTGTGACAATAAATCTGCAATTAGCATTGCCCATAACCCAGTTCAACATGATCGAAACAAACATATAGAGATTGATAGACACTTTATTAAAGAGAAGCTTGATAGTGGGTTGATCTGTACTCCATATGTGTCTACCAATAATCAGCTCGCCAATATGCTCACTAAAGGGTTAAATCATACTGCATTTCAAGAAAATGTGTCCAAGCTGGGAATGGTAAACCTTTATTCACCAGCTTGAGGGGGAGTGTTGAGATTTGTTTCCTATTGTTGAGATTTGCTTCTTATACAAATTTATTTCCAGTATAGATTTGTTTCCTGTACAGAATTATTTCCTTAAGGATTTATTTCCTTTAAGGAATATAGCAGTTACTAAAATTATAAATGTAGCTATAAGTACATAGTCCTGTATGTCTATATATATGGAGTCCCTCCATTAAGACATTACAGAAGAATAAATATCCTCTCTCTTCTCCCGTGGATGTAGGCCATAAACCACGTTACATCTTGTGTCGTTTATTATTTTATTTTTCTTAACAGTCTTAATACATATTAATTTCTTAAATTCTTATTATGATATTATTGTATGTTATCATTGTACATGTGCACTATTTTTTTATTTTTTTATTAACTTAGTTATAAAGATAACGAATTTTTTTTCTAGTTACCTAGGTGCCACCTTTCTTAATTCTCCAAATTTCAAGTTTTAAAGTATTAAAAGCATAATTACCGGATGAAAGAAACAAAAAACTTCACCACCTTAGACTTTGATGTATGTGACTAGAGCCTAGAATCAATAATACCTTATTAAGAATGAGATATTTCACCATTTTGATAGTAGCTATTCAGTAGACTGACAAACTAGACCATAAGGATTAAAAAAAAATGCAAGGAAACAAAGAGCTTCACCACCTTAGTTAGGTATAATATCACAAAAGGCATCAAAAGAAAAGGATCTTAGCAGTAACAATAATTAATTTTTTTTTCTTTTCTCTTATTAATTCTTTTCGTTTCAATGAAGGTCATGCAATTGAAGTATTCCTAAAAGGTAGTTGTATTACCTTATAATTTATGGATCCAATTCAATAATCCCACAACATTTTACTAGCTCAAATCTACATACTTTATTAGATGGTCGCCAAAAGAATGTCTTAGATTTACTCATTTAATTTGATTGGCAACTCAAAATCACCAACCTATGTTATGAACAATTGAACTTCTTTCACCAAGCTCTAGGCATGTGCAGGACAAAGTTATGTATCGAATGAATATTTAAAAAAGAAATATAACAGTAGCAAACATCTTAATAAAAGACTTACTACATGCTTGCAATAATGCATTGCAACAAGATGCTGGAACAGGGGATGACGGTAGCTCCCTAAGAACGTGCTGGAAGAGTGCAAAAAGCAGAAAGTGCATTGAGTAACTATTATGAATAATACATGAAACTAAGTCAATATTGCCAGCAATTTGAAAAGAAAAAAAACAAAGAATCAAATACCTTGACGCAATCAGCAATTACATGAGCATCTTCCTCTGGGGAAAACTCAATTTTCCCTGCAAATATTCAGCATTGTTGAGAAATAACTTAAAATGTAATGATACAACTGGAAACTCATGGTCAAAAAGAAACTCATCACAAGTTTTCCTAGCATGATACAAAAAGATAACAAGAAACCAGATAACTAAATAATTTTTTTCCTCGTACTTAAATAAAACATAAGATAAATGTAAACATTACTACAACCATCTACTCTTTGCCTCCTCTTCCACTTTGGGAAAAAGTTTTTTTGTTTTTAATCCAATCCTTATTAAATATAAAAGATTAGGATTGGTCCCTCTAATTATAATTTGATTGATTTAGTCCTCTAGATCGAGTTGACCAACGTTAACCTTAGAAGAAAAAGATAATCACTCATTTGTTCATCTTTGAAATCATAGATTTTAATGAGTCAATACTAATTTGATAAGTCAACAAATGTCAATCTAGCTAAACAGGGAATAAAACTATTAAATCACAATTTACAGGGATTAAATCTTAAATGTTTATATTTAATAGGGAATCGCAACAAAAATATCAACAACAAAAAAAAGACAAAGGAAGAATGAAGAACCACAATAAGCCCACAAAAACAGACCCTGTTCATATTCTCGAACTCGACGTTCAACATCATCGACATCAGCAGCTTGTCGCAGAATACCTTCTACTTTAACTCCTGTGAAAAAAAAATTTTGAGAGCCAGATTCATAAACTACAAAACCCCAATGCTTAGAGTGAAACAAGAATATTTCCTGTTAGGAAGGAAATAAACTTGATAAACAATAGTCATGGCCATCCTAATGAACATGAATATACTTCAGTATTCACATAATGCAACAAGATTTAAGTTCAACTTTTGTTACTCTCTTGATATAAATGATACATTTGTTCAATGTTTTTTTTTTCTTTTATCCAAGGATAAAACGAAAAAAAACTTGATACAAAAAATTAAGAGTCCATCCATTCACAATAAGACTCCCAAGCATATGAGAATTCTGCAAAAAGAGCATGATAATGCATTATAGAAAGGGGGATCTCGTACAAATGAAGTTTCCAGCAATTCACATAAGTTTATACTCTAAATGAAGACAAGATTGATTACATTATTCAATTTGCCACATATTACCCTTTTTCTAAGAATTAAAGTATAAAGCATCACTTGGACGGCGAACTGAAATTAATGGAAATCTGGATGCATTTCCCCAATATTATATATCTTAGGTATTGTGGCTTCATTGGAAGCAGATTCTTGTCTTGCAAACCAAATGTTCAATGCAATTGAAATTTTAACAATAATCAATTTTGACCACCGTATGTCTTTTCTATCTCCAAAACATAATAATATTATCAGTTGAAGTTTATGTTTTGAGAGAAAAGCTAGTGAGCATGGCATCCCCTCTGCACATCTTTTAACCAAACTATGGCTATTCTAAGAGGAGTTAAATAAAATAGCTAGCCATTTTGATTGGACGTTGAAAAGGAATAAAAGAAGTTCCCATTGATATGAAATTCAGTGGAGAAATAGGATTTCTACACATGGCATAATAATAAGGCAAAAATACTTATATTAGAGATGTGACACTGATCATTTCAGGGAAGTGCAACAAAGAGAAGTTTAGAAAATTTCAAGCAAAAGATATTCTTCATTTCTTATAGTTCACAAAAAAAGGGCGTAGTGCACGGGTTCCCTCCATAGCAGGGTCTAGGAAAGGGATGATATATGTGGCCACCTCTACAAAAGAGAGGTTGTTTCCGAAGTCGAACCTATGACCTCTAAGGTCACAATGGAGCAACCTCAACTATTCCGTCAAAGCTCGCCCTACATTTCTTCATAGTTTATGTATAGTAAAATTTGTTGAATAACAGTATCAAATAAACATATCTATGTTGAACTTGCATTAAGAAATAAACCAAGGACTACAACAAAAAATAAAATAAAATAAAATTTAGAAGTTGGGATAACTACAACTCCCTTGACTTTCAGCCACAAATCTACATAGCGCATGAATGAATTATTTATTAATTAGATTATGTCCTAAATAACAATGGTAGCTAATGAATTTCCTTTGTGAAAAATGGTATTTGATTTTTTAACTAACAAATTAAATATTAGGAATACAAAATACAAAAATTTTCAACAAATGTGATATCTCTTTTCTCAATCTGTTAAGATGAGATCTTAAGTCAATAATTTTATATTCTTCCAATTTCATTGCTGGCTGCTATGGTTCATCTTTCCATTCTCTCATTTTCTACCATATTCATACTGTCAGAATGTCTTACTAAGAGATACCAAGAAACCATGACCTTAGTAGATTACATAATGATGGAGCAGTACCGGTGACAGAAGTACAAAATATCATTGCAGTAAAGAGTACCTTACCATGTTGTTCAATAAATGTAAGTGCTTTCTCCAAGAAAGATGGAGCTCCATCAACATCTTCTAAAGCAAGTAAAATTGGTCTGCCAACAACCAAAGACTTCGCAGGCTTTTTTTCCTTCCCTACTACTGAAATGAAAAGTATAACTGGTTAGAGACTTAGAGGACTCAAATATTAACGAAGCAAATTAATATACTCATCTCAATGAAGCCTTTTCCCAACTACATAAGAAGGCAAATTAATATAATAACAATAAATATATCCATAAAAGAGATCCAAGTTTTGCAGTCTACCAAATAAACATGTGAATATAGTATCCAAAGAACCAAAGGGAAGAAAAGAGAATTAGATGAAAAGAGGAAGGGGGGAGGGGGAAGGGGGGAGGGGGAAGGGGGGAGGGAGGAGGGAGGAAGGGGGTGAGGACGGAGGTGGGGGAGGATAAAATATGTATCATAGGGCTTTAAAGTCCAGAACTATGGACCAGAAGACAAAAGAAGGGCAATACTGCCACTCATCTACATATGGATCCGTTGGTGACCACATGAGATCTCTATGAGCCTCTTATTATGAAGTTGGCAGTAACAGCTGCTTGATAAACTAGTATCTATTTTCAGTGAGGCTCTTAAAAAATAAAGCATATATTCAAGGTTAGCAGGTGATAAGTTAGCAATATATGCAAACAGAAAAATCCAAGAGAAGCTTACTTTGTTCCGGAGGCCCATCAGTTGTTTCAGCCAGATCATTTTGAAAGATGGCATTCTGTCCCACAACGATACTTGGTGCTTGTGCCAAAGCATTCTCAAGTGCAGTCTTCCACTCATTCAGATCTTCTGTAGTTTCAGCCTTGTTAAAAGAAGAAAAGCACCACCATTAACAAAGAAAATGATATAAGAAAGGAGAAGAATCACATATTTCAAATTTCTCTCATTCATAAACTAGCTTCCAAGATTGTTTACTTCATTGCTTTGTCCCTATCCAACCTTCCAATAAAGCCAAAGGGTTGTTTTAGACAGCTGCCAACTAGCATAAAACATTGCTAAATCTTTTATGCACACGGATTGCACCAAACATCAAAAGATTAGGACCTTTATGATATCACAAAAGAATCGACTCTTGTTAGAGTAGTATGGAGGAAACAAATTGACATGGTCAACCACATATAACTCAGCTCAACTCAATCAAGCAGTATTCCAACAACATGGAGTTAGCTACATGAATCTGCTTCCTCCGCTCCACTTCATCAAGGGTACAAGCAGATATATCTTTCTAAATTATCTCTATCCATGTTATTTTAGGTTTTCCTCTACCTTGTCGTTACCCTAAATTGTTAATAGGGCACTTTCCTAATTAGTGTATCTAATGGTCTTTGTTTTAGGTGTCCACCTTAATATCTCCAATTAGGGCTAATCCTACCATCTCTTGAATATGTTCATTTCTAGTTTTATGTTTCAATGTTTTACGGTTTACTGCATATCCATCTAAATATTCACATTTCAGTGACGCTTCTTTTGTTCATGAGTTGTTTACTTTTTGCCTGACATTTTGTTCCATAAAGCATGATTGACCTAATAGTTGTCTTACAAAGTGTTCCTTCCAACTTCAATAGGATGTCTCAACCATATAATACTCCAAAGACACTCCTCCACTTAACACATCCTGCTTCAACTCTATAGTTCACACCCTATCTTATTTCTTCCTCTTATAAATAATTGATCCCAAATCCTAAAGTTTTCAATCCTTCATATCTCTTGGCTTCCAATCTTCATAGACTTTTCATCTATGTTCTATTTCTACTAAAATTACATTTAATGCATTTAGTTTTAGTCCTATTAATATTGAATCCTTTATATTTAGAGTCTTTCATCAACCTCTAATTTAGCATTTACTCCTAATTTAGATCCTAAAGTCTCTCACCAAACCCTTTAACCGACCCCATTTAGTGGATAAAAGGCTTCATTAAATAGAGCTAAGTTTGCTTGAGTTGTATATCGAAGTGTGTGTAAGGAAAATAGCAATTTGCAGAAGAATAAAGTCATGGCATTTACATTAGCAATATTTTTTAAAAACAAAGTTTCTTGTCTAGGTAAAAGATCATACCAAGTTCACATGGATGCTGCTAACACTAGGGTCAAGGATAGGTGACATCCTTAGCCCCCATTTATCTAGAAAGGTTGATTCCCATGACTTGAATGTGCACCTAAGCCAGAATGAATGAATACTTTCTATTGCGCCAATTCATGACCCTCGTCAAGTAATTTGTTTTAGCACACAGATGGAGTTGATCACTATGGAATAGCATCATTTTCATGTGACCTTTGGGTTCTTTCTCCATTCTTGAGTGATTTGAACTTCCTTGCTATTTTGTTTCAAAGAACTCTTCTAATTCATAGGAGGTAAGGAGCGAGAGAGAGGGAGGAAGGAATGAAGGATAATTGATTTCTCAATAAAAGAACCTACAGTGTACCTTTAGTGTGAAAGCTCGTCCATCACGTCCATCTGGAAAGAGCACTGTCAAAAGTTTTTTATCTTCTCTGACAACAACACTGCAACATTACAATAGAAAAACATCAATATATAACAATCATCAATTTCCATCAATAGGAAATATATATGTATATAATAAACACAATCTGTAGACTGTAATTATTATAAATGAAAAATGCTAACCTGCCTGAGTTGTTAAGGTCAATGCCACCAAGAGTCAAGTTCACCTCACTACCTTTTTGAGGAATGACACTCTAGAAAGTGAAACAACATTCAGTCCAACAATTCAATAAGGCAAATAGCTGGAGAGGAATAAAAACAACTAACTTATGAGAACAATAAACTTAATTATGAATCTGAAAATGGATCACAGGTCAACTCATAAAGCACTCTGTCCTAAACGTGAGTATGAAGAGGTACAACATTTTTTTCTCATGTTTTTCCCAATGCAATTCACATCCTTAACTAATTTAATTGCGTTTTGCATCAAACTTAATCACACTCTACCAAATGCAATTTTCTATTCCCAACTTTCCCTTGTACAAAGAGAGGTATAGTATTCAAAATTGACTTTGCAAAAGCTTATGATAACACCAATTGGGATTTCATCCTTGAAAGGCAAGGGATTGGTTCTAGATGGAAGAATTTGATAAAGGGCTGCAAGAAAAACTTATCTTATTCGGTGAAGATAAATTGTCGGCCTTGGGGCAATTCAAAGCAAGTAGTGGTCTGAGATAAGGTGATCTATTTTCTCCCTGTTTATTCACATTGATCACAAGCATGATAGGGAGGTTGATGGATAAGGCCAAAGAGCATTCTTTTGATTAAAGGTTTCTTAGTAGGCAAGGTCACAAGGACATCTCACATCTCCAACTTACGGATAACAACTTATCTTCTTGGAGGGGAGGGATGAAAGGGTCGCAAACACCATTAAGATCATCAGTTGTTTCTATAGATTATTGGGTTAAAGGTGAACATTGCCAAGAGCCAACTTTTATTAAAATGTAAATACACCATTGACATATGAGACTAATGTACTCGAGCATATAAGTTGGACATTCAGAATGTCGGACAAATGCGAAAACCATTTTTATTTTTCAAACACACACAACAACCCTCATTATGTTAGGAACATATTGAGGGCGGTACTAGTGAAAATACTTCAATGTATTTGGAGAGAGCACAATAGACAGAATTTTGAGGACTTCATAGTGATGTCTGATGTAATCATTGTTTGGGAGCTCTTTCATTTTAATGCTTCTTCTTGAATAGTTTGTAGCAAGCTTTCTCAAGGTTATAATATATTTGAGTGGTTGAGGGGTTGAAAAAATTTCTTGTAATCACTATATTACATATGTCAACTAACGAGTCTAAGGAGAGGAGGAACTACTGTTGGAAAACTTAATTAAAAAAGGGAGAGAGATAGAGAGAGAGGGAGAGAGAAATTAGAGAAAGGAGGCCATAAAAAAGGCTGCATCTGTATAATGGAGTAGAGTATCTCCATAATTAGATTAGAGATGGCAAAGGTCTCTACGATCAGAAAAAGGGATGGAAAACTCATTAATTATAAGAGGAGCAACCTTTCTAAAGAAAACTCATGGCATAGTTCCAAAGTGCAATAAAACAAAAAAGATTGATAATAGCAACTGTAATTAGCTTTGTGAATCCGTGCAAAAGGCACAAAGAAAACCTTATCTATATGTTAATCATGCATGGTCCAAATCAACAAACACATGAAATCATAAGTTTACTCGCAGTAGATTGATGAGCTATAATTGGTAAGACAATCTTTTCACTGTGGTTAGATATCATATAATTTCGGCTGATTCTAACAATTTTAGTTTTTAACCTGATCATATTGATATGCAAACTAAGGAGAAAATAGACACCCCATCATCATTCAATTTTTGCACCTCATTTTGCGTGACTATGTATATCGTAATGAGATATCTTTTACAAAAATGGTATTGATGGGAAAAATATCATTGTAACTAACAAAGATTATTTTAAAAATCAAATAAGGTGTATGCTTCAAGGCATCAAGGCTAAGAGCCTAAAAATACCTTGAGGCTTTAGCCTCAAAATTACAACATGAGGCTTATGCCTCAAGGCTTAATCCTTTCAAGGTGCAGTAAGGCTTAGCCGTACTTTTTCCATTTTTACATTTATTTTTAAAATTTATTAGAAAAAAATTATGACTATAGTTTTTGATAATTATAACAAATTCTTTTAGTTTTTAAGAATTAATTTCTTTCCTTAGGGAGTATTTAAATGTTTTACTTTTATAAAGCTTGACAAATACTAACATTACTAGTCAAAAACTTTTGACAAAGTTATTCCTAAATGCAACTTGCATTTATTAAGAAATGGTGAGAAGTGGCAAAGAACTAAATTTTTAATATATATATGTTTGCTAACTCTCTATTACTTTATGTTTTTAATAGTTTAAACTTTAAATTTGAAAATGATATGTGCTCATTTAGTTCTTAACAATGTTAATGTAAAGAAAACTAAATTGAGAGAAATCACTTGAGTCCTCATTACAAATTTACATATATAAAATTAGTTCATATTTCATATGTTTATTTATTTATTGTTGACACTTTTTAAGAATTTTTGTTAAATTGTTTTAAAATTTTCTATGTACTTAACTAAAACAATGTGAGGCTTACACCTCGTTTCAAAAAAAAGCACACACTGCAAACTGCCTCAATTATATCGTACACCCACCCTCCCTCTTCCCCCTCCCCCCACCAAAAAAAAAAAATATATATATATATATAGATATATAAATGAAATTGAAGAATACAATTGGAAATTGACCTACTGCAATCTTTTGAGTCAGATAAAGAAACATTATATAAAAACAGAAGTTAAAAGATAAGACACACAGAATAATAAATAAGGACTTGCTTACCGGATCGCTCCGAAAGAAGACCAAGGATGTACGTGTCAAAATAAACCACCTTTTCTTCCAAGATGTCCATCCAATTCCTACATGAGCGTGAATAGTGAGCATGGCACATACATACATCAACATGTGTGTATCAAATTCAACGACTTAATCGATGGTGTGTTGTTTCCGTCGGATAAGGTATGGGAGCAATCTCATCTCCTTGCTTCCTTTTGGGTAGCAAATTCCAAGTTGTGTAAGGGGTTTGCTCTAAGTGAATGGCTTAGAGGTTGGGGCAATTTTGTGTAGTTTGATTTGTGTTGTGGTTCAAGTTAGGGACCACTTTTGTATAGCTTATTTACGTACAGATTCATACATATATAACATCTTATAGTTTCTTTTAAAAAAATATATATTCAACGACTTAATCAAATTAACTGAACAAGAGGAATACATGCAAATAAATACAAGTAAATACAAAACAAACACTATGATACAAATAAATGAAGAACTCTTTTAAAAAGAGACTATTGTCAGACAACACCACATTAAAACTACACTAACAACACAAAAAAGCTAGAAAGACAAGGAACTCAAATTTAATCAAAATATCCAGGTTGAACATCGCAACAAAACTAAAGTAGAACAAGCAAATCAACCAAGCCCAAGATCTTTCATCTTCACAACCTTAACAAAGCTCAAGATACCTTTTCCTCAAACTGGTATTTGAATACTAGTGAAATCATCCATGGAGATATGCTCATAGTGCAATTATCCAAAGTTGGAACAAATCGACAAGATTCTAATTTCTAAATAGATATAGAAAAATAGTGGCATTCCCAGTTCTCGGTCAAGTTTATCTAGATGGTTCTAGGAAGGTAACAAAAAAAATTAATAATTATCACAGAAAATCCATAAGAACTGAGTAGATGCCAGATAATTGAAATGGAGAATTGTTGACCAACATTACTACAAACACCTATGCTTTACCATGACTCAAAAAGTATTGATATCTAACTAAACATGTTGCGACCATCCCATAGACCCAATAAAAACTAACCACACTAACTACCAGGCAACACAACAAAACTGCACAATCAAAGCTCAAAAAATGTCACCAAATCAGCAAATCTATAGCAAACAGGATGGCCAAACAGTTTGGATTATCCATCTCATAGCACATCATGACCTTCAATTGGGGCTAATCAAATCGTGTAATATAAGGACCACTCACATGGCTGTTGACTGTCAAAATCTTTGTTACAACAGACAGACAACAAGAACCCACAACAAAGCCCTCACCTGATCAACCATTTTATGAGCTAAACTCTCCAATTGAATCTTCAAGCAAAAATCCCACCACCAAGTAATTTCTCCAGCTCATTATCATTCTCATCAAACAAAAAAGGAAAATGACACTTCATAAAATCCCATTTTAAGGTCTGAATTTTTGTTGCTCATTTTGTTTAATGTTTAGTTCATTTTGGGAAAGCCTAAGTCAATTTTACTTGTATTACAGCCTTTAATCATGAGGGAGTCCAATATAATTTACTGGATTATTTCTTATACAGATTGGTTTTTTTTTCTGTAGGCTAGAGTGAGAAAATTTGTCAGCTCATGATGTTTTATAATTTCATTTTAACTAATCAGCAGGATAGTTTTCAGTTTGTTTACTTTGATGGTTCATACATCTATTTGGAAAGCATTGCTTGTCTACGTAATCCTTTAATTCAATGCGGCTATTGATACTTGGCGAGTGGATGAATCAATGGCAATCTATTTTGGAATCTCTGTAAAAATCCTATTGCGACAGCCCGTCTCTTTAGGTCCTTTTGTATGTACAGAACTATATATATATATATATATATATATATATATATATATATATTATCATGTTTCTGGTCAAAAAAGAAATGCGGCTATTGATACTTGGGCAATGTTTGGTAACTCTATTCTAATCTCTTATTTCCTAAAAGTCTCATTAAAATAGAGGTTACAAAATTTGATTGTTAGACAACAATTTGATAGCATCTAAATAAAATGGACGTCGACAAGTTTTAAAAGTTAAACCTCTAAAAGAAAAGTGAAAATAATTACTTTTTTTCTTGTAGAGGATGCTTTCACTAATACAGAATGATTTGTCTTCCCCCAAATATGGCACAAAGAACAGTGTCATTTCAATGTTGGGCATCAACACAAAACTCAATGTTGATGCCTGATCTCCATGAGATATGAAGGAAGCCATGCAATACCGGCACGGTCTCTTGCATTCAATGGTCGCAAGGCACCAACATTAGTTTTTAAGTTGATGCCCAATGTATGTTCAGCATTATTCTATTTAAAAAGATCATAATCTAATCTAATAGCTAACCGAACTTGCCTAAAAGAACATGAAAATTCACTATCCAACAATAACAATGATATTAAAAGAGATCCCAAGATTTATCTTCCTAACATATCAAGGCCTGTTTAGGAGCATTCCTCCTTCCGAAATATGTTTTCAATGGTAGGTTTTCTAGAAGCGCATTAATAATGCTACTTGATCATTGAAAAGAAAAAAGATACAAAATTTAGCTTTGATACGCAGACTCGCGAAGGGCCATCAAACAACAGTTATTATAAAACAATAAGAACTCATTCAGTAACTAAAAATAAAAAATTTGCGACCAATGCCAATAAGATCTATGTATACTAACCATCTTTTCACATCTTGATTGTTCATAGCATAAAATATATCAACATGCAATAAACACCTTTAGAAGATAAATGATACAGAATTGCATAAGTATGAAAATGAAATACACACCTTTAGAAGATATGAAGAGTGGCCCACTCTTGAAAACCTGCTGAGTCGTACTAAATTTCAGAACAGAAAAATATACAATTCAAGCTATAAAAACAACATCAAGAAGAAAAAGAAAAGTGCACGCTATAGGAAATGATCCACTGATGTGAATATAAAAAGCATTAGTAGAAACACTGAATTGTCATAGTGTATTTCACAATAATCTCTTTTTTTTTTCTTTTTCTTTTTTTTCTGTAAGTGTATATTGGTGGTTGAATTCTTTGCAGAAAGTCCTTCCAGGCACCTATACTCATTAATTATAATTCTCCCAAACTTTATCCTTCCTTCTGAACCTATTACTCACATTATTTTCAAAACAGAAAAGAAAGGACCCTTACATCTGGAAGTGAAGTCACATGTTAAAAGGAGAACATGTAGCTTAGGCCAAATGAAAATTTAAAACAGAGTAAGTCATTGCCATTCACAGAAATATAGAAACCAAAACTTTTTTGTTTTTTTTTTTTGTAATCAGCAGCAATGCAGGTTCCAAATAAAAAAATAAAATAAACATCAGATCATGTTCTTCTATGCCTAACCCTTAAAATGAAATAATAACATACAAGACTCTTGTTTCACCATTTAACCATACGCTAAACCCCATACTACATTGGAATTGAAACATCAACTCAATCACAGAACCAACACAACGACACATGATAAAATATCAATTACCGTATTTCCAGCTCGAGACCGCAGCTGATCAGCTGGAGCAGGGGTTGCAGACGACAAACCACCGTCTCCCTGAAAAAACAGTGCAAGAAAATTCTCACTAACAACCCTCGTAAGTGCAACATTGGAAAGAAAACACGTTACTAAACAAGATCCTCAACATGAAACAAGTTCTTATACTCACCTGAGTCGTCTCCGCGTTTCGTATCACCATCCCTGGCACTGAATAATCACATTCCGGAATACCTCCAGACAAGATCAACAGCAATCACCGAAAACGCAACAAACCTGCATTTCAAAACGTCCCAAGAAACACAAAAAAAAAAAAATTATAAATCAAATGTAAGGATCATCAAATCCCAAGTATCCTAACCAAACTACCATGCATTCTCGGATTCAACCAAAAAACCGAAGAACGCGTAAATGTCACGAAGATCAAAGATTATTATGAACACAATTAATTGATGAAATGAAATGAAATGAAAATGAAGATCAAATGCGAACCTTGAGAAGACCGTGAAATGCCATGGGAAACGCAAGTTTCGCTAAGTGAGAAGAAAGAGAGTTTGCCTAAAGTGAATTTTTTTTTTTTTTCGTTCTTCTCTCTCTCTTTCTCTCTCCGTTTGCCCCAGAAATTCCAACGGAAACCCGTTAGTCAAGCAACCGAATTCAAGCGGGCCCCCGGAGAATGAGGCATTATGGAACCCCGTTACCGTACAAATGTCACGACTTTTTGCGGGAAAACGTGGAGGGCACTAATGGCAATTTCGGTTCGTCAGCACCACCCGCGCGGAGGCCCTACTCGTTTGACTCATGGGATGGGACCCCCAAATGTATTACCCCGCACGCGAGTCTCCAGCAGCTGGATTTTTGGCAAAAATAGGTGCGATTTTTTTTTTATAACTCACAATAGGCATAAAAGTATATTATATTCATCTAGGCAATATTCGGAGGATGCCAAGTTATCTAAATATTGTTCATATTGTCCATATAAATTTTTTTGAAAAAATTTATGTGCAGTGCCGTTTAATATTCAACATTTTTTTTTTTACTGGCTAATATTAAATTATTAAAATATTATTATTATTTAATTTTAAAGTCAAAAAATTATAGCTCCATTACCAAAATTAAACACAACAACAACAAACATTGAATTAAGATCTTTAAAAAAAAAACCTAAAAAATTAGTCAAAACTAACAAGAACAAGAACAACAACAATAATAACGATTAAATAAACATCTCTAAAATTATTAAAATCCTAAAACCCTAGAAAAATTAGTTAGTTTCAACTAAAAAAAGGTAAGAATACAATTAATCTAAATATGTTAAATGTTGAAGAGAAAATAATCAAAAATAACAATAACAATGATTAAATAAACATATCCAAAATCAACTAAACCTTCAAAAAATAGTTACTTTCAACTATAAAAATATTGGAAAAGACTCAAACTAAATATGGAGAATGTCAGAGAGATAAAGGAAGACGTCGGAGAAGAGACAGGGGAGAATCGCTGCCAAAGTGAAGACGCCGCCGGTGAGAAGACGTTGGAGACGGTGTTAGTGTTTTCTCGATTTTTTTTTTTTTTTTACAGTGCCTCTTCTTCTTCTCGTTTTTACAGTTTACAGCGTTAAGGATTTTTACCCTTAACATGATTCGCAGAATGGGGTTTTTTGCGATTTGATTTATTGATTTTTTTTATTTTTTTTTAAGATGGGTGTCGCCCATTCAATGGTGGACACCTAGTAAAAAAAATAAGGGAGAGCAGAATAATTTTGATGAATGGGCAGCATATATGAAAATTAAAACAACCACTCTCTCTCGGAGCACCGCGGCACTGCGCTATGAACAATAAAGCAGCGTCGCGGAGCTACAAGTTTACCGCCCATGAAATAACCCCTCTTGGAACTCTCTGGCGCTGCTTCACTGTTCATAACGCAACACCGCGACATTCAAAGTTTAGATGAAATAACCCCTCGCAGAGCAGCGCGAGGTTGCTTCACTATTTATGGGGGGTTGAATGGGCGGCATACATCAAAATATCTCAACCATCCTTTTAAATTTGAGAGGCAGCACTGCGTTAATCTTGAAAAAATATAAAACGAATTATGAACAATCTTGACAATATTTGGTCATCATGGCTGTCTAACTATCCAAAATTACTTAGACGTAGTTATAAAATATTTTACTGCCTATTTTAAGATATGAAAAAAAAAAATGGCGTCTATTTTGGTCAAAAATCCCCAGCAGCTTAAAAGGCAAGCATAGGCAAAAGTAAAGAGATCTTGCGTGCTCGCCGGTGTCTTGTATGTCTGCTCGAGTTCGATATTGCTTTTATCACAGTTACCACTTATATAAAAGGCCTAAAAATTAATTTCTTAAAATATATATGTATATATATATTTATTTATTTATTTTGAGGATCTTGGGCGGTTTTAGGTATGGATTAACTTATGCGCACTAAATATATCAGTAGCCACCAAGACCTGATGTCAAGAATTGAACCCTAAAAGTTTAGGCCTCTTTAGTACAGAATTTAAAAATAATTTTTTATTTGTAAATTTACGATTCTCAACAAACTTATTTTGGTTGAGTTATTTTCAAAATATTTAAAAGCTACTTTTAAAATTAATTTTAAAATTTGTGAAGAAAACAATAATAAAATAAAAAATTGTTTTTCTTATTTTATAAAAATGAAATCTAAAAATAATTTTCTAAAGACTTATTTTTAAAAACTATTTTTAAATTGAACACTAAACTAACCCTTGACCTTAAGAACCCGTACTTCAACCATTCTCCCGATAGTTTTTCTTGAGATTTATTGCTAGAGTAGATGATAACAAATATTTCAAACCCACATGCATTTTATGTGTTAGTGATGGTATATATATATATATGAAAGTGATATTAGAAAAATAATTTTTGAAAAATGGTAAATCAATATGATTTGAAACTTCGTCCTTTTTGTGATGCCTGTTTTAAACATGTAAGACTAACAATAATTAGGTAGACACTGACATAAAAAAAAGGCCACATAAAGAGATCGTGACAGGCTACCCATTACTTAGATCACCAACATGCGCGAGATAAATGTATCTTAGAGTTTTTGTCTTTTTTCAAAGCACGTGAAAATGTCGTAGAGGGGAAGCTCTAAAACGAAGAATTGCATGAAAAAATGAGGGGGGTAAAACTCATTTGCAATTGAATATGTGATCCTAGGTGGCATTCTATGGTATCAAAAATAAAATAAAATAACTTAATAATAGGTGATAGTATTGTCAAAGCAAAAGCCTAACTCATTCCATTTGTATTAAAGCGATTCCTTAAAATCTCAAGAGAGCTTGAATTTTATATATTATATAATAATAATAATGTGTGATGTAATTCACCTTTAATTATTTAAAAAAAAAGTTTTTTTTTTTTTTTTTATGTTCCATGGTCCCCAATTCCTAGTTCAACAACTTGGAGAATGCGGGCCAACAAATTCAACAGCGCCAGTTCTTGCTACAGCTGGAAATATAATAGCTTTTGAATTTTTCAAGCCTCCTAAATCTATCTATTAAAAAACGTGATTTCAGCTAATACGTTAAAAAAAAATCTCATTAAAATATTAATATTAATAGCTCTCATAGAAAGTTTCACAGGCAGCGCTCAAAACAATTATACAGGTCCCTTCAGCCCTGAGAAAACGTAGCAACGGAAATAACGTCACGAAAATCCTGAAACCACCGTTAGTCGTGGCGTTAAACGCTGAAATCGCGGCCACATCGAACGAACGAACGAAAAGAAAGATGCAAACAACTCACACGCTCGAGTCTCGACGAGTGCTCCAACTAAGGACACAAATTACGGCTGCTTCCTGGTAAAATCAGAACGCAGACGCCACTGCGCTACAAAAAGGACTTCGCGCCTTACACGGCACTTTAGTTACTCGTCATCGTTGGAATCCCCAATTCCCTTGCCGATCGTTTCTGTTTCTTCTTGTTTTGTGAGACTTCTTGTCTTAGAAAACAACAGATCGCGAGAACGAATATTTTGCGGAGTTCGATTTCTGCGGGGAAGATGAACTTTGAGGCTTGATTGGAGGCGCGGAGGTCGAGATCTCGCGATGAAGGGTGGGGGAGAGATGGATCAGCTTCGAGTGAAGAGGAAAACCTTGGAGGAGATGCTAGAACAGTGCTACAGAGCTCTTGAATTGCTTAGGAGCTCGGGCGATCTTGATGTGGAAGATGGTGACACTGAGGAGGATGTGCAGGAGGGGGAGGAAGCGGTTGCTGAAACCTCGTCTGCGCAGTGTGACGACTCTGAAACCGCCAAGGTATGGCGATGGAAATCTCCGGTTCAGTTGTGTGTGGAGATTGTGATTGTTAGGGTTTTAAAGTTGGATTGTTATTTTTTTTTGGGTGTAATTCAAGTTTTGTCGTAGTGCTATTAGATTTCTAGTGATATAACTCCATAACACCTACGTTGATCTAGACTGTAGGTGTCAAGGTAACTCTTGTTTGAGACACTGTGGTATTACTTCTGGATGAAAATAAAAACAAATGAATCAGAGCTTTTGTATGTATACATGTTCGTTCTATAGGCAATTAAGAGGTGTTCAAGATCTGAAAAGTTGCTGTTGATAAATTGGTGATGGAACCTAGATGCATGTTTGGTATTCTTGTCATTATATTTGCACTTTGAACGAAAGGAAATAGAGCAAAAGTTGGGACAAAATTAGGAACAGTTGGCTGAGGTGATTGGTCCGCATGAGACAGAGATTAAGGATTTGCACTAGGGAGGACTAGGAAGTGGCATGGTGTAAGCTGAATGTACTGAAAAGCAATATGCAGGCCAAGATTCATTTGGTTTGAACTATGTATATGGATATGCATTAAAATTATGTGCAGTTGTTCTGAAAGTATATCGTTATAACCATGCCTATGCTTACACTGGTGCTCTGATGCTAATGATATTATATACTGGTCATTTCGATCAAGAAAACTACGAAAAAAAGTTTCTTGTTCTTGTTCATTTACATTTAAAATTTATGCTGGAGCATGTATTGCACATCTTTTGTAGCCGAAGCGTGAAGATGCATGTTATTTGATGTCTGATTCAATCTCTCTTCTTCAATAGGTGTTATAATAGAAGCGTGTTTGGTTGGAAGTGTAAAACTGAATTTTCTGTTTTTTGTTCTTTTTAAATATATGCAGCTACATGATCTCCTAAAGTCTGGACTGGAATCCCCCATGTTCCTTGAAAGGCTTGGAAGCATCCATATCTCAGTTCCACAAAGTAACTGGGGTAAGTTTCTATGTATTAACTCTTCTTTGATGAAATGGAACTCAATCTACTATTGTTTGGATTAGTTGTTTTAGGAGCTTACTTTTGAGGCATTTTGGAACACTTCTAAGTTTTGTGGATATACTTTCCTATAACACATCTTTTCTAGAAGATAAGTTTCAGGGGGTTTGTGGCAACAAGAATGTGTTTAGAAAGTAACTAGTGAATTTTTTTTTTTCTAGAAGCACTATATTTTATTTTCTTTTAAGACTCCATGGTTGGATAAGTATAACTTAACCTTGCTCTATCAGCCTGATTTCCCATCCTGAATCAGGGTTTTCATATTTGCTGATGAAATCTATGCATATTGGCAGCAGACGAAGGTAGCTCGTGGGATATGGTTGGTGAAAATGATTTATGGGATGGTGGAAATATTGGTGAGGGTACAGGGTCAGACCAGGAAAGCTACGTCCTTGTTTCACAAGAAGATATAGTGGAAGGAATTGCATGCTTCACTGCTGCATATTTATTGTCACTGAAGCAGGCCCAGGTATGTATACTATTGAGCTTTCACTATGCCATGAAATGAAATTTTAATGCTTGCCAATATCATCAGATTTATCTTTGCCATTTTGGGATTGAGCTCATGATTCTTCTCGCTTCATCCCACTGTATATTGCCAATATCTTCTCTTCCTTTTCTCTTCTGTTGAAGCATGAATCTTTCATCTCTATTATTTCTCTACCTTGTATTGTGTGCTTCTATACTTTTTTAGACTGCTGCTTCAAGTTGTAAGCAAGGTTATCTCTTTTCTTAATTGGCAAAACTCGGGCTTTAGTGAAGGGTTTAGAGATTAGGCTGTGCTCCATTTCTATTGAATCCACACTTTGTTTCTCTTGTTTCTTTCTCTTTGCATTCAGATAATGGATTTTTTTTTAATTTAATAAGGACAGGGAATTATATGAACTTAATACCTTATGGCTTTGTCATTCCACAAAGAAACTTAATTGCCCTCTAGATCAAGTGTTAGCAACCTTATATAAAACATTGCTATAATCATGATGCTCTATGTTATGCAACTTCTTCTCACAAACTTTGCTTGAAGTTTAGTAAACTGTGACGAACTTCTAGTTAGTGTACAGGAGTGAGAAAATGTTTTTGTGACTGTTTCCATAGTGTAAAGTGTAAACAACTCCTGATCTTTATGTTAATTGTAAATTCGTGCAATTTTTCATATGCTTTACATCTTTTCTGTTCTTTTTAAAAAAAATAAAATTATGATGCCAATCATGATACCATGTCTCATATGCTGTGCCTCTTGATTGCAGGATTTAACACCCAATCAGCTCCAAGAAGGTGAGTTTGATTATCTGTTTGAAAAAAATATCTTTTAATACTGTTTAATCCCGTTCTATCCTTAGAAAAAAAAATTGGCAAGATATTGTTCTCATATATTCCACATTTAAACCTCACAATTCATGAGTTCAGCCGTCAAAGACAGGAAAAGAGTACTAATGTTATATACACTTCTTTGCAGCTCTAAGCAAAACATTCTCTATTAAAACGAGGAAAGGAAAATTTCGGAAGGCATGGGAAGGAGGCAAGGTTATATATAATGTGGCTTCCTGGGGAGCAACGGCCATCGGGTATGCTACTCCTTGCTGACTATGCATAATCTAGTTCAATAGTATGTTATTAGATAGCTTTAGATGTGGTGTTTCCTTTTACTCAGGGATGTCAATTTTGTTTTATTGTTACATTTTTCTGTGCTTCTATTCGGTTTGTTGCCAGCAGCAGATAAGTTGTTCATACTTATTACTAAACTTTGCGCGTGATGCATTTTCAATGTCTGGAATGTATTTTACTTATATTTGTTTCCTTTTTAGACTATGTTTGTAAGGAATGCCTAGTTGTGAACTATGGTAGCATCCTTGAAATCAGCATCCAAACACTTTTTAACTTTCAAAATGTATCTTAAACTGAAAAACAAAATGGAGTTTGAAATAGGAGCTGGAATGAACCAATTTGTTGCTCATGTAAGATTGTCTAAGTTATTCAAATTCAGGATTGTCTAAGTTATTTATCCAAGTACTTATGATCTCTTCCTCGTTTGATTGTTTCCACCAGGATATACCAAAACCCAACCCTATTCAGGGCAGCTTCTGTGGCCTTCTGGACTTCTTGCCGTGTTATATCCAAACTTTTCTGAATTCAGTATCTAGTCAGGGGAAGTTCTGATCCAAGGAATCATAACACTTTTCTGAATTCTGTATCAAGTCAAGGGAAGTTCTGACTTCTGATCCAAGGAATTCACAGTCGTCTCTACATGGACTTTCTATTCGCCCATGAAGTTTGCCAATTGGTATCCCTATTGTAATGACCTCTCTGATTGCCCTTCAATGATTGCATCTTGTACATAAATTTGTTCTTTATGACTTCTTTTGCTGTAAATAGAAGTTAGGATATCTTTATTGGGTTGGTGGGGCTTGTTAAGTTGTTGATATCCTGCCAGGGCCCAATTATCTTTTAGAGAACCATTGTATCTGTATTGCAGCAATCTTCTTCTTCATCTTCTCTTTAGCTATCATTGATATGTTGCTATTAGTAAAGGTAGATGGAAAAACAACAAAGAAATGAAAGCTACTCATTTGAGCCCAAGAAACTCAATGATGGGGTTTAATTTGCAAATCCTTAATTTCAATTATAAGCTTTGTGATTAATGCAATTGACTCCAAGTCCTTTTTTGTTTTAGACAGTTGGACAATTAGAAGTACAACCAGCAAGTTTTTTTTTTTTTTTGGAAAAAAAACCTAACAAATATATCTATACAAAAGGAATGTCTTTGTTGTGAGATAAAAAATTCAACTCTTCCAGCAGGGCATCATCTTTTTAGAAAAACCACCTTTTGCAGGGTGCCGTAAGTTATTAAAAATATTTTCATGTTTACAAAGTAGAAAAATCATCACCACCGAACTTTTTACGATAAGCACTGAGACTAGCAAGAAGAAGGGGGCATCATATAGAATTGACTATAGAAAATAGTAAGTTACAATCAATTTCCAGCATTCTTCAATGTAAGGAGATGTATTACAAGGGGGAAAAAAAATTTAGCAGAAGTGGCATACTTTTCAATCCATTCTGAGTGAGATGCTCATTCCTGTACATGGTTGGGGTTGAATGCATCTTGCAATTGCATCACAAGGGCGGTTTAGGGAGTAACCCAAGCTATCCAAGTGCTTGACATATGAAATCTTTGGGCCGAAGTGAATTTTAATTTTCTGCAATCTCTCTCTCTCGGCTCTGCGAGACTGTTTTGGAAAAAAAATGCTGATTCTGTCTGTAAATAAGTCATATGTCCACGCCAAAACTTAGTAGTAGTAGTTAGACTCCTTTTGGTTTCTGGCATTCTCACAAAGCATCGAACGAACTTCTATGACGGATCTTGGTGGCTCCAGATCTTTCTCTTGTAATGCGTTCCCAAGTAATTGTTGCATCCGTGAGGCAAAGGTCTCGTCCAGAATCTACAAATTCCATTCCATTCAAATAATTCAGAACTCGCTAGTTTTACTACTAAAATTCAGAATTATATGTTTGAAAGAAGATGTTGGGAATAACTGCTACTCACATTAACTGCGATTCGTAAGCCCTTGTATCGTGACTTGGTATCTTTCCTGTCCTCTAAGAAAGTTAGCACATCCTGCAAGATAAAAAGACTGACTAATTAGCAGTACATTACGACGAAGAGACCCAAGAGACATTTTTGTGCATCTATTCTAATTTACCTGTCCCATTCGGTCCCAGTAGCCTCGGCAGATAGCTACAAATACATGAGTCTCAAAGACAGTATGGAGGTGACCTATTGTGTCTGTGAGCTGCTCTTTCAGTGGCTGCATCCGGCTTCGAACATCAGATTCAACCACTGTTTCCTTTGAATCTTGGATGATCTTTTTCATTTTTGTTGCACTGTGCACCCGAGTCTGGAAATAGAGAAAGCAGCAGTTCATTTTTTTATCAATAGAAAATGTGGTAAAACAAATGTTATCCAAACAAAATCCTTGATTTTATTGTGAAAAAGTTAGTATTCATTCCATAGAAGATGAAAGTTAGTAGAACTGTGCATACAGCTTTCATAAATGTATGGAAATTAGAGAAGGAACCATTAAACTCATAAAAAAAAATTGTAGCTATTTCACTAGAAGGACCTTATGCCGAGCCAATGGAGAGTTTCCACACCACATAGTCACATACACATATGTTAGCGATTCAATATTCATGATAGCAGAGAAGATACTATTCGAGTAATCCTGAGATAATCTAATCATATGAAAGCAATAAATGATTTTCATATGAATTGAATGATCTTCCGAAGGGGTACCTACATTATCAACAAGTTTGTCCACGACTGCTTGCATGTAGTTTCGGAACTTGGTTCTCAACATGACTGTTATTTCACTGAGACTTTCCCCAGGGGCTGCACTTCCACCATTGGGAATGCAAGAACCCCAAGACTTGAGCTGGTTTTCTAGCCTGGGTCGCAGCACGTCAAGCACTCTCTTTATGGAGTTCAAAAGAATTCCCAACTGTATGGAAATAACTTAATTATGAAGCTGAAGGATAAATAGATAATAAGAAGTCTTAACAAGCTTAGGAGTTAAATACGGAACAGCTCACCTCATCTGGAACAATGTAGGTAGATACAGAGTTCTTTGCAAGTTTCTGAATGTACTTGAGACCAAATTTCTTAGGTGCAAGACTGTCTTTCAAAGGCGATAAAACATCTGCGTATTGCTTTTCCAAAGCCTCCACAATTGCCTTTTCAACATCAGCAATGGCCTTTTGATATATGCCAGAAAAATAGATCAATCAAGTTCAGTGATCAAAACACAAGGAGAAAATAACAACAATAGTATTTACATTTCCATGAAACAAAAACAAATCTTCATTGGCAGGTGACACACGTAAATCACATATAAGAAAACATTTTGAGAGAAAAATTTTGTTGAATCGCTCTGAGTCAAGGTACTACAGGTCATTAATGGTCTTTTCGACTTGAGAAGGGGTGAAGTAATAAATTTATCTCCACTCAAGTAAGTCTTTTCCCAACTATATGGGGTCAGTCGGCTACATGAATGTTTTCTCCATTCTGCTGTTTCCAGGGATAAGTTGACATGTAAAGTACAAGTAGTTATATCTTTCTTAAGGTACATATTTCATTTATTTTTCTAATGAGATTTCTTTTGGTTACAAGTAAGTCTAAGTCCATTACTCGTGTGTTGGCAATTCCATAGAAAAAATTGTTTCTAGTGTGATCAAGTCAAATTAGAATATAGGTCAAGTTTTGTCTTGAGACCCATGACAAATTGAGCTTCATTGACGCATCATTTGGTTCTCTCTTATTAGATAAGGAAATGAACTTAAAACTTAGTTGATCTTAAATGAATAGTTAAGCTCAACTTGACTCAACTAAGCCTTTTCCAAACTACAAGGAGTTGGCTACCTTTAAACACAGCCGATCTCAACCCAGATAAGGGAGGATGATAGATCTCAACCCAGATAAGGGAGGATGATAGCGTTAGGTAGCCGAGCTAGCGTAAAACTTTGTCAGTCAACAATGACCTTAAGTGAATAGTTAATTGGACTAGAAATAGACTAAATTATACGACAAACTGGACCATGAAACCTCAGACTTTATGTGATAACATCATGGTGGTCCAACTTCTATGCATCCACGACGTATCGCACAACTGGTAAAAAGAGTTCAAAATAGAAAAGAAGAAAGAACTACCTGAAAAAACATTAAGGTAATATAGATACACATGTTGAACCAGGGAATAAGGATGTAAGAAATTTTAACTTACTTTTTCAAGAACAAGAGTATATTCCGGCCAGCGGCAAATTATGGCTTCATATTCATTCAAGGTCTCTTTCAGCCGATCATAGATCTCGTCCACAAATGGAGTAGTTGAATGCTGTGTTCTGACTCCTGACCACTTCACCTGCAACATGATCAAAATGAATCAACTTTTTCAAGCTTAAAACTAGTGGAATGCCTATTGATTGAGAGATAATCAAATCTCAAAGTAAAGACCTGCCAAATTGTACTGCCTTACAAATGAAGGCCAAATCGAAGTAGAACCATTTCAACAACTTAAACAAAGAAAAAAAAAGTTAATTATCTTTTTTTTTTAAAAGGATAATTATGAAAGATTTAAATATGTGTCAACCATTAGAAGTATTGGTTGTGAACTTCTGCGTCCATCAGCCATAATATTGCAACAACCACCACCGTTTCAGTAATGCTGCTGAATTCTGGTAGAGGGCTTCATGCAATACTGAGAGTTTTGCAGCTTTTGTCCATGCATAAATTAGTATTTTAGAAGCAACAAAAACATTCAACATTTCATCAATTGGCCAAGAAGGAAGTCTCAAGGCAAGTGCAATTAAACTAGTAGTAGCATAAGCACAATTTTCCCAAGTAAAAACATCATTCTGTAAAGCAAACAAATCTTTACTATCATTTCTATTAATGTCCCTTAGATAAAAACATCATTTTGTAAAACAGCTTAAGGAGTGAACTAACATGGAAGTAGTCATAAGATTTTTACCTTATCTAACTTGCAGGACTCGAGCAGGGTCAGGCGTTTATCTTGAATCCATACAATGATATACAAATGGAAAAGCTCTCTTGCATCAACTCCTCCTTTCACAGGACTGGAAAAAAAGCATCGAAGAATGTGTCAGGATCATACCTCCCCCACTCCCCCCCAAAAAAAAGAAAAAAGAAAACAAAAAGAACGTTACTGATCAAAGAGTAATATCATCGAAGTTAATTACTTAATGTTCCAGGTAGCAAGATCCCTTTGTAAATCAGCAGTTGCAATTACTAGCTCCACCACAGGAGGTGAGGGGCCAGTAGGTGGCCATGCAACAAGAAATGCACGCAATCTACTGCAAAGCTCCACGCTGTATATGGATGAAGAAATATTTGGCAGGTCTATGAAACTGCACCAAAAAAAAGATACCAAGAGAACACAGGTAAATAATATGTTCACCAACTGCTACAAGAAATTAGGTGGGTAACTAAAAACCACATAATGAAAGCAATCATGGACAGTGCTCAAGAAATGAGCATGACCATGAATATACACAAATCACATTCTTTCTCCAGTCTTTCATGACCATTCCACAATTTTTTCCCTTTTTTTTTATGCGGCTGAGGAGGGGAGATTGTGTGTGTGAAGGTTCTATGTTTTTATCCGGTTCAAGCATGTCTAGGAATAATGCTAATCTTCAAGAGATTGAGAGATCTTGGAATAAGGCTTTAATTCTTTTGGTGGTTAGAAGGCAAAAATGACAACTAGACAGCTGAGAATATATATCCAACAGAACTGGCATTGTGTGAATTGTTCTCACAACTCAACTTTTGAAAAGAAATTGTCGTAGTTTGAAAATTTTCTAAACATCGATAATTATTGAAATTTATGGCCGTACAACAGTAAAAAAAAAGTCAGAAGAAATATTTGTACCTTGGTAGCACATGTTGATTGTGGATCTCTATATCAGTTAAAATTTCATTTCTAACATTCAAGCAAAGAGATTTCATCTTCTGGTAAGCTGTAGAAAGCATCACGGCATCCATCAAAGTGGCTTCACTATTATTCGCAACAAACTCATCTGTCTCTGACAAATGCCTTCTCGATCTCTTCTTTGTTGCAGCCTGAACAGACATCACCATTTTAAAGACACACATACACAAAAAAAAAATGGTTGGTTGTGCTTTATCCAAGTATATGAGAGAACAGAAAAAATAAAGATATAATGAAAATAAAGAAATCTGAAGAGAACCTGGAAGTAGCCACATAATTTCAACTGTGCTTCTGGAGAAAGTATATCATGAAGAAGAGTGTACAGCTTTATGGAGGGAGCCAAAGCAGGTGCTGGAGATCCAGTGGCAGATCTAAAAACATTCATCATTCCGGATAATTGTGACTCATCCAGTGATTTGTAGTTTTCAAAAACGAGAGCAAGAATCTGCTCAACTTGATCCTCAATTTCTCCCAAGATGCGATTCTGATCAAGCAACCACAAACAATTGGTACTTTGTTAGAATAGTTTACAATTGAGAAGAACAAACATGCAATAGAAAACACCAGAAACAATTCAAGGCCAAAAAAAAGCACAACCTATATAATACACAAATTATATGTAGGTGAATTCTAGAATAAAATCTACCAAAAAGTACACACCTCTTGATGACTCAATGTGTTCTTGCTGTTGCCCTTCATAATTACAGGTGAGAGCAAATCATACACCAATAGAAGACAATCTTCAGTAGGTGTAGCAACATCCATGACATAGGAAAGGTATCTGCAAAATGTTACAATTTGGAGCTACATTAAACATTAGAATTGACCCAGTGAAGCACTTGGAGTAGCAATTTTCGCTCAAAAACAAATCCCAGCTAAACAAACATGTCCAAATAGTCAATACCTTAGTTTAGTATATACATCTGAAACGCCATAGTAGGATGCAAATTCTGTCAGCAACCACTTCCACGGGCCATTGAACACTAAGTTTCTTTGTCGAAAGTGCTGCAATTTCATTGCAACTTCTAAAACCAAGTCATATGCTAGAGTTTCTGCAACAGAGCCACACTAATAACAAAAGTGGGAAGGTCAGTTAAGAATTATAGAGCATTGTTAATTTCAAATGAAGATCTGAATTTCAACTTTAGATTAAAAAGGTTGAAATTAGAGACGGAATGAAAGTACATCATGATATATTGCAATTAACAATTTAGCACAATGAATTACACAGGCACCCAATGGCACGGAAAAGCATGCCAAACTGAAGAACAACATATTTAGCCAATGTCTTCAAAAATCAATTGAGATACAGTAAGGTCCCACACCTTAAGATGGCTGTTTTCGTCTGCACAAGTTGAATAGTTTATGTACAGTTGTATTTTGCCTGCAAGTTCATGCTCTGGCTCCTGATAGATGGACCACCAGCGAAGCTTATCACCCTGCATTTTCCTAATACATAAGACTTTGTGGACAATAATATTAATGACCATTCAAAATATTATAGATCCAAATATATATATATTTGGAAATTTTTTACCAAGTCTTCAGTAATAGTTGCTAGCTGAGCAAGGCCACGACCATAACACTTTCCTTTGGAGTCTTGAATTTCAATAATAAGATCATCGCCAGGACTATCTGGAAAGCTGCATAAATTTTAGACTCATTTTAATATCTTTGTAACTAAACAGTGAAAAGAAATAATAAGAGGAAGAAAAAACAGCAGAAAGTAATTGCCCGAAAATAGTACATACAATACATGTGTTTCACCGGAACCAGGTTGCATACGAGCCACATCACCTTCAGGCGAACTTTTCAATCTCAACAAACAAGAGTACGTTTCTGATTATAGTAAGAGTTGTCACCATAAGTAGTAATTCATCAAAGAAAATGGAAAAACCAAAGGATTGTCTCATTGTGTGCAAGTAGAATATATAGCATGATAGCTTTTACAAAAGACAAATTGTAAATGTGATATTTTGGTTCAACAATATATAAATGCATCAATAATATGAGGAAAAAAAATACCATAAGCAGAACTCGGAGTACCTTGTACGGAATCATATGAAGATGAACTGTTGCGCAGAGTTTTCACACTGCTTCTTAGCAGACCTGACACCTGTTTTATATACTGAGTGCTTGCATTAACATAGTGTAAGTTATTCCCTGAGGCAGACCCATTGGCAGGTATTTGAGGAACCTTACGAGCACTCTGAAGTGCTCTAAGTCTGGAAGAGAGAGTTGATAGCAAATCAGAAAAGCGATATCGAACTGATCTCATTTTTACAATTGGCAGCTTTAAAGACAAAGAACTGCAGCCAGAAGGTGGATCAAAGGCCATTTTGATTTTACGAACTGCAGAAAGAACAAAAGAAAAGGTCAAATAAACAGCACTTCAGAACAAATCCAGTTATACACCAACCAACAAAAATCTCACAACTAGAAACTTTACATTACCTTGGACCTTCATTTTGCCAATGTTCTTTTTAGGTTTTAGTGCAGCTTCTCCACTAATGAGCTCTGAAGAAGGCTTTTCTAGAAGTTCCTCCTCTGATTGTAACAGAACTTGCTGTAAACTATAATACAATCACAAGACATGCAAAAGTATGAATGTTATATTCGTACAAGAAGTTCCTAATATATGAATGTTTGAAAGAAACAACAAAATAGCCATTTCCAAGCAAAAGAATGAATCTATTTTCACTAGCTAAGTTTTCGATGTGCTCAAGTTTCAACTCCTTACATTGGAAAAGCAAGTTTTTTTTTTTCTTTTTAAAAAAAAAAAATTAAGTAATATACAAAAGGTAGGAGGAAAAGGCTTTGATAAGTTGTATATCACAGAAATGAACATATTTCCAGCACCACATTGTAGTGTGCATGACACCAATTCTTTTGAAAATGTTAGCTTTCCTTTCTAGAAGATCAATGAAACACATGTCAGACAAACTAAAGCAAAGTGTTCTAGTCATGTACACAGTGAAAGTTATAGAATTTCCAACGAAGTAAATATCTGAACTATATATATATATATAAAAGCCATGTTAGCAATTTTTTATGCAATGCACCATAAACAGATATATTTAATTAAATGAGTAACAAAACAAAAACACTAAACTAACCCAAATGCATTCCGCAACAGCGCACATTCATTCTCCAGAAACATTGGAGCTTCCATGCAACCTCTTGCCCATGAGTGAAGGCAAAGCCGCACACAAGCGTCATATGAAATCACAGCATACCAAGGACCTTGTCCACTGCATCCAATATACAAGTAACATCACACTAATTAAAAGATGGGAGATAAAACCATATATGAAGTATAGTCTGGCTATCCCAGATATAAGAGAAAGGCTGGTTGGAACTTACATTGCGTGGAAGGTGGGGAGTCTAGCTGGATATGACAGAGCAGATTCAGTACCGGCAGTAATTCTGCAAAAACACAATAGAAGGAATACAGTTTCTCGAGTTCACAATAAATTGACAATACTTGTGGGTTTGGAAGTAGTATTTGCTTATGCATTATTGTATATTAAGCCTTTTGCTTAGCAAAATCTGGGACAGGTAACTGTACAAACCTTTCAGATTGGTCAGTAATCCTATTGCCGCTGTTACTTTGAGCACCAACATCAGAAGCAGTGCTTCTGAAGACATTTTCTGCTTTTGTGATTGGCGAGTTATTTGCACTAACAGTGCTTGGTGGACCGTGCGGTCTAGATGTTGGACCCTGATCAGCATCTTTGTGGGCTTCCTGACCAGAGCCACTGAGTGGAGGTGCACTGGGAACGTCTCCATCAGAAATCTGCTTAGTTTGCTTGTCTCTTTCAAGAAACTCCTGCTATCATATTCACATGTAAATTAGCAAAGAAAAATACAAATAACCGCGTAAAACATCTGACACAGTAGTCACTAGACTTATATTGGTGGATTGCATTTAAAATTTAATCTAAAAGTGGGAATTTGTCGTTAGCGGAATTTTGTTTCTCAACTTGGAAAATTTAAGGAGGTACAGGATTTCATCCACCCAAAACTGCTACAAACTAGAACATTTATGTCGTTGATTCCATATAGCACATCCATCCAATATAATGTAATACATCGAGTCGACACTTAAATTTTTAAACATCCCGGCAACACACCCAACAAATATACTTCATGGACTTACTTTTCCAGCTACAAACTCTCTATTAGTCATCCACAAAATTTATACCTTGATTGAAATGACAATTGATTCTATAAATCACAATGAACTACTTTCAAACTGATACATTCTAGGTAATACTGGATAGCACGGTAAGAACTGTATTATTTCTACCAAGGACCAATCTAAATAGCAAATAGAATAATCCATTTCATTCTTGTAAAGCAAAAGGGTTGCTTTGGCATATCTTCAGGGTACCAATTATCATTTGCCATTGCAATTCTCTTCAGATACTCTTTAAAGAATGAGTAGATAAGTCCATATCTCAAACACAACATTAAGAAAATAAGTGGGAAAAGCTACCTAACTCAAGAATTGAAATATACCCTGTGAACAGCCAATACAAATTAATCTTCAAAAATTTCTTCAATTGAGTAATCATAATCAGTATATCAAATGCACAAAAATAAATTAAACTTAGAAGCATACCTTTTCAGGAGAAATCTCCGTGTTGGATTGCGACGGAATGCTAGAAGAGTAGCTCTCCGAAATGTAGGTTCCTCCTCTCTGAGGCACAGCACTAGTAATACTTCTCACACCTGTAGAACCACATTCTGAGCTCATAGACGAATCAGATGACTCGTTCTCCTCTGAATAATCATCCTGCCCATTTCCATACCTATAGCTCCCTCTCCCTCCCCGCCTCTCATTTCCACTCACTGGCTGTCGCTGCCCAATCGTCTCCTTTGAAGAACTAAAATCCGAGTACCCATTATCACTACCATAATTCTGCTTCCTTGACAAAGGCATAGCATATCTCTGAGCTACACCATTAGGAATCCGGCGCCTCGGTTCATCTTGTGGAGATGAATCCAGTGAATAACGCCCACCATACACTTCCTCTTCTGAGTCCATGCTCTCATCCATATCAGACCCAGACCCAGTATCATCGACGCCGACATGGATCACCGGAATTACCACCGATGGCAAGTGCCCACTTCGGAACTTGGCCGTAGACGGTAGCCCGGCACCTCCCCGGCCACCATTACCAATCCAAGGCCTCTGAATCGGAATAGAAATTGGAACTTCCCTTTGCCTATTACCAACTTCCTAAAAATTCATGTTTCAAACATGATGAAACGATGTCAAGTTACAAAGTTCCAATAACTACAAAAGGGTTGAAAATTTTAAAACAAGAAAACAAAAATCATGTGAGAAAAAAAAAAATGGTACCTTGAGACTTTCATTTCTAACCCATTTAACAGCTTTAGTATCAAGTCCTTCAGTAAACATTGCTGGATTTTTAGGGCTCTTGCTGGGATTCAATAACTAGATTTCCAGTTAAAAAACTGTTTCTTCTCTCTCTCTACTACAAGCACCAGAAAACACGCTGAAAACACACAACAGAAGAAGAAGAAGATTAGGAAGAAAGATTCAAAAACTGTTCTCTTTTCACTGCAACTAGACAAATTACTACTTGATCTATATATCTGTTTCTCTGTCTGTAACCAAAGTTACCATGTGAGAAGAGAATTTCTGCTTCCAAGAATCAGAGATTTCAAATATTTAATTACCATTGAAGGAACAGCATGTTTATGTTCAAATAAGGCTGATTAGTAATGAAAAATACTGAGATAATATTTTACTTTTTTTAATTAACTCGGAAATAATTGTCGTAACGGGAAATGACGTGGCAACTTGGGGTTTAATTTGGCTTTTTTTTTTGGCCTTTTTCTTTTTTATTTTTAAATTGTAACGGTCGAGGGTTTGCGTGGGAACGTTTGGACAAGTGGAACGGCATATTCGCCGCACTCGCATGGTCGTGACTCGTGCTTAGCGGGTCCAGTTAAGTAGGGCTTAACGTGATATTCCGATTTAGTCCATGTATTATATCAAGACTACCAAGACTACCCCAAATCAAATCCCGCTTCCTGGAGCTCCAGTCCAGAGATCCTCTCTGAAGCTGCGAGAGCTTGCAATGACAAGAATCCATTTAGGTAAGTTCTATAGATTTTTGGTGAATTACACATAATAAATTATACTTTTTGAAGATAATTCAACATTATTGCAATTGCTCATGATAGGGCTTGAATTTTATGAAGCTAAGGGATTAAAATTTTGAAAAATTGTATATGAAAAAACTAATGTTGGAATATTTTTTTTCACATAATGACAATTGCTCATTATTAGAAGGGTCCAAACCCATCATTATTACTCTCTTTTCGAAGTTTGAATAATGGGTGGTAAAGAGTCAGGTGGACAAGATAGATAAGTTGATGAAGGCTACTGGTTTTGAAATTTAAACTTAGGAGTTAGAATTTTTAATTATTTTTATTTTTTTCTTGTGTTTTTTAATAGAGACGAGAGAGAGAGAGAGGCAAGCAATTACAAGTGGGGCATATGTGCCATTTTCCTCGAGCCGGCAAAATTCAAAACCGAAAAGGAATACTAATAATAACTAGGCAAAGCAAACAACAACAACGTGGTCTCACTTCACTGTCCCCCATCCCCCAATAAACCAACGTCTCAATTCACTTTGCTATCCTTTCCCATTTCAAAATCCTCCAACCCCACTTAATTTATATAATGTCTTTGCTTTAAAATATGGCATGCCTCTCCTAATATGTATCCCAATGCCTCCTTACCAACATATATTTCTAAGATACCTACAACTAATATATATATACAATTAAAAGAGTGTACCCTTTAATTTGTTATGACTGCAAGATAAACATTCTTGGCTCCCACCTATTAATTTTAATTTTTGGGTGTGATAGTTTCTACATTAATATTAAAGTAAAAAGTTTTAGGTTCAAGTCTCTTAACGGCATACATAATAACAAGTTGATATGTATTATTAGGTATTAATATATTGTAGCTTATCTAATTAAGTATCTAGCCTTATATAAGATGGAGGGTTCAAATTATCTCTTCCAACTTCATATAAAATGAGAAATTATTATTCTCCTGATAGTAGTTAGTACTGCCCATAATTTTGTTTTCATTAATTTAAAATGATTTATGCTATATAAATTAATAAAAAATATATATATATTTTTGGGTTAACTATAATTTTGGAGGGAAGTAATTTTTAACTACACTTTTTATTTAAATTAATGTACAATTCGATTTGTATCGCAATTTTAGCATCATCGCTCATTGAGACTGCAACTGCCACTCTTCAGATTACTACAAGCTTTACACGCGCAGGACACACTACCACCGTCGTCGTCATGACGGTGGTTCAGCTAAAAAGCAGTTTTCAGCCTTTTCTGGGGATCTCAGGGCCAATATTGATCATGTGATGCACTCGGTGTGCGCATGTAAAGCAGCAAATTGACAACTGATTTACGTGGAAAGATAATTCAAAAGAAAAAAATAAATAAAGCCATTATTTGCGTAAGTATTAAGTTTAAAGGACTCCTATAATATATATATATATATATATATATATGTGAAATTTCCTCCACTTACATGTTGAAAACACTATAGTCAGAAGTTGTGCTGGCCCCTAATTTTTTGAATATCTAGCTCAACTATAAACACTCTTTGGCTGCTGAAATTCAAATTTTTAGCATAAAGTCAGCACATATATAATTGATGATGCGATAAATCATTAAAAAGAGCCAAAAAGTCGATAGTATACTGTTCAATCTGTCTTTTTTCACCACATGTACATGGCCGTATTATATTATAGGTGAGCCAATCTTTCAAACATTTAAATCAAACTAACTTGCACGGCTTGCTCTAATTGACTGGGTCATATTGTCATTATCCAGAATTTCTTTTAATTGTTTCTTTAATCCTACCGGTTAAGTTGAACAACCGACCCTTCTCCCAACCATTTCTTCTGTTGTGTAATAAACCAATCTAACTTGTCTTCTTTTCCTGATAAAAACAAGTAAAATATATATATATTATGCAAATAAAACTTATAGATTAATTCAAAAAGTTAATTTAAAGAGCGTAGGAAATTTTATTATTATTATTATTATTGTTTTGCAATAAAAGAAGGATAAATTATACAACTGCCTTACTACAAATTCAAATGGGAGCAACTTGGAATAAATTATACATGTTGGGTTGATAGAAATAGAGAAAATAAATAGGAGGATGACGAGTCATTTTCACACCTACTAAGAAACTAGGAAGAAATGAGAAAGACAAATTCTAGTGGAGAAAGCAGAGAATGATTTGCATGTAACAATACGAGAGAACAGAATGAAAAGGAGATCGACCTGGAAGCAGCGTACTAATTACATCATGAAAGCACAGGCATACTCAATAGCTAAAAAAAAAAAAAAAAGCTATCCATGAAAAATGCAGAGAAAATTCGATAATATGTTGTATGTTTGACAACAGAATAATGATAAGAGACTCGGATTCTGAGTAACGAGTACCAATCATACAATATTATCATCCAATTTTATGGAACAATGCAAAAGAAATTCTTCTACCGTTCCTTCCTGTTTGGAATATTAGATGAAAAACCAAATTCACAGTCCAAAACAGAAAGACTGAGAAAAGAAAAATGGTGTTACTGAGAATGCTGTAGCAGAGATTATTCACAGTAGGCAGGACACGAGTTCAGCATGCAGGTACTTTATTAAACATTGAAAACATGATTCAGTTATACATAGGTCTCCTGCGGTAAGTGAGAAAATAAATTACTCCAAAGATCACAAAAATTTGCCTTCATTTATCCCAGGCTTGAGCTTATGGACCGTAATTCCAATTTGAGCATACTAGGTGTTTCACAGAGATGAATTGGCACAAAGCTGAAGCTCTTCTTGATACTCAAAACATAAATAAACGGTGGCTTAAATATAACTAATCTTGGGGGTATCTTATGCAAAGATTAAATCAACATTACACTCCCCGAGAAAGACTTTGATGCTCCTAGGTGAACCACAACTGCCTTCGGCAATGAGTGCTCTGTCATTTGCTGCCATGTGTGTTATAATCTTGTAAATCATTTCAATCTATCACAAGAGGGAAATTGACTGTTAGAAGAGCTCGTGCCAAGTTGAAAAGACCCAAAAGAAAGCAATCTTTCCATTTTTTATGTGATGTATGAGACAGCCAAGAATATAGCAATATATACCTGTTCAGAAGCATGGCAACGATCAGCTATTTCATCAAGTGTCAACGGTTCAACTGGCTCTTTGCAGCTGAAAGCAAAAACAAGTAGAAAATATATTGGCATACTATTGGTAAATTCAAAAGTAAGCTATTTCGAGCCTCTGCACGGGGCACTCAGCAGTACAATCTAGGGATTTAATCAA
Organism: Paratinospora sagittata; assembly: GCA_035771175.1. Taxonomy (NCBI): domain Eukaryota; kingdom Viridiplantae; phylum Streptophyta; class Magnoliopsida; order Ranunculales; family Menispermaceae; genus Paratinospora; species Paratinospora sagittata. The sequence goes on from CM069594.1 coordinate 35,538,322, forward strand.
TTTAGTCCTTGCAAATGAATATCCTAGTCATAGAACTTGTTTTAAACCACCTGATGATTGGTTAAGGATAAATAAATTTTTGGAATGCCAGTTACTACTACGACAATAACACATGGAGATGTACCTGGCTTCATTTAGTACAGCTAATACCCTTTTCTGAAGAGCTAATACTTCTCCTGCAGCCTTTTTCCCAGCCTCTACACCTGAAATTACATTTGATAAAGTAAGAATGAAGACAGTCACAAGAAGCAGCTCATTCATAAGAAAACTTTCAATTTAGATTTTGCTTGGCAGAAACTATGTCAATTAACTGCAAAATGGGATCTGAACAAGGCAAAATGTATAGAAAATATTTACCAGGTTGGTGGTAAGCATTAATGTTGACAAGTGATGCATAAATCCCAACAGCTCGCTCATAGAGAGCAATTAGAGCCCCAGCAGACTTAGGAGTTACTTCTTGCACTGTGACTGTAATTGATTCTCGGTCATTGGCATAGAGAGCAGACCTTGTTCCCTATACACACACACATTGAACATTAGTAAAAGAATTAGAAAAAAAGATAAAACCACGAAGAACACACAACCATACATAACAAATTAGAAACTACTTTTTGCAGCAATAGATGTAATTCGTAACTACTTTTTGCAGCAATTGATGTCTACTACCATCTTTCAAAATGTACATATGTAAGTAACAATGTACAAGATCAAACCATCCCAAAATTGAAAACATACCTGCAGCATGCCGAAAAGGTAATCACCACAAGTTACACCTGGTTCAAGCTCCCAATCATGACCAAGGGGCCTATCACGTAACACTTCAATAAAAGTGATAAAGAAGTTGTGCACCCCCTCTCGCAGTTGTTGAATGTAGCTATACTCCAGAGGATGTAAGAGTGTCACACTTCCATTCTTAACATCTAAGTGAACAAACAGAACATGAACAATAAGTGAGAGTGAAAACCTACGCATGTTGATCTGTGCTCCCTTTATTTCCATAGACAGCAATCCCTTGATTCACCTGGACATAAAAAAATATTTGGATAAGGTATGTGGCATCACATATCAGAGGAAAATTTGCATGATCTAGACAGACAATCCATCCATTTAGAGCTTAATTCAGACTCCACAGTAGGGAGAATGTTTTGTTTTCCGTTCTTCATCTTCAAGATACAGGAGCTACCGAGTTAAAAAAAAAAAAAAACTACTGCAAACCCTATATCATTCATTCCATAAAGGGCATTGCCTAGTGCATGAGGCATCAACTATAGCAGGGTCTGGGAAAGGGATGATATATGCATCCTTAGCTCCAAGTCACTATGGAACAAACCAAGATCACATGTCAATGGGAAATCCAACTCCAACAACAATACAATGACAAAACAAGTACACCAAAATGGTGATTATAATAGTATCTACACCAATCTAGTACTAAACCTTTAATTAGCCAAAGTGCATTCGACTGTGAGAGAAGGTCATTAGCTGGAAGTTTATTAACTGTTGTAACTACCTGTGTATTCTAACAGAACTAACTTGTAAAACAGAGTCTGGTATATTAGTTAGGTTCAGAGACTTCTGGAATGTAAAGGTAGTTAAGGTGGAGCTAAATCTGTTACAAGGTTGTTATGAACTCACCTATGAGAGTGAGACAAGTGTACAATGAGCAGCTATAAATACAAGAATACCTTGCTCAACAGATTCTTGAGCCGAGAACCAAAACTCATATCGACTAGAATGTTACTAGTCTGAAACATGACTAAACGTTGAGTTTATTCTAACTAGTAACTACACTACTGGAATAAAAGTGTAATGTGTAAATAATTTTTTTAACCTTATTCCCATAGCACATAAAAAGGGGAAAAAAAAATGTTTTGAGATATATGACTTTAATTCCAGGGGTTGATCATGTTGGACAATTTGTAAATTCAAAATCGGAAGTCGGAACACTTTTGGAAGAAACTAATGACAAAAGCAAAAACCAAGATTAGAGCACCTCAGGATCCACTTCTTTCTTTTTTCTTTTTTTTTTGAAGCAAAAGCGGATTTTCTGCTCTTTTTGAAGCAAAAGCCAAAATGCAAAATAGGTGGGGAACCAACTTTTGCTTAAAAATAAAGCATGAACTCATGTTTTCTGATCTTTGATGATTATACCATACTCCATCAAAGTAATCTTCAGCTCACAAAATATGCCAAAATTGCATTAATTCTAAAGCTTAAAAACATATGGAAAGCATAACATAAGTTATCAAGATAGGCAGCAATTTTTATGCATACCTTATTACCATGCAAGTCAAACTCCTTTCCCAGAGACTCCATGACTAACTGTTGCAAGTACCTACTAAAAAGTAATAGGCTATCCTTATATGGAATAACAACCATGTCCTGTGAAAATTTCTACAAGAATAAATTCAAAGTGATTTCAATGGATGAATCAGAAATAAAAAACGAAAAGAAATAAACAGAAATATAAACCTTGGATCCCACTCCATCAGTAGCCCAATACCAGCACAAAGCCAGCAAAGCTGCAGGGTTATTCTTCACCTGAATAAGAAACATACTACATAAGTAAGAAGAAAGAAAAGAATACAGTATAAATTAGATCTTTGTCTACTTGAAGTTCTCATAAACAGGAAGCAGGATGCCAATAAACAGATTTATTTGGTCTCTTGAACAATATTTAGAGAAGAGTTTCATGAGTTGAGAATAAAGTTGTAATCCCAAATTTCCCACATACAAAGGAAACTTCTCCTGTCCAATGAAATTCTGCCTAATTTGAGGAAACAACTTAATCATTCCCTAAGGTAAGGAATGCGCATTTCTTTTCATTGTATAAAGAATGTTTTATTAAAAGAAATTATTCAAAACAATTCCTTTGGAATGAAGGAATGGTACTAAATGATTTCAACAATCTATTCACCCGTGAACCTTACTGGCCTGTAGATCAAGATGTCTCGGTTTATGAAATAGATGTAGAAACCAATATCACGTCAAATAGTACAAAGTAATAATAAGGGAAAATCCACTAGTAAGCTGTACCACAGTGCTTCTGGTTTCCTCGTCCATTAGTGCTGCACCAGCAAGCATTTCTCTAATGTTTATTCCCTGAATCCACAATAGTACAAACCTTAATACAGTACTGCAAATACAGAAAATACATAAATTGAAAACCAAACACCCATCATAACTAATAAGACAACATACCTGGAGTGCCGCTGGAAGTAGGCCAACTGCAGACATTTCAGAGGTTCGACCCCCCACCCAGTCAAACATGGGAAATCTAGCTAACCATCCTTCAATTCTGGCTGTATTATCTAATAGAGAATTTTCTTGTGTAATAGCAACACCCTGCATGGGACTCCAAACAAACAAAACCTCAGCAATTAAAGCAAAAGACTGGCATACAAAAAAGCTAATGTCAAAGTGCCGTTGCTCAAGTCAATGCTTTGCTCCACCGTACTGGCCATCCAAAATTGACACACAAAAAAGGCTGGCATGCAAGAAAGCTATATATCTACATTTACCTAGATAAAGTTATAGTTGAATCAATTATCTTCTGAAAGATGTATGGCCACAAGCAGAGGTGCTATTCCATGCTACAGACAGAGGATTTGCTTTCTTAAAAAAAAGGATAAATTTTTGGAAGCAAGTCACCATTTACAGACCAAGTATTACTTAATATTTATAATCAAAAAGAGAAGACAAGTATGTTTGATAAAGTAGAAAAGCACCTCAGGTATCAATGAATTTTTTGTGTGGAACATTTTATGAGATAACTACATAACTATTATTTTAATACAAGAAAAGAATTGTGTACATACAAAAGAAGAGAAAAAAGCAGAAAGAACCTGAGACCAAAACCTGTTTTGAGAATTCCAGGCCAGCTTCACGAAAGGCCTTCTGAACTTCCAATAAACCATTTCGAGTTTCAGGGGTACCTCCACTCTGCATAAGCAATTATGACAAATTGAGATGCAATGCCATCCAAGAGATTACGAGAAAAACAAAATCAGGAAGAGTAAAGAAGATTCAAATATCCATTGCAGACCTTCGAAATTACAATTACTAGTGTAGATGCCAGCTCCGGTCCAAGCTGAGCAATTTGATGATCAATTCCAGCAGGATCAGTATTATCAATGAATCGAATCTGCAACAATGGAGAAAAAAAAAAGTTATATTAAGATTAATATTTGCATCCCAGACGATCAAATACAAAATCATAGAGTGCAAACTAGCCACAAACACACGCACACAAACAAAAATTAAACAAAATCTTCATTCAAAACGTGAACAATATAGCATTAATCTCAAAATGCATAGAAGGTGAAATAGCAACCTTCACTAAAGAGGGTATCAGCAATCTCATTAGCACTTCCAAGTACAGAGTTAAGCAAGCCGAAATGCTGTTAACATATGCAAAGTTTACAGGTCAAAAACATGGCAAAAAAATGAAACCCGCGAGATCTTTTTATTTTTCTTTTTGATTTTTATTTCCCATGTAGTAGCCAAATATTAGAGAGAAAGCACACCTAAAGAAAGTAGTTCTACCTAGCCATTTACACAAATCAACATGCACAAACAACCAAAGGTAAAAGCATAAACAAAAAAATGCACAGATGCCATTCCATTCCTTGAAACAAAAATAAAATAAAATAAAATGAAAGGAAGAGGAAATTAAAGGGTAAAAACTATAGATGGTTGAATATTCATCTTCCTAATAAATACAAGTTTCATTTATTTAGCAAGTTCGTAATACAATGAAATAGAATTTTAACATATTACGTAGGAAATAAGAAGAGATAAAAGAAATGTCAAGAATAAAAGGACTATCAAGAAAGTATCATCTCAAAAACAATATACATGATACATCAATGTATTCAAAGGATAAAACCATTTTTGAGTAGGAGAAAGATAAAAACAACTTCCTATTCAATGCACAAGACTAGCAGCAAAAATACATTTAACACAGTAACTTGCACTTGTAAGTTTCAGACTCACCTTTAGAGGAGGGTTATCAGGTGCTAATGCCTCAGCAACGAACTGAGGTCCCAAAGCGGATCCTCCAATCCCCACAGAAAGTATTTGTGTAAAGCGTCCAGCTGGAGATGATGGGGGCTTAATCTGTTTTTAACTTAAAATTTCAATATGAAATTATAGAGTTGGGAAAGAGAAGGCTGTAAATTCTTCCAACAATTAATTAGACATGATTCTACTTCTACCTTTGCCTCAGGTATCTAATTGGTTAAACACGCATCACAAAAAAACAACCTAGCAATAAGCTTTGAAAGGTACTTAAATGGTTAGAGACATACTAGCACGCACAAGGTTTTTTTTTGGGGGGAAGAAACAATCAATATATTGAAATAAAATAGAAAGGTACAAAAGGGCTAGGAGAACCAGCAGTACTCCACCGCCAAGAGACAAAGGCCGCAGAAAGAAAAACAGATTACATTATATTTCCCCAATTTCTAAGCCATTCGTTAAGAGAAAACAATCTAGCAAACTAGAACTCACAACCCAACTCAAGGCCACTAACTTAGAAGACTCCCACACAACAAGTGCATTACAAGATTTTTATTCAGACACTCTATGATTCCTCTCCAGCCATAAAGACCAAACCACCAAAAAGAAAGCTGCTTTCCCAATTTCTTTCGAACAACTAGGCCACCCAACTAAATGCCAAAGAAAGAAGCAGTTCTTGAGAAGAACATCCACCTTTCCCACACCAATTTGGCAAGCAACTTCCCATCTAAGAAGAACACCCACCTTTCCCACACCAATTTGGCAAACTTGCAATGAAAAAACTTGCTCTATAGACTCTCCATCCTGTAAACATAAGATGCAACAATAGGGGGAAAGTAATGGGCCCGACAAAAGAGACTGCAAGACATCACAAGTATTGATCTTTTCGCACGCAGCAAGCCATCATAACATTTTAACTTGGGGCAGGATATGAGCTTTCCAACTGGCCGAGATTAAAGGAAACAAAGGAAAGAAATCGCAATCAATTAAAGACTCAAAAAAGGAATTACAAGTAAAAGCACCTAAGGAATCAAAAGACCAAACGAATGTATCAGAACAACTCATCGAAAATTGCACTCTGTTCAGTTTGGAGAGTAATGCACCAATCTCTCTCTTCTCTAATTGAAAGAGCCCTAGGAAAGTGGAAATCTCAAGTAGGAGTTGTAGAAGAGTTACAAGACCACAATGAAAAAAGGAGATGGGATGATAATAGAGATTAGACAATCTATAAAGGTGAGGAAAGACATCAAAACTAGAATTGTCACACCATTTGTCTTCTTGAAATCCATCCCCATTACCAATCTTAGGAACGATGTAGTTATTGAACTCTGGAATGAGCGAGGAAATGAGTTTCCAATGACTCCTAAAAATAGATTTGGAGGTGAGTCCCGGTGTCCCTGCCTAAAGAAGAAAGGCCAAATCAGCTCTTAACAACTTCAAGCCCCTTGGGTATTATGTTCTCTAGGAAACCTCCACAGCCATTATGCCACCAAAGCTATGTTCCTTAAAAGAAGATTCCCTATTCCCAAGCCACATTTGTCCACCGGTCTTTGCACCGTCTTCCAATTGACTAGATGAGAGGACCTCCCCCTTTGAACTACTTCCCAAAGGAAAGACTACAATTCCTTCTCAATCTCTTTCATTACCCCCCTAGGCATTCTAAAAAGAAACAAGAAGTAAATTGGAATAGCCATGAGACCTAACTAATGAGCATGAGCCTCCCTCCCCTTGATAAGAAATGCCTCTTCCAACCCCCTACCACTTGGAAACCTTTGACACATCTAAGTCCTAAAAGCAAGTTTTTAAGGGATTTCCTCCTAGAAGGAGCCCTAAATAGTTTAATGACCAAGATCCAATGTTGCAGCCAACGCTTCTTGCCAACCTCAAAAGCACCTCCTGAATCCTAATCCATGTTAAATCCTACAATCTAGCTTTTAGCCATATTCACCTTCAAACTCGACAGCCAACAAAAACTCTGAAGCACTCTAAGAGTATCCAAAACACATTTTGCTCCGACCCATGCAAAAGAAAGAAAGTGTCATCTGCATATTGTAAATGAAAAACTTCAGCTACATTTTTCCCAATCACAAAACTTTTGACAATGGCACATTGTCACGCTTTTTGCATCATTCTTTCTAACACATCCTCTACAAATGTAAACAAGAAAGGAGTTAAGGGGTTGCCCTATCACAAACCCCTTTCCTCTACAAACTTTTCCCTCAGTCCAAACTTTAAAGGACCAAAGTTTAGGGTGAATTTGAATTTTAATCATTGACCTGACCGAATTGCCCAAATCCAATCAGGTGGCTGGTCAAGTTTCTTGTGTCATCAGTTTCATGCACACCCACACCCCTAATAAATATCAACAATAAAACTAATATGTCTATCCACAGCCCAGTAGTAGTAATAATAATTATTTTTTGAATTTCATAACTGCCTTGACCATCAAATCAAAGATTATCTTGGATACATCCTGATCATCAATTTTTTTGGGCAAGCATTCATCTAAGTTAGTTAAAACGGGATACCACCAAAATGCAATACAAAGGGCATCAAGGAGACCTATCAATAAGAAGAACCTTGATGAAAAAGAACAAAAATGGTGACTCTCCTACGCCTATAAGAGTAATAGGCATAAGCTTCTCCAATGGAAGTCACTCTATAGTACAGGTCTTTTGAAGCAACAAATACGGCAGTCAGTGGCATCTCACACTGAGAAATATGCCATTTACAGGTTGAACTCTCACTTAATTTTGATTATTAGGACATTGTTGGTTCTTACGTGCACTGTTGTTGTGTCAACGAGTAATAAACCTAGCTCTTTGACGTTACAGTACCAGCTATATATCTTCATTCGGTAATATCAACCATAAATGAATCTTCCAGGCGCAATTACAAACCCTAAAGGAGTACAAAGTGAGAAATCAATTGAAAATGCAGAACTCCTGACCTGGCCACTAATAATCTCGTCCGCGAATTTACAGATAGCTTCGAGCGTGTTCTCAATCTGCACCCTCAGAAACGAATTAGGCGTAAGCGTAGGATTCCGAAGCCAGTAATGTCCAACCATCCGTCCTTCATCAGGATTAGCAATAGCACCTTTCTCCAACTCCTGCATCGCGCGAAACGCCTCCTGTAACCTTGGCTCCATCTGCTCCACGAACTCGTCCGTAAACCCTACCCGACTCACATCAAGAAACAACCCTATATCCTTATGCTGGTACAACCAATCAACGTACCGATGCCACAGAGCTTCCCAATCCTTCTCCAACAATCCGATCTTCTCCTCGGGAAAACCGTCATCAGTCCTCGACAAACCCGCCGGAATATCCCGAGCCACAGAGTGATTCGGCCTCAGACTCTGACTCCGATCGACGATGAACTTCGAGCGGATCTGACATGAGATCGGATCCGTCCGGAGAGACCGAACAATAGGCGAAGAAACGAAGGTCGATAACTGTCGCCGTCGGAGGAGGTTTTCGGGTTTGACGGTTGAGGAGGAAGAACAGATGCCGGAGATTGACGCCATGAGAGAAACTCCGAGGATTAAAACAGGAAGCGAAATGAAGAAGAAAGAGGGTTTTTCAGTCCATCATGTTGTTTGGAATGGACTGAAGTTACCGAACCAGAAAGAACGAGGAGTCACGTGGCTTCCGTGTATGTGTAATGAGCTGGTTATAGCGGTTGCACATACACGGGTGACGGGTGGTGCGTGCACGTGTAAGGGACGACGATGCCGAGGGGCTCACGTGCGAGAGGTTTTGTTGTGTTTCTTGTCTTCGTTGTGTACAGCTTGGCGGTTTTTTTTGTATGGAATTGATGGTCTGAGATATGTATGTTCCCTGATATTGAGAGGCGAATATCTAGAGTAGTGGGAATATTCCAGTTTCGGACGTATTGATGCTTGAAAAAATTGCATTTTTAAAAAAATAATATTTTTTTCTTTAAAAAAGATAGAAACATTTGTGTTCTGATTACTAACAAGTTTTCAAAAAAAATAAAATCTCTAGCAAAAATGTCAAAAAAATGTATATTGGATTTGAATTAATTAGTTCTTCTAGTTCAAGATCAGATATTTGCAGATCTTCAAAGTGAGTCAGATAGGCTACTGGACATTTGCCATGCATTTAGTTTGTGGTTTAAAAATTGAATAAAACCAAAGAACATAAAACTTTAAAAATAAGAATAACATGTTTTCTAAGTAAATATTGAAAAATTGTTTCTAAATATGACCAACCAAGATTTTTAAGAAAATATTTACTATATCCTCTTAATCACAAACCAAACAGGGCCATGTATATCTTCAGCTTGTAAATCAAAGTAAGCAACGCAAGTAAATTAAGACCATCCTTATATAAAGTAAATGACCATTTTTCTTTTTTTATTTGGCAGGTGTAGTTCTTGTATTAATATTTGATGAGCATTCTCAAGAAACCAATCAACTATATAGGGGAGATCACCCTGTGCTGCATATAAGATAATCCCACACCATATGAACTGTGACAATATTACAAATTGGCATGTAAACTCAACTAACCCTACATAATAATCTGATCACATCTAAAACCCCCATGAGTTTGACAGGTCCTTTCCAAACGCAATAAACATCATTCGTCGCCAATAACCAGCTCCTTCAGCTCCTCAATTTTATCGGCTAATTCTTTCCTATTTTCCTGATAAAAAGTTAACTAGTCAGTAAGGCTCCCTGAATTAAATAGGAATAGGAAGATAGGTAACTCAACAATCGCCCTTGCATGCATACCCACCTTGAATATCAGATAGCGGTAACTGAACCAGACACTGTAAGCAAGACCCACGAGTTCCAATGCCTTGGGAAACTGTTCCAAAAGCATGGTACGGAAACTTGTTAAATTCAACCGCTGTTTACTTTGATTCTACAGATACAAATGCAATACATACCAGTGGAATGGAATCAACGGCACGAATAACGGCTAATGCAATCCACAGAACAAAAAGAGCACCACTTCCATAAATGAGAGTTGAATATTTATCCTCAGAGTCTAGCTGCATGTAGTATAACCAGGCAGACAGTCATTGAGATAACAAGGTAATGCCAAAGAAAACCAAGATATCAACAGATAATATAACAAACATTTAGAATACTAAAAGATTCTTTTCACATGGTTATGGTCATTTCGGATTGAACGAAGCAAACCTTAATGTTGAACTTCTCAAGAAATTCAAGGAGCGGCGTTTGTTCACCAGTAGAAGCTTCTTTTATCTCTTTCTTGGGTTCAGTTGCTTCTTCAGATTGTCCATAAATGCTAGTAGAAGTCTCTTCGGAAGTTGTTGCTCTCACCAAATGACTACCAGCATAGAGCAACACTGAAAGAGAAGAAAGTATTGGATAATGTTAGTAATCATTCTCTTAGCCTCAAAATGGTATGCAAATAGCTCACAACCTTTAAAAAGCAGTCCGTTCAGGATGCACTTGATAGCATCATCCATCACTTAAAGAGAGAAAATAGCATCACCAGCTAGCAAGCATGATGCCACTCTCGAGCAAGTAGCAACAAGGACTGCATTAATATCACAATACCACAAACAGAGGGCTCTAGCTCAAGCACATAAGCTATTTGGTAAGACCTCTTTTCTCAGTTTGGTAATGGTAGTCAATGATTTTACAATGTGTTTGTAACCACCCCAAATTAGAATAATCAACCTATAGTAAGAATTGTCCTCCAACCATAGGGTTTTGAGACAAGGAACAATATTTGAGTTGTTCAAAAAGCAATTGCCTAAGAAAACACATAAAAGAACACATTGATCAGCTTGCAGCAATGTCTATAGAACTCCCCTGGGAACATTGAACCTCACTACTTTCTCAATGTTTATAAATACTTAATTTTTCTAAAATTATTGGGTGATTTCTATGAAGCTTTATAGATTTATTGTCTAATGGACTTCAAATTTCAATTTGAGATCAAGACAGGAAGCCAACTTGCACCCTATTAAGCAGGCCAAGGGGAACTAATTCCAGCTTGGCAAAACAAGCCATAAGTGCAGCCTGCTGCAATTCAGTTCAACCCATATTTCATCCCAGAAAACTGGTCCAGAATGCTCCACGTTGCAGCCAAAAGCAGTTGAGACTTGAGATACACCCCATAAGATAGAACAATAACTTTAGCTCAAGTGCAGCCAAAAGAAAGCTTAATTAAAACTTTTTAAAGCCCAAATGAAGGCACTAAACAGACACGTGAGGAGGAGACAGATCCCAAACAGTTCTTCCATTTATCCCTATTCAAAGGAATTTGAAGCTTTTGGATCATAACATGCTAATGACAAGTATGATTCAAAAAGCAACAGTATTTGGCGGGATTGTTGAAGATAAGCATGAGGCTTAGCAGGCTTCATTTTTTTTTTATAACCCATAAGAAGAAGTACATCAACTTGCTAGCTAAAGGTCATCCAACTCAAGTGCCAATGGCTCACTGCCTCCTACTCCCCAACAATTTCTTCAACTTATCCCCATCCAATGGAACTCAAAGCTTTTGGAGAAAAACTTGCTATTAAAATATGATTCAATAAGCAACAGCATTGGAATAGACCCAATAGTCAAGAGAGCACATTACCACAAAGCATACTTATCTTGACTCCAACCCATATTAGTATATAACTTGTATCTTCCTCCACTTCCTCATCAAAATCTTTATTGACACAAATCATTACACTAATGGAAAATGAATGAAGTTCCAAAAAAAAACTCCATCTTTATTTTATAAGCTTCCTCCTTCCCCTTCCCTTCTTTTTTTTTTTTTTTTTTTTTTTTTTGAGAAGATACAAATCCCTCGAGGGGTATCCGAGGGCAAGGTGGGATGGTTGCCGGCTAGCTCGGTCCACCACCATGACACCCAACTAATCCCCACACCACGCGGGTGGGACACCCTAGCCAGCTAACCTAGTGAGCCCAACTAAGCCCCAAGCACCATAAACCAGTCCACCGCCATGGCACGCACAACGTATACCCGGGAGGGAGCGCCTAATGCGTCAGCGACAGCAAGCGGCTCCTAACTCCGCTACCAGCTCGAACCCACGACCTCTTCGATGCCCACCGAACTAGCGACCAACTGTGCCAACCCTCGTTGGCCTCCTTCCCCTTCCCTTCAAGTATGCTTTCACACAATTTTCATCAAAAATCATCTGATGTACTTCCTCTTTCCTTTAGGTATGCTTTCATGTGATTTTCCTCAAAATCATTTGATGTAAGAGTCAATAACCACCATAAATTATTCAAATTTTGCGCCTGATCAGACCCTTCAAGAAAAATAATAAGACATTTTAGGGTTCAACTCAACTCATGTCATAGTTGATCTGATGAAGTTTTCTATTGGCGACCGAAGACAACCCTCCTCCCTTACTCGTGGCAATGACAAAGTTAAAGAATACCCCCAACCCACATACAAAGACACAATATTAGAAAAAAAAGATCTAGGTGTAAAAAAATTAAGGCTATATGGACATATGAAATTGTCTCTTCAAACTCACCACTCACCAGCATCTAATTGTTAAAATTCCCTATTATCCCAGTTTATTACAGATTCATTTAGTTGTTTGAAATCATTGGATCTTATCAAAATCTTCCATTGACCTTGCATACAGGATTAATAATGAACAACCAGAAAACAAGAATTAACCTCAATAATGAACCCAATAAAATTGATCCCTTTGGCCTTGAAATTTGACTATATTATTACTTCAATAAGAACCACTAAAGTGTGACTTACAAATGAGCTCGTCACATGAACAAAAGGTGTCAATATGCAATCCAACCCCCATCTCAGTCTCTTAGGCACCACCTACTAATCCCGAAAAATTGAAGAAAACCCTAGGAGACCATCTTGACACGAGGAAACAATCCATAAATCGATTAAATTAGAGTCTTCTGAGAACCATAGTTCACACAAAGAAAGATATATAGATGAAATAAGGTAAAAGGATATCCACACAAGCCTAAATATGCCAAGAGGAGCAACTAAACCTCAATTTTACTAAAACAAAATCTAAAGTAGAGGAGAAACAAGCAGAAAATCAATCCCCTAACATCCATTCCCAATTCTTGTTATCACAAAATATTGATTTTTTTTTTCTGTAACCCATTCAAAATACTGCTAGATTCCTTGGATGCACTAATTGCCTGTACATCATATCTGGGTATAAATGCTTATCAATGTTCATTTGCTCAAATCAGATGCAAGCAATCTAAAATTATAATTATAATTTCTTCTGGCAGAATATTCCATTCCATGATCTAGTAGGAAATTGTCTCTTATAAAGGATCAATAATTGGTATCAATTTTGGCACCACAAACCCAGCCAAACCAGGTGACTCTTGCAACATCTAATTTCTATTTTTGAAACAATAGAAATGACTTGTAATTAAATATCCAAATGTTCAAATACTCAAAACCCAACTCCACCCATTTCACCAAGTGACTCAGAACTCGGTTTAGTCTAAGCCAGATTTAAAAAAATAATTATTGTTCTCCAAACAACCAATCTGACGAGTTCCAGGATTAATTGATTATCAGCAAAGTCAAGCTGAGATAAAGCTTCTCTTGAAAGTTTTAAGCCATGTTTTAGACGCTTCGACTCAATTATATCTAAGCTATAAGAAAGGTCGATACAATATCTTTTCAAATAACTGCTTTTTCAGGGTTTTCAAGAACAATGGTATCGATTATTCACTAATCCCACCACACTAATTCCAATAATTTCCACAAGGCGTCTACCAAAAATCAACGCCTTAACAAACAACAACACAAAACGACGCTTCCACAAATCATCTCAATAAACGATCAAGGCCACTCGTCGCCCAGATACACAACCTAGTTCATGCACATACAATCACAAATGAACTTCCAACCCATGTACGGCTACAAACATTTTAGCAAAACAAGTAATTGATGTAGAGAAACAGCCACCACGTAACAAAAGACGAGTTCGGAAAAGGGAATTGACCTTCGCAAAAACCCTAAAAAAAATAAATGAACAAATAAAGATGCATTTTTCCAAGTAAACGAGCTCTAGGGTTTTTGCTTGGGAAATGAGAGATGGAAACGAGTGAGAAGACGAACCTCGAGTACTTCCATGAGAAATCGCAGCACGCTTGTTGAGAGGAAGAGATTTCTTCGAGTGGAAACGAGAAGGGTTTGGACTGAGGAGATTGTGGTGAGGAAGATTTGAGATTGCGCGAGAGATGCAGAGCTCCATGGCAATCCAAAATCAGATGGTGCAGGAGCTGCTCGCTTCAGCTTTCGACCGCGCTTTCTTTTCTCTTTACTGCTAGTGCTCTCACTCTTCTTCTATGCCTAGCTTCGTAAAATGACCAAAACAACCCTGTATAATGTATATCCACGGCATCGGTACTTCGGCGCTGATCTTTATAATATTGATTTGAGATTTTTAGACTTGAGAGGCGTTCACTGATCGTGCAATTGCTTATATGGCTAACGGTCATATAGTGTTGACTATTTGTTCTTGAATGTTAGTTCATTTAGCCAGATTTACCGACAACGGTCCGTAATTGTGCTAAAAATGATAAAGAGGTAAAAAATTTGAGATTAAAATTTATGTTAACTTTAGTCAAATACCTCTACAGTACTCTAACTCTAACGCTCAAAGGATAGAAACACTACATGAAAAAAAAAAAGTTATTTCATTTAATAAGGAAACAATTCTTGTTTTAGTAGAAATAACGCATCCTTAAAGCCCAATATCCTTCTTCTTAGGGTATCAAGCCCTTTAAAAATTAATTAATCCCCACACCACAAAAGTGTCACCACGGATGTGAGTGCTAGCCTATGAGTGTAAGTCAACCGACCAAACTGAACTAAAACAGATGGGTTGGGTTGGTGTAATATTTGTGTTAGATTGGGTTGATAAGATTTTTAACCCAACTTGGTTTGGGTTGAATTAGAATTTGACCCTAAATCAATCCAATCAAACTTGATCCAACCCAAAAACACCTAATGATATTTATAAATTTTATTAATTATTTTTATAAGACAATATAAATACTTTTGAGTTGGTTATGATAAAATATATCATTAATGGAGTGTTTTCAATTACTTTATAGCTCTCTTATTGTTTGAGTTAATTTGTATCAAAATTATCATAAAATCTAAAGCTAACCAGATTGACCAATCCGAATTAGTTTGGATTGAGCCGAATTGGGTTTAAGGAGCCCCTTATGCTAGCCCGTGTTTGATAATCCATCTTCAGGGATTCTGGTGTAATACTTTCTTTTAATGGGACCTATGCGACGAGTTGTTAACTGTTTAGGTATCACGTCATCATATATTTATTACTCTTTTTGTCTGTCAAAACTTGAACTCATGACCTCCATCTTCTACAACCATGTGCCAACCGCCCAGTTGACTATTAAAGTTATATTTAAATGGGTTTTTTAGAGTTTTCCTGAAAGTTTTTGTTTCTATAGTAGAGGTCTCAAGTTTTTAGAATTTAAATTTTGGATCATCTGCTCATTGGTCATCTTTCAATCAAATCGTCGTCACTCGGTTAGCATGTTTGACTGTTTCGCCCCTCTCTAATAGCAACTCATGTGACCCTCTCGGTAAGTATTATTTCTTACCTATCGGTAAAAACATTCAAATAGCCATAACTTTTTCATTTTAACTTTAATTTGAGTGATTCAAAATGTATTGGAGATCAATAAGAAAATTCATCTATCTGTAAGAAAATTTAAATAGCCATAACTTTATCATTTTAACTTCGATTTGAGTGATTTAAGATGATTTGGAAAGATATTTTCTTTCTCTTTCTAACGTATTTTGAATCGCTCAAATCGAAATTAAAACAAAGAAATTATGGTCATTTGAAGTTTATGTTCCGTTTGGTCAATTCGGTTATATAAACTTCAAATGACCATAACTTCTTCGTTTTAACTCCGATTAGAGTGATTCAAAATGCGTTGGAAAGAAGAAGAAAATATATTTTCGCATCTTGAATCACTCAAATATAATTTATGGCTATTTGAATTTACTTACCGATCGATAAATTTTTTTATTGATCGATAAGTAAATTCAAATAGCTATAACTTTATATTTATAACTTTGATTTGAGTGATTCAAGATGAGTTGGAAAAGATAAAGAAATGATCTTTCTAACTAATCTTGAATCACTCAAATCAGAGTTAAAATACGAAAGTTATGATTATTTAAATTTTTTTACCAATCGCTAATTTTCTTACCGATTGGTAAAAAATAATAATTATCGAGGGAGTCACGTAAGTTGCTATTAGAGAAAAAGAAAATAAAGTTAAGCACGTTAACTGAGTGACAATGATTTGATTGAAAGATGACCAGTTGCTTCTTAAAATTTTGACTGAACTCAAAATTTAAATTTTAAAAATTTGGAACCTCTGTTGTATAAATATAAACTTTTACGATCCACACTCTAGAAAACCCTCTTTAAAAATGATTTTTACGGAGTTGAGTGGTTACCATCAATCCAAAATTGTTTCTTAAATATTGCACCATGTCCTAATTCCTCTTGGCCCATCTAGACGTGCCTTTGTTGGCCTATAAAAAGGTGGATTGATACATGAAGAACACAACTTGATTGGTATTTATATGCCTTGACAAGTCTCACTGTCCCCTTTAATAGTAGCCTATTATAGCTTATAGATTATAATATATACACAAATGATAAGAAATAAATATTTATCAAAAGGTTGATGATGACCTCTTAGGTAAAATATTAACTCAATTACAAAATATTTTATTTTATTTTGAATTAATAAATAGTAAAAGTAATGTGTGAAGCACATATCTATACCTAGTGCACGTATATATAACAGTCTGATAACAAAAGTCAAATAACTGTTAATTGCTTATATGTTTTAATTTTTTTTTTTCAAATATTGGAGTTTGTGCTTTTCTCAGTCCACTTTTTTTTTTTTTTTGAAGTGTACGAGCCTTTTGAACAAGTCTAATCTTCATTCGACTGCAAGGTCATTGAACGGTTCTTTCTAAGTAGGTGCGACTAAGGAGAGCTGCCCAAACTTTTTTCATACCGCTTCACCTAAAGAGAAAAATGAAAAGAAAAAAGCAAGACTCCCTTATCCGAATGATAGAAATGCAGATGCTCCTTAATAGGTCTAATGAAGTGCGTCTACGTATGTTATTATTGGACGTTTATAAAAGTATTACACATAACTTGTCACATGTTATATGATATTTGAATTTCAATTTTATAAAATTTTGAAAAACAATGAACTCCAAAAAAAGAACCTCTAACTAGGCCTCTGCGACTCTATGCGAGAAAGTTTCAGAGTTTAATTTTTGGAGAAACTGATTTATATAGGAACGACCTTTAAGACTCAGCCTATTTTCACTGAGTTAATTGAAACATAAGTGTAACACCCCGTAATTTTAGTTAAATACATACGATAAATTACACGTATATCGAGATATATGATACACGTATATTATACGTATAAGCCAAGTATATGCGTATATAATATACGCGTGTATGAAATACATGCTATATTTCAAGAATATGAGCAAATAAAAAATATAAGTTTTATTAGTTGAATGGGTTGGTTAATTAGATATGTGAATTGATGTTGAATTAAATTGATTAATAGATGAGTTGCTTTAATAAGTTTAATAAGGTGAATGAGAGTTATTTAATTAAGAGGCTTTGAAAGCATAGGATCATTGTTTAATATATATTGTTAATCTCTCTCTCAGTGTTTAAATTAAGAGCTTAAGGGCATGGATAAACGTTATTGAAGAAGCAATATTGTTGCTCGATTTTAGAGGTTGGCTTAGAAACCCCTTGTAACCACTGTGAGTATAGTTTTCTTGATTTGGTTCTTGTATGACATTGTACGCATATAAAATGTTTGATTGTATGCACGTTATATTTATATATAATGCATTGAGTTTTATGGAGCATGCAAACTGATTTTAGCAATTGGAGTTTGTAATGATGTCATTTCGTTAAGAATTAGACCCGGATGAGGTTTTTCGAGTCTTCATTGTCAGTAGGTCTATACTAACAAGAGTTGCGATCCTTGAAATGACTGTGAATTGGGTAATGAGAGGTAGTGACTACCTTGTAACGGCCATACAAGGGTTAGACCCGCTCTCTTGCCTTGCGGAGGAGGGAGATTGTGCATTGTGTTATTAAAAACTCATGTAATTTATGATGTTGACATGTATAATATATTCGTTGAATGATGCATGTGTTGAATAAATGTTTGAAATGATTTTAAATATCATATTTCTCTAAATGTATATAATTGTCATCTCAAGAACTATATTCACTGAGCTGTTGTTTGCTCACCCCATTTCCTCCAATATTTCAGGTATTGAATCGAAGGGAAAAGGAAAAATCCGTAAGTACATCATAATGTCGCAAATAGAAAGCATACATTCTACCAAGTTCTTGTTCACCTCTGGATCTGGCCCTGTAACAGCCCTGGCTTGCTCTCTGACAGGGGTGGGAATAGTAACAGTAGCAGATGGATTTGTTGGAGTCTGCGGGGCTGACTGAAAAGGACACTGGTACGCTTTATGTCCCTTGTTCCCACATCGATAGCATGTGGAAAGAGGGCGATATGCAAATGAAGCTGTCTGCGACGCAGTGCCTGGCATGGAACGCCAACCACTCTGATTGCCTGTTCTCCTATGCTGCCACGGTGCCCGAACCGACAATCCCTGTGTCGGTGGCCTCGTAACAGATTGTGATATTCTGCTTGCCGGTGGTGGTAGCGTTGCTGCTGGAGGAGTAACTGGAATCTCCATAGCAGTAGGCCTCTCAACTATCTTTGCCTTTTTCTGTTTACCCTACCATTTTCTGTCCCATCTCTGCTTTCTCGGACCCTGATAGGGTACCTGCTGCTCTATACCTGCCTGTGATGTGGGTGTTGCCCGTGCTGGCCTATCTGTCATCTCCACTGTCTCATAATCCAGTGTCTGTCGCACTGCCTGATCATAGGTCTGAACACCAGCAAGAGCTAAACCTTTATTGATTGGGTCATTAAATCCTTCTCTGAGCCTCTTCATTCGCATCAGATCTGTTTGAACCATCTCAGGGGCAAACAAGGCTAGCCTATTGAACTCATATTCATATTCTCTCACAGACATGTTCCCTTGCTTCAATTCTATAAATTGCTTATGCCATTTATCAACCTCAGACGGGGGATAGTAAGTCTTGTAGAATACTTATTTAAACTTATCCCAGGTAACTATGTGTCCCTAAGCTCAGCCTATTGTCGGCCACCATCTCTTAACCTTACTCGAAAATTTAAATCGAGCAAGTATAATCTTGTCCCTATCCAGTGCATGCATGTCCTCAAATATAACTTCTATCCTCAGAAGCCAATCCTCAGCAACCTCTAACTCTAGACTGTCATCAAATATAGGCGGTTCACGTCTCTTAAATGCTTTCATCACATCTTTGTATCTGCGAGTCTCATCTATATCATCATGAGTCTCTACTGTATTCACTATTCACTATTCACCCCTGAAAGATGTAAATTATATTAAAATTATCAAACGGTCTACAAAAATCATGAAATAGAATCTAACCACATATTCGGGGTCCCTACAGTCTAGGGAGTGTTTTTCTACCTTTCAAGCGGATTTTTTTTATTCACGTTGGGTCAAAACCCCAATTTGTCAAAACGCCGCAAATAGGGTCCCATAGCTAAAATTAGTCTGCTAGAATCGTTACATCTAGCTTAGATAGTAATTTCACGAATAAATAGAGGGAAAAATAGTTACCGTGGGTCTCGATTCGGCGAAAATCTCGCGTCCCCCTTTTTTTTCTCTTATTTCTCTCTGGTCCTCTCACTCTCTAGTTCTTCTTCTCTTTCTTTTTGTTTCTTTTTTTTTGTTTATCATGGACGCATCATTTATCATATCGTTAGCTACTAACAATATCAAATCATATCCAAAAATCACGCTCTTAGTATCGAAACGTCCGGAATTCAGTTCTCTACAAATCTATGATTTCAAATCACTGTTCACAGTACTATTCACTATTCACATCAATGCCCTATCTACAAGTACCCATAATCTCCCCTGATAACGCAGGACACCATCTGGACCTCTATGCCAATCAACCCTGTCTGCACTCTCTGCCCAAGACTCATACATACCAAGATCAGGATCATGCTGCTGCATATCCTTAATCTTTTGAATAGAAGAATCTGTCACTTGTATATGCATCTGAGCACAAATGTCAACGTGTGGAGCCATGGAGAGAACACTCATCATAGTCGCTCTCTCTAAAAGTTGCCACTCCTGGGCCATCTGACAATCTACCACCTGGGTCTCAACCCGTTTTCGGCTCAATGCATCAGCTACGACGTTGGCCTTTCCAAGATGATATTCTAACGTGAAATCATAATCTTTTAGGAATTCCAACCATCTACGCCGTCTCATATTCAACTCTTTCTGGTCAAACAAATATTTCAGACTTTTATGGTCTGAGTAAAGTGTGAACTTTTTCCCATAGAGGTAATGTCTCTACAATTTCAATGCAAATACAACAGCTGCTAGTTCTAAATCATGCACAGGGTAGTTCTTCTCATGTATCTTCAGCTCCTTGGATGCATAAGCAATCACTCTACCCTCTTGCATCAATACACATCCCAAACCTACATGTGATGCATCTGTGTAAATCACCAACTCATTTTCAGGTTCTGGGAGTACTAAAACTAGAGTAGTAGTTAGTTTCTTCTTCAACTCAGTGAAAGCATCCTCACATGCAGAAGTCCACACAAATGACGCATTTTTCTGAGTCAGCCTCGTGAGTGGGGAAGCCAATCGGGAAAAACTTCCACAAATCTTCGGTAATAACCAGCGAGACCCAGAAAACTACGGATCTCAGTCACTGTGGTTGGTCTTGACCAATTTATGATTGTCTCAACCTTAGCAGAATCAACAGAAATACCTTTTGCACTAACCACATGACCTAGAAATCTCACCTTATGTATCCAAAACTCGCATTTACTGAATTTAGCATACAACCGATGCTCTCTCAGTGTTTACAAAGTGATGTGGAGGTGCTGCTCATGATCCTCCTGAGTCTTGAAATAAATGAGGATATCATCAATAAACACAATAATGAACTGATCCATATATGGTCTGAATACCCTTTGCATCAAATCCATAAACATGGCTGGGGCATTGGTCAGTCCAAAGGGCATAACAAGAAACTCAGAGTGACCATACCGTGTTCTAAACGCAGTATTTGGTACATCCTCTTCCCGTATTCTTAGCTGATGGTATCCAGATCTTAAATCAGTTTTAGAGAAAAATTTAGCACCATTCAACTGATCGAATAAATCATCGATACGGGGTAAAGGATATTTATTTTTCACTGTCGCCCTGTTCAACTGTCTATAATCAATGCATAACCTCAAGCTGCCATCCTTCTTCTTCACAAACAGGACTGACGCGCCCCATAGTGACATACTCGGGGTAATAAACCCTTTTTCCATTAACTCATCTATTTGCACCTTGAGTTCTTGTAACTCCTTTGGCGCCATTCGATAGGGTGGAATTGAAATAGGCTTTGTAGCAGGTATCAGTTCAATAATAAAATCAATTTCCCGTACTCGTGGTAATCCTGGTAAATCCTCTGGAAAAACATCTGGGTACTCACATACTATAGGAATATCTGCTATCTGAACGCCTAAGTCCTTTTCATTTACTGGCTTTATACTAGCCAACATCTCTATCTCTGCATTAGTGGCCATCCTGCCTCGAGTGGGAGAGTTTAAAGACTACTTCACTATTCACTATTCACTATTCACCCGAAAGATGTAAATTATATTAAAATTGTCAAACGGTCTTTAAAAATCATGAAATAGAATCTAACCACATATTCGGGGTCCCTACAGTCTAGGGAGTGTTTTTCTACCTTTCTAGCGGATTTTTTTTATTCACGTTGGGTCAAAACCCTAATTTGTCAAAACGCCGCAAAACGGCTCTTATAGCTAAAATTAGTCCGCTAGAATCGTTACATCTAGCTTAGATAGTAATTTCATGAAGAAATAGAGTGAAAATAGTTACCGTGGGTCTCGATTCGGCGAAAATCTCGCGTCCCCCTTTTTTTTCTCTTCTTTCTCTCCGTTCTCTCGCTCTCTGGTTCTTCTTTTCTTTCTTTTTGTTTCTTTTTTTTTGTTTAACGTGTGAGAGAGAAAGGTGAGAGAATGACGTGAGAGAGATAAGGATTAGAATGAGAGAGAGATTAACAATATATATTAAATAATGATCCTATGCTTTCAAAACCTCTTAATTAAATAACTCTCATTCACCTTATTAAACTTATTAAAGCAACTTCTCCATCTATTAATCAATTTAATTCAACTCCAATTCACATATCTAATTAACCAACCCATTCAACTAATAAAACTTATATTTTTTATTTGTATTCCTTAAATATAGCATGTATTTCATACACGCGTATATCATACACGCATATACTTGGCTTCTACGTATAACATATGCGTATCATACATCTCGATATACGTATAATTTATCGTATGTATTTAACTAAAATTACGGGGTGTTACAATCTCCCCAACTTAAGAAATTTCGTCCTCGAAATATAAGAGATAAGGAGAAATGTACCTCACGTGGTAAAAAGATCAGGAAATATCTCCCTCATCCAGTCCTCACGTTCCCAAGTCTACTTCTCATTATCATGAAACTGCCATTTGACTCTAACCAAAGGAATTGCTTTATTTCGCAATTGTTGAACCTTCCTATCAAGAATCTGAATGGGCTTCTCTTCATATGTAGCATCCTCCCTAACTTGTAACTGTGTTACATCTAAAAGATGTGTCGAGGGTGAATATTTCGTCGGGTCTGTATGATATTTTCTCAACATAGAAATATGAAACACATCATGAACACCGACTAACTAAGGAGGCAAAACAATCTGGTATGCTAATGGACCAATCCTCTCTGTGATTTTAAACGGTCCAATAAAGCGAGGAGACAATTTTTCTTTCACCCCAAACCGCATCTGACCTTTCCGTGGAGAGACTTTAAGCAGCACGATGTCATCTACTGCAAACTCTAAAGGTCTGTGACGGTTATCAAAATAACTCTTCTGTCGGTCTTGGGCAGCTTTCAGTCTCTGTCTGATCTGTTTAACCTGCTCAGTGTGATCAATAACAACTTTCGGTCCCAACAACTGTGATTCTCCAACCTCATACCAGCAAGTCGGAGATCTGCATGGCCTACCATACAACGCTTCATAAGGTGCCATACCAATACTGGCCTGATAGCTGTTGTTATAAGAAAATTCACACAATGGTAAACTTTCACTCCAAGTCCCACCAAACTTTAAAATACACGATCTGAGCATGTCTTCCAGCATCTAAATCACCCTCTCAGTCTGGCCATCAGTCTGAGGATGATATGCTGTACTAAAGCGGAGATGAGTACCAAATCGGGCTTGCATGGCTTGCCAAAAGCTCGATGTGAACCGCGGATCTCTATCTGACACAATAGAAACAGGTATACCATGCAACCTGACAATCTCCCACACATACAATCTGCTCAGTCTATCAATCGAGTCTTTAGTGGTCATTGGCAGAAAGTGTGCGGGTTGTCCTGGTATTTGAAAGACTACTTTCTTATCAAAGCAGTCCACATGGGCATGACAGGCAGCCAACCAATCCATACCCAGTATAGCATCGACTTCCAGGAATTCTAAAACCCTAAGATTCACAATCATTTCATGATCCGCATATTTGACCACACACTTTTCACACAACATATTTGGGTAGATTCGGTCTCCTGCTGCAGTACTCAGAACCAACGGTGTACTAATCCTAACAGGAGTTAAATGCAACCTATCTACCATGTGGATCTAGCATCAATTAACACATAATTGGAGTTTGTAATGATGTCATTTCGTTAGGAATTAGACCCGGATGAAGTTTTGCGAGTCCTCATTGTCAGTAGGTTTATCCTAACAAGGGTTGCGATCCTTGAAATGACTGTGAATTGGGTAATGAGAGGCTGTGACTACCTTGTAACGACCATACAAGGGTTAGACTCGCTCTCTTGCCTTGCGGATGAGGGAGATTGTGCATTGTGTTATTAAAAACTCATGCAATTTATGATGTTGATATGTATAATATATTCGTTGAATGATGCATGTGTTGAATAAGTGTTTGAAATAATTTTAAATGTCATATTTCTCTAAATGTATATAATTGTCATCTCAAGAACTCTATTCACTGAGCTGTTGTTTGCTCACCCCATTTCCTCCAATATTTCAGGTATTGAATCAAAAGGAAAAGGAAAAATCTGTGAGTGATAATCACGTGAACCTTCGTCTGGTATGTGTATGTATGCTTGGAGGAAATAGATTATATTTTTGTTATTTTGATATGTATAATTATCACACACTATATATATGTAATATCACCTAGATGGGTTGTGTGGTAATATTATATAATGCTTGGGATGATGAAATGAGATGATCATAGATATTTATCAGATGAGACTTTAATTTGTGGAATGAATTGAATGTTTATAGAGATCTATATTAGATTTAATTTGTGGTATATTAGAAAAAAAAATTACTGAAACTTTTGAGAATTATTGTGAGACTACGTGAAGGCTGACAGTATATTATATATTATATATGAGTATGTACAATATATAGTACATTGTGTCAGTCATAACGTCAGCCTACGCCAGAGGTGTCATGATAATAACTCTCTACCTTATTGTCTAGAGCTCACTTTTTAAATTTATGAAGTGTTAATTCCTTGCAAAAAACCATAGGCTCAACTTGAATGATTTTTCTTTGATTAGTTTAGATAGAGACAACTACATGACCACTTAGAAAAAGCTAGACAATGTCTTAGTCCAAAGAATGGTATAATTCAAGATTATAAAAATGAAAATAAAATCAACATACAATTTTCAAAGCATGTGGCTTTGTTAGTTGATGAGTCGAAATCTTGTAGAAACTAAAGATCTTTTTCACAGACAAATAATAAAGAAAGAAAGAAAAATGCTACAGAGACGGATGCCTCCTTTGGTTAGTGATCTATATACAGTTTTTAGTATTTACAAATTTTAAAAAATATAAAAAATGCGTTTGATTCAAATGATTTTGAAAATAATTTTTATTATTTTATTAAGAAAAAAATTATTTTTAAAAAATAATAAAAAAAATTATTTTTTTTAAAATTATATTCTTATTTTTATATTACAAACTAAACGAAGTCATAATCTTCGACATTTTTTCTAATATTGTATTACTACGTAAAAATGTATAATGTAAATACCTTTCACCATTTAGTTTTTTTTTTTCATATTATATATAAATAACACTACATCGAGTCATCAACATAAATTGGGTTTGAAAAATAAAATGTCTTTAACATTACTTATAAATAAAATAAAAAAAAGTAATAAACCACACTTAGAGCGCCAGCTGGTATTGGGATGAGGTTAGTATACGTGTAAACACGTAGGCTCACCGCTTCTACTTATCTGTCGGCCCAAGCTTGGGCCCATCGTCTCCGAGAATAACTCAGCCAAGTCAGCTACTCGCCAAACTCGGCGTAGAAATTTACGAAATAAATTAATAAAATATAATTTTCAAAATTGAACCAGCCAAAAAGCGGTGCTTAAACCAAAACAACAGGCTAAACCGGACTGTGTGGTTTTGCTTTTTAGCTGCTAAAACAGGCACTAAAAAGCTTCTTTTACAGTTTTCACTGCCCCCTCCAAACAGGTCCTTAGCACGGGGTTTCTTTTACAGTTACACCCTCTTTTTCAGCTTTTATACCACAGAAAACGTCAAATCTCACGGATAAAAACAAAAACGATTTAAGGGTATTATAGGAATTGGGAACACCCGGGAATAAACTGGGCCTCTGTTATTGGGCTTTAAAGAATAGGAGATATGTGAGTGAGGCCCACAAACGTAGACGATTGACTAATATGATGACTCACTGACTTCACTTCGCCGCTCGCTCCTTTCGCAGACACAAAACAGAAACTGCCGATTTATTGCCATTTTACGTCTCAGCATTCCAATTCCTCGCGATATAACCTAACCCAACCCTTTCAAAGTGTAACGTTCAAAATCTCTCTAGCTTTCTCTCTCTAGCTTTCTCTCTCTGCTCTCTAATGGCGACCGAAACCCTAACCAGGCCGCAGTTCCTCTACCTCGCGAAGCTCGCAGAGCAAGCTGAGAGATACGAAGAGATGGCGAGCTACATGGAGAAGCTCGTTCTCGCGTCTTCTTCAACCGAAGAACTCTCGGTAGAGGAACGAAACCTTCTGTCCGTCGCGTACAAGAACGCGATCGGATCTCTGCGAGCGGCGTGGCGGATCGTGTCTTCGATCGAGCAGAAGGAAGAGAATCGGAAGAACGAAGAACACGTCGTTCTTGTTAAGGATTACAGGTCGAAAGTGGAATCCGAGCTTTCGGAGGTCTGCGCGGGAATCTTGAAGCTGTTGAACGATCATCTTATACCGTCTGCTTCTGCGAGTGAATCCAAGGTGTTTTATCTCAAGATGAAGGGAGATTATTATCGGTACCTTGCGGAGTTCAAGGTTGGGTCTGAGAGGAAACAGGCTGCGGAAGATACGATGCTCGCGTATAAGGCGGCTCAGGTACGTGGTTAGTTGTTTTTTTTTTTTTTTTTTTTTTTTGTGAAGGTGAAGATGTGTGAAATAGTGGTGGTGATGGTTTTTTTTGTAGTCGTTATGATGGTTTTGCGTGAGATTGGAGTTTGATGATGTTCTGTTTTGTTTGTTTTTTATGATATTGAAGGATATTGCGCTTGCTGATCTTGCTCCAACGCATCCTATAAGATTGGGACTCGCGTTGAATTTGTCTGTGTTTTATTATGAGATACTGAATTCAGTGGAGAAAGCGTGCGGCATGGCGAAGCAGGTTTGATTATTCAATTTTTTCTCTGGAAAACATCTCCTTGTGTTTCTGTGATTTTTGTTCATTTGGATCTGTGTTTAAATTGCTTCTTTTTAACATCAGTGATCTGTTAGCAAGAATAAGTATGGTTTATGGGATATTAACTAACTACTGTAAATGATTTTATTTATTTTTTGTTCTGCTGAAATCATCTGGGCAATAAGGGAACTCTGAAATTCATATCTGCTAACTTTACATTTATGTTGCATCGGCATCAGGTGCATGGTTTGTGTTAATCCGAGGTTCCTAAAACTACTAATTCCTGTAACACAATGTCCGAGTGTTTTTGAGACATGCCAAGTAGAATAAGGATTTCTATACCATGATGACATTTTTATGAGGGAAAAATTGGAAATCTGTCAAAAGAATTTTTGTGAATCTTGTTACTGTCCATTTAAAGCCCTGCTCAACCGAGAATTCCTTTTGACCTGTAATATGAATATTGATGGTGGATAAAGAGTAAAGACATAAACTTAACATTAGGCTAATTTCAGTAATTGGCAGAGAAAGATTGGCATAGTTTCCATGATTGTGTCTAATGCATATTTAGAACTGATGTTACCCATAGTGAAATAACTATTTATATTCAATGTCATGTAGCAAGCACCTTAGCTTCAGTTATCAGCATCTAGCAGCCAAGTTTGTTCTTTATAAACATATTTACATTAATGAAAAACTTTTGGAAAAGTTGTCACTGCCTCCTGTATTGTTCCATGTCAATTTCAGATTGTTCGAGAGGGACTTTTGGGGTGTGTGTTTCTCTGATTAATGAGGTGGTCTTAAGAATAGTAAATCTTTGTAGACAACATTCGGCAGGTTCCAGAATGGGTGGAGGCATTAAAAATTACTGGAATGATAGCATTCATGTATATTGTCTTCACGAACCTAGGCAAGATGTTGCTTAACAATGGGATTTGTAGCTTATTTTCCATCTAATACAACTCCTGATGCTTTCTGTAAGAATTTTTTTTTTCTTCTTTCCTGACTGAAAATAACTTTTTTAACGTGATTATGCTATGGTAAAGGGAAAGGAACAATGCAGGTGAAATATTTCAAAGAAGCTGATCAGAAAAGAATAGTGCATTGGAACATTTAGAAACAAGCAAGTTCCGTGTATAAACTTTTGCACTATGTGAAATATAAAGTTTATGAAATGGTTGATTATAACATGTCTCGTTATTGTTGGTGGCATTTGGAATATATCTCTTAAGAAAGATGTAGTTTACATAGAGCATATGCTTGGATTTCTTCAGAGCATTAGAGCCCTTAATTGTTTATAAATGAGATTGTTTACTTCTAAATAATATAAGCTGTGAGCAGTCAACCTTGGCATTCTTTGTGATATATCTATTTATATTGCTTTTATGCATGCCAATTTAGTATGTTATTATGAAATATAAATCAGTTTCTTGATAGAGTTTTGAAAATTTTCATTGTGCGAGTGAGGACCAGTCTAGTAAGTCGCGAACTTCATAGGAAACTGTTGTAAGGAGACATTAGTTGTTTCATTCATAGCTGTCTTATTATTTGGACATACATATCCTGTACAGGCATTTGAGGAAGCCATCGCTGAGCTGGACACATTAGGTGAAGATTCATACAAGGACAGCACCCTTATCATGCAACTTTTGAGGGACAATCTCACTCTTTGGACCTCTGATATGCAGGTAATTGATATTTACTATTGATTGACCCTGTTTCTTCTATTGAGGTATTATTATTGAATATTACGTCCAACTTGCTATTGTTTGACCCTTGTTAATCAGGACTTACAAGTTACAATTCTTCTGCTCCATCAACATCTATCTTTAATATGACTTGAGATTCCTTGATTTATAATTAACTATAACTGTGTGTTTGCATTTGTGGCAGGACCAATTGGATGAGGCATAAACAATCATGGAAGCTAATGGGTTGTTTTCTCCTTGAGGGAGGTGGGCTTGAATGTCATCTATCTGTCTTTAATTTGTTCCCTTTTATGACTGATCCCATGAGGAGCATCAAAACCAGGCTGCTTATATTGAAACTGGTCCTGGTTTTGAATTTCAAAGAAAAATATCAAGTTGGTGGTGCAATATGGTTATCTCCTGTTTAAGCAAAATTAAAGTGTCATTACAATAGGTTTTTTTTTTTCTTTTTCTTTTTCAAATTAAGTGTTATATGTGCATTTCAAGGTTTTCTTATTCACGTGTTCCATGACTTGGCCATTCTAGTGACTTTTAAGCTTCATTTATGAGAAAAAGTGAAAAACGACCCCAAATTCTTCATCTTCTACTTCTCTATATTCGTACTTCTCCATCTCTCGTAGTGAACTCAAAAAAGTTGAAAATCAATCCTATCTTCAATAGAATGTCAACACCCATGGTGAGAAATTGGAATTGAAAAGAGTTCCAAAGCCTGATCATTATTACATAACAAGCACAGCATCTTTCACAAGATTTATAATTAGGTGCGAGACAGATTTCGTTTGCTTGTCCACGCGATAAGCCTATGCAACAAGGCAGTTACGTATAGTAATCACAGTAACAAAATCGCACGCAATGGAATTAGTGCCTAGTACCGTTCTTGATCCATTCCAGGTATTGTTCATTGCCACCAACTATAGGCAAGGCGATGATGACTCCTGGTAGCCTGAACAAAAACAAGGGTAAAGAAACGTAATTTAGGCTTCTTCAGAAGATAGTTTTAAGTTCATATTAACAGTAGTTATAGGAAATATTAACAAAACAACAGGAGGCTCACCATATATTTAACTTTTGCTCACTGGGTGACATTAATGATTAATTAGTTGGCCTATTGCTTTTTTTTTTTTTTTTTCTTTCTCTGAGAAGAACAACCTAAGGGCCCCCCTAACCCGATGGGGATGTAGCCCGCCTTAACATGTGGGGTGATCGAATACACGATGAATAGGTTGACAATCGACCCGTTCCCTCACCATGACCCAACTAGTCCCCATACTAATTCGACGCCAGTGAAGGATTTACCAAGGGTGATAAAATTAGAATTACTAAACTCTTTCGTGCCACTTCGTATTCAGATTCGAACTAGTGACCTTCAAGCCCCTAAGGGTGAAGCGCCTCACCCTTGAAACATGGAACCAATGTCACTTTGACATTAGTTGGTCTATTGTTGCACTCTTGATTTTTTTTAATTTTAGGTTCAGAAGAGCATACATCTAAAACAATTGCTAGGAAACCATTGAATGCATCAACATCGCATGTCAAAACCAAGTTAGCCTCAAGCAGGGAGGTGCTTGAGAAGGGGTGCAGATGGAGGGTTGGCAGTGGTACTGAGATAAATATGTCAAAGGACCCATGACTTTTCTGATCATCATCATTTAGATTGATATCTCCCCCATTGGGGTCTCTAAATTGTCCAGTGACATCCTTTATTAATGAAGAGCATTGTTGGACGAATGTCGAACAACTAAGTGACACATTTTTCCTGTTGATGTACAAGAGGTTTTGAAGATACCGCTGAGCAGGAGGTGCCTTCCTGATGAAATAATATGACATTATTCAAAAAATGGGCAGTATTCAGTCAAGAGCGAGTATAGGGTTGCTATGGATTGTGATGGTAATGGTGAAAGCTCCAATAGAGGGAACTCCAAGAGATTCTGGTCTAAAGTGTGGTCCATGTGTTTACTTCCTAAAGTAAAAATCTTTTTTTGGAAACTAATCCATAATATCATCCCTGTGAAAGTTAACCTGTGGAAAAGAAGAATTGTGGATGATGCCATGTGCAACTTATGCAATGAGGATTATGAATCAGCCATCCATGCAATTGCAAGATGCACTAGGGCAAAAGAGGTATGGTCAATTGTGGAGCCGGGAGTTGATGATAAAGATATGTTTTCTAACTATTTGAAGGTGACCTTGGAAAACTGGTCCTCTCAGCAAATATGAATGACTTGAAAAAAATCATGATCACAACTTGGTGTATATGGAATGACATGAACGGTATACGCATGGAAGGAAAGGTGGAGCCAGTTGGAATAGTGGCTGAGAGAGCATTGCTCATCCTTAGGGAATTTCAACATCATACAAATGCCCAAGAAACCCCAAGAATTAACAAAAACCAAGTATGGCAACCCCTTCCTCAAAACCAGTTAAAAATGAACACTGATGCCAATTTGGGTGGGAATGGGGCCATTGGCATTGGATTGTTGTTCGTGACCATGATGGGAATATAATAGCAGCAAAAGCATCTTGTAAATCAGGGGGTTTCAATGCTATGGCTGCAAAATTAGGTGTTGTGAGAACCGGTCTTGAATTTGCACTGGAAGTAGGTGTGCCCATTGACGTCATTGAAGGAGGCTCATCAAGAGTGATGGTTGAGCTCAAAAGGGACAGTCTTAACATCTCTGAGATAGGTATTTTGATTGGACTACAAACACCTTCTCAACAATTGGCCACGTATTACTATTAGAGCATGTCCACATGAATGCAATCGCATAGCTTATAGACTAAGTAGATTTGGCTTAAGTTCAAATTCTTTTCATATGTGGATTGAAAAAAGTCCTTCTATTGTTGCAGACCTTGTAGTTGAGGAAGCAATTCCTCCCTTTTCCCTTTGAATATATCAGCGTTTTCTTGCAACAAAAAAAAAAAAAAAAAAAGTCCAAGTTAGCCAACCATGAACACGGTTTTCCAATTGCCCTACCCGCAATCATAAACAAAAAAAATGCAATAGTAGGAAAAAGAATGGAGAAGTTTTGAGCCTACTCGTGTTCATGCATATTGCTTTTGACTTGAGCCATTAATGCATTCAATAGAGATGCCCTTGTCTTGATAATCAGTAGTTCCTCAGAATCTGTTTGAATCTGAAAAGGCAGGAAAAAAATATGATTAAAAACAGGCATTAAAGATAGGGAAACCGTAATCTAATTGTAAAATAATACAACTACACCTCAATTTTAGATTTCTATGCCATGTATTGGGAACAATGAACAAGTTGATAATGAAAATAATCAACATATACAAGTGATAAAGATTAATAAACGTCAATCTAACCATTAATTTACCATCCAATTCATGCCAAACAAGATTATTAAAAAAAGAAGCCAAAATAGAGATGCCCAGAACAGATACAGAGAAAAATATAAATAAAATAAATAAATAAGAAGTACCGAAGAGATGAACATGAAGAAGAAGAAGAAATTGTTAGAAATTTGGGTTTTCCAATGAGAATTTTCAAATTTTACACCTGGATCACACTATTAAAAATATTAACAATTAAAAGAAATAGAAGAAATAGAGAATAATCACAATATAAGAATTTACGTAAAAAACTCTAAAATCCGAGAGAAACCACAAGTTGAAAAAGACAAATTTACTATATAAAAAATTATTACAATCACGTAGACATACTACTCAACCCAAAATCCTTTACACCCAAGCCTCCCTCTAATCTTTCAGTTATTACACAAAGAAAAGAAAAGAAAAGAGAATCAAGAAGCAAAATACCTTCCTCACTAAAGAATTTGCATGCTTCTCTTGGGTTACTAAGAGTAGCTTCATGGGTTACCACATGGGTTACTTGAATGAAATACAAAACATGATATTTATAGGTGAAATAATATTCTTTGAGGTGAACCAAGTTAATTACTCCAAGACAAATGTTCACAACCACCTCATGACTTTTGCTTACATTTGTCTCTAATAATTGAAACATCCAATCACTTCAAGATAAAAGTTCACAACCACCCTATGACTTTTGCTCACATTTGTCTACAATAATTGAACTCAACTAACATCACCACTAACTTCATAAAATAATATTTTATTAGGCCAATAATTCAACAGAAATGATGGAAGGGGTTTTGGAACAGAGCTGATCAACAAATGTTCACAACCACCCCATGACTTTTGCTCACATTTGTTTCTAATAATTGAAACATCAATTTCTTCAAGACAAAAGTTCACAATCACCCCATGACTTTTACTTATATTTGTCTCTAATAATTGAAACATCCAATTACTTAAAGACAAAAGTTCATAACCACCTCATGACTTTATAAAATAATATTTTATTTTATAAAATATTATTTTAAACCCAACTAACATCACCACTAACTTTATAAAATAATATTTTATTAAGCTAATAATTCAACATAAATGATGATGGAAGGGGTTTTGGAACACAGAGCAGATGCCATGGGAGTCGGGGCCTTTAGCATTTATATTATTGTGAGATTATGATTTAATTCTCAATCTCTTGTACAAGTTCAGAACTTGACGGGAAAAAGGGACTTTATTTCATTCCTTTAAAAAAATTGTAACACCCCGTAAATTTAATTAAATACATACGTTGAAGTACGCGTATATCGAAATGTATAATACACGTATTTTATACGTATAAGCTAAATATATGCGTGTATGAAATACATGCTATAATTAAGGAATGTGAGCAAATAAATAAAATTATTAAATAAATAATAAAAGTTTTATTAGTTGAATGGGTTGATTAATGCAATAGATGAATTGAGTTGAATTAAAATGAAAAATTTATGGGGTGAGTTGGTTAACTATCAAGCTTGAGGAGCATAGGATCATATGTTTTATATTTATTTAACACCTCTCATTTCTAAGCTCTCTCCCACGTTGAATAAAAAAATAAAATAAAAGAAAGATATCTTGACTGTTACAATAAGAGAAATAGAAAAAAATAAGAAGGATAAGATGATATCCATTTGTATTATAATATGTTATTCTTTTATCTCATTCGTTACCTTTCTCTCTCACTTTTTCTCATTCTCTCACATATCTCTCTCTCACGTTAAACAAAACGAATAAAAAAAAAATAAAAGAGGGAAGAAGTTGCTGGAAAGAAATGAAGAGAAAGAGAGAGAGACCAGAGAACGAAAGAAGAGCCAAGAAGAAGAAAGAAGAAGAACGGAAGGGAGAACGCGTGATTTGCGTCGAATTTGGCTTCGCGGTAAGTAATTTTCACGCTATTTCTTTGTGAAATTACTATCTAAGCTAGATGTAACGTTTCTAGCGGACTAATTTTAATTGTGGGAGCCGTTTTACGGCGTTTTGATAAATTAGGGTTTTGACCCCAACGTGAATGAAAACTCGCTAGGAAGGTAGAAAAATGCTTCATGGACTGTTAGAAACCCGAATATGTGGTTAGATTCAATTTCATAATGTTTGGAGACCAATTGACAATTTTAATACAATTTACATCTTTCGGATGAATAGTAAAAATAAATAGTGAATAGTGAATAGTAAATGTAAATAGTAAATAGTAAATGGTGAATAGTAAATAGTAAAAGTGAATAGTAATAGTAATAGTGAATAGTGAATAGTGAATAGTAAAAAAAATGAATAGTATTGTGAACAGTGAGTTGATATTTTAGTAGCTACCGAAATGGTAAATGATGATTCTTATGATAATCTATGGTCATTTCAGTGCTTAAATTGAGAGCTTAAGGGCATGGATAAACGCTCTTGAGGAAGCAACATTGTTGCTTGATTTTAGAGAAACCCCGTGTAACCACTGTGAGTATAGTTTCCTTGATTTGGTTCTTGTATGACATTATACATATATAAAATGTTTGATTGTATGCATGGTATATTTATATATACATTGAGTTTTATGAACCATGCAAACTGATTTTAGCATCGGAGTTTGTAATGATGAGGCTTTGCGAATCCTCATTGTCATTTCGTTAGGAATTAGACCCGAATGAGGTTTTGCGAGTCCTCACTATCAATAGGTCTGTCCTAACAAGGGTTGCGATCCTTGAAATGACTGTAAATTGGGTAATAAGAAGCTGTGTCTACCTTGTACGGCCATACAAGGGATAGACCCGCTCTCTTGCCTTGCGGAAGAGGGAGATTGTGCATTGTGTTATTGAAAATCATGCAAATTTATGTTGTTGACATGTACAATATATTCGTTGAATGATGCATGTGTTGAATAAGTGTTTGAAATGATTTTAAATGTCATATTTCTATAAATGTATATAATTTCCATCTCAAGAACTATATTCACTGAGCTGTTGATTGCTCACCCTATTTCCTCCAATATTTCAGGTATTGAGTCGAAGAGAAAAGGAAACTCCGTGAGTGAGTCTGGTAGGTGTATGTCTGCTTGGAGGAAATAGCTTTTGTTATTTTGATATGTATACTTATCACACATTGTATATATATGTAGTATCATCTAGATGGGATGTGTGGGCATATATATAACTTAAGATATTGGATGAGAAAATGAAAATGTGATGTGTGAATGAATGGGATGATTATAGATATCTATATTGGATTTGATTTGTGGTATAGTAAAAAAAAAAAAAAATTATGTAGATTTGGGAAGGATTGAGAGAATACGGGAAGGCTAACAGTGTGTTATATACTGTATATGGGTATAACATAAGGTCTTTTTGTCACACCCCAGTACACAGCACACCGCAGTGTCTAGTACCCCCGGGATGTGATGGGTACGCATACCCCAGCCATAGTACCACATAATATTGTCATATCGCCATGTAGCAACCCAACCGCAGCTGGTCTACATCGAAACGATTATTTGTCCCTACTATTCCCTCATGAATAGTAAAGGGCCTCCCCGAAGTTCGAACTCGCAACCTCCCTTAAGGAGTTAGAATTCGCAACTTGAGTAGCCACTGAACCAAATACCAGCTGCGGTTGGGTTGCTACATGGCGATATGACAATATTATGTGGTACTATGACTGGGGTATGCGTACCCATCACATCCCGGGGGTACTAGACACTGCGGTGTGCTGTGTACTGGGGTGTGACAAAAATAATAGAGAAGAATCAAAAAAGCCTAGGAAGAATTAACAAAGGGACTTTATTTTATGCCACAGGATTCGGGCCTTGTGCATTTAACTATTATTCCTTGTATATTTAATTTTGGAGAATGTTAATTTAACTGTAAATTTTGTAATTACAGATGCAACTATATATGCATATTCATTGTATATTAATGTTTTACATATCTTAAGATATGTAATAAATGATTTAATAGATATACATGTGTTAATGCATGCCGAGGTTGAGGTAGAAAAAAATAAAAAACAATTATAAAAAAACTATTTTTTTTTCACCGCCTTCTATATTTTTTAAAGGGTAATTTTAAATCCTTAAAAAAAAGGATAATTTTAAATGCACCCATAAAAAATATTGGCTAACACACTTGTTACGTATCATTGTTGAGATTTTGTAAAATATGTAAGTAGAGCAAATGTTTTTGATAAGTATATTTAAAATTACATTTTTTTAGAGGTTGCAAGTAGTGTTAGCAAATATCATCTAAGTTTTTCTTTTTTTGTTCTACAAAACGGATACAAAGATGAGTTGACCCCGTATTCAGGTAGGGCACATTGTGACCGTGTACACCACTCATATCTATCTGAAGAAGACCCCCACCATACCTATATTGGGGCCAAAGTTTAAGATACTTTCACAGATGGAACCTGAGACATAAAGCTACTTACTTCAGCAAAGGCCTCTAACGTGACTTGAACGCCTAGAGCGATGCAGTCATTTTATCATTTTAGCCCACCTTTAGAGGCTATCATGTAAGCCTTTGATAGACCATAGTGGATAATAGCTTTGTTGAGCTGAAAATCTAGGTAAACTAATGCCATGAAACTAAAGGAGAAGTAGGAAAAAAAAAATTGAAAAAAAAAAAAACGAAAATTTTAGGTTATAGTTGAAAAATAAAGTCCATTAAATCAAATTGAATTGAACTTATTTCTGTATTCTTTTTATTATTGTAATAATGAGCTGTATTTGATTTTTAAATCTAAAGAACTGATATCCAAAGTAATTCAATTCGAAATTCTATTCAAAATTAAGCTTTATCGAACTTCACTCACCCTTCTGATCATATTTGCTAATTTAAGACTCGGCCAATATGTTATAAGGTATGAGTTTAGTTAGATCAGATTCATCTATTTTATAGAATATATTTTCTATCTATACATCATTTATTATCAAAGTTTGAGTTCTTTGGAGAAATCTCAAACTGGTGGTTCTTATCAACGACACTTTTGTTACTGATTGTAAACTATTTTTTTTATTTGAAAAAAATAAAAAATAAACAAAGGTTTCAACTTTTTTTTTTTCTTTTTTAGAGGTCAGGAGTATCATAGTTTTTATTAATTACTCTGAAATACGGCCACAAACACTCTTGAATACCGTTGACTAACATGATAGTGGGTGACACGGTTTGGTTCGAACCCCCTCCCCTCAGGGTACTGAGCACCGTTGGTTAACAGAGGTTTCAACTTTCAAATCCTCTTTCCATTCCCATTTAATTCGTCTTGCATCTCTTGCTTAAGTTGATTGAGAGTTGAGGGCCTCACTCTATATTCATACTTCTCCATAACACACACAAAGGGCATCCCATTGATCATTGGTGAGAAATTGGAATTGAAAAGAGTTCCAAAGCCATCATTATTACATAACAAGCACAAGATCTTTCACAAGAGTTATTAGGTATGAGACACATTTCGTTTGCTTGTCCACACGATAAGCCTATGCAACCAGGCATTTACGTATAGTAATCACAGCAACAAGTTCACACGCAATGGAATTAGTCCCTAGTACCGTTCTTGATCCATTCCAGGTATTGTTCACTGCCACCAACTATAGGCAAGGCGATGACTTCAGGAAGACTGGACAAAAACAAGGGTAAAGAAACATAATTTAGTCTTCTTCAGTAGTAGATAGTCTTACGTTCATATTAACAGTAGTTATAGGAAATATTAACAAAACAACATGCTCAACTGGGTGACATTAATGATTAATAGTTGGTCTATTATTGCACTCTTGATTCTTTTGATTTTCTAGGTTCAGAAGAGGATACATCTCAAAAAATTGCTAGGAAACCATTATAATTCATATTGGTTTTCCAATTGCCCTACCCGAAATCATAAACAAAAAATGCAATAGTAGGAAAAAGAATGGAGAAGTTTTGAGCTTACTCATATTCATGGTTGGCTTTGACATGCTCTTTTAATGCATTCAATAGAGATTCCCTTGTCTTGATAATCAGTAGTTCCTCAGAATCTGTTTGAATCTGAAAAGGCAGGAAAAAAATGCATAAAACAGACATTCTAAACTAGGAAAAAGACATCAAGAGGTTGATGCATTCAAACTTAGAGAGAGAGAGAGAGAGAGAGAGAGAGAGAGAGAGAGAGAGAACAATACCTTGCCTTTCCACTCGTAAACTGACTCAATGCCTGTATTCAAAAAAGTTCAGATAGGGTGAATATTAGCTAATGGAATTGCAGTTACTTATTATAAAAGTCTAAAAGGCCTAATTTTAGATTTCTATGCAACCGCTTCAAACATTGTTGAGCCAGCAAAATGAAATCAAATCCATCTATTTTAACAGGCAGATATAAAAGTGGTCTTCTTTCAACTTTATGAGACACGAAATTCCAATCTGTATATTTCTAATTCATTTCATATTGTAAATGCGCATTAAGATTATAAGAGAACTCACTAATCTCATGCGTTAATCGGTATTGTATCGCAAAATTAGAACTCACAAAATTGGATCACTTTTAGTAATTCTCTCCAAGAAAAGTCAGTAATATATCTCAAAGCTCGTTATGGTTGCCTACACTAATCGCATCTAATTGCTTCTTTTCAACTTTAGAACTTACAAAACTGGATCACTTTTAGTAATTCTTTTCATGTGTAATCAGTATTATATCTCAAAGGTCTTCGTGGTTGCCTTGCGTACCCTACACTAATCTCGTCTAATTGCTTCAACTTTTTTTTATTTTTATCCCTGGTTATTTCTTTATCCTTTCTTTCAGCTCCCAAAAACCCTAAACCCTAGTCTCCTCTAATGTCACTCAGATTTTTGTTCATGTAAACGCTAGTACATTTCAATTGTCTACTAAGCATGCCATATATTGGGAACAATGAACAATATATTAATGAAAATAATCATTAATATATCTCACAAGTGATAAGGATTCATACACGTCAATCTAACTATTAAATTCAGTAGACTTACAGTGAAAAAATTATGGTAGTAAATTAACATTTTAGATCTTAGTTGTGGAATATGTAAAAGCATATATAATAACACACCTAAGCCAACTACAGCATGTCAGCATCCATTTCCTATCTTTGACCAATCTACTGCACAATTACCTCTGTTCCTAAGTGATAACCTATTCTCAAGTGTCAAACTGTACCCTAAGGGAGCGCCAAAAAAGAAAAGAAAAAAAAAACATGAATGCACCCATGCTGATAATGCTTAAGATAAACTGGTTTGGGGTTTGACCCGCCAAATAATCAGGTATCATAGCATCTGTCTTCAGCTGAACACCATTTCTAATATAGTTACAGACAGACAAACTGAAGAAAGAATCATAGAATAGTAACTATTTCATACCATCCAGGAATCCTCCAACAAAAAACTCAATATTCTGGAATTTGAAACTATTTCATATTATCCTTGCTGATTTGAACGAAAGGCGAGTATCATAAATAACAAGTTTGTAGATAAGAATGAGCAAAAACAAATTGGCAATCAGGGCACCACATAAAATATTAAAATGTTTCTTACTTGTATAGCAAACATACAAGGCAAGTTAATCTTTTATCACATAAACAAGGTTTAGAAGAACATGCCTGGAACACGATTAACACATGCTGCTAATTTCTGCTTGACTATGCTTTCCGCGAGCTTCTTGCCTACATAAAGAACAAGGAAAAAAAAAATTAAATACAAAATAGAAGCTAAATTGATCCCAGGCATGACACCCAAATCATTTGTTTCTTTTCTCAAACCCGCCTTCTTTAACTGCCCGAAATCCCAGAAAAAAAAAAAAAAAAAAAAAACTAGCACTGTCACACATTACAACAGGAAATCAGCAAACTTTAGCCACAAAAGAAAACTGTCAATCATAATTATCAACATATAGAAGAAAAACACGCCTCAAAACTAATAATCTCCCACATTACGTCCGGAAATCAGCACAACTTAGCCACAAAAGAAAGCCCATCAACAATAATTATCAATATATAGAAGAAAAAATAAACTTCGAACCTAATAATCCCACATATTACAACAGGAAATCAGCACAATTTAGCTCCACAAAGAAAACCCATTAACCACAAAATCACTAACAATTACAAATTAACAAAAAAAAAAAAAAAAAACTACAAAGGCAAACCTGCTTCTTTATTAGGAACAGTAACATAAACAACAATGCTGGGCACAACGCTGCTACTGCTTGCCATCCTGCTGAAATTCACGCTTCTAAACCTCGACCTGATCAATTAACCCCCCAATTTCCACTTAATTTACCATCCAATTCATGCCAAACAAGATTATTAAAATAAAAAAAAAAAAGCCAAAATAGAGATGCCCAGAACAGATACAGAGTAAATATAAATAAAAAAGAGTACCGGAAGAGAGGGACGAAAGGGAGAGATTGAGCGCACCCTGTCTTAAAGGAGGACGAGAGCGCAGGGCTGAGATTGGCGAGACCAAAGCTCAACACGCAGAAGGCTCCAACCAGAGGAAGACGACGACGCAGAAACGCAGAGGAACAACAACAAGAAGAAGAGGAAGAAGAAGAAATGATGGAAGGGGTTTTGGAACAGAGAGCAGATGCCATGGGAGTCAGGGCCTTGTGCATTTATATTATTGTGAAAGATTATGATTTGATTCTCAATCTCTTTGTACAAGTGTTAGAAGTTGCTGGAATGAAAAAAAGGTACTTTACTTTACGTCACAGACAGGAGTGAGAGGAGTCCCGAGTCCTGGCCTCGTGCATTTAACTATTATTCCTTGAAATTTAATTTTATTTAGATTCTACTTTTACTACAAAATGAATTTAAGCCATTTGTTAATGCACAAGGAGGCTGAGGTAGAAAAAAATAAAAATAATTATCTTTTTTTTCATTAGGTTATAAAAAAATATATCAAACAACTAATTTTTTTTACTGCCCTTTTTATTTTTTAAAGGTAATTTTAAATGTACCCGCTAAAAACATTTACTACCTACTTATTATATATCATTGTTGAGATTTCTGAAAAGTATGTAGATAGATTAAGTATTTTTGGTTGATACATTTAAAATTACCCTTTTTTAAGAGGTTGTTAGTAGTATTAACTAATATCATCTAAGTCTTTTTCTTTTTTTTTTGGTTCTACAAATGGATACGGAGATAGGTTAATCTCATATTTAGGTAAGACACATTACGCTCGTGTACCGTGTACACCACTTATATTTGAAGAATTTTCTATAGTACCTATGTTGGGACCATAGCTTAGGATACCTCTACCGATAAGACCCGGAACATAAAGTTGTCTATTTCATTAAAAGTAACTAACATAACTCGAATCTTGATTTTACCTAAAGTCTTGTTGTCACCTTACCAGCTAAGCTCACATTTGAAGGCTATCATCTAAGCTTTTGATAGAACATAAAGGAAGATGAAAATTCATATAACTTATTTCTTGTAATTGGAAAAAAGGGCTTTGTTGAATTGAAAATCTAAGTAAACAAATGCCATGAAACTAAAGGAGAAGTAGGAAGTTTTTTTTTTATATAAATAAATAATTTTTTTAGGTTATAGTTGAAAAATAAAATCCTGTAAATCAAATTGAATTGAACTTACTTGGGTATTCTTTTTATTATTGTAACAGTGAGCTGTATTTGATTAGTAAAGTTGTGATATCCAATGTAATTCAATTCGAAATTCTATTCAAAATTAAGCTTAATCGAACTTTACTCTGCTAATTTAAGACTCACGAATATGTAATAAGGTATGAGTACGAGTTGAGTTAGATAAGACTCATCTATTTTCTAAGATGTATCACATCTTTTTAACAGTTCAAACCATGGTGCTACTCATCACCTTAAGGGCCTCACTCTTTGAGTTGTTCGGGTAAATCAAACTGGGCTGCATTCTTTACAGAGATGGCTCAGGACTCAGGAGCATATATAGACTATATAGTTTACATTTAGGTCCAGGTTAAACCCATATTGATATGTCCTGCTTAAACAACAGCCAGGCCCAAGTTCTTCCACACCATGGGCCAGCCATTGACTTCACGGTTGATCACAAAGGAGTGGACCCAAATGGGCCAACTTGACATGACCCATTGGGTTCAAGTCAAGGCACTAGAAACCAGGTCAGGGTCAGTCAGGCTGGTCAGCCTTAAAAATTATGCTTATGATGAAGGTAATAGGAGGGAATACTGTGAATTAAGGGCACTTTTAAGTTGAATTATATTAAAGTTAAATCATCATTACTCCAGTCTTTGCTCTTTTATAACCAGCAATCACCATCTAATAATTCCCCCAAAGTCTCATTGGGAAGCATCTTTGCTTAAGCTTTTTGTTTTTCAGCTGAGGAACATAGAAATCCCTAGACCCATTACATCCATCATTACTATAGAGACAAGAGCATAGCAAGAAGCTATTAGATTATAAGAATAATATCTGCAATGGCTTGCAATTTTGACAAGATGTTCCCTCTCTTATTCTCTTTCACATCACTCACTCCCTCTCTCTTTGAGTGTGTGCATGAAGAACCACAAATTTTTACTTGAAAAAAAAAAAAAAAGGGTCTTTATCTCTCTGTCTGATCTGTATCATGCATGATGCATGATGCATGGTCCATGGTCCAAGCAATTATGTTTTGACCAAGAATTAATGCGTCTTGGTTGGACCATAAAGGCCTTTTATATATTCCCTCGAGTGAGAGAATCACTTCCTTGGCACTAGACATTAGCATGCTACATAGACAAATGACAAATTAACAAGGGTATGCAATTGAACTTGAATTTGAGATCTAATACATCCATTGTGATATTGACTTCTGCATGCATAGTTATTCATATAGATTGGAGGGTAAGAGAAAATAAGATTTAGTCAAGCTGGAAGCAATTGGCAAATTATATATATCCGACCAAAAATCTCACAGTATATAACTTTTGAATTGCTTTTTAGGATATGATGCATGAAGGTCATATATGAAAGAACATTTTGGCTAATAAGACTATTGACAGTATGTGTGAATCACACCTTCACCATATTGGTTTCTTTCTTATCTTTAATACAGTTTCATTCCCTTTTTAATCAAGGGCCATCATCTAGAGCTGAGTATTTCCACTCGGCTCCTATGTGGTTTGACCAATGAATGATGCACAAGAGAAAACAAGAATTACAGTGTCATTAGGTTGGCTCAAACTACAAAATGAAACCTAACATATACCTTTGGTTCAATTTTAAATGCGTTCGGTTTAGGTCTATTAGGTTTGGTTTATAGTTTAGGACTTTAAAAACTAATATAAATCGAACGAAGCCGACTTTAAAGTTAAAAATGTTAATATTTTAATTTTAATATTTTTTTTTTCTCAAAAAACTATTTAAATTTTTTTATGATGTATTTATTACCATAGATATATACTTGCGTTATCATCTTATATAATTAGAACTTTTAAAAAAAAAATTACTGATTAAATGTACTTCATACATATGTATATAGTTAATTAATTTAATTATTTAATAAATATATATTTAAAACTTCAAATAAATCAGCCCAAATCGAATAAAAAATGAATATGTTCAGTTTGATTTGGTTCAATTGTTCCGTTCCGTTTGATTTGATAAAATGTCAAACCAATTACTTTCGATTTAGGCCTATAAAACTGAATCGAACTGTCGTTAAGAAGAATGCTAGAATGATAAGATTTCTATAGATAACTTTGAAAAAATGAAATATGGAAATCTGAAAAAATTAAAATTGAATAATACAAAATTATTCTACTGCGATTGTCGTGTACGATGCCTTGGTGTTTAAGTCTAGTGTGAGGGGCTGAGATTAAGACCCTTTTACAATATGTTGTCTAAATGTTCAGATTGAAGTTTTATTAATTAGTATGAATTTGCTTGATTTGGAATCAAAGTTTCTTAGTTCACTGGTTCAAAAATTTGGATTCCTTTAGACCCTGTTCACGCTTTTGTGAACTCGT
The DNA here is from genome assembly GCA_035771175.1 of Paratinospora sagittata. NCBI lineage: Eukaryota > Viridiplantae > Streptophyta > Magnoliopsida > Ranunculales > Menispermaceae > Paratinospora > Paratinospora sagittata. Next base: position 35,582,303 of record CM069594.1, read on the forward strand.
GATGCACATTACATGTGGTCCCTTACTGAGATTCTCTCTAAGGGGAACAAAAGAAGAGACAAAGAACCTTCAAAGTGTACTTAACCCCAAGAAAATCCATAAATTAATCTATCATATACACCCTTTTTCTCATACAAAATCAAGGTTGGACCAGCAGATTACTTTTGAGAAACTTCCTTTTTCCATAAAAAACACATATATTAATCCACCAGAAACACCCTTTTTATCATACAAAATCAAGGCAGGATCAGCACACTTTTGAGGTTTAGCTTCTTTTTACTCCGTAATATAGTCGTTAGGTAAGCACACAAGAAAAAAGGGGGGTGGGGCATGCACTTGCTTACCTTCATGCACGCATACAAAGTGTACAAGTATTAATCTACTTCTAAAACACTATTTAACTTTGTCTATTTAACTCTATTTATTTAACTATGTTGATAATAACTTCATATTCATTGTTCGGCTCTTATTTGACAGCTATAACTTTTGGGTTAAGTGGTTTCTAATCTGGTATCAGAACCTTGGTTTTGTAAGAGGTCTTGGGTTTAAGCTTCGTTATTGATATTTGTATGATCTTCATTTGCATAAGTAATATTTTTCTTTTTTTATTTCTCTTATGGTTGTCCATGTGCAGGCAGGATGAGGCTATACATGAGGATAAGTGCTGATGATAACTTGATATGCATTGTTGAGTCCTTATCTGACAGTTATAATTTTTGGGTTGAGTGATTTCTAATAAACTTTACTCAATAAAGCCTTTTTTTTTAAATTGTTATTGTCTATGTTTGCTTAATATATATACACAGTTGGGTCTAATCTATTAATCAACTATAGATTTTAGTTCAAATGGTTTTTAGCATGAAATCAAAACCTTATTATTTAAAATATCTTGTGTTCAAACCTAAATGCTAACACCAACTAAATGTGGTCTGTTGGATGAATCCACTCATTTCATTTCACTCTTTCAAGGTTTAAATTGATATTAGCTCTTTCTATATATAGTTCAAATAAATAGATTAATCTAACGGTGACTATTAGCTACTAAGGCAACTTTCCTTTATTGGAGCTTTGGAACTGATCGTATTTATAGGTATGCAAATATGCTCAGATGAAGTTACTTTTAAAACAGTAGTGCAATTTAACAATTTCCATAGGTATGTAATTAAAGCACCAAATAGCTATAAAAAAGAAAGAAAGAAGAAGCTAGAATTAAATGAAACAAATTAATCGGATTCAACACATTAAATTTTTTTAAAAAAAAAATTAAAAAAATTTCATTCATTTTCATCGGTTGGATGGTCCTCAGCCTGATGACATATATCGAGACATTAAGGGCATGCAGTTTCAGTGAATGTGGTAATTAAAGGGGTAATGGTATATATATATAAATATTTCTGGCTTGCCAGTGTGTATGCAATTGACTAATAACATAAATATGTGTGTGGTGTGTAGAGAGAGAAAGAATTAAAGAAAGGGTACTGTAAATAATTAAGTAGGAAGGGACAAGAGTTCCCATCCTGGAGAATGAATATAAAGGGAGTGGTGTGATGTGGTCTCCTTCTAAAACAGCCTTTTTTATTTTTTATTTTTTTTGTGTGTTTGGTGGGGTACTAGACCCTAGAATGCAAACTTCCAAGCAAGACCAAGCTGGTTTATCAGAGTGTTGCAGGCAAGATTGCCAAGTATGGTGGACTGTGAAGGCAAGAGGTGTTATAATTTTGGTATATTTTTTAAAGTGGGCATGCAAGAGATGAATTGTTTAATTAATTTAATCGTGGGTGGGTGTAGCGGTTCTTGTGGCAATTGAACACAGAAGATGTGCCGGATGTTCTGCAATATTGCTTACTACTGGAAGTGGTGTTATTGCAAATGTAAATGAGACTATAAATTCTTTATGATTTGAATTTGCAAATATAAGAAACAGTATATATGGTAGATTTATAAATCTTGACTCAACTCAATTAAGCCATTTTTTACTTTAATTTCATTTTAAATTTCAGATTCTTCATTTGAATTTCGAAAAGAAACAGTACCATAAATTTAAATTTATAAATGTAGATTTGTCTTTTTGTCACATTTCGCGGATGTGATGGGTACCTCATCGAGCGTACTCTAACTATTATGATCCCATAATATTATTTCATCCCAGTACACAACTCACTCAACGGTATCTAATACACCGGGATCATTTGTCTACGCTATTTACACATGAACAGTACAGGGCCTCCTTCAAATTCGAACATCAAACCTTATATAAGTTGATTTCACAATCCGAGTAGCCACTGAATCAAGTCAAATGTATCATATTTTATATTAAATCTTTGATTTACTTGTGTTGATGAATTTTTGAGTTTTTTTTTATAAACGAACCCGATCTTAAAAAAGGTCTTCTAAATAGATTATCTATTAGTATTATATTAACTCTATCACCTCAGACAAAAGTATATTTTTTTATTTAACAATATAGGATTAACTCGATGAATCTTCTTATTCTACTTCATTGTATTAAAGATTAAATCTTTAGTTTACATTACAAGAAGTTAACACACACATGTACACATATATATATTCTTTTCTATATTGTCTTTTTTTTCTAAATTTATTGTTATCTTTAATTGTTATATGTCTAAATCATTTTAATTATAACCTAAATTATAAAACATTAGAATAAATATTTCAAATGATATATGATATACTAGTATAGGGAATTTAATTAGTGTTGACATGTGCAAGTGAATATAATCTACATTATTATTGAATAATTCAGGGAATTATTTTTTTTATTTTTTATTTTCAGATTGGATCATCCAATGGTTTTAGACCCTCATTAAATGTTGGCCTGGAAAGCCTGTCTATGGAATATGTTCTCTTTAACATAAATTACTCAAAATTAACATTCTCTTACTAAATTTAATGGACATATGGGACTTAAAAAAACTGAAGAGGGTCAGGTTGAAATTAAAAAGAAAAAAAATGAAGTTGGTGGGAGGTGATGCTCTCGAGAGCTCGAATCTCAATTCCATGAAAGGCTCCCTTTGGACCATAAGAAGTACCTTAACCAGCTTTTAAAAGTTAGAAATATCAAATACCCTTGTTGAGATTTGGTTATAAATATATATATAACATGTGATGCAAGGCATGCATGACTTTAAAGTGTAGGGCATTTGGTGTTTAAAGAGAATTTTGGGATGGTGAAAACTCTTAAAAGTAAGAGAAGGTAAAAAAAAAAAAAAAAAAAAGTGGAATTTCAAAGATAAAAGAGAGAGAGAGAGACCCATTTGAAAATTCAAAGAGGAGCAAAAGTGTTTGAAATTTGTGTCTCTAAAAGTCTCAAAAGAGTGCTTGGATTCATCTTTTAGGTCTCATTTTCAGGAGCCTCTCCATGAATACTACAACAGGGATCCAAGGTTTTTCCACCTAAAAGACACTGAATCAGTTAATTTGGTGATGGATTATATGCCCTTAATCTCAATCAATATATTCCTCATAAAATTCTTTATTCATGATATATATCTGATGAAGTAAACAGATTAATTCCTAATGATACATTAATTACGTCGTCAAATGCCAAATCTAAAGTTAATTGTCACTACTTTTCCAAGAACATTAATTTAAAGCTAGTCATTTAGTCATAGCTCCTAGTTTTGGATAATGACTGTAATAATAGTTAATAACGGTATTGTAGTGATCATTGTAATTAAATAGAATATAGATGTAATTAATATGAAGATAACACGCGCGCGCACACACACATATATATATATATATAAGGTCCAAGAACGGCAAGGAGTGCCTTGTTCGTGACCAATTGTGGCTTGTATCCATGGATCCCTTTGGTGACAGTCCTCCTCCATCCTCTGTTATATATATATAAAAAGCTGTCCTGCCCTTAAAAACTTTATAACATATATAATAAGTTTTCTAGAATTTATATTTATATCAAGTAAAAAAATACCTACCACCTCATGATCTCCAAAAAAATAGATTTGAAATCTCTCTCTTAAAATAAATTATAATCTTAATATAAACAATTACTAGATTCGTGATATAAACAAATCTTAATGAAAGGCGGGCTTTTGATAAAAAGGGCATCTTTCTAAGATTCCCTTCCTATAAACATTACCATTTAGTTTTTCCAACATAGATTTTTCAAATATTTGAAGAGATTTTCTTCTATTTTCATGCCTTTTTTTTTTTTTTTTTGAAGATAATTCAACTTTCCTGTCTTGATGTCTTTGTTTTCTGCCTTGTGAATTCCAAAAATTCAATATTGATTTTCTTGGACGCTGTGAAATCAAGAAGATAACACTGTCACCACCTCCCTATTACAAGTCGCAAATCAGAAGGATATTTACACGTGGCGCTTTAATATTGAGGTTCAGCAAATACTCTGTGTCCCAGTCAGACAAATGACTTTGGCCAATTTTACTATAAGCACGATAACTGTGCACGTGGAAAAAGGAGATGACCCATAAAATCCGGTGACGTGTTTGGGAACATGCAGGCGGAGATCCTAAAGAATTAATAATTAGTAAATTAGCAAATAAAATTGACAAATAGCCGTAAGCCACGTCATGCTGTACTGTGAGCCCCGAGACGTAGGTACGGTGCAGATAGTGATACAGGTAGATATGGACCCGGCTAAATAAGCCCAATTCCATGTTTGTTCTGGGGTTTTCAGTCATTTAACAAGGATGGTTAGGTGAAATACACCTATTTTTAATCTAATATAAAAAAAATACAAAAAATGTGTTTAAGTAATCATATTTTTAAATAATTTTTCTAGATTTTATTCTTACAAATCAATTAATCATTTTCTCAATTATATAGAATCGGCTGCATGAATATATTTCGTAGACTCTGTTCTATCAAAGGCTAAGTCAATATTCAAATCACAAATAGTTAGATCTTTTCTAAATATTTTTGTATATGTTATTTAAAATTTGGCCGTGCCTTTATTATTATCGTGGGTTATTAAAAAATTATTCTTCTTAACTATAACATCTAAAAGTCTTTGCTATATATGTTCAAAATAACTTTAATCAATTTTCTCTTATTTTAAGATTTTATTTATATTCGATATGTTACATTATTTGATATTTTATTTTATTAAAAAATATTGAAAACAATTTGACTGGATAAATTTAAAAAATAGTTTTATCATAAAAAAAAGCTTTTCAAAAACAATAAAAAGTTAGGCTACGTTTGTTTTGTGATTCGGATTTAATTTTTTATATTTGAAGATTTAAAAACACAAAAAATGTGTTGGTTAGTCAAATTCGAAAATAGTTTTGAGTGATTTTACATAAAATCAATTTATTTTTCAAAAAAAACAAAACTTTGGTTCTTGACCTTTTAATTTTCAATTGAATTTATATTTTTAAATCATAAACTAAACGAAGTCTCATAATTCTCATTTTCAGAATTTAATCTTCATTTTGAATCACTAACTAAAATGTAATTTTATTTTACCAATAGAAAAATTACAATATGAAGTAGCATTTTACTATTTTACCCTTTTTTCAATATTATTTTCCTTAACGGGTTTTATGCCCACTGGTATGAAATGGGCCAAGCCCCAGAGAGGAAATTGGGTCAGCAATGGTGAAAAACAGGAAAAGAAAAGTTTCTGAAATTTAACGGCACTAATCAAATATGTTTTTGGAAACTGAGTAGAAGAGTACGTAAGAGAGAGTCCAAAAGTAGTGCAAATAATTGTAATTATCTGAAAACGGCTATTTTTTTAGCCATTGGTCCCGTAATTTTACGAATCTACCCCTTATTCTTTACTTGATTTACTGAACCTTTTGGAAACCCATTTTGCCCCAAAGAGCATATGGCCACATTTCTTCTCACATGGACCAATATACCCTTTTTTAGAGAGAGAACAAAAAAAAAAAAAACAACTGTTAAGGTGTATTTGGTAAGTAAAAAAATAATTTTTATTTTTAAGAAAATAGTAATTTTTTGGATAAAATTTTGTTTTTTAATGTTTGATTGACAAAAAAACTCAGGCTCATTATTTTCTCAAGTATATTTTTTTGAGAAAATACTATTTTCTTAAAAAAAAATTTCTCTGCTACTAACACACCATTAAATATTTATTTGTTTATTTAAAAAATAATAATATTAATTATTAATAGTTAGTTGTATAACCAACTCTATCACTATCTATCACTTTCAGAAATAAAATCAGGTTCGTTCATGACTCATTAATAAAAGATTAATGAACTATTAACAAAATCAAGTTAGATAGAATGGTTTGATACACATAACAATAAATGATTGAAATTAATACGGTCTAATTAAACGATTTGTAACAAAAAAAACTTCATAAGATAAATTCAAAGAACCAACGGAAATTTTCTCAAAATTATAAATTCAAATAATACCATTGCACTTGTAAAAATATGCTTTTATTAACCATTAACATTATAAGGAAAGACATGTAATTAATTAATCAATCATTTTACTGTTCTTGCAGTTGGCATATTCAATTTAATGCTTAGATAACTTTTTTATTTAATTACAATCTTTAAATTTTTAGATAATAAATAAATTGGATACCATCTCCTCTTAATTTTTAAATAATAATAAAATATTTTTCTAAACTTAAGGGAGAGAAAGAAGCTTAAATGACTATACATTAGTTAAATAGGAAAAAAAATAGGAAAAAAAATTGTATGAAAATGTAATACAGTAATGCTACGTTAACACTTATTCTATATATTTAAATTGTATATATTATTTTTATACATCATTATATTGTCTTTGTTAGTACATGACTCGATGCAATCTAATAATGATGTATATTTTAAATGTATAAAATAAATATTAATTTAGCATTTTTCATACGAAATACGTACCGAAAGAATAAAAAAAAAAAGCCTTTTTAAGGGAAATAATTAATAAGATAGGAAGGGTACTTTCGGAATAAATGTAAATGGCAGTTAACGTAATTAAGTTGAACATAGAAGGGGTACAGATTGCTCCATTCACCCACTAAATCACGTTTTCCGTAAGAGACATCTTATGTTGCCAAAAGCAAATTTTTGTTGTCAAACCGAGGAAGACATCTTCCTTAGGCCCTGTCCGTTCAGAAATCCTTCGAACATTTTCATTTACGAATCTCGATGGAAATCTAACGTTTGGTGTTGGAAGATGAACGCATTTATTAAGGATGACAGCACACAGTGTAAAACTAAATATGCAATCACTAATCTCTTTGTTTTCACAGACATCACACCGCTAATCAACGAAAGCCAAACAGGCCCCAAGAAGAGATATCATCACCTACACTCGGTTTTAAGATACCTATCAAACTCACCCAACAGATGGAACGCTGCAGACGTGGCGAATCAGCTTAGAAAACACGTGGCAGTATTTGGAATGAGGCTTGGTGTGTTTTGGTGTACAGCTGAGACATGAGCCATGAGGTTCTCCGTCCGAGAGGCGTCGTGTTTTTTTTCTTGTTTGTTTGTGGCTTTGTGCTGCTGTGTTTCTTTGGTTCAAAAAATAAAAAATAAAAAATAAAAAAAATTCTCTTTCTTTTTCAGAATCCATACCCTTGTGCCTAAAATCTCTCCATTTACCCTAAACAGACCCTTCATTCTCTACATAAGCCCCCACCCTTTGCTCTTGTCCTTACTGCCTCTCTTCAGTTGTCTTGTCTTCTCCCCCTTTCTTCTTCTTCTTCTTCTTTGATAACAGCTGTGAGTGTTGTGTATTAATGGAAAGTGAATCATTTTCATCAGGAAGGTGAGGAAGAAATTTTGGGTCTTTGCATTTACAGTCTGGTTTTTTTGAGGGAAGAGTTGAAGGGGAAGAAGAGGGGAGGGGGGAGGGAGAGATTTTTAATGGCACCAAGTTTTGATTGCACTGCATCAAGTCTGCTGTGTGCAGAAGATAATAATAGTCTTATGTGTTTTCATGAAGGAGAAGAAGAAGGGGGTGTGGAAGATAAGTTTGGTGGGAGTTTTTGGGGGCAAGATAAGGATCAAAACAGGAGCTTTTTGCATGGTGGGATTGGTTTAGATGTGAGTTATGCACTGCATAGTGAAGAGTATTTGGATTTGTTGGTTGAAAGGGAATGGCAGCATTTTCCCGGAGATGATTATTTTAAGAGGTTGCAGAATGGGGATTTAGATGTTGGGATGAGAAGAGAAGCTGTTGATTGGATAGGGAAGGTGGGTTTTTAGTTTTGTTTTTGTTTCTGCTTGATGGTGATGGGTTTTTTACTGATAGGGTTTTTTTTTTTTTTCTCTGTCCTTTTTTTGTGTCTGAGTTTTGACGAATTTAGGATCCTTTTGATTTTTTCCTCTAATGGGTATCTTTCTTTGGTTGTCTTTTAGTTTGCCTAAGATGTTTTTTGATGGTTTCTGTGGGAATGAGGATTGAGGCTTTGATACAGGTTCTGTTTTCCACCTGTGTTTCTTTTTTGTTAATTTGCATTTCCACCATCGAGCTTTTCGATGACTTTTAAGAGCACCCATAATTGATTTTGGGTTTTGGTTATATATGATTGATCAGCACTTGTGGTTTATGTTCTTTTATTGGTTGATGTTGATGCTTCAACTGTATTAAAATGTAATTTCTGTAGTGTGTTTTTGGGTTTGGGTATTTCATTTATTTTCATCCAGAAATGAATCTAAAAACCATCCGAAATTTTCCTTCCCATTTGATGTGATTTCTGAAATGCTTTCTTGTTTATTCATTTTGATGATTAATTGAAATTATTTTCTCTTTTTAATGTTTTGCAGGTTCATGCTTACTTCAGTTTTGGGCCTTTGAGTGCATATCTATCAATTAGTTACTTAGATCGGTTCCTTTCAGCCTATGAACTTCCTGTAAGTTGAGGAAAAAAATACTAATAATCAAAATCATTTTTTCTTCTTTCCTCAAACTGCATTGTTGTTTAATTGCTTATTCCGTACCCTTATCTCATCTTATTTTTTTTACTATTCATAGAGAGGTAAAACTTGGATGATGCAGTTGCTAGCTGTTGCCTGTTTATCTCTAGCTGCTAAAGTGGATGAAACTGAGGTCCCTCTGTGTCTTGATTTACAGGTGAAGAAAGAAATAATGTAGATTAAAATGGTATTAATTGCAGAACCATCTGTCATATATTTTCATAAAAATTTCGCACTTTGTAGTCAATTTATCAAATTTAAATTATTGTTTTTCATTACTGCTGCTGCTGATGATGCATTTGCTAATAGGTTGCTGAGTCAAAATTTGTCTTTGAAGCTAGAACTATACAGAGAATGGAGCTTCTTGTGTTGAGCACATTGAAATGGAGAATGCAAGGGGTCACACCTTTCTCCTTTATAGATTACTTCCTTTGGAAGATCAATGATGAACAACTTCCATTAAATTCATCAATCTCTAGATCAATTGAACTCATTTTAAGCATAATCAAAGGTAGATTTGATCTCCAACATTCTAATTGTTAAGAAAATAAAAATGGAAAATGAGAAAAGGAATCGTCTCCAAAGGTAGATTTTAAGCAATCGCTGGCTGGAAAATGAATGCAGGTATTGATTACTTAAAATTCAGACCTTCTGAGGTAGCTGTAGCAGTTGCAATATCAGTATTAGGAGAGACCCAAACAGTGGACATGGACAAGGCTACTTCTTACTTCATCAAACTTGTAGAAAAGGTAAAAAATTCAAGTGTTTTATTCAATTATTTGGCTAATTTGATGATTAACATATGTATAAAAAGGAATCAAAATAACATTTTCTGTTTTGGTTTTTTTTTTGGCAGGAAAGAGTGTTGAAGTGTATTGAAATGATGCAAGATGTGGGATTGATCGGTGGGTCCAGAAAGGTTGGCCATGGAGGATCAGTTACATCAGTGCCACAGAGCCCAATTGGGGTGCTAGATGCTGCTTGCTTGAGCTATAAAAGTGATGAGTTAACAGCAGTTGGGTCATGTGCAAATTCTTCACATTCAAGTCCAGAAGTTAAGAGGAGAAAACTAAACCACCCATCATCATCTGAAGTGGACTTGAAGTCATGAGAGGTGGGATTCTCACTTCTTACCCAAATCAAAATTCAGTTTGGTTTGGTTGAATGGGTGAATAATAGGTTGCTCCAAAAAAAAAAGATAAAAAGTTTGAATAATTTGAGATGGAGAAACGGGATTAGCAGCAGTTCTCATGCTTTTGGTATGAAAGAAGTTGTAATCAAGAAACATAATTCTCAATAGGCACAGCCATGGTGGCAAGGAGGGAGAGGGGAAAATTATTTGGAAAAAGGCCCCATCTACAAGGGAGATACATTACAGGCTACAGATTTTTTTACCTTCCATCTCAGAAAAAAAAAAAAAAAAGAGAAAATAACCATAATAGGGGGGCGTTTTTTTTTTTTTTGGGGGGTTTTTTAGTTCTTTTGTTGAAAAAAGAAAAAGAAAAAAAAGGCATTCCCTTTGGGGGGAACAAAAGGAGGGCATCAAAAGAGTGAAAAGAGAGGAAGATCAGCGGGGTGGTTTATTTTACTTAAAAATATTTAAGACATAATAGTGTTTTATTTTATTTTATTTGTTTCATAATTTATGATATTAAAATTTTGTTTATTTCTGTATTTGGGGGTTATTTTCTGGGTGCACTGTCACCCTTTGTTTGACTGTCTGGTTTAGAATCTGGCGTATGCTGCCACTCTGCGTCTCTTGGTTATAAAGAAAGACTTCCCAGTCAGAAGAAACATTGGGAATGCAACATAGAAACGCTTGAAGAATCTCTAGCATTTAAGCGAATGGTGGGGGTAGAGAGAGAAAGTTAGAGAGATTGGGTGGGTGGGTACCCTGTGGGGAAGGCTTCAGTTGCTGTTTTTTTTAAAAAGAAGTCTTTAAAAAATGATGGAGGAATTATTCTCTTGTCTCATGTTTTTAATTATCTTTTTTTTTTTTAATACTGGAGCAAGAGTTCTCTGAATAAAGTACATGACATATGGGTCATTTGGGTTTTATTACTTTACTTGATATTAAAGGACTATATCTTATATATGTACCACCAGCTGTACTCTCCATAGATTCTAAGCTTAAGTTTTTTTATAACAAAGGTCGGTGCATTAAATAATTAATAAATAGATATAATGTGTGCAAGATGTAGGTGAGGTCCTCCCCTTACCTTGAGATCTACCATATGGTCAAAATGGTCCCACCAGTTAATTAAAGTCATTTGGTTCATGTCCCATGAAGGTATTACTGTTGTTAAATATACAAGTTCACAAAATTATATATTAAAGTTCACTAATCTGATATTAAAAGCTGTAAAAGCTGTCTAAATATAGGTTTACGGCTCATAGGGTTGTACAGAGGCATAACCATCTAATCAATTGGATCCCTCCTCGATTGCCTTCCAGCCTTGCAATCAATAAAGTAAAAATGGTTCCAAGCCATTACACTAATTTGAGAGTTTGGGAACATGCAAAGTTGAAATGACAAATCGAGTGGAATTTTCAAAGGATCACGCTTCGTAATGGAAAGTAGTTACGAGCTTAATCTTCCATTTGCGTTTTTCGTAGAAAGCAAAGTTTAACTTAATTTGCTTGTGTTCAACATAAAAGTCTTGTTAAATTAATCCGTTTCTATTTTTTTTGTTTGATCTTATATAATAAATTTCCTCATTAATTTAATAAAGTTTAAAAATGTTATTAAACTTTTTTTTTTTTTAAAGCATTGAAAACTTTTTAAAATGGTTGGTATCAACTCGGGATGTTTATCTTACCAACCAACTTGAAACTTTTGAGTTGGATTAAGTTAGGTTTATATGTTAGATTGAGTTGAATTGGATTCAGAAATTTATAACCCGAACTTAATTAAGTAGGGTTAAGATTTTATATATGAAAATTAATACTTATAATATTCACATTAAATTAACAAATAATTTTATAAAATAGTATTTAAAATTAATATATTAATAAGTAGATTATATAATTTTTTAATTAATATATTAATTAATTAATCCTATATAAACTAACTCAAAGTTAATGAATTAGGTTAAATTAAATTGGGTTTAAGGGTCTATTGAGTTAGGTTGGTATGTTGTCGTACCCGACCCAACCCATTCACCCTTTCAACAAAAGGAATTCCAAACTCATTTTGTAATGACAAGCACATCAGCACTGAGCGACTTTTTTCAAAAACTAAATTCTATGTTATGAAATAAAGAAGTCCCAAGGAACTGTTGATCAAATCAAATTTGTCGTGATGAATGAAAGGAGGAAATGGCTGAGTTGAAAAGGAGGACCCATTTGAGCACTAGCTTTAACTCACTGGATGCCTTATAACTTAAAAAGAGAGAGTGATGGTGACAAAATGAGAATGAGAATACAGAGTCGAAGATGGGTAAGAAGAAACAGAGGACAAGGAGCCTTTGGAACTGGAAAACAGCCCATCACATAGGCCCCGTACTACTAAATGAATAATAAAAAAGGGGCCACCAGAATAAATCCGTCAGTTTGAATGGTCTGCCCCTTCTTATTTGAGTACTGTTGTGTTTTGTCTTTCTGTTGTCTCCCTGTGTCAAGTCTCTCTCTCTATTTCTTCCTATCATGTGCTTGCATTTTCCTCTTCCCTCTTCTCTGCAGTGTGTCAAAGTGAGAGATGCCAGGTACAGGAATTGAAGAAAACCAGCTTTAGAGAAGCAGTAGGTAGAAACACTGGTGTGTTGAACCGCACTAACCACTTGAAAATGTGTTCTAAATAATCTGGGTCTAGGGCCTTTGTTTTTCTGAGATGAAGTTATCAAATTATAAAAGCAATTATAAAAAAAAGAAGCTATTTTATACGTTATGGAAGTTTCAATTGTCACTTTTTCATTAAGTTTTTGGACATTTTGTGTTTTGAGTTTTAGTTCAAATTTAGATTAGAACACGATGGGCCCAAATGGATTTGTATGAAATAAAGACTTATTATTATTACTATTATTTATTAAGAAATTTGAAGAACCTACGAGAGATTGAGGCAAATATCTGAAATATATGATAATTAGATGCTATCGGACAAAAAAACTCATTCTGGGCATTTTTATAGACCCATTTGACACGAGGATGAATGAATATAGTTTTATTTTGATTTAGTATTGCTAAAGAATGTTAATATATGTTAATAAATGATCAATTATCATCTAAAATTACTCCTTTCTGTCTAATTGGATACCTTATGTTACATTTGTTTTATTATAGCTACTGCTTTTAAGTCAACCTTAACGCTATCTTGCTTGAACATAGTAACTTTTAAGTTTCATTCACCTCATATTATTGTTTGTGTTCTACAATACGGTAACCTACGTAAAGAACTTTTTTAATGTGAAAAACAACGATCATGATATCAAAGTAGCATGTTCTAATCTCCAATTTGGACTTGGACTTAAGATACGTAATACCCCCCATGGTTTAAAAAAAATAAAAAAAAAATTTTTATCAATTGGGCAATAGCTTATCTCGTTGCTAATCATTTTATAAGAGTTTAGGGTGGATTAGGCGGAGGTGTTTGGACTCTTATTTTGTATTTCCTTACTTATTTGTTCAATTAGTTATGGAGAATTTAGGGAGGATGTTCTCTCATTATTGACAGTTCTAAACCGCCTACATTCTATGTAAAATACATTCTAAAATTAAAAAAAAATAAACTTATACTTAAATGGTGTACCTACATACTCGATAACTGTTAAAATGCATCTACGCCTTATTTGTGAGTGTCCCGTCAATTTAGGCGTGACCGAACTAGGTGTGACAAGATAAATCAACCCAAGCCATTCAATAGGTATATTCATAAGCATGACCTCAAAAGCACCCAATAGATAAAGCTCAAAGCACAGCCAATGAAAATAATTTTCTGACTTGATATGGTTTGGTACAATTACACTACTCAACAAATGAATTAAATTCAAGGATTTTTCATTTATGCTACGTTCACAGCACGTACACCAGTCTAAGATGACCCATTACTACTAGTAGTAAAATATACATTAATTTTACAGACCCGACTGCTAAACTATTTAAGAGATCAATTTTGTGAAAAATGTACGTTGGTTAGCTATACATCTTCTTGATATATTCTGAGAAATTTGAGCACAGATGCGTGTGTTTCAGTGTGTGCTTTGACTGCACAAGACCCAAGACAGCTTTTTAAGTGTGGAGAGGGGAGGGGAGGGGAGAAGATGGAGATGGGTAAAGGCTGTAGAGGGGGCAGAAGGCTCAGAACTGATTTTTATTTGTCTATTCCGTTGGACGATAAGGAGGCAGTTATACACGAAACGACATGGGAAGTGAATGCTGAATGGAATAATACTCTCCCTTTTTTAAGTGTATTTTTTGTCATCTTTCTTACTCAGATGCGATACCACTACATACACACACATACATATATATATACACGGAAAATGCACAACATAGCAGTGTACTTGTGCAACACATTTCTAATTGAATAATTTTATCAAGATTATTACGAATCTATACATTAAACAGTAAAATAAAAAATCATATCTGTCATTGTTTATGAAAGAAATAGTTTTCAACCTTCTCGCAATTTTATTTAGTGTCAAGGATAATGGATAACTCAAAAACTCAAAATTATAAATCCATGGTGGATTGGTTCAATAGTGGTCAGGTACAAGCGCACTTATTCAAAAAGTCTCAAATTTGAGTCATCTTCTACCACTTATTAACCAACGACATTCTTGAATATTTATAGTCATATTCCAAAGGGATTAGTGGGAACGTAAGTGGCCGATATCCGTTCATTTAAAAAAAAAAAAAACTCATAATTATTGAGATTGATACCATTTTTTTTTAGGATATTGTATTTGAAAATGGTACTGCCAACCAACAAACAATAACCAATAACCAACTTTTATGATAAAAATGTCCATGTGATATTAGATGCCACTAAAAAATATAATAATCTTGTAAAATAAATAAAACACTGTCGGCTGTGTGTGAGCTATATTGGTCAAGAATCTACCAAGGCAGGATCAAGTTATTAGGAAAGAAAAGGAAGAAAAGCAGAAGTTTTTGAAGGGCATGCGGGATCTGAGATTCAACCGCGTGAGTCGTGCAAAAAATATATATTCGACACTCTTTGAAGACAAATTAAGCTATTTTGACTGAGTTACGTGGCTGTATATCGGGCAACGAGAGTATATACTTTGGGGAAAGTATAATATATATGCAAGCACAGTGTCTGAGAAAAAAATGAGAATTCAGATTAAGCTTATTATAGGAGTTTGGTACCTTTGACCAAGTTCAGAGCCAAGGAAATGACTGGAATCACTTGCACCAAAACATAGTTCAGAGAAGCACTCATACACAATGACCACTCAATTTCATAGTTGAATTAAAATTAGTACCAGAAGTTCATGGAAGAAGAAGAAGAAGAAGAGAATGATTAAAAGGCTGGGATCCAATGGTCCCAGTTGGGGCTTTGAGTTGAACCATTCGTGAATGACATGGCAACAGATGACCTGGAGGAAGAGTTCAAAACAAAATCTATGGAGGAGAATCCAAATTGTGCAAACTAGTATGAAGTAAATCAAAATCCTGTATAACCATGACTTTTGGCGCACATACTAAAAAATGGTCTGTTTTCTAGGAATCAGCAAATATGATAAAAAGGTGGTCTGCAAGTGGCAAAATAAATTAGAAAAGAAATGGCTCTTGAAGACACAGGATGGTGGTTGGAGTTAAAAACAAGATGGATCTGCAAAACCATCTAGCAGTGTGAAAAGGGCAGGCATTATTTCATTTTGAATATAAGTAAACCAAGGTAAAGGCAGAGAAATAGCATGCATTACCAATTTTTGCTAAGTGTTTGATGTTATAAACTATATCAAGCAAACATAGTCATTAACGCTCTTGATGTGCATGATGACAAGTGAACTAGATTTATAATAGAGAGGAAATATATGATTGATACAATAGAAAAACAACAAATGCTTGTAATGAGGCTTAAACACGTACCTTCAAAATAATAAAGATCTGATACCATGTTAAAAACCATTTGACCAAAAAAATAACTAATAAGTATATGCCTAACTATGTGTTGGGCGGGCTTGGATCTCTACTCATACTAATATTGTCTTTAATTTAACCACATTTGGGCCTGGTTGTGGGTTGTACTCTAACAATCCTCGATTCTAATGAGGGTGAGATCTCAACTTATATTAGTTATAATGAACTTGCTTATATCTAATGTGGGACAATTATTTCGGTCAACGCATTCCCAACACTATGTAATATGTATATCAAGCAAACATAAACATACAATAGTTTATTTGCGAGCATAACATGAGCTTCAAATAATATTTGGATCTAAAGAAAATTTCAAGCGAGCATGTTTAATGCTGCCCAAACATTGAAAGTTACTCTTGAATACTATTACCAAGATTAGTATTAATAATTTACAGTTGGAATTTTCTAGATAAAGGGTATTTCATCCTGTATTTTCTTCTTCCATGACATTACTTTGCCACAATAAATAGGTAATTGGGGTATATTAAAATTCAGATGAAGCATGTGTGACCTGTTGAAGTCGAGCAAAGATGCTACATTTAACTATTGAGTAGGTCCACATGCTTGGAATAACAAATGACTGTTGGAAGGTAAGACTATGGGCGTAGTACATATGCCAACTGTGAAGCCCCTGCAACTAGCAAATGCTCCATGAAGCTGGACATGTCAATGTACCAGAAGAAATGAATATGCTAATAACCAATGAAAGGAGCCAATTCAGGCAAATAATACATGCACTTGATGGTCCCGCATGGGAGCATTAGAAAAGTCATTCCCCTATACTGCAATAAGATGCACATGCAACGGGTTAAGGACCCAAATGACTCAATAGAAAGCGCAGTCTGGGAGAGCTCCTAGCCCACTAAGCGGCCTGATCGGCTGATCATACTGATACAGTAATATAAAACCTTTGGAACTTCCTTTTGGAACTTTCACAATTTTATCTTCCCATTTCTAACCTTGCTAGACAGCAGGCCAGCTCAAAAGGCCCACAAAATAGTCAAGAGTACCAATCTTGTCAAGTGATTTGTCTCAAATCGGAAGCATTGTCATCTTGATTTTGACACAAAAGGAGTACAAGTTCTGCAGCTCAAAAAATTGTAGGGCAATTGCTTTGAACAGAAATGAGCAGACCAAAACAATAGTCTCACGTTTGATATAAGAAAGTTCATAGAATGAAATAAAAGTTGGAATCTCTTTCTCATTAATACGGAAGCGTAAAAGTGGTTAAGTGGGGATAATATTGGTACGAGTTGAGATCCAAGACTGCCCAAAAATTGATATCAAAGCCAATGGTATCACAATATTGGTACTAGTTGCAAATGTTATTAGAGGAGAACCAATAGTATCAAATGAAAATTAAAGTAATGACATAAAATTTTGGAACAAAGACGAAGATAGTGTTCACAACAAAACATGAGAAATTGTGTAACAAGTGTGGTGCATTTTGAGTGTCGTGAGCAAAGAGGGTTTGAGTATGCTGTAGAGCAACAAAACCATAGCCTAGATAACAGATACATATGTTGGTTCAAGCATAAATAATCCGGTATAGGTAGAGCCAAAACGCCATGGTATAACATTGTAATGACTCAAAGAGATACACATGCTCCTGAGGTAACTAAGTAACCGTATCAGCACTAAAGAAATGGGACATGGAAATTGGATGCTTCATATGCATGAACCCACTAAACACGTATGAAATGCTAATATTGAGAACATGGTGAGTATTGTTCGAGACCTCACTAAGTAATGGGCACAAGTACAACCAACAAAAGTTTTGGTCGCATGATAGCAAAGACATTTGTTTCTCATTGAAGAGCACTTCAGTAAATTATTACATTGGTAACATGGTATCAGAGCCTTGTTATTTTGGAGGTCCTGCGTTCAAACCTCGTCACAATCCTCTATCTGTTTTTCTCATTTATCAATCTTTTCTTTCCTCCTAATTATAAATCTAGTCCACTTGCCATCATGCACATGAGGAGTGTTAGTATCTATATTCGCTTGATATACATAGTTGAGCCCCCTACCTAATACCTATCAGCTATAGCTTTAGATCAAGTGGTTTCTAACAAAGTTGTCTAATACTTCAAAACAGTTGAGGTAACAAGAGCATCCATACCATAAGACTAACTGGATGCCTTAGATGGATGACAAGCCCTTGCAAACCCAAATATGCTGACAACATAGGACCAGTACATGGTATACTAGCCAAGTTCTGGCAGCTTCTCAGAAAGATTTTGATGACTCTCAGACTGGATAAATGGAACTCCTAGCAATACCAGCACATCTAGCCAAGTCAAGTAGTCCCCTGGAAAATTACGAAAAATGACATGAGAACGAATGAAGTCTCCCGCTCTGTATCCCAATTCTCATCTATTTGGTTTGGCTACCCAATACTTTTTTTCAATTGTATTTAGCACTACACCTTTTGTTAAATGGTGGATCAATATATCTCTTCACACAAACACAATTGTTTAAAGTTGATTATTTGTGAATCCTACACCCCATAAGCTAAACCACAGGCCTAGGTAGTTGCTAGGTACCATTGATGATATTGAAACGTTGGAAGTAACAACATGCAAGTTTCAAGGAACAAGATCAACATCAAGAAAAATGTGTAGTCAGAACTTTCCTAGTTCACTTAACATATCTTCCTATATATGCAAGAAATTATTGATGAAAGATGTACAAAAATGGGTGATAAACTAGCCATTAATACATTATATGAGTTTTCCAGGCATTTCACTTATCTGCTTTAGAGTATTATTGACCTTGTAATGTTTATATAGTTCATGGTTTTGAATTATACATACCAAACTACACAGACTCAACAGAAATATAAGACTGAGAACTAGGAAGCGTAACTCCAGAAAAACACTACGCTATTATCAAATATCTACACCACTGTCATCTGATGATAGCCATCTGCTAAATCTCCAGTTGCAGGACGCATTCTAGTATAAAAAACAGAGGTTAGAAAGCTCTTGAAGAAAAGTCGACGATCAATCGAAAAATTCAGTTTCCAACAAAATTCTTCATGAGATCCTCTCTCTTCTACCACAATTCCTATGAATATACACGAAATCCAGAATGCTTCAAAGCTTCAAAGCAAATCAAAACAGAGAAATCGCAATTAAAATAAATGCAGCAGGGTAAAGAGATAACTCAATTGGGGATTACAGAACAACCTCTTGAGCTCTCCCTAATAGTTAATTTCATCGTGAATCTCTGCAATCAGATCGACGAAGCCTTACTTATCTGAGCAAAACACGATTGCTCTTCGAAATTCTAAGGGAAGTATCTCAAGAACTTGCAAATCCAACCAGAAAATCCGCCAAAACGAGAAGGTTCCTTCAATAGTGAAGCGAAATCGCTCGAACAACTGACTCCATTCAAGACGAATCTGAACTTTTCTCTCCAAGCCCTAGGGAGTGCCAGGAAGGGCAGATATTCCAGTTATGATCATTCACCAGAGAAGGTAGAGCGCCGCTTAGTTCAATCTCTCAGCTGTTTTGAACGCGGGAAATTTAGACAGGCTTTAAACTTTAAATTTCCGGTATTTAAAGCCCATAAGCGAACCTTCTACGGGTTTGGATTCGGGCTAGTAACTTGGGCTTCGGTGACTCCTGTTATGAACCGCCCAAGCCCATCGTTTCTACATTTTTTCTGTATATGTGCCTATTTTCATAGTTTCAATTTTTAGTGTTTTACTTATTTTAAAAAATAAATTTCAAGATTCTTTTTATGTTTATAAAATATCGACGGAAATGTTTCCTTGCAATTCTTCTCTTAACTCCCATTATTGATACTGCTTGTGTTTCCTTGGTTGTTATATTCAAAAGGATATTGAAATAAGTAGAAAGGTAGAAAAAGGACTTGGCCTATCGTGGAAGCGTGCACATCTAATCACAAATAAAACTAATTATAAGTAACAAAGCATTAACCATATTGATGCTTCTAGAATCCTAAAATCAAACTCACTCCAACTTTAAGCATCATAAGGAAAAAAAACACTAACAAAATATGTACATAATTTCAAGTTTAAATGGCAATGAAGTTATGGTCATCGTGAAATATAAGTTAATGACCACAAGAGTTGCATATTTTGGCTTCGTTTTGGGAGAGTTTTTTTAAAGTGTATTTAGAGTAAAAACACTTTTAAAGGTATTTAGCAACATCTGCTTCTAACTAAACTACGGTGAAGAAGAAAAAATAGTTTTCAACTTTTAGAAAAAGTTCAGATGGACTAATTTTCTCCTAAAGCGTTTTTGATAGAAACATTTCTTAAAAAAATATTTTTGAAAAAAGCCTCCCAAACGGGGCCTCTGTATCAAGCCTCAAAACGTGAGTCCAACCTTTTAATTATACATTATAGTGAAATGCTTTGACAAATGAAACTATAAATAAAATGAAGAAAAAAAAAAGTGCCTATATATATATATATATATCGATATATGTAAGAATCAACAGCTATCAACATACATGTTGACAATGAGATTTAATCTTTACTTTCTTCTTTCAATTATTTGCTTCAGCACATGGAAACAATGATGCCCATCTTAGCAATATTTGTGATGTGGTGGTGGTGGTAGTAGAAGTTGAAGGCTAGCTACCTTCAATTTTACACATCTCTTGCTGCTTAACACCAATTATGGCTTTGTTTCTTGACAAACACGGAACTTTAAACGTGCAACAACTCTTCCTAAAATGATGTTCCATCCATCATCAATACTATTATATATACTAATTACTAATGTGTGGTGTGACCTTATGATAAAACTAAGAACCTTCAAAAAGCTTTGGAACTCAACTAATTAATTAAAACGCCTTTTACTTGCACGCTATGTCTCACTCACTCACTCACCCACTCACTCACTCACTCACTCACTCTTTCTCTCTTTCTCTATTACTCTTTGAGTTATGAGTTAATAACCCCTCCAGTCCTCCACATGCATCATCGTTATTGGGTCTTTGGCAAAGCATTATGTATAAGCGTGCGTTCCACACGTGTGCCATAATGGAGTTGGCAATGAAAGTTGACCCTGCTTGCTTGCTCACTCACTCTCGAGACGCTCAACTAATCTCCACATTACAAGGGGAAAAAAAAAAAAGGGTAGAGAGTTAGTGAGGGTTGACGCTTTCTAGCTTAGCTTGTGAGCTTTTTGTACTTTTGTTTATTTATTAATATACCTTTTTTCTTTCTCTTTTTTTTATTATTATTATAAACGCCACTTATTTATTAAATAAATTAGATTCGGATCCTTTGTTGTCACTCTATAAATTCAACATGATTATATAGGCCTATATAGCTTACCTTGATTGTAAAGATTCTATTTTAAACGGCTGGTCAATATGATTAATTATTACAATTTTATTAGAAACAATTTTGCTCAATCTTGAGTTGAAATGTAAGTCTAGATCTATTGGTGGTTTTAGATCTTAACCAATCTTGTAATGTTATGGTTGCTTAACCACCTCTAAACCTATTACCGACTCAAATGTAAAGTTTTACTCCAAAACGATTCAGTGCTAATGAAAGAAATCAAATTCACACCCCAAGACTTATATCCGAAAGGGTGAAGTCTTTAAGCTACGGTTGGTTTGTGATCCAGAATAATAATATAACTCAAAAAAATAAAACTTAAAAAAATATTTTTTTTTTATTTTTTTAAAACAACTTATTTTCTTAACAAAAAGTAAATAACTATTTTTAAAATCTTTTGAACTGTTTTTATCCATAAATTTAAAATTTGATATTTTTGAATTTATAGATTAAAAAAAAATTGCATTTGGATCACGAACTAAATATGACCTTAATTTCTAATGTAGAACTATTAGTTTGATTTTCTTTTCTTGGTTTCAATATAAAAAAAAAAGAGTGTATCACCTTTGTTCAGTTTATGTTAAACGACGACTTTGACTTTTCTTTAATGATCTAATTTTTGTCGAGTTTCATCTCGTATTCATGCATCATTTATAGTATTTTTTTCAGTTTGGATTTTCCTTTACTCAAATCAGTTATTTATTTATTTATTTGATATTTTATGAGATTTTTTTTTAAGAAAAAAGAAACATGAGATTATAATGTCGACATATTTTTATACTTTCTTGAGCTTGAAGTTTAACTCAAACTTCCAACAATTTAAGCTTTTTTTTTTAATTTTATGAAATTAACTACATGAATATGCTTCTTTTGTTATTATGTTCTATCATAGACTTAACATGACTAATAGTGAATTATTTATCCTTAGAATAAAAAGGAGCATGTCATATATGCTTAATTAAGAAAGGGTGTGTTACGAAATAGAAGAAGGAAAAAAAAAAAGAAGAAGAAGCTTTCTATCTTTACAAAAAGGCGTGTGATATATAAATGTGAAGGCATGTCTACGAAAGTGGTGTGGTATGTAACATATTCTAATACTTAAGTGCGTGGATTCCCCTCATTTCACTCCTTTATGTTTTCGTTTATGTATATATTTATTTTCCAAGGGACACAACGTGTAATCTTTTAGTGCGGCATGGTGGAACGCTTATTCTTCGGCTTTCCAAGCGTGAATGTTTTTGTTGGAGAATCCACAACCAACTTGGCTCCATTCTCTTATGCCCCACAACTCATGAAATTAAATGCCTTATCCAATGCCTATTTTTCTTATTTTTTCACTATTTTTTATTTTTTAATATCGATTTTTCCGCTCATAACAAGTATTATATTTTCCTTTATAACGAGACTAATCCTATTGAATTTAAAAATTTGTAAAGAGACAAGGATTGTCACACCCTACAGATATGATGAGTACCTTTTACTGGAACGTACCCCAGTCATAGCACCATATAATATTTTCTCATTCTGGTACAGCCTGTTACACAAGAACGTCTCGTACCCGGAATCATTTGTCTCAACTGTTCATTATGAACAGTATAGGGTCTCATCCGGATTCGAACATCAAACCTTATATAGGTTAATTTTGCAATCCGAGTAATCACTGGGCCGTCGGCTCAGTGGCTACTCAGATTGTGAAATCAAACCTTATAAGGTTGTGAGTTCGAATCTGGGGGAGGTCCTGCACTGTTTATAATGAACAGTGGAGACAAATGATCTAGGCTGCGGTTGTAGGGTCCTTTGGGGTCGCGAGATCGACTAGATGTGACAATATTATGAATTCATAATGACTATAGTATGCCCTGCGAGGTACTCACTATATCCGCGTGGTGTAACAAGAACACTTCTCATAATAAAAATAGACAAGAGTGAGCTCGAACTCGTAATAAGTCTCTCAATCATATCTCGTAATTCATTCCCCGAACGAGCTCCTTGTTAGTATTTTATCGCAATTTTCATTCAAACCCAATCCATTACTTCAACGTGTCGCGCTAAACTCAAACAAAAAGAGCAAAATTTCAATTAAAAACCAATGAATAAGAAGGAAGGAACTTTAAGACATTTATCTATTTGTTTATTTGTTTGTCTGTTTGTTTGTTTATTTATGTTGAGTTCAAATACCAGCCTAGAGCTCATACAAAGGAGAGTTTCTTAGTAGAGAACAAAATCATTAGAAGAGGGAAAGAGCAATATATGCTTGGATTCATCATGGAACTTGCTTTATATGTAGCTTGTTTGCATGGAAAAACAATTAAGTTTTATTTTTCAATAAACAATAATAATCAAGCAACCTTCTCTTGAGGCGGTGGTGGTGGGCTCCGCGTCTCGACCCTTTCGCTTGTGATTCGTTGACTTTCCTTATTTTGTGCTAGTGCTTCGCATCACTAATCCATTTTTTTTTTTCGAGTAATGTATGATTTTAAGCTTTGAGAATTCATTTACATCCACGAAACGATATGACTTCAGGTAAGTGGAAGTAATGGATTTATAAATTTTATGTAATTAAAAAAATAATTTATATATATGGTGTTTATTAACCCTATTTATAACCTCGAAAAAAGTAGAGGATTATATAAATACACATTTTTTTAATTAATAGTTTTTGCCCCTTGAAATAAAAATCTAAAACAAATAAAGATTCATTTTAAAGTAAAAGTAGAAGTTAAATAGAGTTAATTAACGAATACTTTGGTTGAGATCACTTGAAAATTCACTTACATTCACATTTTCTCCATTGAATATATTAGATCAAGTGTTCTTAAGCTTGTATACATGATACTAAACAATGTGATTATTTAATTTATTACATATAATCTGAATTGAGAGGAGTGCTTAGTGCCACCTAAAGCGGAGCGCCGAACTCGATTGGGCATGCTCATTTGTTCCCTCCAATGGAAACAAGAGGGGATGACAATATACATATTAATATCAATTATTTATACTAAGTAGGTATAAACTATTAAGTCAGTAGATCTTCCCTTCAGTGAATAAGATCTTTCAGGTCATGCCATTATGGCATGTTCTTACATTTTAGTTTTCTTTAATTTGAACATGGGCAATATTCTATTGCTTCCCTATCTTTAATTAATTTATAAATGACAAGAGGGTCAGGTTCTTTATATACGAATTCTTTTTGTAGCTTCGGTTCAATAAAATTTAAAAGTTTGAGTATTTGATTATTGGATGCTTCATCGTTAAAAAAATTATACCATTTCATTCTTTTTTAAATGAGAATTAGTCACGAAAGGGCTAGTTTGATGCACAAAATTTGATGAGATAATATTTTTTTAAGTTTTAAGCTCATATTTGGTTGCTGACTAAGATAAGATAAAAAATAATTTCATCATCATTTTTGTCTCATTGTCATAGGATAAAATAGTAATGACCATATTCCATTGTAATGAGTTTTACATTTATTTTTAATTGTTTAATTTTGTCATATCTGGTGCACCAAACGAACCCAAAGGGTGTGGGGATCATATCTCGTGGGGAATCCAAAAATAAAAAATAAAAAAATCTTTTGTGGGCCATGGGCCGTCCGATATCGAAGTGATTGCTCCGTGTCCATACGATCGAAAATTTTGAATGGTGATTGCAGCATAAATGTGTATATATATTTGGGAAGCAAGTTGCAAGTGGGCCAATATGGGCTTCTGTTTTTTTTTTTTTTTTTTATCCCAATCTTTGAACAAACAAAGCGTGGGAAGGGAGATTCCAAACTTGATGGTTTCACTTCCATGTATGAGTTTCTTTAGAGATATAAAGATGAGTTCTAAAGCTGGTGTTAATTGAAGAAAGGAGTTCTTATGATTGCCTGGCGAGGCAAGAGAGAAACAGATGTGCACATGGGGGAGTTTTTGAAGGAGATGCCCCTATAAGGCAAATAATGCGAAAAAAATAAAGTACAAAGGTTGCTTTAAAAAACAAAATTCCATGAGGATGGAAGTCTATTTTTTCTTCCCTTTTTTTTCTAATTGACAGGAGGGTTATAACAACTTGCTTACTTAGCTTCCAAAGAAAAAAAAATCTTTGGGTCTTCCTTGCTAGGTGTGAACTCAAAGAACACAGTTTGGTCACATCCGATTAAAGTTAAAAATAACACAGTTGAACCACATGCGACCAAACCTAAAGAATAAAGTTCGGTCACATTTGATCAAACCCAAAAGAGACTATTAGGTCACATATAATTGAACCGAGGCTGTCAATTTAGCTTTGAGCGACTGCACTAAGGTCCTTTTTTCAAAAAATAAAAATAAAAATTTGACATTTCAACATTAAAAATGAAAAAAAAAAAAAAAACTCACCTTAGATTTTTGTGTCATCTCCCCCATTTGAGAAGAATGATAAATGAAATAGAATGATATTTTATTCATTAATATATTATGAGTTTAGGGAAAATAAAACGTATTTATAAAGTTGAAAAACATAAACATAATTCAACCATAATTATTGAATTATTTTATCTGGATTTTTTTTTTAATCAGTCATCTTTAAATCACAATCGAAACAAGCATGAAAATAAAATATAAAAAAGTTGACGCCAACTGCCACTAAAATGGCATTAGGGTAGTTTTCAGAAAAAAGGCCAAAAAGGCATTGGAGGTGTGCGCGTAATTTGGAACGACTTACAAGGCTATTCTCGGAATAAGGTATTGGCATGATTGTACCTACACGTCCGGTGAGACGCGTGAAAACCCGTACTCCTTTTTATCCAACTTCGTAGAAGATTCGTTCCTCTAAACCCATCCAAGCTCTAACCCAGGGTTCGAACCCGATCAAATGGTCAACCGGTTATTGACTTAAAGTTAAATCCTGGGGCCCACATTCGTCATTTAACCATCCACAAAACAAAGATTATATGTTTTTTTTTTTTTCCGCTCTCTCTTCAGGTCGGTCTGATTATCGTGTATTCCAAAACCAAGGGTAGTTTTGTTATTTCGTTCTTTATATAATAATCTCCACTTATCTCCGCCCTCAATCTCTCCCTCTCTCATCTTTGACTGTACGTTTCTCGCTCTCTTTCTTTTTCTCTCTTTTGTGTTCTTCTCCTTCTTCTTCTTTGCTTCGGATCTGAGCCTCGAATTGGATTTCTCGGCCTGAAACGCAAGAAATCTGAATCCTTTCTAGCACAGGTATCGATTCTTTCTTTAGTTGACTCTTCGCTGTTTGTTGTCAGATTTTTGACAGTTTCTGTTTTTATTTATTTATTTTTATTATGTTAGTTTGCTTTTTCACGGTGTTTTCTTCTGTAAATACTTCTTTGGTTGAGGTTCCCGGAGTGGAACTCTAGAAATCTGGATGTTCTGGTTCTCGGAACCGAAGTTCTTCGCTGTTAGCTTCGAATCTTTTGGTGTATTTGTTTCTAGATTTCAAAGAGTGCAGAAAATGAACAGTATTTCGATGTTTTCTTCCTTATTCTGTAAAGTTTTCATGACGTCGGGAGATTTCTCCGGTAAACTGAGTTAAATGACGGTTTTTTTTGCTCAAAATCGATTTTCTAGTTGATTTTTTTTACACGATTTCTCAAGTTGTGTGTCGTTTCTTGTCTTAGATTTTTCCTTTTTTGTGTTTTTCTATATTTTTGGTTTGAGGAACGGAGAAATTGACCTTTGTCGATCATAACTTTCTTTTCAAAATGTGTACAATCTTTGAAAAGTTTTAACATTTCGTTGCTTACTCGACTAATTTATTATTTTCCCTCTTTTTTGTTTATGTAATAATATCATATGTTACTTCTTCTGGTGTTAATTGGATCAGATAAAACCAACTGGCTTTTTTACTGGAGTTTTTTCTAACACAATTGGCTCTGTTTCAGGGACATCAAAATCTCTGCAGAAATAGCACTAGTCGTCTGAGTTGCATAGAAGAACAGCATGCGGTGGTTGAGTTTTTCTGTAGGCGTGTTTCGCGAAGTGATCTCCTTGAACTTGTACTGTAGAGTAATTCTGTAAATTTCTCCTCCAAACAGCCGAAAGTATAATCCTCTGAACACCTTTATTCTTCTTATTATTGTCAATGGGATCCAAGCTTTTTGTTGTTCTCCGTTTTCGCATCCGTAGGATCAGCTGAACCACCAAAGAAATTTAAGAAAAGCTAAGAAAGTAACCGTCGCAAGCCTCACTGTTTGTTTGTTGTTCTTTTTGAGTAGCTTCCCTTTTATTCTACGAGATTGGTCGGTGGTGGTGCTGTTGATCTTCGTTTCTGTTGTGGTCTCTCTGGGTTTTGTTCAATATTCGATCTTGTTTAGCTTTGGGGTAGAATTTGGGTTTAATTCAAAGGTGAATAGAAGTTATGGTTTGCCAAGCAGCGAGTCAAACAAGATTCCGGGCAATGAAACACGAGAATGGGATTGCAGGGAATTCGACCATTATAGTTAGAGTCATCGCATGCTTCCAACCATTGCAGGGCTGCCAGGTCTGCTTTTCATGCTATTCTTGTTTAATTTCAATTTCATTAACTGATAATTGTCTTTTATAGTTTTCAATGATTTTAGGAGCATAATGATTTTCGAAATTGAGAATTCTTTGATAAATATCTGTCACTACTGATGTACATTAATTCTCAATGGTGCTTTGTTGAATGTTGGATCTTATTTTGTTTGATTTGGCTTCTTGTTTGCCAGGGTGAGTACTTCAGACATTTGCTTAAACCTGTAACGTAGACTGTTTTCTATTTTCTCGTTGAAATTAAGTCATAGCTCGTGGTACTTTTTGCAACCTTGAAAGTAGCAGCAAGGAATCAAATACTTGCAACTAGAGTACATTCTAATTTCTGGTATGTTCAATCATTTTCTACTGGTGATTATGGTTAAATTTGTTTTTGTTCCTCTGGTCTGTTAATAAATTATGGCTAAATTTGTATAATTCTTGATACTAGGTGTTATTCCATTTGGATGGAGAAGGATTGTGGTTCTTGCCTTCATAATCAGTATTTAAATTGGCAATCACCAAATTTTTTGAACTCCCAGATGAATGCACCAAATCAGATGCAGACGAATGCTTTCTCTGTGGATAGAAACTCTTTGCCTTGTATAGTTTCTGCAAATGGATCTTTGCACGCAGCAGTTCCTCAATTGCCTCATACAAGGACAAGCCATGCCTACCAACAAGATGGGTGGTTTAACTCTTTTCCTTGCCACCGCCAGGCTTTAGCTCCCACTTCTAACGCAATTCTCACCGAGAGATTGTCTGCTTTTGCATGTGGAATTGGCAAGGAGGCTACCCCGACTGCTATATCTGGGCCTATCCAGAAGAGATTCATCATTTTCGATCAGTCTGGGAATCAAACCAATGTGATTTTTAGTTCTGTGAATGGTTCTCCCACCCAGCACCTCAATTTGGAGAACAAGGAACCATTTGGCAGTTGTGGTTCAAATAAAGAGCTATTAACCAAAGCTGATCCTATCTACAATGCTGGGACTAATATCTCTGATGGGTTGGATGGAAATTTGGAAACAAGTGACGAAAGTGAAATGCACGAGGATTCTGAAGAACTTGATGCTCTACTGTACTCTGATGATGATAGTGATTATAATGACGATGAAGAGTGTAGCACAGGGCACTCCCCAAGTAAAATTACAGAGTGCAAGAGACGTGAATCAGTGGCAGGAAGTGCAGAAGAAGTAGCTAGTTCTGTTGGGACAACTAAAAGAAAGAGGCATCACAGTGACGATGACCGCGATGATGCATCATCAGTCATGGACACAGCGTGTTCAATGAAGCCCAAAGACTGCCCAGCAGATTACGCCTCAGATACAGAATCAAGCTGTTGCGCTATTCCCAGGATCCAGGAAAAAGAAACACACTGCTCTGCAGTTAATAATAACAAGCGGTTGAAGCGGGATAGAATTAAGGAAACAGTGAATATACTGCAAAGCATAATCCCCGATGGAAAGGGCAAGGATGACGCTGCTAGTGTCCTTGATGAAGCAATCCGTTATCTCAAGTACCTGAAGCTAGTGGCAAAATCTCTGGGAGTAGTTTCTCTGTAAAAACTCCAGCATTAGTAGTAATAGTAATAGTAAGAGTAGCAGCAGCACTAGCTTAGTAGTGGTTATTGGGACAGGTTGTGTTGTTGATTGCAGTAGTAGTGGTTCTAGTTCTAGTTCTAGTTGTATGTTCTGGATGAGGAGCTGAGCTGGGCCAGAGCCATCAGCAGGCAGAGCATTGTTGGTGAGGATTATTATTGGCTTTATCGGGATGACATAATCAGGAGGAGCAGCAGAGAAAGAAAAGATCTGGTGACTTGCCCCAAAAAAAAAACCGAAGAAAGAGTGGTAGTAGTAGAAAGGAAAAAAATGGTGGCTCTGGCGCTGTATGTTGACCAGAAAGCTATATGCTTTAAGAGTCTGGGGTGGAGAGAAAGTCACATAAGGAGAGTGAACGCATGGGGGCGTGTAATGGTTTTTAGTTTCTGATGATCGATCTCCGTGTAGTAGCCAGCGGGGCCCAATTGAGAGGTTGAAGCACGCGCGTTAGGTGAAGAATTAGTTGCAGCGGCCCCCTTTCACTCTCTCTCTCTCTCTCTCTCTCTTGCAGCGGCCCCCTCTCTCTCTCTCTCTCTCTCTCTCTCTCTCTCTCTAAAGACTTTTGTGTTTGTCATGTTTTATTGTTGTTTTATCCTTTGTTGGACCACTCGCGCTGCTCATGCACTTAAGGAGGAGGAGAGGGGGCCACCATTGGGCACATTATAGCTATTCCTTGATTAATGCACCGCTGTATTCACGTGTGAGCATGGATGCAAGTAACGGTGATGTGTTCGGTAAGTTGCGGTGGAGGGTCTCATACATATTTCATCTTCCGTGACATGTGTGCTCTTCTCTCTCTAGTATATTATATACTAATAGTTGTTTTGTATTTTTTTGTGATGAATTGCTGGTAAGATTATAAGCGTGGAGGACTTGTAATTATCATCTATTATTGTTGAAATGCACGAACTCCTTAATTAGTACGGTGTGGTTGCAGTGTGTTCTTTTTATGGGTAGATGTACACGCACTTGTTCCAGTTTACTACGCTTCTTGTGACCTGTTTGTATGATTGGATGTTAAAAAGGGTGAAAATAAAAAAAAAGGAGATTGAGGGGGGACCAATGTTTTTATTTATTATTCATTATATATATATATATATATATATATATTTTGGTTGGGGGGTGGGGTATGATTGGGTAGACGACTTTATGAAGAGGATTGGGTTTTTTCATGCACGCGAGAGAGTTGAAGTGACGGCACTGAGAGGGATGGATTTGTGAGCTTCCATGCACCCACCAGGGCACCACCCCCCCAGGTTAAAAAGAGTAAAGAGTCAGAGAAATTTATGCGACTTATTTGTCGTTGTTAGTCAACCTTTGCTGCTGCTACCATTTGGATGGTACAAGTTTCCCTTCACATGGGCAACCAGTTGTACCATTCATTATTTATTCTGCCCGACACGATTTCCGTTTTAACTTTGTTCTGAAATTCTACATTGAACTTAAAATGCTGTTATTTAAGAATATGTATATTTATTTATCTTTAACCTTTTAGTCAATAATAAACGTGTTGATAATGATAGGAAGGTAAAAATATAAAATTATAATTGACACTATTTGTTTAAATTTTGAAGACATCCTCACTGGGGTATAGTGTTTTGTTCTTACTTTGAATAAAGATTAGTTTTATATTTAAAAAAAGGTGTGTGAATAACTTACGAAAAACTAAAAAAAAAACAATTCTTCGATAAAAAGCAAGTCTTACTTCCTGTTATTCATTATCATACTAGGTAAAGTATCCCTATAACCCTACTTGTGTGCAAAGTCCGATTGTCCTTGAACAAATGTCAAAACTAATTTGAAAATATATTTATGTTAATAAAGATTTATTAAGACAAATTCTTTAAAAAACTTAGGCGGACAGTACATAAACATAGATTTATTAATTAATTACATTATAATTTCTCAAGTTTTATTTGAATTCTCTAATAGGCAAGATAGGAATTATATTATTATTTGTTATGTCCAGACCACTAAAGTTAATAATTAGTGCCTACTCAACAAAACATGGTTTAGGCAACCGTAGAAGATGAAGTGACAAAACGTGCAAGTTAAAACTTTTTGTACCAAACACCTAATTCTACTTTGTAATGCAAAGAAAATTCTGATTTTGGTTTTATTACTAACGGGTTAATTATTGACTTATAATCCTAGTCCTTAATTAAAAAAGAAAATGTAAAAAATGTACGCTTATTAGCAAGTTTGGTTCGCTTCTTTTTAAGAAATGATTCGGCGCGGTAAAATTCTGTCGTCCTTCATGCTTGATGACGTTAGGGTTTTGCTATACGAAGCCTCAATCTTCTCTAATTTCTCATAGTTTCGTTCGTTGATTCACTGAGCTCCGTTTCTTTTTAGCACGCTAGCTTGAATTCTAGCTGTTTTGTATCTTCTCCAATCTGTTTCAGCATTTCGTCTTGATTGTCAGGTGACACCGATTCTCTGTTGCAATTTGACTGTGCGAACATTTTTGTGTAGTTGTTTACTTAGTTTTTCTTGCGTTAATCGTCAACTCAATATTTTTGTTTTAATCGCAAACTCAATGTGCCTTGTTTAGCTACATTTCATGAAGTATTCGATATCTTTGTTTCTTCCAACAGTTTCGTTTCTTATACGTTCCAACTTCCAACATTGCTCCTAAAAACCTAAATGTTGAATCTGCAAGTAGATTCTGCAATAATTTGCGATTACTATGTACTGCTGCTGATGGAGCATTTGTTCTTTGAACCTCTTGTATTAAAATGAGATTCTGACCTTTGAACTTCCAAGTCTTTTGAAGTTTTACTTAATTTCACAACAGGATTGTTAAGTGAATTCATCTTCGTCTTTTATTTTTAGACAAAATGTGTTAAGAATAACCTAGATAATTGTAGTTTATCTCATGTCATTAGTCTCGCAAATAAGATTCCCAGCTCATTCTTAAGTGTTTGTGTTGAATTTGCATTTCTTATAAGCATTATTATATCTGATAATAGTATGTGGCCCTCTCTTCAAATCACCTAGTTAGCTGATTAATTAACCGAAAGTTTAGCATTTTGAGGATCATTCAGATAATCCAATACTCGATATGAATTAATACCACGCGATTTCCTTTACTTCTTGCGAATGTTAGTTATTTGTGCATTCAATTATTTGCTCAATCCCATCTGTGTATTTTAACAAGATTGTGAGTGTCTATCCAAGCAAAGGAGTGTAGCATTGTGTTGGCAATCGGTTCAAAACTTTGGACAATATTGGCAATTTTGCTGGAAAAAGGCTACAGGGGCTATTTCAAGCGAAATACCAATCATCCGAAAGGATTGGGTCTGTTGGACTTGTGGCCCGAAATCGACCTGGTCCAACCCATTAGCATTCCTATCCGAAAGTTTAGCCAGCCTATACGTTTCCTTTAATTTGATTTCGATGCATTGTTCATATAGCATGCCTAATTAATTAGTATTTACTAATGCATTCTCTCACTTTTACTGTTCTCTCTTATTTAATGATTAATGATCAACTCTAGGTTTTATTGTAGTTGGTCATAATTCTTCTCTCTCTCTCTATCTCTTTCAACTTTACTCCAGAGTAAACCTTTTTCTTTTTGGCATTTCCAAGCTGTGATAAATTTTACTGTTCAAAAATTTGTACACAAAGAAATGAGAATGCTTGTATTCATTTATCTCATATTCTTTGCCATTGATTTATGGTTACAGAAAAAAAAAAAAAACTATTATTTGTCATATTCAGTGGCTTTTTATTCTCTTAATTATCACATTCCAGGTGAAATTCTCACAAGTTTGACTCTTGAAGTTTATTGAATTCTAGATTCTCTGTTTTTCAATGGCTGATTTTAAACTTCTATGACATTACAATTTCATGGATTAAAGACTAGCAGGAAGAACTTCCCTGTGGGCGGGGCAAGCTTAAGTTGGCAAAATTTTCTTTTCCCAAGAAATTTACTAAAATTATGTCTTCTATTGGAGTCTGTTTACTTCCATGCATGTCAGAGGAGAGGAGACCTTGTTAGAAAGATAACAACAATGAGGACTTTTAAGCCTTACTGTGCACTATTCATCACAGTCTTTTTCTTGCTTGTTGCTTTTCTGTACATGTATCTTTGATGTTGACCTCTTTGTGCATCTAACTCTCGATAGATTAAAAGGTTACTTGGAGTTTTAAGACTCTGAGTAGGATGTTTGTTCCTTGCGATACGTATGTCACATTTTTTGTTTTATGAACTCTCTCTACTGAGTTTGTTCAGAGTTTGAATGGCTAGGATACAGTTTTGATGATGATACTATGCATAAGTTGGTGTATTGAATCATTATGGAAATATTAGGTAGCTAAGCAGTTCAAAAAATGACATACTTAGTGCGCAAAGCTCCCACCATCATGGGGTCTTGAGAGAGGAACAATGTATGTAGCCTCACCTCCATGTTAAAGATGCTTTTTTCGGATTCAATTTCGCAACCTTCAAGTCACAACGTAGCAACCTCAACTGTTTTACCAAAAAATTTATATAAAAAGAGAATCCACTTTACTTAAGAGTCTTAAAATTGAATCCAAGTCTACATATGAAAGTGTATTGCCCTCGTACAAGTATCGTGGCTTTTAGAAACCAAAATCATATGTTCTCTTTTAGATTTCCACTCTCCCTTTTGTTTCTCATTTGCTCTGATATTAAAGCTATCACTACAAAGGTCTACCTTGGTGCTTAGAAGAGTCCATCTAGGTGTTGCTTTCGCCAACCCACAATCATGAATGATGGCTTTGCTTGCAATTCAAACTAGTGGGATTAGAAAATCTGAAATTTTCCTTGTAAAAGAAAGAAAAAAGGTTAGAAAGAATTTTCAGTGATGAATAGCTTTGAGATGAAATATGCTTCCCATCCCCCCTCTCAACCATGAAGTCTTCTCATTGTTTAAAATTAAGAAATAGAACTCCTCCATCTTCTAGTTGCAAATCTTGATTGCTTTATGGTGGGGATTGGTATTTGAAGCACAAAATCATGGGTGTCTCTAGTTGTCATCTTGGTTAGTTTCCTAGCTTTTCCTAGCCAAGTGTCCATGCTAATGACCCCTTGTAACTTTAACATCTTATGAATTGCTTTTGCAAGTTCTTTGTTCCTTTTGGAGTTTTAGTTACTCTTTTTTCTCAAGCGGCTTTAGGTATTTGGCTCTATCTGAAACGCAATTATACTGACATCCTCCTTGGCATTTTTGGCAAATTTGTGAATTGGAATCAACTTGTTTGGGGGGCTTGATGAATCAAATTGAGATTTTTTGTGAAATGTGAGTTTAGGATAGAATTCAAGGGTGAAGCTAGCCTGCATGATCATGTGAATCCCACTCTTCCAACTACTTTTTGTCATCTCCTCAGTCACTTCATCTCCTGCTCCTTTTACTTTACCTCGGAGACATTTCTCCTTATATTGACCTGGCAAAGGTGGTCCATTCTAAGGATTAAGACGCCTGTGAACTGCCAATCTTTGTGGGAGGGGGGGTGGGGACCTGCTAACCCTGACCAGGCAACATTCCTTCATACCATTCCACTTTGGAACAGATCGATTTTCCTTGGTGGGCCCAAGGAAATCCCTTGGGTGATGCAGGTGTTCCCAGCAATGGAAACTCCCTCATGTGTGGATAATCTGGAGGTTATCCACAATGTGGAGAGTTTTTGCATGGGTTTTTAACACTAGAATTGAGTCTCTCAATGATGAGACAACTATATTGCCAACAAAGGCTTTTGTCTTAATTATGTTTGTTTTCTTCCAACTCCTTTGTCATCTCAAGATATTCTGCTGCACATCTCAGGACGGTGATGTTGCAGCTCTTGGATCATTTGCTATCTCACAGGCAGAGCTTAGCTAAAAGTTTAAAAGAAAAAATCATCTAATTGTATCTTGTTCAGGTCTATAATTCTTTTCATCTATCCCCTTCTCAAAAGCATGGATACTTCCATAACACATGGTAGACAAACAAGTAAAATAAAATATAGTGGGGTTATTCAAGCTGCGGTTTCAATTTGGAAATAGAAAACTCAGAAAACAAATTTTAATTGTTTTTTGAAAACAACATTTTTTCTTTATAATAAGTTGAAAACTGTTTTCCAATTCACTCGAACCAAACGAATTTTCTGGGTTTTCGGATTTTCGGATACAGAAAACTGTATCTGTTGGACATCTGTGCAGATATAATGTATATGGTAAATAAGAAGTCCAATCTAATGATAAGGTCATTTGTGATAGATCAGCACTTTGTTAACTTAACTCACACTTGTTTGTCACATATATAATGTCAGGTATAATCTTCATTGATTGATCTCATCTCTGTCACCCATGGATATCTTGATACTCTGCTTGCCATTTCATTCCAACCAACTTGCTTGCTCAAGGAGTTCCGCATGTTGGAGACCATGAACTTAGATGACTAAACAGGTTCCAATCACAAAAGAGTTTGGAAATAGGAAGAGAATAAAGATGTGAAGAAACAAAGAAGAGGAGTAAGGAAAAGTCGAAACCCAATCATTTTAGAGGCTTCAATGATCCTGCAGGTTTTTGGTTAATGGTGTGGCACTGTTTTTGATCATCAGATTTTTTTTTTTTTTTTGAACTAGTCTTTTCTGATTCCCAGTTATTTTGAACTAAGAAAGTGATCTCACCTTCTCAGTCTCTTCTTCCTTTCACAACCTTTCTTTGTTGGCTTTCTTTCTCAGACCTATTTTTTGTCCAATATGTGGCGCCAACAAAGCGACATTGACAGGTTCATTTCTTCAAATGTTCAATCAATCATGTATTGACTAATATTTCCTGCCAAGTAGTGTTGTCATTTCAATGCATATTTGCCCCTGGAAACATAAAAACTCTTTCTCTTATGCATTGTTAATGTTACAGTAAAAATTCCCTGTTCATATACGGGGATGAACGGATTTTACATCACAGACAAATAACATAGAAATAATATGTGGTGCAGAAGACCCTAACACCTTGTATGGAAATAATCAGACCATGAAAATGAGTTATGATGTCAATTTAGCTCTAACTTGTGTTATTCTGGTCTCTTTTTTTTTTTTTTTTTTGAAGGAGGGGGGTCTTGAACAACCCAAAAACTCTACGAGACAACAGGGGACAGAGGAAACACCTCCTCATGAACAACGTTTCCTACAATGGGTGAGGTTTCCTCTAACCATAACTGGGCAAATTGATTACAAATACCAAATTTACTAAGTCTGTGAGCTACTTCATTTGCTATTCTGATTCAATGGTGAATTTTTGGCAATTGACCTCCTTTGCTTTGTAATATAACTTTATTTTTTGACAAATAACCTGGATAAAAAAATCAGCCTTTGACAGAGACAAAGGCTTGTTGAGTTGAGTAGAATCAAATCTATTTGCTTTTTCATTATTTAGTTATTTTATAACCAAACGCTCCTATTCTTTAATGTCCTTTTCTTACTTTGCAATCTCTTTTGCTTTTCAAAGTTGGGAACAAGATATGTTGCAATTGTGCTAAAAATTTACAGGAATAACTTTTTTTCTTTTTGGGTCACAAGATTTATTAATATTTTCATGAAACTTAAGTGAATTTCTCAATATCAACACTTCATTTTTTTTACTTTTATGTTTTGGTTTTCTACGTGGCAGCCCCGCCTATTGGGCGATACTAAGTTGTTTTTGAGCACTGCAGGAACATTGAGTGACTCTTTTTAAGTAAACGCGATTAAGGTAGGCACAAGTTTCGAACGTGAGACTTTCATTTCTTTAACCACCTCACCAAACTTAAGTGAATTTCTCAATATCAACACTTGAGATTTTTTACTTTGAACTCAAAAGTAAAAGTCATATTAAATTGGTACTTCCAAACTTTTGTAAGGGTGTAGGGTTAATTACAAACTAATAAATCGTAAAAGAAGTAAATTTACAAAATGCGTGAAGCAGACGCTAAATGTATATAATTAGTTAATCGTAATCTTAATTCATTAAAAGTGGTTGGCAAAAGACTAATTTAACCTTCTGTATTGATCAACATTATGTGCTAATAACTTAAATTGGTTTTTAAAATACGAACCCGAAAAGGGCAAAATTCCCCCATTAAAAAGACAATTCGGTTTAGTCGGCAAACGTGAGACCGTGAATGGAGGGAGGGACAAGAATGCATTTGGAGAAATGAGCAGGGCGATAAATGGAATTTCGTCTTTTCTATTTTAATGAAGCGTAAGAACTAGTAGAAGCAGAAGCTGTGAGACGGGAACACGAGTCATGCCGCACCATTTCTCTCTCTCTCTCGCTCTCTCTCTCTCTCTCTGTACTCTGTGGAGCCGAACAAAGAGCGAAAAAGGCATATCTGGATTAAACCGACTCAGTTTGAATTAGGGTTTTGATGCTCCAAGTTTGCTGACATTCTCACGGTTCTGCAATGGCGGTGATGAATTTCTCCGACGGAAACGTTACAGAGTTGCTGGAGAGTAGAAACATATACGCTCGTCACGTAAATTCCAGCTCGATCCTCTTCTTGTTGGAAACTTCTTCTCTAGATCCGTTTTCAATTCAATTGGAATTGTTTAACTTCATGTTCCGATTATTCGATTCGATTTGATCATCTGCTCTTTGTTCTAGTTTGCTTCTTGCGGCAAAGATATTCGGTGATGATGTTGTGGAATTGTTGTTTTATGATTTCGCTGAAATACCGGTCTTGTTTTTATAATTAGTTGGATTGCATCTGTTGTCTCCAGGTGGATGGTCCAAATTATAGGTAATAATTTTATATAACTGAAACTTAGATTGAACGTAATAGTAATCTGCAAGTGGTAAGAGAAGCCTGATCAGAGGATTTTGATGTGAACTCCCAATGCTCAGTCAATTTGGATCAATTGATCGAATACTATGTGCAATAGTCCTGCTTTGGTATCCGTTACAAGATGTTGCCTAAGCGGCAGAGAAATCCCAAAGTTTACACCGAATGTGTTGGATGATCGTGGTCTTTTAACTAGAAAACAGTTTCTTCTGAAATTATCAGTATGGAAATTAATGTTATAAAATTATAAAATGCTGCCACTCAAATGGTTACTGGAAGTCATTTTTTGAACTTTGAACATACTGAACTGCATTTGAAATTGTGGAGAATATAGTGTGGAAGTAAGCGAGGAAGGTGGGGTGAATTGAAGTGGCATGATGATGTTCTTGATTTATTAATTTGATTGTTCACCAACTAAAGTTCTGGTTCTCTGTGTTTAGTCTAATTTCTATTAGAAAGATTAAGATCTTTTTATTTTATTTTATTTTAATTTTTAAAATTTTAATATATGTATATATATTTTTCAATCAAGCCTGCCAAAATGTTACTATTGTCTTTTCTAGAAATATTTTTTAAAATCATTGTCTACATTAATTAATTCACTTGACCTTTTGGACTCTTAATAAGTTTTTTCCTGGTTTAAACTACAATTTTCAATGATATAGTTGGCCTCAATCTTACTTTCCAAAGCTTCAGTTTAAAATTGATGTGTGGCGTTTTATTGTTTTCCATGGCATGGGACTAAGGGGAATCTTATTTGTTTGTTTAGGATGTCAATCATAGGTTGCAAATGCACTCCTCTTTGATACGGAGACTCTCCTTGGAAAAAGAATTGGAGGTTTGTGAGATTATTAAACTCAATATTGCCACCTACAGTGTGATTACTGCTTGATTAACATTGTCATTCTTTCAATGTTGTAATGATATCTTTATTTCTGTAAATGCTGTATTAGTTTAGTTTTAATCCTTTTTAGTGCATCTATCATACTTTAATAGTTTGGAATGACATAGAACGCCTCAATGAACTCATGTGGACACTTCTCAGCCCGATGACACTCTCTCAAATACACACAGTTGTATTGCTTAACACTTTCAACAAAGAGAACTCTGAGAACAAGGAAAACTAACTTGTAGTTTATCTGGTAATGAGTTTGATCAACAGTCCCTGTGTCTGAATAATATTATAATACTTATTCTTTCTCAGCACTTTGAGTCATAGTAACTGAAAAAATATAATCAGAAACCCCTAGATTATTTGCATTTAAGCACCTATTCCCCTTGGAGCTCATATTGATCATGCTGGTTGATGACTCAATGAACTTGTCTATGGCATCTTAAGCATAATATGTCTAAAACAATGTGGGCACCTTCAAAAATGGAAATTTGGAATTATGAGGGCAGTGGAACTTAACTTGGAGATATTTAGCTGAAGTCAGTGTCTTTCTGGGAGTCTGATTATTATGGTTGTCATTGTAAGCTTCCAAGTTTGAAGCAGGTAGGAACTGTTCGGTAAGTATGGCATAAATTTCATAAACTTAATCTGATTCAATGTTGTTTCTGCATATTAATTCTGCCATTGCACTAATTGAAGATTCCTTCAGTTTCAATGTGTTTGACATTTTGTGTTCACCATGTTTTGTCATATTTTTTTTATTTTCATCAATCCTTTTATAACTGTTTTCTCAAGTTAC
Organism: Paratinospora sagittata; assembly: GCA_035771175.1. Taxonomy (NCBI): domain Eukaryota; kingdom Viridiplantae; phylum Streptophyta; class Magnoliopsida; order Ranunculales; family Menispermaceae; genus Paratinospora; species Paratinospora sagittata. Next base: position 35,622,184 of record CM069594.1, read on the forward strand.
AATGGGATTTTTGACAGGGTCATCAGGGTTGTGTGAATGCCGTGGCCTGGAACTCAAAAGGTTCACTCTTGATATCTGGATCAGATGACACACAAGTAAACCACTTTTGAATGCCTTTTTCTTTTGGTTGTTTTTACTTTAAGCAGCCTAATAATCACATCAATAAAGCAAGGATTGAAATGGACCAGAATAAATATGGAAATCTAGTATGGTGTGCTACACTGTACCACAAAAATTATTTTAGGAAGTGCGCTATTATGGTATATGAATATAAATCAAAGAAGCATTGAAAATTACTTAGCTCATTTAAGGTTCAAAATTAATTTATGGAACTCTAATTTGACACAAAGATCTTTTGTAAAAGTCCTCCAACTAATAGAAGTGTAGAGAATTTTTATGTAAATGTTAAAAAAAACTATTCCCAAAATGTTTATTAAAACAAACATAGTTAGATACTCTTAACACATTAAATTATCAATGCAATGAGTTCTGATATGCTTTATGACATCAACAATGTGTAATATATATATATTGTGTGTGTGTAAGTAATTATTCTTTTGTAATTTTTTTTTTTATGTTGACATATAATTGAATATTGAAAAATATTTCTAACATATGTAAGAGTTATATGAGTTAATTAATATATTTAATTTGTTTTTTTTTTCTTTTTTTAGCTGAAAGATTTATGATTGTCATAGTAAACATCAAATTGAAGTGTTAGGATCCAGTTGACTACCTTTCTAAGAGGATGTTTCATAGACCTATAATGTTTATTTTGTTTGTAGTTGGATTTGTACGCACAAACAAGTAATCTTAGCTAAATAATTTTGATTTATACACACCTAATTTGTTTGCATTTGATTAGTTAAAAATATTAATTAATTAAAGAACTTGAGTAATGCTTAGATAATAAAAAAGCTCTTTACAAATTTCGTCATGGTTTAAAATTAGACAATATTCACAGAATAATTCTATAATTTTATATCTTTTTAAAATTTTTAAGATAATAAGAAAGTTCCTTTTTTATGCAAAACATACTGTTTATTATTGTATTTAGCCTAAAATAATGTTAAAATATATATAGAATGAAAGAGAAGCAAGCAGGTAGTAGATTGTTAAATTAATTTCTAAAACTTAAATTAGTTTATTGAATGTTTTCAATTTATTTGATCTTTTATGATTATTTATTTATTTATTTTTTAAAATTTATCTGATTTGTTTTGAATCATTTTGAATTTTTAGTTGAATATTTGTAATTTTGATGTTCCATATATTTTGTAATTTGACCACTAAACATTCGAAAAAACTCACTTGTTTGTGATTGTCCCTGCTGCAGTCTTTTATAGTACTGTACACATACTGCTTCTGATCATTATATCTTATCCTTTCGTAATGTTTTATTTCTGCAGATTAACATATGGAGCTATTCAGGCCTGAAGCTTTTGCATAGTTTTGAGAGTGGACATTCTACAAATATATTTTGTACAAAATTTGTCCCTGAGACTTCTGATGAGCTTGTGGTGTCTGGTGCAGGAGATGCGGAAGTAATTTTTGATTTTATGTTCTTAGTGGATATTTGTAATTTTTGCTCAAACAAGGTCAATTATGGATATTTCTTTTGAATACTTCTTCTGATTCTTTTAAAGTTTTAAATTGAAGGTACGGTTGTTCAATTTGTCTCGCTTAACTGGGAGGAGGTCTGAGGAAAGTGCTATTGCACCATCAGCACTGTTTCAATGTCACTCAAGGAGAGTGAAAAAGTTAGCTGTAAGATCACAATTATCAGGCTTATGAATGTAAAAGTTCTTTTGCTCAAAATAGTAGGATAACCTAAAGAATTTTGTTTTTGACATGTAGTGGTGAAATTCAATCTAATACTTCTCTACAATTTTTATTAATTTATTTATTTCAGATTACTGCTTTGTGATTTTGGTTTTCTTGAAACTACATTTCCTTTTATAATAGCAGATCTTATGTAGTTCGGTAAAGACTTCGTTAATTTGAGTTCAGTGCGTTTCCTTCCTTGGATTTATGTCCTCCCTATTCATATTTTTTGGTGCTTGACTCTATAATTGTAGGTTGAAGTTGGAAATCCCAATATTGTGTGGAGTGCTAGTGAAGATGGAACTTTAAGGCAGCATGACTTCCGAGAGGGCGCTTCTTGTCCCCCGGCTGGATCTTCTCATCAAGAGTGTCGCAATGTTCTTGTGTGTTTTTCAAATCATTATCATTTTCTGTGAATTTCTGTCAAATGGGATCTTTTCAATTCATATGTTGCTTTCTTCTTAAATTTTTAGCTATTAATTTTTATTTGCATCTCTTGTTTGTGCCTTTTGAAAGGTCACGTTGTCACTATATTCCAGTGACATATTGCATCTGTTATTTGTTCTTGAATTTCATAAAATAAAGTTGTGTTGTTATTTTGTAAGATAAATCAATTTTTCAAGTTATGGAAGAATTGACTAAACATATTCAAGAAGATATTCCATGGTGTATGTTACTTGCTGGATGATAACCAATTGATTGATGAAACTGCATTTAGAGAATGTTATGCTAGAGGTTTGAAGAGAGGCTCTAGAATCTAAAGGGTTTAAGATTAGTAGGACTAAGATTGAATGCTTTAAATCTAATTTTGATGCAAGTAGAAATAGAAATGAAGAGATAGTAAAGATTGGAAGCCAAGAGTTACGAGATACCAAAGAGCGAAAATCTTAGTTATTTGGGATCCATTATACATAAAGAAGGAGAAATAGGTGTGGTTGTGAACCATAAGTTAAAGGAGGATAGGTCAAGTGGAGGAGTGCTTCTGGAGTATTATGTGCATTCCGTTGAAGTTAAGGTGAAAATTTTATAGAGTTGTTATTAGGTCAGCCATGCTATATTGTATGGAATGTTGGGCAATTAAAAAACAAAATGCTAACAAACTAAGTGTTCCAAAAATGCGAATGCTAATATGGATATGTGATAAAACTTAAAAAGATAAAATTAGAAATGATCATATTCAGGAAATGTTAGGATTAGGAGTTGCACCAATTGGAGTTAAAATGAGAGAGAATGGACTAATGTGGTTTGGACACATACAACGTAGGTCTTTAGATGCACCAATTAGGAAGATTGACCTATTAATACTAGATGATAGCCATAGAGGTGGAGGTAGACCTAAAATAACATGGACGGAGAAAATTAAGAAGATTTAACTTCTTGCAATTGGAATGTTGACTTAGCCCTCGATAGAGCAGAGTGGAGGAAGCATATTTATGTAGCCAACCCCATGTAGTTGAAAAAAGGCTTAGTTGAGTTGAGTTGAGCATTTGTCTTTAGTGAAATCAATTTCAAGATCCTTCGAAATCATTTAAATAGAGAAAATCCCAAATTGGATCCCAAATTGATGGGTTAGCATGAGCGTATTCATGCGGTTATGCACTCTTCGAATAGGAATCCATTTTTGAAAGATCCTGCCTTTCGTGCTTTGGTGGGTTGTCCGAGATCCTTTTGATGTGTAACAAAGTGAAATGGATTTCAGGTTGGTTAGTTTTCCTTAGTATATACTGGTTTTAGGGTTCAAAGTTGGAGATCATTTTGGCAATTAAAAAACTTCAGGGGAAGCACATAATTCTGTGTTGTTCTATTAAATGATATGTTGTGCTCAAAATCAAAAGTTGTTGGCCCTAAGAGTGGCATCTTTGTAGCTTGTAAATTGAGTTGGCTCCAAAAGTGTAAATCTAGTGGATTCGATGGATTTAAAATGATGATTTAAGAATAATGGATAGGAATATCTTGAGCTGATGAAAAGCTCCATTTGTCTTTCCTCAGTTTGGGGGTTTACTCAATTGTTAAATCTTAACCAAATTGTAAAATCGTTAGGGTTAGGATAAGATTCAAATCCTGAATTGAATTGTAAATCATAAGATTTATTTTTTCTTTTTTTTTTTATATTTTTCGATAAATTATAAAAAAATGTAGGAATAATTCCTAAAAATCTGAGATAGTGTAATAATAATATTCCTAACATGCATATCGGAAGTTTCAAAAATTAACCTAAAACTTCAAAGACAAGTTTCAATCAGTATTCATCAAAGATCAAGTCATTAAACAACAATAATCACTTCATAATTTATTATTGCATTTGCATGTCATTCATCTCATTCCTTCTTAGTAGTCAATTCTTAAAAGTAAAAGGTCAAAGGAAAAAGTACTGCTAAGAAAGTTCAAGACAGAATTTTCATCTTCATTCTTCATCATCTTCTTCCTCATCACTAAAGTCTTGTAAGTCTCCTTGTTCTTCCTCTCTATCTTCTTTTGCTTTTGATTCATTTTCTTCTTGTTGCACTTTTCTCTTTTCGTTGTCACCAAGACCAAGAGCATAGCATAGCACTGTCCTTGGTTCTAAAAGATTATTTTAAATACTTCAATATCTCATTTGAAATTAAATTTATAAATATAGAAACCAAATCTAATTTTATTGTTAAAATACTTGTCTTTGTGACATGGGGGCATTCACAATCTTTTTTTTTTTGAAGAAACAAAATATATTGTTATAATAATAAAATCTTTCACAATCTTCTTCTTTAAAGAACTTTGCTAAAACTAGCCATGAGCTACTATCTGGAAGAAGTGAATCTTGTGATCTACTCATTATTTGAATTAAGTTTGATATTCAAATTGACCATGTCATAGAGAGATTTATTATAAACATAAAGTCCAAGTTAAAAAGGGAAATTATTAGGCCAAGAAGTAAATTGTGGAGTTTGAATGAAGAAGACTTTGAAACATTTAAAGGAAACTTACAAAAGAAATGCAATTGAATGTAGAATATGAACCTAACATGATGTGGGATAAGATGACTAAATTCATAAGGAACGTAGCAAAGAGGTACTTTGGATGATTGAAGGGGAGATGGTTATTATCGAAAAAAAATTGGCAGGTGAAAATGATCTAAGTTCAAATTGCCCAAAATTTAATTACGAGCTATAACACTTGGTGTAAGACTAGGGATAAGGAAAGGTTTAGAAATTTAGTGATGCAAAGGAAAAAAGATGAAAAAGAAGTAAGTAATACAAAACTATTAAATGAAAATCATTTGAAAAATTTATATACTAGGAAGGGTACAAAAGAAGGGGAATATATATACACTAAGGGAAAAAAAATAATCATAACCATATGCCCTATTTTAAAAGTGACAATCAAAGAGTCTGTTGAAAGAAAAAAAAAAAATCTCAAAAGGTGGAAAAAGTTATCGTGGAAACTATATAACTAAATTCATTTGGTAAATTTAAGTGTAGAAAAATGTAATAAGCTTAGAGGGAACTCATGAAGATAGATTCTTATATAGAATTAGCATGCTTGAGGTAAATAAGTGTTCTATGGAAAATGAAAAATATAAAAGCTTTAAGACCAAATGATATTCTTACTATGGTTTTGAAGTGTTTAAAGGAAGTTGGAGTTTTTGGGTGAACAAAGTTTGATAAAGAGTGAAAATTTTAGGTATTTTATGCTCTATTATTCATCAAGAGGGAAAAATAAGAGATGTTGTCCATCGTAATAAAAAATGTTCATTTAATTTCTTATGGAATATTTTATGATTAATGTATCTCATTAAAGTTGCAAGGGGAAATTTTCTAATATTATTGTTTGAAACATCATTTTAATAAATAAAATGCAATAGATTTGTAAATATTAAGATAGATATGTCGTAAAACATTAAAAGATAAAATTATGTATAAGCATATTTGAGAAATGGCGAGAGTTGCAAAATTTAAGATAAAATGAGAAAAATTGATTAAGATGGGTTGAAAATATTTAACCAAAGTTTTAGATGGTCATTAGGAACAATGATATATTGACAATTAATTGTAGTAACGATAGAGGAAGAGGAAGATCTAACATAGATAGAGATAGTTAAGGAGATATAATTACTTGTTATATAACTGTAGATTTAGCCCTTGATAGAGCAAAATAGAAGAAGCGGATTCATGTACCTAGCCTAGCCTAATGTAGTTGAGAAAATGATTTGTTGTAACTTCATTAAACAATGCATGCATGTGACTGTGTGTGTTCGCTATACACCTTGGGCACATTATAATTGCAATGATTTCAACCCTTTTTTTGTCGTCTTTAATTTTTATGGAATTATCTATCTTTGAAGTTGTTATTTATTTATTTATTTCAAGTTTAATATTTATCATTGTAATGTTGCTTTTGACTTGACGGGTAAAAAATGTGGAGTGCATGGGACTGTGGACATGTATTATCTAATTCAATATTTGAGATTTTCTTTTTAGTAAGATCTTTAAGAGTTTGAGTACGAAGCTTTTAATGTGGAATGTTTAAATCTTTTTAAGTTTGTCTTTCAACATCTTATGTGTGCTAAAAAATTTCCCGTAAAATTATTGGAATAGTGAACTGAGGAAGTGTGATTTTCTTTTATAATTATTTAATCATATTAAACTTTTGAAGGCTTTGGCTAGTTAAACTCATTTTCTGTTGCCTTACAGTTCTGTGACATTGATCATGAATATTCAGTTAAACATTGAGAGAGCCCATACAAGGATCACTGTTTATGGACATTCAAAACCTCACTTGGGCAATCTTTCAGCTGTAAAGTCTCTAATGGCCGATGCATTGCTTCACATATCTATGATGAAAAAATAAATAACGAAATCTTTCTAAACTCAGATCACCATTCATCATTGTCATCATTATCATTGTTGTCTATACCTCATTCCTAATTCCGATCATCAAGCTTGCCCATTTGAGTGATATCTGGCTATGCAAATCTATCCTGAACAATGTCTTAGTTAAGGCATGCTTCTTTATGAAGAGAAGAAAACCTCAAACCCTTAGCATCAAAATAAGGATGACTTATTCCTAATTTTTGCTTCTTATTGTTGACTAGTTATTACATTATTATTGTTCCTGTGGTATAAATGGAGACATAGCGAGCTGATACCTGATAACAAAATTATTGCCTTACCTTCCTTTCTTATTATATTTGTACAGTGGGTTCTTGTCTTTTTCTCCCATTCTAGGCTCATTTAGAGGTCTATTTTTAATAATTTATTCAAATCTTTATCCTCTAAATTTGTCAATGATCTTTGAACTTTAATTGAATATGATCTGTGAGTTGGATTCTGTGCTATGCTGATGCTGTTGACATCTCCTTGGAGTTGATTATCCTTTAAAACTTGTTTTTGATTGCAGCTTGATTTACGATCTGGAGCAAAAAAGTCGCTAGCTGATCCTCCTAAACAATGCCTTTTCTTGAAATCATGTGATATTAGTACCACTCGGCCACACCTGCTCCTTGTGGGGGGAAGGTGCTTTCAATATTAATGCCAAACCTTAAACATTAGCTGTATTTTGTGTTTATTGTGTAAATTTACAGGTTCGTGCTCTCAATTATGCAGTGATGCTTTTGCTCGTTTGTATGATAGAAGAATGCTTCCGCCACTGAGTTCTTGTCAGAAGAAGACAAAGCCACCTCCTTGTGTCAATTATTTTTGTCCAATGCATCTCTCTGATCGTGTTAGTTTGAATCTTCTTAACTATTTTATAGCTGCTGCATTCTTTTTCAACAAGTGGGGGCTTGTTTCCACATAAGTTGTTTATTTACCTCTTTTTATGCAATGAGTAGAAATTGATTGTTTTGTCTTTCATTCCTTGTGCTTTTAAAAGGAAAAAATATTGTAACATGACAAGATAAAATAATACAAAAGAACAAAAGGAGGGGTAAGCTAGAGAAAGGGCTAATGAGTATACTTTCATCATATGCTAACTTGTCTTATTTTTTTAATGTTTTTCTGATTTTTAGTTTGTGGACTCAAGATTGAAGAGTGTAATATATATATATATATATATATATTTTTTTTTTCACAAAATAATTTTTTATTATGAAGTATGTATGTAATTAGGTATATAAGGTTTGTATGTAAAAAACTAATTAATTATTGGGGAGCTAAAAGTAAATATTATTTGCAATGCTCAGACCTTGTCTAGGCACCGCCTTGCCTAGGTGGGGTCAATTGTCTAAACATCGCCTTGGCAACTTGGCAACTTGGCAACTTGGCAACTTGGCAACTTGGCAACTTGGCAACTTGGCAACACTGCATTAGATAACCCCACTAAACCCAAAAGCTATAGTTGATAGGTAGAGGTCATAAAATGTGTATGAATCTATCCTAACAATAATACTATTAGTATATGCTGATTAGAATATCAAGTTTGTCTAGTGGAAGTGGTGCTACATTTGCTTTATGGAACTGAGTGTTGCCACTTCTTTTTGATATGTACAATACTTGTTGAAACTTCAAAGTTAGTGTTTGTAACATATTAACCTTCAACATGGTTTCATTAATGTGGAAAGTTGGAGAAATGGCATATCCAATTCCTAATGCTCGCACAATTGTGAGGTTTGGGGAAGGTTTAATTTATGTAGCCTTACCCTTATAGTGTCGAAGCTTGTTTTTGGATTCGAACTTGTGGCGTTTAAACCACAATGGAGTAACCTTTACCATGGCACAAGGCCCATTTGTGAGAATTGGTTCATGTATCTTACAGTTTATTTTATGGTTGGGAATTGGGAGTCATGAAACATATTTGGTGTTATGTAGAGTGTTGTTGAAATTGCATTCTAGTGGTTTTTTGGATGCTTTCACTGAATCCATGTTGCTCATGGCATAGATTTAGGTTAGTATTTATGTTTGATCTCTTTTTCCAGGGACGCTCCAGCTTGCACCTAACCCACGTTACTTTCAGTCCAAACGGAGAAGAAGTTCTCCTTAGCTATAGTGGAGAGCATGTTTACCTAATGGATGTGAACCCTGGTATTCTTACAATTTTTTTCCCTTTTTTATGCTTTTAATGCAATTTTGTACTCTTTCAATAGATGATACTATTTTATTCCCCTTGGATTAATCGTATGAGTATAAGATATGTCTACTCTTTTAGTTGATCCAACATGGGAGAAAAATGATGTGAGCAATTGCTTTTCTTGATATGGATATTGACATGAATGCATTTCCTTTCTGCTTGTTAATAAATGTTATGTTTTATTGAACTATATCTTAAAAAGATTGGATTTACATGGACTAAATTATTTTATGTTATTTTTTATTTTGATAAGGTACTTGATAGAAATACTTCCAGAGAGAAACATGAAGGAGAAGATGGGAATCTAGCTGTTCAATCAAATTTGAAAATTGATTGTGTTTGGATGGATATAAGTTAACTTCTAAACCTTAGCCTAGCTTGATTATAGATATGATGAAGTTTTATGAGTGTACCATAGTGATGAAAGTTTGGAAGAAAATACAGGCTTATTTGATAGTGGGGAAAATTGCTATTTTCTTAAGGGAATGACAGATTTTCTTAGGAAATTAGAAAGTTGGGTGATTTGATTGTTACGATTTTCTTGAGAAATATTTTCTTAGGTCCTCGTATTTTCCCACTATTATTTTGTTGCTTATAGAGTTTAGAATATATATATTTATATTTTTTCTCATAGAAAGCCTTCAGTATTATTGTTCACACTTCACACTCATGCTTATTTTTATGAGGCTCCTTCTTCCCCCTGCTCTTTGTATGACATAGATGTAAAAAGTCATTCTTGGTCTAATAGCATCTTATAAAAATGTTCCTTTCAAGTTAGTGTGATATGTTGATCACATAGTATTTTTTATAGGCACTCCACTTAGCCCTACACCTATGGTTCGTGTTGTCTTATTTCTCCCTCTTGATAAAACATAGTGTAATAAATGCGAAACTTATTTATTGATTAATTCATATATTTCCCTCAAATTTTGTAGCCATTTCTCAAAATATTTCCCCTTTATCATGAATCTTTAAAGGAACAGATTCTCAAAATTTCGATCTTGAAAGGTCTCTGAAATATTTATACTCACCCAGTTTGGTGACAATTCCATGAACTAGAGTTTGTAGTCACATTACTCTCACACAAATTATTTTCTTTTTCTTAAGATAAATCTTTGGAAGTTTAATAAACATCAAGATTCTTAAAAGAACTATCTTATAATATATGTGTTGTCTTCCATGGTTTTGCAACAGTTTTGATACCGTTTTTGGACTTATTCTTCATGGAATTAACTTCTAACACTAAAGAGATCTACTTGAAATTCGTTGTTAAATGGTTTATGACATAAGTTTAGTTTCTACACATTTACTCATGCCGACGTAATTAGGGCTGTGGGATCTATCATCAAACATTCTATTATATGAAATCCCTATGTGTTTCTTTTCATGGTTCTGCCACAGTTTCGATGCCTTTTTTTGGGACTTATTCTTCATGAAATTAACTTCTAACACTAGAGAGATCTACTTGAAATTCATTGATAAATGATAAATATGATGAAGTTTAGTTTCTTAACATTTGGTCATGCTGAACATTGATAAGGTTTTGGGATCTTTGATTAAACATTTTATTCTATGAAATCAATCATAGTTTGAATTTGAAAAATGTGAATTGATCATGGTTTGAAAAATTGAAAAAATTCGCTGAAATTTAGCAAATTTTTTCAGTTTTTTGACCACCAAAGTGCGAAGTGGATATAATATACAAAAGCAAAAATTCGCTCAAAAAATTTGATAAATTTCGATAAACTTCGATAGAAGTTCAATTTTTCAATTAGAAATTGCAAATATTCAATACAAAATTTGATGAAATTCGACAAAATTTGGCAAAGAAGTTAGTACTTGTTATTTCATCAATAAAAAACAAAAAAAATACAGATAATTATGCAATATTTTTAACTTCATCAACCATGATAGCAATATAAGACAAAAACTTAAAAATGCATTGGAAGAGTTTTCAAAGTCATATTCTTTTAGTTAAAATCCTAGAAACAAGGTGAAAAAGCAATATATTTGAGTAATAAATTAATAAATTAGGCAAGGTGGAATGTCTAACTAGCAAATTATATGGTCAAAGAAGCAAGCCACCGCAAAATTGAAAATCAAAATATAAAAAATGGATTAAGACCAAAAAGCCACTGTTTTTAAATTCATCAATCCACTTAACAAGTTTATTAGGTCATTTATAGATATTTTTATGTATTAAAAGTGTCTATTTATATTAGTTTTTAGCTTATATATGGATATTTTAGCATTTATGCAAAAATTCTCTGAACTTCTCTAATTTAACAAATTTTTACAAAATTCTCTACATTGAATTACGCTTTCCCGAATTAATTTTGATTCTCAAGTGATTGAAGTCTAAGGTGAAGTTGAGTTTTCGATTCTTGGAATTGATTTAAACTTGGCGACATGAATCCACTTCCTCTACTCCGCTTTATCAATGGCTTAATCAACATTTAGTTTACAAATTACAAGTAGTCATATCTTTCTTAATTATGATTATCCATGTTATTTTTAGGTCTTCCTCTACCTCTATCATTAATCTATATCATTGATAGATCACTCTTCCTATCTGATACATCCAAGGATTTTCATTGTATGTCTAGATTTCAAATTACCGTAATTTTTTTCCATTTGATCTCCATTTGGGACTAATTTCTCGAATATGTTCATTTCTAATTTTATCTTTTAGGGTTTATTTGGTCGCTAAGAAAATTTTTCTCGAGAAAAAATAGTGTTTTCTCTAGAAAATTCTCTTGAGAAAATCTACTTGAGAAAATTTTCTCATAGTTGTTTGGTAATATGAGAAAATGTTCTTATTGTTGGTTGGTTATTCAATTGGATAATTATAACTTCTTCAAATTTAGTTTTAGAGAAACTTTCTCGAGAAATTTTTTTTTTGGCACCCCCTACTTGAGATGGTTAATAAGGGGGTTGATAAAATCTTCTTCTCACCTCTTTTACCAAGCAAACACTGCACAATATGATTTTCTCAGCAATCAAACACCCCCCTAATGTTTCATAACATATCCATCTTAATATTTACATTTCCATGACACTTAATTTGTTCATGTCTTGGTTTTCTTTTTTATCGACTAACATGCTGTTCCATTGAGCATGGCTGGCGTTATAGCTGTTTTTAAAACTGTTGGAAACAATCTAAGAACTTATTTTAAAGTACATAGATCTATCTCCTTTCCTAAAACATTTAAACCTTTGATAGTTTGATTATTTTTCAAATATATTTGGCACGTACAATATCAACATATTCATAGAAATAATATGGTTGTCCACCAATCCCTTTAAAATTTTAAATCTTGCATCTATATATTTTAATGAATATATGAATGGAATACACTCAACTCAACAAAATTGTTACTCAACTGCATCGGTTTGGTTACATCATCCACTTTCACCATTTTATTCTATTCTGTACCAAAATCTTCTATTATATGACTAGAGGTTATATCTTTCTTAATTATCTTTATTTATGCTTTTTTGGTCTTCCTCTTCTTTTGTCATTATCATCAATTTATAATACATTGCTCTTCCTTTTGGATACTTCCAATAGTCTTTGTTCTATATGTTATAAGATTATGATTCATACACTAAAGATTGTTGAGCTTCTACCGCTACTTAGTTATAACCTAAATAGTTTTACTATGAGTTGTTTATGGTTAATTGGTTTCCTTTTATATTTTCATGGCAATTTGCAGGTGGTGAGACTTCTGTGAAATATACTGCAGAAGATGTTGCAATGCAAACAAGTCTGGCTCCTATACTAGATAGAATAGAAGTGCAGCCATTTGCACGGCAAAAAAACTTGCAAAATGGTTTACCTAGACGAAGCAATACTTATACCCTTGTATGCATCTTATACTACTATGCTGTTCTGTTGCCTTATTTAATTTGTTAAATTTATCTATCTATCTATATATAATCTGACTACATTAATTTAATTGCTTCAGCTTAACAAGTGCCAGGAATCGGTTCAAGCTGCACAGAAATACTTGAAGGAAGGAACAAATTATTTATGTGGAATTGATGCCTGCAGTGAAGTATTGGATAGGCATGGGCCTGATATTGGGTTAGATCTAAAATATGAATGCTTGTGCACTCGTGCAGCGTTGCTACTTAAGGTTAAGCATAATTTCAGCTCTTATAATGGCACGATGGTACCATCAAGTAACAGTTCAATTTTCTTTTTCTTTTGCAGCGAAAATGGAAAAATGATGTTTATATGGCTATTAGAGATTGCCGCAAGGCTCGAAGAATTGATGCATCATCATTTAAAGCATACTACTACATGTCTGAAGCTCTTTTGCAGGTAATTAGCAATTAGGCTTTACAACTTGTGTTGGCTCTCCTCTACTCTTATTTAAGGTCACCCTGTTTACTTTATAGTTGATACTTGTTAAGATTTATTTCTACCTCTTAAATGAATAAAATGCTTTTATTGTCAAGTATCATCATCACTCTCTGGTGACTTGTTTTCTATGACCATTTTGCAGTTAGGAAAGCATAAAGAAGCTCTAGAATATGCTATGGTGGCAAAGAATTTGGCTCCATCAAATCCTGACGTGACAGAGAGGGTGGAGAGTATAAAAGAGCAACTTGCTGCAGGTCATCCACTACATATTCTTTTTTGTTTATTCTCTTTCCATCCCTATGCTAACACAAACACAAACACACACAAAAACGAACTAATTTAGGCAAAAAATAAAAATAATTTGTAAAATTATTAAAAATCCTTTGAGAGATTTATTAGATTTATATCAAAGTACAATTTCGTATGTAATAAATAGAAAATGAAGAATCACTAAAGGAAGAAGGAAAATTAGATTTATAAAACTATTCTTTAAAAAAGGAAAGAACATGCAATTTATAACTGTGTAGTCTCAACCCACAAATATCCTATATACACTATGAGTAGATGCCATAAACTACTTTTTTTACTCATGCAACATGTGACAAGTACCATACAGATTATAAATTTTACTTTTAAGCATTATATTTTGTACTTCAATGAGTTTTACGCATTAAATTATGTCTCTAGAAAGAGAGATATTTTCCCTGCCCTCGAACATTTTTTTATAGTTTTTTAGGATGTCAAATCTCTGCAGAATTATATTTTTTTTGCACACCAATTCTAAGGATGAATCCAAATTCCGATCCTTGGTTACATGGTGGAATATGTTTCCGTTTTTTGTTTGGAGAAATCTTAGGATGGAGGATTCATTGGGTCTACAGTTCCAATGAATGGAGATTCTACGAGTGTCTGTGGTTTGGGAATGTTGATGGATTGGCATCTCGATTCTATTTTCTGCTGATATGCTGAAAACTCAATTATGTTGCTTCAAGCTGAGCACCACTGGAGAAGAATTATATGTATAGATGATTTGTATTTACTATGAAGTTAAGGATTTTCCAAAAGAAAAGTACATGTTTTCAAGAAACATGAAATGGATCAATTTAGTCAATTGACCTTCCCTTATAATTTGGTTCGGATGATCACATAATATGCAGGCTTGACAACTTTCTTATGTTGACATGCTGGAAATTCCCTTTTGTTGGAGAATTTCAATTTTTGGATGATCAAGAAGCAGCACATCCATTAATTCATTCTCTTGCATTTCTTGGTTGTGGTCTTAGGTGCGTTCTATGTTACTTTGGAGTTTGTGGCTTAAGGTCTCCGATTTCATCATCGTTTTCGATAAGAGTGCTAGAGTTGGGGGGAGCAAAGATCACCTTTCAAATAAAACTTAAGCCAAAAGAGTTGGAGATAAAATTAAAGGTCTAGAACTAAGGTCTAACTAGTCATTTTACTAAGATGGTTAGGTTTCTAGATCTTAATTGAGGCAGTTTGCTTGTGCTAGGTGAGGTGATAGATGGCGTAAGCTGCAAATGTGTGTGCATGCACACGCATGTTTTTAAGTCCGACTTCCCAGATCCTTCAATAGCATAGTCGAGGCCCAAGACAGTGACGAGTTCTCTACCCCTACGAGGATGAAGTGATAGAAGTTTTGAGGGTCCAAGAGATGGTCATGGCGAGACGAGCTGTTTGTCATTACGATAGGTATCAAGTGGAAGTGCAGTGATGGATGCAGTTGGGGCATCCTAATAGACCTTTAGACTTGAACCTTGTTCCTACATGACCCGATCAATTTGTGTTCAGGCCAAGAGATATCTTTGGTTCGTTCCCCTTCTTGTTGGTTGGCACATGCCCTTGAATGTTCTTCTTGCTGCACTGCAACCTCTCGTATTGCTCTTTGCCCTCTTTCCATTCCAAATCATCCTTTGTGGCACTCTTTCACCACTATCTCATTGCTATGCGACTATGTGTGCGACGCAACTGCATCACAATGTCTTGAGCGACTACCCTCAGGTGTTGAAAAACTCGTTGATTCTCGAATCCAATTGCGCAAAGGATTGTTCATGAAACTGTTCATGTCCCAGAGGATGAGAAAATTCCTTGGCATTTCAGATCCTATTGAATGGTTGTGGCTCCAAGACTCAAATGCGTCTGGATCGTGGACAAAAACAGCAAAATTAATATATAAATATAATCAAAAGTGGATACATGAAGAGCGGGGCACCAATGGTACTCACTTAAGGCCCAAAAGTTAACAAAGACAAAGTTACATCAAAGATACCAATCACCTATGGAAAAACCCA
Source organism: Paratinospora sagittata (assembly GCA_035771175.1). NCBI lineage: Eukaryota > Viridiplantae > Streptophyta > Magnoliopsida > Ranunculales > Menispermaceae > Paratinospora > Paratinospora sagittata. Next base: position 35,637,727 of record CM069594.1, read on the forward strand.
CTGCATATTTTGAGCTCGGCACTCAAGTGCACACAACATATAAACAGACTCCTAAACCTCTTTACTAGAACTAATGTTGTAGCCATTAATGCAATTCGACCAATTTCTTTGGACTGAATTGATAGGCCAAGTAGATGAGATAGAAGCATTCCTTAATGGTTATTAGCAATTTTAATTTCCTTGAAGTAAATAATTTCGACCTGTTCCACCCAAATCTACTTAATTTGCAATATGAATGATAGATTCACCATTCTCTTTGCGTAGCGCATCCCAATTCAAGAGAAAACAAAGGGTAGATAGACCACTTACTAGAAGAAAAAAGAAAGAATTCCTTGCTCTAGTAGTAAAGTAGAAATGAAAGTAGGTGGCTCTAGGGACCTTCAAAGAGAAAAAAAGAAAAAGAAATACAACATTAGAAACTCCTTTTGAGTTTAGGATCCCCTTTTTGCATTCCATTTTTTATAAGCCTAGGCATAGTACCACTATGCTTACTGCTTCCACTAAGGGTTCAGTCGTTCGCTTCACTCTCTCAATGCCCACTTTGTTGTGTCCTGTCCTTTTCTTGGTCGTCTTGTTGCTCAGGAACCTTGGTCTCAGAGCCCCTTAGGATTGCATAAAAATTAAGAAAAACTCACAAGAATTTTGAAAATATTAATATCAATAGTAAATGAAGAAACATGTAACATAAGCAAAATATAAATGAATTTTTCAAAAAAAGAAACCAATATCAAAGATAAATGAAGAAACGTGTAAAATAAGAAAAATATAAATTATTTTATGTGTGTTGAGAACCCAAATGGTTTGTCTTAATAGATCAGTTGTCCTAATTTTCATAAACATTCTTGTAAGCTAATGAATGCATGTCATATGTTTTTAACAATTAAAAACTAAAAAAACTGGAATGTTTGCAAATACTTTGCAAAAATATTACAGTAAAGTTAAAATTTTCATCCTTGCTTTTCACTTAGTTACTTAAGAACTGTTCGGATTTTGTTACCATGGTCGTCAAAATAGTGAATCAGAAGCAAATCGTTTCGAGGCTTGATGAATTAAATCGGGATTCGGAATGGTGAATCGTAAGATTCATGATACATGTATGAATCATATATTTGTATATATTAAGTATATATAGGGTTATAAAAACATTAGTGTTTTTTTAGCAAATTCACGATTTAGACCAATTGACTACGATTCAACTAGCAATTCACTTCCAATTCGGACCCATTCACTTATGATTCACAGGTATTGCGATTCATGAATCCGATTCGAATCGTTTTGGGGTGAATCAAATCGAGAATCGTATGATTCAACGATTCGAATCGCGATTCTCACTACTATGATTTCTACAAATTTACAATGTAATTTCATGTTGAATTCTCTTATGATATTGGCTAAATTAATTTTATAACTTATGCCATCTCCCTATTGGTTCTATAAATAGATAGAAGGGTAAGAGTAGAAGATATCAATGTTTATGATCAATTAGCGTTGAAGTTTTCAAAATTATTTGAACCTATGGCATTTAGGCCTCAATGGAACAACCTAAATCATTGTTCTAAGCCCTGTAATTGTTGGTGTTTTAGTAAATTTTTGTACAATATTAGCGAAATTCTTCACCCTCGTCCCCCCTAAATGATTTAAGTTGTGTTTGCAACATTGCAATTTAGTCTTTTAAACCCTATGTGTTCTTTCTTGGCTCATTTTCGAACTTTTCACTGTTTCATGTGTAGTTTGACAACGTAAAATCCACTTGAATTTTACTTGATTATCTTAATTAATTAAAATTATGTCACTAATACCGACATTTTAAAAGTAATGACCCATATACCCAACATTCTATAGTAATCTTCCACGTGGACAAGGCTGATCGGATTTTTTTTTGCCATGTCGAACAAGTCTTTAGTAAAGACGCCTTTAATACAATTTAAAAAAAAAAGAACATAAAAAGAAATTCTTATACCACCGGGTATTTTTTTCTACCAACACTTGGAGCGAGTTCCAATATCCTCCCAAGGACCCCTGGAGCCGGTGGAACGCTGCTCTCATGCCCCAGCGAATTTTTGAACCCTAAACCAGAAGTTTTAGTTAAAATGAACTAAATCGACTTAGAAAACACATTTGATGCAAATAGGGCCAATCCATCGAGTATTTTTTCCGACCAACACTTGGAGCGAGTCTCAATACCCTCCCAGGGACCCTCGGAACCGGTGGAACCTCTCTCTCATGCCTCGACGAATTTTTTACCACCAAACCGAAAATTTTAGTTAAAATGAACTAAATCGACTTAGAAAATGCGTTTGATGCAACCAGGGCCAATTCACCGGGTATTTTTTCCAACCAGCACTTGGAACGAGTCCCAATATCCTCCCAGGGACCCCGGAACCGGTGGAATCCCCCTCTCATGCCCTGACAAATTTTTGACCCCCAAATCGGAAGTTTTAGTTAAAATGAACTAAATCGACTTAGAAAATGTGTTTGATGCAACTAGGGCCAATCCACCGGGTATTTTTTCCGACCAACACTTAGAGCGAGTCCCAATATCCTTCCAGGGACCCTCGGAACGTGTGGAACCCCGCTCTCATGTCCTGGCGAAATTTTGACCCCTCAACTGGAAGTTTTAGTTAAAATGAACTAAATCAACTTAGAAAACACTCTCAGAATGTTTAGAACCAATATGTTTATCTTAATACAGGACTGTGAAGCACAAAAACACAAGAAAAAGTGTATAACATCAAAATGTTCCAAAACATACAATAAATCATCAATCAAAAGATTCATAACATATTTTTGTGCATATCAAATTATATCATAAAAGAACCTATACCAAAATATAAAAAATGTGTCGTTAATTGTTGCCACATATTGGCCATTTACGTCGCTTGTTGCGGCGCAAATGAGCTCTAGTGTATTGTTGCAATGGGGGTTGGACAGGAGGATGAACATCATCTGGACCGTGATCATGATCGGAGGGCACATCATGTGTCTCCGTAATCGCCTCTGGTAGTCCCTCTTCAACTGGCATAGGGTCCTCCTACAAGGCCATATTTGACGGGTCAACCCCAACAAGTGTACTTGTGTCAAACAACAACACTAAACGATCTTGATGTGAGGTTGACGAGTGAACATCCGAAAATGAATCAAATCGAGTGGTAGGGGTAATGGGACTATGGTGAAATGTGGATGATGGTCCTTCTGTAGTTCCCACCCTCACCATATGCTCCAAGTGCGCCGTTTCCAACACAGTCATTGCAATCTGGTCAATCTCCCTAAGAGCATATACGTCATTAACCTGACTGTGCAACTGAACCTAAGCTAAGTTAGAAGCCTGAACAAAAAAAAAATAAAAAATTACGTAAGTTAAATTAAAAGACAATAAAAAATAATTTAAAAAATATAAGAAGCAAAATCCATGTTCTCACCAAGTAGTTGATAGTTGCTCCACTTTCGGTAATATACTTTTGAGTTATCGACCGATACCATATCATGTACGGGTCCGAATAATCGAGGATTGACGATGCATGACCCTGATAGGCTTTATCCTCAGTCAAGTTTTCTTCCCGTTCCTCGCATTGAGCAACATAATCCTTATGGGTCACCAGCCAATCACTATCAACTTGTCCTCTCATGTCGTAATCATGAAGATCGAGTCTTGTGTTGCATGGCTCAGGGATTGCTTGTCTCATGCCAAACTGTCGCAACACTCGATTGGGCCTGTGTAGCTCGACTATGGAAAAACAAATTAAGGGTGATACAGTTCTCCATATGTGTTTTTCGCAATGATAATATTTAGGTAATTCATTGATTAATTCATCTGAATATGGTGTCCATATCACCTGAACAACCGTGTAGTAGTGTCAGTGGTGATATGCAACAAAATTATAATAAGTTAACAATGATCATCAATTCTTCAATGAAATTTACTTGTTTAATAGTTTGCATGTCGAAAATCTCCCTATAATTATGCAAGACATGCATTGGGACCTGCGTAGTCACGATGACGTTCTTCATCTGCAAAACAAATGGATAAATCAATTCAATGATAAATATATAATGTTATATTTATAACGCGAAAAATAAAGACTACTTTCAATTTACCTATATCCTAATGGAGGTGGCAACAATAGCCCAGCTAGATCATCGTGAGCAGTGTTACATCTTTGTGGAGCTAAAAATGGAAATCAGTCTCATGCCAACAATTGCAATAGAATAAGGGCCCCTAAGACATCTTGTTTCTTAAAATCAACGGCACTGCACATTTGCCTGTATAGCCAGGCCAGGGTCGCTGTCCCCCATGCGTAAGTGCCAACCATGTCAAAATCGGCAAGCAAAGGTAGGAATCCCAGATGTACCATATTGTTGGATTGGTCTGAGAATAGGCATCCCCCAATTAGTTGCAAGATGTACGCTTGTGCATACCTTTCAATTTGAATCTCTGTGACATGCTCAGGCAATGATGACACTCTTTCTGTAAGTGTTGATAACTTAAGTCTACCCTCACGTCAATCGTTCTCGTCTGGGGTAAATCCGAGCAACTCAAGACAGAGCGCATCGTAGACTATGTCGGTCGATCCACTCACGGGGAGACCATCAACTGGCAGACCGAGCTGAATCTCCACGTCTTGCAAAGTGATAGTCGCCTCACCCACTGCCAAGTGAAATGTATGGGTCTCTTGTCGCCATCGCTCAATCAAAGCCGTGACCAGGTGCCAATCCAACTGTATAAACCCAACACATGCCACTCCGTAAAACCCCATTCTCTAGAGGTATGGAATAATTCGATGATCTAGTGGAAACGTGCGTTGGATAACAGCTTGCTTGCGAAAACACATTAATTACGTGTCCATCCCAAATGGGATCGGATCGATGGCGGCTTTGAAGTGTTAATACTGATGGATCTATGGGCCTTGGGTCCATCTAAATTATACACAATAAATAATTATATGAGTTAAGGAGATATAGTGGAATCATATGATTTAGGGAAGCATTCAAGAATTACAGAAAAGTAAGTTGCAAAAAAAAAAAAAATGCAAGTTGAAATGCGTTTTAGATAATATAAGGTGCACATCTCAATATGCACACAGTCATATAAATGAAAAAGAGTACAAAATTGTGATTTCAGAACAAAATTATCATTAAGTGTCATATTACATCATTATGAAAATCTAGAAAACATGAAGACTACAAAGCCAATATATTTTAGGTGGCCCTGCCACGATGAGTTGGACAACGACGTCGATTTTGACCCTCACGTCCACAATGCCCACATCGAATCCCGGAGGACGGTTCTCTTATATCCATCTCATTTGTTATGTGTGACGTCCTCGGCCGATCGGATTTACAAACAAAATTAGAATTAGGGATCACTTTAAATTTGATCGTACATGGTGGCCAATATCATTCATGTGGAATTGGATGAAACTGTGGTGCGTAACACTTGAAGTACTTATCGAGGTGATACCAATCTTCAATGTACGCATCACAATTGAGGGCAGCATAATGACACACTGCCTGTACGTGGGAACACAAGATTCCATAGCATTGTCATTTTCCAAGACTACAAAAACGGTCATGTAGATCGACAACCTGTTTGTTTCCTCCTTTGTTCAAACGCGCACTTTGTACCCTAGTAACAACTTCGGACGTCTCGGCCTGTCGATCAATCAATGTAACTGTGTGGCCCCTTGCCTTAGCCCCCCATTTGGTCATCTTCTCAACGGCGTATGTGGTATAACCTTGTCCTTGACGAATTGCATTTTCTATTTCTTCCCATCTAACATTAAATCATGCAACTGTTCTGTAAAATGTCAACTGCACTAATGTTTGTGATCGGGTACATTTGGGCCCCTTTTAAAACGCCATTAAAGCTTTCTACAGGGAAAAAAAAGAAAAAAACGCGTAGCAAAGATAAAAAGATCAACACACACATATATAAAATCATACATATTGAAAGAATCATAAACGATGAACTGAAAAAAAAAAAAAATAAGACACACTAACCCGCTACATTGGAAGTCATCCAACATACCGCTCTCCACCATTGTATGCCATTGTCCACAGCTTCTTGTCAATGACATTGAGCCACCTTGTGCAACCTTTTTGTTTATGTTCAAGTTTTTTCCATTACTGCCTCAAATTTTCATGGTTGGTATTGTGACCCTGCTTTCTTAGCCAAATCTCTCAGTTCATGGTTGTGGACTTTCTCATTGAAATTACTGCCTACATGATGCAAACGATATCTATGATATGCATTGGGCTCTGTCTAACCATTCTCGGGGTCTCTAACGGCTACCAAAATACCTGCATGGCGATCACTGGTTAGGCAATTTCCAACTCTAGTTGTCACTTGATATCGAAGGACTCTGAGGAACCATGCCCAATTAACTGTATTTTCTTCCTTAACGATGGTAAATGTGAGAGGAAATATATGACTGGCTACATCAATACCCGTGGCAATGAGCATCTTACCGCGGTATTTTTCATATAAGTGCATGCCATCAATTTGTATTATGAGCCTACAATGCTTGAAGCCCTCGATTGAAGGACCGAAGACCCAAAACAGGATATTTTGGATCTTTCGGGTAGTGCTTAACTCCTGCAATAGTGTCGGGATTTGATGCATTCAATGCATCTATCCAATTAGAAAGCACGTTATGATCCCTCCCAATCACCAAAAATCTTCTCCATCACCTTCTTTTTTGCACGCCACACTTTCCTATAATGCACATCGTATTTATTTTTGTCTTTAATCATTTCATGAAACACTCCCTCCCACTGAAATTTATGTATCTCACCTTACAATTTTGAAAACCTCACGAAATATCAATGATGAATCCAGTTGTTTGTGGTCCTGAGATGTTCGAGGAAAGACTCGTGTGGGTTCTCTCGCACTTTGTGATCTCAAACATCCCCTGTCCTTTTACGTTTTGCCGCTCTCAGCCTCCACTGACAACCGTCCTTTCACTTCTTGCACCTAACTGACCATACGCTAGGTTCTGAATCGACAACCACATATTCACGTTGTAAGACAACTACTAATTCATTCGAGTGCAACACACGCACGCTTACTAGTTATTTTAACTAAAACCCGTGTTACAGGATTTTAGTTATAAAGTTCTTTATTTTCACACAAAGATCTTTGTCGCCGTATCCTTTTCCCCATTCTAAGCCATAAATATTAGCAAATATTCCCACCTCAAACTTAATGATGTTAAAGCATCACAGCGATGCCACATGATGTTAAATCACAAATGTGCATAACCAAGTAATCAAACAAGAAAGTATATATAAACGCGCAGTAAGTAAATTAAAAAAAAAAAACTCCAGAAGAAGAAATTTTATTCCTAAACTTAAAATAGAATTCAATAATTCATGTAGAGAAATACCCCGTAGAAGAATCCAACCTCTCTACAAGCTTCATCTAATTGCTTAACGACATTGCACACGCCTCTATCCTAGGCCATATTTTTCCGATCATTATCTAACGACATTGCACACGCCTCTGAATCAAACAAAATACGAATAATAATCAATCGAACGAAAACTCAACCTTACGCCTCTAATCCTTATGTCCTCTATTCTTATCTTGCCAACTTCAACTCAGATTATTCTGTTTTTTTTTTAAAACATCTAGCAAATTTAGAACAAAAAAAAATCTAGCAAATTTCTCATTCAGAGTACATATAAACATGTAGTAAGTAAAAATTTTAAAAGAGAAAAAATCTAGAAGAAGAAATTTTATTCTTAAACTAAAAATAGAATTTAGTAACCAAACATGCACTAAGTAAAAAAAAAAAAAAAAAAACTCTAGACGAAGAAATTTTATTCCTAATCTATTTTAAATAGAATTCAGTAATTCGTGTAGAGAACATTCATTTGTTGATCCACTTTCCTACGACCATTAAATTTATTTTATATGCTTTACTATTTATAAAGTACCATATGATTACAATAGGTAATTTTTTTTTTTTCTAATGTGCTTTCCCCTTAGTCAAGCCCTTAACCTTTTGATGCCAAGAATTCCCAAGATGGTTTCTTGAGTGTTTGTGGTAGACAATATTCATCAAAAAAGGAATTAGAATTAGTGTTGGCGAAGGAAAATGCATATGCAAATGAAGCTTGCTCATTTTACAATCCTAAGGTCACACAACACAAAAAATACCCCAGGTAATTTGATAATGGAAGAAACCACAGTTTAGCTATAAAATCACTTCTAATAATTAATAAAAACACTAAAAATAAAACTAACCAAATAATTGATTGTCGCCGACGGTTTCGAGTAGCCGAAGAAAGTAAAAGAAAGCAGCCTGTCATAGAGAAGATATCGGCAGAAAGGGAAACCAGTTGTTGGAGAGTGAGAAGATCGACCACCGAGAGAAGTACAAAAAGAGCAACCAAAGGAGAGAGAAATAGAAGTAGGAAGGGAGAGAGAAATGTCGGAGCGGAAGAGATTCGCCTGTGAGGAAGAGAAAACCGCCGAAGAGGGAGAGAAGAGAGACGTTAGAGAGGAAGAGCGAATGGAGAAAGAGAGAGAATGATAGATAGGAACAACAACTGCCAGAGAGATTTTGCTGGAAAAGTCGTCGGGAACAACGATATCGCCGGAAAAGTCGCCAAGAACAACGACGTTAGGGTTAGGGTTTTTTTTTTTTTTTTTCCTAAATGGCGGTAATTGGTAACTGCGGTTTTTAATCGCAGTAAATTTTTTTTATCTTTTATTTTCGATGAAGGCGTCTTTTGTAAAGATGACTTCAGTACAAAAAAAGTTTGAATTGAAGACGTCTTTACAGAAGACGTCTTTACAGAAGACGCCTTTAATTAAAAAATAATTGTGCTGAAGACGTCTTTTTCGACGTGGAAAAAAAAAAAAAAACCGATCAACCCTGTCCACGTGGAAGAGTACGGTAGAATGTTGGGTATATGGGCCATTACTTTTAAAACGTTGATATTAGTGACATAATTTTAATTAATTAAGATAATCAAGTCAAAAACCCCTTGTATTTCCTTGTAGACATAATGTTACAATAGAATTAAAGGCTTTGGCATCTTTTATTCACTAATTATTTTCAGCTTTTGTGTATTTACTTCATCTTTGGGTTTTATATCTCTTCTATCGTCAACTATAATTTCTTTCATTGGAGAATTTGAGTCATTTGATGTCACATCTAACGCTTTGTCATTTATTAAGATTAAAAACATCCTCACTTCCGCTATCCACTAAGCATAATTAATTCCATTAAAAAAAGGTTTAGAAAGTGACTTTGAATCTTGTGTTCCATTTTATTTAATTACAAGTCTAAACTTTTGTAATAAGATACAATCACTTATTTGTATCTAATATTTTAACTATATATATATATATAAGAAACTGGGAAGTAATATCTATTAATAAAAATAAGTACTAGGGGAAGCAATAGGGGAGAAGAAATGCTCCCACAAAACCCCTAACAAACATTAAAGAAGAATATTCCAACCTATGAGCCAATCACTAATACTGTGTGTCTGTACCCCTAGGAAAATTTACAAACGGACACCCGAGAAGTGCTGTTGTGGGAATCCTTATTGAAAATCCTGTCATTCCTCTCTTTCCACATAATCAAAACTGTAGCAAAAAGTATAATCCTCCAGTGATACTCGGTCCTTTGAGGAGTGCTCCCATCTTTGGAGTGAGAGAAAATATCCTCTTTCGTGCTGGCTCTGCTGAAGGTCACAAAAGTATGATCATTCTACTTTTCCCAAATCCTTTTAGTGACACTGCAATTGATGAAAAAGTGGTTGCTCATTTCATTCTCACTTTTGCAAAGACCACTGATTTAGTTAGAGATAATGTCTAGGGTATCTCCTTTGAAGCATATCAGTTATGTTGAGCTTGCAGCAAACAAGAAAGCCACCCCAAGATCCAAACTTTGGATGTCACATAAGCTTTCCAAAAATCTAATTTTTCAAAATTCTAAAAATCTATGTCTGTTAACTTCTATTTATACAAATCTTTGATTTTCTTTCTTAAACAAATCAGTTGAGATTTTTATCTCAACTTTTTACAAGTATCCAGGCTATCAAGATTTAGTAGTTTGAAATAAATAGGAATTAGGTATAAGAAATCAAAACTAAATTTGTACTGTAGAAACTTCAAATCAGAATTATTCGTGCATCTTGAGGATAGCAATTATGACGATCTTATGTACATATTGTATTAGTTATTGATGCGCCTTTTCTCTCTTTGGCAGCTGAAGCTGAAAAAAGTAGCAAGGGAAATGATAAAGCATCTAAATCTGGAGTTCGACCAGGAAGAGTACGGTCACTTAGTGACATCTTATACCGATCTGACGTAAATGATGCATCCCAAGATGGTCCACGATCTGAGAGAGATGACTCAGATTATGAAGAAGAGATGGAGTTAGATTTTGAAACATCTATATCAGGTGATGAAGGGCATGATATAGAATCAAGTATTCTTCGTGGAAATTTAAATCTAAGATTTCATCGAAGAGGTGATTCATACAGAGAAAATTCTCATGCAAATGGCTCTTGTGGATCTCCATTACCATCACCACAAAATGATGATATGACTTATCAGGTATCAAATTTGTATTGTTTTTATCTTATGTGAATTTCAAATGAAATCATTCTATTTGCAACTGAACATATTGTGGAACTGCATGGCTTGCCTGACATGACTTGTGACTGAAAAATTCATAAATTACAGTGTAGTGGATGTAATTGTTAAATTATACATGTGCACATATATTGATATAGTGATATAAGATGAGCAGAGGTCCAATTACATGAAAATAGATGAAACGCTATAGTTTAGATAGATTGGCATGATGACATTATAACAAATGTACATGCACCTTTGTGATTGTATAGTGCATCTGGTTACATGGGAGGTGATTCTTGTTGAAGGATCATCATTCTAGAATCAACTTACATCCACTGAAGATCATGCCCAGCATGGTGGCATATGCCATTATTCATGATTTTCCAGGAAATAATTTCTGGGTGGAGTTCTTTTCTTCCCCTATTTGCAAGAAATTAGATTTATACTAGAAAAGAAGAATTTCACAACTGAAAGAACATGTTTTCTGAAATTCCCCAAGTATGAAGATAGAAGGAAATGCAGTAAAGAAAAAGTTCTGGTAGAAACAACTTCCTTATATTGTAGCAAGATTTTCCTACTTCTCCAAATGGCTTCCATTATAAGATCCTAATTGCTTTGCACATTGCTGGAACATCATGGTGCTTCTTTACAAAAGTGAGAAAACTACATTCCTTTCTAAATGGTTCAACCCAAATAATAGGGAATCAACTCTGTAGACTAGAGCCATTGTTTTTGCCCACCAAGGGTCTCATGCATCTATTTTGTCCTTTGAAGATGCAAAAGCATCCAAGTAAAACAGAGGGAGGAAGTCACACCCCTTTAGAGGTTATAATTGGTGAATATGGAAACTAACGCACTTTCAGGGGTCTTTACCTTTTCTAGATGTTGCAACTGAGACAACTGTGAGTGGAACTTGCAGTATCAAGACTTCATCTTGTATTTATTTTTATTTTTTTGCATGTCTTCCTATCAATATACCATGATGCAGCTAGAAAATGTATGAAAAATAAGATATCTTGTCTCTAGCAATCTTTTTTTATCATTTTTTTACCTTTCTTTTTATTACTTCCTTTCGTCTATTATGCGTGATATACATCGTATGGGGAATTTCGGTGTTATCTCGATATTCATTCTTAGTCCTCAGGCTTTTTTTTTTTCTTCTTGGAGCATGATTATTTTTTTCTCCATTGAAGATATTTTATTCTTATCTTGCAGCCTGTAGCAGCTATAGACATGAAACAAAGATATGTTGGCCATTGCAATGTGGGGACTGACATAAAGCAGGCTAGCTTTCTTGGCCAGCGAGGTATGTTAGTGTGGATCATATTTAGCAATTCAAGGTAGTTCTCCGAAATAAGAAGAAAAAAAAATTACTTCTGTATTTCAAAGCTATCGTGAAAATTTATGACAAAACTTTATGTTATTGAAAACAGAAAAAAGGAAAATGGTAAGACATCTTTTGTTCGTAATGCATTATTAGTTCAATATTGCAAAAGTTTTTGTTTTGAAGAAATTAACTTTTACATTATCATAATTTACAAGAACAAACTTGCATGCTCTTTCTTTTAAGGAAAAGGCATATAAGGTTTCCTGTTATAGAATTAAGAATAAATTTGATTAAAATGTAATACAAGAAAAATTAACAATTTATTAGATGTAAAGCAAATGTCTACTTATGTATGGAATGGTATAAAATGGTGAACTAAGTTTGCTTTAATTTAATAGAACTAAGAGGATGATAGGGACATGGCAGTATGTTCAAAACCCTGAACATGTTTGCAAATACTCATATATTAGAAGTCGAACAGAAATGATGCATCTGTAGTTTCCACAAATATGACATACTACACTTGTGTATGATATATTTAGTACTGTTATATATACACAGTATATCAAGTTGTATCTGCACTATAAACATTGAGCACACTTGTGTCCATTAGTAGAGTTCCCCAAACTGAATTTTACAAATATTCCATTAAAGTCAAGCAAATAATTTATATACTGTGCAAGATTTAAAGAAATCCTTGGAAGTTTACCTTCGATGTTCAAAATTGTGAAAAAGCCCAACTCTATACTTTTGGAACATGTATTTTTTAGACCACAAATAAATGGAATTGAAGGTCAATCTTGTGTTGGGTAAAATAAATTAAACTAAAAAGTTATTGGATGAAAAAAAAAAAAGGTTTAAAGACCCTACTATTGACCTAAAAAAGAAAAAGTACATGTGATTTATATAGAATAGTATATATTCTTTAAAAGAAATCATGAAATGTTACACACATATTATGTGAAGCTTTATTTGAATTATAAGTGTTACTCTAGGTCATTATATTCTATAGTTTAATATATTATAAATGTATAATCATGCTTATTTTAGAATTTCTAAAACAAACATTAGTTTTTCTAATATTCAAATAATAAATATTATACTTTTCTGAGAATTTTTTTTACAAATTTCAAAACAGTCAAGTTTCAATCTTTGAGGCATGTGTGTATATAGAGGTGAGTGTTTGTGGGTGGGTTTTGGCTTGTATGTGACTTTGTAACGTGCAAAGTCCGCATTTTAGCCACAAAAGTTCAAAGTTGATGCTAATGTGGTAACTTTAAAAATGTACATGATGGATACTAACACGCTCATCATTTATTATCCTATATTTGGAGATTCTCCTTTTAGCCAATTTTTGCATCTTATGTGGATGGCCGATTCAGGTGAATATGTTGCTAGCGGAAGTGATGATGGAAAATGGTTTATCTGGGAGAAAAGAACTGGAAGACTTGTGAAGGTGCTTGCTGGAGATGAAGCAGGTAAGATCGGACATCCAAAATTAGTTGCTTGGCATATTCCTTTTCTCCCTTTTTTCTTATTCATCTATTTTTCTTTTCTCCTAGTTGTGAACTGTATTCAGTGCCATCCATTTGATTGCACTGTTGCAACCAGTGGAATTGACAACACAATCAAAGTGAGTACAATTGAATGATTTCCATCAGAATTTTCACTGTAGGAATCCAGGTTTAAGGATTGAACTTCTAACAGTAGTTGGTTTTAGATATGGACAGCGCATGCTCAAATCCCATCTATCATAGGTGGAGGCACAGCTGGACCAGAGATTGGAGATGTGTTAAAAATCGTGGAGAGAAATCAAAATAAGCTGTGCCGCAACCGTGAAGTTATTCTGTAACTCTCTTGACATTTCTTTTGAGAATTTTACTTCATTTATTTTGATATTTTCCAATTGATCATTTCTATAGAACTATTTGTTAGTGAAGTTGTTTCTTGGATTAGTGGTCTAGACTCTAGACTATAGAGATTGATTGCTTATGGTTCATACAGTGACCTGAGCTGTATAGAATGCTTTCCTAACCTTTATACAGCACAAAGAAAAGTTGGATTGCTATGCTTCAAACAATCTGGCATTTGAATTGGATGAGTAGGATCCTGCCAATGAGATCATGTTTATACAGTTGGTATCATATGAACTAATCTTTTTTTCTTGTCGATTTCTTTTTCTTTTCTTTTTTTCTGGTCACCGGGGTTCACATATTTTTTTTCCTTCTCTTCTTTCAAAGTTTTGATAACTTAAGTTCGTGATCACAATCAGCTAGCATCATACCATAACTTCTTTTTGGCATAAATATGTGAAACATTTATATATATATTTTTTATTTTAACTATTGGTCTCTTACTAGAGACTTAACTTCATCTGATCTCTTAACTTGCTTGAGAAGAATTTTTCATGCTGTTTTGTCAGTCATTCTCCCTCTCTTAGTTTCCCCGTTGTGTTTCCTTGTTGCTAAACCCTTGGCTATGTTGTTTGATCATTGATGCCAAAATTGGTGTAACGCAATTTAGTGGTTGAATAAAGGACCTGGGTTGTTGGATGTTAAGCTTTTATGGTTTGAGAAAGAGTGATTGAGGTTATGGATCTTATGGTTTGTGCTTGGATGGACAATAGCAAGGAACTCATTGATTGATTCAAGTTATAAGGTTGTATCTGGAAGGGATAAGGGTGGTGTCGAATTGAAGTTTGTAATGATATAAAATTGGCTAGTACCTACTATATTGGATAAGAACTTGAAATTTAGTACTGTTCACCAATCTAAGCTGCGAGAAATCCAAACATTTTCCAAGTGTTTGGCATTTGGTTTGTAAGTTTTGTATTTTGTATTTCAGAATTCAGTAAAGATTACTACATCTGTTGATTATAATAATTGCTGCTTAAATATTGTTGTCTGTTAGGCTAGGACTAGACACCTGCTTCACTCTTTTTCAAAAGTGTCAGTGCAGCAAGCTGTATTAGAGTGATGTTTTACTAATGTTTTCCTAGCTGGCTCAAATGTTTTCCTCATCCACAGGCCCTTGGAACTTCTCGAGCGCTTTAGGATGCATGAGTTTGCAGAAGGAACCTTACATCCATTTGAATGTGCTCAGACATAATTTTATCCTTTTGAATGGAGCAGTGAGGTAAGCTCAATTTACCTTTTTTTTTCCGCATTTGACATTGCTTAAGTGTTGTAAGCTTATGTCAAAAAGTTAAACTTTTGGTTCTGTAATTTTACTATTGATGTCCGCCAACCATACTTTATAAGACGGAATGTTGAAAAAAAAAACACATTAATAAATAAAAGCTCAATGAAAATGCAAGTGTTTAGATGAATATCTAGTATAAAATAAAAAAATAAAATCAGAAAATGATAACATATTTTAAAAAACGGTACATAAAATGAGAAAATGCATACAATGAAAACTGTTAGATGCCCTAGTTAAGTAGAGTGGTATATTATTTATCTTTTGTTTTTGTTTTTGTTTTTTTTTTTTTTTTGAGAGGACACAAGGAACACTATATTAACTAGCGAATAGGTAAAACCCAGCAATAAGTTTACAAAATACTCAAAATGACGCGACACTGAACCTACAACAAAACCCAGCAATAAGTTTACAAACAAGCAGCCCAGTTCCTACACCATTCTGAAATGGACCCGCCATTAAGCTTCGAGCTAATTACCCAATTACTAGCAACCCACCTAGCCTCCTTTTGATACCCCTGAAAATACTTTTGTATTCTGTTCCAGCCAAATACACTATAACGTAGCAAAAGTTGTGACTCCCGATACCTCCTTGGCCCTACCAAAATGCTGAGCAAGGTGGACTGAAGCAAGACAGGACGGATGAAGGGACGGTGAACCCTTCATCCACAAAGACCACCCATTTCCCTAAGACTTTTGGGAATTATCAATGGTGTAATAAAGGAAAATGGAAACAATTAAGAAAGATATAATTACTTGCAATATTACTAAAGATATCTTTTGATGAAGTAGAGTAGAAGAAGTGGATTTATATTGCCAACCCTATGCTAGTTTGGAAAAGGATTTATTGTGTTGTCGAGTGTGATAACAATGTCCAATTTTACGATGGATATTTCAACTGATTTTTTTTATTTTTTATTTTGAATCTGCTGCCCAAGTCTCTACTCATCTATTTGCTGTAGATTTTGGAGAGGAAGATTTTGGCTCTTTTAGAACTAAGTTTCTTTATTTGAAATTTGTTAGATTTCTGGCATAACTTACATAGTATCTGTCCTACTTGCACATGTGATTAGTAATTTTTTTCCCAAGCATAGTACATAGTATCATTAAGTAATTATTTGTTTCCTCTTGGTTCTCTGTCAGGTTTAGCTTTGCATGCTCCACCTAATGATTGTTCTTCTTGCTGAAAAGGCATTGAGCAATAAGCCCCAGGCTTTAATATCTATGGCACACGATTAAATTTACAAAATATACCCCACCTCGGTACTCGAGTGCTTAGAAGTTCAACATCACAGAAAGGCTCTTGTTCATCGCTTGACATGTTTTTTTCTTGGCTTGTATATAGTTGAATTTGGTGCTCTCAATGTCTTATGCCGTTCGAGAAGTTCTTAGATTGTTTTGTACAACTACATTCATCGACAAAAGGATGCTGAAAAGGTAATAAAGTTTTGTACATTCTGCATATTAGTTCTGTAGAACTTGGCTTATCTACTACTTTTTATGCGTTCCCATTATTTTTATTTCTCCGCATCATCAACTTTTGGTCCCATTATTTTTATTTCTCCGCATCAACAACTTTTGGTCGAAAACCTAGGGACCAATTTCCATTGACCCCAAATACACAGCAATTCTCTTTTTGATTTTCCATTTATTTGAATTGATGCCTAACTCTGCATTTTGGAATCATAACCTCCTTGAAGTAGGGCAGTGGATATGATCGTATCTATACGCTTTTGATTTTTGTCAAAAGATAAATTTTCTTGAAAAGAACATACACATTTTTCTGCATAACCGAATGTTGAAATGGACGTTTCTTTGGTATAAAATCAAATTACGGCTCAAATTCATAGTATGGGAATCATTGTTTTTTTCTTTTTTCTATGAGATTCCTCCTCCTATATCATGTGGACCTACCTATTCATCTGTGTTCTAAATATCATACAATGTGAGACATAATTATAACAAATCACATTACTCTAAATCTATAATTCTCAGTTGTTTACCCGCCAATCGAATGGCCCTTAATATCTAAATCGCCATGTCTCTGTTGTTTGATATGTTGTGCTGCCTTTGTGAGTCTCTTTGATTCTGTGCTGCATTTGGTTCCTACCTATCAAATTACCCTTTTTTTTCTCATCCCATTAGTGGAAATATTCTAGTTTATGATAATTTTACCATTATTAGTTATTGAAGTAACATCTGATTTACAAGCACTTTGCACCTGATTGGAGAGCTACTAGAGCATCAATTTTTCGTGGGCCCTTAGAAAATAGTGTCTTTGAAAAAAAATAATTAAGAATCATATTGCTTGATGTGATGTCAAACTTTCCTTTATATTATTTTTTTATATTGTCATTTATGTTTTTTTTTCTATTTAAATATATTCCAAAACTTCCATGAGACTCTCAGTTCCTTTAATAAAAGAGATTTCTTCTTTACACTCGATTGGCTCACTCATAAAGTCTTGAACCGATCTATCACTTACCCTGATTTGATTAAACCAACTTTGCAATGTTTGGGAGTCCAGAAGGCAGGCCACTAGTGTAATAGAGAGCAAGAATATCTTTCCGTCGGGACACGAAATGAATTATAGTGTTTTGAGGCCATTTGCCTGCCTCTTAGTGAGCATGGCACGCAAGGAATCAATTCAATAGTTTTTTTTTTTTTGGTGAAAATTATCAACTAAGGAACAGAAATATTTAGATTAAATTATTAAGAATTTATAATGACTACTTTTCTTTAAAACCGTGCTATTTGTCTTTTAGATCAATACGTTTTTTTAAAGAGAATTTTTTAGCTTTTTTTATGTGTTTTATATCTTATGATGAAACGTCATAAATAGAATAATAATAATGCATGTGATTTAAAGATCATAACCATTTTTTATAAATAATTTTTTTATTATTTATTAATATTTTTATTTTAGTTCATCATAAAAATAAAAAATATCATTTAAGTTTTTAGACATTAAAAATTTACATTCTATTAGATATATTAAAGTTTAAATTATTTAAAATTTAATAAATTATTTTTAATTAAACTTAATTTTATTTGACAGTTTTAATTTATAATTATTTACATATAAGTTCAAGGATCAACGTATTTGTCTTGTGTATAGATAATGAGATTTAGCATCTCCTTTTATTTTATTTATTTAGGTTTTTTTTTTTTTTTTTGCGCTCTATTTTAGGTAGGTTTTTCTGTGGGTGGGTCCATTTCTTTCTGCCCTTTTGTTCCTTCGTAGTCAGCAAGAGGTTTATCTTTTGATATTGAAAATTTGGCTTTCTTTGAGGGTATTTGAAGGGTGGGATGGAGATGGGCACGTGATTGACACGTTAAAGATGTTGAATTTTCTTGCAATTTCCTTTTCCTTACTATGCAACTCTTTTTAATTGATATTGATGCAGGGGTTATTTCTATAATAGAAATAAAGCTTATATATCAATTAGAATTTGCACCGGATACCACATGCATATTTATGTCCCCCTTAATTTTTTGAGAGTATGACTATAAATATTTAATAATGTCATTGACGACCAAATAATGAGAGATAACTCAGAACTAAAAACCTTCAGGATATGTGACTGAACTAATAAAAATAAGATCATGTTTAGATAGTGGAGATTGTAGAAGTTTTTTTTTTTTTTTCTTTCTGAACTATGTTTCTTGAAACTCTTGGCATAAATCAACTTTTTCATATCTCAACTCAACACAAATTAAAAAAAAATAAAAAAAATGGTTCGTTCTTTTCCTATATTTTCAAAAAGAAGTAAGATTTAACCTAGAATTATGTGTAAATATCCAATTAATTTCACCCAAGTACATTTAATTAGCGACTGTCAAGCATTTGATTATGGACATTGAGCAATTTAGAAGAGGACTTTGGACCCAGCGGTGGTTGTATCAATCATCAAAACCCTTATTTTTTATACTTAGAAAAAGAGAAGTATGGAGTCATATGTCTCATGATGCCTGAATGACACGTGGCATATGATGAGGTAATCCCTGCTTATTTTTAACCTCTTGGGGGAAAATCTCAGCTTTCGTGGCCCACCCATGAAGCAGATGCTTCAATATAATAAGATTTAAGAAAGATCCAGAAACGTCCCGAGCTCTCGCACTTTAAGATCCACCATAAAATGTGCTTCACATTTCATTACTCTCTCTCTCGCCTTTTTCCACTGCCGTGTATTTCGTTTCCGCCACAGTTCCAATATTCTCCATGTCGAGAATTATATTAATCGACATTTTAATATTTTATTTCACTTTATTTTATTTTTTAAAATAAATAGTCAAGTCATTATACTTTATTGGCATTAGGTTTTTGTTTTTGTTTCTTTTATTTCTCCTTGGCTAAATAAATTGCAAACCAACCCAATCCTTTATATTATTTGTGAGAGTTTCTTTTAAAATGTATTTAGAATAAAAATACAAAATTTTTGGTAACACCTGTTTTTAATTAAATTATAAAAAATAATAATAATAATTTCCTACTTTTATAAGTTAGGAAAAATTAATTTTTTTTAAAAGCTTTTATCAAAAAAATATTTTTAAAAAATCTTTCCTACACAGAACCTTAATAAATAAGTTACTGCGTTAAACATCAAACTTGCAACCATCCCAGCCTGTCGGTTGATAATTCTCGCGGCCTGACCCGCTCTCAACCAAACAAGGGAGATGAGATGAAACTGTGAACCAGAGGAGAATATGACACGTAGCGTACTTATCATGAGTAACATCAACGTAGATGTACGTCACTGCATACAATGGATTTTTATCAGAGTTCGGATCCTCTGCTCCAATCCTAACCAAACCTTATCAAACACCACACTCTCTTTTATTTTTCCACAACTTTTGTCTCCTGTTGAGGACTCTGGGACCCATTAAATCTACTTTTATATCAGTGGGCCCTGATATTTACCACGTGGAGAGAATCAGAGAGTGCGGTGTTGGATAACACTTTTAAGTCATCAGAGTACAGGATCTTAACTGGTTATTAAATTTGCAACTTGCAATTTGGGCCAATTGAAGATGAAATCAACCCCTATTATAAGAGGAGAGAGAGAGATAGAGACAGAGATCAGAAGGAAAAGCACGCAAGAACAATACGTTACGATCGAATGGTTTTTATAAATATTCTCTGCAAAGCTAAATAAGTAAGGAGAAGAAGAAGAAGAAGAAGATGGCAAGCAAAGAAAACGTTAGAAGCAGAGGCGAGTGTTGCATGTGTGGCGATCAAGGTTTACTCCAAGAGCTCTTCCAATGCCGAATTTGTAATTTCAGATCTCAGCACAGGTACTTACTTAAATATTAACAACTGATCAGTTCAATTTCAATTAACTTTACAGTATATATAAAAGGGTTTTGATTGATTGATTGAATGATTAATTTCTAGATCAATTAATTATATTGTTGCAGATATTGCAGCGATCTTTATCCAAAAGCTGAATCTTATGAGGTCTGCAACTGGTGTTTGAAGAAGAAAGAACAAGAAGAAATCACACAAACCAGTTCATCTTCAATATCTTCTTCTTCTTCGCATGATCATAACAGTGGAAACAACAACAACAACAATAATAATAATAATATAATTGATGAAGAACCCAATTACAAGGAGAAGAAGAACGGGAGGAATAATATTAATGGGAATTACAGTGATGTGGGGCATGCCCATTTTAATTTGAAGGCTCATCGTCAGAAAGGTACTACTACTACTACTACTACTTCTCATCATCATCGGTTGAATCTAAGCAAGCCCATCAAGAAGCAAAGATCCCCAGATCGATCTTTTGGCAAGAAAAAGAATATTGCTTTCTCCTGTAATGAAGTTGGCAAAGAGGGCAATCTTAGAATACCAAAATTTGAGGAAATACCGCAAAATAGAATGCCAAAGAAGGTGTTCAGAAGCAGGATTCCAAGGTATAAGCTCCTAGAGGAAGTCTGTAGATAAGAAATTAATGGTTCTTGTCTCTGGATTAATGTTGTCTTTCATAAATTAATTTACAGATCAATCCATCAATATGGACAGATTGATTGATTTCGTGTGAAGACAACTACTACTAGTACTACTTCTGGTTTTTCTGAGATGGGTTTCGTAAATTATTACTAGTGGAACTATGTAGATTTTGCTTGTACGTATATGATCATCTTGACTTTGATACCATAAAAAAAAAAAGATCTTTTGAATGAAGTTTCATCACATGATTATCTAATACCACAAAGATCATTTACCTCTTCATCATCATGCCACAATTTCTCTCAGACTTCATGTAATTAAGTGTGAATAATTTGACAAAGAACCAGAAGTCGTTTTCCTTTTCCCTTTTTTTTTTCTGTTTTTCTGCCCTTTTTAATTAATTGAAGACTTAGTTTTTTCATTTTTTTTTTTTTTTTGTAAGTCAAGTAGCTGTGTGCACGGGAGCTTTGTTTGAAAGCATGTCGCTTTAGCCATTCAAACACCGCGTCAACCACGCCGTGCAGTTTGGGCTGTCCGACGTACTAGCGTCTGAAGCAGCTAGGTTTATCATTGGATAAGCTATCAATTTTGGGGATTTTTTTATTATTTTTAAATGCTTTAGAAATATTCTTTATTTACATTGTACAAGAGCATTAACAAATATAATTGATAAACTTGAAATTATACAAGAGAGCGTTAACAAATGGTTCGAGACAATTTAATAATTCTCAGAATTTATTGTTATATCTTATAAGAGTTTTGTTTTGTAGCACTTAATAGTTAAGACTATTATTGTCTTTGATCTATTAATTGATTTTGAATGAGATGTATGTATTTGATTCAATGTAAGAAATATTGTAAATTGACGTAGAAAAAAAATCATTTACATGAAGTTATCTCATAGTGCAATGAAGTGTGCTATTTTCAACACACACTCATTAAGAACACTGAATGTCCTCAAGATAATCAACATAGGCTAAGAGGTTATATGCCAAAAATATGAATACGAATCATTTTCCTTGACTTTATTTTATCAATGTTAACCATATATCTTGATACACTTAGATATTATATTTTACTTAATGGTAGATTATCTTATGTGGAATGGATTTCATTTTCAATAAAAAAAAAAAAAGTAGTAGATTTTAGCTTCAATTAAACTGTTTGTAAGAATTAGCTTGTTACTTGTGTAATTATGTCTTGATCTTGACAGGCACGTTTCATGTGCCTCTATATATAAAAAAGAAAAATTAGAAAATTATTGTTGTAAAACATATAGATTATAGTCAATCATATTAATTAATTTATGCACTTTAGTGCTATTGATTTCTAATCAGGTGTACTAATAAAGACTGTTAACTAAAATGCATAAATATATTCAGATCTCTTTGTCACTTCACTTTACTTTCTCATGCAAGCACTTTAGAAACCACAGATATACGAAATTTGAATCCCTTAACATTTTTGAAGAACCCAATACCAACCAGTTCAAGTAAATATATATAATATGTATGCTTAACTTTAAATATTCAATTTAAATTCAAAAAAATAAAATAAAATATGACTTGAATGAGCCGTTTGATAATTAATTAATAAACAGAAATCATGCAAAAGACCTCTCCAATACCAACCAGTTTAAGCAAATATATAATACTAAACTTAAAAAAATCAAATTTAAATACAAAAAAAGGAGATTAATATGAAAAATTAATAGACAGAAATCATGCAAAAGACCGCCTTTAGTTGGTAAACAACCATTTTATTTTTTAAGTTAAATAATATAAAGGTAGCTTTAACCAATGGTTTAAAAGGCCCACAAAATTATCGATTATTCGTATTGGCATGGCCATGGCCTAGATCAGCTAGCCTTGGAAATCAAAAGCATTTAAATCATTGACCTCGTCAATAGACTTTTTGACTTTCATCTCACATGTTCAAATAATTGTCTACCTTAATTAATATATATTAAGTGGTTTCTTGAATGCCTTTATCTAATTAATTATACCTTTAATTTACACTTACCTACCTATTTCCTTTCTCTTTCACCCACAGTACCTTAAAGCTGAAAGTAAATTAATTTGTAGAATTTCATATGAATGCATATGAAGAGGTAATTAAATTTTTGGCCGTCAAATCTGTTGTTGCTTAACTACTCTCTTCTTAAGTCTTACTCCTCGAATTAATCCATCCACCTGCTTATATTACTTTTATTAAATTGATGCTACCTATTATTAATTAGTAAGGAGTAATCCACAAACAATGACACCCATGTATATCTTCACGTGCTGTATATCCAAATGAACAACAAAACAATAGACTTTTTTTTTTTTTTTTTTTCTATGCTTCCTAACACAGTATCCCCGCCCTTCGTTCAGGCAAGACTAATCTGGCTTCGAGCACTATAGCCTATAGGGATAGTGGTGGCTCTCTTTAAGTGGGCGCGACTAAGGTGTGAGCACGAGTTTCGATTCTAAGACCTTCATCTTTCAACCACTTTTAGTATAGACTCCTGACCATCTATGCTATAACATGTTAAAAAACACAATAGACATTTATTTCGATTAAATTCAAGACAAAACGAAAGCATTGACGATAGGAAGGGACATTTTGTTCTTGTTTGAAATTAATAAAAACGTGTATCACGTGTTCAATTATCCTACATCAGCCTTTTTCCTATTCTTATTTTCGATCTTTTAAAAATCTTTATTTTTGGGGTCATCGAGTGGGGACCCCTATATATATATATTCACAATTTAGACCACCAATTTTATATACCCCAAGTGTTAAGTTTTGAAAACTATACATTGTTGATTTTTCTAAGGAGTTTTATAATTTATATCTTTCAATTTAATAAAATAAATGAAAACTAGCATGCGCATGCATACGTTACAATATTTGATATTCATATAACAGGCGCTGTCCTTCATTTCTTTTTAATTGAAACTGTCCCTCTCGCATCTTGTAAAAATCATTACTTTTATGGAAAATATTATAATTAAGTTGTACAATTGTAAATGTTTGTTTTCTTTTTGTGGTTCATTATGTTTATCATATATAATTAATCACGAACGATACGGTAAAGCAAGAAGTTTTTTTCTTTTTAACGGTGAAGGCCAAAGAATATTGGTACAGAGTCTAAAGCAAAACCGAGACTCCTCAGTAAGGTTAAAAAGTTAGGCGAGCACAATAGTGAAAGACATAATAAATTATAAGATGACGTTAATAAATTAACTATTATGATTTAACTCTCACTTATTTATAAAGAGAGATAAGCGAATTTTTGACCTCTAGTGACGATATTTATTTGATGTACACAATTAAAATTAGTCAACATTTGTAAGCAAAAAAATTATTAAAAAATAAGAAATGATGAATTATTAATTAAATAGTTAATATTTAAAGAGAAGGAATTCAAAAAAGGCTAGTTGGAATTTCTGAAGATGTTTATATCATAAATCAATATTCTCCACTTTGGAGATGTGACGAATATAATCACAGTCCCGCTTCCACCATATCTTGCGCCGATATTTAAGGCCTTCCACATTCCTTCTTTAAATTCTCAATATTAAATGTTCCTTTTGCAAGCCCTAATTAAGGTTTAATTTTTTACGGCATTTGATTTGACTGTATTTGCAACTTAAATTTCAAGAACCACCAATCTAAGCCACCTATAATATATTTATCCCCAGAAATATACTCTCCAAAGACTTAAATTTCTTGTATGATTTGACAGATATTAATATGTCTAATTTAAGCTAAAATAAGTAATTCCTTCTTTAATTTAATCCATGTCTCATATGAAAATTTGTTGTGTAACTTTAGTGTAACATGTAAATTAACCATGATATTGTCACCAGACCCATATATATATATATAAATAACGTTATATTATGGGGATGTATTACAATGCAAAGTGCAGCACCCATTGTCCACTCCGACCTCATAGAGGTAGGAAATTTATTTGGCTTTTTATGGGTTTTGTTGCGGTCTTATTTTGGACCTCGTGGGTATTAATAATTGGAACTATTTTATATTAATGTAATATATATGCAATTCAATGTAATGTAATATAAATTAACAAAAAAAAAAAAAAAAGTTGTTGCACCCATTACCTTTGGATTACTTTAAAATGTGTTAAATCATATATTCACACATTATTCAATAAAAATTTAAAGGTGATGGAACCATATAATTTATATTGCATGCAATTTGCACCCCAATCCATTACTCAATATATATACAATTCTGTGGCCTTTCACATGCATTTAGTATTAGATTAAACCATTGACCCTTGGCTCGGCTTTTCGCGTTTGTTTAATTAGTCTTGCAGGACGGGTCCGTTCAAGCTCCAGGCTCCAATTACTATTGCATTGCTCGTTGTTTTAAGGTTAATGCTACTCATGGCCCAGCCGTCAGATATGAAGAATATGGAGTGTGTGTGTGTGTGTGGTTTTTGCTTTCTTTTCTTTTTTCTTCTTTCCCTCCTCTGCGATGTCATTGTTTGATCTGTTCAAGGCGGCTAGTTTTTGCCCGCCATATTTCCTAGAACATGAGTTGAATACTTGTATATATGCTAGTCTAAAGGATTTTAGGTGTATATATGATCATGAAATTAAGCAAAAAACTATATATAAATCATGAAATCGGAACTTTTATGTATATCTTCATTTTTAAAAAGTTTTTTCGGAAGAAAATAAAATGGACTTTAAGATGAAGAAGGGCGGTAGTAGGTGCCCCTTCAGCATTCAAGCAACACACTAGGGAAAGAGTAATTTTCTAAGGACACACATGACTATACCCTATACATATATATATATATAAATATATTCACACACACATGTAGATTAATTGATTGTGCTTTAAGGGTACCCCAAGCCCTCTATTCCTTCCACGTAAAGCACTGACTTTTACAGTTCATGACTCAGCTAATTCCTTAGTAAATCGAAAGAAAGACAATGTTGAACTATATATCTCGTTTTACTTCACATTTCACGTTGAGAGCTTTGGCGCCTAATTTGAATAAACCTCTTGAATCAACTGTCATTAATTCTCTTCTCAAACCCACCTTTTTTAGCGTCTCTTTTGTCCTACCTGTTATATAGACCCTACTCTTGGCAGTCCTTGTCGTTGTAACCAGTTTAAAGAAGTACATGATGAACAGCAGAATTAATGAAGAGAAACGTGGAGCAGCAAGGGAACCTGAGCAAGATGGACTTACCTGCAGGCCTCTGATCATTTCCTTTTCTTAATTATTTGAACAAATTAATGTTTTTTTTCTCAATTCGAAGCCTTTTTGTTGCAATGCAAGTTTTGATGATGATGTAACTAATTATTTTTTTTTTTCTGGGTTTTGCAGATTCTTCAATTTCAGACTCCCAGGAATCTCCAGATGATCAATTTCATAGCAGCACAATGCGGCCAAATAATCCAGGGGTGATTTTTTTTTTGTTCATATATATGATAGGAAAATGATGAAGTGACTGCAACACAAACTATAACATAAACTACATATATGATTCACTGAATTAATTACTTATTACACTCATTGAGATGTGTACAATTCACATATTCAATAAACATAAAAATGTAGTTGCACATGTAATTGCATATTTTGAAGTTTTAATAGCATTTTTCAGTCATTTTAATACTATGCAAGTTTGTTACATAATTTCTTGTTGGGAATCAGATTAATGCGGGTGGCAATAAGGGAGGAGGAAATAATCTGATGATCATCTCAAAAGAGGAATTAAAAATTTGCGGGGAGCTCGAAGATGAGATAGAAATGGATTTGGAAGCAGAGATTAAAGACCAGATATGTCATCTTGCGCTTCGGTTGCACCGACTGTATCAACACCAGAGGGAAAGGAGTGCAAAATCAGAATCATCGTCCAATATCAACGGATCATCACTTGGAAAGAAAAATGTATTTTCAGAGATGAATATAAGAATCAGGATGGAAGGAGGGTCTAAAATTGAAATTAATGAAACCAAGAAATTAGAAAGTAGTACTATAAATAATGGTACTGAAATTAAGGGTCGACCCAGGACTTCAATATCAGAAGTATTACAAAAACAAGGAAAGATGCAATTGAAGGTTGCCAATAGGGATGTCAACTGGGTTAATACACTTAGAAAAACTGGGAAGCGTTCTCTAATAAGTAGTAATATTGCTAGCAAAAAGCAAGATGAGGCAATTACAAGAAGGAAAAACGCATATGCTTCTCTTCCAAATGCAGAAGGTATAAGGAAGAACTTCATCAGATCAGTGTCAAGGCAGCAGAATGGGGAGGAGATGAAACTACTGGAGTTGGGATGGAAAAGTTAATAATTACCTACGTACATACATACAATATATATTAAGAATTTAAGACGTTTTATATATAGGAGAAATATATATATTAATGGAAATAAGAGAGTAATATCATATAACTTCTGATCATCATATATGTAAGAAACAAAGCTCTATATAAACCTTGGTTGTGAGTGTTGTAGATCGACTTGGATAAATATATATATTACTATAGCACTGTTTGTCCAAGAGTTTACATGTCCATTGTGATATTTTTTTTCATAAATGTATGTACGTGTATATTTATATATGTGTGTTACATATATTTTCATAATTAATAAGTACTATTAATCAAAGATTTATATGTCATGATTCTTATATTTGTGAAATCGGTCATGAGATATTGAGTAAAATCGTTTGTTTAGTTTCCACTTCTTAGATCGTTTCTTCTTCTTCATTTGGGTGTGGGCTTAAAATACCAAGCCCAAGCCCAGTCCACATCAAAAGAGATCAATCCATACCTTAATTAACATGATCAACAAGCCCAAGGTAAATATATATATATCTCAATCCAATTTGGATTTAATATTACAAAAAAAAAAAAGTTTCTTTATATTTTACAGTTATTTAATTTTTATTGTACATATTTACTTAAAGCAAATGCTCTCAGTAAAATAAGTCCATTAAAAAAAAAATGTACGGACGCTTGGAGTATGTGTATATACGTCGCACGTACGTACGAACAGACCCTGTACCTGCATGGTGTACACGTAACATGTCCGCCAAAAACCTGCAGGGAAGCTGCTTGCCGCCTGTGGAAACAACCACTCCATTATTAGTTAATAAAATTATTAATAATGATAAGACGATTGAAATGGAACTATAATATTTGGACATCAAAAAATTAACTGCCTGGTCTCTCACGTTCCAACACCATGGTCCATGGATCCCACCATTAATTAACGTAGCCTTGCCTTCAACTTGATGCATATAGTATACCAACCTTTATTATTATTATTATTATTGATATTATCATTATCACAGAAATTTTCATATTATAATATACACCTCAAAATTAGTAGGTTACATGAGTTCTTTTTTTCAATATTTTCCACTGGCCCCAAAAATGTTTTGCCGGACAAAGTTCATATTGATTTGGCGCGTATATTTACATACAACATGAAAAAAAAATCTTTTTTAAAATGGTTCGAAGTAATTACATCACACGCTGTGTCACATAATACGACATTAGAAAAGGTGGTGAAGATTATATTTTTTCAATATTTTTTTTATGAAAAATATTAATCTAACTGCGAAAAAATTTAACTGAACATTCATAATAAATAATTCAATAAATATGAATATGTAGTTTTAACTCTTTTAACATTCCTTTTTCTTATTTATAAGCACTACTTTTATTCAACTTAATTAATTTTTTTTAAAAAAACTGATTAAATGAGTGTGATAATGGGAGGTGAAATAGTTCAAAATTGCAAGAAAAGGCTGCCGAGAAACATCTTTTCAAATGAAAGCTTTAATTCGAGCAGCAAAAGTGGGAAAAGCAGCAAAATGGGCTGTGACGGGCGATGGCTGGTCAAACACTCAATTGTGTCGTTTCAAGCCTGCCAGTTCCAGCCATTAACAAAATATGGGAGCGCACGTGCTACCTCTACGTAATCACTTGATCATCTCTTTTCATCAAAACCTAATCAAATCATTTCCTTTTTTAATTTATTAAACAGTTTTGTGTTCTTGGGTGGCGACGAAATCTCATGAAAATAATTTTTCAACATCTTATCTAAAGATAAAAGGATAATTAATGACATGCAAATATTCATTCTTAAGTTATTTAATTTAATATTGATAACTTAAATATTAAAGCCAAAATCATGATAACTAATTAAGAGTTAATTATTAAAGAGGATACGGGCTTAAAATAATTATTCGTATATATATATATTTATAGCTTGCTTAATATTCATATCTTGTTAAGAGATATGTAGTATTGCTATAAATAGGACTATCTTATATCGTTTTCAAGAGTCAAGACATATATATAATGCACTATTCACGCGCCATTGTGCCGGGTAGAAAGTTTTTCATAACCCTAACAAGCTCAATTAATTAGAAAACTTTGATCGATAAATGAGATTGTACATGCAAAAAGAAATTAAAAAAATAAAGTAGTAATAATAATAAAGCTAAAACCATGAATATTGTCAATTAAATCTTAATCTACGGAAAAAAAAACTATTATTAAATGGAGTCGAAGGCCGCATCTCTTTAATTACTTTTATTTTCTCTTGAAAAAGTTTAAGAAGGGTGCTATAAATATCCATGATTCAAGGGCATCTAACATACACAATAAGACTATGTGTGTGTGATTCAAGGGCATCTAACATACACAATAAGACTGTGTGTGTGTGTTTTAAAATTATATGCAGAAATTATGTAAATTTTCCAAATTTTAAATATTTAACTTGAAATTAAGAATGTTGTTCTATTACATCACGGCTTAATCGATTCTTTAAGCTGTCCATGATAACACGATATCTGGTTTTACATCTCTTTCCAAGTACCTTGGAACATCAACATTTTAGTTCAACTAATCACATGGTCCCAACAACCTTCACTCTCTCTCTCTCTCAATTACATCGTCTATGCAACAATAAGGAAAAAAGAAGGGAAACATCAAAACGGCCGGATAAGTGACCACATGCTGACCAGCAGCTGCTATATAGCCACTAGCTAGAGACGTTAAAGATTTGAATGACTATTGCATATACGGTGGCATGCACAATCAATTAAGAACAGACAATAATGCTGATTCTCTCTGCAAATTATCTAATTTGATTTGCTGGTTTTTTCATAAAAGTCACCAAAAATATTGAAGAGAGCAAAGAAGATTCAATTATATATATTTAAGACGCTTGGATTAATTCAGTAGACTTTAATATATATATATATAACAGTTGAGATCCAACCATCATTACAAGAAAATCGGACTGTTCAAACCGTCTTTAAATTCGATGTTCTAATTGAAAAAACGTCTTAAAAGGGCTTCGAAAACTTTTTTGGTCGTTTGAAAAAACGTCATTGTATAATAATTTTCTTGTAGTGCACGGTAGAGCCCAAAAATACCCGAATTTAATTAGGAAGGTAGCCCCACATCTTGCCATTCAAACAGAAGTTCTTCAAAACGACTACAAACAACTTGTCTGTGAAGTTTTTTAAAGCGGCTCCCTTGAGTTATTACTTAGAAAGGAGTTGCAATTAATACTTTTCATGAGAAAGAACCCTATCTTCCCAAAGAGGGGGAAATAATGAAGGATCGAGCATGAAGCCAACAAAAGGGACGATCGATAAAAAAAGGCACTAAATTCAGGTGTTACCCCTTCCCAAGGTGCTCCAATAATATTTAATTTTCATCTGGAATGACCTATATAATTCCTCACCATCATGTCAATCAGGTAAGGTCACACGTACTATCTTATCTTCCTTTAAGACAAAGTATGTAAATGAGTAATGGTGGATAAGCCAGCGCAGCTAGCGCCCCGCACTATGTCCGCAAGTGCTATTTTTTGACACTGGCACCTAACTTTCTTGAAATGTTGGAAATCTTGCACATCACACACGTGCATCCTAAAAACATCCAAAATAGTTGGGTGCCAACGTCAATCATATTAACGCATTTTTCAAACAACAAACATAAAACATTTTTCAAACAATAATACCCACAATCATAACAACAAGATTCAATTGAGTTAACTGATGAAAATATATCCTTGAAATCCCAAGAGATTCATAGAATAGGATTTTTGTTCTCTTTTGTTTTATTAATTAGGCATTCAAAGTTTCTGATGAGTCTCTTAAAAGTGCCACAGAAGTTAAAAGGAAAAAAAAAGGGTAAAACACAGCTAATTAAGCTAGCAAGGAAGATGAGATCAAAGGGTAAAAGGAAGCAGCATTGAATGGACACTTGCATTCCTCTCGCTCTCTCGCTCTTTCTTTCAGTTTTCTCTCTCTTATGCAAAGCTGAACGGAACAGTTTCAGGTTCCTTAGGCTCAGACAAGACAAAAGAAGTGGCATGGACAGAGAAATAAATGACTTCACAGAGAGAGAAAGTAAAATTTCCAAGCAAGAGAGAGACACATTAGAATTAGGATGCCTGTTGTGGATGAATTGATGATGCAGCTTTAGATGCCCAACACGTTTAGCTCCATTTTGAGTTCTGATTCAATTAATGGTGTCATTTGGGAAACAGAAGAAAAGCATATCGCTTGAAGGAGAAGGAAAGCAAGAGAGAAAGATTCATCAGTTTATTAATAAGAAACCCTAATAATCCTAAGCTGGTCTCCTTTAAACTGCATATAACATCATGATCTTAATTACTTAGGCTTTCCCAAGTCAATAATTAAATGGGACAACTAAATAAATAATTAGACAAAATACACTGGTAAAAAACTATGGCCGGTACATCAACAATTAATCATGCAATATGAGATGGGAACCATCGAAACACCCACAATAGCTAAATACATACAGAAAAAGCTTAGAAAGATTAAAATCATTCTAATGTAGAGATGGACAAAAAAAAAAAAAAAAAAAATCAAAATCATGAGCTAGTTGTGGAATTTTCTCGCTCTTGTTCTTCATGGATCATCTTCCCCATGTTACCGTTTGTTGTTGGGTGTTGAAGATTAAGATTGGGTTGTTGTTAGAATTAGCCATATATAGAGCTAGCTAATATCTATATATATTAGGGCTCTAATATAACACTGCAAATTAGGTGATGGATGGATTATAATTTTTAGCTAGATAGGTAATAATATTAATTTTAGCTAGGGTTTCTTACCAAGTGTGTGCTTGTTGTTGTGCATCCACACCTTAAGTACATGCCTCTTCACAGACGTCTCGTTACAAAATTGCAGCACAGCAGCCTCATCTTGCTTCTGAATCCTCCAACCTACGCTCTCCGCAAAAGCCAGCATCTTCTCCTTCTGCTCCTGCGTGAACTTCGTTCTAAACCTCTTCCTGCTCCCACCACTGCTAGGGTTCGAAACGTCCTCTTGATCTTCCCTACTGTGTCCTCCACCGCCGGAAGTCGACGGCAGCGCCAATGGCCTATGATGCGCCGCCACCTGGAAGTACCCGGCAGGAGCTGCACTCCGGTAATACGGCGACAATTGGTGGTGGTGGTGCTGCTGGAATCCTCCTCCCTCTCCTTCCGTCTCCTTCCGGTGAAAGTTTCGGTGACAGTTACAAGCGGCGCATTTCAGTGCGTCGAGAGTTCCTTCTTCTCCGGCCGGGATGAACTCGCCGCAGCCGTCGACGGCGTGAACTCCGAGACCTAAAGCGTGGTTCTTCAAGCACTCTCGATACTTGCCTCTTCGTGCTGAAGCTGCTGCTCCGCCGGCTGAATTATCCGGTCCTCCTCCTCCACCGGTGGTGCCACTCGACATGTTGTTGTTATCTCTTGAAGAGTTTTGAAGCGATTCGTAGCTCGGTCGCAACCCGATCTCTTCTTCTTGTCCTTCGTTTTGACCATCAAATTCCATTACTTTAATCAAGATTCGAGAACTACTTTGCTCTCTTCTCACCCTTCAAATCATCTTCACTTCATGATGATATATATCACTCAGATTACGGATCAGATAGAGCAAAGAAGAACTTGTGTTGATAAAGCTGAAAAACCCAATTGTTATGTTAATTTCCGTTGAAGATGGAATATAGGTAGCAAGTATGTTGATCGAACTGCGAAAAAGACGAAAACATTAGTCCAAGAAAAAGCACTGTCTTCTGCCGGTCATCCCCGGCCAAATCCACCGGTTACAGCCGGTATCTAGAGGGTTTGCCTACCAAAAGGTGAAAACTTAGAAGATTGTTTTTGAGCCTTTGAACAGTTGAAATTAATATGAGGAGGAGATGTAAATAAGGAAGACTTTTTTTTTTATTTGTCTTGCCTCCCTGGAAAATGGTTTTATTTGAGGAACATATCATTGTATCAACAATAAGAAATAACAGAGTCTGATGAATAGAAATGAAATACACTTTTGAAACACATCGTTTTACAATTGTCATATCACATTGTGTTTTAAGTGTGTACGTCGGTCAAGCATAATATTCTAAGTTTAATTAATATCTCGCCTTCCTTGAAGCCGATACCTCGCGGACGAGCTATTGTTTGCTTTGCCCTGCTATTACCCCAAGACGACTCGCAGTATTGTTTGCTTTGCCCCGTTATCGCTTAATTCCAAACTCATAGGCTCACAGTTTTGTCCTTTTTAAAAAAACGACTTGATCTCAATTCAATGGAGTTTATCAATCACACCTCTTTAACCAAGCAGCTAGATCACCTCTTCCACCAAGCAGGCCAACATACTTGTTATTTGTCATCTATAGAACAAGACTTTTATAATAATGTGCATCAAGTTTTTATATGATATGATCAACATGTATATTCCACTCGCTTAACTAAATTCACCTCAATTAAACCATTTCCTAACTCTATATCAAGTATTAAATGGACATGTAAATTTCACTATAAATAAATTAATTTAATAGAAATTGGAAATGACATTTTATGGAGCAAATGTGAGTATAATCCCCTTAATTTGAGAATTAAAGTGTGACCTCATAGATATAAATGTAAGCTTAAAATAAAAGAGATAAAGTCTAAAACTATATGTTAAAAGAAATCGAATTTTATAAAGAGTAGTATCACATTACCAAATTGCTTCAAATTATGTGTTGGTACATAATTAAAAATAATCTAACCAAGCATTAATGAAATGTTTCTATTAATATATGTCATGAATCTCACTTTTAGCATTTTCATTTTATAAATAAACTAGTAAAAAGTAATAGTTAATTTGCAATCTCTTGTAGTAGTAGACAGTACTAAATCCAAAAATCAATTAAATTAAATTAAATTAAAGAAACACAAGAGCTATCCATTCGAAAAAGTAGACATTTTGTAATGTTGGAGATTAAGGTGGGGATATCTATTTATCCAATAACAGTGAAATTAAAATTCTTAGAAAAGAAAATAAATTTATAATTCTAAGCAGCTTACGAGTGAGAAGTACATATCTTTTACATTGTTCAGGAGTTCTTGGATAGCCTTACCAAAATATTTTTCTTTACATATGAGCATCGATATCCAACCAATAAGAACAACCCACCTGCCTCTCTAGGATGACGTGTTACGTGTCTATAGGCCCAAGAAACAACAATTATGCAGGTGACGGTGCTGTTGGAGTTTTGGGGGATACGGTGCCGTGCTTCTATATTTGTAAGCAAAAAAGAAACAAGTAAAGGGAAGAGTCGAAGAGATAAGACACACACTTGACCGTACTCTGAGAGAGACACGAAGGAATCGCTGAGTTTTAAGTGAAGAAGACGCCAAACGTGTCGGCAATGAAGGAGCTGCCTACGTGCCTCCCCTCTGCAGTACACGTGGTGGCCACCCATCTCTTCTTTCCCTTTTGGGTCCACCTCCTACACGGCCCCCTCACCACCGTTTCATCCAACAAGCTTATTCGATCATGGTAGTCATTATTGAAAAAAGAAAGAAAAAAAAAAAAACTCGCAATCACACTGATTATTCTGTACGTCAGGGAGCAAAATGATATGACACGTGTCATTATTTCGTTGCCAGGCATCATGATAAATAGCATCAGAACCACAATCTCAGGCTACTAACAAACTTTTGAGAAATAGTAAAAAAGGTTAGGGCAGTTTTTCAATTGAGTTTTCCGTATTAAAAAACAAAAAGTCCAAAAAAAATTACAAAAAACTTGTTTATTTTAGTAGGATTTAAATACTGTCAAGAAAAATGTTTGGTTTTAGAAAATATATAAAAGTTATTTTTTGAGTTTTTCTTTTACACTAATAGGAACTACATAAACTTTTTTACTTGATTTGTATGAAATCTTCAACAAATCAAACAAGTTTTTTATATTTTCAAATTTTGAAAACAATTCGTAAATATGATGTCAAACATATTTCTAAAAACTATATAGATCAACTAAAAATGATATCATAATCCAATTTTTTGAAAACTATTTTTAAATCCCATACGAAATGCAAAATTTTGTGTTTGGTTTGTGTTTCTAATAAATTTGTTTAATTATTGAAATCAAAATTTTTCACAAATTAGTTTTTAAAAATAACAAAAAAAATTAGATTAGATTTAGGGTCAGGTAATTTTCATCTACCCTTTCCTATCTCTTCACCTACCTAAATTCTCATTCTACCATTCTCATCTTATGGCCCAACACCCTTTCCCTATCTCTCATTTTTTTCTCTTTTCTTCACCATTGATTCACCATTTCTTTAAGTTTTTTAATCATTCAAAGGCTTAGAACACTGTTAGGAAGATTTGTGAGCAACAATGTCACGAAATCTTACAAAAAATTCATATTATTTCAAGTTTTGAAAGGCTCGAACTCAAAGTGATTCAAGTGCAATCTTTGATCACAAATCAATAAGTAAATCATGATTTTTACATATTCTAAAATGATTTCAATGATATATTGTTGGATTGGAATGTTTTTTTGAAAAAAAAAAAAAAGGGTGAAAATGGTGGAATGAGGCCGCGAAAATGGGTTCAGAAAAACATTCTGCACGCTAGAATCGCAAAGGTACGACCCACTAAAGTTGGACATAAAGAAGTGTGTCCAACTCAATAAGGTCGGCAATGCATTTTTTTATTTTTTCTTTTTCTTTTTCTTTTTTGTCCAACTACGATGGGCCAAACAGATGAGATATATTCGGCCTGTTAGGGTCGGACAGACTTCATATTGTCCGCTTACGCGGGGTCGGACACACCCAATCCGAGGGCAATCTTTTTAGGTTTCAAAACCTATTTTTGCCCCCTTTTCTCTTCGATTTTGAATATGTTTTTGTAAAAAAAATACTTCAAAATGGTGAAAATGATAGAAATGTATGCTTTCGATTCAAAAAATACAAGAAAATAAAAAAGATTGAAGATTAAGATGAGTTGGAGAGTTGAAGAATTGCAGGATTTAGGTAAAAAGTGGATGGGTGAAGAATGAAGAGAGAGATGGGAGGGTTTAAGGGGTTTAATATTTGTTCTTTTCGGTAACTTCACATGAGGTTTTTTTTTTCTGTCATTTTAATTTTTAGATGAGGTGGGTAAAGAGATAGGAAAGGGTGGGTGAGAATAGTCGAACCCTTAGATTTATTGTCTTTATTTTTACATTAAGAACTAAACGTGGCCTTAATTTCCTTGTGCAAAATTGTGACCAGTGTAGTAAACATTCTAAATAGCAATGACCTACAAAACTCTTTAAAATAGTAGATATATAAAAGAGTAATACTTGACTGACACACTTTGTTGATATTGTCCCCGAGAGTTATTGGATAACATCGAATCATGTGTTGATGTGTAATTCGAAGAGATCCAACAACTCTCGAGGGCAATGTCAATAAATTGTGTTTAAAAAATATGTTAGTCTAACAATTTTCCTATATAAAAAGGGTTTTTAAAAATTAAGATAACAAGTTATTTATTTTGCAAGGCCTGATCAGGTCACAGTAAACTTTTAGATAAAAATATTATGAGTAATGTTAAACGTAATCTGGGTGTTAATATTATTTTTTAACCTTTGTAGATCACGTTTGCCCCACATCTGTAATACATTTTTCCAATATTATTACTTTGTAGAGTAACATCAATGTACTTGCTGTCGGGCATTAAAAAGGCCGTTACACTTGGAATTGGAGACGCACGTGTGGAACAATAGAATTTTACTTAAAAGGCCCTTTTAATAGTGGATTTGAGATGAGTTTTTGTGGGGAACGGAGGTAAAGAAGAAGGGATTCGGTCATTGGCTTAATGATTGCAATTGCATTGGCCATACATAACACCGGCCATAGCGGGAATCAAAAGAAAAATAAGAATCTAATTGTGATCATCGTTTGGGATAAAGGAGGGCCACAACCGTCCAAATCTCTTGTCGGTGGCACGCGTGCAAATATTAATGTCTTTGATGTTTAATTTTTTCAAAACATAACCTCATTTCTCTTTAAAAACATTATATATATATATATATATCTGCTTTGTATGTATCAACTCAATTCCCTCAAGAAACAAAAGCTCTTTTTTTTTTCAACTATATGAATAGAGTACATGACTTTACTTCATCCATCCATTTTATTCAATTAAAAGCTAAGTCGACTCTTAATATAATACACATGAATTATTTATATAAAAATTTAAATAATTCAACATGAAACACAAAGGATTTAACACAAGTTTTCTTTTTCTTTTTCTTTTTTTTGAGATTATGAGTATCGGGGACCCCTCTTCCCACTGATCTTATAGAATCGGACACAACATAATAGTACCGATAGTCAATAAATAATGAAAAAGAGACTCGTGAGACACAATAATAGACAATAGAGATATATATATTTCTTTGACACAAGTTAAAGAAGTAAATGTAAAAATCAATATAGATAATATGATTAAACATGACAATTAAAACTATTTTGAAATTAAAATTGTGTAAGAGAATGAGCTAATAATAGACAATAGATATATGCACCAGTTACTTTATCTTATTCCAAAAAGATGAAAAAAAAACCTTGAGAAATATACATAATTTATAACAATAATTCATCCGAAAGGATTTTGTTATACATTAATCCTCACTAAGAGTACTATACATATATATATTACAGTCATCTTTAGTCTTTTTAATAACTTTGCTGACACAAAGGTTGTTTTACTTGGGAAGATTTTTGTACGAATTGGGTACCAAGAAAAATAAATAAATATACGATTAAACTGATAAAAAAGGATTGCAACCTAAACACCAGTACCAGTAAATGGGTCCACAAGACTGTGTGCAACAGCTCCACAAACTCATGTTGTCAAGAACATTAAGTCGCCTGGTCCCACACAATAAAAAAAAATGGTCCACAAGTCAGTAAACTGTAAAACTGGAGCAGCACCCTCTCAAGCAAGCTCTGAACATCTCACGCGACCCACTACGTAGGATCCTCTGTTCAACATCTCTTCCTGTACCCCCCATCGCAAATGACTACAAAGCCATTGACGGATCGTGCCGGACCAACCTATGAACGCGTGTCGATATTTGGATACTGGTATAGGAATGCTGATGTTCGTACTGGGTGGTCCGAATTTTGAAGCCCGAGAAAGCAAAAGAGGAGCACCAGAAGGAAGGAAACATCGCAGTGGCCGTGCGTGTTCCACGTGTCTATGTCAGAAAGTGGGGAAATGTAATTCTGACGCTTTTTTTTTTTGGTTGGCTGTACCCCGTAATGTGCCCCCGTTGTGACAGAAACCGTTACGCTGTTGGATTTGAGTTCGCGATTTGTGATGGATGGTATTGGTGACAAGACAACAGAGACGAGTCGTCATCACCATTTCGATCTTTGATTTTTGTTTCTTTTTTTTCTTTTTAGGTTTCT
Source organism: Paratinospora sagittata (assembly GCA_035771175.1). NCBI lineage: Eukaryota > Viridiplantae > Streptophyta > Magnoliopsida > Ranunculales > Menispermaceae > Paratinospora > Paratinospora sagittata. The sequence goes on from CM069594.1 coordinate 35,676,557, forward strand.
TACTAGCTATCTCAACACCCCCTGGTCCCTGATTGGTCCTTGTTCAGGCGGGAATCAGCGGGAATCAAGGTCCGTGTTCAAGGTAAAATCAAAATAGTAAACTTAATTCAATCAAAACATTTTTTAAATTAAATCTTGGAAATTTTATATAAAAACGACATTAAAACTCGGCCCAAACCACCTTAAAACTCGCCCCTAGCCCCTGTTTGGTCCTTATTCACTTCCTTCGAGAACTTCTTTAAGAATCGAACTCTAAAACTTTTATATAAAAATAATTTTAAAACTTAGCCCAATTTCACTAAATCAATTAGTGATAAAATACCTTTAATTTTATTAAACTTAAATGTAACACATCAGGTTAAAAATGTAGAGTTTACCACATATTATAACTTTGTATTCTTTCCTTCATGGGAATGTTAAATGTCAGAAAATGAATAAACAAAATATGATTTTATGTCAAGGAAAGTCACTTTTTCTTTTTTATAAATTATAAATTTAAAAATAAATAGATTATGAAATATGAAAATAATATATAGATGTGGAGACAGCATCTAATGATCAAACAGATGTAGAACTATCCCATCATATAAATATGTTAATAAAGTTCAATGGTGAAACAAGAAGGTTAAGATAATTAAAATATGGCATTTTATTTTCAATATGTTTTTTGAGTATTGAGGATAAGAGATCACTTTCTGTGTGTCTGATTTTCCATCTTCATTATTGTTGCATCAATAGGGCCATTTGGTATCAGTATCAGTCACCAGCCAGACCTACTTCTGACTTTGCCAAAAAAAAAAGCCAAAAAATGCCAGAACCACTTTTATTTATTTTTTGGTCAACATCATTGTCTCTGATGAAAGCACAAGGCCTTATCAGAGCAACTGCTCACCCTTCAATCAAAAGCACAAGATTTTTCAGCTTGTTTGATATCTGACACTTGAGAAATTGGGATTAAAAATTCAAACTTGCTTTTCTTTCTTTCTTACTTGGAAGGCAACATGATCCTGTGTGACTATCAGATCAAACTCAAAAATTGAAGTCTGAAATGACTTTGAATTTTTTTAACCCATTTCATATACACAACCTGAGGATTGGACTGACTCTCAGGGTCCCCACCTACCTATCTTCTTAAAGGCTACATACAACATTTGAAATTTTTCCTAGCTAGGTTCATTGTGTGATATTCTAGGGAATGGAAGGGGTGGGGCCCTTTTCATATTCCTCATGTACATCAATCCAATAATAATAATAATGGTAATAATAAAAAAGAGCACCTTATTTAATCAATTCAACAGGAAGTCCAAAAAGACTAACAAATAATATCAGCTACCTGTCTATATTGATATTGGAAAAATGGTGAATTGAATTTATAACATTCACTATTTTCACTTACAGATGTTTTGTTATGTATTGTTCTTTCTCAAATCAGAAAAAGATATCATGATTCATTCTAACAGAGCAATTAAGGATCCAAGCACAAGACAAGAAGTTAACTAAACCCAAGCTTACAACACTGTCCTGTAGTCCTTTACATCCAATTCATGGCGCAACTATTAATTGCTCTGTAGTTTTCCTTAAACCCTAAACCCTAAAGTCGAACTTTAAATTACTTTGAAAAAATTCAGTGAGTTACAAAAGAATCTGGATGATGTAGGAGCGCGATCTTCTAGTACTTCCCGGGGTCAAAAATGGTCCTACGCAATTTAAAAAAGCAGAAGCAAATATAACTTGGGATGCTTTATGAATTTATAGTTGAGATACATACCAGCAACTAACAATGCAAAATTCTTTTAGGGCCACCAGCTTCTGAGATGAAAGAATGCTATAATACAGGAGAGCTGCCATCAATTCTTTACATCAACAACCATCAATTCCTTACACCAACAAAACAAAGAGCCACTTCAGCTTGGGCTTGAAGCTCTTCCAATACTTTGACAAGTTTCTCACGGGAAAATGTAATCTCACTCTGCTCCACAAGCATCTTTCTCAATCTACGAAAGTGCATTTTACTTGAATCATTTCAAGAAGCTTAGAATAAAACGCATATATTTATATTCCAAAAACAATTGAGAACAAGGGAGGAAACAAGTACTACACCATTCTACTCAATTAACAATGCATGCAGCTGTACCACCACAATCTATACCTCATCATTTCAAATGCTTCCTCTCCTTCTTCCCCACCACCCACCCACTCCTCTTCTATGCCTATCACCCAATTTCGCATGTTTAGCATTAAATTGGCACCTGAGCACAGTTGTCTTTTGCCAATCCCAATTTTGATTTGATAGACATCATTTTGAGTTGACATTATATGCTATTGTTAATGATTCAAATAATTATCAACCCAGGTCTTTTCTTGGTTATCATTCAAAGAAATAGGAGGTTTGGACTTCCAAGGCATTAACCTTTTCAACAAGGCTTGCCCTAGGAAAATGGCACTGGAGATTAGTGATTGAAAAACAGTACATTGGAAGCCAAATAATTTCATTCATATATAGATCCTGGCCGCAAGAGTATATCATTAAATTAAGGTGATATAATGATAAAATCATTGGAAAGAAGTCATCGCGGGGGCATCGAAAGTCGGGCAAATTTGAATGGCAATTACAATCACAACCACTATCATTTGAAAGACCATTATGACATCTTCCATCTTTGGCATAGGAAGGTTCATAAATTCTAAGAAAGCCTCCAAAATGCCTCTGCTGCCCAACGAAATGATAGCTTGATAATCAAAGATGAAACTATCTCCAAATCGAAAAATGGTAGTTGGGAACAGCATCATGATCATGCAACTTCTTCACAGAAACAAATCGTTGCAATATGAGGGCACATACTAGACTCTAAACAAGGAAAAAAACACAAAAAGAGAAACCTATCAACTAATTTCTGACCATTAACCAGGAATAGTTGAGCCCACATGTACTGGTCATAAAATTTATTATAAGAAGTGTTCCCTATTGTTGTTTGTGCTGAACCCACCAGGTAGTTGGATGCTGGTCATGTGAGTTGAATTCTGTCTTTTTCATTGACATTGACATTGATTTATGATTTAGGACATCCATCCTTAGCCCTAGATTTCCCATGTCACTCAACCGATAATGGATCAAGGAAGCTCCCCATATAGAAGCAATTAGTTCTTTCAATACCGCAATGCTAGAATACAACATCATGGCTACCCCGCTTCACTGTAAACTCGTCTGCAACCTTTTAACAATGAAAGGGTGGCTCAGCCAAGTTGGACTTTGTTGTAAAAAGTAAAACAACGAAAGACACTGAGATGTAACGTGGTTTGGCTCTATAGCCTACGTCCACGGGAGAAGAGAGAGAATATTTTTATTCATGATAATACCTCAATGGAGGAACACCAAATAAATAGACTTACAGAGTTGTTCGATGTATAGTAACTTTTACAATTTCAATATCTTTTAGATATGGCAACTCCCCTAAATGGTAACACCATAAATGGCAACGCAATCCCCCAGATTTCTCTCTTCTCCGCAACACTCCCCCTCAAGCTGGTGAATAAAAATTTACCATTCCCAGCTTGGACACTTGCTTGGAATGCAGTATGGCTTAACCCTTTAGTGAGCGTATCAACAAGTTGAGTATTTGTAGACACGTATGGCGTACAAATCAACCCACTATCAAGTTTTTCTTTAATGAAGTGTCTATCAATCTCGATATGCTTGGTTCGATCATGTTGAACTGGGTTATGAGCAATGCTTATTGCAGACTTATTGTCACAATAGAGTCTCATAGGGTCATCCCGGTGTATCTTCAAATCTATCAAAATTATCTGCAACCATAATGGCTCGCAAACCCCTTGTGCCATTGCTCGAAATTCTGCTTCAGCACTAGATCTGGCCACAACATTCTGCTTTTTACTTTGTCATGTCACCAAATTCCCACCAAGAAACATACAGTATCCAGTAGTTGATCTTCTGTCAACTACTGAACCAGCATAGTATGCATCCGTATATGCTTCAAGAACCACTCCTGTGTGTCGTTTAAATAAGATGCTCTGCCCTGGAGTCCTTTTAAGATACTGTAAGACACGGTTAACTGCTTGCAAATGAATATCTTTAGGGTTGTGCATGAACTGACTGATTACACTCACTGCGTATGCAATATCAGGTCTCGTGTGAGAGAGATAAATGAGTCTCCCTACTAGTCTTTGATACATCTCTTTATTGACAGTAGGTGCCTTTTCAGCTTCTCCAAGTTATGATTGGGATCAATAGGTGCGGTTACTGGTTTGCATGCTACCTTCCCTGTTTCTTTAAGGAGATCTGTAATGTACTTTTGTTAAGAAATAAAGATACCATGTTTGGAATGTGCCACTTCAATTCCAAGAAAGTACTTAAACTGTCCTAGATCCTTGATCTCAAATTCTTTGGCCAGAGACTGTTTCAGGCTTTGTTTCTCATGCTCATCATATCCAGTCATAATGATGTCATCTACATATACCAAGAGTGTTGTAACTCCCCCTGACACTGAGTGCTTAATGAATAATGTATGATCTCCTTGGCTATGCTTATATCCCTTCTCTTTCATTACTCTGGCGAAGCGACCAAACCATGCTCTTGGAGATTGTTTAAGTCCGTACAAGGCCTTTTTCAGTTTGCACACTTTACCAGTGGTTATACAGCTTTCGAATCTAGAAGGAACCTCCATATAGATCTCTTCCTTCAGTTCTCCGTGAAGAAAAGCATTTTTCACATCAAATTGTTGTAAATCCTAGTCGTAGTTGGCAACTAAAGAGAGCAATACTCGAACTGTGTTCATCTTGGCAACCGGTGCAAATGTCTCCAAATAGTCCACACCATACGTCTGAGTGTACCCTTTCACTACTTATCTTGCCTTGTATCTCTCCAGTGACCCATCTGCTCTGTACTTAACAGTATAAACCCATTTGCATCCCACGGGTTTCTTTCCAGCAAGTAAATCAACCAACTCCCATGTTGCATTTTTTACTAGGGCCTTCATTTCCACATTCATAGCTCGTTTCCAATCTTTATTAGATAAAGCCTCAGATACTGATGTAGGAGTCTTGATATTGTTCAAACTGGTAAAGAAACTCTTATGGGTTGATGAAAACTTCTCAAAGGACACAACATGAAATAGTGGATACAAGGAACGTTTGGTGCATTCCCTAATTCCCTTTCTAATGGCAACGGGTAGATCATTGTCAAGTTTAGAGGCTAAAAGATCATTGTTAGTTTCAGAGACTAATGGAATTTGTAAGGAGGTTTCAAAGCCTGTTCCCACATTCGCAAGACTTGGTTCAGATTCTCGAATTTGCGTCGGTTCAGGGACTACAACTTTCTTCCTTGAGTACGTTTGTCCAGTCATCTGATCCATAGGTTCATCATTTTGGTTATCAATGGGTTCAAAGAGGGTAGGAGTTTCAGGTTTGGTTTGTTGAAGGTTAAAAAGGTTAAGAGGGTCAAACGGATCAAACAGACTCCAATCTTTGTCTTCCATGATGACACTCTCCCCCTGAAGAGAAGAAGCGGAAAAATAGGGCTCATGTTCACAGAAAGTGACATCGGCAGAGACAAAGAATTTCTTTGATGGCGGATGATAGCATTTATATCCCTTTTGAGTGGAGGAGTATCCTACAAAGACACACTTGAGAGCTCTGGGGTCCAACTTCCGCCTGTTAGATTGGTGAACATGGACAAATGATACACACTCAAATATCTTAGGTATAAGATTACTGGAGATTTTAAGCCTAGGGTAAAATTGACACAGCTTTTCCATAGAACTTTTGAAACCAAGGGTCTGGGATGGTATGCGGTTAATAAGGTGTGTTGCAGTAAGGGCAGCTTTCCCCCAATAGGACTTAGGCATATTATTCTGAAATAAAAAGGCTCGGGTTGCATCAAGCATGTGGCCGTTTTTTCCTTTCAACAACTCTTTTTTGTTGTAGGGTGTGAACACATGATGATTCATGAAGGATCTCCTCGTTTTGGAAGTAATTGGTCAAGGTTTGATTAAAATAGTCTCTTGCATTGTCAGATTGAAATCTCTTGATTTTTGCACCAAACTGAGTGTGTATCATGTTATGGAAGGTAGAAAGAACAAAGGTCACATCGAATTTTTGTTTCAGTAAGAATATCCACAAGACTTGAATACAGTCATCAATGAAAGACAAACCATCGTGCTCCAGAAACATTAGGTATTGGAGAGGGCCCCCAAATATCACTATGAATGAGATCAAAAGGATCGAAACTTCTTTCATTACTAAGTGGAAAAGATTTGCGCTTCACACACTTCATAATGAAAATCTTCAACATCTAGATACTTAAACAAAAAAGGAAACATGATTTTAAGGGTTCGAAAAGAAGGATGGCCAAGGCGGCGATGATGAAGCCATATCTTTTCTTTATTGGAAAAATTGTGCTCGGAGAGAAATGAAGTGTTACTCTTGATAGGATGTACTGGTGTCTCAAGGTAATACAGCCCGTCCTGTTCTTTAGCACGTCCAATCATCGTCCCCAAGTCCTGGTCCTAAAACACAGAGTAAGTAGGGAAAAAAGTTACATAACAACTCAGATCATGGGTCAGTTTTTGAATAGAGATAAGATTAGTAGATAGTTTAGGAACATGAAGAACATTTCTGAGTATAAGGGTGGGGCTGATGTGAGCATCACCTATACCAGCAACTGTGGTTAAGGATCCATCAGTTGTGGCTATTTTTCGACTACTAGGACAGGGGTTGTAGGTATGAAACATATTGGGGGAATTTGTCATGTGATCAGTAGCACCAGAATCTATAACCCAAGAGTTAGCAAAAGACTTATTCGAGACTTCAAATCCAATAGAAATAGGAAATTTACCTAAATGTGCCAATGAACAGGTACCTCAGGGTTTGTCCAGTGTGCCAAGCAAAGATTTCAATCTTTTAATGTCGTCTTAGCTGAATCCTACTAGCACGAAGAGTCTGCAACTGTTTGTTCAGTGGACAGATGGGCGTGTCCACTGGTCTTCTGCTGTCCTCCTTTGTAGCCTCATTCTTTACTGGAAGTTGAAGGCTTGCCATGAAGTTTCCAACACTTCTCCCTGGTATGTCTAGCCTTCTGACAATAAGTACACCATAGATTGTCCCTATTGTCTCGATTTGAGAGCTTTGATGATTCAGCTTGCGTAGTGTTTGTCTTCTGATCATTTCCCCGATTGGCAACCATAGCTGAGGCTTCTATCTTCTGAGGTGTGAGCATAACACTTCTGCTTTCTTCAGTCCGAATAGCAGAGATAGTCTCATTCAGAGTTGGCAATTCTTTGCTGAGAGTAGGGGGGAAATCGGGTCAGGTTTTTGACCCCTAACCCACCCGATGCCACCCGACCTAAGGTCGGGTCGGGTTGGCCCCCATTAAATAGCCCAATTTTTTTAAAGCTTAATAACTACTATTTAAGCTTATATTAGTAAAATAAAATATGTTGGATTATCATCTATCCAACTTATTAAACTACTATTTAAGCTTTAAAAGATGAGATTTCTCTTTTTTGGGAGTTATGTACAAGCCAAGCTACTCTTAAACTTGACTTATGGGAATGAGGATGAACTCATATATATATATATATATATATATATATATATATATATATATATATATATATATATATATATATATATATAAATTTTAAGAGGTCGGGTCGGGTCGGGTTTGGTCGGGTTGCTCAAAAATTAACCCGACCAACCCAACATATCAATCAAACCCGACCCGAAATGGTCGGGTTTGGTCGGGTCGGTCGGGTTGCTTACACCCCTAGCTGAGAGTGTGAACTCTCACTTGATCAAACTCTGCATAGAGTCCAGCCAAGAAGTCATAGACCCAATCCTTCTCAATGTAGTTTTTTAGAACTACAGCATCTGCAGGGCATTTAGTCTCAATACACTTATAATGGTCAAGTTCCTGCCAAAGATTCTTCAATACATTGGCATATTTTGTGACCGTCATGTTGCCTTGTTTTGTTGTACCAACTTTCACTTTGATCTCATACACTAGGGCTGCATCATGGGCCTTAGAGTATGTCTGATGAACGACATCCCAAATGTCTTTGGCGGTAGTCAGAAACATGCATGTATCACTAATATTTGGAGTCATTGAATTCCATAGCCACGCCATTATAGAAGCATATTCGTTATCCCACGCTATAAACTTAGGATCTCCAGGCGTAGGTCTAGTGCCCAAAAAATGGCTCAATTTCCTTTACCCTTTAAAAAAGTACGCACCAGCTGAGACCACTTCAAATAATTCTTTCCATCAAGTCTGTAGGCTGCCTGAATGTTTGGTAGTTCCCCTTTCTCCGTTTTGTCAACTACTTCTTCAGTCTGCACCGTTTCGAAAGTAACTGACATTTTTTTTCTTTTTTTCTTTTTTGAATCTGTTTTCTGTTTTAGGTTACAAACTCAAAAAAATAATAAATAAGTAAAAAAATAAATAAAAAAGTAAAAGGAAGAATATAAGAAGAATGGCAGTTACAGATGCAGGCAATGGCTGAAGAAGAAGAAGACGGCACAGATGAAGATGGCGACAAAGATGCAGCAGCTCAGCACAGTGAAAATGCAGCAGCAGTGCAGAACACGAATGACAAGGGCAACGATGTTGCGGGGAACAAGCAGCAGTACGAACAGCAACGGCAATGACGATAAGGGTTTCTTCGAGCACGAACAACAACAATGATGATGAACAACAGTAGTTTCAGCCGCGAAAAGATTCCGGCGAGGACGCAACAGCAGTAACAAAGAAGACACACGAACCAGTCGCACGAACCAGTAGTAGCAATAATGGTGAGATGGTATGCAACAGCGTCGTCGGAAATAGAGGGTTCCAACAAGATGATGTACGCACGCTTGCGATGAAGGCAGCGACGACGGTGAATGACGATGGGTTTCAGCGGCGACGATTTTGCGTACAGTAGCAGCGAAAAAAAAAGTTTGCGTCAGTGAAGATGATGAAAGTCAGACACAGAGATGGCGATGAAGGCCGACCACAAAGATTCGGCGATGAAGGCCAGCATAGAAGATGTTGGCGATGGAGGCTGAAAACGCATTCTCAGTTGTACGAGCCTAAAACTCTACTACCATGTTGTAAAAAGTAAAATAATGAAAGACAGAGATGTAACGTGGTTCGGCTCTATGGCCTACATCCACGGGAGAAGAGAGGGAATATTTCTTATTCATGATAATACCTCAATGGAGGAACGCCAAATAAATAAACTTACAGAGTTGTTCACTGTATAGTAACTTTTACAATTTCAGTATCTTTTAGATATGGCAACTCCTCTAAATGGTAATACCATAAATGGCAACACAATCCCCCAAATTTCTCTCTTCTCCGCAATAGACTTCTATGAAATGAAAGATGGCATATGACCCCTAAGCATGAATATCACCCACATACAATAAGGGGAGAATTGTTAAAAGTAGCACTTGTCCAAAAGATATACTATCCAACCTATCATATATGAGCAATTCACTCTTTTCAATTTTGAAAGTGCATTATTTATCTTCCATCTTGAAAACCGTTCAAGTAACTCAAAACTGCATCAGCATGACTAAATTATTTTGCTAACATTTTAACAAGTAAAACACGTACCTCTGAACAAGAATTGTGTCTCCATGGCCAGTACAAGCAATGAGCATAGCATTGTTAGGTAATTGAGTGTAAAGGCTATGGATTCGAGCATCCATTCGAATTAAGATACCCTTAAGTTCCGAGGACATAATAGATCGCAAAAATTTCTTGCTTGAATACTTCTTATCACATGTAAGCAATGATGTCATCTCTGCAACCTTCCCTTTCAACTTATCAATGTCATCCGCTTGTCTTTTGTAATAGGAATTCAACTCTGAGAACTGGGTCCAAATAAAATGCACTTTATCATTTTTTAGCTGCACTCACAAGTACATATTGAAAGAACAATTTATTAGATAATAAAACAGAAAATTTTATCAGCAAAACAAAAACTACAAACCAACCTCCTTTTTGGCTTTGGAAAGTGCTTCATCATCTGAAGTGATAGGGAATGCATGGCATGACCCAGCAGCATATCGCTTTACAACAGAAACATCATCAATTAAAGAGCAGGTTTTGCCAGCCTCACTCAAAACTGTAACCAATTTCTTCCGCATGACTGAAGGAGGAGAGCCAAAGTCAGGTCCTGAAGTAAGATACCAAATCAGACAGTTGCATTAGATCAAAATAGTAAGCAAATTTATCCCTTTTCGTCAAAACACGAGTGACTAAAACAGCAATGACTCATTTCGTGCTTGTACTTGATGTTGTCCATTTCAGATATGAATATTTTACAATATTGTAAAAAAAAATTTAGCCTAAATCGCAAGAACATGAATCAATGGACAAGCAACTCCAAATCCAAGCAGGGGTTGTAATGAATGCTAAATATCTTGTAGCCTTTGCAATTCAAAATTTGTAAGTAAATTGACCAACCTTCTAGTTTTTTCAAGTTGATTAATTCCAAATCTAAGTAAATTATAAATTCAGCTATATAGAATTGTAAGTGCTTAAATTTTTATTGTAAAATTTCTTGGAGCCAAAATTACATTAGAACCCAATAATTTTCAACTCGAGATTGACACCTTTTTCCTCAAGTTATTCAACTGCATTTCCAATAAATAAAACATTCAATTAATTTAGTAAATAAAATTGCCTTGTCAAATGAAAGAATCAAGAAAAGATGTTTTCAAATTCTTTCTTCTCCTTTTCAAGAAATATCCATATCAACATTTTTAAGCATTTACTACTATGAATGGTAATCCCTTAGTTTTGCTAGAACCCAAAAACAAATGCAAGAATATAACTTCCAACTAAAAGGAGAGATTTCCGACGACAATAAAAAATGCAACTTCTAACAAAGCTTCATTACATTTCAGGGAAAAGGGAGAAAAAGACATATCATGAGAACAAGGGATTTAATAGGAAAGAATTTGTTTACCATGCCTAATTTTTAACAATGCTAGCTCCATTGTGGTTCTGGCATCTTCGTTGCTATCATGTCCATTTCCTGACTGTTGAATCTCCCGAGAAAGAAATCTCCTAGAAAGCACTCGCAAAGCACTCTTGTAACGTGCACCATGAGGGTTTTGGTACAATATTGCAGTATCGATCACCAAATTGTGAGAGATCTTCAGTGCTATCAGATCATTCTCCAAGGAATGCCCAACTAGAACAGTTTCTTTGTGAACTAGATTTAGAAACTCCTCCTAAATTAGCAAAAATAAGAAATAAGTTAAGAAAAACCTATCGAACATGATTTAGCATAATGCTATGGAACAAATGCTAGTGGCAACTATAGAAAATTAGAAAGTATTATGGTAATTATCTATCACCATCTAGTAATAGTGATAGGTAGGAGCTTCGTGCAACGAGCTACTTTTATATAATAACAGTACAATTTGGAATAGTTGTGATGTTATTAACGAGGATGTTTAGAAATTTTGGTTTTTGGAACAAGTAAAAACATATGTTTACTAAAAGTAACAAAAGCTGCTATTTCAAGACCCACTCCTGTCATAAACTCATTTTCATTTTGGCACATGTTGAGATGTTAGAAAACACCAATACCTCAACAGGAAACAATATGAAGCCTGATCGTGCATTCTAACCCTGATTTTGCAAATGAAATTCAATCACTAACATCAAAGAATAGTATGGGAAAAAGAATAAAAAAATGCAATTTGAACCTGTATGTCTTTAAGTGTTGTATACACCCCATTTAGCATCTCTTTAGTTATTCCACTGTACCTGCACAATTAAGAAAACAAAAATAATATCAACATGCATAAGCCTATTCTTGAGTTTTCAGAAAGCAACAAGCTTTTCAAGCATATGCAGGCTTAGATTCAAGCCTACCTTGTATTGTAGTCAAGAATAGGATTAGAAGGTAGGACTAATTTGTCCAACAAAACCTACAGAAAAGTGGAATAATGAGTTATTCAAACGTAGAATTCAAAGGGATCAAATGGAAAATAATACTCTAAAACATAAAACTATAATGAAATATACAATCATTTTTTCTTGTATGTCTAGCGAAATGTAGATATCAAATATTTTTAGAGTGACTATAGAAATCCATTAAGCTCATTTCCAATGAATACAAACCTTCGAAATCAAAACAAAAAAAATGCTGAAAATTAAGATTATAGTGTAACAAGTTCAAATTCAAAAGCAGCTTTTTCATGTGGAGGTAAGGATATGTGCATTGTCCCTTCCCCAAACCCCTCGATGGCAAGATCCTTATACATTTGTGTACAGCCTTTTTACTTAATTACTTCAATAGCTTGTTCATAGAAAAGCTTGCATATAGGATCACTTGGATAGCAACAATAAAGACAATTGTTAGTGACAATGTTGGAGATACGCAATAAATCAATTAATTAAACACCCCCTGTGATATTTTTCCAATGGGCACATAAGGAGAATGAAGAGGGAATAGCAGTTGAGAAACCGCCATTCAATATGTCTAAGCAAAACTAACTCATAAACTCATAGTTTTCACTTTTCAATACCATCAATAAAAATAGAACTTTCTCACGGTTTGTCCATAGAGTTTCTTAAAGGACGTCCTTAGTACACGAGGCTCCTACCACTAAAGGATCTCAGGAAGGGACAATGTATGCAACCTTACATCCACACTGGAGAGGTTGTTTCCATATTCGAATTAAGAACACCTCCGAACCTTTCCTTTAAGTCTTAGGCTATGCACCTGTAGCCAACCTATGGTTTTAATGTATTCAAGTGTAGTGTTGTAAAATGTCTTTGACACATTTCACTTAAGTTGGTGATTAAGCATCTGCAGCCAACCTATGGTTTGCCATGTGCTCAACAATAACATCATTAAATGTATTTGATGCTAAAATGCTGACATAGACCTAGGTTCTTGAAGAATGCCATGAGGCTTTGACAAAAAAGGGTTTTTTCCACTTAATAAAAGAGATTATGTTGCCATTTGAATCAAGAAAATGCCTCAAAAGGCATTTGGGGGGTAGTCCGGTGCACTAAGCTACCACCTATGTGGGGTCCAAGGAAAGGGTCGGACCACATTTGGGTCTATTGTACGCAGTTTTACCTTGCTTCTCAAAAGGCTATTTCTACGACTTGAACCCATGACCATATGGTCACACGGCAACAGCTCTTACACGGCGTAAGAAATTAAATAAGTTGAAAAAAAAAATAGAGAGTTGAGCGAAGATTAGCAATGTAATGAAATATAATGTGCAGCTACCTGAAAACTAAGCATTTGCATGAGTGAATCAGAGTCTCAAACTAAGCATTCATGATAGAACCATTTAAGGATTTTCAACTCAACTGAACAAAGCATTCATGAATCTGATTCCTTCACTCTACTCTATCAAGGGAAAATTCATCATTTATATTACAAGTAGTTATATCTTTTTCAATTATCTCTATCTAAGGTATTGTATGTTTTCCCCTTCCTCTATTGTTGTTGTTAATAGTTAATATGTTACTCCGTGTAACTACAGCATCTAATGGTCTTTATCATATGTCCACATCACTTTAATCAATACCCTTTTATCTTATGTCCAATTGAGGCTAATTTCATCATTTCTTGATTGCATTCATTTATAATTTGTTAATGAGTTACCTTTTAATATTATGTCCAATTGAGGCTAATCTTAATATTCAAATTTCCATTACACTTGATTTGTTAATTCATTAAATTGTTAAAGAGTTGCCTAATAATAGTCTTTGAAAATCTTCCTTTCAACTATAATGGGGTGTATCAACATATAAAATTTAAGAAGCAATTCTTCACTTAACTCAAGCTAATTTAGTTCTGTAATTGACGTCAAGATAACCATTCAAAGATTCAGAAAAATAAAATAAAATAAAGGGGGAAAAAAAAACACAAGAATCCATGCCTAAAGAATAATCTGAAAAAGAAAAAAAAATCTAATGGAAACAATAAAATATCCAAAACATATAAAAAACAATTCAGCGACCAAAATGGGCACTTACCTGCCCTTCAACATCTACAATTGTCACCCTTGTGAGTTCAAACCCAACAGCAGTGACGCACTGACAAACCACAATATCAAATATAAAAATGAATTAGACATATGACAGAAGAACTGAATAAGGACCAAGCAACATAGGCTGCAAAACTTCCTCTTGAAAGGTGAACCATTCATACTTCAAAATGAATTTTCACAAGAAGCAGTTTCGTACCATATGTAGGTTTTTCATGAATCATAATAGATGAAGATCAAAGACTTAATCAATGAAGAAAAAAATTGAGAAGGTGCAAGTTGGACACATTAAAGAAAAGAAAAACCAAATTGACCACAGTTGGAATAGTTAGGAAAGGCATATCTCTCAGTTTACCAGAAAATATGACCATAAGTGAGTTGAAGCACTACAAGATTTACATAGCTAGTTCAAGAACTTGAGAGAAGGTTTGGTGTTGAAAAGTATACAAGTATTGCACCCACTTTATATTACAGAAATATTTTTAGGAGATAAATGATAATATAAAACAGTATTCCCAACCTGTTTTTGTCATTGGAATTATCAAAGAGGAGCATCGGAAGCTTTTCTGTTGGCATATTCCAAATTACAAAAAACAAAATATTATTTTAATCTAATAAATTTGGTTAAAGGTGTAGAGATTTGAGTTTTAAGCAAGTCGGATATGAAGGATCAAATTTCATCAAGATTTTCATTGAGCAACTTTTTTTTTTCTGAAGTAAGTTCATAGCCTGGCACGGATGCCAAGATCAATTTCTAGTTCAAGGCATTGATTAAGCATGTTGTTATTTGAGATTTGGAATTTCATTATCAAGTCCGCATAAATAGGATGGAGTTCTTAGATTGTTGTAATTTTTGCACACAAAGTGAAAGAAGAAAAAAGAAAAAACGAATTGAAAAGTTGTTTACTATTAAGTTCATATCAATTTTTTAAAGACTTGATTTAGTACCAACTTAAAGACACCATGAAACATTAGCAGGTTTTACTATATCCCAAAAAAAAAAACTTGTGTCAAGTAAATAATTCTTTACAGAAAATTGAATCACTTGGTTATTTATTTTTTTATCTGAAAGAGACTATAATTGAATAAGACCAGGATGATATGGTGGATTTTGCTATCAAGTACCCTCACAACATAGGTGGGAGCATCTCAGGTGCATGGTGTCTAATCAAGTGGAACATGGTAATTCTAAACAAACTAAGCATTAAGACATTGACAAATGATGAGGATTGCCATGAAGCACTCACTGTAGTTTAGAAATCAATGTTGACTTAAGAGTGCCTCACCATCTCACAGTCAAGTGCTCGCACCATTTCTGATGTCTAATGTATTTTAAAATGTTTTTTATTTTAGTTTCTTTTTAGAGAAGTTTTTATTTTGGTATATTTAATTTTTTAGTGGTAGTTTTAGATAGCTTTTTAGAATTCGTTTTTTATTGTTTAAGTGTATTAGAAAGTGTTTAGAAGTGTCTAAATAGAATTCTAATAGGATTAGAAAGTTGTTTTTATGTTATAGATAGGTTAGGAAACTTATTTTTAGGTGTTTTAGGTAATTTAGAAGTTGTTTTAGGTGAGTTATCCATATAAGGAGCTCCAATTACGAAATTTAGGAGATGAAGATCAACTTTTTTTCCCTTTGTATATTTTATTTAATAAAATATATAGTTGATTATTTTTTTGAGTATTTCCGTTCTTGCTTCCGCGACGAATCTACATCAAATTGGTATCAGAGACAAGTTCGATCTTGCTCTTTTTCGTCAATGGCGTCAAAGAGAAGAGGAAGACTCGCAATCAATTCTCGAGTCAATCGACTTGAAGAATTGATCACCAATAATGCCAAAGTCGTGAATCAACTGCTGAAAGTTGTTTTACGTTTGACGTTGTCGCAGCTACAACTTCAAGAGTCGGTCATTGTCCAAGACAGGGGGAAAATTGTGGGTTCTCACGGAAATCTTGCAGTTTCACTCCACGATTTGGAGCAGGGGTCTGAATCTAACCAATCCCACGCATTAATCTAGATCGTAGGGATCACTGCTACCACGGGCACTTGTCTGCACCACAACCTCACCGTGAGGTTTGGTTTACACCAACTGTTATAGATGAATGGATTGAAGAAGCAAATCCTTTTGATAATCAACCTACATTTGATGAATATGGTGATGAATTTGAGGAAGAGATCGTTATTGGTGACCAAGGACGGCTATTAGTGATTCAAAAGTTAACCTTGACTCCAAAAGTTGAAGAGGGTAATGCTTGGATCGGAGAAGAGCATGAGAACCCGTTTGCTGATCAAAGGAGTTTTCATGATGATCTTCAACCCAATGAAATAATGGATTGGTTATTTATAGTTGAAAAAATATTCGATTTCAACAAAGTTCCAAATCAGAAGACGGTTCTACTTGTGGTCATTAAATTCGAGTCTAAGACAAATTCTTTCATGGTACAGTTACGTGGCTATCTTCACAATCACACATCTGAAGTTTTTATTGCGCGACATCCTTCGTATTATGATTTGGTGCTTCGAATTCGAGGACAAATTCTTTCTAACAAGGGGGGAATGATGTATAATGTATTTTAAAATGTTTTTTATTTTAGTTTCTTTTTTAGAGAAGTTTTTATTTTTGTATATTTAATTTTTTAGTGGTAGTTTTAGATAGTTTTTTAAAATTCATTTTTTATTATTTAAATGTATTAAAAAGTATTTAGAAGTGTCTAAATAGAGTTCTAATAGGATTAGGAAGTTGTTTTTATGTTATAGATAGGTTGGAAAACTTATTTTTAGGTGTTTTAGGAGATGAAGATCATTTTTTTTTCTCTTTGAATATTTTATTTTATTATTCAATAAAAATATATATTTAGTTATTTTTTTGAGTATTTTCGTTTTTGCTTCCGCGACGAATCTACATCAATTTCATAGGGAGAAGATCATAAGGGACAAGAATAGTTGAGACAAAATCTAAATAACAAAAGTTGAAGATAAGAAGCTAAGGACTTGATATAAAAGATATGCTAACATGATTTATTAAATATTAAGAAACCCAAAATGCAACACTCAACGTACCTGGTTGAGGTTATAATAGTTGAGGATATTTCTCAATTGGGTCTCTCTTTCTCTATATCTTTTCCTGCATTAGCTATTTGCCCTGACTTAAGAAAACTTTGTTTTGCAATGGTCAATTCTGGTGCAAACAACACATTCCCTACACAACAATTGAAGGATCTACCTTTTCCTTCCTGTCTCTTATTACACACTTATAGCAAAAGTGATGGAAGATAATGAGTATTGTGACACTCAACCAAGTATTTTGAGTATTGAATTTTGGGTTTATAAATATTTAATGGATCATACTAACAGGTCTTCAACTTTTGTTATTAGATTTTGTCTCAACTTTTCCTTCTCCTTTAGAATCTTCTCCGTATGAAATGCTCACACTTGACTATGAGACGATAAGTATACTCTGAGTCAATGTCCATATCTTTACATAGCCAGTCCAAGACATTGGGAGAAGGATTGATGTTGTAAAAGTGCATAAGTATTGCACCAACTTTATATTACAGATTATTTTTAGGAGATAAATGATAATATAAAACAGTGTTTCAAACATGATTTTGTCATTGGAATTGTCAAAGAGGAAGATGGGAAGTTTCTATGTTGGAATATTCCAAATTACAAAAACAATTTGACTTTTATGTGATGAATTTGGTTAAAGGTGTTGAGATTAAATTTTAAGCAAGTACTATTTGAAGGATCAACTTTTGATTCTTTGGATCAATTTTGAGCAAGCTTATCATTGAGCAATCGATTTGTTTTTCTGAATTAAGTTCTCAGCAAGGCATATAGATGCCAAGATCAATTTTGTAGTTCAATATATGGATTAAGCATGTCATTGTTTGAGATTCGAATTTCGGAATGAAGACCACAAATAGGATAGAGTCTATAGAATGGGGCAATCTTTGAATACAAAATGAAAGAAACCCCAGTGATCTAAAAAGGTGCTCTAAGTTCTATAATCTGTCATTTTCTAGTTTTAATATTTGAGGATGCAAAGATTGGTCTGGGCTCTTAAAAAATTCTAGGAGTTTTAGAATTAAAAAGTTATTCTCTTATAAAAATAAAATATTAAGATAAAAATAAAAAAGGATTGGAAAGTTAGTCTACTATTAAGTTCATAGCATTCCTCAAAGCACTTGATTGATTACCAACTTAAAGAAGCCAGGATGTTTTCTCGTTTAGAGGTTTTACTATATCAAAAAAAAATCTCATGTTATGCAAAAAATTCTTTACATAAGTTGAATATGTCACTTAAATTTAATCCCTTGGTTCTTTTTTTGTTTCAAATTAGGATTATCACTACCATAGCTGAAGAAGAAGATGATATGGTGGATTTTGCTATTAAGCACCACAAAATAGGTGGGAGCATCCCAGGTGTGAGGCGTCTAATCGAGTGGAACATGGCAGTTCTAAGAAAAATAAGGATTAAGAAATTGACAGAAGATGAGGATTAATGATGCACCCCTTCATGGTTTAAGAAATCAATGTTCCTTACCATCTCACAGTCAAGAGCGAGCATTTCATAGGGGGAAGATCCTAACGGAGCAGGAACAGTTGAGACAAAATCTGAATAACAAAAATTGAAGACCTGTTAATTTGGTTCGTTAAATATTGAAAAGAAATCCAAAGTTTGATACTCAAAATACCTGGTTGAGTGTTACAATATCCATTATCTTCCATCTGTTTTGTTGTAAGTGTGTAATAAGAGATAGGAAAAGGTAGATCCTTCAATTCTTGTATAGAAAACGGGATGTTTGCATTAGACCCAGACACTGCAAAACAAACTTCTCTTAAATCAGGGCAAATAGCAAATGCAAGAAGAGAGAGCGAGAGAGAGAGAGAGAGAGAGAAATATGACCATAACTGCAATGCAAAAAAATAATAATACAACGTTTAACATAAATCTTATTCACAATAAAGGACAACTTCATGTTATAGCACTGTTTTCGATATATAAAAAATATATATTTTAAATTACTAACAAATTGACGAGCATTAAAAAACTCTAAATGAGGAGTTATCTTTACTCTTCATCTCACATCATATTCAAGTTAGGTTAAATTTATTATCCATTCTACCAAATCATTCCAACTTCCAAGCATTCTGACATTCTCTAATCTATTCAAAATTATTTATTATCCATTATGACATCTCATACAATCTCATAATTAATAATAAATAATTTTGAATAGATTATAGAATGTCAAAATGCTTGAAATGAGTTGGTAGAATGAAAAGGACTCCATTCCGATTCTATAATGTATTGATGCATTTGGCAGAAAACATTCTCCGACTTCATTAAAATATCAGATTTAACAACATTTACGAACGAATATTTATTGATATTTATGTTCACTAAGCAATTAACAATAATTTTAAACTAATATTATTAATATTTTCATATGAATTATTATTATTTAATAAAAACTTGTAAAGAATGTAAATAATACCAATCAAATATACTAAAATTTACGTCAACTTTGATGCATAAATTTTGGACCACTTACAAAAATAACTCAGACAAAATATGAAAATGATTTGAACAGGCTTGTAACAATGGGTATTGGGTAATCCATTAAAGAAATATAATAGATCACTTGTGAATAATATATAAATTAATATGCACACACATACACACATGTAAATCATTTCTAAGGTAAAATTATGCATTTAAATCACTTTGCTATCTTCTTTTTTTTGGAGAAGAAACTAAAGATAATATATATAAATTAAAATAGAGAGGAGAACAAAAGGCAAGGCAAAGGGAAGGACAAGTCGTTCACCCCTAAATCTAAGAAAAAAAAAATTCTTCAACCCCGTAATCCACTCACTAAAACTATAAACCTTTGACAATTTACAATTTGAAACCCTTAAAGATGCCAAGAAATGGAAATTCTCCCACACCACACCTGAGCCTAATTTGATCCCATCAAAATTTTTTTGTTCCTGTCCTTCCAAATGCACCACACCACTTCAAAACAAAACACACTCTAGCTTTTCTTCCTTCCAGATTTATCCTTAAATCACCTTACTATCTATGATGATTTTCTATTTAGTATTTTTTTAAAAACATTATTTCAAGTTTGCAAGGAAGTTTGGTAGTCCATCACTTCACTTTATCAAGACAATTTTATGGGCTTTAGGAAAATTTAGTATCTCTAGTAATTCGGTACTAGACCATTTTAGAATAGCTGAGATTTTGAGGACAACAGCATTATAAACCTCATCTTAAAGGTTACTATTTGTCATCATACTTAAAGTCTTAGTATTCTCTTAATATTTGTTTGTGATTAATAATAATCAAATGCATCATTTTTATTTAAATTTACTATGAAGTTTGATAGTTTATCATTTCACTTAATTAAGACAACTTCACTAAATTAACATTTGCAAAAAAAGAATCCCATTCAAAATATATTACCTCGAAATGTTTTTTGGGGAGGCTAGGGTTCCGAAATTCATTTTGGTAATTGGTAGAATGATAATGTGACCATGAACAGTACAATGATGCTTGGTATCTATTCATATGAGTTGAACAAAAGGCATTTATGCATATAACGTCAACTATGATGATTCAGCTGCTCTAAATTCAAGGGAATATTAAATGAAAGAAATATCACCATTAGTAGAAAATGAAGGGCAAAATAACATATGAAAAAATTTGGTTCAAATAAAACCTGAAAATCCAGTTTGTCATTCATATAAATTATAAAACCCATTTGTAGGTGATTTTTTAAGAACATAGAACAAATTCAATAACAATCAAACAAAGCCATCCACTTTCATACACATCAATAATGAATAAACACATAATGTACGAAAGATACTTTATTCACATGAAAACGATTACTAAGCTTCTAAAACATGTAAAATACCTGGTTCCGGCATTTGATCAGGCATTTTGAAAACGGAATAAAACTCCTCCCTCTTTCTTTTCATCTTGCATGTAAGGAGGGCATCTATTGTCTGCATTTCATCTGATACACAACTAGCAAAACATAACATATAGCATAATTAAAATACTTTAATATCAAGCAAGAGCTGTGAAAGAATATGTACGTCTAAAGCTACTAATAGATGGGATGCCTTGAAGAGCATCAGAGAACAGTATCATCTCAACAATAAACTATAGAAAATTTCACTACCTACCTAAGAGCCAACACTGCCCTTGGACTGCCACAACTTTTTTTAAGATTGGAAAACAGCTTAGTATGTGCCATGTACAATGCTGCATCAAGGCCTGGGACATAAAGCAAAACCACTTTTGGTATAAGGGGCTTGTTCTGCAGACAATTTGAATACGTGTTCAGTATTTAATAACAACATAAAGAATCTCCGAAACAGATCAAAGGAAAGTATATCAAAAAATATTTACAGTTAGTTACAAATTTAAGAACTTTATAGCATATGGAGGATGACCATGATGACATCATTTAGATGTCACTATATATATATATATCAATTATCATAGTAAAGGTTAATTTATGAAACACACTCTGATATTCTGGTGAATCTAAAGAAATTCAAATCTTGATTATATATATATTAGGAAGAGTAAATGGGGAATTATGACAAGCAAACAATAGAAAGAAGATTGTTTACTTTGATAAACACCCAAGATGGCATGAAACCTTCAGCAAGCACCCAGGTTACAAGTCCTTGAACGTCCTGCTTTACCACAGAAAATTTATTCACACAATTTAAACAGAGTAATAATTGACCATTATGATGTTAGAATAGTCCCCAAACCTACTTGAAGATTCAATGTTGAGTCCGCTACTGGAGTTTTAAAAATGACATCTGCCTTTCCCTGCATAAATGATGCTATGAGAATTTAGGAATGCTCTTGCATGGAATGCAGGGATGTACAAACACAAAACTTGCGCATCATACAAATAAGCAGTGACGATCTTGAAAATTTTCAAGATAATCATCTCACGGTAAAATTATATGGAAAGATGCAAAGAAGCAGGAATTTGGCAAAGAACCAGAAACTTTTAATTAAGGAAAATAAAATAAAATGGCTATTCTCATCGAAAACCAAACCCTAGAAAAGTAAAGAAAAATCAAGAGAAAGAGAGAAAGAAAGAATGAGATTAGAGAGAGAGAGAGAACAAAAAACTTACCTCAGGCCCGTAAACATCGAAGAAATTGGAATCGTTTCCGCTGCCGTTGCCGGAATTGGCTTTGGCATCATGAGTATTGTCGGCGTCGGTCATCTGGTAAGAAGCAGATGAAGGCAGCTTCTTTGTCCAATGTGCAGAGAAGAGGTTTTAATACTGAAGGAATAGAACGCGGCGAAGGGAACAGTAACACTAACAATTGAGAGCGCAAACACCATACACGCGAGTTTGAGTCTCGACGACTCAACGCGGGAGGCTCGGGGGTTTTGATAGACTGGAGGAGCGGTGTACGAGGTAGAATACCTCACTCTCCATGATATAGCAGTATCATCATAAGTGAAAATATATTCTGTCTGTGATCGAACTTTATGAGGATCTGATAAATATCCAACATCTGTGTATTTGAGCATTTTTATTTTCTCTTTTCTTGAAATATGCGATTAACACCATTCCAATGTCTTTGAGTTGGTTGAGAACTGTACCTAGCAAGCAAATTAACAGAAAAAGCAATATCTGGTTTCATACAATTTACTAGATACATAAGTGCATCTATTGCACTGAGATATGGTACTTCAGGACCAAGTAGTTTCTCTTCATTCTCATGAAAATGAAAAGTATCTTTACTCACTTCTAGTGATCTTACAACCATCGAGAAACTTAAGGGATGTGTCTTGTCCATTTTAAAACGCTTTAAAACCTTTTCAATGTAATTTGATTAATAGACAATAATTCTATATGGAAAATCGTCGATCTGCAGGCCAAGACAAAACTTTGTTTTTATAAGATCTTTCATCTCGCATTCCTTTTTCAAGTATTCAGTGGTTTTGTCAATTTCCTCATGAGCCCCCACAATATTCAAATCATCGACATATTCTACAACAATTGCAAATCCAAGTGATGACTTTTTGATAAAAACACATTGACATATTTGATTATTCACATATCCCTCTTTAAGTAAATATTCACTGAGGCGATTGTACCACATACGACCTAATTGTTTCAAATCATACAAATACCGTCATAACTTTATTGAATACATGCTACGAGGTATTGAATTATATACTTCAGGCATTTTAAATCCTTCTGGGATTTTCATATATATCTCACTGTCAATAGATTCATACAAATATGTCGTAACGACATTCATAAGACGTGTTTCAAGTCCTTCTGAGACTCTAAAGCTTATTAAGAAACGAAATATAATTGTGTAAAGCTTATTAAGAAACGAAATGTAATTGCGTCAATCCTCATAGTCAATATCAGGTCTTTTTGAGAAACCTTGAGCTACAAGACACGTTTTATATCTTTTAATCTCATTTTTCTCATTTCTCTTTTGTATGAATACTCATTTATATCCAACAGGTTTTACATCTTTTGGCACTTGGATTACTAGTCCAAATACCCTTCATTTTCTCAACGAGTTCAACTCTGTTTGGATTGCCTTTTTTCACTTTTGCCAATCATTTCTCTATAGGCATTCATCCACAGTTTGTGGTTATGGATCTTCGTCATTATAAATTTCATGGGATATATTGAAAGCAAATACATTATTTGGATTTCATATCATGTTCCTATTCAAGAGCTATATAATCTTTTAACTGATCTTTTTCAATGGGCACTTATTTTTCACCTTGTACTTCTTCAAGAGTATTTTTCTGTTCATTCATTTGTTTCCTCCATTTTCGAGGAAATGTATCTTTTGAACCAACTGGTCTCCCGTGCTTTAGGGATTTTATTGATTCATTTTCCAATGAATTATCAATTTGTCTTTCGAGGACATCAATTCTTGCTGGAATATTTGCAGATGTTATGTGAGATTTAGTCACTTTCTTTATATCAGTAAATGCATCAGGTAATTGATTTGCAATTCTTTGCATATGAATGATCCTCTGAACTTCAAGTTCACATTGATTTTATGTGGATCATAATGAGACAAAGTTAATACATTCCAAACAATTTTTTGCAATTCTTCTAAAATTGGTTTTTCCCCCCTAATAGTGGGAAGACTGTTTCATTAAAGTAACAATATGCAAAGCGGCAATAAAAACGTCACCCATCATAGGTTCAAGGTATCTTATAATTGAAGAAGAGTTAAAACCAACATAAATTCATAGTCTTCGTTGAGGACCCATCTTAGTTATATGTGTAGGAGTTATTGAGATATACACTGCACAACCAAAAATTCTTAAGTGTGAAATATTTAGTTGTTGACCTAGCATAAGCTGTAAGGGGGAATGATCATGATAAGCAATAGGTCTAACGCGAATTAACGTCATACATAGGACTCAATATCAATTCCAATTGACATGCAATAATCAATGAATGTTTGAGATGAAAATTCGCCAGTATTATCAAGACGAATTGTCTTAATAGGATTGTCGGGGAATTGAACTCTTAACTTGATTATTTATGCAAAAAATATAGCAAATTCAACATTTCTAGTTGAAAGTAAAGAAACATGTGACCATCTAGTTGATGCATCAATTAAACCTATAAAATAACGAAATGGTCCACAGGGTGGATGGATAGGTCCACATATGTCCCCTTAAATTCGCTTTAAAAATATTGAAAATTCAACTGTGACTTTACTTGGAGATGGTTTAATAATTAATTTACCTTTTGAGCAAGCAATACAATCATATTCATTTGACAAAAAAATCTTTTGGTTCTTTAGTGGATGCCTATCCAAATTTTTTATTATTCGCCTCATCATTGAGGATCCAGGGTGACCTAACCGATCATGTCAAATTATAAATATTTTTGGATCATTGAACTTTTGGTTCATGATTACATTTGTTTTAATTGACTTTATATTTGTGAAATATAATTCAGAAGATAAAGGAGAAAGTTTTTTCAATATTTCCTTTTTCCCAGAAGATAATGAAGTAATATAAAGATATTCATTATTATATTCATTCATGGTTTCAATATGATATCCATTTCTGCAGATATCCTTAAAACTGAGTAAATTTCTTTTGGATTTAACATAATATAAAGCATTTTCAATATGTAATGTTGTTCCACTAGGCAACATTATAGTTGCTCTTTCGGAGCCATCAATTAAATTTGCAGCCTGATATTGTGCTTACATTGGCTTCAATCAATTTCAAATTCAAAAAATATATTTTATTTCGTAGAATTGTATGTGTTGATACACAATCTGCAAGACACGTATCTTTGCTTTTTAACTCATAATTTGAGCATTCTTCATGAAGATCCATCTACTCATGTAATTAAACAAAAATATACATGAATTAAAACAGAATAATATATATAAAGATAAGGAGATATTTAAGACAAAAATGTACATGTCATTAAAATAAAAAATAAAAATAAAAATAAAGAGACAGAGAGATATTATTGAATATCATAAAACTTTTTAACATTCTTATTATTATTATTTTTCATTAGGATCTTTAACAAAGTCTGAGATATCTAGATGTGTTATATCCATGTTCCCATCAATAAAATTCATCTCAACTTATTTTCTTTTCCCCTTCAGTGAAGCTTGATAAAGGTCAACCAAATATTTGGGCGTACGACAGGTACGTGACCAATGGCCTTTCATGTTGCATCTATAACAAGCATTTTTTTGGTTCTTAATAGATTTATTTTATAAACCTTTACCCTTTGTTTGTGTTGAATTAGGTTTATTCCACTTCTGGTGGAAAAATTGACCATTGCGATTTTCAGGTATATTTGGTGTAACCTTTACCACGTCATCGTTATTGTTTAGGACCATGACTATGCTCACGACCGCGTCCAAGACTATGATTAACAATTGATGCAACATTCGCTTCAGGGAATGGTGCAAAACCCGTTGGATGGGCTTGATGATTTTTCATTAAAAACTCATTATTTTTTTCAGCAACAAGAAGACATGATATCAATTCAGAATATTTTGTAAATCTACGCTCTCAATATTGCTACTGCAGGAGTGAATGTTTTTTCTAACATGTCTTCATCAGTAACCTTCTCACCACATAACTTTAATTCAGAGCTGATTCTACATAGTGCTGAGTTATATTCACTGATTGTCTTAAAATCTTGTAACCTCAGGTGCATCTAGTCAAAACAAGCTTTCGGTAAAATTACAGTCATTTGATGGTCATACATTTCCTTTAGATTGCTCGAAAGGATATAAGGCTCCTTCATTGTAAGCTATTCAGTTTTTAAACAGTCATGAAGATGATGACGAAGAAAAATTAACGTCCTTGCACGATCCTGCAAGGTTGCATCATTTCCTTCTTTAATTGTTTCTCTTAGATTTTTAGCATCTAGATGTATTTCAGCATCAAAGATCTATGATAAGTAATTATTTCCATAAATATCTAGCGCAACAAATTCAAGTTTTGTAATATTTGTCATTTCCTGAACAAAAATAATTTTAGTAAGATTTGATTCACTTTCATAAAAAAAATGAGTCATCAAAAACAATTACATTAAATAATTGAAAGAACTAATTAATCATAAATAATTATTCAAGCAATAAAATAAAATGTAATAATGCATTGTATTAAAAGAAAATATTAGTATCAATGTTAATATAATGGTGCATAATAATAAAAGAAAATGTTAGCGTCAATGTTAACATTTTCTCAAATGTGTTTCTAAAACATTTTCCTTCAAGAAAATAGCTTTGATTAGTTTTCAACAAAAGGAAGAGGATTGCTTTTTAAGTTTAACAATTAATGAGAACTATTTAGTCAAAAATTTATTTTTCCAACAATATAAATCCGCATGTACCAAAAAATAGAATATATATAAATTGAAAATATTAATTTGTATTTTCTTGTCTATTCTAAAATGCTAAACTTCAAGTCACAATATTCCACCACTTATCTTGGCCGGATATTAAGCTAAGAGACTTTTTTTTTTTTTCCAAAAATTAATAAATAAAATGCTTCCTTTTTCGTTCCATTGAAATGGGTATCCTCCAAATGTTAAAATATTTCCATGGAGTCTTGGATTAATGGTGCTGCAACCAAAATGCTATATTAGAAACATCTCAAACTTTTAAATTTATCCAACACTAATCAGCATCAGCTTGTATGCAATGGTCCCATTTGCTAACAATATCACAATATCAATCTCATTTTAACAATTATCAAAGCATCCATGCAATGATTCAGGAATACAACCTAAGCGAATTCATACATGTCCAATTAAACAATTGCTTAGTAAATAGAGAAAGAGAAAGAATAAGAAGGCAGTGTGAGGAATGGTGTAACTTGCAAATTCTTCAATGAAAACAGCAAACACAGAAATCAATACCATTTATTACTTGCAAAAAGAGTCTGTAAGAATTACAATCTTAATATTATCTGACTATAAAATTAACAGCTACCCTTTACTTCTCCCAACTATATCACAAAAAGAACTCTACAAACACAACTTTATCAACATGGAACCAACATTTACATAGATTCCAGGTCCACAAACTAAAAATTTGACATATAAGAGTTCATCCTTTTTTCTTTTCTTTTTTTATTTCACCTTCTCGGATTTTTCAAGGAAAGTGGAGAATATATTCCCAACACCCCAAATATCTGTCAACTCTTTAAATTAATCATCACACAGAATGTAAATTACCAGACCTCAAAGCTTCTTGTAGGTGTTTTACAGCATTATCATAGTTGACAAATCCCATGAACCAGAATTCGTGGTTGTCTACAGATTTGACCTGGATATATTTTTCAGCTGGATTTGCTCTACTTGCTGAAGGATTTACTGCACTAAGATGATGTAACGGGATAACCACCTAATACAGGGCAAAAATAGACAAAGTGCTGTTAGCAGTTGTGGGTGGCTGCAGGAAACACATAAAAAGTAGGAACTAACTTGAAACTGCAACAAAGTAATGAGCCAAAAAAGAAAAACTTGAGCTCTGAAGTTCAAATTAGAAGTTTAACAGTTTATGGTGAACAATGCACATGATCACCTGTGTGAAAATGACCATGGTCATGACATCTAATAAACAATCTAATCTCAAGGGAAATATAACAAGAGGGTTTTTTGTATTTTAAACTTTATAAGAAAATAATCTGCACCTAAATCAATTAAACATCTTAATTATCGCAAAACTAGAAGCATCTTATGGAGATCTAAGCTCATAGGGAAATGAGGTTCGTATTATTGTATAGTTTTCTATGTTCAGAATGGCTTATGGAGATATACAAGATTAGATGCGTTAAAGGTTTCTATGGAAAATTCTTGTCCGTTTCTGATTCATTGTTGTTAAGCATGCATGGGGATTATTAAGCTTGCATGGCAGCATAAATATATCAAATATCAAATACCTTATAATAACTCCATTCAGTTTGGTCTCCAACTTTGTAAGAAAGAGGATTGTCACTACAAAAGGCAACCTTTGCAGTTGAAACGTACATCATTCCCATGATTGGACCAGCAGATGTTGACAAATAGCAGGCATATGAATGTTGAAGCTGCTCCTCTGGAACCGTTTCAAAAGTTTGTTGAAATATCTTTTCATAACCACCTTCTGCTAAAACTTTTGTTGACAGAGCAATCCTTCCCATGGCAGCATCAGTAACACTGGGGGCTGTCTTCACTGATTTGAAATATAATAGTCAAAAAATTAAATATCAGAATTCCTACCTCATATAAAACCAGTAGAGTAGACTATAACCAAAAAATACTTTACATGGTTATCTTAGCCACTTGCAATTTTCCTTGAAAATCATAGACAGCATATTCTCAATTACATTACTGATTTACTACTATGGGACCCCAGAGATGACCCTCCAATGACAGAAAGAATAGAAGAAAACACAGTCCCATATCTGATTTCTATGGAATATCTTCTGGAAAGAACTTCCTTTCTGCCAAAAGGTTCCTTGCCAACCCTGATGTAAGAAACCACTTACCCCTTGTTTTTCCCACTTATTTTAAAAAGAATTATTTTAATCAATTAAAATTCAGCAATTTATAATTTATATCAACCACTAGTGTTACTAATTTTAGTAGCTCCAGATTAGAATCTTGGTTATTAACTTATTATTTAATATTGTTTTTATACTTGAGTTTTTAGTAGGTCATGGAATGATTCTAGATTAATTGATGGGTGCAGTTCAAATCAGTTTTCTTTACATGGTGTGACTCCAAATTTGTAAATTGTCCTATGTCGCTCTTGAGAGCCCTTGAGATTCCACAATTGGAAGGAAACCCTGTCCAAATGATTTCCACAAAGGATTTACTTGTGACGAAGAAGTTTTTATTATCAACTTGGAAATGAAGACCTTCAGGAACTAGATGAGACGAAACGGAACCAGATAGAACGGGAAAAATCCAAAAAAGGGTGTACCAATGCACAAGGCTCCCATCATTGCAAGATCTCGGAAGGGAAGATATATGTCTTAGCTCCACAAAGGTTGTTCTCTTATTTGAACTAATAACCCTGAGGTCATAGTGGAACAACCTTAACTGTCGTGCCAAGGCTGCCCTTCAAGAAGTTTTGTTTTTTAATCATGCAAAACTTTATTATGCACCTATTTCTAATTTTCTAGTAAAGAAAAAAAAATGACAAATTTAAAGGCAATTGCGCATGATGAATTCACTCCCTACTCTCTAGTGAACTTAATTTTACCCTTTTTTGTCAATAACTGCATAAGATATTGTTATCTCATATCTTCTTCTTCTTCAGCTTCATTCATGTTCGTCCGCTTTGCACTTCAACAAGGTTAGAAGTTTATAAAGATGAACTATGGGGCAATACGAACACCAAAAGCATGCAAAAACCAATTTGCCAACCTCAATCCAGAGAATAAAATCTAAGACTTTGAAACATATTGTATGCATAGATTTGGAAACTCTATCACAAAAGAAGAGAATGAGAAATAGAACCTAGAACTCTTACATCAATGTCAAGCGTAAAAATCCTTATTATGAGTACTTTGAAAAGAAAGGAGTCTCAAAAAATAAGGAGGCCAAGAAATTTATGATGTTGAGGTGTACGAGTGAATACACCTCAAGGCATGGCCTTAAAGCTTAAGCCTCATTGGCAACAAGCAAGTGGCAACTACTACCTGTTGAAACACAAATCTTATCGCTAAAACAGCCTCGTATAAAATAGCACATCAAGGTCTCCGTCTCGTAATCTTTTTCGAACACTGATCAAGAAACAAAAACGCAACCAAATAACAAGAATAACTAATAACTCTAAAAGTATCATTAAGGGTGCCTTTGGTAGTTGAGAAACTTTTTTCTTGAGAAAATAGTGATTTCTCTTGAAGACCTTGTTAGGAAAATTTTCTCAAAGTTGTTAGGCTATTCAATTGTATAACTATGACATATTCAAATTTAGTTGTGGAGAAAATTCTCATTGAAAGATCTTTTTTCCACTCCCCTATCTGAGAAAATTATGGGAAGAAAACAGAAAGGCTGAGAAAGTCTTTTTCTCAGTTCTGTTGCCAACCAAAAACTAGAATTTATGATATCTTCAGTTATTTAACAATATATAGTTACTAACTTACTGTTACTGCACTAAAACTCCACAGTATCAGTATATTACTGTAACAGTTCTCAACCACCATTCTGTCACAGTGTTACTTAGTCTACTCAAAATGTGCATCCATCAGTTTTATATTCTATTGTCACATAAGACAACAGTCAGGAAATTTTCTGTTTTTCAAATACAATGTGCCACTAAGTTGACAAAACTGGAGTAGGTTCCATAATTTTCAATTTGACGGGAAATATGTTAGTTGTCATTATTTCTTTAGTTTGGCATCGTAATTGTTTCTTTTTTTCTATAACTTCATTCTGTATATGTGAAATACCTAGTATTTGCTTGTCTTTTTTTTTTCTCACTCATTCTGTGGCTGGTCACTCAGTTGTTATTTGCTAATTTAGTTCTGATTATTGAATTGAGTGATAAGTATTGTTACAGCTAATCAAATTGTTCCTATTTGTTAATTGTACTTAGACTTGTATTTTAATTATTTTTGCTAATTTAGTATTTTATATAAACTCAACTTAACTAAGCCTTTTCCCACCTACATGAAGTCAGCTTATTTTAACATTTTATATGGTGAATGCTATTATATTTCTACTGATTTACAATTTCATACTGTCAATGTTAATTGTTCTAAGACTTGAATCAACATTTTCGTCATTTTGTACTTGAACTTAAAGTTTTTGTATAACACAACTAGAATTTATGATTTTTGGGCATGAAATTCATGAACATAAAGTGTTTTTAATCATTTTAATAAAATGGACTTTTCTTGTTGAATTTAGGTAGACATACATAAAATGTGTATAATTGCGCACATACACCATACAATGTAAAACTTTTATCACCAAGGTCGGGCAAATTGCCAAAGATAAAACTTGGCAATTTGACAACATTGGGTAGAATGACATCAACTTCTTTGAAAGCAAGTAGGATAAAAGAAATTGAAAGAAACAAAGAGAAAATTCTGAATCATTGATTTAACAAGGAATAGCCTTTCCACGAATTAAAAAAAAAAAACCCAGAAAATTCTATGCCCATTCAGATATATAGAATGTTATGAATTTATTTGTATACACGTATATAACTCCACCATGGTTGGTCCCAAGCTTGGGTAAAGGAGGAGGGTTGCATTAGGTAGCTGATAACCAACATAAAACTTTGTTAAATCAACAACGGCATGAGTCTTAATCATCAAACTATGGAAAGGGTTGGGACATCCTCATTAAATGCCTACTTAACCTTTGATAGAGCAGAGTTGGCGAAGCAGATTCACGTAGCCGACCTCAGGTAGTTGGGAAAAAGCTTGGTTGAGTTGAGTATATATGTACATCATTTTAAACATCACATTTCCCTTGATTTCTTCTAATATCAATCGATCATTGTTAATGATTCCTGGACAAAATTCCCGTCTAATCCACAACAAATTGATTCCTGACCTTTTTTTAGTGTGGAGCATTGTTAATGATCTTGTTTCAGATAATTTAATTATCACTAAATCCAACTCGAAAACAACTCTAAATAGCAATAACAATTTCACCTTTCTAAATGTCTCAATCATTTCCATATACCACAACATGCTTAGGTAAGAACATTGTAAAAAAGGGGAGCTTACAGTGCTGCCAAACGTTTCCAGCTAGATCCTCTGCCTTCTTTGTAGCTTCCCCCACCTTCTTTCCCCATCTCTCCAGCGCATCACGAACCGAACCCATCGTATCTAATCACAATATCAAAATTAAAATAAATCACAAAATAAAACCCTAAAATCCTCAAAAAATAACAGAAGAAGTAGAAAAAAACATAAACAAACCCATTCTTCTTCTCCCTCTTGCTAATCTCAGAATTCTATCTCGAAAACCCTGACTAAACTACCGGAATCACATTAAATCAAGAAACCAAACGAAAACAAAAAAACAAAAAAACTCACTCTTGACGGACAAAGAAGGCGACGTCGCAGGTGAAGCGGAGATGTAAGGGTTAGATTCCGTCGGCGTCGTTGTCGCTTGATTCTCTGCGATAACAGCGGGCTCTCGCACCATTTCCGAGCTCAAACCCACAGATTTCTGCGAATCAGTCGTCGTCGAAGATCCCGAATTCTCCTGATTCACAACAACATGAACTGGAGCAACATCTTTTGGATCCAGCTTCGGGTACGGTGCGTAATCTGCCGAGTGCTTCGCGTCATATTGATCGCCTTGTCGATCCATCTTCCTCGATCGAACAAGATTTGATTTTTTTTTTTTCAGTTACTGTTTGAAGCGTTTCGTGCGTTTTCGTTCGGTTTCGTCGCTAGAATAGCCGAACGTTTGGAAGGAAGGAGAGGCTTGGGCCGCTTACTTACACGTAGCGGGTTTTTGGCCATAGTTCGGTATTCCAGGTCAACAAGGGTCCATTAATCGTACGATTAATGTGGAAGATCGAACGGATGTGGTTGGTTTGGATCTAAGCCGTGCAGAGTAGCACGTGCGTGTCGAGCACGTGGTGGACAGCGTTACGACCGGATGGCTCAGCGCACGTGAAATAGTTCGTACTTGATCCCGCGCTTGTATGGGAGGAGAATGGAAGCTAGAACAGTGCACGTGCTGATTGATAAGAAAATAATTTTATTTTTTTAGCTAATTAATTGAATTCATATACTACTATTTTTTTTAGGACTATCTTACTATTTGCAATAATAAATTTAATTACAATAATTTATTTATTTTTATCCTACAAACTCAAATTCAATAAAAGCTTGAGCAGGGCATAATTGTCCTTCTATCTACAGAAGTATTATTTTGGGTTTGTATTTTAAATTTGAAATATGTATTTTAATTATTATTCATAGCTATATTTTCTAAGTATATATTAATTTCCTTTGCCATAGAACATGAGTACATTTGTTTTAGAAATTTTTCCCTTAATCATCAATTAGAAGGACAAAAAAGAATATTGCAATAGAACGTAAAACATTGGATATGAGATAAGTAGACCCACTAAAGATTATGAATATCAAATTTTCATCATTGAAGCCTAGTCAACACTTTGTCACCTCACCATCCTTATTCAATTAGACTAGCCACCTCACAATTCATATATATATATATAATCAAATTCATTCAAATCTAAAATCTAAAATAGGCTCACAATGCAACCTATTTTCTTTCTTTATTTCTTTTGTTCAAAGAAACCATATCCTTGACTTATCTGGCTATTAACTTAATTATAATTTAATAGTTTTTTTTTCCTCAAACTACATCTTGTTTCTCTTTTGAATGTTTTTTTTTTAAATTAATATTGACAAAAAGTCAGAAGATGCTAGTACTGGAATTATATGAAGTTAAGACCCTTAGTAGGGCCAAAAAAATAAATACAACGACGAAAGACGCAAGGGGCTCATATGAGGGACGTACGAACCAACTATCATGATCTCACTCTTACTTTTATTAGAGTAGGTAAAGCTTTCATTTATTTAAAAGATAAAAGAATTAAACTTTCAATTTCGAATAAATAGATTCAGATGCATACTGTTAAAACTAACGAATGTTTACACTTTTGATTGGTTCTTTACTTGGTTGAATATTGATATTTTAACAACAAGATGCTAGAGGTATTTAATCTAACATTATAAGAAATTTGAAGAAAGTCTATAATATTGGTATTATGTATATTTAGTTGGCCGGTATCCTTTCATTAATACTACCATGAGTGTTGTATAAATGCTTTTGATTGATATTAGTATTTATATATATGTATAAAAAAATAAAATAAAATAAAAAAACTCTCATAAAGATTTTTGCAGTATTCCCTAATTTAAGGAATACTTTACCTTTACATCTTCCAAATTTAAACACAACGGATATAGGTTTAATTACAGAACTGTACATTAATTGAAAGTGTAAGCAAGTCCTTCTAAAATTCGAGATGATGTAAAACATAACATGTCACTTGTATTAATTGGATCAAATCAGCGTAATACTATTTAAGAACTTGAAGTGAATTTTCTAGCCAGTTAAACATTATTATTTCCTGACAATATCTCACAAAGGGTTAATATCCAATCACTTGAATATATATATATATATATATAGAGAGAGAGAGAGAATATATATAGATATGTATATGGATGAGGCACATATGATTTGAGAAGAGAATATCATTCTAAAATCCAATAGAGAAGACTCGTGATTACTCTTTACATTGCACAAAGACCCAACAAAAAGTTCCATGCATGAATTAGATCCCATTCCCATGAACAAGAGGAACAAGTTTTGGTAGAGAGCTTTTTACAATTCATGTAATCCACCACATTAATTTAGCTAATAACAATCAAATCATTAAACCTGTTGCTTATTTAAAAGAATAAATTCCTGTCTAAATATATTGGTATGAAGATATGAAAGGCAAGAGGGTAGTTTACATTTTAACTAAATGAAAAGATTAAGTTTTGGATTATTTGAGAAAAAAAAAATGATCACTTTAATTTTATTTTTTTCTTAAACGAAAGAAATAGGTTAATGAAATATTTTAATCATTCATATAGTCTTATCCGTGTGTAAGATATTACAAAACCAAGATACCACAAGTTCCATGCAACAAAAGGACTGTTCTAGTGAAACGTACACGAATGAAAACTCTGAGGAAACTCAAGCCTCCCCGTCATCGATCACAAGGGCTCCCCTATAGTCTCCCCTGTGGTCAATGTCGGGTGAGACGAAAACTCTGAGGAAACTCAAGCCTCCCCCGTCATCGATCAAAAGGGCTCCCCTATAGTCTTCCCTGTGATCAACGGCGGGTGAGACTTGAGTTTTTTTCCTTTAAAAGAGGAATTAATGAAGTTTACTAAAAGCAAATCTCACATTCAACTTTGAAATTTATTGTTTCCAAGACTCCAACAAGTCCAACAAGTAGCTTAAACACACATGGGAAGATATAAAGCAAGAGATTTTTCATCAAAGTAAACATGATGGAATATAAGGATTGGGGGATCTAACCATTTTGCTCTGGCCCTTGGCCCACTTATCGTTTACAACAAATACATGGTGTACATAAAATTCAGGAAAGTTGGGATAAGTACCCTTGCTACTGAGAGTCTTTGCGTCCAATCATGCAAAAAGTAGTTGCATTTTAATCAAAGAAAGCTTCGCAATTGATTTTTTTTTTTGCCACTTGAATTTAGGTAGAGTAAGGTAAGAAGAATTTTCAAGAAACCCAATTCATAGAGACTTTGGTACGTACATTGATGTATTTATTATTATTTTTTTCTTCTCTTTTTTTGGTATAGAAGCACAAATTCATTGAAAATGACATTCAAAACTTTATGACTCGACAAGATAACTAGTTGAACCATTTAAAAGCTGACTTATAAAGTTGTATGGTTTTTTTTTTTCTAATTAATATATTAATGTAATCATTTTGTAGGTGACCATATGCTTGTATATCACAATTTACCTAATTAATCACAACTCACATGTAAATGGGCATATATATATATATACAAGATCCATCTAACTTCGAGACCCACCCACCCACAATATCTATTTATTGCTCTCATTTTTTATTATTTAATATTAGATGTGGTTGTTTCAATAGTTATATAAAAGTCTTATCCGAATCACCATTACAATACAGATGGTCAAAAATTTGTATTAATGATGATTGAGAGATGAAAGTCTTAAGATTCTACCGTCTAATATTCTTGTAATGTTAAATTAATTTCACTCGAAGGGCAAAAATACCCGGTAAGAAATAAAAAAATTAAAGTCTTTATCTCAATTATTATAATTTTTATTAGGAGTTTACACTTTTAACATTTCTTTGGAAAGTCTCGAATATTTTTACTATTGTTTTACTTAATGTGAGTTAAACATGACAATTCTAACATAATAATTGTCATCTTCTGTTTTTTTAGTACAATTCAATGAAGATGATTGCATGCCTTATCTCTAACCTGACTCTAACAATCATGCCTCTCGTAGACCATAGCTTTCTTTTGCTTTGTCTTTTTAGGAATAGGTAACTCTTTCATGTCTTTATTAATGTCACATTAATTTACCTTATATTCTTGCATTATTATAATGCCCATTATTTAATCTTTAAAAATTAAGTCGTACTTAACTTGTGATTTGAATACTATTTTATATTTTAATTTGTACCAAATCAAAACATCTTTTTACAGATTTTATCCTAAGAATAATATGTTTATTAAAAATGATAAAAAATCATTTCATAAATTTTTATTCCAATTAGATTAAGGCCCTATTTAGTATATAGTTTGTGCATTTCAAATCGCAAAAGCCTACATGTCAAACGATAGTTAAATTGTGTTTGCCGATATTATTTGCCACCCGACGCTACCAAACAAGCCTAAGTATAATCTTAAAAATCAGAATAAAAATTAATGAAGTAAAAAAAAAACACATTTTATGTAATATTTTGGTCATATGATGAGGATGAAATATATTAGCGAGAAGGGAAAAGTGGGTGAAATTAACAACTTTTCATGAGAAGATGGAAAGGCCAAAAGCAAAGACAGAGAAAGGAGAGAGAAGGGTTAGAGCGATGGGGGGCCTCATTAGAAGATGAGGTTGGAGCGAAGAAATGACAAATGATGCCAAGTCAGCAACACCCAATAGCCTTCTTCCAATTACATCCCCCCTAAAATAAATAAAAATTTACAAAACCATACTCCCAGGATCTGTTTTATGCTTTCAACTCCCACCCTCTCTGAATACCCACCTGCCACGTGTCCATCAGGGAGCCAAAAACACAGCACATGACACAAAAAAGGTGAGGGGGTTGTTTAAAGAAGGAAAGAAAACCCAAAATAATGGAGGGGGCGGTGGTGGTAGTGTGTTGTTAGAGAGAGAAAGCTAGAGAGAGAAGGGTTTGGGGTTTGAATTTTAATTATTAGGTTAGATGGAAGAAGAAGATGTAAGAGTGTGAGAGAGAGAAAGAGAGAGGGGGGGGGGCATGGAGAATCCCAATGTAGCAGATTCAGAGGTGAGACACCAGAGAGAGAGCGAGAGAGAGGAAGAGAGATAAAAAATTAAATAAATAAATAAAGTAAGAGAGTTACCAGTCTTCAACAGCACATCTGTATCTATGTTCCACTCTCTGTCTGTTTGATTTGATTCTTCTGATGATCTGATCATCATCATCATAAAAAATAAAAAATAAATAAAAAAAGAGAGAGAAAACCCTAAAAGAAGAGGAGGAAAAAAAAAAAAAAAAACCCTTATTTGATTCTTTATTTCCCAATCTCCAAATCGAAACCAAATCTCCAACAACAAGAACAAGAGAAAAACAAAGAAAAGGAGCGATTTTGGTTAGGTTTTTGTAGAGATCAGAGGTGTGGTAGTGTGATGAGAGAAGATCAGACAGAAATGTCCGAAGACGAGGAAAAAGGAACACATCTCGAAGCCGGAGGAGTAGAATCGTCGAACAAAGCACGTAGTGGTGGCGTCGGAAATGTCGCCGCCGGAGGTGGCAGCGTTTGCGGTGGTGTCACCGGCGGTGGCGATTGTTTTTCTTTTTCTTCGGTTTGTCCCGATCAAGTTCTGGAGAACGTTCTGGAGAACGTTCTTTTGTTCTTAACCTCCCGTCGCGATCGAAACTCGGTCTCTCTGGTCTGCAAATCTTGGTACCGAACCGAGGCGTTAACGAGGTCTGAGCTGTTCATCGGAAACTGCTACGCCGTGCCGCCGCTGCGAGCGACCCAGCGGTTCAGTAGGGTTCAGTCTCTGGTGCTGAAAGGAAAGCCGAGGTTCGCCGATTTCAACTTGGTTCCGCCTGATTGGGGCGCGCACTTCGGGCCATGGCTTTTCGCCACGAGCACAGCGTATCCAGGGTTAGAGAAGATTTACTTGAAGCGTATGTCGATTTCTGATCGAGATTTGAAGCATATTTCGATTTCGTTGCCTCGGTTTAAGGAGCTCGTGCTCGTTTGTTGCGATGGTTTTGGAACTGTAGGTCTAGCTGAGATAGTCAGCAAGTGCAGGTAGGGTTTTCAATTTTTGTTAATTTTTGGATTTTATTGTGGATTTATTGATTGATTTTGTAGAGAGGTTGGTTAGATCTGTTCTTGCTGAAGAATGTTCGGATAGATCTGACAATAAATTTAGTTTATTTATTGGTTCAAATTAGGTTTTGAAATCGTTTTTCTGATCTGAAATATAATGTATGAAACCTAATCCTTAGATCCATCCCCATTTGGGCCTAATTCTTGTATGAGAATTTGCTAAAGGAAACTGCATATTACCTTATGATTCTGTGAAAATTTGCTAGAGGAAACTGTATATTACCTGATGAATTCTGTGAAATTATCGCAGACAACTTCGAGTGCTTGATCTGATTGAATGTGTGTTTGTGGAAGAGGACGACGAAGTAGACTGGATATCTTTTTTTCCAGAAACTGGGACATGTCTTGAATCGCTTATCTTTGATTGTGTTGAGGAGCCTGTGAATTTCGAAGCATTGGAGCGACTGGTGGTTCGGTCACCTTCGTTGAGGAAGCTGAGGTTGAACCATCATATCTCCATTGGGCAGCTTCACCGATTGATGCTCCGGGCACCGCAACTCACACATCTAGGAACTGGGTCCTTTAGCCCTGGAACTTCTGTTGGGGAAGAAGATCAAGAATTGGACCTCTCGTCAGCCTTTGCTGCCTGCAAAAATCTTACCTGCCTCTCAGGATTTCAAGAGATTGTAACAGAATATCTTCCTGTGATCCATCCTGTATGTGCTAACCTCACCTCTCTTAATTTCAGCTATGCCCACATCAATGCTGAGGATCTCAAAGTAGTTATCCGCCATTGTCATAAGCTCCAGATTTTCTGGGTATGTTTGCTATTGATAGTGTTATATTGGTGATTGCTGGTTCATAGTTTTTCTTACCAAATTTTTCTCATAATATGGATATTTCTGCAGGTTCTTGATTCAATATGCGACGAAGGGCTTCAAGCAGTGGCCGCAACTTGCAAAGACCTCCGTGAACTCCGAGTTTTCCCCTATGATATTCGGGAGGATAGTGAATGCCCAGTCTCAGAAGTGGGCCTTCTTGCAATTTCTGAGGGTTGCAGAAAGCTTCGATCTATTCTATATTTCTGCCAGCGGATGACCAATGCAGCTGTTTTGGCCATGTCAAACAATTGTCCTGAGCTTGCTGTG
Organism: Paratinospora sagittata; assembly: GCA_035771175.1. Classification (NCBI taxonomy): domain Eukaryota; kingdom Viridiplantae; phylum Streptophyta; class Magnoliopsida; order Ranunculales; family Menispermaceae; genus Paratinospora; species Paratinospora sagittata. Next base: position 35,716,379 of record CM069594.1, read on the forward strand.
TTCCGCCTCTGTATAATGGGGCGCCACCGGCCCGACCACATGACTGGAGAACCTATGGATGAAGGTTTTGGAGCCATAGTCAGGAATTGTAAGAAGCTCACTAGGCTTGCTGTCTCGGGATTACTAACAGATAAGGCCTTCGGCTACATTGGGAAGTATGGAAAGCTAGTTCGGACACTTTCCGTCGCTTTTGCTGGGGATAGTGACATGGGTCTAACTTATGTGCTTGAGGGTTGCCCAAGATTGCAGAAGCTTGAGATACGGGACAGTCCATTTGGAGATGCAGCTTTGCTTTCTGGTTTGCACCACTATTACAATATGAGGTTCCTCTGGATGTCATCATGTCGACTTAATCTTCAGGGTTGCAAGGAGCTTGCCCGAATGAGGCCCCAACTGGTTGTGGAAGTGATTAGGGACGAGGATGGACAGGATTCAGATAGTCCCTCAGAGATGTGGGACAGAGATGGAGTGAAATTAAATGAAGCCGTTAAGAAGTTATACATGTATCGATCTCTTGAAGGGCGGAGGAGTGATGCACCAAGCTGTGTGACAATCTTGTGAATGAGAGCCTATGGTTTCATCATCTCAATGAGGAAAGACAATTTAGCCATTTGTGTCACAACAGCAGAGAAGTTTTCTATCTTTAATTCTTTATGAGGGATTAGTACAAGGAGGGTACACTTTTTAAAACCAACAAGCAGGCTTTCTCAGTCCTTGTTGGTGAAAGATTACCTCATATGCCTATTCTCGCTCTAGCTGTTGTATTGGCATTCAAGCAGAGAAAACGTGAGACAGTAATGCATAACTGAATTTAGTTGATGAGAGAATCGGTCAGGTGATGGTTATTTCAATGAGGTGGATTGGCTCACGCAATGTTGTTGTATTATTATTAGTTATTTATGTTTTTTCCTGCATTACTCTTCATCATAAAGGAAGGCAGGGCGGAGGAGGGGGGTTTGGTTAGAAGCTGGCATGTGCAGGCTGAATTACTAATGAAGACAGAGTGAATTCCCTTTTCCTTATAGTTGGTAGGCTGCTGCCTTTCATTTATATTCAAGAAATGAAGATCCCTCGTTGGGGTAGAGAATGGAGATTCAAAAGGTTAAAATTGGTCCTCCATATCGAAAGAATTAGTAAGCAAATCTTCTTTCTACAAGAAGAGTTTTTGGTTTATCTTTCTTCGCATAGTTGTTTTGTAACTGTTCCTGCACATTGTTTTGGAATTCCAACATAAAACTAGAAATTGCTGTAGGAAGTTGAAGGAAGATTGATCTTTTCCACAATGTTTGCTTCTTATAATTAATATCTTTGTTCCTAAAACTCTTGGATTATTAGTATTATTATCCATAATCTGGAGTTCAATAAATGCTAAAGTTGCATGAATCAGCTGTCATTTTGCTCACCTTTTTCTTTTCTTCTGGAATCATTAATATTTATGTTGAAACACACTTGTGATTTGAAGCTATTTTTGATGTATGGAAGAGGAGGACCCACCAATCACCATGAGGTGGGGGTTGTTCATATCTGAAAGTGATCCCAATCAGATTATTGAAAATTCTTTTGGATGGCCATGATAGATAACCTGCAATGGCTACTGATGATATAATAGCTGCTTCTCTGCTCTCCTGATATGCCCTTCATCTTCTTTCTTTCCCTGCATTCACTCTTTTTTTCTATTTTCATGCAGAAAAATTCAAATTTAATGTCTTATGTGGCGTAAATATAACCAAAATTCAATTTTACTTGAAATTCTCGTACACAAATCTGACAGATCAGTTATGCCACTTCTTGGTCATACCTTCAATCAGCTTTTGCTGTGCTTATATGTTTCTTTGCATCTGGTTCAATTGTGACTGGAAGTAAGCAGGTGGGTCAGTAAGTTCCATTAACACACGGTGGGAAGAAAAAGAGAAGTCTTCAGATGAAGACGACTTGAAAAGGAAGTAAGAAGCAAGAAGAAGGGCCACGACAACTCTTTCTTTCATTAACTCTTGAAAAAAATGACTTGGTACTAGATGATTGATTGATGCAAATTGCTTGCTTGGTGCAATGCTTTTTCTCGTTTCTTGGTTAAATCTGGCGTTTTTTGTCCATAGCACAGTAGTAGAGGAGAAAACGACCCAATCTCATTAATTCTGGAATCTCTCATTGGTCCACCTCCCTCCCTTTGTCTTGATCCCTACCCAATAATCCAGTACTCATCAGTGCCTCCTCAGTCAAACCCTCCTTGTCGTTGTTACTTTGATCAGATTTAACCCCCTTTGAATTCCTTCCTTTAACATCATCTTCCATTAATTGTCATACTTCCTTCTTCCTTAAGTTTCTTCTTTCTTAATGGATAGACCTTGGAAAGTTCAAAGGCTCCTTTTAAATGCATTCATGATTTTCATTTACATATAGAGAATGCTAATCCATCCTGCATTTACCTTTGTATATTTATAAAATTATTTATTACATATCTTCATATGTGTAACATCTGCACATGTTTAATAAATATAAATATGCGGTTATATATTTTATAATTAGATTAATATTTTTTTTATATGGGTATGTAAACAGGTAAATGATGAAAGGGTTTAGGCACCAAACCACCAAACTTGAATCATCTTGAAGCTAACGGTGTTCATCATTTCTTTCTTAAAAAAAAAATAAATCTAAATACACCTGCTCAAGCCTAATCATCAATTGAGATTATTAGTGTGTTTGTTTAATAAAAAACATTAAAACACATAATTTTAAAAAAATATTTGATTCGAAAAAGTTGTATATAATTTAAAAAAAAAAAAAAAAAAAGTAACAAAAGTGCGGTATTAATTAAATTTGAGTTTGTCAAACCATCACTTCCTTTTCCAACCATACCAAAAATCTCGGCGTCATGACTTGAGGGTGGTTGGACGGTCAGGATTGGGCCAGCAGCTCGGTCCACCGATTGATTGGATTGGATTCCAACAGGATTTTTGATGTCCATATATGCAAAGTACAATTAATAATCGCAAAAATGTTATTTTATTTTATTTAATTATTGTCAGAAGATGAGCTGAGCACATAGCACCGCGGTGCTGGCCCACCACCATGCCTTTGTTCCTTCATGATTCATCCGATACTTCCCGGAGCTAGTTATTTAGATCCATTGAACTCCCATTAACCACACGTGCTGTTGGATTTTAAATCGTGAAGAGGAGAAAGCGAGAGTTGTTTAGATGAAGAACAACGAGAGGCACAGGAAATAGGCTAGTAGATCTGAGAGTTGGTGGGGTCACGGTGGCCGTACTAAGAGATAAGAAGATAATTATATGAAGTCTTTTTAGAAAAATTATTGTTTTGGTCTGATTTGTTTTGGTTGGGGTTTCACGTGTTCTACACGCACGCCACTTTCCTTCTTTTAAATTTTACTGAAAAACATATAATAATTAATTAATTAATATAAAAAAGTAATGAATAAAAAAAGAAAAAGTCTTAGGTTCTTAGCATTGGTTTGATTTATAATTTACACATTATAAATTTTAATTTAAATCAAACTAAACCAAATTTATGAGTAAAATATATATAATTTGTAAAATTTTGTTTTTGAATGTTAATTTTTTTACATACTTGATGTTAAATACATGTTCTATTTTGAATTTTAATCTCATGAGAATGAATATATAAAATATTCTTAAGATGAGATATGTTTTAATAGGTAGATTAATATTAATTATTAATTTATAATTTTTAAATTTATGAATATTAACCGATCAAATCAAATTAAAACCGATTGAGTTTGTTTTGATCGATTGATTCGTTCGATTTTAGTTTTTAAAATATAAAATTGAACAAAATTCAGTTCAGTTCGGTTCAATTTTAATATTTGGTGACAAGAAAACCAAAGAGACCCATGCCTACCCCTAATTCTTAGTAATGATATTACATTTTCAAAAATTTAGGTAACCAAGAATTTGAAAATAAAGTAATTTCGTAATATTTAAGATATTAAAAATCATAATACATAATATAGATACGTTGACCAAATGTCAAACTTCAATAAAACATAGATAATGTTCAAGTCTAATCATGGGGCACTTGGAAAGCTCACCTGCATTATGTACCAATAAGATAGCTTTCAGCTCAATTGTCAAAGAGATATTTAGTTACTAATTAGCTCATGACCTAATCTGGTGTATTAATCATATTAATAGTTTTGAAAGTTTTTTTTAAAAAATTATGACGTCATTTCTAAACCTTTATTAAGCCTTAAACCTTCATTAGAAACAATTTTTTAAAATACAGATAAGACTGTATATATTGTCCTTTCGCCTGAAAGAATCTTAGGTTGTGCTTGACGGTGATTTAAAATTTTAAATTTAATAAAAAAATTAAAAAACAATATTTTTTTTTATAAAATAATTTTTTATATTTTTAAATTTTTAAATATAAAAAATTATATCGAAATCTTAAACCAAACTTTCAATTTGTGCAATTTACCTAACGTTCATGATCTGATAAGACAGGAAGGATTAGAATATTTGATCATTATTGGAAGAATTTTACAAGGCTTATTAATTAAAACTATTATATATATCCAATCCCTTTCTCAAATTTTTCTTAACAATATATTATTCAATAACTTATAATGACCGCTGGCGTGATCCATGAATAACAATATTATATGATCATGTTACTTGTTCCTTTTCTTTTATAATTAATTTATGTGTAGCTTTAATGATGTTCTTATAGTTTTTTTTTTAATAGCTTCAAGACATACAGAAATTTACATGTTGGAAGGAAACTCCAAGAATAAACTACCCAATAATAAAAACCAACAACTACCCCACTTTGAGACATGATTTAATTAATTTAATTATAATATGTAATTCCATCATTCATTCCACACAGCCATCTCATGTCAATATGTATTTTATGTGCAGCCACCTTTTTTTATGATAAATTTTCATGTCTGTCTAATCACATAATTTTAAATGTTTATTTTTAAATACATGATGAATAGGTTGACGATCGACACCGCTTTCTTATCATGACTCAACTAGTTCCCACACCAATCTGATACTAGAGAGAGATTTATCAAATGTGATAAAGTTAAAAATTATCGACTAAATTAACCTGATCTGATAATCGAACTAGCGTCCTCCAAGCTCCAAGAGGTGAAGCACCCCAACAAAAAAAATCAATATATCATTCTACGAAGGGTAATTAATACAGTCATTTACGTTAATTAAACACGATTTCTAACTAGTTCTCAATTTATTTATTTTAATTTCAAAGAATACATTTAATCATTGATTTTTAAAAATATATATACTATTATTTTTTTTCCTCAAATCATTTGGCATTAGCTTCATATACAAGTCTACTTTAATTATTAAATAATAAGTGAGATATTGATAAGCCTCCCATAAGAGTTTGCAAGGCATAAAAATCATCTTTTTCTCATTGCTTTCGTACTATCTTGGAAACTTTATCACATGCGTGGTCATTCATGTTGTGGTTCATTTATATATATATATATATATATTTTTTTATTTTTTATTTTTTATTTTTTATTTTTTCTTTTTGGTCTGAAAATTTATCTTGCCCCTTTATTTCTCATGTAGTAATTCTTGGATTTCTTTATTTAGTTTACTCTTCTCACCCTTGTTCGAGTTCGACTCTCGACTAGTGTTGGCCACTAAGACGTTTCCCGCTTGAGAAATTAAGAACCTAAGGAATTAGTCCGGACCCAATACCCGAATACCCTCAATTATCCCCAAAAAATCAATATTATTTAGTTTACTCTGTTTTACTTTATATGTTTATACTCATTTTTTTGTCACATGGTTTCTCAATGTTTTTAAATATTAAAAATGCCTATTTACAACTCAAATATTTTAGAGGGGAATATGCTTCTAATTAAGTAAACTGACCAAACTAAAGTTCTCTTTTGAATTCTTATAACTTGGTGTGATGAGTAAAATCATATTATATATCTATTAATAATGCACATCACATTGAATGAGTCTCATTTTAAAAAAATTGTGAAGTCACATCATTCATCATCAATATTTAGCATAATCAAATAATTCCACAGGGTACTATGTTGAGTTGCATCACAAAAGCTTTCACTTCAATCCCTTTCTAGAATAACTTTTAATTATATAAAAGTAATTAGCTCTTGAAAATATATCCAATGAGAAGAAAAGTTTGCTAAGAGTGCACTACCACCCATGATTTTTCTACTAAAACGATCAATTTTTTGTCTTATCAAAATTTGATATATACATGTATTAATATGATGGTGAACTTTGATTAGTTTTGTTTCCATGTAACCAAGGAATTTTATACGTGTGAGTTTAAAAAACATATAATTCCTTATGAATAAATTAAAATCTTATAATCGATACTTTATAAATCCCTAAGCTTTCCTAGTAAAATGTGACTATAATCAGTTCATTTACTAATATTGCGATAGTTTTTCGAGTGCAAACTTACTTATTAACTGAGCTAAATTATCTATACAAACATAATATTGACTTTATTTACGCGTAATTTGCTAAATATGCATGTATATATGTGTATTCATATTATTTCTCTTAGAGAAATGCTTAAATAACATATTTTTTTAATATTATATTTGAAAGTTATTTTCTCGAGTTACGTATTAATTATATGATTCGACACAATTTAATAACTCTTAAGTATAGTACTCTTTCTCGTAAACTGAAAAAGGGTCTAGATTAATTTGAACCACAAACGGCAGAGATGGCAAACAAGGGATATATATGTGATGTTGTGTCTCTTCAATATTGCTTCTTTCTTTTTTTTTAAAAAGTTTTGTTAGGGGACGCTGTAATTCACCCACTTGAACTCAAAAGACTCCACTCTTACAAGAGGAATATTTGTACATTCAAAAAGGGGAGGGAGAAGGGTCTTATGGACAATGAAGCTTTGAATATTGATGGTAAATGACAACTAAAGTACCTCTTTCATTTGAGTCCAATATCCATTTCAGGATCAATTGTATTGATTGACCACTTTCATTATGTTCATGTTACCAAATACCATTATTTTTGGATCGGTCCGTACATATATATTGAATATACAGAGGATACAACAGAGTTTTCGTCGTTCGCATTAACAACTACTCTAAAAGGAACAAATGCTATTAGAGAATATATATTTGTAGATAACCAGCTCCATCACTATATGGTTCATATCGTACTCTTAGAGAAGTATCAGATATATTTTTGACTAATTAATCTCCCTCAACTCCTAGAATGAGTCAGTGACAAGAGTTGAACCTAAAACCTTTGAGTTTTAAAGTCACCTCTCTATCAAGTGTACCAACTCCATGTTGATGCTATTAGCCTATCTAGATTTGAAACTTATTATAAATTATTCATTGGTAGAATGAAAAGAATTAGAGGAATACCCTTTAACCCTATTGAGGTGAACTACACTCGAACCCTAAACTTGTCTAAGGTAGGAAGATGTGACAACCACTCAGCCAATGTTGGCAACTAAAATAAATGTTTGTGACCACCAATTACATGAATTGCGTGAATAGCATAATAATTTGTGAGGCAAATTAGAGTAAAAATGCACAATTATTCTTCCATGGACCCTCTATTCCATCAATATGAAAAAGGTCCATAAAGAATTTTGCATAGTGAGTAAATAAATACTTGCTTTTTAAAGCCAAAAAGTAAGGGTACTCATAAAAAATAATATATTATAATATCAATGTATTTCATGTTGGAATGCTAATTAAGATAAATATACAAATGGTCAATTTTTAATTTTTATTTTTAATTTTTTGAAAAAAAATAAAAATAAAGGTTAAAGAGCTTTATAGAAGCATATGTATATATAGGTTAATGATAACATAGGATTAAGATGGTTGGCTTAAATGGCATAAGTTGAAAATATTGAAAAAACAATAAGAATGTCTAATTTTACTTGAGTTGATTATAGAATATAAGACATGAAACCTTTTGACTTCATCACCATAAGTAAATAATACATGAGAGTCAAATGATAAAGCAAGATTCATTTAATTAACTAATTATTAATGTTGTTGTGGTAAGGTTCTATGCTATCTCCATTAACTTTGCAAAAGGCTGACCTAAAACATGAATATATATATATTTAAAATAATATTTTAAATATCAAAGGGACAAATAAAAATAACATTAACCTTAATTATTTTAACTACTTAAGAATGTTTTAAGAATTCAATTACATTAATTAACTTCATATATGGATTACAAATTTTATTTTTTTTAATTAGGGTAAGAAGTAACTGAGACCTAGATAAAATATAATGTTATACATCACCATCACGATCTCTTTAGGTTAAGGAACTTGAACCCTACATCTCATAAGAGAGGAAGACAGATGCCAACCACTTGAACTAACTAAGTACGGTTGGGTCACAAAAATTAATTATTCTCCTTCTCCAAATATGAAATCCATTACATAAGTTTGATTCTGATATAGAAAAATTATATTATAATCAATTATAAATGATAGAAAGATTGACTATTTATTTATTTATTTATTATTATTATTATTAGAAAAAGAATAATTAATGGAAAAGAAAGATAAAGATTGGCTATATAAATAGCTGAATTATGAGACCTAGATACATAGACCCTGCAAGGAAAAAAACAAACAAACCACATTATATATAATATATAGTGGGTAAAAAAGGGGAGGGTGGGGGTATATGCCACTTTCAAACAGCAATATTACTGAGGCAAGTGGCCACAGGGTCAAAAGTACAAAAAAACAAAGCTTTTTCCACTTGAATAAACTGAATCTGAACAGTTTCACCCACTTGTTATAAGATACTAATACATGAAAAAGGCTAAGTATTATTATTCTATGGCATTATCAAGGGCCATCAAGAAAACATAAAAATTAAAAACCTCTAGCTTTTGTCCTTTATGGGATGAGGGGGTGATTTGTACAATGTATTTGAAATTTTTTTGAATCCTATCCTATCCTTTTAGAACATCTGATATTCCACTTATTGATTAGAACTGAAAACACTACTACTTCCAAACAAAAGTGGAGCGGTCACGCCATCACACTAAAGTGTTTATGTCCTTCTACCTAGCTAGCATGCAAACTCATCAATTCATTCAACATCATCTACATATATATATATATATATATATATATATATATATATATATATATATGTATGTGGTCAAAATAAGTTTCAAGACCAATATTTGTGGTGTTATTATGGGACCCATTTTAATTTGTTGAGATTAATTTTTTTTTTTTTAACTTGAGTGTCTGGGTCAACTTGCGCGTATCTGACTAATTTTAAAGAGTACAAGCTCCTAGCCCGCAAAGAGTACACCCCTGAAACCTCAAGAAAAATCTCGGTTTATGGGCTCGTATATACCTTAAAAGGGAAATAAGTGGACATGATTTAAATTCATGACTTTTCGGTAATTTGCTCCTCTACCCAATCACTTGACCAACGCCTCTTTAGTTGTTGAGATCAATCATATTTTTTACCAATTGATATTATATATATAGCGTACGTATGCTGCATCTTATGATATAAGCATTTTATATATATGCTCCAAGATTTTTCATGCAATTTTGATTTTGACAAATCTATGCCAATGTCCATGTATATTAAAAGGGTTATGATTAAATATTTAGTACTATCTTCTATATCTATTAATATAATTACAGATAGATATTGAAATATTATATATATAAATTCACTAACATTTAGAACTATATATATATTGAAGAGTTTAATAAATTTGTTGTGAAAATACGATGAAGCCATTTTGACAATTATTGCCAACTTTTGTATTTGTCGCAATCATATACTTTTACTTAAAAAACGAAATAAATTTTCTTCTTCTTGTGTGGATGTCACTTAGGTCTGTGTGTGAAGTGCTGCAAAAGTTTGTCTATTTGAATAATACTTTATTTGAAATCAAAGACATTTCATATTCCATGTATAATATAACATATATAACAATATTTGTGGCGCTTTTTTTCCCCTTTCTCTACATATAGCCTATATTTTATTTTTTATATTACTTAATATTTATCGTCATAGGCGAGAGTTCGAATCTTGCGTAAGTCCTTACTTTTGAAATTTAAAGATGTTACTTATTGGTGGACAATCTATATATATCATTGTAAGTCCTTTTTAATGTCTGTGGCATGCCCTGACAGTGGACTGAGTTAGCCTCCCTTCACCTAAACTCTTCTTAACAAAAAAAAAAAAAATAGTGGAAGAAGGTTTGGAAATTTTTGATGCAACAAATTAATTGTTTCTTGAAATTGAGTTAATACTATAAAATGTAATGTCACAATTAAAAGGGCCCATAAAAAAAAGGATGTGACATCACATCCTACATTTAATTATCTTTTTGATGCTATACATAGTGCAATTTAATTTATTAGTCTCAAAATGTTATACTTCTTTATTGCAGTTTTAAATTAAATCCATGTGTTTAGTACTACTCCAGAAAATCCCCATTTCATATGATAAGAACTTTGGAAGATTATGACTATTACCTAATTTAAAGCATCTATGAAGAGTTGTGTGGCCTTTGGAAATTCTTAAAGGCTTATCCAGTTGTAGTACTACTCCTATTATACATCTAAGCTCTCTGCAACTTGCAAAGAACATTGATTTTTCTGATTTTTTCACTTCCAAACAAGTGTCTGTCAAGTTGAATTGTGTGTGTGTGTGTGTTTGTTTTGTTGGGGAGACACCATTATTCACTTCTTGTGGTCAAAACACTATCAGTACCATTTCTTACAATAAGAATATTTTGTAGATCCAAAGATTATATATATATATATATATATATATAGCCAATGAAGCTTGAGGACACATATAAATATATACTGATTGGTCCCAAACTGAATGCTAAAACTTGAATCCATTAATTAATTGAGTCAATCTCCATTTATGGGTGTTTTCTTTGGTTTCTTAAAAGAGAGGTAGATTTCAAACTCAAAATTTCTTCTCATTTTTATGATGAATTGTTGGAAAAAGTGGGGGGTGACCAACAACTTGTTCTCACAACTTTTTTTTTTTTTTTTTTTTATTTGAAAAACTTGTTCTCACAACTTGGGAGGCAAATTAAAATTCTGATCAGTTATACCCACTTAATAAAAATGTTTATATATTTAAATAAAAGCATTGAGTTTTATTCTTGTTTATGGGATTCTTGGATGTTTGTAGATAGAAATAATAATTTCACATAAAAAAAAAAAGTTCATTATATGAGACATAACTATGGATCTATCTCTTTACTAATTATGAAGCATTTTGAAGTAAAACCCCACAATTAAGTCAAATTTAGACCTATAGGTAGTTAATTGTTGACAATATTAACTAATGTCCGGTTGGCTGAGTGATTGAGTGGCTCAGGGCACTCGTATTAGGAAATAAGGTCATGAGTTCAACTTTCTACTAGCGTTGGCCGCGGGAGGCGTCTTTCGCTCGAACAACCACGGGTAAAAGGAATTAGTCGGGACCAGATACCTTTAATTATCAAAAAAAGAAAAAAAAATGTTGACAATATTGGTGCCAATTGAGATTTTGGGCGGCTAACAAAGATGTTATGTTTGGTGGAAGATATATGGATTTCATAATTTTATTTTATTTTCTTTTTAAAATGATGAAGAACTTGTTCTCAAACCAACTTGGGAGCATATTTCTGACTTAAGCCCGCTTTCTTGAAATCCATATATGATTTAATTTTTTTTAAAATAACAGATGTTTAGAGATTTGAAGTAATAATATGAAACATAAATACAAACATAAAAAAGGGATGAGCAAAGAAAAAGATAAAGAATCATGGACAAAAATAACTTTGAACGGCAGCTCTACCTCTACATACGCTAGCTAGGCCATAGGGTATGGAAGTACTAACAAAAGCTGTTATGGGCCACTTGGTTCGACTAAATCAGAAACAGTCTCACCCACTAGTGAGATACTGATAAAAGCTAGCTAAGTTGTTCCATGCCATAACCAAAGGTCATCAACAAAACCCAACATCTCAACCTCTAGTTTTTGTCCTTGGTGGTCATCTATATATATATTTGTACATACAATCCAATCCTATCCTATCCTTTACAAATTACAATTTAATTCACATATGAACACTTACTAAGAAGAACCCTGAGGACTTCTTTTCTTACAAATAAAAGTAGAATACTTGTATGTTTATATGATAGTTTCAACTTCAATAATTTGGTGAAAGAAAATTGTTAGATATGTGTGAAGTAAAAGAATAGTCTCATATCGAATTAAAAAAAGAATTTATCTTATGAGAGATAAGTATGGATCTTCCCCTTTAATAGTACCAAGGTCTTTTATAGCCTACAGAGGCTCAATAGCGGATTTTAAGGTGGTTAAGTTGAAACAATATCGGTAACAATTAAGATCCTGACCCACCTATAATGGTATCAAAGCCCGGTTCGGCTTGGACATGGCACTCGTTCAGATGGAGTTCATACTTCGATCCAAGATGGAGATTGTAAAACGTATGTGGATTTAAAAAAAATAGTCCCCACATCGAAAAGAAAATGATTCACCTTATAAGATATAAGTGTGGATCTTTATTTTTAGAATAAAACTCCACACCCGAGCCTAATAATAAGCCTAAAGTTGATTAAGTTGGATAATACCAGTACTAGTTGAAATCCAAGCTCATCTACAATCACCACATACATTTTAGAAATTTTGATTACTTCACTATATGTCTCCTTATAGACTTCTTAATCTATTGTTAACATATAAAATTCATCATTCATTAGATTGCATTTAATTTGTGATTCCAAAAAAATAATGGTTTTTGGATTCAACTAACTAAATACATTTTATTTTCATTTTTTTATACCTATTTTTTAGCATCCGAGATGTGTCCTCCTTCCCTTTAAGCAAGAGTAATCCTTCCAAACTAGAGCATAGTAGAGGCGTTTAGACTGACCTTCTTAACATGGACGGATAAATAGGAAAATGCTGAAACTCAAATTTGAGACCTGGATCTTAACCTCACTTATACTCAGTTTCTCAATCAACTGAACTACCAATTGGACCTCAAATACCTCCTTTGCCTTTTCTAATAGTTGGATATAAATAATCACATTAGAATCAATCAACAAACCTAGTTGGGCCTTCTTATCCAACCCAAGCCCAAAACCAAGCTAAAATCCAGCCCATTTCCTTCTCAACTTGGCAAGCAAGTCACCAACGTCAATATCACGAAGCAGATCCAAGAAAACACAGTAGCAGCAGTCATGGAAGACATCCTAACAGAAGCTCCTCCACCATCAAGATTCTTCAACGAAGATCTCAACAACTTCGCTTCTCCTTCCCCTCCTCTCCCATCTCCTTTCCTCATCTTCTCAAACCGTAAGAAAACCCTAATCGACCCATCTCTTCTCATCATCGCCATCTCTCCCCCTTCTCTCCATCTTCTCCGACACTTCCTCTCCTCCAAAACCCTCGTCGGAACCCTAATCCTCCCTGAAACCCGTTTCTCTGGCACCACCATCGATCCTTCTCCCGACAAATCTTGCAACATCTACGCCGTCGACGACCAAGCCTCGGTCGTCCTCGTCTCCGTCCAGTGTCCCGTCGCCGAAGAGAGGGCTCACGCCGTCGCCAAGTTGTTGGTCGGAGGAGACAAGATGCGGCCGGAAAAAGTTCTAATTTTGGGGTCAGTTCAGAGCAGGAATTTCCGGGGAAAGCTTAGTTCCGATGAGGCGTTAGGGTTTAAGCTGGAGACGACGGAACAGAGGGTTTCTGAGCCGTTGATTAAGGGTTTGGGTTATTTTCCGTCTGGAAGTTTGATCGATGGATTGGAAGCGGCGGTTTTGAGCCAATGCCAGTTGAGGAGAGTGAAAGGGAGGTTGTGTGTTAGTTGGCCGGAGTTTGGTGGTTCGGCAGTGGCGTTTGTTAGGTCTCTGGTGAAAAGTGTGTTGCCGGAGGTGGAGTTTGGTTCTGGTGGTGAGCTAGGGTTTGATCGGATTAGGGGTTCTTCTCCTTTTGATTCTGAACTGTACACCTGAGAAAGATCTCTCAAATTACATTCACAGAGGTTTCGGCCATTGCAGACTTGTTGTTGTTAGTTGCAGGCAAGTTGCACCAATTTCAATTTCTTAGATAGTTTGATGAGAATGCTAAGTTTCATGATTTGTTGTATCCAGCTTCTAATTCAATATTCTCTTTAGAAAAGGAATTTGCCTGATTAATATACATTACTAGTTTCCTTGTGAAATTTCTTCTTTCACATGACTTGTTTTCTTTTCATTTGTGTCTAGAATTCCAAACCCAGTTATTGCAAATTTGTGGAACTATTGTTGGGGGTTTCATTAATGGATTTTGCACAAATGGGTAATATACTTTTTCACCCACATGTGTTGTTGGAGCTAATACTGCGTCTCCATTTAAAGAAAAGTAAACTACATGTTGGTTAAAGCATGGTTCTATAGTTTCTAGTTTTGTTACTCATTATGATTAATATCACTAGTAATAGCAATTAGTCTATGTATCGGTTGTTTTGTGGCAGTAGGACCCAATATCTTTTCTTAGGCTGAATAGTTGCTTAATTCATCAACAAGGAGAGGAAATCAATTCTAAGTTTCTGATATGTCAAATTTTATTTTTTATTTTTGAATGATGTTCCTGAGCCATTCAACAGAGGCAATCTTTGGAAAATGTCGAAGTTACAGACTTCAAAACTTTTTGTCTTTTCTTTGTTAGGGGAAGTGATCGTATTCAGAATATGATGCAACGAGTCAACTCAATTAAAGTTTTTTTTCAACTACATGAGATTAGTTACATGAATTTACTTCCTCTATATTGCTCCATCAAGAGCTAAGCTAAGTCATCATTTAAATTACAAGTAATAATATGTTTTTTTTAATTATCTCTATTCATGTTATTTTACGTATTTCTCTACTTCTATCATTATCAGATTGAACTAATAGTATTATAGTTTGATATATAGTTCGGGAGCTTTGAGTTTTTTTTGTTCAAACTCCGCCACTCGCTAATGAGAAAGTGGAGAAGGAATATAGAGAATGATCAGCATAAATTGTAAAAATGAGAGCTCCAAAAGAGAATTCTTGAAAACTTATTTTGAGGATTACAACTTTGTTGAACATGTTGACTCCCTATTTATGCACCAGAGAACCTAAAATGATTTTGAAGATTCACCCCAAGAATACATAAAAACTCATGAAGCCACAACTCTCTTATTCATGTTGGAGATACGTGTATTTGTCTTGCTCTATGCACTTTTTTGTTGCCATCCATCATTTGCATCACCTCATTTCTATATTCTGGTGGTGGGAAATTTAATTTGTTGATATTATCACAACAATACAAAAAATAGTAAGGACTTATCCGATTCCTTCTAGATGGGTAGTTACGCGAATTCTATCCAAATTCCAGTAATCCCGAGAATCCTCCTTTGTGATGGATGAAACAAAACTTTAAGATGTGTGTTTGATTGTTTTGAGTGTGATTTTCTACTAGCTTCCAATTGGATGGAATTTTCATCTCTTGTTCTCTCATCAGGTGTGCTTGGAACTAGCTGTGTAATACGTTTAAATCATTTAAATTTTCGGACATGCGGAATTTAGGTTTAAATTCAAAAAAACCTTGCTTATCATGAGAAATAGTTTAAGAATGTGTGATCTGATAATTTTTATGTAAAGTTGGTCCCTCTTTCATTTGCTGTTTTCATTCAATAGATAATCTCCCCTTTCCCATTTATTTTCTTCTCTGATCAAGATCCATATTTCACATGCTTTGTCAGCTGCAACAAATTTTAATTACCTCTGTATTCCTTATGACAAATTTGGAATGTGACTCCTGTCTAAGATTCTCATATTATAAACCAAATTGCTAAGCACTTGTACATTGCACGGTTAAGCAGTCATTTTATATATGTGACGTGGTTCATTCATCATAATTTTTTTACTCAAAGCTACTTGATTTTTCAATGTTGTTGAGTGGCTCGGGGCGCTCGTCTCGGGGAAACAATGTCACGAGTTCGACTCTCCACTAATTTTGGCCACTGGGGGCGTCTCCCACTTGAGCAACTAGGGCCTAAGGGATTATTCGGGACTAGATACCTGGATACCCTTGGCCGTCAAGAAAAGAATAGAAAAAAAGCTAGTTGGTTTTTCTGCTTGAAAATCTGACCCATTTCTCCTTTTTTTCACTTGGATCTCTGATAATTTTACTGCTTCACAAGTAATGGCATTAAAATTTGACAAGATAATGAACAGATGGCCATGAGAATAATCCAGCATTGGAATTAGTTGTATAACCATATTTTCATGATATGGTCAGAAAAAACGCGATAATGAAAGCATTACTCGGACACATTTAAATCGGCGAACCTTAGCAACGGAATCAGTCTTTCAACCATGTATGCTAGATAGACAAAGAAAAAAGGAAAGGGATTAAGGGAGGAGGGGTATGCACTATTCAGCCAATGAGGTGTTGGCACAGTTGGTTGTCAGCTCTGCGGGCATTATACGGGTCGTGAATTTGAGTTACGAAAGGGTAGCAGTTTTTTAAATTATGTGTCGCGGTGGACGTTACACAAGCTTTATAAAAGTTATATCGGCGTAGGGTATGAGCTGGGCGGAAGGGATAGATTTTTAAATTCAGCTTGGGTTGGTTTATATCGTTAGGTGGTCATCGTAGTCTTAGTGTGAGAATTAGTGGATTTAAAAAATAGGCCTGATATCCCACTTGTATCTTTTTTAAAATAAAATAAAAATAAAAAATAAAAAAAGGGTGTGCCCTGTTCATGCTGTACTTACTAATCGTTGCAACAATTATATGATTTGAAGCCTTATGATTTTATTTATTTTTTAATCTTTTTAAAAGGATTAGTATATGATTACTTGATAAGAAAGGACTAAACGAGAACCATCAAAACACAAATGCTTTTTTTGGTTCAGCAAAAAGTTAATCTTATAGGCAAACGAGGAAACCCTTGATGGTAATTTTCTTTGTCTTATAGTGTTGTATATAAAATAAAAATTAGTGTTATATTTGTACTATTGGTGTTTGATGATATACCTCTAAGGTTGGTGTTTGGTAACCCTAATTTCAACCTTGAATTTTTTTTAAAGTTCAATTGAAATCAAGGCCAGACAAATTGTAAAAGTTAAACCTCTCTTTAAAAAAGGAAAAAAAAAAAGAAATTAAGTAGAGGTTTATTCTCTACTTATATTAGAAGATGAACCACCAATATTAGAAATATTTTATAACCTATTAATTTTGCATTAATTTTGACATATCTCGCGTATTTTAAGTTTGTCATAGTTTATATTTGAAATCATAAATACACGTTTTGAAGGAAGTTCTTTTGTACATTGTTTTTTTTTTCCTGCGCCGTACTCACGCCCTTCGAACGTGACTGATCTGCTTTCAAGCACTACAGGAACATTGAACAATTCTTTCTAAGTGGCCGCAACTAAGGTGGTTACGAGTTTCAATCCTGAAACATCCACCCCTCAATCACTTTAAGTACAGAATCTCGACTAAGCAACCCGACCTGACAAAATCCGACCATTTTGGATTGAGTTTGATTGATATGTCCGGTTAATTTTTGAGCAATCCGATCCGACCCGATCTCTTAAAATTTATATAGATATATATATATATATATATATATATATATATATATGTGTGTGTGTGTGTGTATGTATGTATAATAAAAATACTAAAAAATTATTATATACAAGGCCTTTAATTAAGAAGGTTCATAACCCTTAATTACTTTTTTTGAGTTGTTGGGTTAGATGGTAAGAAGAATATGATAAAATGAGTGTTTGAGACTAAAAGAGAAAAGTTCTCATTTTAGTCTCACATTACTTGTTGGGAAGAATGAGATACTCTCATCTTCTACAAAAACCCACCAACTCCTTATTCATCCTCATTTCCATAAGTCAAGTTTAAGAGTAGCTTGACTTGTACATATATGAGTTCTCCCAAAAAAGAGAAATCTCATTTTTTAAAACTTAAATAATAGTTTAATAAGCTCGATAGATGATAATCCAATATATTTTATTACTAATATAAGCTTAAATAGTAGTTATTAAGCTTTAAAAAAAAATTAGACTATTTAATAGGGGCCTAACCCGACCAACTTGACCATAGATCAGGTGGTATCGGGTCCAGCCGGCTACTACCCGACCTCATCGGGTTGGATAGGTTAGGGGGTAAAAACTCGACCCGACCTGACCCAATTTCATCCCTATCTGTGTTGCACCGCATTAGGTTCTTTTGTACATTGTTACCCTAACCCCTATTCTACCATCTTCAAACTGCCTTGGTAATGTAACATTGACATACAAAAATTATACATTTTTTTTTTTCCTTTGATACAAAAGGTAATATAGGAAAAAAGGCTATTATAACAAATAATAATAAATGTACAAGTTAACTTTTATTGATTATTATCCCCAATACCAAAGAAATGATTTTATGACGAGCTTACAGTATTTTTGTAAGACCTTGAAGTATATCATTATAGTAATAAAAGCTCATCACAATAAAGCTTTTATCAAAATTACCTATAATAAATGAATCTTTGCCATCAAAATAGTATCCACAAACAATGCCAAAAGAGTTCAAACCGAAACCATAAGATATAAATAGTTATCTAACTCTTATTATTACTTTCACATGTGCAATATGCATACACATTTCATTGTTATAGTCCTGTCACACTCCAGTACACAGTACACCGCAGTGTCTAGTATCCCTGGAATATGATGGGTACCTCATACCGAGTGTACTCCAGCCGTTATATACCACATAATATTGTCACATCCCAAGGGTACTAGACACTGCAGTGTGCTATGTACTGGGGTACATAAGGCCTTTTTGTCACGTCTGAGTTGCACACAGTACCCCTTACCCAGAGTGATGAGTACCCTGCAGGACGTACTCCAGCCATAATACCACATAATATTGTCACATCTCAGTACATAGCACATCGCAGCGTATAGTACCCTCCGGGATCATTTGTCCACGTAATTCAAATGGTTCAGTGGCTACTCGGATTGTGAAATCAAATCTTATGAGGTTGTGAGTTCGAATCTGGGGGAGGCCCTACACTATTTATGAGTGAATAGCGTTGACAAATGATCTCGGGGTACTAGACGTTGCGGTGTGCTGTGTACTGGGATGTGACAATATTATGTGGTACTATGACTGAAGTACACCCTGCGGGGTACTCATCACCCTGGATAGGGGACACTGTGTGCAACCCAGACGTGACAAGTTTTATCACTTTTCTATTTTGATTGGATTCTCTGAATGAATTCTTTTCTTTTTTTAATAATTTTGCATCTTTAATTATGTTGATTTTGTTTAAAATACTTTTATTAGTTTTGTGAATATCTTTCAACTTGATTTAGGAAAAAATTAAACAATGTTCATTAAAAGCCTACTTTTATCAATTATTGCACAACACATTGATTTCTATAGTAAACTTGTGAGATTGCCATAAAACTTCAAGGGAATATATTCTATTATTGATAAAGTTCATTGATATTATATACAAATGAAATAACTTCTCGACTGTATATAATGTGTGTAAAGCATCTGTTTGTATACCTTGAGGTATAATGTCGTGTATTAGTTACTCGATTACTAATAGAAAGAGTAATCAAGTTGCCCACATGCTAAGTAGATAGGCCCTGTCTTTAAATCATTGTTAGGTGTGGTTAAAGGAGGTTTAGTTTTACTTGAGGAGACATCTCCTATTTTTTATTTTTACTGAAGTAATGTGAGTTATAAAAAATATAAAAAAAAGATTGATGGTTAAAACTAATTAAATGTCTAGCAATTGTCCTACAAAGGATTTTTTTTTAAATAGATGATAAATATGAAAATGTAATAACCCCGAGATTTTGTACTCATAAAAGTACTAGCAAGTTTACTTTCAATACCATGAGAATTTGAATAGTTATCTAACAAGCTCATTGTCTTGCCATTGTTTATTTTTATGATATGATGTAAAATAGATAGTCATATTAATGATTGCAAGTTTATTACTCATTTGTTCTATTAAATTTATTTATAGAATTTCATATCCTTAAGAAATTCTAATAATCCATTATGCTGGATTCAATTTGAACACTCACAACTCTTCCACTTTACACACTCTTCCACTTTACACAAAAAATCATAAAATCTAATGTTGCTTAATTTGTTCTAAGGTTTAGTTAAAAATCAAATCAAATCAAATCAAACTCCATAAACTATTTTCTATTGTTATATATATATATATATAAAAGAAATAAAAAGAAATAACTATTACCTATTGGTAAAGCTGTGCTTCCATCTTCACTATATGGGAAATTGGGAATTACTATGAAAGCCGGACTCTTTCTTGTCCAACCGACTCACATACAAACGGCGACTATTTGTTGAGCACAAACAGATATTTCCCAAATTCCCTAAGCAACAAGCCTCCACGTTGCACATTTGAAGTTCCAAAGAGTGGGCCCACAGCATCTAAGCTTACTTCTTCTTCAAGAAGCCACGTTTCTTCATCTGGCAGAACGAAGAGAAAAGAAACATAGACGTATTGAACAGCAAAATACGATGATTCTTTTGCTTTGTTTCGGAGTCATGTTGTGCGTTATATAAAAACGTTCTCTTCTCCTCTGCGGCGGGTTAAAAGAAGACCCCTTTTTTTTTACCAAACCAAACGCTGGGGTTTCTCTCTCTCTCTCTCTCTCTCTCTCTCTATTCTTCTTTCTTTTTTCTTCTTCTTCGACTTCGAATCTTGCGCACAGTAGCACCGTCGGATGTGTAGGCATCAATCGCTCCTCGCATCTTATCTTCATCAAAACCCTTCTTCCGAGGTATGATTTATCTTGCTTTGTCTTTCTACGAAGAGAACTACTCGTCACACAGCGATTTCGTTTCGGTTTCGCGGACTGAAGTATGTTTGATTGTATTGATTTTGATGCCTTTGCAGTCTGTGAAAGTTAGAGAGAGGGGTTTTGTTCTTTAGCTAAAGACACATGGCAACCCTAAGATCGAGCTTGCCGTCGCACCTGCGGCAGCTCTTGTCCGGGGAAGGAGCCGTCGGTCCGTCTCTGAAACTGGAGTCCGAGACTGTGAGTTCCGATTTATTTATTTTCTATTTTTTTAATTCTTCTGGTTTCTCGAATCACTGTTTTGTTTCTTTTTCCCTAATTTCTGACTGGAGTTTGTGGTTAATTAGTCGGATAGGGTTTAGTTGTTGAGGTTGTTGAGTTTAGTTGATTAGATATGCTTGGGGCTTGGTTAGGGTTTGGTATGGATTCGAAGTAGTGAATGAGTTCAACTTGATTTTTTAATTTTATTTTTTTAATTTGTTTTTCTGTGGTGGATTGATTATGGATCAAAGAGTTAGCTTTTTCACATGATTCAATGAGATTTGAGTTTACTAGTGTTTCTTTATAATTGATTTTATTGTTTGAACAGTTCAATTATCAAACTTCGTTTGGTATTTCAAATTCCACTCGCCTTTAAGTTTAAGACTTGGCCTTTTTAGTTCTTGATTGCATATGAATTATTGATTTCAACATGTTCTGCTGGTTTCAGTTATATTTTGAGCATTTATGAGTTGTTATTCTCACTTAATGTCGTTATTGCTATGCCATTTTTTTTGACATTCGTTGAAATTATTCAAATAGAACAAAAATTCATATAGGCTCTGTTTGAAAGTCATTTGATTGATGCTCAAGCGGGGTGCTTTTTTAATAAATTAATACTTTCAAGAGGTTGCATTTATTGGCTGACTACCAGCCTCATCTGTCATGCGCAACGAAGGCACAGTGGAGAGAGGTTTTAAGAATATTAATTTGTATTAAATGGATGATAATTAGAGAAGTAAGAGCTAAGATTGAGTGACAGTAGCGAGACTTATGTCAGAACTCCAGGGTAAGATTATTGCTCGAGGAAAGCAGTTTGCATAGTCTTCAGAGTTAGTCATGGAGGATTTAGGTTTTAAGCCATATTCTGAAGGGATATTTGCTTATTATCCATGTAGGCAACAACCAGGGACACAGAACATGAAGTGAAAAATGCATGAAAGAGCATGTGATGTGTGAAAATACGATATGGAAAGTGTAATAATCTGTAAACTCTCCATAACTTTGGTTTGAAGGCACGGGGCTTTTAGTCTTGTTATGTAGATCAGTAGATTTGATTCAACCACCTATCATCCCCGCAAATGGCTTGGTGGAAGCCATCAACAAGACTTTGGTCGAGATAATAGAGAGGTAAAAACTCAATTCTTATTGGCACGAGATGCTGCCTTTTGCCTTGTGGGTGCATCACACGTCAATTAGACCCTCAGGTTTGGAACCCTTCTCACTTGTCTACGGAACTTAAACCATGTTGCCTACTAGAAAAAGAAGAAAGGAAGTCATTTATTGTTTTCTGAAAGTAACTTGTTTCTTGTGAACTTTGGAATATTATTTCCGGATTTGGCAACCAAACATGCTTTTTCAGTTTTAAAATTTTCAGATGCAAACCGTATCCAAATCACAAACCAAGTGCAGCCTTAGTTACAAGCATTACATCCTTTTTGTAACATCATTCCATCTGAAAACAATCTCTTTCTGGGATAACTTTGTTTTGTTTTCAATTTAGTGCCTTTGTTTTCGTTTTAGAGTCATTGTTGTCTCTCTCTCTCTCTCTCTCTCTCTCTCTTTGTGTAGTCATTTAATGAAGATTAAGATAGTTCATTCTGGGAGATACTATCTTTCTTTTGCAAGTTCTATTTCCCTCAAAACTTAAGAGACTGTGTCTTACTTTTTCTAAATTGTGAGTCATATCATACACTTTTATTGTCTCATTACAAAAAATTTCCTTTGTTTTTTGGGGAGGTAAATTAGTAGAAAAAGGTTTGAAACTGAATCCATGGTATAACCACTCACATCATGAACCTGTGTGAATTTGGGATCTTTTTTGGTTTTGCAGAAGATTTTGATTATTTTCCCTGAAGAAATTGCTCTCAAGTGCCAGTTTGCAATGTTATTAAATGACTTTATTTATTACTAAGATAAAGTTTATGTTTCTGTACTTCTGGCAGTGCATGGGCATCTTATCTTTTTATTTTTATTTTTATTTCGGTTCTAGTCATTGAATTATGACTGGTATAATTGATTCATGTAGCCTCCTGCGATTAAAGCATTCATTGATAAGGTGATCAAGAGTCCATTGCATGACATTGCTATACCTTTATCAGGCTTCCGTTGGGAATATAACAAGGTAACATGTTATTTCTACTGTGCCTACCTCATGTAGTTGAGAAAAAGCTTAGTTGAGTTGAGTTGAGTTTATTTCTACTGTACCTGCTGTGTTATTGGTGCTTTAGTTTCCTCACTTATTTTCTGCTATGCTTCAGGGGAACTTCCATCACTGGAGACCGCTATTTCTACATTTTGATACATACTTCAAGACATATCTCTCTTCTAGGAAAGATCTTCTCTTGTCTGATAACATTGTAGATGATGATTGTCCGTTCCCAAAGCTTGCTGTACTGCAAATTTTGAGAGTGATGCAGATAATTTTAGAGAATTGCCATAACAAGAGTTCTTTTGGTGGTCTGGAGGTATGATTGTGATCCCAAAATGGCGATCTTCTGTTTCTAGTATATAAACATTTTTTCTCCTTTCCGTAATACCCCTTCGAGCTCTTCACGTCTTTATTGTATTTTTCTCTCCCATCAGCATTTTAAGTTCCTGCTGGCATCAACGGATCCTGAGATTCTTATAGCTACATTGGAGACTCTTTCTTCTTTGGTGAAAATAAATCCCTCCAAGCTACATGTCAGTGGAAAGTTGATTGGGTGCGGTTCAATAAACAGTTGTCTCTTGTCTCTGGCTCAAGGGTGGGGAAGCAAAGAAGAAGGCTTGGGTTTACATTCATGTATTGTGGCCAATGAGAAACTCCAAGAGGAAGGGCTGTCATTGTTCCCATCTGACATAGAGAATGAATCTGGCAAGTCCCGATACCGTTTAGGCTCCACCCTCTATTTTGAGTTTCATGGAGTTGCCCCTAATGATACTGAGGTTGCTAATGAGACAAAAAAATCTTCCTACTTACATGTTATACACATTCCTGATCTGCATCAACAGAAAAAGGATGATTTGTTGCTCCTTAAGGATTATGTTGAACAATACAATGTTCCTCAGGAACAACGGTTTTCATTGCTGACTCGAATAAGATATGCTTGTGCTTTTCGTTCTCCCAGAACCTGTAGGCTGTACAGCAGGATTTGCCTTCTTGCTTTCATTGTGCTTGTCCAGTCCAATGATGCTCATGATGAACTTGTGTCTTTTTTCGCAAATGAGCCAGAGTATACTAATGAATTGATAAGGATTGTTCGATCTGAAGAAGCTGTTCCCGGAACTATTAGGACACTTGCTATGCTTGCGTTGGGTGCACAATTGGCTGCATATTCATCATCGCATGAGCGGGCACGAATTTTGAGTGGATCAAGCATTATTTCTGCTGGGGGCAACCGTATGATTCTCCTCAATGTCCTTCAGAAGGCAGTCTTGTCATTGAACAATTCCAGTGATCCGTCTTCTCTTCCATTTGTTGAAGCACTTCTACAGTTCTATTTGCTCCATGTTATATCTTCTTCAAGTTCTGGGAGTGCTATAAGAGGTTCAGGGATGGTTCCAACGCTCCTTCCTTTACTCCAAGATGCTAATCAGAACCATATGCATCTTGTCTGTTTTGCTGTCAAAGCTTTACAGAAACTTATGGATTACAGTAATGCTGCTGTTTCCTTGTTCAAAGATCTGGGTGGAGTAGAACTTCTGTCTAAGAGGTTACAGACAGAAGTTAACAGGGTTATTGGTTTAGGTCCAAGTGATGATTTGATGACTGTTGCTGATCTACCAAGACTTGACGACGAACTTCTATATGCGCAGAAGAGGCTCATCAAAGCCCTGCTGAAGGCACTTGGATCTGCTACTTATGCTCCTGCAAACTCTTCAAGGCCTCAAAACTCCCATGACAATTCTTTACCCGGTTCTTTGTCACTTATATTTCGCAATGTTGAAAGATTTGGAGGTGACATCTACTTTTCCGCAGTTACTGTTATGAGTGAAATTATCCACAAGGATCCAACATGTTTCTCTACTTTGCACGAACTGGGTCTTCCCGATGCCTTTTTGTCTTCGGTGGTGGCTGGAATTCTTCCTTCTTCCAAGGCCATTACTTGTGTTCCTAGCGGTCTTGGTGCCATCTGTCTTAATGCCAAAGGTCTAGAGGCAGTGAAGGAAAATATGGCATTGCGGTTCCTTGTAGACATTTTTACTACCAGGAAATATGTGGCAGCAATGAATGAAGGAGTCGTCCCTTTGGCAAATGCTGTGGAAGAGCTTCTGCGTCATGTATCTTCATTGAGGGCTACAGGTGTTGATATAATCATTGAAATCATCAATAAACTTGCCTCCCTAGGAGATGATACATGTCCTGGGTCATCTGACAAGGGGGATTCAAGTAATGCAATGGAAACTGATTCTGAAGATAGAGGTGATGAAAAGCGTGGTTGCTTGGTTAATGCAATAAATTCAAGTTCAGATGGCATTAGTAATGAGCGGTTCATCCAACTCTGCATCTTTCATGTGATGGTATTGGTCCATAGAACAATGGAAAATTCGGAATCATGTAGGCTGTTTGTGGAGAAGAAGGGAATTGAAGCCTTGATGAGGCTCTTATTGCGGCCCAGTATTGCACAATCATCCGAAGGGATGTCTATTGCCTTACACAGCACTGTGGTTTTTAAGGGTTTTACTCAGCATCATTCTGCCCCACTTGCACATGCATTTTGTTCTTCTCTCAGAGAACATTTGAAGAAGGCTCTCTCTGGTTTTAGTTTGGCTTCAGGTTCCTTTTTATTGGCTCCTAGGACAGTGCCAGATAGAGGCATCTTTTCTTCTCTTTTTATCATTGAATTCCTGTTATTTCTTGCTGCATCTAAAGATAACCGTTGGGTAACTGCATTACTTACTGAATTTGGAAATGGAAGCAAGGATGTCCTAGAAGATATTGGTCGTGTCCACCGCGAAGTTCTATGGCAGATTTCTCTTCTAGAAGATTTGAAACTTGAGATTGAGGATGACCATTCCGGTTCCACTAGCGAGTCACAGACCCTGGAAGAAAATTTAAATGAAGCTGAAGATCAAAGATTCAACTCTTTTAGGCAATTTCTTGATCCATTACTGAGACGAAGGATGTCTGGATGGAGTGTTGAATCTCAATTTCTAGATCTTATTAGCCTCTACCGTGACCTTGGTCGTGCCACTGGTGTTCAGAGGAGACTAGGAATGGATGGTCCATCAAATTCAAGACTGGGATCAAGTCATCAGTTGCATCGTTCTGGTTCTTCCGATACTGCTGGTGCTATTAGCAAAGTGGAAGGTGACAAAGAGAGCTCCTACTATTCATCCTGCTGTGATATGATGAGATCGCTACCCTTCCACATTAGCCATCTGTTCTTGGAGCTGGGAAAAGCAATGTTGCTACCTTCTCGGAGGCGGGATGATTCTCTCAATGTGTCTCCTTCTTCAAAATCTGTTGTTTCTACATTTGCGTCTATTTCGTTGGAGCACTTGAATTTTGGTGGGCATGTGGATCCTTCCAGATCAGAGGTTTCGATATCAACAAAGTGTCGCTACTTGGGTAAGGTTATTGACTTCATTGATAGCATTTTGCTCGACAGACCAGAGTCTTGTAACCCTATTTTGGTGAATTGTCTTTATGGCCATGGAGTTGTCCAGGCAATCTTGACCACTTTTGAAGCTACAAGTCAATTGCTTTTTGCGGTTAATAGAGCTCCTGCATCACCTATGGAGACCGATGATGGAAATTCTAAGCAGGACGTAAAGGAAGAAACAGATCAGTCTTGGATATATGGTCCCCTAGCGAGCTACGGTACGCTTATGGACCATCTAGTTACGTCATCCCTTATCCTTTCTCCCTTTACAAAGCATTTACTGGCACAGCCTCTTATAAATGGAAATATTCCTTTTCCACGGGATGCTGAGGCGTTTGTGAAGGTTCTGCAGTCCATGGTACTGAAGGCTGTGCTTCCTATTTGGACTCATCCTCATTTTACTGACTGCAGTCATGATTTCATTGCGACAATTATCTCCATCATGCGGCATATTTATTTTGGTGTAGATGTGAAAAATCTTGACAATAATGCGCCTCGTATGACTGGTCCTCCTCCAAATGAATCTGCTATATCTACAATTGTAGAGATGGGCTTTTCCAGGTCAAGGGCTGAGGAGGCTCTGAGGCAAGTAGGGACAAATAGCGTGGAAATGGCAATGGAGTGGCTGTTCTCACACCCAGAGGAAGTCCAAGAAGATGATGAGCTTGCTCGTGCTTTGGCCATGTCCCTTGGAAATTCTGGGACATCGACAACAGAAGATGCTGTTACTAATGCAGGTAACCCAGAGCAGGAAGAAGAGATAGTTCAGCTTCCTCCCGTTGATGAGTTGTTGTCAACGTGTGTGCGGCTTCTACAATTGAAGGAACCTTTAGCTTTTCCAGTTCGAGACCTACTTGTGATGATATGTACCCAAAATGATGGGCAACACAGGTCCAAAGTTATTTCTTTTATAATTGACCATGTAAAGCTTTCCAGTCCCATCTCTGATAGTGGCAACAGTACAACTCTATCAGCTCTCTTTCATGTTCTTGCTTTGATTCTTCATGAGGATGCAATGGCTCGAGAAGTTGCTTTGAAAAATGATTTAGTAATGATTGCTTCAAATTTGCTTTGTCAATGGGATCCTAGTTCACATAATGGGGAGAAACAACAAGTTCCAAAATGGGTGACTGCTTCTTTTCTAGCAATAGATCGATTATTGCAGGTGGATCCAAAATTGACTCTGGACGTTGTGGAGCAGTTGAAAAAGGATGATCGCACTATCCAGCAGAACTCTATTGTTATTGATGAGGACAAGGCAAGCAAATCTCAGTCCACCCAGGGAGCAGATGCACTTCGTATCGATGCAAATGAACAGAAAAGGCTCATTGAGATTGCTTGCAGATGTATTAAGAGCCAGCTTCCTTCTGAAACAATGCATGTTGTTCTTCAACTTTGTGCTACACTCACCCGAACTCACTCAGTTGCTGTGCGTTTTCTTGATGTTGGGGGTCTACCTGCACTACTTTCTTTACCAACTAAAAGCCTCTTTCCTGGTTATGATAATGTTGCT
This sequence comes from Paratinospora sagittata, assembly GCA_035771175.1. Lineage (NCBI taxonomy): Eukaryota > Viridiplantae > Streptophyta > Magnoliopsida > Ranunculales > Menispermaceae > Paratinospora > Paratinospora sagittata. The sequence goes on from CM069594.1 coordinate 35,744,636, forward strand.
TCAATGATAGTCCGGCATATCCTCGAGGATCCCCAGACACTTCAGCAAGCAATGGAATCTGAGATCCGGCATAGCCTCGTGGCTGCCACAAATAGAAATTCAAATGGAAGGCTTTCCCTGCGCAATTTTCTTCTAAATTTGGCTTCTGTTGTTTCTAGAGATCCATTGATCTTTTTGCAAGCTGCTCGTGCTGTGTGTCAAATAGAGATGGTTGGTGAAAGGCCATATGTTGTCTTGTTGAAAGACCGCGAGAAAGAGAAGTGCAAGGAGAAAGAGAAGGACAAAGCACCAGAGAAAGAAAAACAGCATACTGCTGATGGAAACATTGCTTCTGGTGATGTGTACCCAATGGCTCCTGGGCATGGCAAGCTTCTAGAGGCAAATCCCAAGAATGCCAAAATTCAGAGAAAGTCTCCTCCTACGTTTACCAGTGTAATTGAGCTTCTTTTGGATTCAGTGATAACTTTCGTGCCTTCTCCTAAAGATGATGGTGTGGTGGATGAGGCCCCTGGTAGCTTATCATTGGCAGATATGGACATTGATGATGCTATGAATAAGGGGAAAGGGAAAGCAATTGCCACGGAATCTGAGCAGAGTGAAACTAGCAGTCAGGAAACTTCGGCATCACTTGCAAAGACTGTTTTCATTTTAAAACTATTGACAGAGATACTCTTGACATATTCTTCATCTGTGCACGTTCTGCTGCGAAGAGATGCTGAAGTTGGTAGTGCCAGGGGCCTTCATGTTAGGCCCGCTTCTGGAAACACCAGCAGCGGAATATTTCATCACGTTCTGCACAAGTTTCTTCCATATACTGGAAGCAACAAGAAAGAAAAGAAACTTGACAGTGACTGGAGGCAGAAACTAGCAGCTAGGGCTAGCCAGTTTCTAGTAGCATCATGCATTCGCTCCACAGAGGGCCGTAGAAGGGTTTTTGCTGAGATCAATAATGTGTTTAATGATTTTGTTGATTCATCTGATGGTTTCAGGCCGCCCAATTGCAATATTAATGCATTTGTCGATCTGCTTAATGATATATTAGCTGCTCGCTCACCTACAGGATCTTATGTTTCAGCTGAAGCCTCGGCAACATTCATAGATGTTGGCTTGGTTCGGTCCTTGGCTAGAACTCTCCAAGTTTTTGATCTGGATCATGTTGATTCACCCAAGGTCGTCACAGGGATTGTCAAAGCTTTGGAGTTGGTAACAAAGGAGCATGTCCATTCAGCTGATTCAAGTTCAGGAAAGGGTGAGACTTCAGTAAAGCCATCTGAACTAGACCAATCAGAAAGAACAGAAACTGGTGCTGATAGACAGTCCTTTGAGAACACACACCAACCCGATCATAATCATAATGATACAGCTGCTGATCAAACTGAGCCATTTAATGTGATCCAAACATCTGGCAGCTCAGAGTCTATTACAGACGACATGGAGCATGATCGGGACCTGGATGGAGGTTTTGCTCCTGGAACTGAAGATGACTTTATGCATGAAACTCCTGAGGATGCTGGAGGCCTTGAAAATGGCATTGAAACTGTTGGGATAACGTTTGATATCCAGCACAACGAGCAGGAAAATCTTGATGAAGATGATGATGAGGAAATGTCTGGCGATGATGGAGAGGAAGTTGATGAGGATGATGAAGAAGATGAGGAACATCATGACTTGGAGGAAGATGAAGTACATCACATGTCACATCCCGACACAGATCAGGATGACCATGAAATTGATGAGGATGAGTTTGATGAGGACGTGTTAGAGGAAGAAGAGGACGATGAAGAGGATGACGAAGATGGAGTAATCCTCAGGTTAGAGGAAGGCATCAATGGAATCAATGTTTTTGATCATATTGACGTTTTTGGTAGAGAAAATAATTTTCCCAATGAGACTCTCCATGTGATGCCCGTTGAAGTTTTTGGTGCTAGACGACCGGGGCGAACAACATCCATCTACAATCTTTTGGGAAGAACTGGTGATCATGGTGCCCCTTCTCAGCATCCACTTCTTACAGAACCTTCTTCCACTCTCCATCCATCCCATTTCAGGCAATCAGGTTAGTTCTTTTGTTTTTAATTCTTATAATCTGTTTTTGATGTTATGCTTCTGGTTCTCTTTCTGACCATGAATGGGCGATTTCTCTACACAATGCAGGTGATACGTCCTCCTTGGATAGAAACCAAGAGAATGCCTCATCACGTTTGGATACTATTTTCCGATCTCTGAGGAATGGGCGGCAAGGACACCGTTTGAATATGTGGTCTGATGATAGCCAGCAGCGTGGTGGATCCAACGTACCAGCAATACCCCAAGGCCTCGAGGAGTTGCTTGTTTCCCAGTTAAAGCGGCCAACTCCAGAAAAATCTTCCGAGGATAAAACACTTCCAGTGGAACCTCAGGCTAAAGTCAATGGTGATCAGATGGAGGAATCAGAACAAGGAAGAAGGGTTGACACATCTGTTGAAAACAATGGAAACAATGACACTGTTTCTGCTCCACCAGTCAACTCTGAGGAAATGGTTGGAGCTGGTAACTCTGATGTTAGACCTGAAGGCAATGAATTTGTTCTGGTATCAGACCCATCCAATGCATGCACTCAAGCTGTTGACATGCATGATGAACGCAATGACGTTGCTGTACGGGATGTTGAAGCTGTGAGCCAAGAGAGTGGTGGAAGTGGAGCAACTTTAGGGGAGAGCCTCCGTAGCTTGGAAGTGGAAATAGGAAGTGCCGATGGACATGATGATGGAGGAGAAAGGCAAGGTTCTACTGAAAGACTACCTTTGGGTGATCTGCAACCAGCTAGAACGAGAAGATCTAATATGCTAATGGGAAACCCTATACCTACAAGCAGCAGAGATGCTTCACTTCAAAGTGTCAGTGAAGTTTCAGAAAATCCTGGCCAAGGAACAGATCAGAGTGTTCCACCTGAGGAGCCACAAAACAATAGGGAAGTTGACTCAGGTTCAATTGATCCTGCTTTCCTGGATGCTCTTCCTGAGGAGCTGCGTGCTGAAGTTCTTTCCTCTCAGCATGGTCAAGTTGCTCAGCCTTCAAATGCTCAAACTCAGTCTTCAGGTGATATTGATCCTGAATTCCTTGCAGCCCTACCTCCAGATATCCGAGCAGAAGTCCTGGCACAACAGCAAGCTCAGAGACTGCATCAATCACAGGAGTTGGAAGGGCAACCAGTTGAAATGGATACTGTTTCAATAATTGCTACGTTTCCTTCAGATTTGCGTGAAGAGGTATTATGTTTAAATTGTTATCCCATTCATGACTCTGGATTCGGTTGACTATAATATTTTAGGAAACATGTGTCTTCGATCATATTGCCTCAGAAAGTTCACATTTACAGGTTCTATTAACATCTTCTGATGCTATTCTGGCCAATTTAACACCTGCTCTTGTTGCGGAGGCAAACATGCTGCGTGAAAGGTTTGCACATCGTTATCATAACCGGACACTTTTTGGCATGTATCCTAGAAGTCGGAGAGGTGAGTCTTCTAGAAGGGGTGAAGCAGTTGGGCCTGGCCTTGGTAGAGGTGTGGGGAGTGTTGCTTCTCGTAGATCTGCAGGAGGCAAGCTAATTGAAGCTGATGGTACCCCACTAGTGGACAGAGAAGCTCTGAAAGGAATGATTCGATTGCTTCGTGTAGTTCAGGTAGAACTTCAGAAAATTCTGTCTTGACTGTAGATATTATCCTTATTTCATGACCAAGTATTGATTTGTAAACTTTTGCAGCCCCTGTATAAGGGTCAGTTACAGAGGCTTCTCTTGAATCTATGCGCTCACCAGGAAACAAGAACTGCATTAGTTCAAATTCTGATGGACATGCTTTTGCTTGATACACGAAAATCAGCTGGTGGTTCAAGTGGTGGTGCAGAACCATCATATCGACTATATGCTTGCCAGAATTATGTGATGTATTCTCGCCCTCAATTTTTGGATGGTAAGATTTACTCTAGGCTTCTGCTTTTCTTCAGATATTGCATGAGTTTTCCAGATTGCAATCGTGGTTCCCTTACCTGGGTTTTATTTTTAGTTATTATATTTGAGTATGTATGTGTTCAGCTATAACGTGATGTTGAAAAATTAATCTCCCATCCTTAATTTATATACACATAACTGGATGGTGATCAAATTCAAGACAACTCAAGGTCTTCTCTTTAATGATTTATTAACTTCAAATTATTTTTGGTTTTTCAGTAATGTCTCGACTATTTTTTGGTCCAAGCTTTTACAAATATTTGCTGAGATTCAAGTGTGATAATAAGCTATTTAACTCTTCAATATAATTGGTAACATTGTAGGAGTCCCTCCTTTGGTGTCTCGTCGTATTCTAGAAACTTTGACCTACTTGGCACGTAATCACCCCAATGTGGCTAGGCTTTTACTTCAACATGAGCTATCTCAGCCACCGGCACAAGAATTGCAGGGATTGGATCAGGATCGTGGCAAAGCTATCATGGTTGTTGAGGATGTTGACATGGAAAGAAAGCAATATCAGAAAGGGAAAGGAGATTTCTCCATTATCTTGCTTCTGAGTCTCTTAAACCAGCCACTCTATTTGAGAAGTATAGCTCATCTTGAACAGGTATATTCGGTCAAGGAGGTTGTTTTATGGAATCACTCTTAAATACTGTTTTAAAATATTTTGTCTGCTCCTTTTTCTATTTCAGTTGCTCAACTTGCTGGAAGTTGTTATTGATAATGCCGAAAGCAGCTCCAGCGTGTCTACTAAGTCCGAGGAATCTCCTACAGAGCAACCATCTGGTCCTCAGAGTGGTTCATCTGATGCTGAAATGAATTCCGATGCTGGAGGTTCTTCTGGTGGTGATGTTAAAGTGCACAAAATCGATGGATTTACCCAATCCTCAGGGTCTGGTGCAGATAAGGAATCTGATGTCCAAGCTGTGTTACTGAGTCTACCACATGCGGAACTCCGACTTCTATGCTCATTGCTGGCGCGTGACGGGTATCCTAGATATTTCATAGTTCAATTTTCTATATTCCTCACCTGAAATTTCAATATGCTTTGTTGCTTGTTATGGCTTCTCTCTTCAATCTGATGGTTAGTTTTGGTGCTAAATGGTTAGAGATCACCAATGAGAATAAACTTCGAAGTTTAAAGCCTCCTGTGCATTTGAGTTTTTGACTCAGTTTTCAAATTTTTTAATTTTCTTTGGTGATGTATGTATTTTTCTTTCAATTTCTTTTCCCCTTGTTCCTGAATATGATTAGCTTTCCTTTCTAAGCAATTAATAAGTAATTTCTTCAGAAGTGATGTGGTTCTATATTTGTGATAAATTACTTCACATGAATAGTGATGAGCAACTTTTCTACAAACCTCTCTAAGCAGACATTGTTTTATGCTGTACAAATGAAATATTTTTCTTTCAAGGTATCCCAAGGTCATTTAGGACCAACTAGGATGGCCTTCTTTCCTACTTCTCCATCTTTCAAGTTTCAATGACTTTGTTAACCTCATACATTTCTTGTAATTGGTAATAGGTGATAGATGGTGTTACTTAACTATTATAGAAGTATTTGTTTTATTTTTCTAAGAAGAATATATCCTTCTATGGGGCCTAAGGTTTAGTACATAAAAGTGCAGATTTGTTTTTAGTAATAATTTGTGTAAAATGAGGTACCTTATATTTTCAGTTGATTTTAAGATTTCAATAATTTGGCTGCATGAATCCACTTCCTCCACTCCACTCTATCAAGGATTAAGTCTACAGCGTCCGATCCTTTGTATTGTTTGATCAAGTAGATTTATGTCATAGTTGATCTGATAATGTTTTCTGTTGGCTGTTAATTACTCAGTGTAACCCTCCTCCCATCCTGGCTTAAGATATAAAGAATGCAAATATGCTTAGTACAGGCGGAGCTGATTCAATTCAGATGCTGTAGAATATTTCAACTGTGAAAGAATCCTTAGACATTCATGTTACTTTCACTGTTTTGTCATGCTCGAGCCCTTAACTACTTAAGAAAGTGTCATCTACAAATCTTCCAAACTGTTCCACTGAGTCAGTCCATTAACTTTTAACAACTGAAATGACTTAAAGGACCTTCACATTATAGAGAAATGTTTATATTAGCATGGAGAAGTTGGATGTAAAGAGCCCGTTTTTTATTTGCACGTTTTCAGATGTATATATCAATTGTAAGAACAAGAGAGAATCTCGAACAGCTCAAAAAATGAGTAACTACTAAGGCTGTAAAGCGAGGAATTTTAGGAGTCTCTTCTTGGGTCACATCGATCTCACACATTCCAGATACTGACATTGTCCAGTGGAGATTCTTATTATCTGTTAATATTGCTAGCCACTATTTGTGTCAATAGTTGTGGAGATCACATTGTAGAATTGAACTTGCTCCTGACCTGATTATAATCAGAGTCAGAATCTCAAAGATGCTGAACGTGCAGTGGTGCTTTGTAATTGCATTATTCATTCAGTTCAAAAAACCTCTATGTTGATTGTGTCATGCTTCTCGATTGTGCATTACAAGACCTCCCACTATAATTCTCTATTTTCCTTTATTTTGAATTATTGTTGTATTGTGTTGTTTGTGTTTCATTTAAGTAGGTCTGAATCTCAATTTTCTAACTTTTTGCTTATTTCGTGCACAGTTTGTCAGATAATGCATATGTGCTTGTCTCTGAAGTGTTGAAGAAGTTGGTGGCTATTGCTCCAATTCATTGTCTTTTGTTTATTACGGAGCTAGCAGATTCTGTTAAGAACTTGACAAGGTCAGCAATGGATGAGTTGCAAATATTTGGGGCAGCAGACAAAGCACTTCTTAGTACAACCTCAAACAATGGAACTGCAATCCTGAGAGTTCTGCAGGCGTTAAGCTCACTTGTTGCCTCACTGCATGAGAAAGGGAAGGGTACTCAAGTCATGCCTGGAAGGGAGCAGAGTGATGCTCTTTCTCAGGTATGGGACATAAATGCTGCTTTGGAACCCTTATGGCAGGAGTTAAGTACATGCATTAGCAAAATAGAGAGCTATTCAGACTCTGCTCCCGATCTGTCCACAGCAAGTAGATCATTTACATCTGTGACCACTGGTGTAATGCCTCCACTTCCTGCTGGTACTCAGAACATCTTGCCATATATAGAGTCATTCTTTGTAACTTGTGAAAAACTACATCCGGGGCAGCCAGGCTCAAGCAATGACTTTATTAGTATACCAGCAACCTCTGATGTTGAAGATTTTACTACTTCAGGTCAGCAGAAGCCCTCAAGTTGCTCTGTTAGAGTTGATGAAAAGCATGTTGCTTTTGTTAGGTTCTCTGAAAAGCATAGGAAGTTATTAAATGCTTTTATCCGACAAAACCCTGGGTTACTTGAGAAGTCATTCTCTCTCATGCTAAAGGTTCCTAGATTTATTGATTTTGATAACAAGCGATCTCACTTCCGGTCAAAAATAAAGCATCAGCATGATCATCATCATAGCCCTTTGAGAATTTCAGTTAGAAGAGCTTACATTCTTGAAGATTCATATAACCAATTACGATTGCGATCAACTCAAGATCTGAAGGGAAGATTAACTGTTCATTTCCAAGGGGAGGAGGGTATTGATGCTGGTGGGCTTACAAGGGAATGGTATCAGTTGCTATCCAGGGTTATTTTTGACAAGGGTGCACTACTTTTTACAACTGTTGGCAATGAATCAACATTTCAGCCAAACCCCAACTCTGTATATCAGACTGAGCATCTTTCATACTTCAAATTTGTTGGACGAGTGGTCGGTGCTCTTTTCTAAATTTATCATTAGCTTGCTTTACTAATTGATAGTTGCATCGCAAATGAGATTCTTCTAACTTTTCTGTTCATTTTTCTCATCAGGTTGGGAAAGCATTGTTTGATGGACAGCTTCTTGATGTTCACTTCACTAGGTCTTTCTATAAGCATATTTTAGGGGTTAAAGTAACTTATCATGACATTGAGGCCATAGATCCAGATTACTTCAAAAATCTGAAGTGGTTGCTTGAGGTATGCTTCATGGCCCTTGTTTTAGGAGTTAAATTGTAGTTTTGCTATTTATTCTCGGTTTTATACAGTCTTAGTTGGACTGTTTAATGTAAAATATTTTGAGTGTTTCCTCGTCGTTTCACTGCCTTACTGAATTGTTTGCACAAATTGACAGAATGACATAAGTGATGTGTTAGACCTTACATTTAGCATTGATGCTGATGAGGAGAAACGGATATTGTATGAGAGGGCAGAGGTATGGTGCCCTCAGTCCCTTTATAAATTTATGCTGATAAATTTTCATCTTGCTCTAAACTATCTGCTAATGTAATGCAGGTCACTGATTATGAGCTGGTTCCTGGTGGCCGAAACATTCGTGTAACTGAGGAGAACAAGCATGAGTATGTTGATCTTGTTGCTGAACATCGCCTGACAACTGCTATCCGTCCTCAAATTACTGCATTTTTGGAAGGCTTCAATGAGTTGATTCCTCGAGAGCTGATATCCATTTTCAATGATAAGGAGCTAGAATTGTTGATTAGTGGACTTCCAGACATCGATTGTGAGTTCCCTGATTGGTTTTTTTTAATCAATTTGAAAGTCCTGTGACAATTTCTGGCTAAAAGTGATCTTTCTGTGAAGCACCTTAAAAGTATGTGCCATGTCTTTTGTATTGACTTGTTCTCTCCTTTCAGTGGATGACATGAGAGCAAATACAGAATATTCTGGATATAGTGCTGCTTCTCCCATAATCCAATGGTTTTGGGAGGTTGTTCAAGGTTTCAGCAAAGAAGATAAAGCTCGTCTACTGCAGTTTGTGACGGGGACTTCAAAGGTGAGTAGATTTTTGTGAAAAAAAAATTCCCTTGCCATATCAAGTGGGCAATTTAGTATCTTCATAACTGATTGTCTTGTTTAATGAAAAGCTCCCCATGTCAAAATGGCATGAAAACTGCACAAGATATATATGAATATGATTGGAAGTGAAGTACTTTTGATTTTTTACGAGTAGTGATTGAATCAATGAAATTCAAGTAGACACTTCTTAGGCAACTGCTGCATCCCCAAATTTCTTCCCTCCAGCGCTCCAATAAAAAGGAAAACCCTAACAGCGTAGCTTCTCCGCCGCTGGAAATCCCTTAGCGGCGGAGCCATCCATCTCTCTCCTCTTTCACCGTTCTTCCCTCTTTAGATCGTCTCTCCCACCGCTCGCTGTTTCTGCCGATGCTCTCCGCCGCCACTCTCCATTTCTTCTCTCATCGTCGGGGATTGCTCTCGCCGCTCTCCATCTCTCACAGTTCTTCTCCCATCACTAGATGACGTTCTCGCCACTCGCTGCGGTTCTCCATCTCTTTTGCCGTTCCTTCACCGGTGCTTTCTGTCTAGAGACGGTGCTAAGTTTTTTTTTTTTTTGCTTTTGTTTCTTTGTTTTGGTAGTTTTCCCCACACCTTGTCATTGTATTGCCCAAGATCTACGTTAATAAGGGGATCTTGTTGCGAGGACTATGTCCTTCTGTTGTCGGATTTATTAATCCGTTGTTGCAGGAGTTCTACCCTCTTGTTGTCAGGGTTTTACCCCTTTTTGTTGGGGTTTTACCTTTGTTACTAGGGCTCTATATTCTAGTTGTCAGGTATTACCCATTTTTTGACGAGCCTTGGGCTCACTGTTGGGCCTACATTATACTTCAGTATGTACTTATCTTGAGTGTCAGGACGGACTCCATGTTTGGAGCTTTCTATTCTATGGAAATAGAATGGTACTTTGACAAAAAAAAAAAAAGTAGACACTTCTTTTCTTCTCCAATATATACTAGCTGTCGATTAGAATTGTTAGAATTATTTTTGATTTTTTAATGCTTTAAATTTTATGAACTCTCATCAGTACGTGATTTTTCATGATTGTGTTTTATAGTTTATGGAGCTGCACTATCTGTTAATGATCCTAATTTCTCGAGCTTTCTAATTCTGCAGGTACCCTTAGAAGGTTTTAGTGCCCTTCAGGGAATTTCTGGCTCACAGAGATTTCAGATTCACAAGGCCTATGGCAGCGCTGATCACTTGCCCTCCGCTCATACATGGTATTCTTCTGTCCCAGTTTATCCTCCTAATGTTTTATCTGTCAGTCTGAATGAGTCCCAATTCACTTGTTCTTCGTCCAGCAGCTCAAGTACCCTTTTCCTTTCTTTTGTTTTCTCACCAAAGTTAAAGACAATCTAACCTATTGATGAACATTTTTTTTTTTTGGTTTTCACTTTTGCAGTTTTAACCAGTTGGATCTTCCGGAGTATCCCTCTAAACAGCATCTGGAGGAGAGGCTGCTTCTGGCCATTCACGAAGCCAACGAAGGATTTGGATTTGGTTGAGAAAACAAAGTAAAATTGTCAGATGGTAATCATGATGTAGATAAATATTGTGTTCAGAAAGGAAAGAGAGGAAGTAGTAGGAATCAAAATTGGATTGTTAAAAGGGGGGGATCAGGGAAAAGGGGCATCTGAGAAAAAGAAAAAGATGTGTTAATTTACTGTACAGTATTTGTATTACTTTGTTGCTATGGCAGATAGTATAAGCAGCAGTTTTGTATTTGCCATTTCACTTCTCTCTCTCAACTATTGTCTTGCTTCCTTTCTTTAGTTGTACCATAATAAATTTTATACAACGCGTTTTGGGATGTAGCAAGTTTAAAAGCCAGAGGCACATCTCTCTCGCAGAGAAAACTAATCGTACTTTCTCCATCGCAAGTCTCCTGCGCTATGGCAAGGTTCATGTTCTAGGAGAGCTGTCATTTTTTTGGATGTACTTGAGAAACAATATTGAAAACAATATAAAAATTAGTTGTTTCTCTTTTTTTTCTGTAAAGTTACAAGGATGAGGACACTCTTTTACTCATAATTTGTGAGAATTCTACCTTTACTACTGATGTATAATTGATATTTCTCAATTTAAAATGTTTTTTACGCCAATCAATCACAACTATTTTATTTTATTTCATCCTGGCTGATGCTTCATGTGTCCTTATCTACCCTTTTGCATGTTCAATATTTTTATTTGAAAAGACGGGTCTTCAATGGGCAACCACCAGTTCTCAGATTCTCAGGGGCGCTTGCGTTGGCTCCTTGCGTAATATATATATATATATATATACACTGTTCTTTTGATAAAGATGGTAGTTACTGAAGAGTGGGTTTCAAGCGTCTATGGAAATTGCAATTACTGGGTGACAGTAAACCCAACCAGCGGTCTTCGGGTTGATGGTACTTCTGGTTCAGTGCAACTGCAACTTTTCTGCTGCTTCCAGTCTTGTTGAAATTAAAAGTTGAAGGTATGCATGATATATATATGATCTATATATAGGGGTTGATTAGATTAGATTGGGCACTGATGGCCTAATCTAAATATGGTTCAAAGTACAAATAGATTAATCCCATCATAAACCCATTCCAATCTAATTGAATTTTCTAATGAACATTACCCTCCCATGAATTGGGTTATAATAAAATGGTTTTAACTCATTTAACATAAATGATTTTGGGAAATCTCTACCTTGATTTTGCTTTGTAAATCCAAGGAACTTATCATGAGTTTGTTTCAAGTGGGTATATAATAAGGAAAGTTTCTATAGAAATTCATTTTACAATCACCAGCTCTTCAAACTCCTTTGTTTGAACTTTGAAACTCTTGACCTGCCAGTTTGTGTTGACACCAACCTTCTTGCCCTTCAGTAATTTGTTAGGTCCTTTTTCTACCTGTTTTAAATTCAACAATGATGAGGTTAATAAATCAACATCAATGAATCATCAACTTCATGTTTGTTTGTTTTTTTCTTCTTCTTGACATGATATTTTACTTTTTTTTATAATAGTAAAAACGTCATGTTTTTTAAATTCAATATTTACTTGTTCTAAATTCAACAAATGCTGAAGTTAATCAATCAACATCAATAATTCATCAACTTCATGTTTCTTTTTGTCACAATATTTTACTTTATTATTTTATAATGGTAAAATAAACCATTATACTTCAAAATATCACAATATTAAATGACCCATTAATTTTAGCAAATACCCAATATTTTAATATTATCAATTGTATAATTTAAGTATCACTTATCTATTAATAGAGGAAAGTAGAAGAAACTTAATCATATTATCCAAATGTTTTAAGTTCAATTCTTTTCACTGTCTTTTTAAGAAGTGAGAGAGTTAATGAGTTAGGAATGAGTCTGATACTTTTTTAGAGTGTAGTGTGGTAATAATGACGGAGTAACATTTAAAAAAAAAAAAAAACAGAGTCATATAATATAGCCTAGTTTGATCCTTTAAAAAAATAATAAATAAATTAATTAAAACCTATGTGGTTTGAAAAAGGAGTAGGTGAGGGGAATACAGACCTTAATACAAATTACCTTATTGATCAGGATAATATTTGATGAGGTAATTAAAAGGCACGTGGCGTTTTGAATGGTAGGTGATGATATGATGAAGAAGTTCCAGTGAGAAACGGTTAAAAGGGCAGGATCGTGTAACCCAAAAAAGTTGATGATGATGGCCATTGGCTTTTCTTTAAAGTTCTTTCTTAGAAATGAAGATACACACGTGTGAGGTTGTGGAGGATCCAAATAAGTTAGGGTTTGTTTCCGTTAAAAAGAAGAAAGAAAATAATTCTTAAGGGACAGAAGTGACAAAATTAACAAGGCTGCTTTTTGGCAGACTCTTAGTTAAGTCCACCTCTTCTCTGCTACTTCTGCCACCACACTAACTCTACTACTAATTCTACTATTATCTTACAACTGTACTTCTGTTCTGATCTGGTATGGTGCTATGCTTATCGGACCATGCTGTCGCCACCTTCCTAGCCATTCAGTTCTTATTGGCCCCAGTTTCAATGCTCCACGTGTCGACTCATGGACCCCTATTGTATTTATTCTTTCCTGTCTTTCTTTTGGTTTCCTTGACCTTTAGGTTCGCAGTAAAGGTCGGCAGTGGGCTGTGCTGAAATAGGCTAGCTAGTATCTAAACTCTAAGCCTGTCGTTTGGCTGAAGGGTTCCTGTCTCATATTGGAGAAAATGTTTGCTGTCTCTGTTCTAAGAATTTGTTTGATGTTCGAGGACCCATCACAGCCTTTCATCAAAATTTGTGATACATCTGAGGCTGTGATTAATTACATATATACAATATTATTAGTCTTTATTATTAACACAATTAAAAAGGCTATTTCAATAATATGTTGGCCAATAGTAATGTTTATCGTATCTTAGAAGTTCTTGTAATTAATTATAGAATGTATCAGTCTAATGAATGAGTAAATATAAAAAGGGTATGTATCATTCTAATACACTATCCTGTATTACAGAAAGGTTGTTTTTTAATTTAAATGCATGGTCTAATTAAAAAAAAAAAAGTACATATATCAAGATTTTGATTATGGCTTCAATATATATTAGTGATCATTTGATTCCTGTTTTATATATATTCTATGCTAAAAAGTACTAAAACCCTAGTTTTATACATGAAAACCCAGTTTATATATATATATATGTTTGATCCTTACATATTAATCTTAGATTTTTGAGGCATGCAGTTAAACATTATTTAAATATTATGTAATCTAGATTAAGAAGAAAACACAATATTATATGAGAAAAAAATACCATCTTGCCAATATTAATCATATATTAATTCCACCCATGATCAAAATCTAAATCGCCAATCACCAAAATACATATTGAATTTTGTCCTGTTATATCAGGATCAGATCATCAACTTCATTAACCAAAATACATATTGAATTTTGTCCTGTTGTATCAGGATCAGATCATCAACTTCATTAATTTGTCCAACTCTTCCTTACCCCTAATTTCCTCCTCTTTCTTTCTATCTATCTATATATGTATATATCTATATACCAACTTCTTTTTCTGGTGAGATCTCCTCCATTCTCTCCCACTTTTTAATGTTTCGTTATTTTCTCTGTCAGATCCAAACCCTCTCTTCACAAAATTATATTTACTTTGTTGAAGATCACAGGCACACCCATCAACATCCCTCTCTCTTTCAACCTCATGCATGAAAGCATTGAATTCCTACCTCTCTTTGTTGCTTCTCCAACAGGTAACTACTACTTGAACTAAACACTACCCATCATCACTTCTCTCTTGATCTCTCACCCTCTTCTAGTTTTCTGATCTTATAATTTAGTTCAGAGAATTACTAGTAGTAATAGTAGAGATGACGTCTTCAGGCAATAGTGCTTCTCCGGCAAAGCTGCCGGTTTCCGGAGATAACAAGGGCTCCTCCGGCACCGGTGGTGATGGCGGGCCAAAGACTGAGCACCTGAAGCCACCGGAGCAAGGGCTTAAGTGTCCAAGATGTGATTCTCCCAACACCAAATTCTGTTACTACAACAATTACAGTCTCACACAGCCAAGACACTACTGCAAGACTTGTAGAAGGTACTGGACCAAAGGAGGTGCTTTGAGGAATGTTCCTATAGGTGGAGACACCAGAAGGAACAAGAAGATGAAATCAAATTCTTCAAGTGTCTCTGGTTTAGATTCTAAGAGCTCAACTTTTTCCTCATCAGAGACCTCTGGCTTCGAAATCTACCATAGAATCTCTCCAGCAGCCATGGAGTTTCAGCTTGGTGGCCTAATTCCTCATTTCCCAGGACTTCATTCTTCATCAATACCTGGTTCTTTTGATCAACTAGCTTCTGCTACTGCTGCTAATCCTTCTTGTTTGGAATCGTCGGTGAGGCCCAGTTCTTTAATGGGCACTTTTAATCATCCAGTTTCTTCAGCTATCAGTGGGGGATTTAATGGGAGAATTCAAGAGGTGGGTGGTTCTTTAATGAATTTTAACAGTAGTGGTTTTGCATCTCCAATAGAGTCTTTGAGTTGTATAAACCAAGATATGCACTTGAAGCTTCAACATCAGAGATTGGGATCATCAGTGATGTTTGGTGCTGAAGGTAATGATCAGAAGGAGAGCAGTACTGTTAGTACTTGTCTTCCTGGTGGTGCTATACTTGAAGAAGATCAAATAACTTCATCAAAACCACAACCCATTTCATTTCAGAATCTTGAGATCTTAAAACCAGTGCCTAATTGTGGTGTAATTAGTCACCCAATTAGAACCACAGATTGGTTTTTTGAGATCAACTCCTGCACACCAACCACCACAAGCACCACTACTGCCAGCACCAATTACAACAGAAAGGTAGATGGTAATACAAGAAACTGGAGCAATGGAGTTCAATCTTGGAATGGTTTAAACCAATTTAGTAGCCTTCCCTAGTACTGTTAGAGTTGAAAGAAAAAAAAAACCCAATCAGAAACCTGTCTCAGATTATTTTTTTTTCTTTGTTTAATTCATCCTTTTTTGTCCCCTTCATGTTTGGGATGCAACTCAACATGATCATGAAGGTTATTTATAAAAAGTTTTTTTGTAGGTTTGAGGGTAATTGCTATTGATGTTAATTACTGGTGCCTTCTTTGGTCTAATTAGCTCTTTCTAGTGCGCTTCTTCTGGGTTCCGTAGAGTGTTGCTGTTCAAGGTAGCAAGAAAGAAAGTAGAATTAATTGAAGTAGAAATATTTTATAATATAATTTGCTCTTTCGCATGTTATATATATATATATATGTTTTGTTTATTTCTTATCGAAGTGTCTTTCTCATACAGCCTCCTCTTGGCTTATTGCAATTCTTGGGATCAGTTATATAATGAGACAATATATGTATATTAATTGAATTCAGCAGACTTCATGACATGTATGTTTTTAATTTCTTTTATTTATGTACAATCATTTGTTAGAGAAGTTAATTGGCTTCATCTCTATATCTCATTTGTATTCTCTGGCTCTTCCTCTCCTATTGAGCAAACTTAAAAATAAAAAAATAAAAAAATAAAAAAAATGAAACAAAGAAACAAAAGAAGGAAGAAAGAAAGAAAGAAAGAAAAAGAGTAACTTGTACTTGTCTAAGCAAACCTTAGGTTCCTTTCACTTTCCCTTTGCCTGCTTTTGATCATAATAACAAGGTACGTCTGAAAAAGTGGTGGATTTTGAAAGTGTATAGTCTCGAATACTAGACTGTCAAATTAAACATATATTTTGAATGAATGTGAGAGAGAGAATATTAAGCTTAGCTTAGGGCTCTTTGAATGGGAAACATGCATGTTTTCTTCTTTAAGGTCTTGGAGCATGAGCCCTCCCCATGCTGCCCATCAAGCATCTTATGCTCTATATGGTAAATTTTACTTTTGCTTTTCTTTCCTTCACCAATTCTAGAAAGTAAGAAAAACATATACATACATATATATATATATATATATAAATGTATGTATAGGTCCTAAAGCCCCTTTATTTCTTCACTTAATTATTTGTGATTTTAACACCGATTTAGCTGTTTGTCATTAAATTAATAATTCATTTGCTTCTTGAACTGGGTCCTTCTAATCTTAATGGCATTAAACATAAGTGAATATATAGCAAGTTGTTGATGTTTCCTTGATATGTAATCTTCTCCTTTTTTCTTCTTCTTCAGCTATTTAATTCTCTGCAAGTATGTATGCAGTTGCTTGTACTGGGTTCATGACTGGCAGTAGTACTAGAAAGAACTGCTGCCTCCACTTTAACCCAACAGCATTACTGGAGAAAGCTGAAACATTTAAAGAACATGTTAGCTTCCACATACCTATATATATATCTAGTGTCTCTATCAGCCATAATTAATTAGCTATGTCATGATATGATCTAATCTAGTATTTCAAAATTCGATTCGTTTGAGACCTTCGGGTATAGACTGCCGGTACTTGATAGCTATATAGCAAGGCGTTATTCATCTTGATTTTAAATTTTATAGGTACTTTTCTGTGCTACTTTAGTAGTAGTAGTAGTAGTAATAGTAATAGTAGTATTGCGCGCCTCATCTCTCAGTGTCTCTCGCTCTCTCTTGGGTTTCTCTGATGTATATTCTTTCCTTCGTATCATCAAAATTGTCTTCAGTTGAAGGGACAAAATCTTCTGACATTCCCTCCTATATATATATTTGAATCCCGTTATTTAATTTGCATTTCACAAGATAGCTACTTGCTTTTTTACCAGTTTTTCTTCGATTCTTTTGGGTCAGTAGTAATTTCGTTACTCTTCATTCTGGTTTGACAAGCCGTTAATATAGAAGTGATTTCATTCTTACTTTTTCTTGGACCAGCCAGTGGATCAGCCACATATGTGTACTGAACGCCAAAAACGTATCATTTTCTCAACTATATTGGATTGGGTTAGTGAATTCATTTTTTTAATGTGTTGTTATATTAATATTTAAAATTAACAGTTTTATTCACATTAATCTAGCCCTTCCTTTTTATTTTCTATATATTGAGGATAATATTTGTTGATGCAAAAGTTGATCAACACCAAATAATAATAAATTAGAAGAGACGTGCGGAGCTGAAATATGCCAAATTGTTTATTCACATGTTGTATTCCTGTCTGATTTGTAGTGTCTAGTAATGCATATAAATCAGTTGTACCAATGTGTCTTATTTGGACACTAGTATTGCCTTCACAGAGTGAACAACTTTTAATAAAACTAACCAGACTAGTCTTCAGGCTGAAAGGTGGGGTAACAATCGACCCGCTTAAATACTGTTAAGAAAGCTCACTGACAACCTTAATACTCTGTTTCTGTTCTTAACAGTTAAGTTGTTTTGTGTCAGAAAGCTGTTATAAGCGTTAAGATAGTTAGCTTCTTGTTAGTGTGAGTCGTTAAGTTTGTTATATGAGCTGTCAAGTGTAGCCAATGAATGAGTGCGATGTAATAGTTATCCAGTGTATAAATACAAGAAGCTCTACTCTATTATTAGAGTTTTTAGAGCTATTTTCTTCACAGATAGTATCAGAGAAAACGCCATGGCTGGATCTTCTACCAATGCTCCCTCTCATAATTTGACTCAGACGCTGCAATCAAGATCAGCGACAAACAACATGTTTGGAGGAAATCGGAGTCAAGCAATGGCTGTTAAGCTTGACACAAGCAATTATCTATTGTGGAAGTCACTTGTTCTTCCGATCATAAGAGGACATAAGCTAGAAGGATTTATTCAAGGAACAAATCCATGTCCGTCTGCAACAGTTTTTGGTGAAGAGAATGAAGTTCTATCAAATCCGAATTATGAGGATTGGGTGAGTCGTGACCAGTTGCTATTAGGATGGTTACTGAACTCACTAACTGAATCTATTGCTTCTCAGATCATTGGTGTATCTACACCACAAGGAGCTTGAGAAGCCATTCATGTCAATAGTATCGTATATGTGAATAGTATCGTATATGTGAACAGTAACGTATACATGAGTAGTTGTGTACACTTGAATATGTATGTGAAGTTGTCTGCCTTGCTTATTATGCTGTGTCGACTCCCATCATTTTGCATGAATAGAACCATATACATAAATAATATCGTATATATGAATAGTACTATATGTGAATAGTATCATATATATAAATAGTGTCATACACGTGAATAGTTTATACATGTGAGTGACATTATATCTCGGGAAAGGCTTCTCTGATGTGGAAGATCAGTCAAGGGCGCAACCACAGAGGATACCAAGAATTTCTCATCAAAACCTTAAGAGGATATTTCTCATCAAAACCTTAAGAAGATATTTGGCAGGTTCTAGCTCAATATGTCCACTCTAATTTATTATTATTTAGTGTTATTCAAATTTTGCATCAACAATATCTACTTCTGATGGCAGGGAGGATGCAGTTTAGGAACTTAGAAAAAGTTTCAATTTGTAGGTTAGGAACTAGTTGTTGGAACTTATGTTATTAAGTTTAATGTCACAACCATATAGTGACATATTGAAAGTTGAGAAGTCTTAAAACTTTGTTTTTATATTACAAATCTCATGGGACTTAAAACTTTAAGAGGATATTGCGAAGTCTGGAGTGTCAACAGATTTGGGTACATCATTCTGGAAAATCTTTAACGGCATGTTGCCGTTAAACATTTTATGTCGTGACATTCATTCCAAATTAAATAAAAGTTTATGTCGTAAATATGACAAATAATTAATTTTGGTGCATTAGATTTATATATCTATATATAGTTATGTTAGAAACTACTCAATTCAAAAGTTATAATTGTCAAATAACAGTCTAATAGTGCATATTAAATTATCATCAACACTCTCTTTTACGTGCAACTTCATCCTCTAAGTAGAGAGCCAAAATCGATAAAAGAGATAGAATATGAGAAATATCAATTAATTATGCAACTTAAAAACATGCAAATGTTAAAACCGGCCTCTTGCAAAATCAAAGCTCTGATATCATGTTAAAAAGCACTCAACCCAAACGCTATAACTGTCAAATAAGAGTCTAACAATGCATATCAAGCTTTCATCAAGAAGTTTCATGTACGGTGTACACTATCCTTTTTAATTTTCTATTGTGAATAAACCTATTTTTTAAAGTAAAGACAGGATCACACTTCGAAAATACACTTAATTAAGACATACATTTTATATCATTGTGATGAGATTGATAAATAATTAAAAAAAAAATCATGAATGCCAGTCAGCATCTTGAAATAATCAATTGTTTGTTCCTATGATGAGGGGGAAAGTCGTTGCCAATTGTCATGGGGGCTAACTAAAAGTGGCCTGGAGAAAAACATTTCCCATACACAAAGGAAACCGATCATCAAATAATAAACATGCACACACACACACACACACATATATATATATATATATATATATATAAAATAGCTGTCCGAAGAACAGAAACGCGTGAGTTACGCGAGAACTCAGGTGAGACTTTTGCTCTCAATGCCACTGTCAATTTTCAACAAACTGCAAGAACCTCATGACCACCCAGCCCATCTAAATCTCTACACCATATCTTTATTTATGTACAATAAGAATTTTCTACTGAGGTGATCTAATAATAAACCATAATTGGTCTACATTGATATTCAATTTAAACATTTAAAGCGTACATCCATTATATACACCGGTGAATTGCCTCGAGTTTTTCTTAATCAGATTCACATGTCTTGGAACCAAGTGGGCATCTAATTGTGACGTGGATCTCGTGCATGAATTCCAACGGCTTCATGCTTTGGCACACACCATTCAACAAACATTATGCACCTTGTGTTGCAACTAGCTAGCTGCATATTTCATATATACATAATTAATTGTGCGCTGACGGACGTTTTGTCTGCAACGTAATTGATTCATCGACAGGCTGTGTGGAGGAAGGAGAAGAAGAAGAAAACAGAATATGTAGTTTTGTTTCGTTTCGGTTTTGTTGTTGTGTTTGGTAGTAGAGGTGACGAGTTAAGGGAAGGAAGCGAGAAAAATGCTTTAAGGTCTTTCGTCGTTGTCAGTTAAATCGTCACTCGATCCCCCTTTTCAATTTCTGCTTTCTCCCCAATTCTGTAAGTTTCACCACCGACCCTTTTACGATGCGTACGTTTCGCTTCCTTGCCCCAAATCTCGCTTGTCTTCTCTTCTTTAATTATGCCTGCAATAACTTTCAGGTTTTTCTTTAAATTATATATATAATCTTGATTACAAAACAAACAATTAAAATTACTTAACTTATCATTCTCCCGTCTTGTTTATATATGATTAATCATCCTCACTACAATCTAGCTAGTTTGAAGAATGGGTTGCCACCTCTTGCATCAAATGGGTCAATCAGGGGCTCTCATTGGCTTTTAAAATTTCGTTTAACTTTAATTTGAATATTTTAAATATGATGACGACTTCATTTGAGACCATAAATGATCATAAGAATTGAATTATGTTTAACTTAACTTCCTAAAAAAAAAAAAAGTGGTGCTTGATCCCATCCTTTCTTTTGTGCTTTTCAATAGCAGTAAACAACTAGCTAGTCGACACTAATGGATGCTAATAATGGATGCTAATAAAGGGCTTTTGACTAGATTATCACAAAAAATTAAAAAAAAATTACAAATGTCGTTGAAATATAAATTATAACCCATTTGTCATAAGTTACCAGTCAATAGATGACAATGACGCTACGTGAATCCCAAATTTATTGATTGGGCGCCACTTCTAAAAATTAAAGGCGTCTTCTTGAAAGTTGTCTTTATAAAAAAAAATTAAAAATCATCGGTGGCATTCAGTCAGCAGATCTAAAATTCACGTGACATTACATTATTTGTTGATTGGGTGTCGATTGGTCAACTTAAGATAAATGAGTCATTATTTTTATTTTAATGACATTTGTGAATTTATTTTAATTTTATGTAACAGTCAAGTACGAAGCCATGAAATTAAGTTCAACTTAATATATATAAGCGAGTTAACATTAGAGAGTGGGCTTCGATGTTTCCTCAATAATTTGACATATGCAACTTTAAAATTCACCTCTCTTTTAAGCCAAAAAAAAAAAAAAAAAGCTTTTACTATACAAAATGATACCTATGCTACATAATATAATTGGAGCAGTGGATGTATTGTGACATAAACATGGGTATCATATCTGAAACATGGGTGTATTATAGTTTGTTGTAGCATTCCTCCTTGCTACTAATTTAATTAGACTACAAAAATGGTGTTTTTATGAGTATAGAAAGAACAAAGAACAAATCTCAGTATTAATCCTATCCGTTGTTACATATAAAAATAAATTGAAAAGAATATTAGAAAGATGATCTCAAAGATATATAAGAAGAGGA
The DNA here is from genome assembly GCA_035771175.1 of Paratinospora sagittata. Lineage (NCBI taxonomy): Eukaryota > Viridiplantae > Streptophyta > Magnoliopsida > Ranunculales > Menispermaceae > Paratinospora > Paratinospora sagittata. The sequence goes on from CM069594.1 coordinate 35,766,340, forward strand.
TCAACTAAAAAGGCATCATCTAATTGTTAGGCATCTCCACCTTTTTATTTTATTTTATTATTATTATCAGTTTTCTGACATTTGAGATGTCACACTTAGGTTACACACAATGTCCTCTACTCAGTGTGATGAGTATCTCGTAGAACATACTTTAGCCATTATGAAACCATAATATTGTCTTATCCCAGTACACAGCCCACTCAACAGTGTCTAATACCTCCGGGATTATTTATCCATACTATTCATCATGAATAGTATTGTGAGTACCCCGCAAGGCATACTCCAGCCATTATGGAACCATAATATTGTCCTATCCCAGTACACAACCCACTCAATAGTGTCTAGTACCCCCGGGATCATTTGTCCATACTATTGAGTGGGTTGTGTACTGAGATGAGACAATATTATGATTTCATAATGGCTGAAGTATGCCTTGCAGGGTACTCATCACCCTGGGTAGGGGACACTGTGTGCAACTCAGGCGCGACATGAGAAGTATTCTCATTTTCTTTGAGCGAAATTAATCTTCTCGGACTCAGACATTGTAAAGGCATTTAAGCTGGAATTTCCAATAGGGATAGATAAATAGGACGAGCCCAAGCTCGAATTCGAAACCTGAACTTCAACCTCACTTATATTCAATTTCTCAATTAAATAAGCTATCAACCTCACTTATATTAGAGTCTCCTCAGTTCTCTATGCCTTAGCATGAAAAATAAAAATAAAAACTAATTAAGAGGCTAAGGCTGCACTTGAATTATGATTCAAATACAAGAATATAATTCGAAAATGAAAATTTAAAAATGAAAACATGTTTGTTTGTTTTTTTTGATAAAAAGGGTATCCAAATAGCAAACCAAGTAGGACATACATATTGAAATTTTGAAGCAGAGCGTTGCAAAATAATTAAATAAATAAATTATATTGTATGTGTTTGTGCGAGGGCAAATTTTTTTAATATTAAAATATTTACTAATTAAGAATCTACAGAATAAACTAGGATTAGTCAAATTATTTCAAGGTTCTTGACACCTTGGCGACACATTCTTATCAAGATAAGCCTTAGAGAGGGCCCAATGACATGATTACCTTTCAAAAAAAAAAAATTTTATAAATGTTATTCACATACAAATAATGACTCATTTACCATACTTTACTGTTCATTGCACAATCAGCATGCCAAACAAGCGCCACGTCAGCGCGGAGGTGACATTTTTTTTTAGGTGAAGGGAAGGCGTCTTTTTTTCACAATTTTTTCTTTTTAACGTGAAGGGAATGCGTCTTTTAAAAAGACGCATTCCCTTCAAATTTTTTTTTTTACAAGTGCAAGGGAAGGCGTCTTTCCACGTAAAAAAAAAAAATTATCTCATCTGCCTTTCTTCTTTGAAGATTTTGGTCCTACAGACACTTTACCAGGAGTGAAATTCTCCTTGTCCGGAGTTAAAATTTCTTCTTCTCTATCTGAATCAGAGAAAAGAACCTTTGCAACCTTGTTCTCTTTGCCTTCATACTTGTTTTCTGCATTGAATTTGACATCATTTCTAGCTACCCTGTTGCTCTTTTCTATGCTCCTGACTGTCTGAAGATTAAGCAAGCCACTGGATTTTCCTCTTCTAGACCAAAGATTTGGAGCATCAAGCTTCTGGCTCAATGCCCTTGGAGCATCAAACTGATAGAAATTTTAAACTGAAACCAATTCATTCATTCAGCATAACATTAGAAGATACAACAACCCAATTTAGAAAACACTCCCGATCATACAAAAACCCCAAAGATCAGAACAAAAAATAGTCACAAAACACCCAAAAAACCACTGCCCATCTCAATTCAATCAAAAGTACATAATTTGAAAAAAAAAAAAAACATATATCATCATCTAACTCATTTCCACCTTTAAGAACAACTTCAAGACCATATCCAACACACCCAAATCAAATAACTCAAAAATAAAATAAATAAATAAAAAGTAAATAAATAATGTCATTAACACAAAAAGATTCTCATTCTTAAAAACACAAAAAAATAATGTCATTAACAATTATTTCTCACCCAATTTTCTACATTTTAATTCCAAGAATCCATTAAGGCCTCGCGTGAAATTTCTCTTCTTCTTCTTCTTCCTCTTCTTCTTCTTCTTTTTCTTCTTCTTCTATATTTGCTTCGGGTGGTAATGGGTTTTCAATAACAGGCGATACAAATGAGTTCTCAAGATCAAAAGCTCGACTCAAAGTAACCTAATGCAGCCTGTAGATCCTAGTTGAAGCACAAATCTCAAAGTACCCAATTCCGACAGATTTCATGAGATAATTTTTTTTTTACGTTCAAAAGACGTCTTCCCTTTCATTGTAAAAAAAAAAAAATTGATGGGAAGGCGTCTTTTCAAAAGACGTCTTTCCTTTCACTTGTAAAAAAAAAAATTTGTAAAGGGAATGCGTCTTTTTCACTTAAAAAAAATGTCACATTCGCGCTGACGTGGCGCTTATTTGACATGCTGACTGTGCAATAAACAGTAAAATATGGCAAATGGGTCATTATTTGTATGTGGATGACATTTGTAAAAAATTTTTTTGAAGGGTAATCATGTCATTGGCCCCCTTAGAGAGCCATGTTAATCTCGATTAAAACCGTAGGTGCGAACGAAGATTTCTACCGTAAGATCACATTAACAAGATCAAAAAATCCGAAAGTCCCACCATCAGATTCATCGCTCGCACGTACACTCAAATCGTACTAAATCTCTGCCCATTCGTAAGACAAATGGCTGCTACATCAGCACTATATATGTATAGTAGCAGCCAAAAACCAGAGGAAGAACAGAGCGAGAAGAATCAGAGAAAGAGGGAAAATAAATAAATGTCGCAGCTTTCGGTTCGAGCGGCAGGTAAAAACAACATCGATCAATTCGAACAAAGCTAATGATCTCTGATAATCATTTAATCGAACACTTCTTGTACGCTTGTGTTGCAGGAAGAAGCTTATATCAATGGAGATCTCGCGTTTCACCAATCGGAGCCGCTCACTTCTCCACTGCCACCGAACCATCTCCAAAGCACGCAACTCCTTCTTCTGTAGGCTTCGATTTTGAACGCTAATCTCTTAGAATCTTCTTCTTTTCTTTTCTTTTCTTTTTTACCTAATTATCAACAATATTTGTATAGCTTGTGTTTTTGTTTTTGGTTGTAAATGTTATGATTTGTTGTTATTGAATTGTTAAAGCTAAGGGTTCGGAATCTTATTGGAGGGGAATTTGTGGATTCTCAAGCGACTGAAACGATCGATGTTCTAAACCCTGTGAGAGCTTAGATTCTTACTTCTTTCTTTCTCTGTTTTTGATTGAAATGACTTTGAGACGAATTAATTACGGGAATCTATGTTGATTACGGAAAATTGGGGTATTTATTGTTTGATTTTGGTTGTTATCTTTGCTTTTTGGTAGGCTACGCAAGAAGTAGTTTCTCAAGTGCCATTAACTACTAGTGAAGAGTTCAAAGCAGCAGTTAGCGCCGCTAAACAGGCCTTTCCATCATGGAGAAACACGCCGATCACTACTCGTCAGCGCGTCATGCTCAAGCTTCAAGAGTTTATTCGTAGAGACGCAGTAAGTAGGCTATACAGAAAGAATTTTATAAATAGATGAGCTTTTATCAATCAAGTTTTCTCATTTCTAAAAATACATAACAAAAATTGTGTTGTCGTTGATAAAATGCTTGTCTATTCAGGATAAACTTGCCTTGAATATAACGATGGAGCAGGGGAAGACATTGAAGGATGCCCACGGTGATGTGTTCCGCGGACTAGGTTAGAACATGTGTCATTTGATTTTTCATACATTTATTGATGTCTGATTAAATGTTTAGGATTTTTTAAATTTCTTGTGAAGAATTGGGTTCACTGTTGTAGAGGTGGTGGAACATGCCTGTGGGATGGCAACTTTGCAAATGGGGGAGTTTGTTTCCAATGTGTCGAGTGGGATCGATACATACAGTATTCGGGAGCCACTTGGAGTTTGTGCGGGAATTTGCCCGTTCAATTTTCCTGCAATGATTCCACTATGGGTATGAATTTTGGTCCAGTTTTTTTTTTCTAATTTCTCATTTTGTTGAAATATGATTGGCATGGAGCCAATGCCGTTGGTTTCTTAAGTATTTAGATCGGTCATGTTTCATTACTAGTCCAAGTAGATATGTTACGGCATGTCGTGAACTTGATAAGCCTTAATTTTTGGCTTATGAGAGGCAGAAATCTATGTCTTTAACTTAAATGACTGCTGTTCTTGTTTATGAATTTCACAGATGTTCCCAATGGCAGTCGCTTGTGGTAACACTTTTGTTTTAAAGCCATCAGAGAAAGATCCAGGTGCGTTACACCCTTGCACGTGCATTATCCATAGCATCATTCTGTGAACAATATTGTACTTCAAATTATTATTATTATTATTATTTTATTTGTTCCACAATCTTTTTTGTCAATCGTTTTCTGGATGAAGTCATTTGTTGATTTGGTGTTTTTTCAGGTGCTTCTATGATACTTGCAGACTTAGCAATGGAAGCTGGATTGCCTAATGGGGTCTTAAACATAGTTCATGGCACCCATGTGAGTTTGCCATAGTAATTCGTTTCAGTATAGAATCTTACTTGTTTGATGCACTCGCTCTTACCTTTCAAGTCGCAAAGCATTTTTAAACTGATATCTAGATAATTATAAGGTTCTCTTAGATGTAGGCCAAGAATGCATTTAGATGTTCTCATTGCCATTTTGTCATCATTTGTCCTGTTTTTGACACTGTGAGCTTGATGCTTCATTTGGCAGGATGTTGTTAATAATATTTGTGATGACGACGACATTAAAGCTATATCTTTCGTTGGTTCAAATACAGTAAGTTCAACCCTAACCTTTGATTGGTAATAGATTTTGACTTGTTATATATTTCTTCTTCAAACTATGGCATTGTATAGATTTGATGTATAGCATTACACATTATACTCTATGAATCTGTTGTCATCCATCAAAGGTTTTGAAATCAATTTGTTCTTTGCAAGATACTTCAAGCTAAAGAGAATACTTTCTTTTTTGTGGCCAAGTGGTTAGACTCAGTTTTTGTTGTGTTGAAACTCGTCAAAATCAACAGTGGCATAAAAGTGTTATCCCAACCACCTTGTGTCAGTTATACAAATATGCTTTTGGTAATAAAATGAAAGAGGACCAACTAAGACAGTTTGGTCATATACAACAAAGACCATTAGATGTACAATTTATAAAGAGTGGAGGAACAGATACATGCAGTCGCGGAAGAGGGTTTCTTGAGGTGAACTGAGTTGTATTCACCTTTTTTTATTTTGCTGCGTAATATTCACATGGAAGATGCATCATTTGGCAATGAAGAGCCTCAATAGTCTTTATTCTTATTTTGTTCCTTTATTTTTAAAGGCTGGCATGCATATTTATGCAAGAGCAGCAGCTAAGGGGAAGCGTGTGCAGGTATCACTGTTTGTTTAGTGGGCATGTCTTTGTGAAAACCTTTTCGTATCATATTTCAATATTTTGATGTCTTCACTTACACACTTTTGTCTTCAGTCAAATATGGGAGCAAAGAATCATGCAATTATTATGCCTGATGCAAGTGTGGATGCTACTCTGAATGCTTTGGTTGCTGCTGGATTTGGTGCTGCAGGGCAAAGGTGCATGGCTCTAAGTGTGGCTGTTTTTGTTGGTGACTCAAAACCATGGTAGTACCATTTAGTCACGCGATTTTTCTTGTGCATGTGTTAAAATTATATTCTACAATTAGATTTCACTTTCTTCATACTTATATGCTAGTATCTTTCTTTTATACTTTCTGAGTTAATATAGTGTGTTTGTGTTAACTTAGCAAATTTGCACTCATAGACATGTGCAAACATTCAATAATACATGGAATAGTTCTTTTTCAAAAGATTAGTTTTGTGATAGATGTAAAGTTCACTATTTATTCTAATGAATGGATCCCCGACTACATATTTTTTTAGGTTGGAAGGGCTTGTGGAGCGTGCCAAAGCACTTAAAGTAAATGCAGGGCATGAACCAGGCACGGACCTTGGTCCAGTAATTAGCAAACAGGTGCACACATGACTTGGCAAGCTCGATGACTGACCTATTTTTTTGGTGATTTTTTATCTGATTGAGATTTTAGTCCACCAGTGTTTTAGAATTTTTAAACATGCAGTATACCTGTAAAGTGTAAACAGCAAATGCAGAAGAATTAGATCAGCCTTACTCCTATTTTTAATTTTTTGGGTGTCATATTAGCGACAAAACTCACTAATGTTTAATGCAATCAAATACATGGGCATAGTTCTCTGATCAGATCTATGTTTGTGGTATGTCCATATAGGAACTTCAAATGTGCGATTTCTGTTTTATTTGGTTTTAATTGACAACTTTTTTTTTGTCCTTAGGCAAAGGAACGAATTTGCAGATTGATCCATAGTGGTGTTGATAATGGTGCAAGACTTGTGCTTGATGGGAGAAATATTGTGGTATGTATTTGTATACTTCTTTTCTGTCATGTCTAACCTCTATTTCCAATACCATGCATTCTGTTTTATGCCTAGATCAAATCCTTTATACGAGTTAGTAATTTCTTGGACAACACAAAAATGTCTTATGTTTTTCTACTGGTAAAGCACCTTTAATCAATTTCACTAGAAGGTAGAATTGACTTTTACGAAATGCTATAATCATGAAGCTTGGACAAATCATTAAAGATTTTCAGTTGGACATAGCCACACATTGGTTTCTTGTAGTAAGCATGGTTGTGATTGCAATGTTGAATCTCAAAGGTCTTGATTGAAAGCAACACACTACTTATTATCCAAACGGACCAAACCTGTTATCTTCCTAAAGTGAAATCCTCTATTATCACGTTTGAGTAGATCTCTGGAGTTTGCTCCTTGCTGCAAGTATGACGATCCATTGTATCTGAATCATAGGCCCCGGTTGGTCTTTTTGCACATACTTGTGTAACTCCATAATCTTAGCATTTGTCATGTCTACACAAAATGTTTTCTACACATGGCCGCCTCAACTTGAAAAAGCTAATTGGAGGCAAACATGGTGTTATAATTTTGCTTGTCTAGTTTTCTGCACAAAATGTATACTACACAGGCCCTTGACTAATCTCCATATGCGCCATATTAGCAGCTTTTGTCAGACCATCACACCTATAAACTAAACAATGTAAAACGGGCTTTTCCACATTTATAATCTATGGCAGATAGATTCCTTCGTGATGCGTGGTATTAGTTTTGTCATTAATTGAGTGTGAGTATAGGAGAATTGTTCCTATAATTAGATCTACTTATCAAAGCCCATGGAAATTTATTAGCACCTTGCTTTCTGAGTTCTTCCCTCACATGATCCCTAGATTGGGAGATGGCCACTCATTTCGCTTCTGGGAAGATCAATGGATTGGTGACTCCCCTTTAGCTGATATGTTCCCAAGACTATACCATCTCTCACCTCTCCCAAACTACCCTGTTGCATCTTTCCTTTTATCAGCCAATTCGCAAGATACTAACCTTTGGAACCTTCATCTCCCTCAGATTTTAACAGTTGGTCAACAAGCTGAATTAGGATCCTTATCATCCTTGTTGAACTTTTAGGACCTGATAGATTTTCTTGGTCCCTTCACCCTTCTTCCACTTTCTCATGCAACTCATTTTTTCAATATCTTATTGAGGATGAGTGTCACACCCTGGGTTGCGCAGCGTGCCCCCTACCCAGGTGCGGGCGCACCACCACGACCTCAGCCGTGTGGCGAACGCCTAGCCATTATGGATCCATAATATTGTCTCATCTCGGCCAGCCACGCCACACAAGGACGCCGGTCACCGAGATCATTTATCCCCCTGCACAATCCACAGCACAGCTCAATGGGTACTCAAGTTGCGAAATCTAACCTTATGAGGAAGAGGTTGCGAGTTCGAACTTGGGGGAGGCCCTCCCTGTGCTGTGGATTGTGCAGGGGGATAAATGATCTCGGTGACCGGCGTCCTTGTGTGGCGTGGCTGGCCGAGATGGGACAATATTATGGATCCATAATGGCTAGGCGTTCACCACACGGCTGAGGTCATACATAAGGCCTTTTTGTCACACCCTGGGTTGCACAGCGTGCCCCCTACCTAGGTGCGGGCTCAATGGGTACTCAAGTTGCGAAATCTAACCTTATGAGGAAGAGGTTGCGAGTTCGAACTTGGGGGAGGCCCTTCCTGTGCTGTGGATTGTGCAGAGGGATAAATGATCTCGGTGACCGGCGTCCTTGTGTGGCGTGGCTGGCCGAGATGGGACAATATTATGGATCCATAATGGCTAGGCGTTCGCCACACGGCTGAGGTCATACATAAGGCCTTTTTGTCACACCCTGGGTTGCACAGCGTGCCCCCTACCCAGGTGCGGGCGCACCCCCTCGGGGCGAACGCCTAGCCATTATGGATCCATAATATTGTCCCATCTCGGCCAGCCACGCCACACAAGGACGCCGGTCACCGAGATCATTTGTCCATATTATTCACACTCCCATGAATAATATAGGGCCTCCCCCAAGTTCGAACTCGCAACCTCTTCCTCATAAGGTTAGATTTCGCAACTTGAGTACTCATTGAGCCAAATGGTTCAATGGATACTCAAGTTGCGAAATCTAACCTTATGAGGAAGAGGTTGCGAGTTCGAACTTGGGGGAGGCCCTATATTATTCATGGGAGTGTGAATAATATGGACAAATGATCTCGGTGACCGGCGTCCTTGTGTGGCGTGGCTGGCCGAGATGGGACAATATTATGGATCCATAATGGCTAGGCGTTCGCCCCGAGGGGGTGCGCCCGCACCTGGGTAGGGGGCACGCTGTGCAACCCAGGGTGTGACAATGAGTCCTTCCATTTTCTTCCCAGTGTATCATATGTGAGTGCTCATATTCCATCCAAAGTAAAGGTTTTTGGGTGGCTTGTGGCCCACAATAAGCTCAACACAGGCGATAATATTCAAAAAAGATTTCCTCATATGACGCTTCTCCCACAGTGTTGTCCTCTTTGCTTTTAGAATGAAGAAACCGCAAATCATTCATTCTTGAGGTGCTCCTTCTCTATTAGATTGTGGGGGGAGTGGCTTAAGAGACTTGGTGATAGGTTCCGGATTCCGGACTCATGTGAAGATTGTTTCTCTCCTAACCATTGCCCTCAGCTGAGTAGCAAAGGAAAGAGTGTAATGAGGGTGGCGGTGATGGCAACCATTTGGTTGATTTGGTTGGATCATAACCGTATTTTTGAAGGTATCTCCAAAAGTGTTGATGTTCTAAGGAATGATGTCATTACCACAGCAAGTAGATGGGTTGTTGGCTTTAGGATGAATGGTGATTTTTCTTTGAGTGATTGGGTTAGAAATTGGGAACTGTGTATGCAGTAGAGGTTTTCATTTTAGTTCTTCTTTGTTTGTGGTTTGTATTTGTTCGTTTGCTTTTTCTTGTGTAGGTGGAAGAACTATGGTTCTCTACCATTTCCCCCCATGTTCTTCTTCTTGATGATTTAATATAATTGTTTGTTTGATCTCAAAAAAAAGAAGGTATTTATCTTAGAGTGCTTCAGTTTTGTGACTTGCAGCAGAAATTGCACTCTGCTTTTTAATAATGGCATGGATAAAACTCTTCTTTGCTTTATAAGATCTAAGAAGCAAAAGTTTCCATGGCCTCTCATTCACTACTTTAAATATATTATATGATAGCCATTAATGGTTTATTGGTTTGTAACTCTTTCAAATGGAGGAAATTGCTCAAATCTTTTGGATTCAATACAGGTACCAGGCTACGAGGAAGGCAACTTTATTGGTCCTACCATTTTATCTGATGTGACAAGCAACATGGACTGTTATAAGGTATATACTCTCCTATCTCCGTTTGTTCATTCATCTGTTCTCTAAAAATGGACCACCTCATTGTCCTCTACTTTGTTATATAGTTGAGTAGGAACAGTAGACCCTGGGATCAATTTGTGTAAGGCTTTGTTGTTTTGTTGGCCAGGAGGAAATCTTCGGTCCTGTTCTTCTTTGCATGCAGGTTTGCCAATTGCACCTGGTTATATTACCTCTTCTCTTGACTCCAATTACATGATTAACCAGTTGGATTGACACTTAAAACTTGTTTTATGCAGGCTGACAGCTTTGAAGAAGCAATGAACATTGTTAACAGAAACAAGTTAGTGCATACTTTACTCGTATTCATCCGTGGCTTGGCTAAAAGCACTTCTTAAATAAAAATTACTATCATCCTGTTGTTTCAGATATGGAAATGGTGCATCTATATTTACCAATTCTGGTGTAGCTGCAAGGAAATTCCAGAATGATATAGAAGCAGGCCAGGTGAACTCCCCAACCCCCCTCTCCTCGTTTTTGTTTTTTTTTTGTTTCGCTTCAAAGAGCAAGTACTTTTGTGTCCTGAACTGGGCTTTTTCTAAAATGTGGCCTCTAATTGGTTCAGGTTGGCATTAATGTTCCAATACCAGTTCCTCTGCCATTCTTCTCTTTTACTGGGTCCAAGGCATCATTTGCAGGCGATCTCAATTTCTATGGTCAGATAAACCTTCTTTTTCTTCTGGTCAATTATACATATCTATAATTTATTGAATTGGTTTTTATGTATTCAACAAGATCTTTGCATTCAGAGTAGCTTTGCTAATGGGTCTTGCATGTGCACAGGCAAAGCGGGCATGCAGTTTTACACCCAAATCAAAACAGTAACGCAGCAATGGAAGGATTTGGGAAGCCAGGGAGTGTCACTTGCTATGCCTACATCTCAAAGGACATGAACAAAAAAAACAAAAGTTCCCTCCACTGAGACCACTCGCTGCCAGTACACCCAGAGCTCAAATTGGTGTATAAGTTAATTGCATCTGGCTTGTGCTTGTGCTGTCTCACTAGTAAACAATCTCAAGATACTATTGTCGCAATGTTAAATAATAATGCTTTTTCTCCATTAAACCTTTGTCTCTCATAGCGCCGGGTTTTTTATTTTTCGGGGTAGGCATGTTTTCACTCTTTCTTTTTTGGTTCTGTTACGAGGTATCCTTATATTTGTCGGGTATGAGATTAGTTTTCGTTTGAGGCGGGAGCGGAATGGTAAATTTTTTTTAACGAGAGCACCTTTAGAACTCAAATCTTGAAACTTTTATATAACTTGAGAGTAAGCCTAAGCCAACTATTTTTGGTATGTTTGCAGTCTTTCATTAAGAAGTCGGTGATGATTCTCAATGTGAAGGGGGTGATAAATTAACTGGCGCCGAGCTGCATACACTTCAAGAGTTCTTTGGGACCTCAATTTCATGAGAATGATATTAATAATTTTTCTGCAGTTAAATTACTGAATTTGGGTATGCATGTAAACTGACCGACACCTTTATTCAAAATCAACATTCAACATGTGAAAAGGAAAGATGCCTCTTTGGAGGGAGTCCCTTCAGCGAGGTGTCCGTTGAGAATTAGTTAGGTAAGTCCGTAAGTGTGTAGCCAAAAAAAAAAGGGAGAATTAGTTAGGTATACAGTATACCATTTAAAAGATTACAAAAAAAAAGAAAAAGGGTCCCTAAGTATTTTTGACAAGTGTTTTTTTTCTTTTCAATAATTTGCATACAATACGGAAAGTAGTGGTTAAAGAGTTATAATAACGATAATGTTGCCAACTCCATGTCGTGGAAATCTAAAGGTCCTAAATTTAATTCTTATCACTGTCTTATTCCAATGAATAAGGAAGATTAATGGCTTCTCTGAAAATATAATCTGGTAATGAAGCTGGTTATACTATTGACAACTAACATTGTTTGTTCTTTAAAAAAAAAAAATAATGTTATGTGCCAAATAATACATGCATATTTGAATATAGTTTAAAAAATATATAGAAACGAGAGATACTAGTTATATATAATATAGAGAGATCAAATACACAACGGGGTGGTGGCGCAGTTGGCTAGCGCGTAGGTCTCATAGCATTAGAGTAATCCTGAGGTCGAGAGTTCGAGCCTCTCTCACCCCATTAAATATTTTTTTTCTTTTTCATTTGTTTGGGTTTGCTTGCTGAACAACCATAATGTATAGGAATCATGTAATAATGATTTTCATGGATAAGGTTTTCTTAAGATTCGATGATATAATTAATATTCCAATATCATACTACCACTAGTGCCTATCAACAATGGCTAATATGTAACGTGGTCTATTATAGGAAGGAACCCCAAAAAAAAAAAAAAAATTAGGTGACAAATGGGGCCATTTTAGAAGTTTTTTGAAAAAGACTAAGACTAAATTAAATATTTGGATGGGCAAAGTTTTTATCCAAAAATGATCTTTGTTTTAATGGTTCTTTATTTTTAAATTAGGAGAATTATTATATTACTATAAAAATTAGCTTTGCAACTCATTATGAAAAACCTCTAAAAAAATGATTATTCTCATAACTTTATTTTTTTAATATTTTAATTTTAGGAACAGTTGAAAAGATCATATCTTTTCATGCAATATATAACTCTTATTAATTATATATATATATATATTTGTTGATAATTCGGACTGAATATTTTCTATAATAAATCTTTTTGTTGTTTAACTAAAAAAAATCTCTAATTATTAATATATATATATATATATATATACACATCAAATTACAGATCACTAGAGCAGCATTGTTTTTATAAGCGAGAGACATGAAATGGTGGGAGTTAGTCGGTGCTTGTACAGTCAGAAACCAACTGCACTGTGCCACGTGTTATAAAAAATGATGATTGGTGACCAGTTTTTTTTTTTTGTCTCCTTGCACTCTTGCTTTTAAGAAAATGGTCTGACGATGTTATCTTATCCATTTTGTGAAACACAAAGTTTTTGGTCTGCCATGTTTGCTCATATTATTTGATATGATGCGACTAATTTGTCAAATTTGGAAATAAGCAATGGCCTCAAGTTCCTTTTCATTTAAAATAATTAAAAGTTAAAAAATATTTGAGTGTTTCATGATTTTTTTTTTACATATATGTTTTTATTATGGAATGATGAACTGGAATTAATATAATATCATTTATATCAAATAACATGAACAAATATAGTAAAAAAAAATTATATGCTTCGTCTAAAAGTTTACATTATTGCATAATATTAAAACAACGAAAAACATAAAAAATCTGGATAAAAATTATGAAAATAAATTATTATAATCTTGTTCTTATTTTTATTAAGAAAAAAAATATTTTATTTATTTATAAGTAAAAAGAATTAAACTTTTAATTTGAGTAAAATAATTTGGCTATACACAATAAAAGACATAAAAAGTTTAAATAAAAATTATGTTAATCAATTATCATAATTATTCTCCTATTTTTATTAAAAAAAAAAATTCTTACTTATTTGTAATGGAAGATAATCAAGTTTTTGACTTCGAATAAACTAGTTAATATTTGTTTAAGTGACTATTAATTACGAATATATATAACGTTTTGCAGGATAATTTATTTAAAAAAATTATTTTTAAAATATTTGAGCAAGTGGGGCTCTTTTTTTATTGCCATAAAAGACCATATCAACAAAGTTCTTTTGACATTTGTTAATAATTGCTTTTAACTGTATATCTTTTGTCATTTATTAGCATGAGGATAATCAAAATAATTATGATATAGTCATATTTGACACGTGCAATTACTTTTTTTTATAAAGAATTATTTATAATTGATTAAAATAAACAAATCTGGTAACTTTAATTATTTCACCATTGAAAGCTGCTGCCTTGCTATATAAGGGTCTGAATCACGTGCGTAACCATTTCTGTGCAGCTGGGAGGATCTCATGAACACGGGGAGGGAAATATTGGCCTAAATCATGGCAGATTATTTTGAATATTTACGTTATTAATAGTTAATAATTATTTTTATTAATTTGAAAACTAATACCATATTTAGTGAATATGTTTCCATTATCACCAAATTAAATTAAAATAAATAATAAAATCTTAAACAACAAGTGATTGACTTAGTAAAAGTAAGTTGAGTATCAAGGTTGTCTATTTTTTAAAGTTTTAGAGTTCGATTCTTTAAGACGCTCCCATTGGTAGAGGTTTATTATTCCACTTCTGCCTCGAACGAAAACTAGTCTTATATTATAAGGACCCGAGAATATTTTGTGAAAAATTGAAATATATATACATTGAAAAAATATATTTTAACATTTCAAAATATTTAAAAAAGAAGGGGTAAAGAAGAAGAGTACAAGCAAAAAAAAAAGTGTGTGAAAATTATTAAAAAAAATAATTTAAAAACTTTAAGGTTTTTTTTTTAATCGATTTTTTGGCATTCGAAAGGTGTCATCCTTCTTTTTAGGCGAGACTAATCCTTCCGAACCGAACATGACAAAGATATTTAGGCTGGCCCTCCCAACATGACGGATAAATGGGCCTACTATGAAGCTCGAACTTGAGACTTGGACCCCAACTTCACTTATACTCAGTTTTTTAACCAATTGAGCTATCACATGTTGATAAAAGTTTTAAGATTTTTACATAAAACATTTGTATTTGTTACTTTTTTTGTTTTCTTCACAAATTTTATAATACAAAATATTCTTGAAATATTTGAGCACAAATCAAACCTGGTATATATTGAACATATTTAGATATCCTATTTAACCCGACTCAAGTCCTAAGCTCTAGAAAATGTAGAATTTTGTTATAACAATTATTATAAACTTCGTTAAATTAACTATAACATAAATTTACTTAGTCAAATTCCACAAAAAGATAAAAGACATTTGAGTCGACTTATCCTTCCATAAAGAAATCAAACAAAAGCAAATTTATATAGTTAAACCATGCATATGATATAGCTAGGAAAATCCTTCATTGTGTGTATGTAAGAACAATCCAACTAAACTATTATTTACAAAAAAAAAAAATTATATATTTGCTTACGACTCACCTCAACTAATTTTTATTTTATTTTAATAATATATGATCAGTTTATGAATTTGGTTCTTTCATTTCGTTTTATCATGGCTAAATTGACAAAAATTTATATATTTATTTTTTAACCTTACCTAATAAATCTTAGGGTAAAATTATAATATTTTTTTTTAATATGATAGTTTGGGTACTACTCTTGGAAACAGAAACCTCTTCCAAATACTGCCTAAGATATTTTAGTTTGAAATAAGGACGTATGGGTCACCGACGGCGACAAAGCAAGGGCATACGAGTAATTCCAACCCCGAGGTAACAGACGTAAGTGGCACAGACGTAATTCACTGGGTCGCCAAGGGGCATTTACAATATTAAGATAAAAAAGAAAAGAAAAACCGAATATAAATCGCAACAAGACGGTCCTCTGTTTCACCGTAACCTCGTCTCTTCTTCTCCTCCTCCTCTCAAAAACCAGAACTAGAGAGAAAGAGAGAAGAGGCTAAAAGAGAAGAGCGGCGTTTCTCGAGATTCGGAGGAGGAGGAGGAGATCAATGGAGCAGAAGAGATTCGCCGTTCTTCTCTGTGCGCAAGACTCCGAGTACGTGAAGGTGAAATACGGAGGCTATTTTGGTGTGTTTATGGGGTTTTTGAGAGACGAAGGAGAGATTTGGGATGTTTATAGGGTTGCTTGCGGTGAGTTTCCGGAGGAAGAAGATCTCGAGATGTACGATGGGTTTGTGATCACTGGAAGCTCCAGTGATGCTCACGGGAACGACTTGTGGATTTCTCAACTCGTGAATCTGTTGAAGAAATTGGATTTCATGAAGAAGAAAGTCCTCGGAGTCTGTTTCGGACACCAGGTATGGATGCTCTTTCATCTGTTTGCATTCGGTTCAGGATCTGAGCTCTTTTTTTTTTTGGTCCTTGGTGAGTTAATGAGTGCAACTACCTGTACAAGTGCCGTCGATTCCATGTCATTCTCTGCGTGAATCAACCGGATCTCTTCTATGTGAGCCACGTGTGATTCTTGTGGGACCCATATGTGGTTAAGATCGTTCCTCACGCACCTGAGTGTCTGATTACGACTGAATTCCCGGGAGCACTAGAAAACTGCTGAAAAATTACTCATTTATAGAAACAAAAATGTTTGATTGCCTTGATTTCGACACAATTCAATGAAGTCCAATAGTAAGATGTATATATATATATATATTTTTTTTTAATGTGAATAGAGCATCACTCTTTGTTTAATTAAGAAGGTGAAATTTGGTAAAAGAAGTGCTAAAATGACCAATGCTATGTACCTAGATGTATAACCAAGTTGATAGGTAATATACAACATCCTTTAATCATCATCATACACTACATCAGCATGATCCTTGAAACGTGTCGGTGGTGGTCGCGATCCTATTGTTGCCATTTAAGAGAGCATGATAAGATTTTTTTTTCTATGATCTTAGGCTCCTCCAAAGGTATTGGCTGCAATAATCTTAGCTATTAGAGCCAAAAAATTTTAAGGAAACAAAATGTTTTTCTAGTCACATTCCAATTGTAGGAACAATGGTTTTAAGAAAAATGCTTTTGAAAAAAGCGGAAAAATCGCTTTTTTTCTTCATCTAATTTAGTTAGAAGAAGTGTTATCACACCCTTTCAAAATTGTTTTTGCTAAAAGAAAAAAATACTTTGAAAAAGGTCTTCCAAACGGGACATATGACGTCCATTGGTAGCATATGTTTTTGGGAAATGCTAAAAAAACACCCCTAAATGGATCACATTACGATGCCTGTGCACTTGCATAGATTTTTTTTTTTTAGTACATGATCTTAGTACACCTGTAATTGAGTTTTTTTTTATTAAGTTTAAAAATAGCATTTTCCTCTTAATATCACCTTTGATGACTCTGCTTGAATTTGAATGATATGTAATTGCAGATACTTGCGCGCACATTAGGTGGAAAGACTGGTAGGTCTCAATCTGGGTGGGACATTGGTGTCCAAACGGTCAACCTAGACACCTCCAAATTCTTCACTTCTTTGAAGTTACCTTCCTCAAAGCTCTCCGTCATAGAGTTCCATCAAGATGAGGTATTACTTATTAGCTATAGTAATATCATGACATGATATCTAACAATATGAACTTGTGGCTCATATGTGTGTGTGTGCGCTTTGATATATGATGTTGAGATATTTAGTTAAACTATACTTCATTATGATTGAGTCAGGTAAAGTCGTTGCCATCATCGGCGGAAGTGTTAGCCTGGTCAAGTAAGACGGGTATCGAGATGTTTAAGAGCGGAGAGCACATTATGGGAATCCAAGGTCATCCCGAGTACACAAAGGACATTCTACTTCACCTCATGGACCGTTCTCTCAAGCGCAATGCGATACAGGATCATCATGTTGATGTTGCAATGGAAAGTGTAGAGACCCGTGAGCCTGACAGGGAGATATGGAAGAAGCTGTGCAAGAGCTTTCTCAAGGGTGACCTATCTGTTACCAAGCAAGTACAAGTACAAACACTTGAATTAATCATGCAAAGAAGTAGCAAGGTTGATGTAGTAATTGGGTAGGTCCTTAATTAACTTGATGAAAAAAATAATGCCAGAGCATTTGGTTTATGAAACTGACTGCTGTCTGAAGATCTTTTTCCTAAGAAAAGCGTTTGTTTATTATGTATTGATGATTAATTAATGCCTTCATTCATGATTGTTAGGCATTATGTCGTCTAAGGTGGTTGTTAATTATCACCTCTTATCAATGTGTAAAAACTCGAGAGTTCTCTCTTTCCCTTTTGATAAGAAACAGAGGAATCTCCAAGTTCCAAAACTGTGGTTCATTTTCAAACAGTACTAGTTTCTAATACCACATGAAAAAAAATGGGAATTTTTAGAGTTATCGTCCCCCGTTTTTCTTTATCTTTATCTAGTGCGAGGTTTCTGAAATTAGTGTTGGGTTGTGAAGTACAACTTTTTTTAAAAACAAGACAAGTTTACCTTTTTACATGTATTTAATGTTTCATAGTCATTGAAAATTTTATAAATTTATTTTTTTCTTTTTTTAACACATTTTTTGATCATTTAAATTAAAGTTAAAATAAACAAAAAGTTATAGGCGTTTAAAACAAATATTGCTGAAAGATAGTTTGTTAAGGAGGTCAATTGGCCGAACCACCACGCAAAATTAATTGTGGCATTGTGTGACTATATTTATTAAGATGTGTTTAGTTGGGTACCCTAAAATAGTTTTTCTATTTTAAGTACCCAAAAAGTATAATAAGAAATTTTGGAAATATGAAGTTTTCATTATTTTTTGAGGAAAGATTAAAAAAACATTTTTCAAAAATTACTCCACCAAACATGTTATTTATTTATTTTTACTATTTAAAAATTAAAAATAGTTTTTTGGTTAAAAACCAAATATAACCTTAATTATATTATTATTTCATGAGTAATGTTAGATGGATTTAAAATACTACATTAATTGCTATAAATTATTATCACGTCAATTTTTAATTTTAATGCATCAAAATAATATATTTTTCAATTAAATTATAAATCTGACGTGAATGCTTGACATATCAGATTTGTAATAATTAGTGTGAAATTTTAATATCTTTAGCATTTTCTTATTTTTGTTTTGTGTTATTGATTGAGATTAAGAAACCCAACACGTAAGTTGACTCCAACACAAAAAAAAAAAAATTGTAAATAAAATCCAAATTTTAGCATCAACATAATAAAACATTAATTAATTGAATCAAATATGAGAAATGACCAATAAAATAATAAATATCTAAGAACATACCCAATATTAGAGTAGTGAAGTTAAGACACATAAGGATATACTATATACTAGATTTTAAGTTGGAGACCGTCCAGCAATGTTCTTGACTTAGAGGACTAGTTGGGTGGCCTCCGGTTCACATTTTCTACGGATAGAAACTCAATACGCGATTAAAAAGGAAATCATTCATTCGGAATAATCATAAAGCGTAAAAAAATAAAATAAAAACTTGAGATCCAACGTTTTAAGCCAAGGACTGGGACTTTTTAAGTAAAAATTTCAAATTTACAAGTCTAAGCCCTCCAAATCCCAAACCCATCACGGGGCCAATCAAGCGCCTGCATTTCCCGAAACCTAAATCCGAACCACAGCCTCTGCAATCAAACCAGTTGAAATCATTTATCTAAGTCCTACGGGTTTGGAACTCAGAAAACCCCTCCGTCTTCGATTCGCTCAGGCGGTGAGGAAGATTTCGCCCTAAAGCTTCCAAATTAGGGTTAGATTTCTTGTTCTTCGATTCCACAATCTTCGTTCTGCAACTTCGATTCTTTATTGGAAGAATCCATGGCGGACGATTCTTTACCCGTGTCAACTAATCAGAGCTCGGCCAACGTTGCTGCGCCTCTCGGTCACGCCGTGATCCCCATCGTGAACAAGCTCCAAGATATATTTGCTCAGCTTGGAGGAAGCTCGACGATCGAATTGCCTCAGGTTGCTGTTGTTGGGAGCCAGAGCAGCGGTAAATCCAGTGTTCTTGAAGCGTTGGTTGGGAGGGACTTTCTGCCTAGGGGTTCGGATATTTGCACTCGAAGGCCTCTGGTTTTGCAGCTCGTCAAAACGAAGAGAAGAGCCGATGGGACCGAAGAAGAGTACGGGGAGTTCTTGCATTTGCCGAAGAAGAAGTTCAATGATTTCAGTGAAATCCGAAGGGAAATTCAGGTGATTTTCTTTTTCATTTTCTTGTTTTTTTTTGGGAAGTTTTTATTGGTGTTTAATCTAGGGTTCATGTGGAGCGTAGATTAATCTGTTTCAGTTCAGCTATTTGCTCTTTTTAATTAGTCCGTTAAAGTTGTTTGAGATAATCTCTAGTGTTCAATAGGCCAATGATACTTGGTGACTGTGGAATATAAGGTGTGATTGTCAGTTGTTGTTTAGAATTTGAGCTAATACTTGGTAGTTTCAGCAGAAAGAAATTCTTGAACTTGATTCTGTGTTTCAGTTGGTGGCAAAATATGAGTTATGGGGTTCAGAACTAGAGAAGAAAGAGCATTTTGGTAAATTATGGCTCTGTATTCTTACTGATTGGTGGCAGCTAAAGTGTTTCTATGACTTTTCAAGTTCACATTGTCTGAGGATTGGATGGTAGGAGTACAGCAATATCTTTCAATAATCGCTCGAATAATGGATTTGAAGTTTTGCATGGGATCCAATTGGGGTATTCCTTATGATAATTACTTGTTTATTATGTTTTAGAAAAGAGCATTAACTACTTGTAGCATAAATATTGACTTAGTCCTTGATAGAACAGAGTGAAGGAAATAGATTAGATCCTATGCAATTGAGAAAATGCTTTGTTGAGGTGAGTCAAGTTGATGTTTTAGGATGAAAGCGCTCAACCTTACCCTATTTGAAGCATAACATAACACATTTGGAGGAGAATGTAATTCTGAAGAGAACTCCCAATTTTGACTTTATGTCACCTATCCTTTTTTTTTTTCGGATTCAGAAGAAATTGAATCCGAATGTTACATGGCTATTATTCGCTGTTTTATCAATACAATTATTCTGCAATGAGATCATTTTTTTTTTTTTTTTTTCATTCAAGCTATTATCATGAGCAGCATTGTTACATAATGATCCCAGCATTGCTAACAGTTTGAACAACAGTAGAACCTTATTTTAATGGTTTATTCTCTGCTACCTTTGCCAGGACATAAACATTTTATTATTTAATATCTGAATGGTAAGATTAGAATTGGTTTTTATATTGAAAGTACCTTTAGAGAACGCAACACTAAGTGACATCTCACTCAGTTTTGTAGGTTGCCCAAAACTCTATTTCTTCCATTAACCTATACGCATACTGTAGGTGTGTTCTCATATTTGAGAAACCCCAATTATTTCATAGAGGAGTGACTTTCTCATGGCTGTTATGGTCCTTCCTTCCTCGTTGAAACTTGGAATATATGTATATTTCTGCAGAACAATTATGGATGCATTGTTATGTATATTACTATCATCTTGGACTCTGTATGCCACTTGGTTGAAATTATGCTTTTCTAAGTGTAAAGTGCATTTTTTTCAAGTTTTTTGTTCGTCTAAATGAAATTATGCCATTCATAGTAGTTAATACAAAATCTCAATTTCTTTGAGAATAGATTTCATTATTATAAAAAAGAAGACGAACATATAATGTAAGAATGTTATTTATAAGATCGTAGAGGGATAACACAAACCTTGGGGAGAGAGAGAGAGCGGGGGTTGTTATTTTTACTTTGTAGATTCTTTAGCTAACTATTTTGTGCTTAGCTATTGCTATATCCTAGACATACAATATATGATCAGCATATTTCTGACTCTTGCCATAACCTCATGTTTGAATGCAGGCTGAAACAGAAAGGGAAGCAGGAGGTAACAAAGGTGTTTCGGACAAACAGATTCGTCTAAAGATCTATTCTCCAAATGTTCTTGATATTACTTTGGTTGATTTACCTGGGATAACAAAGGTTCCGGTTGGTGATCAGCCATCTGATATTGAAGCGCGAATTAGAACAATGATATTATCATATATCAAATTTCCAAGTTGTTTGATTTTAGCGGTTACACCGGCGAATGCTGATTTAGCGAATTCTGATGCGCTTCAGATTGCAGGGACAGCAGATCCTGATGGTAAATTAAGTTAAAGTGTTTTTACAAGTTTTATGTAAGTTAGTTAAATTGATTGCATGCTGAAACTAGGAAGGGGCTTACATCTGGTGCTGTGATACATGTTGCAGGTTATAGAACAATTGGTGTGATTACAAAGGTGAAAGCAACAACTGTTTCCGGAATTTTCATATTATGAACGTTTTTTCTGATGTCTCTGGGCTTACTTTATTTGTTGCTGTGGTGAAGTGATAGTTTTTTTTGTCTGCCTCCAGTTGGATATTATGGACCGGGGAACTGATGCCCGGAACTTTTTGCTGGGAAAAGTGATCCCTCTTCGACTTGGTTATGTTGGTGTTGTCAATCGTAGTCAAGAGGTAATATGATTGCCTGCTAACAGGAGTTTCCTAGATATTTCTTTTGCTCCATTTTGTTTGTGGCAATAAGTATAATATGTCTGTATTAAAGGAGGAAGAAGCGTATCAGCAAGGGGAGTTTTTGATGAACCTACTTGCTAGAGTACAGAAGCAGGAAATTCTCCTAGACAAATTGGTCTAAGTTTATTTGGTTTTCACAATTAGGAAGATGCTGATTTTTTTCTTTCTCTTCTGTCCTCTTCTTCGCTTCCTCCCCTTGTACCAGACTCTAGCAAAAATTCAGATAGTCAGTTTTATTGTAATTTGATTTGAAATTAACTTTTTGAATTGTTCATCAAATGTGTTTCTTAATTTGTTGTTCTTTCTTGATATTTTGATCTGTTTTAAGTATGACTATATTGGTTTTGGATAATCTTATCGCTGTGCTTCCCAATATATGTATGAAGCATAATCTTATGTACTTTTCCTCAAGTATGCCATCCGATATATTTGGTAGGATGTACAATGTCGAGTGGAATTTTTCAGCTAAACTAATGCTTGCTTAACCAAGTTTTAGTGCCCACAAGCTTGAGTCTTTTTCACCTAGAAAAGAAGGTTCTTAAGACCTTTGCATAAGTGATCTTCAAGTTGTTTTTCAATATTTCCTTTTTACCCTTTTTCATCAGCTTATGAAGAGGTTAAAAAGAAATGTTCTGACATAGATCAGAATGTGTACATATGCACTACAGTGACAAAGAATAAAGATCGTGTATTCTGCTGTTGTGGTTTTAATCACACTTCTTTCTTAGGGGCTGTCAATGGCTTGATTTTGATGATTATCCCCTACTCCTAGTGTCATCATATGAAAGTAATTCTTGTATGCTGATATGTTTGGTTTTTTGGTCTCAAAGAAAATAATGCTCCAACAAATTTACTCTTGCTTCTAATGGATGTCAAAGATTCTTTAGTACTGTTGAATGATCTGTTGGCATTATACACGGCACTTGTTTGCAGCATTGTCCTTAAAATTGCTACTGAATATTTTTTGTCACCCCCTTCCTAAACAGGACATCATTCAGAATCGGAGTATTAAGGAGGCACTTGCTTATGAGGAAAATTTTTTCCGCAGTCGGCCTGTATATTCTCATGCTACTTTTGCTTTTTATTTAGGGTTTCTGCCATTTTATTTTGTTAAGTGATATTCGACCTGTCTTGATGTTGCTATAGGCTTATAATGGTCTTGCTGAGCGGTGTGGAATACCTCAGTTAGCAAAGAAATTGAACCAGGTAAATCACAAACAAGTTTAGAGATTGTCAGTTGTTATAATTGCCTAATAGTTTTTTGATCAGTTGGGTAATTTGAGTCGCCCATACTCAACTCAACTCAATTAAACTAAGCCTTTTCCCAGCTACATGAGCTCAGCTACATGAGCTCGGCTACATGAATTTGCTTCCTCCACTCCGTTCTATTCGGGGCTAAGTCAACATTCAAATGAGGGCGTCCTAGCCCTTCGCATAGTTTGATTTAGTGGATTCATGTCATAGTTGATTTGATGAAGTTTTACGCTGGTTGTCAGCTACCCCTCCTTTACCTGGGCTTGGGACTGGCCCTGACGTTGAGAGGCCCTTAAAACTCTTGAATTAAAAAGAAAAGAAGGGAAAAGATTAGTGGCTATGTCTCACCTTTATCATTTTCTTTTTTGTTTGTTTGTTTGTTTGTTTCTATCCTCTAACCTATTTCCATTTCTAACCTCTGCTATTTCACCATATTTTTCTGAATCTACTTATGCTCTGGTTCTCTAAATCTTTTTATATTATTTTGAATATTAATTGTTGTTAAATTTCTATTATGTAGCTTGAAAACATCATAATTTTTTTGAACATTCTCTTGGAATTTTCAATACCCTTTCTTTTTTGCCTGGCCTGGGCAACCCCTCAAATGCAGATCCTTATATGAACTTTAATGATTGGCATTTCTTGATATTTTGGAGTTCTTACATGTTTGAATTGGCATGAAACTATTTCTGGGTCTTTTGCTATTCACATTTCAAGTTATGGTTAATGTCTTGTTACTTTTTTTTTCCTTTTCAATTTATGTTTTTCATTTGGCAGATTCTGGTGCAACATATCAAAACACAACTTCCAGGGTTGAAGTCACGCATCAGTTCTGACTTGGTTGCTGTGGCAAAGGAGCATGCCAGTTATGGGGAGATCACAGAATCAAAGGTATGGTAGTTGTTTTCAGGGTGTTGAGTCTGTGATGGGCAGTAAACTCATCAAATTTCTCGTTACATACTGATTTGACCAAGTATCCACCCGATGTTGCTCATTGACTTGGGCTGGTTATGAAACGCGTGCTATTTATAATATATTCTTTGATATATATGTTACATGCCTCTTGAAGGATGGAAACTGGTTGTTCAATTCCATCTGTGTGTGTTGCATCACATAGTTGTTTCACGATAAATTGCCTAAGCAGTTCTCAAGGTCTATGTTACTCAGACCAGTGTTGTCAAGGCTACGCCTAGGTCACAACTAGTCCCTCGCCTAGGCCATGCTTGAGGCAAGCAGTGGGGCTGTTTGAAAATATTTAAAATTTTATGGGTGTTAGTGTGAATATATAAAGTATAAGATTCTTTTTTCTTCATGTTATTACATATGTGATAGTATAACTTAAACATTGGCATAACTTCTAATTTTAGTGTTATATTTCCATTATGCGAGTGATCTTTTTCTTTTTCCTATTTTCTAATTTTGATTTTCTATTTTATTTTTATTATATTCCTACATATATTCTCCTTTCGTCAAATGTATAAGATCAAACATTGGTCTTTAAATCATTATACTTTCACTATATTGAAGAGTGTAAAATATAGTTATTTTTTAATGCAAGATTTGACTTCTAAAGTTTGGAATATGTATGTAAATATATACACATGGCTTATATGTGTAAAGTTAATTAATTATTTACTTGAGGAGCTATAAATAAATATCATTTGCAAAGCCTAGGCCACGACTAGGCACCTCTTCTCCTGGATGGGGCCAATCGCCTTAGCTCCTTGACAACACTGACCCAAATTCTTTACTTTAGCCCAATGTACTTGCGTTAATACTTCATGATATCAACATGGGTGTGGGATATATGTTGAACACTATTATGTAGATTCTCCAAAGAAAGAAGAGAAAGCAAAAAGGAAGGGAATGACTAATAGGTAACAATTCACTTAAGGGGGAAAAAGGAAGGAAATAAACAATTGAAAAGAAGAAAAAAAAAAAGTAAAGAAAAAGATAGAATGTAAGTTTAGTAATGAACATAACCCTGTCCACATACCTAGATCTAAATTTTTGGACACTTTTTAGTTTTTAGCCAAGTCCCTGTATCATATAATTTGAAAATGAACTAGTCCGACATCTAGTAATGTACCCACATTCAACACCTATAACTGAGTCTGGGGCCCATAGCTCAAGGTTGGCAATTGGTGGCTTCTCCATGATTTTCTTATACATTTTAGGGAGATCTCAACCCTTTCTTCAATTTCTTTTACTTGTTTTCTCAAACATACATAGATTTTTTTTTTAAAAAGTATCACACATACATAGATCACAACCTGGAAGCACTTCCTTTATTTCTACATATCTTCTTAATAAAACGCACTCTTCAACCAATTGGATAACTGGATATCTTTAACTTTGTATCGTTATTCATTTAGTTTTTTAATTTTAAAGAACCCTTTCTAATTTATTTTTTAAAAATTTCATAAAATTCTCTATCTGTTCTCAGAAAAAATAAAATAAAAATTTCCTAGGACATATATATATTGTTTTAAGTTCAAAATGTTAGATTTGTTCATACAATATGTAATTATATACTAATATGTTCAATGACTATACTATGTGTGGCCTTGCCTATACAAGGTAAAGCTCTAGTCATTGCATTAATGCTTTGACAAAGCTGAAATTTATTGATATTCTGTATTCAGTGATTTCAGTCAGTGTTCTCATAGTTTTAACTGCTGAAAGTTAGTTTCCCACTATTTTAGTATTAATTCATTCTGTGCATTCTAAACTACAGGCTGGTCAAGGTGCTCTTCTCTTGAACATCCTTACAAAATACTCAGAAGGTAAACATGGACTTTGCTTTCTTTTTGCTATCTTCTGAACTCAAGTTAAACATGTCTTTTTATTACTGTTTCTGTTAAAAAAATCTAGCCATAGATAGTGCTAATTACTAGTGCAATATTTGTGTGGACATGTGATATTATTGATTGTTTTCTATGAATGAAACTTATCAATTTCTATGGGGTGATCTAAAGATTATTCAATGCTCATCCCTTTGACAGAGCTCCATCCATTTTGCATTTTATACTTTTGCATCTGTTCTTGAATCGCCTAAATAATTCATTTTGAGGCCTTATTTAACACTTTCAATTGGTTGCTAGATTTATTGACTTACTGTTCATTGGGTGGTTGTTCCAATAATCCAATTGTGGCTGGAGTTAGATGGGCAGTTGATGTTGAAAGAGTACTTTTTGAGCATTCCAAAATTTTCATTTCCTCTAGTGAGTGTTGAATACTAGTCTATGACTTGTCTGAAGTATTAGTTTATCGATTTAATTTCTTGTGAATTTAGAATTCTTATGGACTATGGAATTGGCAGAATCATTCTAAATGATAAATTTAGCATTGATGGCCAAGTGGTTATGAAGATTCAGGATTTTGTATCCATTACTTTGGATGAGAATTATCTTAATGGGATGTTGTACTAAGAATTATTTATTAGATAATTGGGGAAGAGAGTCTGATCCTTGGCTGTGCCTTGTGGATATTTATCCTTCAAGGACACATTGTGCATTTCTTTGAAAGTGTAATAAATAAAATGGTTGAATATGCTGAATTTGTGAACTAGATCTAGTGTGTAGTGTGCAAGGGTGATTGGAAAATAGATGGTATAGAAAGTCTTCCTTAAAAATAGACTATTACGTTTTTATTCCTTGAATACAAGGATGAGGTCTTCCTTGCAACTGAGGATTTCCCCTTTCATTTCCATCTAGAACAAGTAGAACAAGGTAGGAATGGGGAAATTCCCCATTTTGCAAGTCCAAATAAATGGGATATATTTTCATTTTTGTGTTGATTTTGTTGCTATGTTTCATTTCCAGCTTGAACTAGGGTACTTCCTATCTTCCTTTGGATAAGGAGAAACATCACGATCCTACTCTCTTTCCACCACCTAAAGAAAATCCTACATTTTTTATTTTGCTTAAAGTATCTTTCTTGTTGTATGGCCTTCATGGACATCCCTATTTATTTCTATCAATGTTCAATAATGACGGGTGCTTGAGGGCATTTGATCCCTTTAAATCTTGTGGTCTTACATATAATGTGGGTGCTATTGATCGAATCAATTTGACAAGCACCTTTAATTGATGTTGAGCATTTTGTGATGATATTTCTTGATTTTGGCTACTTATCAGAAAATATTTGGCTGATTTATTGTTTTACCTTTTTCTCAATAGTAGATCTCTTCATCGTCATTACCATTTAAATTGGTAGCTCTTTCTCTCTCTCCCTATCTCTCTTTTTTTAATTGTTTTTGTGCCCATAAAAGCATTTTTAGGGAACTATGAAAAAAATTAAATTCTTCTAAATTTTGATCACTTTGGGTGTGTTCGCTTCCTTTCTCCCTAAATGGTAGGAAAAATATATCTTTTTCTAGATATGGTATAAGGTAATGCATAATAACACTTAGCTATTAAAAAACAATGATGTAGAGTGCTATTTGTGAGATTAATTGTATTTGATAAACACTTGCTGGTAACAAAACCCTTTCTTTTTATTTTATTCTTG
Organism: Paratinospora sagittata; assembly: GCA_035771175.1. Lineage (NCBI taxonomy): Eukaryota > Viridiplantae > Streptophyta > Magnoliopsida > Ranunculales > Menispermaceae > Paratinospora > Paratinospora sagittata. The sequence goes on from CM069594.1 coordinate 35,794,140, forward strand.
TAGGATCAAAAGGGTGTACATATGTCTATTGGTCTATGTGTGTGTATTCCTTACGCAAATGTATCTTGGCATTTAGAAACTGACATGAATTCCTTGTTAATAAAAAATAGAATTATCAGCATATTTTCATAATTTGTTGTCAAAGATCCTTTAGTTACCAAGAAAAAATTTGGCCAAATTTGGCCAATTTTGAAGCTGATGTTTTGAAAAAAAAGGAGTATATTTGGACATTTCTCTTCTCGTCGATCATTGTACGCTTCAGATATCCATATGGAAACCATAATTTAAGTATGCTTTAGATCTTATTGAAATTGAAATGTCTACCCATAATTATAAAATGCTACAAGCAACTACCGTTTAAAGGAGGATTGTTTTTTGTTAGCATTGGATATGTGGACCATTGGATGTATATTGTGGATTGTTATCATACTATTTTAGAAAATACAACACATGGACAGAAAACACTCTGTATCCTACTTATTTCAGATTGTAAATCTAGTTTTAATTAAGAAGGGTTTTGATTAATATAAATTAGATCCAGAAGGGCCTGTCCAATGTGGAGGCATGTACATCATCCCTTCCTCAAACCCTAAAATGGCGGGAGCCTCATGCATTGAGTATCCTTTTCGTGTGCTAATTGATTTAAAATTTTGCTCAAGGGGTTTACAATTATATGTTGGAAATATTCTGCAAATTTCATACAATATGTTGTATTTAATGCCATGTTTTAGTCAAGTGTTTGATTTTGTGTCCTCTTGTTAATTTCATTGGCTGAGTTCTTTGTCTAGTTGATTAATGACTTCTTGGCTGCAGCTTTTTGTTCAATGGTGGAAGGAAAAAATGAGGCCATGTCAACATCTGAGTTGTCTGGTGGAGCACGCATTCATTATATTTTTCAATCAATCTTTGTGAAGAGTTTAGAAGTGCGTGTCCTTACCTTTAACATGCTCGTCTCCATTATTTTTATTTTATGTGCATCATAATTGGGCATAAAGTTAGATCTGAACTTTTTACTGCTTTCATTGCCCATTCTGTGAGTTAATAATACCGATGAAGATCCATTCAGTCTTACACAATTTTAGACTTCTTTCAGGAGGTTGATCCTTGTGATGACCTAACCGATGATGACATCCGCACTGCTATTCAGAATGCAACAGGTCCTAGATCCGCTCTATTTGTACCCGAGGTGGGTTTTTTTTTTGTCTATATACACAGAAACTCTACATAAGAAACACTTGTTTAGGAGGGCAGGCCTTGGCACGTTGGTAAAAATTTCTCCATTGTGAACTAGAGGTCACAAGTTTGACTCCGGAAGCAGCCTTTGTAGAGTGGGGATAAGGCTGCACTGGATATACTCTCTTTTAAAATGGACCCTTCCCCAGCACGACAATGATGGATGCCTCATGCCCTGGATTCACCCTTTTCAGAAAACAGCTTTTCAATGTCAACTTTTATTTTTGTAGGTACCATTTGAAGTTCTTGTTCGGAGACAGATTGCTCGTTTGTTAGACCCGAGCCTTCAGTGTGCAAGATTTATCTATGATGAATTAATTAAGGTTGGGCGTTAATAGATGTATATTTATTATTGGGTTTGAAACGCTCTTCATGTTAAAGTGTCTTCCATGTTGGACTATGATGCGTTATATCCGTGGAACACTAAGTTAACTGATTCTATTTCAGATGAGTCATCGATGTCTGGCGTGTGAGTTGCAGCGTTTTCCTGTTCTTAGAAAGCGCATGGATGAAGTTATTGGAAATTTTCTGCGAGAGGGCCTTGAACCATCCGAGACGATGGTTGGACACATTATTGAAATGGAGGTTGGTCAATGTTCTTGTACTTTGTAGTTCCTTACCGGCATCAACATGCGCAAATGTTCATGAATCTTTTAAGGATAGGCAATGGTTGAGACTTACTGTATTCCGCCAGTAGTTATAGATTTCTTGGTCTGAAATTTTAAGAATTACCAATTCTTTCAGCATGCTAATGGACTTGTCTATAAGATTTTTACCAGTATTTTAACAATAACATGTGGTTTTTAGCATCCTTTGAATTTATGTAATTAACCAATGTGTTTTCGTAGATGGACTACATAAACACTTCACATCCAAATTTTATTGGTGGGAGTAAGGCTGTGGAGATTGCGTTGCAGCAAATGAAGTCATCAAAGATGTCTGTTCCAATGACAAGATCAAAGGTATGCTTTCCCTTGGTTCCTGGCAAAGTGAGTGTTTTTCTTATGTATGGCATATTCTGAAAATTGAAAAAAGATCCCTTGTGCTATGATCCATGGATTTAGGATGGGTTGGATTCTGATAAAGTACCAGCATCAGAAAAAACTTTGAAATCCCGAGCTATTCTTGCTAGATCACCAGCAAATGGAATTGTTGCAGATCAGGTATAGCGTGTTTTTAATATTTATTCTTTATATTAGTATGTTGATATTCCTCAAAACTAGGACCATACCGATCTAGACCATCACATGACCCTGCCATGATGGGGAGTAGCATTTGGTAATACCTTTTTATCTTCTATTTGATATTTCCTGATACTTTAAGCCTATGGCTGTTTAATATTTAGAATAATTAACTTGATTTTTATCTCCATTCAAATGGCCTAATTACCTTTTTTTTTTTTCCTTATTGTCCTATCTGGATGTGACTAGGGAGTTCGCTCTGTTGCTGATACAGAGAAACCTGGATCATCTGGTAATTCAAATCAATTGTGGAGTAAATTTTTATATTTTATGCCCACATTAGGTATATTAGACCGGTTTTCCTGATTGTCTTAATTTAATTTTGTGAAGAATGCCATACCAAAATGTATACTGAAAAAAGATCATTACACGCCTTTCACTGAAAGAACAGTAAAGAAAGCAGTTAACAACTGCAATCCTTTTTTATTCCTTAATTGTTTTTGCCTGGTAGCTAAAATGCTTGATCAACTTGAACTTTGGAAGTTAACTTAATATTTACATTTTTTAAATTTCTTATTTATTCATCAGGAAATCCTACTGGTTCAAGTTGGGTATCATCAATTTTTTCTGTGGGTGATAACCGTGCATCTGCAAAAGAAAATTCAACAAATAGATCATATAGTGAACCTGTTCAAAGTGTAGAACATGCACTTTCGTCTATCTTACTGAGAGAGGTAATTGCATATGACTTCCATACTAGAAGCAATCAAACTATCAATCTATCATCATTTTCATCCAATTTTGTTGACATGTGTTCAATATGCTATCTTTAGCCCCCAGCAGTCTTGAAGCCCTCAGATACCCATTCAGAGCAGGAGACAATTGAAGTAGTTGTTACAAAATTGCTATTGAAATCATACTATGACATTGTTCGGAAGAATATTGAGGATTCTGTGCCAAAAGCAATTATGCACTTTCTGGTAAGTTTCTAGTTCTTTTTTTAAGACAGTTTCTGTTTAGGTTTTCTGTAAAATTTTGTTTTTCGTTTACTTAACGACAGATTGCTTCATTCACCCTGTAGTCATAACTTTGAAAATGATCACCCATAACATACCTTTTTGTGGAAATGACAATGTAGTGAACAAGGGTTAGTTTTTCTAGTTCTTTTTTGAAGATAGTTTCTGTTTAATTTTTCTGTAAAATTTTGTTTTTTGGTCTCAAACCGATGCTTCCTATACAAGTGCTGCTAGTTAGGTGAATGTCATATTTTAGGCTTCTTTTTAGTCTTCCTGAAGGTGAAAAGTCTGTGACATAAACCTTCCAAAATGATTTATTGTCTTTGCTCCCCTCTCTCTTCCCTTTTCCCTCCACTTTAATATAGGTTTTTCACTGTCAATATGACTGGAACTCAGTGAGCCATGACTGTGTAGGCTACACCAGTAACTTTTGACAAAATGATTGTAAATTTTTCAAGCATTAAATGTTCAGTCTATTTGCTAATTGATCTAAGGTTTCACTATGCCTTAACTCTGATGTTGTGTGACATGATATTGTCCAGGTCAATCATGCAAAACGTGAGCTACACAATGTTTTCATTAAAAAGCTGTACAGGTGACATACACCATAATTTACAGTTTTTATGTCTTCAGATGTTTTTGCGGTTATGTATCTCACCAGTGGATTTAAGCTAATTGAGCTCCATTATCAGTTTAATTATTTAGTGACTAATGCTGCCATTCATTGTTGTCTTCGAAATAGAGAAAATCTTTTTGAAGAGATGTTGCAAGAGCCAGATGAGGTGGCCATGAAAAGGAAACGCACTCGAGAAACTCTCAAAGTCCTTCAGCAAGCTTTCCGGGTTAGTGTTTCATGTCACTGAATGTGCCATGGTGTTATTGATGACATTTCAATTCCCATTGGCTAGTGTAGAATGAGTGTCCATTTAATTTACTGGTAAAAGAATGGCACCTTTCATTGCTTATCATTCACTAATTCTCATTCTTGATCTTGCAGACATTGGATGAATTACCACTCGAAGCTGAAAATGTTGAAAAGGGCTACAGTTTGGGTACTGATCCAACCGGGTTGCCAAAGATCCATGGTCTTCCGTCCTCATCACCTATATATTCAAGCAATAGCAGTGATTTCAGTCCATCCTCCTACACAGCTTCTCCCAAGAACCCTAAGTCCCGAAAATCATCTCACTCAGGGGAATTCAATTCACCATTCTTTGGAAATGCAGATTCCAATGGAGGCACACGCTACCCAACATTAGGATCCTATCCAGTCGATATTTAAGCATGTAGAACAATGTGCTCTATTGATTTGCCAGTGACATAAAGTAAATATTCATTTGGTTGCATTGCTCCTATCCTTCCACCTCCAGAAGTTTTCGATCTTCCCCACTTTGAAGTTCTAACAAAATGGCATTAGCTTTGATTTGTCTGCTAATTGGAAGTTTTCTGTTCCGATATTCATCCTTGTTTGTTTTTTCACAGCCTTCGTTTCTTTTGCAGTTAAAATGTTAGATTTGTCTTTCTGTTATACCGATACCAAATAGAAAATAATAGAAGTTGGCGGTGATCTTACCAACTCTTCGAACTCTGTTTCTGTTTTTCATTCTTTTAAATCCCTTGTTGAGGAATGCTCACTGGTGGATTTTGTTTCAGCCTAGTGCACACATTGACAGGTAATAGAACGTCTTTTTTGGTTGTAATTCTTTTGCACCAACTGCAATTCAGTTAACCTCATTTTATTCCTGTTTGCAGCATTGAAACCCATGGTTGCAAGCTGGCAGTGCTCTGGACTCTTAACCACTCTAAATCTAGAAGTATTACCTGTTTTATTTCGTTTTGCCTATGGCTTGTTGGTGGGGGACCTGACTTGCATTTGAGTTTTTGCAATAGAGTTCTATTGCTTTCTACAAGTTACCAGCAGCCACGAATTGAGTGTGGGTAGCTAAAATTTTGATATTGTAATCTGCAACGCCTTTTAAGTAGATCTGCAATTATTTTTCTTTAAGTTTGCTGAATCTTGATAGCATTAACATTATCGTGTTATACGTAATTTCTTGAGATATACTTTTGAGATGTGCTAAAACAGCCTAAGAATCAGGGAAATCTATGCTGAACATAAAGCTGCATTGCTTTATTTGGCCTCTTTTTGTATGGAAATGGTGTACTTGGTCGCTGGCAGCTCTGAGAGAGTAGTTGTGCTTGAAAATTGGATTTCTTGGTTGAGATTTTGCGTTCTTTCTTTATGTGTTTTCAACAAGTAAACTAAGAAAACCCAAAAAAAAGGAAGAAGAGGCTGTGAGTTTGTGCAATTTGTTGAATTTGTGCATTCGGTTCGTAATCTAGTGGACTATTGATACTGAACGTGATGATGGACAGCTCTATTTGCATCTAGAAACCCTTTCTCATTTTTCTCATATTGACAGATGACCTTACTTGGTTAATTATGTGGGATTTTGGCATTTATTTAATATTGACAGATTACCTTTTAATTTGACAAATTATATGTGTAATTTGCAAGTTATATACAAACTTTGATAGTTTATAGAAAACACTCGTTTATTATTTTTCCAAATAAGTTTTCACTAACTTAACCATAAGCGTACAATCAAGTTTTTTTGAAAGAAAAACATAGAAATTATAGTTTTTTCTATTATTGGCGAGGTTGAAATCGTAGTTAAAATTAAAGAAATCAAATTGATATGACTGGACGAAACGGAGAGGCCATAAAGGAAGAACAGAAGCAAACAGAAAAACGATGCGCGAACATATCGATCGAGAGAAAACGATAAGAGCCAACTTTAGTTCGCACTTCATTCACAGATCCACCGCCGAGCTTACATTCCATATCAGCTACTACTGCAAATCTTACATACACAGAGCCGCTTAATGGCGGGAAAATCATCTTCATCTCCTCCATGCTCTCTACAGCGATCGCTTCTCACTCTCGCCGCTCTAACCCTAATCACTTTCACCTATCTCTCCCTCAAATCCCTCTCTTTCCCTCCCCGATACGGCTCAGATCTCTCTACCACTTCTTCTTCTTCTTCTTCTTCTTCTTCTTCTTCTTCTTCTCAGGTACTTTTACCTCTCTCTGCTTCTCTGCCTCAGTTTTTCTATTTGATTTCGGTTTTCCAGGTTTCTCAGTGTTTTACGCAGGTTTCGGTGTATAAAGCTCGCTGCAGATGGAGATCTTGCGCACTTCTCCGACGTCTATCATTATCCGAAGGTTTTTAGGCTCAATTACGAGGAAATGGAGAGGAATTTCAAGGTTTACGTGTATCCGGACGGAGATCAGAACACGTTTTACCAGACGCCGAGGAAGCTCACTGGAAAGTACGCCAGCGAGGGGTATTTCTTCCAGAATATCAGAGAGAGTCGGTTTCGCACGGATGATCCAGATCTCGCTCACTTGTTCTTCATCCCGATTTCTTGTCACAAGATGAGAGGAAAGGTATCAGATCAGAGATACTTATTATAATACTTGTCTTTTTCTATTTTTTCTCTTTGGCATGAAAGCTTGGGTTTCATAGTGATTGTTAGCGTGGAAGCCCTTAGAATGATCTAGAATAAGTAATAGAAGAAATTGGATACGATCCTGTGTGCAATGGAAGCAATAAACAAACACTCACTTAAGACACCAAAATTTAATGATCTAAATTGATCAATCTGAGAAATGGAATATGATAGTATATGCAATGGAAGCAATAAACAAACACTCACACAAGACACCAGGATTTTTTCGTGGTTAGGCTATGCCTATATCCATAGGTGGTAGATCACCATTCAAAGTGCACTATAATGATGGAGGATTACAAGGTTGAACCCTAGCTCTCCAGTATGCTCTCTCATGAAGAAGGTGAATAGGAAACCCTAATAAACTTTTATACATGCGGCAAAGGCGCAAAACATGGCCCCAAACTAACCCCAAATAGATTATAACAAGTAATGGGTTTAATAGGCCTGGGTCCACAAGGATTGTGAGCCAAAATACGTAACAGTGATTGCTTGTTATATGTTTGGAAATTCTGCATCTTGTACTTATCTTCTTCTTTTTTTGGTGGTAGGGAACGTCTTATGAGAACATGACGGTGATTGTGGAGAATTATGTGCAAAGCTTGATCATGAAGTATCCTTATTGGAATAGAACCTTGGGCGCGGATCATTTTTTTGTTACTTGTCATGATGTTGGTGTGAGAGCAACTGAAGGACTTCCCTTTCTAGTTAAGAATTCAATTCGAGTTGTTTGTTCACCTAGCTATGATGTTGGGTTCATCCCGCATAAGGATGTTGCTCTCCCTCAAGTACTACAGCCATTTGCTCTTCCAGCAGGAGGAAATGATACAGAGAATAGGTAATGTGTTTTAAATCTTTTAAAGAAATTTAGTGTGCCTGTTTGATTGCTGGTTGATCATGTGGAGGATTATGGTTGTTAACTTTGATGTGCCTGCTAGATAATATCATCTTTGTAACTGTATAGAGGTTTGTCTGACATGCGGAGTGGACTTTAAGATCAAGTGCAGTTTGGTTCCATTTGGTTTCATGTACGACATGTAGAGCATGGGACGTTATTAAATTTAGAAGAATTTGTGTTTTCATTATTGTTGATGAATCCTGATAAGTTTTTCGCTTAAAAGCTTGCAGTCAGTAATACTTTCATTATTTTTCTTTTCATTGTTGCTGACAAGTCCAGCGAAGGTTTTGCTTGAATGCAATGCAGCCAGTAATATTTTCATTATTAATATTACTGAAAGACATGCCAAATTAACTAAATGGAAGTACTCAGTTCAATATATGAACTATTCAACGCTGATAACAACATTGATCAATCGGTTTCTATTGTCAAAATTCATGTTTAAAGATGATTTGTTGGTAGCATTTTTTTTCATCACTTTATAAAAGTTTGGTACAATACTGTAAATGATTATATGCTCAAATCTCAATGTGAATGTAAAAGTAGTGTTATCCTGCTAAGTAATTACAGTCATGTTAATACCTTGGATCTATGTACTTAACTGAGTTTCATTGCTTGACTATAAAGAGAATCGTTACATGTTGCATTTGTGCTTTGATGATCATACAAGGAGAACTATTTCAATAGATTTGCTGACCTGATGAACATTTTATACAGGACAACTCTTGGTTTCTGGTCTGGTCATCGCAATTCCAAAATTAGAGTTATACTGGCACGTGTCTGGGAGAATGACACCGAACTTTATGTCTTAAACAACCGAATAAATAGAGCTACAGGACATCTGGTTTATCAAAAGAGATTCTACAATACTAAATTCTGCATATGCCCTGGTGGGTCCCAAGTCAATAGCGCTCGAATAGCAGACTCAATTCATTATGGATGTGTGCCAGGTAGGAAACTTGTTATGTTTATGCTGCTGCAGTGCAAATTTGTGAAGATGTGATTTCTCTCTGGTCTATGGTTTTCTCTATTTTCCCCTTCATTCTGTTCTTCTTTTTATGATTTTCTTCATTGTTCTTACTGTTCCAATGACTTTACTGATTGAAAGACCTGGATCAACATGTTTGGAATCCATTTTTAACTGTTGTGATACTCTATTGCATGATGATCTTTATGAGATTACAGGAATTCTTCATATTATGCTTAAAATCCCTAATAGATCACACCCACATGGCCCAAACCCCTTGACACATTTCATGAAAAATTAGCCGGGTTTGGGCAGCCATTACGAACATTCTCATGGCAATCAAGTTTATTATTCTGTATTGTATTTTCAAGTAATTTTTCCTTTGTATGAAAAAGATTTTGTTACAATTTAAGGCGGATTTCATTTTTATTTTTTTATTTTTTTTTTGGTGTGTCATTAGGCCACCTCCAAGCTTTTACGTTTTCTAAGTAGTTATTGCGATTTTCATTGCAGTTATCTTGTCTAATTATTATGACTTGCCATTCAATGATGTGCTCAATTGGAAAAAGTTCTCTGTCATAGTCGAGGAGAGTGATGTATACCGGCTAAAGTACATCCTCAAGGAGATACCTCATGATGAATTCGTTGCACTACATAACAATGTAGTTAAGGTATAACATTATAGCTCTTGCTTGACCCTAATATGATGTCTAATGTGGTACAAGGGATTCAACTGTACAAATTATTGAAATTGCCAAGATGTTTGGTCTTTCGCTAAGAAATTGGAAACTTTGATGAAAAATTTCTTCTGATGTCATGTTTATCAGGTTCAAAAGCACTTTCAGTGGAATACCCCACCAATAAGATATGATGCATTCCATATGGTCATGTATGAGCTCTGGTTGCGGCATCATGTCATCAAGTATTGAAAACTCTTCGAGTGCCAAACTAATTATTTTTGAACTCTGCGAATTCCTGTAAGGCTGCAACTCTACTGCCCCACAAAGAGAAGAAAGAGAGCTTGATTTCCCATGTAATTTTGCCTCTGCAGAATCCAAGGTTGTAACACTTACAGGCCTTTTTTTTTCGGCTTCTTATTCGTTTTTCAACATAGGAGACGATTATATCTGCATTATATAGTTAGTGAAAATATTCGATGCGGTCTGTGAAGATGATTTCTCGTGTAATCACAAAGAACTTGTGAACTTTTCATTTATCTATAGACTTCTGTGGCTTTTATGTAAAATGCTTTTATTATTACGTGGTTGCCTTTTAATTTTTTCATGGAGTACAAACTTTTAATTGATGGATCAGGCCATCTGCAACTGTAAAGTTATGTGGATCTTATTATGCGCTAGGTTATTCACGACGAATCATGCTGGCACCGGTGTTGCTAGGTTTGAGAATGCAAGTAAAAACATCTATAGATATATTTTAGTTCCGTAGTCCAAGAGTTTGATAAGAAAACATTAGTCTCGTCCATTGGCATGTATTTATGCGAAAATTATAGCTGCCAATTAAGGTTAACACGTGCATCAAAGTATCATATTCCAGGGAAGATTCAAATGCTTTAAAAATTAATAACCAATCTGAGTTTTGGCTGCAAATTTTATTGTGAATCAATGAATTTACGACTATAATCGTGCACTTAAAAGACTATAAATTGCTCCATTACTTCTTAACAATTTGGTTGGAAAAATTCTCTCATCGTTTTGATTAGTTTCTACATGATATTAACCCAACATATAAAGTAAGACGACGATGCTCATATAATAATAATCTCCGCTTACAATTTTAGGCAGAAAATAAGCTTTCTCCAAAGCCATGCCCCGTCTAAATGTTCTCTTAAACTTGCTTCAAGTAACCCCTTGTGTATGAGTGCATCTGCCTTGACCCAGCTTCACCATATATTTATCCACTGTAGAGACAAGAAGCCATGAGCCTACCTATCCCCATGTCAAAAGTACATGTACTCGGATGTAACCTCTGATAGCCTACCAAGCACCAAAATCAAGATTGTTGTACAGCCCAAAAGCTCAACCACTCCATCAGAACCCATGGCCTGGACCATCTACATCAGCGCTTTCTCTGTGCGCATAGGCAACATGTCAGTTCTACTCATCCAAACCACAATCAAGAGATATGCCTGTACTACCCTCTAGTCGTTGAACAAAAATTAAGCAGCGCAAAAAGAAGAGTGAAACAAAGGAGAATATAAAAACATTAGAGATACTAAGGCCGGCACTGGCTTATTGGCTAATTTTACAGATGTAGGTTTTTCATTTCTTCATTCTGGCCAATCTTTAGTGACAGGAATCAGTCATTAATTCTACTGTAGACAAGGAGGTGGCACCATAGTTTTCAATCAAATTGATGAGCAATGAAAATGTAACTCAGTAATGCTATCGTGACTTGTAACTTCTTGCACCATACATACACATGAATTACCATAATTAAAATCCATTCCATCTCATTAATCAAGGATTAAAAATTTCATACCATTTTCCTCTTAAGATTCAATAATTAAAGTGAGGAAGGGGGGTGATATTTTGAACTGAGAGAGGAAGATAGTTTTGACGAATGTAATGCAAGCTTTGAGGCCATAGGTTAGTTCAAACCTTACCACATACCATACCTATCCAAAAAACATGTTTATTAGTAAAACAGAACTTGTTTTAAACTTAAGACAAGCTAAACTACACTGTCCACTGAAGTATAAAGAAATGATAGTTCTAAACAGGAAGAAATATCAAGTTGGAAACAAGTTTCTGCGAGGAAGGTTAATTATTTTTATCCATGTTTAAAAAGATGATTTGAATAAAGTAAACTATACAACTAGTTTAGGCATACCTTTCGCTTGTTAATTGCCTTCCTTCCATTGCGGGCAAAGTTGAAAGCTGTATCCTTACTCTCATCATCTCCCAAAGGTAAAGTTTTAATCTCATCATAGAAACCATCTGCCAAACCAAGCAATCTGGCACATACAGAGATGGATGGAGTAAAAAAAACTATATCTATATTGGTAAAAGGAGAGTAAATATACAATATCATCATCAACAAATAAAACATTTATATTCATTCATACCCATTTCTTGACTTCTTCAAGTGCTTTTCTCTCTTCTTCTCTATCTTCGTAAGTGGAGCACGAGTAAAAAGCTGCTCTTCTTGTTTTGCACGTTCTTCCATCTTTGCCATATATCTACTAAGCTCCCTACTTTCAGTTCCAACAATTTCTCGCACCTGCATCCACACATACCGGCAGAGATATAAACAAGATGAAACACAAGCATGTCTTACCCTTGGCTCTACAAGAACAGTATATAGCTAACCTCCTCAGGCCTGCCTTCGAGGTCATCCATCAGTTCTCTCACATAAGCACTTTGCTTTGATTTACGAAGTGTTTCCTTCTCCCTCCTCAGATCCATTTTTTCCTGCTTAGACATCTTATCCTCCTCCATTGTTGTAGGAGCAAACTTGGGTGGTCGGTATATTGCATCACCGTCCTATAGATCAAATAGAAAAATTATCATAGATCAATCAGTGAGACCAACGGACCAAGTGATTTTTTTTCCTAGCTCAACCCACCTGAGAAACCTCAGTTGACTTGTTAACAAGCATGTCTGGATTTGGTCGATACTTCAATAGATCCTCTGTTTTATGAGACGCATCCGCCTTTTTCTCGTTGGAAACTACATTTTCCACTGAACTTCCAGCCCCCCTCACAAGCTTCTGAATTTGATATTCAAGTTTCTTATCAATTGGACGAATCTGCAAACAGGGACTCCGTTAAGGATACTTTCCAACGAAATGTTATGGAAGCTAACAGAAGAAAAAAAATAAAATAAAATAAAATAAGAGTGACCATATTGGGGAATAGAATAAAAGAAAAGTCATTCAAATAATTGGGTTGTCAAAAAAAAAGCGGATGATCACCCACAAAAGGGTATTAATTGTACGCTGAAGACTCCCAAAGAAGCTGAAGCTACACCGAAAGGGATATGATTCTGCAGAGATTTTAGACTAGATGCGGAGGAGAATGGTTTTGCAGATGAAAAGGATAGGATTCATATTAAATTCACAAATAACTGCCTAAGCTGCCATTAAAAGTTATGACAATGGTAACAAGAATGAACAAAATACCAGTAATTAAGAAGGTTATGATGAAATTAAGATGATAAATCTATTAATAATGAAGATTCGGAAACATGTAATCACCTTCTCTAAGAATAACCGTATCTCTACAAGGCTTTGCGTGAGGGGATGTTCCTCAATTGACAACCCTTTTGCCTTTCGGAGCAAATAGTAAACAATTGACTGGCAATAGCTTAATAAAAGTAAATGTTTTGCCTCAAGATAACTTATACCATCCGCAGTTGGAAATTTGTTTTCTTTCACCTGCTTGATGAAATCATGAAACCCAATGTCAAAAAACATTAATGAAAAGTAATAACTATAAAAACAAAAACAAAAAACAAAAAAACAAAAACAATATCAAAAAATCTTGAAGTAATTGAACATGATTGCTTCCCACCTTTACTGTTAGAACTTCCACTTTACTCCTCACAACATCCAATCCTTCCTTCATTTCATTCAATAATGCGGCTAATCGAGGAGCATCTCTGAATTTCAACACATATTCAAAAAATACAACAACAACAACTTAAAAACACGAAATTATGAAACTATTATCCTTACTAAGCAAAATAGAAAAAACTTCAAATTTCGGCATGGCCATAGCTTAAACGACTTACTTTGCTACTATTTCAGTACGAACTACGGAATCCATGGGCTCATCCACGGTTCAATCACAAGCAAAAAAAACCTGCAAAATCAGTTCAGAACGAAAATTTATCTAATGTAATTCCGACTTAGTCTCAATAGAACAGATTTTTAAATGACCACAGAACCAGCAATTGAAGCAAACGTAGAAAAGTCCTCGAACATGCCTTTAAAAACCGTTGCTTCTTCTTCTTCTTCTTCTTCTTCGTTCGCTTTGTGCTCGGCGAGAATGCTCCATGGAGTTTTTTGGGAACCCTAGGTTATTACTAAGTAACGGACTATGGTCCATTCCCTTTAATCCATTCTAAAGCCCAAGCCCACCGGTTCATTAGCTTCTTTTATGTATTGAGGAAGCTCCTAAAACGGGCTTTTAATATAATTGTCCTTAAAAAATAAAAAATAAAATTATAAATGCCATCAAAATCTAAATAATGATTAGTTTGTCATAATTTGACAATTTAAAGCTCAGTTAGCCGACACACTGGAGCCACGTGGATTGGGGAGTTGGAGGTGCAGTTGTTAAGAATTATTTTCTTTTTTGAATGAAAGTCGTCTTTCAAAAAGACGTCTTCACTAAACCTAAAACAACAAGTACCCTAGCAACCCCACCCTCTCCAACCTACCCCACACTCAAATTTCTCTCTGCAACTCCTTCCTCCATCGCCGTAGTTTCGCCGTCGCCGTTGTCGTACCAGTCGTCGTTGCGTCGCTGGAAGCCTCTCTCTCTCCCTCCTAGCTGTGTCGGCCCTCTCGCTCTCTTCTTGCGAGCGACGCCATTTCGTCTCTCTCTATACTCGTTCTCTCTTTCCCTCTCAACGCCATTCCCTCTCTCTCTCTACAACTCCTTCCTCCATAGTCGTCGTCGTTGCCGTCACCGTCATCGGAAGCCTCTCTCTCTCCCTCCTCGTTGTGTCGGCCCTCTTGCTCTCCTCTTGCGAGCGACGTCATTCCGTCTCTCTCTCTCTGCTCGTGCTCTCCCTCCCTCTCGATGTCATTCCGTATCTCTCTCTCTGCTCGTGCTCTCCCTCCCTCTCGATGCCATTCCCTCTCTCTCTCTGTGCAACTCTTTCCTCCGTCGCCGTCACAGTCGTCGGAAGCCTCTATCTCTCCCTCCTCGCTATGTCGACCCTCTCGCTCTCTTCTTGTCAGCGACGCCATTCCCTAGCTTGTTACAACACCTCCATCAAATTATTTTATTTGATTGGGTAGGTTTTTTTTTCATATATTTTACGGTTTTTGTAACTTATGGAAAATATTTTTGTTTTGATAAGCTGTATAAATTATTTGGATCAAATGACTAATTTGATTTTATTTCTCAAGTATATTGTAGACGTCTGGTGTCGACGTCAAAGTGGACAGCATTGCGAAGACCTCTCCGGTGAGAATCAAGTATATAATAATTTGATTTGTTATTGAGATTATTTTATTAGCAATTGGTCACGTTAAAAATAAGTTTTGACGTAATTATATCAAAACATAAAAATAAATTTTAAATCATGAAGTTCAATTGTTCAAATACCCCGAGAGAGATGTTTTCAAATTGAATATTAATTTTTATAATAGTTTTTCTTGGTTTTGCTTTAAATTTTCATTTGTGTAAAGTATAAATATTATAGTATATGGTTTAGGATTTAGGGTTTAGTATTATAGTAAAATTATAGTATAATAATTTTTTTTAAGTATTAATATTATATTTTAGACATAAATTTTAGATGTTACTAGTGGAAGGCACGTGCTTCGTACGTGAAAATGTTAGAAATATATTGCATTTGAATATATACCCCAAATGGATTTAATTAAAACAAAACTTGACGAGTTCAATTAAAAAAATTGTGCATCATAATCAACAAATTAGTGTTATTAAATCAGTACAAAGAGTACCATGAGAAAAATTTTCAGTTAGTGTTATTAAATTAAAATCATAGAATGCTTTCACAGAGGAAACTATTAAGAATAAATTATATCATAAATTTAGGGTGTTTGAGCCAAAAAGACACTTCGGAAAGTGAAATATGCAAAGACTCGATAATCAAATGATATCCTTATTAAAGTATAGTTCAAACAAAGATCGAGTTTTGTAATTAACAGAATTTTATCAACAAGAAGAACGCTTGACGAGTGTAGAAAAAGATAGTGTGTTTAATAATTGATTAAGAGCTAAAACTATGGCGCCAAAAATTAAATTTGAAAATGATGCCTAGTAGATTAACAATGCATACAGATGCCCGATTGAGAGAGCTAAAACTATGCCACCAAAAATTCAATTTATTTACATTTAATTTGTACTAGGAGATCAAAATATCAAAAAATTCAACCCAATGTTATAAAATAAAATAAAAAAAAGAAAAAAAATATTTGCACTAGAAGAATATGTTGAATCAATGGAAACACCAAAGAATGTAAATTAAGGTTGTGACAGTAAGTCTAAAGATACTTGAATTATCAGTTACAGCTCCAAACATATATGAAATAAACAATCAACTGAATTGGTCAACTCAGAAGTCACAACAGATTAGTTTTGTCAATTTTCATTTTCAATATTATATCTCTTTGAGCTTCGATTCAAAAAATTGTCAATTTTTGTGTGGTTGCTGTTGTTATAAATAAATCTTCTTTTGTTAATTTTCTAGTTGTTAATATCATTAAATTAATGAAAAGAGAACATTTATATATAATCAATAATCAACATTAAAGAAGCCAGTGGCTTAAATTTGGACTTATATCATTATTTGTGGCGCTTATTTTTGTTTCAGAAAATATTTGGCCTCCTTGATTAATTCGTTTCAAGTGGTCCGTGATTATACTATTCAATTTTCGGGAAGGTCAAAGGTTAATTACATTTCTTTTTAATTGTTACTTTGTTGAAATCATATGCTTTTATTTCATATTTTGTTTGAAGGAATGAGGATTGTATTTTGCTTATAGATGACAGATAGGTTTGTTTCTATAATATGCTACAGTTGTGGTTTTGTAGTACATGGTTCGCGAGGTGCATCATACGATAGACCGCCAGTCGGGGTTCTGAGAGTCCGATTAGGCATTGGTCTTGAAGAATTTGAAGAGGTTATTCGAGGTGCACTAGAGATTTCAATTTGTGCAACGATCAATATCACCTATAGATATCATTTGTTTTTTGGTGATAAGGATTTCAATTATACGGTGGTTCCGATTAGAACTGAGCAAGCGCTAAGGGATGTTTTTTCCATGTTGCAAAAGCTCCCACCTCCTAATAATATGGAGGTGTATGTAGAAGTTGTTGGTGGTGGAAATCTAGCCCAAGGTCGTCAAACCGGGAGTCGCCGAAGCCACATGAATTTTGGCGGTCATAGTGCATGGAGATCAATGGAGAACATTGGTCCGAGTACAGTTTCACCTATTGATGCTACAATCGAATACATGACCAGTTATTCTGAAGATGCTAGTCCTTTCAATGTACATTTGTCTGATGATAAATTCAATTATGAAGACGACAATGCCCACCTCGACGAAGACAATGATGAAAACAATGATGACAATGATGGACATGAGATGTCTAATTTTGTTGATATGCGTGGTACTTTGTTGAGGGTAATTGAATATGATGGGTCTATGTATGCATTGCCACTACGAGAAGATGGCAATGGCATAAGCATTGAGGAAATCGAGTTACAAGACACTGAGTTGCATAGTATGGGGGATACACCATAGCCTACCATAGCAAGTTTTGAGGCTCCATCACCGAATTTCATGGAACTTAATCATGAAGCTATGACCCCATTATCAGACAACCATGATAACATATCTATGGGGTGGAACGAGTCACAAGATCTATGCAAAAGACTCACATTTCATAGTAAAGAAGACTTGCAACATAGAGCAAAACAATGTTGCATAGCCGAACAACAAGAATATGTTGTGTTCGATTCAAAACCCAAGTTTTGGTCAATTAGGTGTAAGAAATGGAAAGATGGTTGTCAATGGAGGCAAGATCATAGACAATTAGATTTAAAGCTAATATATCGCGATATATTTGATATTGTAAAGCGAAATCTTTCTACTTCTGTGTCAGCGCTACATCAAGTAATTAAAAATAATTACAAATATGATGTGCATTACAGAAAAGTGTGGGGCGCAAAAAAGAAGGTGATGGAAAAGATATTTGGTGATTGGGAGAGATCGTATAACCTACTCCCAAAGTGGATGGATGCATTGAATGCTAGTAATCCAGGTTCGCACGCATTTGTAGATCACTACGAACCTGACAACAATGGGACTGTCACGTTTCATTGTTCTTTTTGGGCTTTTGGTCCCTCAATTGAGGGTTTTAAGCATTGTAGGCCTATCATACAAATATATGGTACACACTTATATGGAAAATACCGTGGTAAGTTGCTAATCGCCACGGGAAACGGGAATCGGTGCAGCCAGTCACATATTCCCTCTCGCATTTGCTATTGTTTATCAAGAAAATACTAACAACTGGGCATGGTTTCTTAGGAAGCTTCGTTATAGCGTGACGAACAGAGAAGACATTTGCCTTGTCAATGACCGTCATCCTGACATATTGAATGTTGTTAAAAAAGTAAAGAATGGTTGGACCGAGCCTGAGGCATATCATAGGTTTTGTTTGAGGCATGTGGGTAGTAATTTCAATGATAAGTTCCATAACGAGAAGTTGAGAGATTTGGCCAAGGCAGTAGGGTCACAACACCAACCACATAAGTTTGAGACACTAATGAAAGAACTAGAGCACCACAAAGAGGGTTGGACAAGATGGTTTAATCTCATTACCCTTCCTAGAGAGAGGTGGACAATGGCTTACGATGGTGGGGTGCGGTATGGTTGGATGACTACCAATGTGGTTGGTTAGTCTACGCATTTACTTCTTTGAATTATCTGAGCTATTTATTTTTATTGCCTACTTTACTAAAATTTTGTCCAATTATCGATTAATTTTTTTCCTTTTTTTTCTTTAGAGTGTTTCAATGGAGTATTGAAGGGGGCTCAATTTTATCCGGTCACAGCATTGGTGCAGTTGACCTTTTATAGATTTGTTGCGTGGTTCATCGTTAGACGACAAGAAATAGACGAAGCAATTAGTAAAGGAGAAGTTTTCACAAAGTATGTTGTAGAGAAAATGAGAAATTGGGGGCTTAAGGCAAGGAACCACATTGTTACGTTGATCAATCGACAACTTGAGACATTTGAGGTTGTTACCGGTATACAGGATGCCTGTGACGCCCCGAAAGTTATTTCATCTAGCCCATAACCCAATTGCACTTTGCCCAAACTCTATGCGTTGCCTTGATATGTTTGGTGTTTGTTTGATGGTTGTTTAATGTTTGTATAGTTGATGTTTGATAATGTATATAAATATGTGTATCATAAATTGTATATGGGTCATGTTAAATTAAATTATAATGCATATGTTATTATTTATGCATGGACCCATTAACCATGAATTGATATGAGTTAGGATTGATTGAATAAAAGGATAAATGAGAATGAAAATTTGGTGTATTAAATGGATTGGGCATCTAAAATACATGGAAGCATGAAATTGGTTAAAGCACATGTGGTTGGTATGGATAGTATGAGACCAACACATGTGAAGGTTGGTGCATGAAAGTGGACAAGTGTCCCATGCCCTCAAGGAAGTGCTAGAATGAGTGGAGGGAATCAAGGAGGGAATCAAGGAGAGAATCAAGGAGAGAATCAAGGAGGAAATCAAGGAGAGAATCAAGGAAGTGCTAGAAAGAGGTGAGTGGAGAGAAAGGAAAAAAGAAGAGAAAGAAAAGAAGAGAAAGGAAAGAAGAAGAAAAAGAAGGAGGGAGTTGCAGGAGGAAGATCTCTGCGACATTTTCATCAAAGAGCTGGGTCTTTGGGATATATGGTCAGATCGAGTTCAAAATTTGTCAGCAAGTTCGTAGCTTATGGTTATTCATTCTGGTCGGTGGAGATCTTGATCAGAGGTTTCGTCTAAGAGATCTAACCTCTCAAACAAAGCTGGTCGGAAAGTCTTGATTTCTCGCACCATTTCGCTAAAACTTCTAGATCTCTTTAATCTACCGTTGGATGGATATAAAATTTGGGTACGTAGTGTACAACTGATATTTCTGCATTCTGAACGGTGAAGATCTTGATTAGAGGTTTTTTCTGAGAGATCTAACCTCTGAAACAAAGCTAGTCGGAAAGTCTGGATTTCTCGTGCCGTTTCGCTCAAACTTATAGATCTCCTCAATCTACCATTGGATGGATATCAAATTTGGGTATGTAGTTTATAACTAATATTTATGTATTTTGAGCGGTGAAGATGTTTATGTGTTTAGTATTTTGTGTGATATAGTCATTTGAGTTTGAGTATTTGCAGCAGAAAAGGAGAAATTGTCTGATTAGAGACTTGTTCATCAAAGATACTTATCTTTTCGGTCCACCGTTGGATTGGGCTGATATTTGGACAGAAGGTTTGTTTCTTCATATACTTCAATCTGTATGGTTGATTTTGTGATTACATATTTTTGTTGGTATATTGATACATCTGAACAGAATAGTAAATGAAGAATTGGTAGGGTTGCTTGTATTATACCTAAATTTAGAATATGAACTTAGACCTTTCCAAATAGCTTGCATGTCAACTATGTTGACCTAGTTGTCATTGTTGATGAACCCATGATGCAAAATCAGTGATATACATGGCTGAACATGGTGACCTAGTGTAAATCGACAATATGGCCTAAGTATGGAAAATTTCATATTTTAGGGTTTTTGATGCTTTTGGCCTATAATCATTGAATTGATGCAACTTATGTCTAATTAAGCATGATTAGGGTTGATTATGCTACTGATTTGGTAGTTGTGACCATATCATGGGTTAGGTCTACTTGTGATCAAGTGACCCAATTTGGGCATGTTTATGCCTAAAGGAATTGAAAATCAGTATTTTTGATTAATAGAATGGTTTATGTATGAGAACTATGCATTAGAGGCCTAAGTCATATGATTTGAGTTGAATGATGGGATTAGATGGGATTTAGGCCTATTGTTTATATGTGGGCTGATTTAGGGTTGATGTGTAATGTCTATGTGATTGAACATAGAAATTGATGTATGGTAGGATATTGATGTATGTTTCAGGATCTTGATTGGGTTGATTCGGTTTGGATGATTAATACGGTGGGTAGTTTTGTTTAGTACCTTTTGATATTATGTCGTTGTTTGAGATAAGGCTCGTAGGGTCTCAACCACCTCATGGGAGTTGAGGAGTTGTCGGATATGCCTACGCCGGGCGTCCCGCCTCGACATTCCGCATGCCACTCCCTGCGGGGTTGGTGGTCCGGGGTGCGGGGTCGCCACAATGTCCGCATGAACAAAGGGGAAAACAAGCAGGTCATTCGACTAAAAGATCGTCTTTGCAGCTGTGGCAAATGGCATTGTTATGGGATTCCTTGTTCACACGTACAAACAATGTGTCGTTATGCTTCGATCAATTGTGACCAATACATTGATCATTGGTACCTCCTCGATCACTACTCCAAGTGTTATGAACCTCAGTTTCATCCCATTCCGCACGAATCTTATTGGCCACAATATACTATTTCGTATACGGTGATACCTGATTCTGATCATGTTCGCAAATATGGTCGACCGAGGTCGTCGCGCATAAGAAATGAGATGGATATAAAGGAACCCTCTTCTAAGATTAGATGTGGACATTGTAGACAGGAAGGCCACAACGGGCGGAGTTGTCCAACCCTCCGTGATGGGGCTGCATAAGTTATTGTTTGCCCACATATATTTCATGTTTTCTACTTTTTCAGTCTCCTGTATCTTTTGCAATGTAATATGACACTTTTGGATAGACTTTGTCATGTACGAGCTATTGTATTAATGATTATCTCATGCAGTTGTAGTGTTATCTACAGATGATTATATAGTGTTTTATTGCCTCATTTTGATCTTTTTCTAATATTTTATCATCTTTTATGCTAATATGTGCTAATTAAATGTAATGTTATTTCATCTAGGTTAGATGGATCCAGGCCCTTTAGATCCATTTGTACTGTCGTTGCAGGCCCGTCATCGATCTGGTCCCATATGGGATGGAGAGGTACTCACATTTTATTCCTTTTGAATAAAGTCTTTCATTGACAATATAATTTTTTTAAACAAAATTACCTTGTATATGTTTTGATAATGTTGTAGTTTCATTTAAACTTGAATTTTGGATGGGGGTCCAAAAATTCAACCGGGCATGAGAATAATGTTCCGTCACCTCCGGGGAATCGTGGGAGGATAGTGGGACGCGCTAAAAGTGGTCGGGTAAAAAAAAACCACGTGGTTTGGCTTCGGTGAGGCCGAACAGTTTACTAAAAGCTTGGGTTTTTCTTAATAACTTGAATTCTGGATGGGGGTCCAAAAATTCAACCGAGCATGAGAATGGGGTTCCGTCGCCTCCAGCAGATCGTGGGAAGATAGTGGGACGCACTGAAAGCGGTCGGGTAAAAAAATAACCACGTGGTTTGGCTTCGATGAGGCCGAACAGTTTACTAAAAGTTTAGATTTTTCTCAATAACTTGAATTCCGGATGGGGGTCCAAAAATTCAACCGGGCATGGGAATGAGGTTTCGTCGCCTCCGGGGGATCGTGGGAGGATAGTGGGACGCACTGAAAGCGGTCTTGTAAAAAAAACCACGTGGTTTGGCTTCTATGAGGCCGAGCATTTTACTAAAAGCTTCGATTTTGCTTAATAACTTGAATTCCGGATGGGGGTCCAAAAATTCAACCGGGCATGGGAATGGGGTTCCGTCGCCTCCGGCGGATCGTGGGAGGGTATTGAGACGCGCTCATAGTGGTCCGATAAGAAAAAACACCATGGTCCCGCTCAATTGATTGACACAAGTACGAAAAAAAGAAAAAAAAATGTATGGAAGACATCTTTTTAAAAGACACCTTCTATATTAAACAATTTTTATTTTTTTATAGAATGCGTCTTTTAGAAAAACATATTCTATAAGAAAAAAAGATGTTTTATTTAAGGCGTCTTAGAAGACGCCTTCTATAAAACTAGAAGACGTCTTCTACAAAACAAAATGGAAATTGTTTTATGGAAAAAAGATGCCTTCTATATCGATTTTTGTTTTTAGCCTAATCAGCGTCCCTAAGTCCACATGGCGCCAGTGTCACGACGCCCCTGACGTAGGCTGACGTCATGACCGGCACAGCGTACTATACGCTGTACAAACTCATATACAGTATATAATACACTGTCAGCCTTCACGTACTCTCACAAACCTTCCCAAAATGTACAATAATTTTTTTTCTTTTTTCTATTACCACAAATCAAATCCCATAACCATTCCATTCATTCACAGATCAAATTATCATTTCCTCATCCAATATAAATATATGCCCACACATCCCATCTAGATGATAATACATATATCTATAATGTGTGATAATTATACATATCAAAATAACAAAAGCTCTTTCCTCCAAGCAGACATACACATACCAGACTCACTTACGGAGTTTCATTTTCCCTTCGACTCAATACCTGAAAGATTGGAGGAAATGGGGTGAGCAAACAACAGCTCAGTGAATATAGTTCTTGAGATGACAATTATATACATTTAGAGAAATATGACATGTAAAATCATTTCAAACACTTATGCAACACATGCATCATTCAACGAATATAACATACATGTCAACAACATAAATTTCATGTTTTTCAATAATACAATGAACAATTTCCCTCCTTCGCAAGGCAAGAGAGCGGGTCTAACCTTGTATGGTCGTACAAGGTAGACACAGCCTCTCATTACCCAATTTCAAAACACAATGCACAATCTCCCTCCTCCGCAAGGCAAGAGAGTGAGTCTAACCCTTGTATGGTCGTACAAGGTAGACACAACCTCTCATGACCCAAGTCAATAACACAATACACAATCTCCCTCCTCCACAAGGCAAGAGAGCGGGTCTAACCCTTGTATGGCCGTTACAAGGTAGCCACAACCTCTCATTACCCAATTACCAGTCATTTCAAGGATCCCAACCCTTATTAGGACAGACCTACTGACAATGAGGACTCGCAAAACCTCATCTGGGTCTAATTCCTAACGAAATGACAATGAGGAATCGCAAAGCCTCATCATTACAAACTCCAATGGCTAAAATCAGTTTGTATGATCCATAAAACTCAATGCATTATATATAAATATAACATGCATACAATCAAACATTTTATATGCGTACAATGCCATACAAGAACCAAATCAAGAAAACTATACTCACAGTACAACACGTTCCACTTAAACTCAATCAACGTCGCTTTCGAGTCCAGCTCCAAGTTAAATCCAACGAATTTAACCTGTCACAATCACTCCATAATTCAATTTCATGCCTTCATATTTATATTTCTCAACTCACTTCAAATCACGAATAATAAATCTATTTAGGACTCAAAAGCAGTTATCTCGTTTCTATAAACTTAAACCGGAGTTTCATTGGGTTCACATCAGTGGTCACATCACTGTGCACAGTATTAGTCACATTACTGATGTTCACTGTGCACTGTGCACTATTACTGTATACTGTGCACTATTCATTATAACTATTCACTGTACACTGTACACTGTACACTGTACACTATTCACTATTCTACTATTCACTATTTACTATTCATTCACTATTCATCCGAATGTTGTAAATTGTATTAAAATTGTCCAACAGTCTCCAAAAATCATAAACTTGAATCTAACCACATATTCGGGTTTCTAACAGTCCAGGGAGCATTTTCTACCTTCCTAGCGGGTTTTCATTCACGTTGGGGTCAAAACCCCAATTTGACAAAACGCCGTAAAATGGCTCCCACAGTCAAAATTAGTTCGCTAGAATCGTTACATCTAGCTTAGATATCAATTTTACAAAGAAATAGAGGGAAAATCACTTACCGCGAGGCTCGATTGGACGCGAATTCCGCGTCTCCCCCTTTTTTTCTTCCCCTTCTTCCCTCTGCTTCTTCTTCTCCGTACTTCTCTTTTATTTTCTTTCTTCCTCATACGTGAACTTGAAGAAAGAGAACCCTCTTTTTTTATTATTAAATTTTCTTTTCTTTCCTTAGCCACTCATTTCTTCTCTCTCTTTTCTTTTTATTTATTAATGGTAGCATACGAGAGATTTAGATAAGACAAAAGAAGATATTTTATATATAAGACATTGATCCAATGCTCCTCGACGCCCCTTATTAGCCAACTCCTCCATCAAATATCCTTAAATTCAACTCATCTCCTTTATATAACTCATTTAATAATTCGATTTCAATCTACACCATTTAATAATTCATGTATTCATTTACACACATGCATTACATCATACTATGCATTAAGTCTTTAAATCATACTCCAATCCACATATTTAATTAACCAACCTCATAAATGAATCAATTTAATTCAACTCAATCTACATATCTAATTAATCAACCCATTCAAATAATTTTATTTATCTGCTTACATTCTTTAATTATAGCATGTATTTCATACACGCGTATATTTAGAACATACGTATTAAATACGTGTATTATCACGTGTATATTTAGCTCACACGTATAAAATAGGTATATTATACATCTCGATATACGTGTAATTTAACGTATATATGTAACTAAAATTACGGGGTGTTACAGCCAGTGTGTCGGCTGACTGGACTTTGAATTGTCAAACTATGGCAAATCAGTCATTATTTATATTTTGATGACATTTGTGAAATTTTTTTATTTTTTATGGGCAATCAAGTCAAAAGCCCCTACTAAAATCATCCACTTACTCCTCTCAGTCCACTCTCCTATTTACTTCACCACCTAAAAATTCAAAAACAACTAAATTCTATCTCTTTACCCACCCTAATCCCCAAAATACCCTACTCACCCTCTCTCCACTCTCCAACGCCTCTTTTCCCTTTCCTCTCCAACGCTTCATTTTCCTTTCCTCTCAATCTTCATTTCTTGCTTAATTTCAACCATTGAAAGAGTAAAATCAACGCTTTAAGACTTTTTCGCAAGAAAAAGGAAGAGATTTAGCGATAAAATTGAAATATTTCGTGAAAAAAATTTCAAATATAAATCGGTGAGTAAATCTTCAATTTTTCAAGTTATAAGTTAAATTTGTTATCTTATTTAGTGTTATTTGTTCATTTCTACCTATATCTAGGACTTAAATCATGAAAAAAATTGTTGAAATGTGGTGTGAAACCCTTTCTCGTGGCTTTTAATGAGTTGTCCGCCCACCCAGGGTCGGACAGATTCGCCTTTGTCAGTCCGTGGTTAGACGGACAAAAACCCTCTGTCCGTCCAACTACAGACGAATAGATTTAAAAAAAAAAATGTTCGTCTATCCGTGGAGGGACGAACATAATGCATTATGTCCGTCCGTGGTGGGACGAACAAAGACATTTTGTCCATCCCCCAACGGACGAACAATTCTATTTTTTTTATTTTATTTACACTAACCTATGACAACAAAATTGTAAACACAATACGATATAACTCCCAAAAAATCCAAAAAGTTGTAAGTTTGAAGAAGATTGAAATAGTTGAAGAGGTGGAAAGTTGGATTTGGTTAAAGAATGAATAGGTGAAAAGAGAGTGTGGGGGTTTTGAATAGTTTTTATGAGGTTAGTTTAGTAATTTCATATTTTCTTATTATTTGTTTATTTTTTTTTAAATTTAGGTGGATGGATAGATAAGAATGAGTGAGTGGTTTTAGTAGCTTCCTTTATTTATAAGCTATTACGGACTATAGTCCATTACCTTTAATTCATTCTAAAGCCCGTCGGCTCATTAGCTTTTTTTTTTTCTTTTTTTTTTTTTCATTCTTAAATATATATATATGTGTGTGTGTGATAATGTTAAAACAGCAACCTAAAGTCGGGTAGCCTCGTTAGATAAAGGACAATGTATAAATCATGGATGAGGGCGAGGTTTTAATTTCAAGTTTGGATTCATGTCTACACTTATCCACCCACTTTATGGAAAGACGTTCAACAACTTCTGCAGTTCTCGACTTCTGAATAGTCTCGCTCTAACAAATGAGTTAGTGGAGACATCGAAAAGGTCATAGACCGAAAAAAAAAAAAAAAAAAGATGAAGAAGATATTGTTAGAACAGTTACTCAATGCATTTAAACAAGGGTAAATTACACCTGGGTGCAATTCATAATTAAAATACCTGGAAAACAACTTAATTACTGCTGCAATTTGTTTCCTTGGAGAATTTAAGCTACCAAAACGCAAAGCTACCCTCTTCCTATTTTAGTGCATTAAGAATTTCATCAAGCTTACTCGACTTTTTTGACGCATTAAACTTGATATTTAAATATCACCAGTACACTATTTGTTAATCTCATATCATATCAGATGACTGACTTGTGAGTATTCGATAATAAAATGTGATTGCTTTCCAATATAAATCTCATTACATTTTCTTTTGGGTAAATAATTATTTTTGAACATGATATGTATATAATTGACTTGGTGCAAATACATTTAACCATTTTATCATTTGCTGCATTGAATCAATTAGATTTAAACACAGTTCAGGGAAGTACCAAGGTCAAGTTAAATCTTCTCTTTAAATACTTTAAAATAGTAATTCGATAAATTCTTACTTTCCTCTATGTCTCTTATTCATTTAAATTTTCATGTTTACTGTTTTTATCCATTTTTAATTATCAAACAGAATAAAAAGATGCTTACTATTTACAGATAATAAACATTGATATCTCTTACTAAAAGTTAATAATACTGGTTTTAACTACAGTTTAAAGTTTATTTTTAACTAAAAAAAACAAACAAACTTATCAATTAAGAATATATCAAGGATGATGCACTAAATATTTTGGTTATTGTTTCATTTATAATTTTTTCATCAAAGACAATAAAGTAATTTCAGTAAAGGTTGCGTTTAGTATATGATTTAGATACAATTTTTTGTGTCTAAAATTTTGGAAACACAAAAATTACGTTTGGTTGGTTAATATTTAAAAATAGTTTTACAAAATTTACAAAGAAATCACGTTATTTTCAGAAAATGATAAAATGTTATTTTACGAGTTTTTGATTGTATTTGGTTCTTGATCTGAAAATTAAAATACAACTTAAAAAATAAAAACTTAAAAAATAAGGCTGCGTATGGTTTATGATTTAGATATAATTTTTTGTATTTGAAAAATTAAAAACTCAAAAAACATGTTTAGTTGATTAAGATCCAAAAATAGTTTTTTGAGATTTACATCAAAAATAAGTTATTTTCAGAAAACAACAAAATATCGTTTTATGAAATTATATTATAGTTTCATATTACGAACCAAATACAAGTAACATTATCACTTTATGAAAAGTAATATATATTTTTTTATAAATTTTGAAACATTGTTTTGAGAATTCAATTAACTAAACCTGTTTTTTCGTGTTTTTAAAATTTTGAATATAAAATAACTGTATCCGAATCTGAAGCGGGCTTCACTTTTTAAGCTGTGTTTTTTTAATTTTCGGTCGCCATCCCAAACGTACGCTCGTTGAAACCAAACCAAGCAAGAGAGAGAGAGAGAGCTCTCCAAGATCTCCAAGGCCGACGGCGATCTTATCGATCGTTAATCTCCGCGCGAAACTACGGTCAGAATCTCAGAATTGTCGTTGTCAAACAAGGGTACATTCGTCATTTCGCACTTCAACAGGGACATCTCATGCACGTTCTCCGAAACCAACATAAAGTACGTAATGCTTTTTTTGGTGCGCGATCTACACCGGATCCGAAGACACGCACCGCACCACAACACACCAGACCACACACCGCTGCTCAACAGTTCTCCGATCTCTCCGACCAGATCGCGCGGATCGCAACCTAATTTATCGTAATTAAAATCGCTTCTTCGCTCTCCACATCCATGTGCGCTCGGATTCATTTGCAATTTGGTTCTGAGGGCTTCGATCTTGGAGAATTCCGGAGGGGAAATAGGGTTTTCGTGGATGTTATTGTTTTGTGACGTATGAGGAGGGAATGCGGTGGAGGAATTGCGGTTCCTTCCGTTGTCTGAAGTCCGATGAGTTCTTTGTAGAATTCGGATTGGTTGAGGTCGACGGTTCCTCGGGTTCCGGTGGAAATGGCGTCTTCGCCGGTCAAGTTTCTGTTCCTCTTTTTCCTGCTCTCGATTGTCGGATGGGTTATCTTCGTGTAAGTTGCTGAAAATTTTCTTCTTTATGACAGATTTATTTGAATTTTTGTTGAATTGGTTATGTTTCCGTCCGATGTTATTCTTTTTATGGCTGGTGACTGGAATCCAGTGAATTTGACAGCGTAGGTTTTGAGATTTGATGTTATTTGGAAATAATGCTGCCGATGTTTGGTTTCATTTAGTCAATTTTGCATTATTATGGTGGTGTCTATCTGTGTCGTAGTTTAGCTTGGTCTTATTAATTAACATTTAATTTATTGTACTTGGCAATTCAGACAATGCATATTCTCTTTGGTGTCGTGGACACTTCCAAGCCCAAACTTATTTAATTGAACTCTTCAGGTGAAGGTTTATGTTTATGTGACAATGAAATAGTGTTTTTTAAGCACGTAAATTTTGGCATTGCTGGAAATATCTAGTATAGTTCAGCAACTACCTTAACCGAGTTATTTGGTACCACTGGGCTCACAGATATTTTCCATCAAGAAATGCATCAAAGAGTTGGGCTTGCTGTAGCTGAAATTTGTAGTTCAGTGGAAGACTATTTTTTATTAGAATTATTGAAATTATGATGGTTTTAAGGTTAATTAGAGAAAATAAAATAAGACATAAGAGGAACACAAATGGTAAGAGAGGGAGAGAAGGAGGAGGGGGGATTATGTAAGAGAAAAGGAGAAAAGAAGGGATGTTAATCCTCCCAATGACTAGTGACACTGCACGTAGACAAGGTATTGGAAGGAAAAGCCTTGCAATAACTAAAGCACTGTGCCATGTGTTTGGTAAGCACTAATATTATGTGGTTTATCTTTATTTCCCTCCTCAAAGCTTGCATTACATCCTAATATCTTTACGTGTGCATGTACTTGCACATTTGTGTGTGTGCTGAATTTATATGTGTACATAATCGTGTATGCATGTCTTATCTATTGGTAA
This sequence comes from Paratinospora sagittata, assembly GCA_035771175.1. Lineage (NCBI taxonomy): Eukaryota > Viridiplantae > Streptophyta > Magnoliopsida > Ranunculales > Menispermaceae > Paratinospora > Paratinospora sagittata. The sequence continues at coordinate 35,823,866 of CM069594.1, forward strand.
TTTCAACCTATCCCTAGTTATGGGTACCTAGCCACAAGGAATGAGCTGAAGTGAACTCCAACCTTTTAAATGAGGGGACTTGAAGTCGAACTACTTGGGGTATGAGGATACTAAAGAGATTCTAGATTTCTAGCTTGAACGATCAATTGGATGACTACCTGAGGATATACAAGGTTCAAGTGATACAAAAAGTTTTGAACATGGAGCAAACAATATCTAAGCTTCACCAAATTTTCATTGAACCACAGATTAAATGTGGATGAGATAGTACAAAATATTGTTTGAAATTAGGTAAGTATAAATGTTAAATTCAAAAGTCCTTGAGTTTTTTTTTTTTTTTTTGGGTTTTTAGTTTGCAACGCAAAGTAAAAAGTAATGAATGTAACTTTGACTTTTTGTAGAAGACTTTTTAAAAGATTAAAAGCATATGAAATTGAAACACAATTTTATATGTAATAGATTGAAACTAAAGAATAAATAAATGAAGAGGGAAAATAAGTTTTATAGAACTCTAAAGTCTAATGTTAACATAAGTTTTGTATGTAGTAGTTTATTTTAATTTATGTTTTGGAGCATTATTTTTAGTGCAACCATTTGATTGTATGCTGCACCTAAATCGTACTTTACAAACTTCTATTTGTTGGTACTTTATGCTCATCACCAATTTCAACATTTTTTAGTTTCCCTACTTGGATGGTTGGTTCATGCATGGTGAAGCATCTTGCTTTATGAACTTGGACTTGGAATTGCTATATGTTCTCTGTGTGGTCTACAATTATGTTTTAATCTAGTCTAGTTTTAAATTGGTTCTCTTCATTTTAATGGCAATGCTAATTTTGAACATGCATCTTATTACAGTTTTGCCGCAAGGTTGTTGGCTTGGTTTCTAAGTCGAGTAATGGGTGCATCAGTTGGGTTTCGTGTTACTGGATGGAACAGTCTGAGAGATGTGGTTGTGAAATTTAAAAAGGTTGATTTTTCTCCCTTATTATGCTTTATTTTGGTCTTGTGCTTGGTGTAAAGAATGACCGTAGTTGTGTTTGGGAAAAACAAGAGAAAGAATTTCTCCAAAAAAGTGTAGATCTTGGCTATGATCATGGAATATAAATTGATAAATTCGACAAATATGATTTATTTGTTTTTTTATTAGAGACTAAAGCAAGGAATGTGATTTATGAATGGCGATGTTTGACTGGAGGGAGAGAAATCTCTTCCTTCATTATATTTATCCATTTATTTATATTTTTTGTATGGGCATCTACTTTGAATTTCTTACTTTTCTATGCATATTTGAATCATGACATTGGATCATGGTTTCTACATAGGCAACTACTAATTTGATGTGAGTTGTATGTTTGTAGCATGGTAGTAGGAATCGTAGTTCGAATTGGTGAATTGTATGATTCGTGATTCGTTCGCCCCCCATCAATCCGAGGCATACTTGAATCGCTCCCTGAATTAGTTAGAATCTTCTTGAAGCGTGAGCACGATTTAGTGATTCAAACCGATTCAGGGGGATTTTTTTTGGCTCTCTGTATTTGCGCTCAACATGGAAAAAAACTTAAGTTTTAATTTTTTTTCCTAGTTCATCTTCTCCATTCGAATAGCGGTGGCATTTTTCAATTTTTTTCTTTGATATGCTCTAATTGAACATTGAAAACAAGCTTGGGAGCTTTGAAATCAATCAATTGACTGAGTTGAACTAGATTCCATGATTGAACGATTGAGAGATTCCTTTTTTTTTTTTTTTTAAAAAGAAAATCTCTAAGCTTTCTTGAATGAGTTGCTCTTCACTATGGAACAAGGAAATTTGACATTGGTTTTATTGATTGGAAGAGAGGAGGTTGAATCGAAACTTGAAACCCTTCTTTTTTTTTTGTTTTTTCTTTTTTGAGGTTGGAGGGTATCAGGATTCTTTGGTTTTCTACTAATCCCTTCGGGGCACGGCCACAAACATCCTTAGAACCGTTGGCCAACATATTGGTGGGTGGCACGAGTCCCGATTCGAACTCTCCACCTCAGGGTTGGGGGCACTTGTCCCCAACTATTGAACCAACCCACCGTTGGTTAAGCTATTTCTTATTCCTATTAAGCTATTTCCATTTTTTTTGCGTCTTACTTTAATTGTGCACCTTGCTTGTGCCCAATGCTTTTGCTGTTGGGGCTCCTTATTGCCTTAAGTGTGTCTTGCACCTTTAACTATTTTGCTTTTTTTTTTTCTTTACTCACACAGAAGTTCATTGATGCATGGGAGCATGGAAAGTAAGAAAGAAAATTTCTATATAAATGAGTTCCTACTTGTATTGGAACTTATCTTACCTAATGTGCGTTGATATTTTTTAAGGATGAGTAGGCTCACTCTTTGCTTTTGATTTTTATACTAACCCTTCAGTGTTTTTTCACATTCTCATGGGAATGATTAGTACTTGGAAGATTTAATTGGTAAACTTGAGAGTTTGTTGTGGCTGTTAATGCATGTTGCTTTCAGTGAGTTTGAACTCTGAACTCTGAACACAAGAGTATATTTATTTTGTTCCCCTTTCATTATGATCTGGACACAGCCTTAATGTCTTCTTACTAGATTTGGAAATCTTATTGACATTGAGATGTATTCGTTGTGGCATATCTTGCTTCTTTGCTGGTTGAATTATAGGATAGTGGCTTATGCGCTGATGACTTCATTTGTTGTCAGGGTGCTGTTGAATCTGTTTTTGTTGGTGAAATAAAGCTCAGCTTGCGTCAATCTCTGGTCAAACTTGGAGTTGGTTTTATCTCTAGGGACCCAAAGCTACAGCTGTTAATATGCGACTTAGAAGTTGTAATGAGACCTTCAAAAAAGACAGTGAAGCAAGCTAAGTCTCGGAAATCCCGCTCTGCAGGCAGAGGAAAGTGGATGATTATAGCTAATATGGCAAGGTTTTTGTCAGTTTCTGTGACAGAATTAGTTTTCAAGGTATATTGCACTTGATAATTTTGTTGATTTCTTCTTATATTTTGTCAATTGTTTTCAAGATTCCGAGTTATATTGTCATTAGGAGCATAATGCCATCACTATTGTCATCTTTGCCTTGGGTGAAGTACTGGGCAATACAAATTGTATTTCAACAGAATTAGATTATGGTCCATGAAGTTATTTGAACGGATGTCGTTGATGGGTTGGTGAAGGACTGGGAAAATGGTTCACTTATGGTAGTTTGATTCACTTCTCTAATGAATCTGATTCCACAGAAAAGATGAGGATGATTGCATTTAATAAATGCAGGGTGAAATGCGTTAGGGAATTGATCCTTAGAAATAACTTATCTCAGCGTGTGGATTATGGAATTCTCAATGATAAATTGAGAGCTGTATTTAAATGCTTCCAACAATTGTAGTGAAAATATTAAATGATTTTTGTTGTTGCTTATTCAAGTCCGTCACTGAACTTGAACAAGAAATCTAAAAAAATTGACATTGAAGTGTGGATTTTACATGGAGCTGCGGCACAACAGATGATTGCCGTTGCCGTGGTTGCTTACTCAAGTCTATCACTAAACCTCAACAAGACATTCTCAAAGATGTGACATGGAACTGTGACAATAATGGGAATGCTGTGTGAAATAAAAAGCTTTTGTCAGATTTGTGGAAAATCTTATAAAGAAATGTTGTTGACTTGTTGTTTCAGGAGCCTTCTTAAGGTATATTCTGTGCCTTTTGCTTGTGTATCTGCTCAGATATGTTCTGTTCTTATTCTATGCATGAAACTCAGAAGAATTATATATTATTTCACCAATTGGGAATGTTTTCTTGGGTGCTTGTTTACTATCAGAGTTCTGGAATATTAAAAAATAAAACCCCAATCTTGAAAATAGTGCTGAATCTCTTATTTCATTTACTTAAAAGCCTGAGCAAATTTTCATGTATGCTAGTCACAAACATAGGTTTGCAGATTTCACATTGTGAAGGTCTTATCTTTCCATATGGAAACACTATCTTCTCTTCTGTTTGTGCCACTCATACTTCTGCAGCAGTGCATTTGCCTCATCCTTTCTCATTGTAAGAGACTAGTTAACCATCTCATCTTTTGGTTTTCTCTAATACTGCAGATGCCAAAAGCCACTATTGAAGTCAAAGATCTTAAAGTGGACATATCGAAAGATGGTGGATCAAAACCAACGCTGTTTGTCAGGCTGCAACTTTTACCTTTTCTCATTCACTTGGCTGAATCACGGTTTAGTTATGACCAGTCATCTAATTTTAATGAAGGAGGTTATGTTTCATCTGATCCCACATCGTGTTCTATGATGGAAAAGGGCTCTCCCCCTTTTATCTGTGAGGAGTTGTCTCTCTCATGTGAATTTGGTCATGATAGGTAAGATTTTCTAATTTGGTAATTTGGAAATCTTCACTTCTTGATTTTGAGGTTAAATTAATTATAAATTTGAGCTATTCTCTGCTGATCGCTTGGAGTTTTGCTTGAATCTTGATTCTTGAGTGTTTACTAGTTATCAAGCAGTAAAACTTGAGGGTTGAAGCTTGATATTCACCTCAAGGAAGTTGAGCAACTAGAATCAATTTTTTTAATTATTGTTATAGCTTATATGTATGGACCATTTTCTTTTATTAGTGATGTATTCGTGTTCTATTTTCCTGAATGATATTGAAGATACTTGTTTTTACAACTTGACAGTGCTGTAGTTAAATTCTTTTGGCCACAGGGAAGTTGGTGTAATAATCAGGAACCTGGATGTCACTAGTGGAGAAGTCACACTGAATGTAAATGAGGACATGCTCGTCAAGAACAAGACTTCCTCAGAAATTTTTATTCATGAAGGTACTGTAGCAGGGGCTAATTTGGAACAGGGGACAGCTATAAAATCGCAAAAGAAGCAAATTGCGCTTCTTTCATTGAAGAAATATAGTGTTGTTTTCCCTGAAAAGGTTAGTGCTTCATCATTGGATCCCCCCCCTTCGTTTCTTAATAGGTAAATATGTTGTTTGAACCTTGAAATAAGTTTTGCAGTCATACTTAAACGGATGGATGGTTTATTTTATTTTGTTCCGCTTTCAGTATGATTTGAAATACTGGTGTCTGGCCCATGCTTTTACTTTGGGGGAAGTTAGTGGAACTGTTCCTGTTATTTTGCTTCACTCCAAAAACATTTTTCTTTTGTACTTTCTGTGCAGGAATACCATGCAGCAATAGTTTTATGTGTTCATCTTATTTATTTATTGTTTTTCTTGGTACACTGAATTAGATTAAGTTACAGCCCAACAAAATCAGGTCTACTTGGCTGACAACATCCATCACTACTCTGGTCAAACTGCTCAAAGGTGGGTGGTGTTGGCATTTGTAGAACTGAACCTTTTTTTTCAGCCTTTATGGTCGAACTCGAACATCAAATAAGTGGATTTATTGATAATCCTAAATTTATAATAAGTGGCCATAACTATAAGCAAAGTCTTCAGAGTATAAATCCTTGAGCTATCAAAATAAGTTTCTGTTATTTAAGAATTTTTTAGGTTTCCAAAAAAATTGTTTTAATAGAGTATCGCACATGTAGGGATTAAGCAAAACTAGTTTTTCTAAGTAAGAATTTAGTTCAAAAACTGCTGAAAGAATCTTAAATTTTAGGAGAAATTTTGTTCAATAAAAAAATGGAGAACAGTATGGGAGTCTCATACCTATTGAATTAATGAAGAATTATATTCTCTTCCATTCTTTCCAGTCATAATATGTTGTAGCACATTGCAAACGGTGTCTGTAAATCCTACAGATTGCTATGCAAACTGTACTGTAGTCCTTGTCTGACTATGAGCTCCTCTTTATGAACCCTAACTTTTATTCATTTTTAGTTGATTTAGCACTAATTTCTATAGCCTTAAATTCCTTCAATTGAATTCTTTAAAGCGTGGATTTTTGTTCCAGTTTACCTCTTTTTTTTTTTTTTAGATTTATTATATAAGTAACAACTAACAATTATTCAAGCATTGTGTCTCAAGAATCAAGTTGATTTTGTGTGTCCCAATGTTTTTTAAAACAATGCTAATGTTTTAATTTTAATCTCATACACATGGAATTGAATATAAAGAAACACTAAAGAAAGAAAGAAAATAACATTTAGAAAGTCTAATATCTATCTCAAAGGTGAATAACACGCAAGTTATAGACATTATACATCAAACAACATTGAGGATATAAATCTTACAATAAAGTATTATATTTATTGTTTAATATGCTTCAAGTATATAATCATGTTTGTTTTAGCATATCTTGAAAAAACATGGATTTTCCAACATTTAAATGAAAATCTTGTATAATTCTCTAGGATGCTGAAATTTTACCAAAATTATTCTCATCAAATTGGACTTTTTTGAATAAATTCTGAGTTTAAAGTCTCTTAAGTTTAGAGTCAAATCAATGAATCATAAGATTCTTGCACATTATATGAATCGTGTATAAAAACACGTATTTAAGTCAATAACTTTTAAGACGCAAGATTTAATTGAATTTGGTTTAGCTTTTAATTAAAAAAAATTATCTAGGTTAAATGGTTACAAATCATGCTTTAAAATCCTAGTAAGTAATTATATATTGCTTAAAATGCCAGATATATATATTAAATACTTATTTAAAGTTAAACCATGATACAAATCTATGATATACAATAGGGATGCTAGTATTAAGTTGAGAGCTACCTATCGATCTCCTTGGAAGCATATACATTCATTCTATCCTCTCTTCTTGGATCATATTAGATTGCATTTGGGGAATGGGGATGAGGATGCTATTAGATTTTGGGAGGACACGTGGGTTTGGCATGGTTTGTTTTCAAATTCTTTTTTCCCTCTCTCTATCGATGATCGAATCTCAAAAACCACCTCATCTCAGCCTTTTGTCACGCCTCCACTCAATCTTCTCAAAATCCTTGGTCATGTGATCTCCATTATAGACGATCTTTTTGATGTGGAGTAGGAGGAGAATCTCTCTCTGATGGGTTGCTTGATAGGCGTGGTGTTAGCAGGGGGTAATGATTGGGTCATGTGGGCGTCTCATCCTTCAGGTACCTTCTCAGTCAAGTTTTTCTTTGAGTCCATGCTCCAAATCCACAATCTTGGTCAAACTTCCCCCATGTTTTCATGTGGAAAGCTCCGAGACCATCTGAAGTTACTTGGATGGTTAGCAGCCAATGGTACTTTCAAAGGAGGTTCAAGAGATGGTCTCTTTCTCCTAACTGGTGTTGCCTATGCATGAATGATGGGGAATCCTTTCGGCACTTATTCATGGAGTGTGAGTTTACAAAGTCGGTATGGAGAAGATGGGAAACATATCTTTGAGGGCCAACATTAATGAATATGGAGAACTTCTGAACCTTCTTGGAAGGAGAGCGAGCCTCATCAAAACCTAAGGAGTATTGGCGTGTAGTGGTTTTTGAGGTGTTTTGGGCCGTGTGGAAAGAGAGGAATAGTGGGATTTTTAGAGATAGGGGGAATGAGTAGCATGTTGTTTGGGATAGGTCTCTCTTTTTTTCACTTCTTTTTAAATAAGTGTTTCGAAACTTGCTAAAGGTTATAACTTAGGTGATTGGACGAGAGGTTGGAAACCAATTTTAGGTTGTATTTAGTTGTTAGGTGGACTTCTTGTCTTGTCTTCCTTGTTCCCAATTCTCTTTCTCTTTTTTTTTTTTGCAACTTTCTTCTATTAATATAATGTTGTTTATGTTTCCTGTCGAAAAAAAATGTATATATATAGATATTTTAATTTTGATAAGGTTCTTATGAATTGCATGAATCTTAAGACTCAAATTAATCGTAAGATTTGAATTGTGAATCGTAAGATTTTACTATTTCTTAGGATTTATTATAAGATTCAGTAGCATTGGGATTTATGTTTTGGATTTGAATCGATTTGCCTTGAATCGAATCATGAATTGTAAGATTTGTATATTCGAATTGGGATTTTGATAAACATGCTTGTAGCAATCCAAGAGGAGGCATGGAAGTAGGAGGCATTTCAAACTTCTTCACCACTTTTGAATGCCTCATTAAAGATCCTATTGTTTCTCTCCATCCAAATGCACCAGAAAACTGCCCCCAACCACCATTTGCTGGAACTTGGGAGTTAAAAGGTGGAAATGTATTGCTAATTGACAAACAAGAAGGCTAGCACAATCTTCGTCCTCCCCTAATGGAATTGAAGAAAATAGACGACAATTTGTCCCATATTTTAAAGGCAAAAAGGCAATGGAGAAAGAGATGATCTAAGTTTTCCCTGACTTGTGTACACATGATACAACACTGAGGAGAGATGCTCTCAAATGAGGGAGCCTCCATTGCAACATGTCAGCTGTGTTGAGCTTACATTGGGTGACAAGCCAAACCAAAGCCTTACTTTTGAGGGAACTTTATAGCCCCAGTTTGAATGAATGAATTGGCTGATACCTGATGCTGTAGGCATTTTCTTTGTGCAAGTAACTTTTTGATTTTGTGTTTTCAAGTGGGAACTCTGATTAGGTTTTGTTGGATCCTTGTGCAACAAATGGGTTAGCCCGGACCTAGTTTGTCTTTCTCTTTGGCCTAGGTTGAACTGCTTCAAACCCTATGTTAGGTCGCATTTAATGCCGTTGAACTAATTTCAAGTCTAGTTTGCAGTGCTCTTGAGTCTAGACCTAGAACCCTTTGACAATTTCCATGATGTAGTCCGCTTTGATTGCTGATGAATCTTGTTGACAAGCTGCTCTTCGACACATGTGGAGGCTACTGATCTGATTGGGACTGACTTGGCTCTTCACCCTTTTTATTATGCTCATTGGTAAAGGTACAATTGGGTTGGATTGAAAGTTTTAGAGCGTGCTATCTGAAGTTTATATGGGCTTGAAGGAGATATCAGTATCAACTCTATGGAATGCCAATTTTAATGGGGTAGAGACCATAAAATAGTTTGTAGAGCTTCTGTGGAGATTGGGAGGGTTATTTTGAAATGTGAATTTGGGATGTATAGAATGTTGGTTCTTGCACAGAAAATAAATGAAATTAGCTTGAAGAAATAAAGTGGGAACCACCTAATATTCATTTTGGTACTGTCACATCGTAATGTTCTTATGGAGTCCTCACTAGCAAAACTGTTAAAACCTTTAACTCTCGATGGAGTTGGAAAGTAAATGAAACATCTGATTTTTTATTATTCATTGAACCTTTAGAATTTCCTTTGTTGTACCAGGGATACGAGCTATAGAAGAAAAACTAAATTGGAATGACATTTGAGTGGATATTGAATGCTCCAATTTTTTAGTGTAAAGTTCATACCCTTCCATGCTGGAAGGTACTCTGTCCAATGCCATAGATTGAGAGCCACCCATGGGTATCCAAATATTGGAAATGCTTTGGTCAGCATATGTTTCCTAATTTTATGCGCTGACTAGTAAGTTTCTAGACTTCTCATTATTATTATTATTATTATTATTTTTTTTTTTTTTTGTGTATCTTATATCTTGGTCATAGGTGTGGAAAATTTTCACATTTTATATGAAATCCTCAGTTATAGGATATCTGATGTATTCGACAAAAGAAAGAAAGCTAAATTGCTGAAGATTTTATTGATTCTAAAAAAAAAAAAAACTGTCTTCCAATCCCCAACGCCAACCTTTAAATAGAAAAATAGAAAGCTATTCCTAATTCTACTAGGACTCTAAGCAAGACTTATCCTAATTCTCCTAGGATTCCTTTTAACAACACAAAACATAATCCTATTCAAACATAACCACATTATCCTAACAAGACTTAAAAATAGAAACAAATAAAACTAATTACAACTCAACGACAAAAACAGAAATAAATAAAAATAACTAACACGTGCTATCTCAAGATCCCAATATGTTTTGGATTTAATGTTATTTTTTGGTTAAGATTCATGTCATAGTTGATTTGACAAAGTTTTAAGCTGGCTATCAGCTACCTAGCGGAACCCTTCGCCTTTACTCAGGCTTGGGACCGGCCATGGTAGAGTTATTTTTTTGATCTCATCCACTATTTAATTTTGTTCATCTCCTATTTATCAAGTTAAAACAGGGCATTCCTAGTGTATCAAGTTCTTGCTAATGTAGGGTTTGAGAAGGGGGCGATGTATGCAACCTTATCCCCGCATTGTAGAGAAAATTTTATTGATATTATATGTAGCTAGAGTTCTTTCAACGAGAATTATATAATTTTCATTAGTTTTGTGTCATCATTATTTGTGCTCTAGACTTGCACGGTTTGAGTTTTGAATGCCATTTTTGGTATATAGTTTATCAGATTCAGATACACTATTGTGTGTAATGCATAGCAAGTCTTGTAACCAGGCTTTAAGTATTCATTGACAAAAGCTATTTTTTCTTTGGAAGGTTAGTTTCAATTTGCCTAAACTGGACGTGAGATGTGTGCACTGCGGGCAACATCTTGCTGTGGAGAGCAATGTCATGGGTATTCATTTGAAAAGCAGCAAATCACAGTCCAATGAAGACATGGGGGAGAATACGCGATTTGATGTTCAAATGGATTTCAGTGAAATTCATGTACTAGTTTGTTGTCCTTAATAGCTTTCAGCCAATCATCAATATTAGTCCATTATACAGCTAGCTTATAATGATTTTGTTTTTTTTTTGCTTTCAGCTCCTTAGAGAAGGTGGGATATCTGTCTTGGAGATACTGAAACTTGCCATTATTTCTTCTACCTATGTTCCCATACAGGTGAGCCTTCATCATGTGACTGTTAAAACCACTCTATATTTACTTGTTGCTTTACTTTTTAGCATTATCTTGTGAACCTAATTCTATTATGAACAATTGCTGACTAACATGATTTTGTTTGTTTGCTCATAAGTTCAGATTTTAAATGCAACTGGTATATACTTACAAGTCTATCCATTATGTCCTTAAGTGGGTTTTGTTGTGGAGAAGAGCAAAATCTGTGGGATTTATTTTCTTTAAGGAAAGATAATTATTTTAGTAGTTGTTTTATTTAGTAGTTACTAAAATTGTAATTATAGCTATATGTGTGCATGACCTTGCATGTCTATATATATGGTGTCCTTCCATTAAGACATCATCAAGAATAAGAAAATATTCTCTCTCTTCTCCCGTGGACATAGGCCTTAGAGCCGAACCACGTTACATCTTTGTGTCTTTCATTATTTTATTTTTACAACATGGTATCAGAGCTTTATACTCGTACAACTGGTAATATGTTTTTCGGCCTTCATCGTCGAAATCTTTTGCGCCGGCCTTCATTGCCGAATCTTTGTGGTTGGTCTTCATTGCCATCACTGTGTTCGACTTACATCAGTCGGAACCCTCTGTCTTTTGTCGACGCCGTTGCACACCATCTCTCCATCGTCGCTCTGATTCATGCGACTGGTTCGCATCTCACCATCGTTGCTCTGATTCGTGCGACTGATTCGTCGACGCTGTTGCACACCTTCTCTCCATCGTCGCGACTGGTTTGTGCGATTGTTCATCGTCACGACTGGTTCGTCTTCTTCCAGATCTCTTCTTCGTCGGCGGTTTCATCTTCGTTGGTGTAGACTGAAGAAGCAGTTGACAAAACGGAGAAAGAGAACTACCAAACATTCAGACAACATACAAACTTGATGAAAGAATTATTTGAAGTGGTCTCAGCTGGTGCGTACTTTTCTGAAGGGCAAAGGGAAATTGAGTAATCTTTTGGGCACTGGACCTACACCTAGAGATTCTAAGTTTATAGCGTGGGATCATGAAGATGCTTCTATAATGGCGTGGCTATGGAATTCAATGACGCCAAAGATTAGTGATACATGCATGTTTCTGACTACCGCCAAAGACATTTGGGATGCCGTTCATCAGACATACTCTAAGGCCCATGATGCAGCCCAAGTGTATGAGATCAAAGTGAAAGTTGGAATAACAAAACAAGGCAACATGACGGTCATCGAATATGCCAATGTATTGAAGAATCTCTAGTAGGAACTTGACCATTATAGGTGTCTTGAGACTAAATGCCCTGCCGATGCTGTAGTTCTAAAGAACTATATTGAGAAGGATCGGGTCTATGACTTCTTGGTTGGACTCAATGCAGAGTTTGATCAAGTGAGAGTTCAGACTCTCAGCAAAGAGTTGCCAACTCTGAATGAGACTATCTCAGTTATCCGGACTGAAGAAGGCAGAAGAAGTGTTATGCTCACACCTCAGAAGATGGAAGGCTCAGCTATGGTTGCCAATCGGGGAAATGATTAGAAGACACACACTCCGCGCGCTAAACCATCAAAGGTCCCAAATCGAGACAATAGGGACAATCTATGGTGTACTTATTGTTAGAGGACTAGACATACCAAGGAGAAGTGTTGGAAACTTCATGGCAAGCCTTCAACTTCCAGTAAAGAATGAGGCTACAAAGGAGGACATCAAAAGACCAGTGGACAAGCACATCTGTCTACTGAAAAAACATTTGCAGACTCCCCGGTGCCAGAAGGATTCAGCCAAGATGACATTAAAAGATTGAAATCTTTGCTTGGCACACTGGACAAACCCTCAGGTACCTATTCATTGGCCCATTCAGGTAACTTTCTTATTTCTATTGAATTTAACGTCTTGGATAAGTCTTTTGCTAACTCTTGGGGTATAGATTCTGGTGTTACTGATCACATGATCAATTCCCCCAATATATTTCATACCTACAACCCCTCTCCTAGTAGTCGAAAAATAGTCACAGCTGATGGATCCTTAACCAAGGTTGCTGGTATAGGTGATGTTCACATCAACCCCACCTTTACACTCAGAAATGTTCTTCATGTTCCTAAACTATCTACTAATCTTATCTCTATTCAAAAACTGACTCATAATCTGAGTTGTAATGTAACCTTCTTCCCTAATTACTGTGCATTTCAGGACTATGACTTGGGGACGATGATTGGACATGCCAAGGAACAGGATGGGTTGTATTACCTTGAGACACCAGTACATCCTATCAAGAGTAACACTTCATTTCTCTCCGAGCACAAATTTTCCAATAAAGAAAAGTTATGGCTTCATCATCGCCGCCTTGGCCATCCTTCTTTTCGAACCCTTAAAGTCATGTTTCCTTTTTTGTTTAAGTCTCTCAATGTTGAAGATTTTCATTGTGAAGTGTGTGAACTTGCAAAACACAAGTTTATATCTTTTTCACTTAGTAATGAAAGAAGTTCAGATCCTTTTGATCTCATTCGTAGTGATATTTGGGGTCCCTCTTCAATACCTAATGTTTCTGGAGCGCGATGGTTTGTGTCCTTCATTGATGATTGTACTAGAGTCTCGTGGATATTCTTACTGAAATAAAAATCCAATGTGTGCTTTGTTCTTCCTACCTTTCATAACATGATACACACCCAGTTTGGTGCTAAAATCAAGAGATTTCGATCAGAGATTATTTTAATCAAACATTGACCAATTACTTCCAAAACGAGATCTTTCATGAATCATCCTGTGTTCACACCCCATAACAAAATGGAGTTGCTGAAAGAAAAAACAACCACTTGCTTGATACAACCCGAGCCTTTTTATTTCAGAATACTAAGCCTAAGTCCAATTGGGGGGAAGCTGTCCTTACTGCAACACACCTTATTAACCGCATACCATCCCAGACCCTTAGTTTCAAAAGTCCTATGAAAAAGTTATGTCAATTTTATCCTAAGCTCAAAATCTCCAATAATCTTATACCTAAAATATTTGGGTGTGTATCATTTGTCCATATTCACCAACCCAACAGGGGGAAAGTTGGACTCCAGAGCTCTCAAGTGTGTTTTTGTCGGATGCACTTCCACTCAAAAGGGATATAAATGCTATCATCCGCCATTAAAGAAATTCTTTGTCTCTGCCGATGTCACTTTCTGTGAACCTGAGCCCTATTTTTCCACTTCTTCTCTTCCGGGGGAGAGTGTCATAATGGAAGACAGGGATCGGAACTCCCTTGATAACCCTTTTGATCTTTTTGGCCCTTTTAACCTCCAACAAACCAAACCCGAATCTCCTACACCCTTTGTACCCAATGATGAACCTAAGGATCGGATAACTGGACAAATGTACTCAAGGAAGAAAGCTGTAGCTCTTGCTCCGATGCAAGTTCAAGAATTTGAACCAATCCCTGAAAATGAGGTAACAAATCCTGAACCGTCCTTACAAATTTCATTAGTTCCTGAAACTAACAATGATCTGTTAGCCTCTGAACCTGACAGTGACCTTCCCATTGCCATTAGAAAGGGAACAAGGGAATGCACTAAACATCCCTTGTATCCACTATCTCATGTTGTATCCTTCGAGAAGTTCTCACCAACCCATAAGAGTTTCCTTACCAGCCTGAACAACATCCAGACTCCTACATCATTATCCGAGGCTTTATCTAATACAAATTGGAAACATGCTATGAATGTGGAAATGGAAGACTTGGAGAAAAATACAACTTGGGAGTTGGTAGACTTGCCTGCAGGAAAGAAACCTGTGAGATGCAAATGAGTTTACACAGTAAAATACAAAGCAGATGGGTCCCTAGAGCGCTACAAAGGAAGATTAGTAGCCAAAGGATATACTCAGACATATGGTGTGGACTATCAAGAGACATTTGCTCCGGTTGCAAAAATGAATACTGTGAGACTTCTTTTGTCATTGGCAGCTAATTATGACTGGGATCTGCAACAATTTGATGTAAAGAATGCATTTTTACATGGGGATTTAGAAGAAGAAATCTATATGGAAGTGCCTCCAGGTTTTGGCACCACTGATAAAGTGTGTAAATTGAAAAAGGCCCTGTATGGACTTAAACAGTTTCCGAGAGCATGGTTTGGTCGGTTTGCCAAAGTAGTGACAAATATGGGATATAGACAAAGCCAAAGAGATCACACTCTGTTTATTAAGCACACAGCTTCAGGGGGAGTTACAACTCTATTAGTGTATGTTGATGACATTATCATGACAGGAAACAATGAGAACGAGAGACAAAATTTGAAGCAGTGTCTGACCGAGGAATTTAAGATCAAGGAACTAGGGAGATTGAAATACTTCTCTAGGGATTGAAGTGGCACACTCTAAACAGGGAATCTTTATTTCTCAACAGAAGTACATTATAGACCTTCTTAAAGAAACAGAGAAGCTAGCATGCAAACTAATGAATACTTCTATTGATCTTAATCACAAGCTTGGAAAAGCTGAAGAAGCGTTGATTATTAATAAGGAGATGTATCAAATATTAGTAGAAAGACTCATCTATCTTTCTCATACAAGACTTGATATTGCATATGCAGTAAGTGTAATAAGTTAGTTCATGCGCAACCCTAAAGATATTCATTTGCAAGCAGCTAATCACGTTTTACTGTATCTTAAAGGGACTCTAGGACAGGGCATCTTATTTAAACTACACACAGGAGTGGTTCTTGAAGCATATATTGATTCAGACTATGCTGGTTCAGTAGTTGACAGAAGATCAACTACTGGATATTGTACGTTTGTTGGTGGGAATTTGGTGACATGGTGAAGTAAAAAGCAGAATGTAGTGGCCAGATCTAGTGCTGAAGCAGAATTACAAGCAATGGCACAAGGGGTTTGTGAGCTATTATAGTTGCAGATAATTTTGATAGATTTGAAGATACATTGGGATGACCCTATGAGACTATTGTGACAATAAATCTGCAATTAGCATTGCCCATAACCCAGTTCAACATGATCGAACCAAGCATATAGAGATTGATAGACACTTCATTAAAGAGAAGCTTGATAGTCGGTTGATCTGTACTCCATAGTGTCTACCAATAATTAGCTCGCCGATGTGCTCACTAAAAGGTTAAATCATACTGTGTTTCAAGCAAATGTGTCAAAGCTGGGAATGATAAACCTTTATTCACCAGCTTGAGGGGGAGTGTTGTGGAGAAGAGCAAAATCTGTGGGATTTATTTTCTTTAAGAAAAGATGATAATTTTAGTAGTTGTTTTATTTAGCAATTACTAAAATTGTAATTATAGCTATATGTGTGCATAACCTTGTATGTCTATATATATGGTGTCCCTCCATTAAGACATCATCAAGAATAAGAAAATATTTCCTCTCTTCTTCGGTGGACGTAGGCCTTAGAGCCGAACTACGTTACATCTTTGTGTCTTTCATTATTTTATTTTTACAACAGGTTTTTATTGGTTTTTTAGGCTCTTTCGTTGTTATATTTTTGGTTGATTTTCCTTATTTTATATTTTGTGAATTTTAATATATTATATCATTATAGTCTCAGGTATAAGCACAATTAGTAATGATGGGGGATAAAAGGCACGGAGAAGTTTTAGGTCGTGGTTTACTTTTTGCCTTTTACATTCACCAAGCTGTAAAAGAAACGACGCCATTGTTTACTTTGTTTTGACGAAAGTAACAAAACCTAAGGGGAAGGCCATTCTTTTCTTCCTCTAATTTCCATTACTTCTCTAAAACCTCCATCTGTTATATTTTGACTTTGCCCATTCAATAGAATTACTGGATTAGATTACATATCAGATTGTCTTTGCGAAATCTTATGGTAGTTTCAGGAGTTAGCATCTGGTTAGACTGCTTAGATTAACTTAGGTTGATGCTGATCAAAATTTTCCTTGTGAAACAACTAAAGTTTACAAGCTTTGTCTATTTGAATTTTGGATTCCTCTGAAACTTGATTCTACCATTGTCCCATTCTATTTCATGGGCATTTGAACTACACCATTTAAATCTGTAGTACTGACATCGGGCAGACTTTCATTTGGGTCCAAGAAATCGACAGGTGTTTTGGATATGCTTCATGAATGCCAATTTTGCAATCAGTTTTGGAGGCTAAGAACCATTTTTTTTTGTTCATTTTTGAATTATAATAGTGAGGAATGAAGCGTGAGTGAGCCTAGATTGCAAGAGAATGGTATCTTATTATAGCCAACACATATTTTAGAAAGAGATACAGACACTTAATAACATATAGAATTGGATCTAATAAAAACAAAACAGACTTTATCATTTCTAGTAAGGTTGATAAAGTGATATGTAACAACTATAAAGTTATTATAGGAGAAATCTTAACTTCACAACATAGGATATGGTAGTTGATATTGTATAAAAATGAAATCTAGGTCAAAATGTAAAATTATCAACTCAAGAATTAAAAGGAAAACTTGAAAGGATTAAAGCTATAAATATTTTAAGCCAAGCTAGAAAAAGAAATGACCGAGTATAGATGATGTCCACAACCAAATTTGGAACTAGATGCATAAGAAACATAACAAAGGTGGTTCTAGGAGAATCAAAGTGGGTGGTACAGCCATAAGGGAAAGAAAGTTTGTGGTGGAATGAAGAAGTTCAAATTGCCATAAAGGGACACACTATAAAACTTGGCGACAAGTTTGGGAGGGGGTAACTCTTAAAAATTAGAGGGATGTAAAAAAAATAAACTTAAAAAGTGGTAAGCAATACTAAACTTAAAGTATGTGATGATTTATACACTAAATTAGATTAAAAAAAGTGAAAAGACTATATAAACTTGCAAAACTAAGAGAAAGAAAAATAAAAGATCGTGATTATATTGAGTTTATTAAAAGTGGCAGTCTAAGAGTCTTAGTGAAAGAAGAAGAAATCAAAGAAAGATGGAAAACATATTCTAACAAATTGTTAAATAAAAATCATTTGAAAAATGCAAGTTTAGCAGAATATAATAACTTAGGGTAGCAGTGAAAATAAATTCTTTTGTAGAAATAACATGCTTGAATTAAAAAATGCTTTAGGGAAAGTCAAAAATGCAAAGGCTCTAGTATAGATGCTATTTGTATTGAGGTTTCAAAAGTGTAGGAGAAGTTGGGGTCTTGTGGTAAATCAAATTGTTTTATAAAATTGTAGAAACTAAAATAATGGTTAACGATTGTATGAAAAACATCTTAATACCTATATTTAAAAATCGGGAGATATTCAAAATTGCGCAAATTAGAGAGTGATTAAATTGATGGGTCATACACTGAATTTGTGAGAGAGTAATAGGGAATTGAGTACAAGTTGAAACTTTGGTTTTGAACAATCAATTTGGATTTATGCTCGGGAGATCAACTATGAAAGCTATTTTATCTGTTATGAATATTGATGGAGAGATATAGGAAGAAGGAGGAACGTCATACTGTCTTTATTTATCTGATGAAAACCTATGCTACTAGAGTACCTAGAGGTATAATATGGTGTTGTTTAGGGGAAAAAATGAGTTGCAAATAGGTACTTTAACATGATAAAAGATGTTTATTACAGAGCAATAACTATAGTACATGCAAGAGTAGGATAAGCTAGTGAGTTCCAAATAGGTTTACCCCAAGGATTTGCCTTGAATCCTTATCTTTTGTACTAGTTGTGGATGAATTGACTGAACGTATTCAAGAATATATTCCATTGTGCATGTTATTCACTGATAATATACTGCTAATTGATGAAACTAAATTGAGAGAAGTTAGAGGTATGGAGAGTGACTTTAGAATTTAAGGCAGTGTTTGGTTGGGTGTCCAAAAACAGTTTTTCTGTTTTTAGGGTACCCAAAAAGTACAATTAGAAAACTTGGGAAATGACAAAGTGTTATTTCTCAAGTTTTCACTTTTTTGTGAGAGAAGATTAGAAAAGTGTTTTTCAAAAACTACTCCACCAAACTTGTTTTTTATTGTTTTCTTTTACTTTTACTATTTGACAACTGAAAATGGTTTTTGGATTGTAAACTAAACACAGCCTAAAGGGTTCGGAATTAATGGGATTAAGATTGAATACATTAATTGTAACTTTCATAGAAGTAGAAATACAAATGAAGAGACAATAAATATCGAAGCCAAGAGATACCAATAGGGCAAAAATTTTAGGTCCTTGGGATGAATTATTAATCAAGAGAGAGAAATACGTGAGAATGTGGACACTGGACAATGATAATTAAGAAAGATATAATTGGTAATTACTTGTAGTATATATGTCGATTTAGCCTTTGATAGAGCAAAGTGGAAGTAGTGGATTTGTATAACTGACCCCATGTAGTAGTTGGAAAAAAGCTTTGTTGAGTTGAGTTGAGAATACATAAATTATTACATCCCGCGTTATTGATACTTAGGCCAACTTTTGTTGCTTATCTATGAACAATTTAGTAATTTTCAATTTGATGTAATAATTTTTTCATAAGTCATCCATGCGTTGATTCTTCAAGTAAATTTATACAACATATTTTCTTGCTTATTAACGCAAAATATCATTTATGTAAATGCTAATATACTTAATGATCATTGTACAGAAGGTCTAGACAACTATTTGTAGCAGGGTGATTGTATTTGCATTCAACAAAAACATTTAAGAACCCGATTGTAGAATAATTGTAGGTTAATTCTTTTGTCCAACAACACTAATCAATTTTTGACTTGTCATAGATTTCAAATTCCGCACTAACAACACAACAACTCGAGAGTTTGTTGCAATACTAACTATTGGAACGACTAAGGAGGGGCTCGACCCCAAAGAACAAGTGCCATGCTGCCTTTGAGTCGTTCTATTTGGGTGCCTCTCTTTGGAGTCCCTTCATCACTTAACTCCATTAGACACATGAACATTTAGCCGTGACAACACTAAGACGCAGAGGAGCTTATTCATTGATCGCATAAGGGTATTACAAGTAGGCATGGGTCAAAGATCTATATTCAATAAGGGAACTACAACACTAGCTCTCAAGGAGCGAATGCTTTAAGCAAGTCCTTCCTTGCCCCTTGAGACGACTCTTGATACCGGCTAATCCGTGGGACCTTTTAGCGGGATGACAAGTGGACTGTATTTGATATGGACTGATCCATTTATGTATAAATGATTGGATGTTTTGTTCCGCCTTACCCCCATAGGCCCCACCAAGATTTTCTAGTGCACCTTTGGCCCCTCCCATCGATCACCCATAACAAAAGACTTGTCTGGGTGTCACAAGGCTCTTTTCCCCCCCAACTTCAAAAGTTCTATATTGTTATTAAATATATTTTTCAGAGAAGAATCAAAACTTATATATATTGAAGGAGAAGAAATGTTACGAGACCTTCATTCAGAATATGAGAATCAACAATGGAAAAGAAACCAAAAAGTGATATTTTATTAAATATTTAATATTATAATATCAAAATTTCACCTTATAACCTTTAGTTAAGATAATATTTTGTCCCATTTTTCTAAGGCTATATTTGGTTTAGGCTTCAATTATAGTTTTTTTTGTATCCTGTGCTCATGCTTGTTCCTCTCCCTATTTTTCTCTCATGCTAATGCTTATGCTCTTTAATATTTTCTCATCGCTTGTCCTCGCCACTTTGTTTTTGTTTCCTCCCTTCTCCACTTTTTTTGTATTATACGAAACTACCCCCCTTCTTCTTCTTCTTCTTCTTCTTCTCTCTCTCTCTCTCTCTCTCTCTCTCTCTCTATTGTGCAAAGTTATGATTGTGATTCTTGTCTCTCCTTTTTCTCTTGTTTCTAACTTTCTCCATTTCCCACAGTCACCTACTTTTGTTTGTTTCTTACTGAACCAACTGCCCTTCTTCTCATTTTTCGTTCCCTCCATTGTCTCAATTGTGGTCTCCTTGTATCATGGTTTCCCTATCCTTGTCTTACTTATAGTCGCTCCTTATTGAGGTTGCCTTCATTAGTCTCTCAATTTTACTCCTTGCTCCCCCTTCTCTTTCTTGCACGTGTTCCTTCTAGTGTCTTCAATTATCATTTTCCTTCTTCTCGGCATCACTTGCCTTCCTTTATCTTTGTGCGTGCCCTACATTTTTTCCCCTTGCACCTCATTTTATTGCAATCACGTGTGTTGAATGTGTTGATTGTTCTTAGTTCTTAGGCCCAACATCTGAAGATAATTGCGTATTTTCTTATGAGTTATTTTATATTTTTACAAAGAAATATGTATATGTGAATCATATTATATGAATAGTGGTATTTGTTGACAATTTTTGTTACTTATATTTACTCTTTTTCTTTAGAAAAGTTTGAATAGTTGAAAACAACATACGATTAATTGTATTTTTTGAAGGAAAATATTGAAAAGAATAGTTCTGACTCGAATGCATATCCTTGAATTCCTTATTTTTTAGTTGTGATGTTGTACAAGTTTTCAATTATTTTGATTCATGAAAACTATTTTCCGATATAAAACCAAACAAGCATTTGAATACTCAAAATCATCATAATGCACCCAAACTTTTGGATTTTGTTCTAGTTTTAAAACCATGTTTTTGGATCACAAAATAAACAAATCTAATCAACTTTGGCATCTGTGATTAGGCCAAAGCTTATTTTTCCAATTGTAGAAATTTCTTAACATGTGTTTCTTCTCAAAAAAAAAAAAAGAAATTTCTTAACATGTTATTTCAAGAGATAATATGGAATCAATATAAGAGTCCTTGTCAGAACCAACTTGGGGTTCATGTGGTGGTCAAGATGGTGCCTTAGGATGTTGAAGTCCTAATTTGGAATCCCACCCGAAATGCTCCTCATAGAGTTTCTGGTTGTGAGAATAGGGAGGTTCCCAATTACCTCAAGGGACTAAGTGGGTGCTCGAAGAGGCCCACATACCCTTGAATTAAAAAAAAAAGTTCTTGTGAGGAGAATGTGGAAAGCTGGGGTGGTTTAAAAGAATGAAGGTATTGGTGTTAGCTTTTGCATTTATTGTTCTACCTTGACTTGCCAACTATATTTTTTTGAGTTCAGTAGTTTTTTAGTGTGGTATCTAACTTCAATTAGTTGAGATCTTCTATTCAAACCTTTTATAAGTATTTTCATTTTCCCTATTGGTATGTTTAGCATTCATATATTCTTTTTTCTCTCCTCTATCTTTCCATGTGCTAGAAAGGGCTGCACACGAGGAGTATTATTGTTAGATTGATATCCACCACTAGGCTTTTATCTAATGACTAATGATTTTGGGTTTGGTGGTTATCCAACAAATGGAAGTTAAAAGATGTCGATGTAACAAGGGGGAACATATTGGAGGATCCTTAATTATCGGAATTTTGGCATAAAGCTTTATTGTTTTTCGTTATTGCATTCTTTTTGATGTTTATTTGTTATGACTTGTGCCTCTCTTTTGACTTATTTTTTTTATGTCTTTTGCTTTCAGCCCTCTGCACCAGTTAGAGCTGAAGTTGATATAAAGCTTGGTGGCACTCAGTGCAATATTATTTTGAGTAGATTAAAGCCATGGATAGACCTTCACTTATCAAAAAAGAAGAAAATAGTACTTCGTGAGGAAAAACCCAATATTGAGAGATCACAAGAGACCGGAACAAAGGTCATCATGTGGACATGTACAGTCTCTGCCCCAGAGATGACTATTGTGCTTTACAGTATCACTGGTACACCTCTATATCATGTAAGTTTTGTGCTTTGCTGATTATCATTAGCTATTTTCACTTTGAGAAAGGGGGGAATTATCCATTTTCACATGTTATTGTATATGGAGATTATTGACATTTCTATATCCAATAGATTCATGTATAATGTAAACTTTCTTGTTTATTGCTCTTTCCATTCTCTGTGTCTTCCTTTTAGCTTCATGTTTATCCAATAGGTTACTTCTAGAAATCATGTAAAGAAGACCAGAGGCAGACACTATGGATCAAATTGTTTGCGTTCATAGTTACTCTATTAGGTGCCTAGTTTTGTTAGTTCCTTTTCCTCTTTTTCTGAGACTTTACACACTCTAAAGAATGCATTTATACTTACGAATTGAATGGTGTTTGAGAGTTGATTTATATAAAATCTTGCCATTAACTAATTTAGTCTTTGATAGAAATTCAAGAAGTTTGACTCAGTGCGAGATTTTCATGTGCACTCTAATGTTTGTTTGTGTGTGTGTATTATTACTTGTTTCTTCATTGTATATTCCTTTGTGTTCTACAGTAACTGTATATTGTTCTATTCCCAGTAAAACAAGTCAAGTAATTTGAACTTTTGTCAGTGGTAAGATACTAAGATGGTAAGAAGAGCTAACATAAATATGTTCTCGTTGCCTCTAGGTATTTTCTGTTTTCTCTCTGCTCCAAAAACACAAAGGAAACCAATGTTCTTTGTGGTGGTTCAACACCATAATTTTATAGTTTGGCATTTACAATGAATTAAAATATAAGCAAAGAGTATTAAAGTCCTTGAAAGGTGTTTCTTTTTGTTACTTGTTCCATTTGTAGAAGTAAGTAGCAAAATTATTAGGATGTAGGAGTGAGTGTGATGGAGAAACTGATTAGAGCTCATGATTGAACCTTTATATTTGCAACTGAGTATTGAATCAAAATTGATATTAGGATTGAGTTGACTTCCATAATAAAGTAATTACTGCATGCCTAATCAATAATTATCATAGAGAAAACAATATCATTAGTATATCCATCTATTTATGGATAATAAGTTAGTTTCTTGTCATATAAGTCTAGCCTCATCTTTTGGTCACCAATTTGTAATGGTAAAAGGGTGTACCTGTAATAAAAATTATGTAATTATTATGGGTTGGATAATCCCATATATCAATTGAATGAGAGTCTAAAATGTAATAAGATAATATGCAAATTTTGGGTAAAAAAGGGAATACTTATTACCTATATAAGACAAATGCATGGTCAGAATATTGCATAGAATGCATCTTTATTGAAATGCATGACAAGGGTATGTAGTCTACTATGAAGATACTACAAAGTAGTGCATGGGATGCGTTTAGGTTTCTTAGTTGTTGTTGGATGAGAAATATATTTTTAGATGTTGATAGCTCGTAAGACACTCCTCCTCCCCCTCCCCCTCCCCCTCCCCCTCCCCCTCCCCCTCCTCTTCCTTTCCTTGTACTGATGCATTTATGAATTTCTTCTTCAATGGTTTAGGGATGCTCACAATCTTCACATGTGTTTGCAAACAATATAGCAACAACAGGAACTGCTATACACATGGAGCTTGGTGAATTGCATTTGCATCTGGCTGATGAATATCAAGAATGTCCTAAAGAAACTCTGTTTGGTGAGGAGACAAACTCAGGTTCCTTGGTGCATATTGCTAAGGCTAGTCTAGATTGGGGAAAAAAAGAAGTTGAGTCACTGGATGAACCTGGAAGGCCTAAGTTGGTTCTATCTGTTGATGTGACGGGTATGGGTGTATATTTGAACTTTCAGCGAGTTGAGTCACTTGTCTCAACGGCGATGTCCTTTCAGACGGTCCTCAAGAGTTTGTCTGCATCTGGAAAAAAGGCAAACCAAAATAGGGGTCTTCCCTCAACTGAGTCGTCAGGTAAAGGGACACAATTTATAAAGTTAAATCTTGAAAAATGCTCTGTACATTTCTGTGGTGATGTGGGTGTGGAAGATGCAGTTGTTTCAGATCCAAAGCGAGTGAACTATGGATCACAAGGTGGGCAAGTAGTTATCTCTGTTTCTGCTGATGGTTCACCACGTAGTGCAAACATAATATCTACAATGTCAAGTGGGTGCAGACAGCTGCGGTACTCTGCATCTCTTGAGATATTCCATTTCAGTGTGTGCATAAACAAGGAGAAAAAGTCTACACAAATGGAACTTGAAAGAGCAAGGTCTATCTTCCACGAATACTTGGAAGAGCATAGGCCTCACACAAAATTGACCTTGTTTGACATGCAAAATGCAAAATTCGTCCGTCGTTCTGGTGGACTTAATGAAATAGCTGTTTGCTCTCTTTTCAGTGCAACTGATATTTCTGTCCGTTGGGAACCTGATGTTCATATATCACTATTTGAGCTCATACTGCGCTTGAAATTACTCATGCATAACCTGAAGCTTAAGAGACTTGACAATGAATTAAAAGAAGATTTTTCTACCGGAAAAACTGTAGAACTGGAGAAGAAAGCTAATGCAGATCCATTACAAGCAGATAAGCAACATAAGAAAAGGGAATCCATTTTTGCTGTTGATGTGGAAATATTGAGTATATCTGCTGAGGTTGGAGATGGTGTGGATGCAATGGTTCAAGTTCAGTCAATATTTTCTGAGAATGCCCGAATAGGGGTCCTGCTTGAAGGTTTTATGCTCCGTCTTAATGGAGCCCGAGTATTCAAAAGTACCCGGATGCAAATTTCTCGTATTCCTAATTTATCTATTTCAAATAGTCCGGCCAATGCAAAAGTACAGGTGCCCACCACATGGGACTGGGTTATTCAAGGCCCCGATGTTCATATTTGCATGCCTTACAGATTACAGTTGCGTGCAATTGAGGATGCCATTGAGGATATGCTGCGAGGTTTGAAGCTTGTTACAGCTGCTAAAACTAATCTTATATTCCCAAAGAAAGAAAGCTCGAAGTTGAAAAAGCCAACTTCAACAAAATTTGGATGTGTTAAGTTCTGCATACGTGAGCTTACAGCCGATATTGAGGAAGAGCCGCTGCAAGGATGGCTTGATGAACATTATCATCTGATGAAGAATGAGGCTTGTGAAATAGCTGTTAGGTCGAAATTTCTTGATGATACTGTTGCTGGTTCCGGTGAGTGTTTCGGAAATTCTGAATCAAATGAATCATTTTGTATTAGAAAATTCTACCACAGTGGGGTTGAGATTGATGTGAATGATGCTTCAGCCTTTCAAAAATTGCGTGAAGAGATATATAAGCAGTCATTTCAGTCCTACTATCAGGCATGCCAGAATCGGGTGCCCTCAGAAGGCTCTGGTGCTTGTAAAGAAGGCTTCCAGGCTGGTTTTAGGCCTAGTACTGCCAGAACTTCTCTTCTGTCAGTTTGTGCTACGGATTTGGATGTGACCTTGACGAGAATTGAAGGTGGAGATGCTGGGATGATAGAGTTTATAAAGAAACTTGATCCTGTCTGCCGAGACAATGACATACCGTTTTCTCGACTGCTTGGGAGAAAGATTGTTTTAAGCACTGGTTCACTTGTTGTCCAGCTTAGAGATTACACATTCCCCCTTCTTTCTGGAATTTCTGGTACTTGTGAAGGGTGTATAGTGCTGGCACAGCAGGTCAGGTTTAATGCTTTTTCTTATATATCTTTATTTTCCTTGTCTGGTGGTTTTTTATATTCTTGTTTATTTTTTTCCTTCTTTTTAGTATCATGTTATCATTGTGCAGTTTTATCATATCATTCAGAGTTTATATTAATATGGATAACAATTGATTAGGCATTAACATGTTATTGATTATCCTTAGCTTCTTTTATATTCCTATGAAAGAGTGAAGATCGTTAACCATTGATGGAATGCAAATTTCTGTATAATATTTATCTTGTGAGCATAACAGTTGGCTGTCTAAGCTCTTGTAATCTTTGTATCAACTAGATGAGACTAAAAATATCCTTAATATCAAAGGGTAAACGCTGATAATGTATACAGTAAAATTGTGAGTGCAAGAGAGAAACTTTCGAGGGAAGATTTATTTGGAAAGAAGTTTTGAGACACCTGAGGCATAAATCAGTGGCAAGGGAAGTGCTCTAATTGAATTTCTTGCCTATATATCAATATTTCATGTTTTTTTTTTAATCGCTGAACACGAGCCTGGATGAACAAAGAGTGTTTGGGCATGTTGGGGCATTCTCCAAAATAAATCTTGATTGTTGTTTTGGATGCTGGAGTAGGGGGATGTTAAGTTGAGTATCCATATTCAAGTATAAGATAACAATATAAGAAGAAGAAGAAGAAGAAGTAATAGAAAATAAACAGTCAGGTAGCATTTTTCAACTATGAGGAACAAGCACGACACCCAAAAAAATTGAACGTTGCAAAAGAGAATCAAAAGAAAGAGGAACGGAAAAAAAATGGTTAAATAATATGTAAATATTTTTATATGATTGTAAGTTAATCAACAAGAACAAAAATGAAAGCAATCATTAGTTCATTATTCATAGCCTGATGAAATATGGTAAAAGAGATGAAGATACGTTTCTATTTTTTATTATCAAATTTAAAATTAATTTGATTAGGTTTACAAATTTTATGACTTTGTAATGGCAATCCCTTTTGTGAGCAAAATCATTTTTACAATTCATCGACTTGAATCCCAATTCAATTCACCAAGGTCCAAAACAATTCAATTACAGTTCACGATTCTGGCCGCTTTGGGGTTAGATTCGGGTATTTATTTCCATTTGATGATTGATTGTTTTTCTTGATATGAATTGAAGATCTAAAATTAGTATCAGGGAAAGAGGATATGTTTAAAAGTTCTAATTACCTTAACTTTAAGAATTTGATTCGGATTGAAATTCTTTTGTATTAGATTTGAATTTTGCTTTGGATTTTGTTTGGGCTTTTATTCTAGAATTAAATCTCAGCCTTCTTAGGTAGATTTTGGGTATATTATTGCTTTGAATTTATTTATAAGAATACATAAAACTTGTGATGGGATAAGTTGGATGAATGGTTCAATACTTGCCTTTGTCGAGATCTTGATTTCAGTTTTATTCTTTACCATCTACTCTCTTCTCTCTTCTCTCAACTTTCTTTCTCTATATCTCTTCATCCGCCTGCTGTAACAACTAAAAGTAGTAGTTTGGTGACATGGCGACAATACCAGGATTGCACTTTTGGTAAAATACATCATGGTCCCTCCTCTTCCTTTCAGTTCTCTAATATCTTTTGTTTCTTAGTGGTGAATGATAAATAGTAGTTTCCTTTTTATTTTTTTGCTTGGAATTGGGTAACTGGTGGACCTTAAGGTTGTGGTTTGTTTAACTCCCTCTAGGATCTTAGTTTGTAGTGGTTTCTTAAAGGGAGTCTTAGTGTTTGAGCACAACCATGAATCTTACAGTTCGAGCACAATCGTTAGTCACAAGCATTGTGGATTGAAATAGCTTCATATTTTTTATTTTAAAATAATTACAAGTGTCTTATTTTGTTTTCTTTTTCATATTAAGTTGATTTTTTGGTGGAAGTCCAATTAACGTTAAAGTTAGGTTTGAATGATTTAATTAATGTTGTTGGTGCAAATGGTAAAGAAAGTCCAATGGCTGTCCAAGGTTTTGAGATTCTGAGGTGTAATCAAGGCGATTTTCCTTTGTGAAACGAGGTGTAAGCCCTGAGGCGACAGGTGATGTAAGCCATTAATTTTTATAAAAAGGAGTTTACATTAATTCTAACATATCAAACATCATTATTAACTACAAAAATGTTAAATGTTAAATAGATGTAAGCTATTTTTATGTATGCTTACCTTATCATTTAACAATGTCAAGCATTCAAGATATATCGATTTTGTCAATAATAATAAACATTATTAAAAACTAATTAAGCACATATTATAATTCAAGATTTTCAAATGTTATGTTTCTATAATATCAATGAAAAAACTAGTAGAAATTAATAAATAAAATACTCACCACTTCTTAGTTGTCACATTCCTCTTAACTTTTTAGTTTCTAACCTTTTTTTGAATTATATTTGATGATGCTCCTTGCAATAAACTCATAGCAACAATTAGAAGTTCATTTAGTAATGTGTACGTTTTCTACAGGAAGTTTAGACCCTTTTTTTTTACAAGAAACGGTACGATATATATTGATAATAACAAGAAGTTTAGGCTCTGACTTTCAAGATTTGGGTCTTATCTAATAATTGATATTCGAACTTTGAGCATGAGAAGGAACTAGCATATTTATACTATTATCATATGAAGTATTTTGGTAAAAAAAATTGGAAAATGTTAGGCTTGTAGTTTTTGAACTTGGATCTCTCCTAAATAGTTAAGAGATGAACTTTAAAAAAGAAAATGCAAATAGAAATAAGGGGTTAGGTTGAGCGTCATGGTCACATATTAATTGTAAGCATAGTAATCAAAATCGCAATTCGAATCACTGAATCGTGTGATTCATGATTCGATTCACTCCAAAACAATTTGAATCGGATTCCTGAATTGCTATACCTGTGAATTAGTCTGAATTGTAGGTGAATCGGCTCGAATCGGAAGTGAATTTGATCAAATCGCAAGTTGAATCATAGTGAATTGGTCCGAATCATTAATTTGCTAAAAAACACTAATGTTTTTATAACTTCATAGACACTTAATATATACAAATATAAGATTCACAGATGTATCATGAATCTTACGATTCATTGATCCAAATTTCAATTCAATTTATCAAGCCTCAAAATGACTTGCTTTCGATTCACTATTTTGAAAACAATGGTTGTAAGTCTCGAGGCCTCATGTAGGTGAGGTGTAAGCCACAATATGGTACCATCGAGGCTTAAGCTTGTAGGTAGTTTTTAAAAGTCTCAAGGCGAGGCAAACCTCAAGGCGCAAGTTTCAATGGATTTTTAAAACTACGTGGCCATCAACCACCTCTTTATAGGGCTTCTCTTCTCGTCTTAAACATGAATTCTTTCATGCCCTTGACAATAGAAAATCTCTTGCGATCTCTTATGATTTTATGACCCAATATTCTATATCCCCCTAAACTATTGGCATTTAACATGTTGAGTTGATGGAAGGCCAATTAATGTAAAGAGCTTTTTTAAAAATTCATCATATTAGAGAGGTTTCGAGTACTTTTACCTAGTTGTTTGGAGAATCCATCTATTCAAGATATGTTGAGATAGACATGATGAGACACTAAAATCATATTAATCTGCAAAAAAAAATGGTCTATAATTTCATTGATACTTGATGCTGACTGTCTGAATAACAAGCCTTTTGCTGACTTTCTTTTATGGTAAATTGTAAAATTCGTGTGGCACATTTATGAGTTGATAAACATACAGTTTATACCAAATGTGTTTTTTTTTTTCAGGACAACATTGAATTCTATTAATTTTGTTCTCTTTTTCTGATGCCTTAGTAGTTTCTATCCATTTTATCTATACTATTTATAAAGCCAAGACTCCTTAAC
Organism: Paratinospora sagittata; assembly: GCA_035771175.1. Taxonomy (NCBI): domain Eukaryota; kingdom Viridiplantae; phylum Streptophyta; class Magnoliopsida; order Ranunculales; family Menispermaceae; genus Paratinospora; species Paratinospora sagittata. The sequence continues at coordinate 35,853,702 of CM069594.1, forward strand.
TCACAATGTGCTATTTTTATCATAAATCCCTAAATTGCCCACTACTTTTCAATAGAAAACTGTTAAATAAATTTATATAAAAATATACATATATGGGTAAATTGGTAATAAGGCACTAAAATTTTTCTTTTGTTATGTTAGTAAATATAAGACTTATTTTAAGAATTATTCTTTTTTATAATTTTCAGCTCCCTTTTTGTTGGTAACTTTCAGCCACTTTTATTGTTCTTATTTAGTAACTTGCAACTCCTTTTATTTATTTTAATTTGGTAACTTTCAATCCGCTTTTTAATCATGTGCAACGCACGTGCCTCTGGACTAGTATAATATAGTGCTATAATATGACATAATTCTAATTTTAATGAACACTGTTTGATAAAATCAATGTGGAATTTTTTTGAATTATTAAAAATTAAAGTTTTTATAAAATTTCTGATTTATTTTTCAAATTACTTCAAGTTCTTAGCCTTTAGCTGGTTTTTTGTATCTTTCTTTTATTTAGTTTTCTGGTCATTAGAAAAACACACAAGTTCAGTGGAATTTTAGGGATTTTTATTTCCAATCTTTGGAGGTACTTGTGACATCAGTTTTGTCATGTCCAATCATTTCTGGAGATTTTGAACAAGGAATAATTGTCGAGTCCTAAGAGTTGTTAGATTTGCAATTGCATATCAGGTGCAAGATGTGCTAGGGACAGCTTTAGCTGTGGACAACAAATTTTAGCTGTGCCTTTGTGAAGTGCATTCTCATTTTATTCAACCCTCTCTCTCTCTCTTTCTCTGTCTCTTTCATTCTTCTTTTTCATCTTCTTACTTGTCATAGCTTCCAAACTTTTATGGAATATGGAATTGTAAATGGAGGTATATTGGGGAGCACAAAACTATTTCGATTTCTCTCTTGATAAAGGAAAAAAAAATTAAGGTTTGAAGCAAATTGCTTGATATGCCTCATTGCAGAGCATGCCTCAAATGATTTTAGACCTTCCAAGGGATTGTGAGTGAAATCATATAAAAAGAAAATTGATCATTGTGGCATCAAGGCTTTTTTTGGTTGACACATGAAATTGCAAACATAGGTGCCCTCAAGTGTAGCTTGGATTGTTTTGGTAATCTGTAGTCAAGCATCAAGATGAAAGATATGTTACGTATGTCTATTGTGATGAGACAAACCCATATGTAATACTTGTACTTCATTGATTTTTCACATAATGAGAAATGTTTTGATAGTAATTTAGGATGAGTATTTGATGCAAGATGAATAATGACTATTAATGGTGGTTTCACTGATTTTTTAGTTATGATTCATTTTGTTCTTTCTTTGCATGCTGGAATTAAAATCCTGCCTTTGTCTAAAGGGTGTTTGTGGTGTTGATCTAGAATGGAGTTTCTTCATTGTCTAGGTACTATTCTTACTTGAACTGAACTATCTTAATGAGGACCACAGGAATGGAAAAAGATGCTTTATTTGCTTAAATATAGATAATGCATCATGAAGTACACATATGTTTATTCATTACATACTACCATGATTGAGAGCTACATCTTAGCAGCTGTAATGCGACTTCCCACCCTAAAATAATGATTGCAGGCTACATCATTCCAACCACAAATGCAACAAGATGTCTTCATAGGGAGATGGAGGAAGGTTCGCATGCTTCGTTCAGTAAGTGGTACAACTCCACCGCTGAAAACATACTCAGAGTTGCCTATACATTTTCAGAAAGCAGAAGTTGGCTTCGGAGTGGGCTTTGAGCCATCTTTTGCTGATATAAGTTATGCTTTCACTGTGGCGCTTCGCAGAGCTAATCTAAGTGTTAGGAGTACAGGTACCATTATCAATAGTCTTAATTGTTCTAATCTGAAGCTACCAGAAAATCAGCCACCTAAAAAAGAACGCAGCTTACCATGGTGGGATGAAGTGAGAAACTACATTCATGGAAAAAATAGCTTACATTTTGATGAGACGAAATGAAACATTCTTGGGACAACTGATCCTTATGAAAAGCTTGACAAACTTCAGATTATCTCTGATCACATGGAGATTCATCAGTCTGATGGTTTTGTTTCTGTTTTTGCAAAGAATTTCAAGATTTTGTTAAGCAGCTTGGAGAGTTTGGCAAACAATTGCAGTTTAAAGCTTCCTAAGAGTGCGCCCAGTGCTTTCCTTGAAGCCCCTTCATTTCATCTTGAAGTCACAATGGACTGGGAGTGTGAGTCTGGAAATCCCCTTAATCATTATTTATATTCCCTTCCCAGTGAAGGGAAACCTCGCGAAAAAGTTTTTGATCCCTTCAGGTCTACTTCCCTCTCCCTTCGATGGAACTTTTCGCTTAGACCCTCTCTTTCTCACTCTGACAAGCATAACCCATCCTCTGCAGTTGCAGAACATGCAATCTTGGATGGAGCTTTATATTCTTCATACAAATCAGAGGATGTTCCAGCTGATTCCCCAACAATGAATGTTGGTGCTCATGATTTGGCTTGGCTCATCAAATTCTGGAACCTTAATTATATTCCTCCCCATAAGTTGCGTTCCTTTTCTCGTTGGCCTCGTTTTGGAGTCCCAAGAGTTGCCAGATCAGGTAACTTGTCTCTGGACAAGGTGATGACTGAATTTCTGCTCCGTCTTGATGCAATGCCAGCTTGTATAAAACATATGCCCTTGGATGATGATGATCCTGCCAGGGGACTAATATTCAGAATGGCAAGGTTGAAGTATGAACTTGGGTATAGTCGTGGTAGGCAAAAATATACTTTTGATTGCAAGCGTGATCCACTTGATCTTGTTTACCAGGGTCTTGACCTTCACCTGCTAAAAGCATGTATAAGTAAAGATTGCATATGTGCCGCAAAAGATGTTCAGATGGCAACGAGAAATTCACATTCCACGTTGATGGATAGAGTTAACAATGAGAAATGCAACTATTTGGGTGGCTGCATGGATAAGCATCATGATGATGGATTTTTATTATCCTCTGACTATTTCACCATTAGAAAGCAGTCTCCGAGGGCTGACCCCTCAAGACTATTGGCTTGGCAAGAGGCTGGGAAAAGAAATCTTGAAATGACATATGTTAGGTCTGAGTTTGAAAATGTGAGTGACAGTGATGAACATACAAGATCTGATCCAAGTGATGATGATGGTTTTAACGTGGTAATAGCTGACAATTGTCAACGTGTGTTTGTTTATGGCCTTAAGCTTTTGTGGACTCTAGAGAATAGAGATGCCGTTTGGTCCTTTGTTGGTGGGGTATCTAAAGCTTTTGAGCCCCCAAAACCTTCTCCTTCTCGGCAGTATGCTCAGAGGAAACTGGTTGAGCAGAATCAAGTTCAAGATGACAACTCTAAGCCTTCCTCTTCTATTGCTCAAGGTTCAAGTTCTTCGCAAAGTATGAGTACTATAGGACCGCTTTCATCTCCCTCAGATCTGCCTAAAGTGGAAGGATCATCGTCCACTGCAGTTGGTAAGGTGTATCTTACCTTTAATGTTGGGATTTGACATTTATGTTTCAGAATTGATGTTGCTGTATAAAAATGTTGTGTGATAGTCCAATTGTCCAAATTGAAGTTTCATTTAGAGGTCTGTTTATATTGAATCTTTGCTTGCTTATTAGGCTGTTTAATAAAACTTCTTTTAGCTACCGATCATTTAAAATTTTTAATGCTTTTAATATGGTGGGTTTTTCTTTTACAGAATTTTAGCAAGGAACTAATATTTTATTTGTGGACAGCAAAAAATGAAAATCTGGAAGACGTAGAAAAGGAGGGAACAAGACATTTCATGGTGAATGTTATTCAACCGCAATTCAATCTTCATTCAGAGGAGGCTAATGTGAGTTCTGCATATTCCTTTTCTGCACTCCTTGCATCGCATCTTTTGTGCAGAACCAGTGTTATCAAGGTGTTTCCTAGGTGGACCCCCTAGGCATGTTATGAACAAACTGCCCATGTCCTAGTAAAGCAACAAGGAGGAAGGTGTTTCAGATTTTTTTTTAAGGTTTTGGGTTTATTTGAACGTTTTTTAAAAAAATTATGAGCCTTTTGGAATGGGAATCTCATCTCTTTCCATTCTGTTATAACATTTTCAAATTCTTAATCTTTTGTTTTCCTTTACTAACACTGAAAAAAAAAACTTAAAATAAGACTTATTTGGAATGTAGCAATTAAAAAGAGTTGCTGCCTGGTGTTTCATATTCTTTTCCTTTAATTTTTAGATCATTAATTGTTATTTTTTAGATCAGAAATTGTTATTTTTTATAATTTTATTGTTGCTCATTAGGTAAAAGTTCTTAATGGAATTATATTGTTAGCTATCTAATGAATCAGGACTTCATTTACTTGTACCATAAAAATTATGATTTATTTGTCTTGGAATGATTAATAATACTTGTTACTAATTGGACTTATACGATTTTAGTAGTAGTTTATATGGAAATTCTACATTAAATTTGAAAAGATTTTATGTTGCTCTTATTTTATTATTGTTGTCAATGCTTGCTTGAGGCTTGAGCAAAAACTTTTATTAATATTCTATTATTTTTTTTCCCATTTTATATTTTTAAAGTATTATAATTCCATATTTTTGTGTAAAATAAAATTGGAACCTTTATTTTGAAAAAAGTTTCTTTAGTTATTTTTATTTATTTATTCATTTTGACATTTCCTCTTTTTTGGAAAAACAAAAAGTATGAAGCTATTCTATGTAGTGGTTCATTCCTAGTGTAGTTGGTGGCCATGAGTCATTGATTATGATTGCACCCTGTTAGGTGCCACTTTGTATTTTCTATTTCTTTATTAGTTTTTGTTATTGCTCTGTATGTGTATAATTATTTATTTAGTAAATTACACAGGGGCTTAGAATAATTTTTTCTTGTTGCCTAGATGTTTCCTGAAAGCTTAGCTAACTGAGTTAAACCCAAATTTCCTCTTCTTGTTTATCTTGATTTTGGTTAATGAGAAAATTGATTCAAATCTTGAATTTTTTTTGGATTTTGGTGCTATTTTATTGTGGTTACTTCATAATATCTAAAACCATATATTATGTAAATTTCAAGTAATTTGAAAAATAAATTGTTTGATCTGGAGTTGAGCACTTCACTCCAACCCTTGAAGCTCTTATGTATTGAGAATCTGTGGAGGTATATTTATTTATCCACCTTTTCCATTATTAATATTTTCTGATTCTTTTTTAACCTGATATATTTTAGGTTCAACAGGCAACATTTACATTTGTAAAAGGAGAGTGGCACCTATCATTGTTGACTTAGATATTTCACATTTGTCATTGGTTTCAACTGTCAGTGTAATTGTTAGCTATCTGATGCCATGTACGTTCCAAAAATTAAAACTTATTCTCTATTTCACCTGTTTATTTTTCTACCAGGGTAGATTTTTGCTAGCTGCAGCTAGTGGCCGTGTCTTAGCTCGTTCATTTCATTCAGTGCTTCATGTTGGTCTTCATATGATTGAACAAGCACTTGGTCCTGGGAGCATACGTAATCCTGAGTCTGAACCTGAAATGACATGGAAGCGCGCAGAGTTATCTGTAATGCTAGAGCATGTCCAGGCTCATGTTGCCCCAACCGATGTTGATCCAGGTGCCGGCCTGCAGTGGCTGCCTAAAATACTCAGAAGCTCTCCAAAAGTTAAGCGTACCGGTGCTCTTCTTGAAAGAGTATTCATGCCTTGTACAATGTACTTTCGATACACAAGGCATAAAGGTGGAACTGCAGATTTAAAGGTTGGATATAGCACTCTTGAAAGTTTTCTCTTTATAATTTCTCTCTCCTTTTTCTTGGTTTGGGTGGTGAGGGCGGGGGTGACACGTCTTGATACACTTAATCAACTGATTCATATGCAACAACATGACATTTGGAAAATCTTCCTGCTTTGTCTGATGGCAGGTGAAACCACTAAAGGAGCTAGCTTTCAACTCTCCCAATATAACTGCAACAATGACATCCCGCCAGTTTCAGGTTATGCTGGATGTATTAAGCAACCTTCTTTTCGCACGGCTTCCCAAGTGAGGATATGCATTTTATTTTGTTTTTGCTTGCAATTTTTTCATTCCTGTTGTTTCTTATTTTGTTTTGTTTGCTTTATGACTTCTCTTTAGGTGATTTGTGGAATTTCAGTAGATCACACTCTCTGTGCCCTCTAAAATGCCCTTAAAAAATCAGCAATATGTAGTGTAATCTCTGATTCCAAGGCACTGGATGCTAGTCTGGAAGTTTTATGCACTTAATAGCAAATCATGCAAAAATTAGTGTATTGCTAATAGAAGTGTGCATAGTTAATTACATGTGATGTTTGGTACAATGATTATCATCAACTTTTCCTCCACCCCCTAAAAGGGCTTACTTAATCATGAGGCTTTCATCATTGCAGGGTCAAGGTCAGGGTTGATATATACAGCCTAATCCTCACATTTGCTGTGAGGTTGTTTTTGTATTAGAGCCTGTGATCTCCATGTCATAATAAAACAACTTTGACCACCCCTTCCTCTCAAAAGAGAAGTAAATCTTGGGTTTGTTAAATGAATTCTGCCATTCTATTCTATGAGCTACAAAAGACAAACGATGCTAGCTCCTTTTAGGAGATGGCAAGGCCTTATTGTGGAAATGAACTCCTGTAACCCTCCTTCACCTGCAATTGAAATTGGCGATACAATGTGAAAATAATGCACAGATATAGATATGTTTAAAGACATTGATAGCAATTGTAAAATGAAGCTTCTATTAAAAAGCATATTGATTCTTGGTTAGGTGCTAAAATTATGGATATGGCATGTGGGTTTTCATAATGTACTGAAAAACTTGCACTTTGTAGCATGTAGGGTCTTGATGTATTAAAATGACATGCAATTTACACTTCCATTAGAGATCAGAAAGAAAATGACAAAATTTCCACCAAATTATGTTAGACAAACTCAAGTTTCTGTATTTGTTTCAAATAAGTTTGACAAGTCTTCTTTTGCTTTCTTCCCATACCTTGGGGGCTTACATATTTTATGAGCTCTCTGAATTGGCATTGTGACGAGCTGTCCAGTGCAGCTTTAGTTTGAACAGTCATCCAATTCCCCTTCATGATTTCATGTTTACATTTATTTAACTGAGACAAAAGTGTTGAGTTGTTCTGGCCTGACAGTTCAATTTGTATTGCTGTATATCATATGCTGCATTTGGTATATACATGAATTGCAATATCCCTGGAGTGTCTTATTTGCTGTATTTGTCTAGTTGTATTATATAGAAAATCTGTGTTTGTCCTTTTGCAATTTGTTTTTCAATATAGTGAAATATGGTGGTCCATGAGTTTCACAGTTGATAAGAAATTGCAACTCCATATGCTAATAACTACAAAAAGAAATTTCATCTTTTTAAGTTGGTTTGCATTTGGCGCTTCACAATTTTCATATTGTTTATTAAGTTACTATTATATGCTGACCAAATAATAAAATTACCAATTTACTTATTTGTTATGTAGTACAAGGGATTAAGTAATTCCTGCCCTTTTACGTCTCTCATTTTTGACTTATTCGCTTCAGGCCTCGAAGGAGCAGTCTCTCATATCTGTCTGAAAATGATGAAGATGTGGAAGAAGAGGCTGATGAGGTGGTTCCAGACGGTGTTGAAGAAGTGGAACTTGCTAGAATTAACCTTGAACAGACTGAAAGAGAGCGCAAGTTAATTCTTGATGACATTAGGAAGTTGTCCATTGGTAGTGATACTTCTGGGGAGCTATGCCTATCTCCAGAAGACATTGCCAACCTGTGGATGATAACTTGTGGAAGATCGACATTGGTAAGCAGTCAAAATTGTAATACTTATGGTTGGCCTGGCAAAAAATATCTTACTCTGATACTCCAGTATTTTACTTTTTGTGCTTCAGTAGTGTACTTTTTTAATAATTTTTTTGCCACAAATCTTGTCCCACAGGGAACAAAATCTGTGGGAAATCCTGCATGGTATCACATGCACCTACAGTCGCATTTCAACCTATGCATGCATACTACTGTTGTTTAATAGTGGTATCATGTTGGTGATGCGTTGAAAGTTGACATAGGGTTAGTTTGAAGGTTTCACTTGCTAAGAGTTATTATTATCATATATGCCGATTTGGCAGTTGTTTATTTTCTATTTAGCAATTATCTTGTGAACTTTGTTTTAAACTTATTGATAAAAGAAAGGAAAAAACCAACATTCTATATTTAGGGAGCCTGTTTTTACTCCTTGAAATTAAGGCTTATGTCTCATCCACCTTGAGGGCCAGATGTTGCCTCATGAAGGCAACTTACATTTGTAGTTTTGACTATACTTATCGAAAATGTACACACTTTTTCTTTCCATTACATAATAGCTGTAAAATTGAAGTGAAGAGAGAGCAATCGACTTTCAATATTAATTCTCCCTCATTCTTTCTTGCAATTGATCTTCACTGTTTACCATCCAACTAATCATCTCTAGTTGTCTACTGATAAGTTATCGATGAATTGACTAACACATGCAAGAAGATATTCCATAGTGCATTTTTTTTTTATGATAATACTAATACCTGAAACTAAATCATGAGTATCTGTAAATGAGAGGTTTGGGGACAGACTTTAGAATCTGAAAAGGTTAGGACTAAGACGACATACATCAATTGTCATTTTAGTGTAAGTAGAATTATAGATGAAGAGACAAGGAAGATTGAAAGCTGAGAGATAATAAATAGCGAGAGTTTAGGTATTTGGAATCAATTATTCATTAAGAGTGAGAAATAGGAGAGGATGTGAACCACAAAGTTAATACAGGATGGGTTAAGTGGATGAGTGTTTTTGAAGTATTTTATCATTGACGCATCCCATTGAAGTTTAAAGAATTTTTTTATTAGAACACTATTAAGCCAGCCATGCAATATAGAATAGAATGTTGGGTAGCAAGGAAACAAAATGGTTGTAAACTAAGTGTAAAAGAAATGCAAATGTTAAGATTTATACATACAACAAAGGCCATGAGATACGCCAAGTAGGAAGAGTGACCTATTAACAAGTCACGGTAATAATTAGATGTAAAGGAAGACTTGGAATTACCTGGACAAAGATAATTTAAAAAAGATATAACAACAATGTAAATTCTGTCTTACGGAGTGAAGAAAGTGGGTTCCTGCAGCCATCCCCATGTAGCTGGGAAAAGAATTTTGTTGAGTCTAATAAGTTTTGCTACACCACATCACTTCTTTTCTTGTGTTAATTTCATATTCTGCTTAGAACTGGTCATTGGTTTTGAATTGTTCTCTCTACCTCCTTCCTTTCCTCTTCCTACCTACCTTGTGCTTTAATCTTTTCCTTTACTTTTTCACGCGTAACTGCCCAGCTGCCAACCTTAGCTATTTAACATGAGCACATGATTGTGTTGCTTAGCCAACCCCATGTAGATAGGAAAAGGCTTAGTTGAGTTGAGTTGATTTAAGTTGACATGATTGGGTTTTTGTTTCTTTGTTTTTTTTTTTTTTTTTAATGAGTTTGCAGCTTATTTTCTTTTCAAGTCAACCATCAAATTTTCTAAAGGTACCTTCAAACATGGTCTCAAAAACATTTCATTAGATCCCTGTCTTGAACTCACTAACCCAAAGCTAGCCTCAATCTCTTTCGTAGCTCGTAACTGAGTTATTTCTCCTAACACATGAAGTAATAAACAAGAGATACTGATATGACTAATTTTTGAGTCCTTACCAGCAATGTGCTTGCCATCCTGCATATTCTTCATCACACTATTCATTGTTCTTCTCTTCATCATCATCAAGGTCCTTGGGGTTGTTAGACATCTCAAGTATGCTTGACACTCATAAGCGCGTCACTAGGTCGTATGAAGTTGTTCTTGATCATATATACAGGCCAGGTCGCACACCTACTAAAAGAACTAACACTAATATTGTCACCCTAAAAAACCAAAATCTCATACTGCCCATCAGTTTTCAGCAATTCTTTCTTCAAATAGGTGTCATGATAGAAGTGTTATTTATCAAAATGAACTGTGTGATTTGGTTGATCCTCACTTTGCTATGTTTTCCTTCTTCACTTCAACACCAAGCTATCTCTAGCACCCTTGGAAATGAATGTTATTTTTCATGACTTGGTGCACTTGGAGTAGACTATGGTTAGAGAATGATGGATCATGAATGACAGATATTATTGTCAATTTGTGCTCTACATCAATTGTGGTTTCTATGTATTTCTAAGCTCTGTGAGTTTTCTGTTATTCATTCCATTCTTAAGTTTTATTGTTCTTTTTGTTGAAATTTATCATGAAATGTGGTTATAATGATTGTGATATAGTGGTTCAACTAGCAAATTTATGGACAAGGGAGATGGATTCAGAGGAATGCTTGTTTTTAGTTGCTTTAGATGGATTTGCTAATTATTAAGTATATACATATTGCTTTTGAATTTTGAGAATTTGAAGAATATTGACATTGGGACCGAATTGCTTTTTCTTTTAATGCTTTGTGGATTAAAATTGTGTTGCCTTTGTTCTATTCTAATAAATTTATTTTGACTCATCAATCTTTTTCACAGTTACTTCTTCTTGAATTATTCATGAGCTGGTGTACTTATCCTGCAGCTGCTTTACAGCCTTACATTCTTATTGTTCCACAGGTGCAAGGGCTCAAGAAAGTGCTGGGAAACACCCAAAAATCCAGGAAGACTGCATATGTGTCATTAAGGATGGCTCTGCAAAAAGCTGCACAACTTCGACTTATGGAGAAGGAGAAGAACAAAAGCCCATCTTATGCTATGCGGATATCAATGAGAATCGACAAAGTGGTGTGGAGCATGCTTTCTGATGGCAAAGCATTTGCTGAAGCTGAGATCAATAACATGGTGAGTATATGTTCTTATGTCTGTTTTTCTGGCCAGCAAATAAGCAGAACCTGCACTGAATTGTGTAACTGAGATGAGGATTTAAGAACTTGAGATAGACAAAAGAAGAGACCATAAAAAAAATGGAACTAGGATTTTAGAAATGAGCCCGTAGATGATAGTTCAAACTTAACTCCAAATTGCTGATAATATGAGGGTAAGAGTCCATGAGATGGTCTCAGAAGTGCGATGAGGACTAGTGATTGCACCAAAGAGATGAAGTAAAGTAGTGGCAGTTGAAGATGTTAAAAGATGCAAGAGGAAGATTAAAATTGCTTTGGTTGAAGTGGTCAATAAGCACATGAGTGCATGTGATACAAAAAGCATTGTCCTACATAATTTATAGAGTGGGAGAACTGAACTGAATTTTTTCCAATCACAGTAATTGGGATAAGGCTTTCTTCTTTTCATGGTTGTTGTTGCTGAGAGTTGAGGCACCCATTGTATTAGTATAATGTTAGAATGGCTATGGTTTCTAGGTTTTTGTTTTTGAGTGAAACCTTAGACATTAATTTGCAGCAGTTGGTGGTCATTTTTGTTAAGATAATAAACTTTTAATCAGATTTTGTGGTTTTAAAATATGGACCATGCTTGAGGAGACCACTAACATTGTTGGATTTGGATGGAAAATCATAGACTGCTCTCGGCACCTAGAGGTAACAAATTTAGACATCAAATGGTCTTCGCCAGAAATTTGGGAGTTCCTTATGCAACAAATACACATGAGTGGAGGCGGCCTCTTGTCTTTTTCATGCTACCCCTAGATGGAACTAACAGCTTGTGTCAGGACAATAATGCTTGTCTCAGAATTTGGTGTAATGCTTGTGAAAAACTTATATTATAGCCAATATGGTAAAGATAAGTACGTGCTCATTAGTTGGTTCTTCGACTCAGCTCCTTGGGAGTTGGGATTTTGTTTTCCCACAAATAGATTTTATGAGAACATTATGAGAAGTGTTAGAAAAAGCTTTACTTTAAATCTGTGGCATAGAGCCTCAAGATTGTACCCTTAAGCTTATGTTTAAGCATGTTGAGGTTATGGCTTTCCAGCACCTCTGTTATGTAGGCTCAATTTTCTAATGATCTGGGACAAAATTAAGTTTAAATATTCAATTTTACATTCGTTTTTATAAACAAAGCATAGTTAAAATGTTACTGTGAGCCTAAAGTTACATATTCTCATGCATTTTAATTTCCATTTGCCTCTTAAGTTGCCTTAGTTGTTATTTCTGAGCCTCACATATTTAACTTTTGCAGTCAAGCCTACTTTATATCTTCCTTGGAGATTTTTTGATTTGTAATTCATATTCTCCTGAATTTGATTCTGTCATATGAATCTATGATGGATTTCTTGTGGCTAGATTATCAGACAAGAAGAAAATGAAAAAAAAAGTTTTCTTTGGTGTGATTAGTTGCATATACGGTCTCCTGTTTCTCTAAGAATTTGGTATATGGTTTAAGGGAAGATTATGTTGGTGGTGAATCTGTATTATGTGAATGTGTCAAAAGTTAAACCATAAGAAAGATAAAGATGTATGATTATGTGAGTAATACATGTATATTATGTTCTATAAAGGTTGGCTAGCTAGCATTTCTGAGAATGTATCAAATGGAAGCAAATATTGAATGAAATTAGGAAGAGGAAAAAGTGAGCTGTACACAAATTTTTTGGTAGTATGTGATTGATAGTATGACAGATTTTGCACCATACATGCATTAAGCTATACAAAAGAAAAGAAAACTGGAGTTATGAAGTTCATGTTTGAGCCCCATGACATACAGTTGGAAAATTGGAAATTTCTAGTTACAAAGAAAACTGGAATTTGTACATAACTGGTTCATGGTCTATGGAAAAATCGTATAAATCCTGAAAGGACTTGTACTCTATGTTACCTGGACTCGGGTATGAGTGTCAGATACGGGTACATATCTAGTGGTCCGACTTGTTCTTTTTCAAATTCTGGGACACAGGGACTTGGCTATATTATATGTTTTATTTCCTTTTTTTTTTCATCTTTTCACTCATTTATTGTCCGTTTTGTTCTCCCACTTAAGTGAATTTTACCTATTAGTCATTATCTTCTTTCGTGATTTCTTTTCTTTTCATTGGAGAACCTATATAGTAATATTCTAAAATCTAAAGTGTTGGACACGTATCCCATACCCATGTCGTATCATGAAGTGTCGGACACGGGTACGTTAGGCTAAAGTAAAGAGTCCAGGTAACATAGCTTGTACTAAAACTAATGAATATCAAATATATGGTTTAATTTGATTTTAATGTACAATGGAGTTCTATCTTAGGGTTTAGATTGATATTCTGGATTTTGTGATACTTCCATTTAGTTTCCTCAAGTCTTATACGTATGCCTCTGTGCATTGGCAAGGCCAACAGGATGCTTCTTCTTTTTTTCTTTTCTTTTTCTTTTAACATTTTGTCACAGCCCATGCTTGAACACACCAAGTCCCTATGGAATATAGAAACCGGGAACCAACATATGGTGATGTTGGCAACTCATAAGGAGCAATACGGGCCCTCAGACGACAAGGGCCCATAACCCACTAAGGAAAGATGTTAGAATTGAACCCTGCCCACCAGTCTGGGTATGGGTGCTACTGACCACTAGAACAATTGTGCGTTCATGGCCAACATGATACTTTTTTACCAATATCTTCTGTGACTTTTTTGTAACTGTTTCATTTCATGCATTTTTCACTCTTTTTGTATTCACCACTTTTTTTTTTCTCTGTTGGAAAGTCTTGAACATTGAAGAGTTGTTCCTTTCATTATGAAGGTTTTTTCAAAATGTGATCATGAAGTCGAAATTTCATGGCATCCATCTGACTTAGTTCTTGGGCAGATTTATGACTTTGATCGTGATTACAAAGACATTGGTATTGCTAAATTTACGACCAAGTATTTTGTTGTGAGAAACTGCCTGCCGAATGCCAAATCGGCCATGCTATTGTCAGCTTGGAATCCTCCTCCTGAATGGGGAAAGTATGCACTCTATCTCTTCCTATTTTTTGCAGCTATAGGTACTTGTAGGATATATTTCTTTCAGTTCTACAAATTAGGCTTCGTACGGAGTTCTGCTAACTGTAAACTGCCATCTAAAATGTCTTAATTTCTTCCTTATCGAAATTATTTGTTTGCTTTACCTCCACTCTAGTTCTGTGTGAATAAATCAAATTTGAGTATTCCATTACAACAATGAATGGACTAGGAGGGTGGATAATGGCCTTTAGAAACCCATGACTATAATAGTTAGGGAAAGCCCCAACCCAACCTTCTACATAGGGGCAGTTGTAGAGAAGTTCAGGTCACATCATGGTTGATGAACTGGCAGTGGTAGATAAATAGATAATTTGTTATATGTGTGTTTTCAACTTATCAAGCTTTGAAATCGAGTCTTAGGATTAGATTGTCATTATTTTTATAATGTTGGATTTAAGTCAACATTTTCTGCATTAGCTTTTTTTCATCAATTGACTTATTTCATTAACTTTCTGTTTCCTGCTATCCCATATTTTAGATTATATATTATTATTTTTTCAGAATCTTTGCTAAGCATTTTTCTTTCAAAGGAAAAAAAAGGCTTAGCATGTGTCTTGCTAAAGCTTGGGCATGTACCTCGCCTCACCTTCATGAATTTTAAAACACTGGCCATGTGTCTTGCTAAAGCTCATGGAACTTCCACAAATTTGATAAATGCCTTCTTTGTCTTTCTCATTGCCCTTTAAAAGTTTTCATGTCCATGAACTTGTGATCTCAATCAATTCTCTTATATCTATTGAAATACTAAGGCTGATTCATGAACACAATCTTTTTTATTGATTGCCTATAAGAAAAATTTGGATAAAATGTCACTCAGCTTCTTTTTTTATGTGGGCATTCTTTTTCAGTATATTCCTGCTAATAGATAATAGATCCAATGCAGTCAAAATAGTACTTCATTGTGTCTTAACATTAATCATTGTTAACTAGTATTCTTAGCAAATGCAAGAACTGATGTAGGCCATCCAAAATTTTATGTTCTAAAATGAAGTTTTCACTCACACTTCTTACTTGAACTTACAATACATGATCCAACTGCAAGGAACCTCTCCAGTTTCTTTTTTTGGTTTGCTGCCTTTTTCTTAACTGCATATAACATGTAATTTTGCAGCTGTGTACATCTTGATAACCATTTTGGACATAGCCAGTTATTTTGTCTATAGCTGGAGAATAAAGTGTGACCACCTCTCTTGGATCGTGGTTTTTTTAGAATAAAGAGGTGTGTTTAGAAAAACACCCTCAGATGTAAACCTACTGCAGTACTGTTAACATGATTTTCCGACTGCATCGATTTTCACACCAATTGTCACCAACTTTTATATGTTCCTCAATAATGTTGTATATTTTCCTAGCAGTATCACTGTGGTTTACAACTGAGGGCCTTTCAACTTAGATTTCCTTATATATTTACTATTACAATGAGAGTACTTGGAACTTTTCATTGTGAAGCTTTTTTGTTGCCCAAAATGCCCTTGAACAGTTTTTTGTAATTTTTTCATATTCCTTCTAACTTCCAATTTTTATTCTTACCTATTCTCATTCCTATGTTTATACTATATCCATTTTAATCATATCAAAAGACAAAAACCTACATTTTTCTTTTTTTTTTTAATGAAAATTTTACTTTTTATTAATTAATCTATACTATTTATAAAGCCAAGACTCCTTAATTCAAAATGTGCTGTGATTATTATAAATTCCTAAATTACTCACAATTTTTCAATATAAAACCGTTAAATAAATTTATTAAAAATGCATTTATGGGTAATTTGGTAATAAGGCACTGACAAATTTATTTTGTAATGTTAGTAAATACTAAATATAAGACTTATTTAAGAATTATTCTTTTTTGTCATTTTCAGCCCCCTTTTATTCTTTTTTTGGTAACTTTCTTTTTGGTTACTTTTAGCCCCCTTTTATTCTAGTGTAACGCACGTGCTCGTGAACTAGTTTATAATAAAATAAAAGGATAATGTTTTCATGAGTTTCAGATATTTAGGGAAACCATAAAAGGATGGCATACATTTATACTTTTTGCAGTTAAACAACATTCTGAATAAAGAATAGTTGGTACTTTTTCTTTACAACATATCATGATTTCTACCATCTTGGATGCAGAAATGTTATGCTTCGCGTGGATACAAAGCAAGGAGCTCCAAAGGATGGGATCTCTCCTCTTGAATTGTTCCAGGTTATCAAGTTTCTTATTTTATTTAGATCATATTTTTCTAGATACTTTTAAACTCACTTTTCAAAAACTTTCAAAACCTCAAAAAAGTCCAACGCATATATAGTTGTCAGATGATTGTTAATGTGGTTTTTATTGTTTGTGAAGGTAGAACTACTTGTGCCTTGCTATCAATTTAGAGATTTCTATAACCTACTATTGGTATCAAAGAAGATTGCTAGAATCTAGGTTTAAACAACTAAGCATAATCAATCTTGATTAAAATTCATAGTTGTTTCTTTCAAATACCTTGATCATTTGATGAGTTTATGTTAAATTTGTTTTTGTCATAGGTTTTCGATCTTCATATTCGTTAAAGATCTCGAGTCTCTTTAATATTTTGAACAACATTTATGATAACTGGTACTCTGGTATATCTTGTTTTTGTATTTTGCTCAATTTAACTTACCAAAGTCTTTTTCCAACTAAATGTGGTTAGTTTTGGTGAATCTGATTCTTCCATTAAACTCTATCAAAGACTAAATCTATAGATAATTTTTACAAGTAGATATATATTTTTAGTTGTGTTAGTAGGAAATAACTTTCTTTTCTAGAAAAATTTAGAAAGGGAAAATATCACTATCAATATGGAAGCCCTCACTTTTAGGTGATCAAATTATGCTTATTAGAAGGATAAAATGACTTTTTTCATAATTATATAGATGATAGAGAGAAAGGTGTGCCTTAGCACAATGGTTGAGGTTGCTTTATTATATTATGGAGGTCACAAGTTTAAATCCCAAGTCAATTTTCAATATGGACGTAAGGCTACGTACATCATCCCTTCCTTAGATCCTACAATGTCGAGAACCTCGTGCACTATGTATGCCATTTTCCCTTTAATAGATGAAGGAGAGGTAACTTTAAATGGGCAGAGTCCACCTATGAAGTTTTGGTTGATGTGGTGTCGTTAAGGTGCCAAGGTAATGTCTAGGGGATTCGATCTTTATAGGCTATTTGTTAATGATAAAATAATTATTAATAGATCCAAAATAATTTAATAAATAAATTACATAGACTTAGTACCAGTGAACATTGATATAGACAATAATTCAAGAATCATTATGAATTAGCACTTTACATTAAGCAATCATAAGTAATTATTCATTGTCAAATGTACCCCTGCAATGTAAAAAGATTTCATGCACATTTTATATTTCAAAAAAGTAAACCATACAAACTCCCACTTAGTTATTAGGTGAATTAAGCACAAAAACCTTTTAGAGTTAATAAAAAGAATAAAATGACTTGGGGGAGAAATAGCAAAGGAAAATAAGTATAACTACACGTTGAAATTCTTTACTTTTGATTCTTCCAAAAAATTTGTTTTATACTAATTATAGGACTCTTTGGATCCTGGTCTTAGAAGAAGAGAAAAATAAGATGCTAACGAAGTGGAAGCGTGTATGAATCAATAGATTCAATAGAAATTATAAAAACTATGAACTAAGAAACTGAATTTTACTTTCAAAGTGAATGATAATTGATTCCTAAAACTCTTTATTAGAGCTCTTCATATAGATAACTCCATTGAAATAATTTAGGACCTTACTAAAACACTCAAAATAAGTTTCCTAAGTTATCTACATCAGCTTCCTAATACTATTAAAGCTCTATTTAGGTTTAGACACTTCGTAACCCTCAATGATACACCTTAAATAATAAAAACAAGAAACTTACTAAAATCATCTAAAAAGGTAACTTTAGAATAGAAACTACTCTAAAATAGCAACTTAACTTAAAAATAGAAAGAACCTAAAAATCTGATTTTAAAAGATACAAGTTAGCACGTGTCCTACGTAAGATGCCATGGATGAACAAGTTCCCTTGGACATTTTTGAGCTCTTTCTCTGTGTTCTACGATCTTTTTGTTTTATACGTACCAATTATATTTTTTGAAAAAAAACAAAATTATTGCTACTCCATTGTTGTTCTCATGCTTATGTTCATCCTGTAGGTAGTGATCTACCCGCTGAAGATACATTTGACTGAAACAATGTACAGAATGATGTGGGAGTATTTTTTTCCAGAAGAAGAACAAGATTCTCAACGACGACAGGCAAGTTAAATTTGTGGATGATTTAGTTGTATATGTGCTAATAAACATGGAGAACAAATGACAATTGTGGATTTGCTTTTTAATAATGTAGGAAGCTTGGAAGGTTTCAACAACTGCTGGTTCTAAACGTGCGAAGAAGGGACCATCTATCCATGAAGGAGCTACAGTAAGCCAAAACTTATTAAAGGAATCTGAGATTCCATCTAAATCAATTGTTTCTTCCTCAACCGTGCTGAATGTTGCTTCTACTCAGACTTCTGCTCCTGGTGATGGTTCCCAAGTGAGTTTCCAGAGCTCTTGAATTATGCGTTGAGTTTAATTCTTGCAAACATCTGTTATGATTGTTCACTGGAGAAATTATCTACGGACTCGAACAATTTGGTGTAACTATCTTAAATGATTGTGTGCCAAAAAGAACTAGGTGATGGGCTTCTAGGCACAAAAATTGACCTACTATTTTGTGTTGGTTTTGCTAATATAGTTCCTAAAGGGTCTAGAAATTCCATAGGGGTGTCATGGTTTGGTTTAGTGCTCAACCCGAATCTGAACCGAACAAAGTCGGTTTGGTTCAATTTGGGTTAATCGGTTTAAACATTTTATTTTATTTTTAGCAGAAACAAGAAGTAATCTTATTAAAAATAAGAGGAACAATAAAAGTACAGCTAGCACGGAGCACGAGCAGTGCACCCAAGTGAGGTGAAGCAAAAGCAAAAAATAGCCAAACCACCCTAACCCTTTCAACAGAACATTACAGATGGTGAAGACAACAACCCCAATCCAAAACCTAATTTGAAAGAGAGGGACCTTAATTAGCCCAGCCGCATGAACCCAAGAGCTAGCCGTGAATTTAGTATCCTCCCAAAGCTTCATCAAATCCTTAGGCCTATCATTGAATAATATATTATTCCTTTCGAGCCAAATATGCCAAAGAGAAGCAAATGAAGCGATGGATGCTGCCCCTCCTTAGCCAAACTAGGGGGGGGCATACTATCCTCGATGCAAGATGGAGGAGAGAATCTCACCCCGAAAACTTGTACCACGTCTCATATCCATCTCGCCGAGGAGCATTGAAGAAATAGATGATTTGGATCCTCATTAGCTTGGAAACATAGCATGCAACACTGGGGAGATAAATACATATAATATAAGGAAGACGCCTTTGTAAAAGATCCAGTGTAGTCTTCGATGAGCCAGTAGCCATCCGAACACTTTAACTTTCGATGGAATTTGTGTATTCCAAATAGATGCCGATAATGGGAAGTGGGTAGGGGCTTGTATTGACGACGAATGGAGGTATTGGACGAGGGATTGCAAGAGAAATGACTGTTGGGTTCAAGGTTCCAACGAAGGTGGTCCGGGGTGATAGACAAATGAACAGGTTCTTAGCTAGCTAAAAGATCAGCAATCTCGGTTTGTTCCCTATTGGTTAAGGCTCTAGGAAAATGAAAGTTCCAAGCAAGGCTATTATTCAATGATAAAGAAGAAGACGGATTGAATAAAAGAAGAGATAGGTTGATCGTGAAAGGATGATAATCTATAAAGGTTGGGGAATGCCCTTGCCAATGAAACTTCGCCCAACCATTTGTCCTCCCAGAAGCGGAAGGAAAAACCGTTGCCAACTTTTGGGCGCACATTCTCAAAAACAGTTGAGGCAAGGGAGGCAATGAACTTCCACGGACCTATTCATTTAAACATTTAAAATATTCATTTTAATAATATTCATTTTAAATATAGAGTAACAAAAATATGTAATTTTACAAACAAGAACTATATTTGTAATTATATAATAAGAACGTATTACAATATATTTAGCATAAATTATGGTATTAACCTTAGTCGGTTCGGTTTTGTTTACTACGGTTTTTAAATTCTCAACCCACAACCCAAACCGAACATATAAAAAATCGAACTAAACACATCGTTTCAGTTCTGTTTTGCCTAAACCATTGACACCCCTACTGAAATGACAGTATCAGAATTTGGGGTGTTTTTTTAACAAATTGCCCCTCAGTCCCAAGGACTTGAATCAATGCTTGTTTTGAGGGCTTTTACAATTTTACGAAAGCTTTACTTCGAAAATTTTACAAAATTATACACTTATATTATCCTGCAGTCTAATATATTAATTTTGAGAATAAACTAACAGTTGTATTAATAATGAGCATAAAAAAGCATACAAAGAGAGGAGTACCAGCAGTACCCATACAAAGCATAACCAAAAGAAAACAAAACACAAAAGGCCTAAAAAAAAAAACATCTCAGATTTACTCATTAATCTTAAAAGCCACTAACCACGAACTTGCTAGGAGCACAACATTAGTCCACACATCCTCCACACTTCTAGACAAACCATCAAATATGCGCTGATTGCATTCCATCCAAATCAACCATAGAGTTGCTAGGTTTGCCGCTCTCATGATTTTGACTGCAGTCTAATATATTAATTACTCCTACATGGTTGATTTACTGAAGTAAATTTCCAAAACCAATGAGTAAATCTGTCTTATGGTTGATCCTAACTGGTCTGACCTCTTTCCAGAGGTATGTGTATATGGTGGGTCCCTCCATCCTTCATTCCCATGGCATCTACTATGGTTATGGATTTATTATTTGATGAAGATATATAACTACAAATATACTGTTATATTCACCTAGCATTGTGAAATTGAGAAAATCAACATTTCCCAACTTGCAAAAGAACACAAAATATCTTTTCTTACAAAAATTTATCATATACTAGAAAAATGGTTATGCATGATTGTAATCAAACATGCCCTTTGATTAACTCAGTGTAGAGATACCGACCTCCATCCTTAAGATCCTTAATCCATCAATTTTATAACCTCATGAAATATTTAATCAAAGCCAACATATTGTTTGCTGTAATAAAAGATACTATTGAAAAATTGTTCTCTTTGTTCACACTTTGACTTGGTATGTAAATATGTTCATTGGTGTAAGGTGGCTGGTTTTTTACTTTCACTTATGCAATTGTTCTTGTTACCATCATGCTACTCTCTCTGCAGGTATCTAAGTTGCAAAACCTCAAGGCAAACATTGTTTGTGGTTCAAACCCAGAGCTCAGGCGAACATCCTCATTTGACAGAACTTGGGAAGAGACTGTTGCCGAGTCTGTGGCTAATGAGCTCATGCTACATGTTCACTCTTCAAGCGTCTCTTCTTCAAGGAGTGGCCCCCTCAATTCAACTGCTGAGAATCAAGAGGATTCCACCAAAAATAAATCAAAAGACTCCAAAATAGTTAAATCTGGTCGTCCTTCCCATGAAGAAAAGAAGGTTGGGAAATCACAAGATGAGAAACGAACAAGGACCCGGAAGATGAGGGAGTTCCACAATATTAAGATTAGTCAGGTTGGTTATGCTCGGCCCCAAATGTTTTTTTTTTTTTAATCAGAAACAAGTATATATATTGATTAAAATAAGTAAATGTCACACTTATGGGAGCACCAGGAGTGCTTCAAAGACCCTCAACTTCTTTCTCAAAAAAAAAAAAAAAAAAAGACCCTCAACTTCAAGCCACTACTAGCACCACACTAGAAACAATTCGCCTCACCCCACATTCAAGGCCAACCTGCAAATACCTACACTCACTGATCTACCATGTATTAGCGGACCCTATGCAAACAATTATTCCAACTTAACACCCAATCCGACAAAGAAAACTCCACATGATCAGAAAGAGCATGAACCCAAGAACTAGCTACAAACTTGATATCTTCCCAAACCTTGAAGTTTTCTTTAAATACATTGTTAAACACTCTACTATTACGTTCAAGCCACACTGACCATTGGGTGGCAAACGAAGCGATTAAGCCCGCTTCCTTTTCAAATTTTGAGTGATATGGTAGGTGGGACAAAGATAAAAATATTGATGGACAATTTCGAGACAATTTACTATTTGATAATGACTTGTAGGTTGAACTGTCAGTTACTTACGAAGGATCAAGGTTTGCTGTGAGTGATCTAAAATTGCTGATGGATTCATTTCATCATGAGGCCTTCACTGGAACCTGGAGGAAATTATTTTCTCGAGTTAAGAAGCACATAATTTGGGGTGTTCTGAAATCTGTAACAGGAATGCAGGCAAGGCTCTTTCACATTTATAATTTTGTGAATTAGCTTCTTCCTCCACATCACAAAATTTATTGACCTCTGTTTTCATTTTTCACAACTGCCATATCTATAGGGTAAGAAATTCAAAGACAAAGGTCATAGCCAGAAGGAACCCAGTGTAACTGGTATTCCTGAAGGTGATTTTACTTTCAGTGACAGTGATGAAGGCCAGGTGGGGAAATCAGATCAGTACCCTATAACTTGGCTCAAGCGACCCAGTGATGTAGCAGGAGATGGATTTGTTACCTCCATCAGGGGTCTTTTTAATTCTCAACGCCGCAAGGCCAAGGCATTTGTCTTGAGGACCATGAGGGGTGATGCAGATAATGAGTTTCATGGAGAGTGGAGTGAAAGTGATGTTGAGTTTTCACCCTTTGCAAGGCAGCTGACTATAACAAATGCTAGAAAGCTTATTAGGCGGCACACAAAGAAATTACGCTCGAGAGGGCAAAAAGGTGTGTATGATACACTTACTATCATTTCTTCCCTTGTTTTTGTTTTAATAAAGGATAATTTTGTTTCCATTTTCATGATATTTTCAAAAGATAATAGTTCCCTGATGGTTCCATGTTTGGTAGACTTGAATATAATATACGCGCATGGTTACGTGCTAGCTAATAAAATCTGCCTCTAATTACATCAAGCTCTTCCATTTACTCTCCAATAAATGGTATCATGTCTGGTTGACTGCCTGTGTAAATCTAATGTACAAATCTCGATAGCCAAGCGACAAAACAAGATTTGTATGACTTCCTTCCCCCTCTTTTCTTTTGGCAAGTTGCCACCCTCAAATAGTTGGGATAACATTCAATGTTAATTGTGATTTAGCATTGCTGGTAAATAATTTTAGACTTTCAACCTGATACGACCTCTTTCTATATGAAGATTGCTATCTTCATCTGATGTGTCTTAACAGCGTGTTTTTCTTTTTTAAAGCTTGTTGCAACCATTTCATTTGTTGCATGGTTTCTACGGTTATTTGGTTGCCTGGGTTGGTGTGACTATCGACTTATAGTATTCTAGCAAGTTTCAATTCATGTTGTGTTAATTGAAATCAACTGATGAATGCTTTTCAGGTTCAAATTGTTCATTCACGACCTTTTTTTTGTCCGTTTCAGGTAGTTCCTCTCAAAGAGAATCAGTTCCAACGTCTCCAAGGGAGACTACTCCATTTGAAAGTGATTATTCGAGTGGTGGATCTTCGTCCTATGAAGACTTACCGTGATTTATATCCATTTTATGGCTTCACCAGAGGTATTCTCAAAATATTGGTGACTCTTCTTCATGGTTTAATATTATTCTCAGAAAGTAATATACAATAGACTGCGAGCTGTATAGAGGTGAAGGTGCCAAATTTATTCGTCTTGGTGGTGGCCCTGGAAACAAGATTTAAGGATGTTACACATCACCACCAAGTGTTTCTTCGAATAATAACAGGCTGCTGTAAGGTCTGCTTGCCTTTCGTGCTGGTGAGTCGAATCATCTTTGTTCAAGTCTGTGCCAAAAAAAAAAAAAAATCCAAGTCATGTATTTATGTTGTGTTTGAAGGGAATGAATTGCTTCGTTTCAGCATCAGTAGTGTTTATTTGTCTGGGTACAAGGGAGTATCTGGGCATCCAGAAAGTTCCATATTTTTGCTGGTATACGTGTCTTGTATATGAACAAGGACTTCAATGACTGTCCTTAAATGATAATAAAGCCAAATTCAATGGTATTACCCCCAAAGATTCATCTGTTCTTCAATTTTACACGCTTACTATTATAAGCTTTTTTACCTCATTGTGCTAATTTTAGTGTTGGGGTCTAAACCAACTCGATCGAACTGAACCAAATTCAACGGGTTAGGTTGAAAAATTTTAACCTGAACTAGTTTGGGTTAGGTCAGGGATAAAAAACTGACCCAACCTTACCTTAACTTAAACCAATTAATAACTCTAATTTTAAAAATTTCCTTTTCTTCTCATTCTATATGGAGATTGAAGCTTAAAAGTAGTTCAAATTTAATCTTTCTTGTTATTAACAATTTAAAGTTACTTTAAATTGTTTTGAATTTGTATTTGTTGTAATTAAATTTTTTTGATAAATTTTTTTTTAATTTATATGTGTCATATTATGATATGATGGTGGATGAATATAATTTATTTAAAATATTTTGATATTTATAATTAATTTGAAATAATTATCAAATTTACTAGTTAATATAGTTATATTTGAAATTAAAACATTTCATGCTTAATGTCTAATAATATAAAATTTATAAATATAATTTAATTAATTTTAAAATTTTCAACTTAAATAATCAACTTAACTCAATTCGAACTAATTTAAGCTGAAATTTTGCTCCAACCTAATCTCCCGTTACACCCCTAGTTTTAGGGTTGGAATTTGTCTCTAAATTGGAAATAAACGAATGCATCTCTTAATTTGACGAACGAATTCAGGACTTCCAAGTGCTGATATCGTGGGGAGACGTTGATTTGTTTTTTGCGCGGGCGGGGGGGGCGGCTACAGATGAAATAAGGTTTTATGAATTAAATGAAATAACATTTTTGTACTAAAAAAACGAAAAAAGTTGCATGGTAGCTTTAACCCAAGCCAGAGGAGAATACACTGCAACGCCTCGTGACCAGAACAGACTCTTAACAGATGATTCCAAACCAGCGAATTGGAGAGAACAATACTATTCTTCACCTTATAGCTTCCATTTTAATAACATCTCTCCAGTTTCCTGCTGAAGCATAAACGTTTTAACGACTGGGTAATCCTGCACTGGTGTCATTATTCATGTTTCTATCTGAAATTCCCATCAATTCTACATGCACTACTAAGCAATATTCTCTCAGCATCTTCAAATCTTCCTGCACGTCAGTCCTAGTAAGTTTGCCATGTAAGCGCGGTGATTTGTTCCGGTTTTTCCTATGAGAAAGAGAATATCCGACAGCCTTCTACAAGTAACCTTGGAATGTGTACCTAGAAAGAAAGTTCAAAGAGATAACTCTGGCTGCTAAGTGCATTCACGTTAACACAGCCAATCTCAAGCATGGTATAAAGGAAGGTTGCATTAGAGGGCTGACAGGTAACATTAAACTTTGTCAGATCAAGTAAGACCAGCTAGGACATTCCCTTTAAATGTCGACTTAGCCCTTGATAGAACGGAATATAAGAAACGTATTCATGTGTGTTCAGCTCAATCCAGAATGTTGCAACTGACCAAACAACAAAACTAATTCAGTTCATCTACAACTCTGAGCCTAGCTTTGGCTCATGGAATTGATGAATAACACATTAATTCCATCTATGCTACCAGAAATAGATATCACAAAGTCCTTACTATCATATTCTCTAACATTCAAATAATTGCATCTTCAGCTAATCTTTTCTTTATCAAATCCAATATTCAAGATTACAGCAGCATTGACTTGTTACTCATATCACCAAACGAACCAAGGAATGAAAATGCCAAATAGAAGGCAATAAAGCATTTGATCATTTTCTAAAATTTCAAAGAAAATGATCAAAATGCTATCCAAATCACAAAACTACCATTGTGGGTGGTAGTAAAGAGCTATCAGTCCTGTCTATTCAACTCACAATGGCAGAGATCTAGGATCATGGATTCAATCAAAATGAGGGATTGTTCACCTCTGCCCCCCACTGCCTGTGTCATGGAGGGATGAACTGAGAATTGACCCAGGGTAGACCCATTTAGTAGGTCGAGGCAGCTGCTTGGTTGCATTAATGGTTGAAGTGGATGATTTTGGAAGCACCCTAATCACCGCATTCGGATTTCATGGTCGAACCACTGGCATCATGCCATAGATCACCAATAGTCTCCACATGAACACAGCCCATCTCTAAAATGATGGAATCTCTTTGCATCTCTAGCAATTATCTCTTTTTGAGAGACCTTTGAGACAAATTTAATCCAAGTGTGACAATCACCACAAACTCTAAGGTTCTTGAAAATCCTAATGCAAGAACTCCTATTTCTGTTGCTCAAAAGCCCAAAGGCAATGGCAAGCTTCTCGCTATGATTATACAAGGACCTCTTTTTCGCCTCCTCATCCAAGTCCTGCAACACAAATCTCATATCAGGAACATAACCCAAAGCCTCAATCTTTTCTCTGAGACTACCTAGCTCATCATTTATCTCTTTTGCTCTAGGGTGTGACAAATCCCCAGCCATAAAAGTGTGCACCACCCTATCAACCTCAATCCAACTCATTGCCGGGATCTTCTTCAATTTCATCTCCTTCTTCATCATAACTTTCATGTTAATCACCTCGCTCCAATTGCCCGTGGAAGCATAAACATTTGACAATAGGATATGAGAGCCTTCATCCCCTGGATCAAGCTCAAGCACTCTATTCATTATTCTCTTTGCCATCTCAACTTTTCCATGAATTCTACAGGCACTAAGCAATGTTCTCCATAAAACCACATCTGGGTTTTTCGCCTCAATTATTAAGTTTTCAGCATCTTCTAGTCTTCCAGCACGTCCCAGTAGATCAACCATGCAAGCATAATGATCTGTTGAAAGCTCAAAGCTATTGTTTCTCCTCATGGAAGAGAAGATCCTACAGCCCTCTTCAACTAACCCAGCATTGCTACAGGCAGAAAGAATGCTTAAAAATGTTACATCATTGGGTTCAAGTCCAGAATGCTGCATCTGATCAAAAAGCTCAATTGCTTCATGCCCATAACCACTCTGAGCATAGCCGTAGATCATGGAGTTAATGGATACCATGTCAAGTTCATCCAAACTATCAAAAACTGATCTTGCAATTTCAATACTCCCACACTTCCCATACATGTCAATGAGCGCCGCCCCAACAAATTTTTCTCTATCAAAACCAGTTTTCAAGACCATGGCATGGATTTGCTGCCCTTGCTCAAACATTGCAAGGATTGAACATGCCCGAAGAACAGTGGAAAAGGTAAAAGCATTTGGAGTTAATGATTCACCAATCATTTTTTTAAACATCAATAAGCCAAACTCTTCTCTCCCATTCTGAACAAGACCTGCAATTAAAGCTGTCCAAGTCACCAAATTTGCATCCGCAAACCTATCAAAAACCTTCAAAGAATCATCAATAAGCCCACATTTTGAATACATAGTTAAAAGTGAAGTTCTAAAAGCAATCACCTCTTCACATCCAGATTTCACCATCACACCATGTATCTGCTTTCCTATACTCCAATCTCCCAAATTTCCACAAGCTATCAGGACACTAGAAAATGTGAAATCATTAGGCTTAATACCCTCCTTGATCATACTCCTAAAAATTTCAAGAGCTTCACCATTTTCACCCATTTGAGTGCAACCCACAATCAAAGCCGTCATCAAAACCACATCTTTCTCCAAAATCCGATCAGAAACTAAGCGGGCGTCCCTTAATTTCCCAAATCTTGCATACATATCAACTAACGCGCTGCCCACAAACGCATTAGTAGATACTTCCAACCCTAACACCACTAGTAGCCCATGAGCCTTTCGTCCTTCTTGAAGAAGACCCAGATCAGAAAAAGCTTTGAAAACACTCGAGAATGTGAAGTCATCGGCAAAAACACCCTCAAAAGGCATCCTTTCGAAGAGTCTTATAGCTTCATCACTTAATCCATGGCGAATATAAGCGGAAATCATTGAATTCCACATGACTATATGCCTTTGGGGCATTTCATCAAACAGATTGCGAGCATCTACGATGCTATCGCATTTGACATACGCGTGAATAAGCTTATTGCCTAAACTGAGGTGAGGAAACCCATATTTCTTCATGTGAAGATGAATTCTTCTGAGTTCTGATAGAGACTTTCTCTCTGAGCATTGACGAAGTAGATCAACGTACGTATGAAAAACCCCAGAGACGTTTCTTGTGTTACAGAGAGGAGAAATACTTGAAAGATCAGAAGGGGTTAAAACTGCCGTTTGAAAACCCCTGAAGAAATCTGAAAATCTCGAATGGCCGAGGCCAATTACGATTTGAATTTGAAATAGGCATCTACGCATGTTATTGGATCATTGTGGAAGCAGCAAAACGTGAAGGATTGCGCTTGTCCTTCAAGTGGCAAACTGAAGCACCTGCAGTAAAAAATTCATATTTATAAAAAAAAAAAAAAATTATGGATAATTCTACGCATATAGGATTAGTTGATTAAAACTTCAAAAAAAAAAAAAAAATCACTTTTGTCTTTTTTAAGTTACCTTGGAATTAAAAAAGAGAGGGTACCTTTATATCTCATTTGTTGTACAAATACCCTTAAATTCATTATGTCTTCTAACTAATTTAAGTACTGATTTTAAAATCTTATCAAAAATTCAAATTTAATTGAATGTACAATTAATATTCATTATTCAACAATAGCCTTGTTAATGTTAACATTTATTATTACTTAACAAAGATATTTTCAAATACCAACTACCTCAACTCAGTAAACCACGTTAACGATTCACTTATTAGACAGTCTATTTGACATTTGATCTTGTGTTTGAAAATGGTATTAAATACAAATACCTTCAAAAACAAGAAAAGATTTAAATTTTAAGAAACACCATATACATATTATAATGTATTTAAAAAATAAATTTATTCAAAACAACTGGAAATTTCCGCGTAATGAGAAATAGGCAATTTCCGCATAATTAAAACAACTAATAAAAATTAAGAAAATGGCGGCTTGTACAGATGAAAAGGCCATACATATATATATATATATATATATTATAGAATGATCAAGAGACACTAAGGAGAGGAGAATCTCCCACAACTTACAATACAAATATAGGATCCCAGTAATTTATAAACATTATAAACCATTTTTCCATAAAATTAAGTGTCAGTACCATCATCAACCGGCATTCTGCCTTTGGCTCCTGTCTGCAGAATCTTGATCATGTATTTTTATCTGGTGGGGGGCTTGCAACTGATAATCAAGTCCCCGTTTTCTGGCTGCTCTTGTAAGGTACATCAATAATCACTCTGCTGAAATCCAATACACGGTATAGATACTAAAATGAAAATGGGGTATGAGAGAGAGATAAAAGAGAATTTCTCAACATCATGTTTCGAGGCAATCCTTACCTGATCATTTGGATCTGCTTGGCTCTCAATTTTGGTGGCAGAAACGTCACCAATGTCATAAAGACTTCCCTGCAGATCCCACAACATTAAAAAAATATAAAAATATAAAAATATAAAAAATAAAAATATAAAAAGAAAGGAGGGGGAACACTTAAATCACCGAAATAAGAAACACACGGTATATGCCATAAAGGTGCACTCCACGGAACTCTCCCAAGTCCATCACATCTTTTAAGAGCTTTGGGAGTAGATTACTTGTTCCAAACTCACAGTAATAAATTAAAGGTTCAACTATTGCTGCATTACACTACATAAGACAGTGGTCTAATAACAAAATCCAGAATCTCACTAATATCTACCTGCAAAACAAGCTTCTAAATTCTAACTAACTTAAATGAGTTGTGTGAGCAATGTTGTTGTGGTCTACCATACAAGAAAGGAATACCACCAAAAAATGGAAAAGAGATGGTGGTTGAAGGGAGGAAGCATTACGCAAAAATGAGAACATCAATGATGATGATAACTCAGACTAGCTATTAAGTTGTTTCAAGATTCTGGGTTGCATAACTAATACGTTAATGCATGGTCATTCCACTTCAAAGGAGCACTCCATGCTTCTTTATCAACCCAAAACAGAAGCATCACTAGGTAGAAGTCACTGCTTTGCATCAACAAACAGACTCAGAGAATTGATACCTGTGTATCAGTATTGGTTGAGATATTCTCAATACCAACGGGTAAAGGCTTAGTAAGATCTTCGGGAATTTCCTGCAATCACAAAGATCAAAGATCAGAAGAAAAAACTAGATATTCACCAATAGAAGTATGTAGCTAGTTTTGTATTGCAAGATACCCAATGATCCATAATGAAAGAAAAAGACAAACTAAAACACATTTTTAATGTACAACTTCAGAACAGGCAGATAAGAAAAAATGTTTAGGGTGCCATACACGTGGCAGAATATCAAATACAGGAGATTCTCAATGAGAAACATATCATAAAATGCACCATTTAGCTGAAATCCAAAAGGACGTAAATTCATACTCAGAAAATCATGATTTTGAAGTCACATACCTGCTCATCCAAACCAAAAGAAGAATTCCCAATCTCCAAAGTTGAAGGCTTCATGTCTTCTGGACTTCCCTGTCAGGAACAGCATGAGCAGAATTAACTTTAGCTTCATATCAGTTTGAACAGATTCAAGCTAAATGGGCCTCTGCAGGTCAAACACATTCTAATCATTCCATGCTACCAGTAATTTCTGTCAACAGGAAATGAAAACGGTAATAAGATGACTACCTATGCTGCTATGAAAAATATTTAGCAACATAGGTGAAGCAATAAAATTAGTGGGCCCAAAATTCAAACATGCTCATCTGGATTTACAGCAGGATTTTTAGTCCCCAAAGTTACAGCATCAGGAATTTCTACAGATCAAGTAGGTTCAGCAATTTTGGGAATCAACCCTCATCGTCAGCTTTTCCTGGTAAGCGAGGCTTGCCAGGGTGTTTGGAATACCGAGGATGTGATCAATCTAGGTCCACCAACTAGAGGAGAAAGTATACATCATAAAAGAAAAAAGTAGAGGAGAAGGAATACATCATAAAAGAAAAAGAAAAAGGTAAGGAGTGGAAAAACTAACAGATCCATTTTTTTCATTACTTGACAGGAATGGAAAGCTTCAGCATTGGAAATACAAATATATTTATCCAATAGGTTGAGAACAATCATAGCCAAGGAGATTCCTTGATAGCATCTAGGTATTTTATAGGCCTGGCAACCAGAGGACTAGGCAAGCAGTGAAACCTGGCAGTTGCCTAGAAGCCAAAGAAAAAGCCTAGAGCAATGGACATTTGGTGCCACCTAGATGCAAAGTTAAGAGTTTATAATGCATTTCAGACTAGAACCTTTATTTCTGAAATTACTTTTGGGGATTGTTTCTAATGTTATAAATTGTCATACCTTCCCATTAAATTATGTTTTATAAGGTCACAACTAATACAAGGGAAGAAATTTTGGATAATTCTCATGTTTTCCTGAAAAAGAATATGTAGATCTTATGATGATTATGAATTTATGATGGACAAGGCCATATTTTGAAGGAAATACACCAATTTCCTGATAACAACTTTTTAAGGAGAAACTGAGATCTTTATTTTCCTTTTCCTCAAAGATGGAACAAGATGCCATAGCACTAACAAGCCACCAAAACCATATATCAACTGAATTAAGTTTTGTTGTAATCATTGTATATTAGAAAAAAAAAAAAAAGAAGAAGAAAAGACCTGCAGGAGGTGGGGAGACGGAAATAAAAGAGCATACCTGCTCATCTGGATCAGCAGAGGAATTTTCAGTCTCCATGGTTAGCGCCTTAGTCTCCTGAAAATACCATATACAAAATGGCAGAAACAAAATCAGCCAAGAAGGTTCACAAGCAAAATGACAATCACAGAAAGAAGACAGATTATAGCTTGTGGGGATGAAACAGATCAATATCCCTTGTTTGTGTGCTTTTTCTTTTTTTTTTCTAGATAGGCAAAGCACTCCCCTTTTTCTTTCTCATGTTATTACTTTTACCAAGCTGCTAGTACATCAGAAACAGAAGCTGCAGATATGTGCAAATGACATACCCTACCATCACCAGATCTTGACAAGGACAGAAGGAAATACTCGTGACCAGAAAGTTTGAGTAAAATGGAAGTGACAGTCAAATCATGAGATCCACCTGTTGGCTTCCAAATGAAACAGAAACTCTTGTAACAAATTCCTTTACAAAATATAGATTGAATTGGATATCAGGTTCCGCACAAGGTCCTTAGTTACTATCAGGATTCTGTGTCTCATAAACCCAAGAGTTTTTTTGGTTTTTTATTGTTAGAGGAAACAAGAGATAAGAAATTATATTAAATGTAAAAAAGAAAAATACACACAAAGACAAGGGTAAGGAGCACCAGGGGTACACCAAACCCAACCTCAACCTAAAACCACTTGCCTAACTACAAAATGTTAGACCAGCTCCTAAGCTACTCTGAAATGGAAGCTGCTAACAGGACACCCAAACAGCATGTATTTCCTTCAAATTGCCCTGAACACTCTTTGGTTCCTCTCCAGCCAAATAAACCAGAGAGCTTGTAAAATGATAAACACTAAATGCGCATATTGTGTGTGAGTTAATTGTTAAGTTAGGCTGACCACAGAGCTAGGACCATCCTTAAAAGTCTAGGAGACCCTGATGAAATCATGTATCTTTCTTTAGGCTTGAAAGGAAATCCGTACATTTCACTATACAAGTAAAACAGAGGTACAGATAAATGTTTACAAAAATAAACTCATCATATAAATACAATTAGCAGGTAGATCTCTATTCCTGAAGATCCATACCCTTTCTCTAACAAGCCCCCAACATTGCTACTTCAGAGATATGAGTGTCAAGTGCTCCTTACCTAGGCTTTAGATGATTAATCCTGTATGAATGGTAAAACACATTTCAATAACTTGGGTGCTGAGAATGAGGTGTCTCATCTTCCATCAGCCCATCAATCTTTCTTTTGGGTGGTGGGCAAGTCCATTTAGGAAGTCAACTCCCTAAGTTCCTGCTTCACCACTTCCTCGCACTCTAGACTGTACTTGGTATGCTAGTTGCCTACAGGATTGATACATGTTTTCCGACAAGATCTCTTTCCCAAGGATTTTCTTCTCCTTCAGTTGACTCAGTATTTTTTGTTGTTAAGACTCGTTCTTCTTGTTTCATGAACAGCAATTCCTTTCACTGAAGTATTTTCTTTGATGCATGGGAATTCAAGCATTGCCAATCTTAGGCAACATCCTAAATAACGTCCTCAATAAAAGTCAGACATTTGCGCAAAGCAACTTGGATGTAGATGTTTACTTCAAACAAAATTCAATTTGAACAGTGATGATCAGGGTCTCAACAGCCTAGTATAGCATTCTTGGATAGTAAACATGGAGAAAAATATAACACCATTTTGAAATTTCTGCAGCTCAATTCCACACCAGAAAATGAGGCAAGTGGTTCCATGGAAAGCAGTACAATCGTCTCTAAGTGTGATAGAGAGGAGAAATCCAGCTAAACGAGATTATGATTCAGAATAATCTCATGCTGTCAAAGCAATTAAATGCCCTTGTTTTTTTAAAGTTTCCAAGCATGGAACCAAAATTCTCTGAATTTTTATTGATTATATTTTTACTTTTACTTGTCAATGTACAAATTATATGTAAATGAAAACAAAAAAATATAAAAAGTCCACAGAAGTTGGGTAAAAGAAACCAACATAATTACAAATTCATAAAAACCCTTAAAATCTTTACTTTTAAAGTGCAAGGTCATTTATTTAAAATAAAAAAAAACAAAAAAAATTGATGCTAACTTCACTTTTTGTTGGACTACACTCCCAAAGACTATAAACATATGAGTGAGATACATAATAAATGGAAATTAACGAATCACTAAGGGCATATGGTTTGAGACCTGAGAAAACATATGATATTGATCTTCAATATCATATATTTTAATTCTTTAGGAAGTCAGTTAAAGACAGTATTAGTTTTCTTATAACTTTGCATTTAGAAATTAATAATTCATAGGCTTTTAAAAAAAAAATCAAATCATTTAAACTTTTAACCCAACTTTGATGAATTTCATTTACATTTAATTCAAAATTTGATTATTAAGAAACTGGTAAAAATTAGAAAATGTTCAAAAAATTTCTTTCCATGTTTATCATGTTGGATTCAGCCATAACAATGAGTATGTAAGGCAGTGTTTGGTTGAGTATCCAAAAACAGTTTTTCTGTTTTCAGGGTACCCAAAAAGTACAATTAGAAAACTTGGGAATGACGAAATGTCATTTCCCAAACTTTTTCTTCTCAAAAAGTTCACTTTTTTGTGAGAGAATATTAGAAAAGTGTTTTTCAAAAACTACTCCACCAAACATGGTTTTTATTGTTTTCTTTTTCTTTTACTATTTGAAAACTGAAAATGGTTGTTGGATTGTAAACCAAACGCAGCCTAAATGTTGGTGCATCTCCTTTCTGCCAATAACTACATTCATTCAAAATCCAAAGAAGTAGAAGTTTTTTCCTATTCCCCCCATCACTAAACACACATGGGCACACACATAGAGCTTTGTTATTGTTCCAATACCTGCTCATTTTGACTAGAAGAATGATTCCTTCCACTTTTGGATAGATCCCTCAATGTTCCCTGCAAATCCACCAAATCAATGTCATGAACTATATAGTAATAACACAACAAGAACAGGTTAAGAATGAACAACATCAATAGTAGAAGGAAGCAAGGAAATAATCAACAACAATTCAGACAAAAGGAGCTGAAGGGCTAAGAACACTAAAACACATCTCTAGGAGACTAACAGCTTGTTCACCAACTGAATTTTAACAGTTACTATGGATCAAAAATTTAAATTCCTCCAAAACTTTTGGTTATTTAAATTAAGAATTAATTTGAAGAAATTCAATTCAATGTAGATTTAGAAAAATTTTAACTAAATGCTTGGGAGAATCATACATTGGTCAAGACATGGTAGGAGCATAATAAATTCTAAAATGAAATGGTATAGAATAAGATCTATAGTCTTAATAATGATTAACTCATCAAATGCATAACGAACTATTTTATAACAATAACTTTAATTTTAATGAAGAAATGTGAGTTATTACATCAATACAATAATTTTAGCACAAGACACCTCAAAATATGACTTGGGTGGGCATTGGGTCGGATAAGATAAGTTTCTCCACTGAAGTATTGAGGCTTCACCAACACAGTCTAGGCTGCCACTGAAGTATAGCAAACATATATTTCATTACATTCTTAAAACCCTGACAGCCAAAAAGCATAAAAATGAGGTCTCACCACAAGCACATACACTAATTCACACTTGAAACTTGATGCAGAAGTAGATAGCCATTTTAGATACTATTTTTTGAATCCTTCATGTTCCTAGAGTTACTGGCAGAATCCCAGTTAGAATCTATGCATCTTATGATTCACAATTCAATTCAAGAGACAATGATTAAAATCCAAGGATTAAAATTTGAATTTGTGGTCATTTAAAATTCAACGTGAAAACGTTTTTGTAAAAATTAGACATATTACATAAGTATAGAGAATTTAAATTAACGTTGGAAATTGTATATTTCTTCCAAGATACCTTAAAAAGCATGTTTGTATACGAAAAACATATTAAATTATTAAAAATAATGGTTCAAAGTAAGATTTATAGTCTCTATGATGCTTGACACCTATTGTGTAAGCCGCAAACTACTTTATGACTTTTATTCTTAACATATAAAGGAGATTCGTGGATTGATTACAAATATCTACTTTATGACTTTTATTCTTAACATATAAAGGAGATTCGTGGATTGATTACAGATATTTTGTTCACGGTGTCTACTTTTCTTTTCTTTTCTTTCTATTTCTTTTTTTTATAACCAAGGGTATCCAGGTATTCGGTCCCAACTAATCCCTTGGGCCCCTGGTTGCTCGAGCGGGATACGCCCCCAGTGGCCAAAGCTAGTGGAGAGTCAAACTCGTGACCTCGTTTTTTAAGACGAGCACAGCCACTCAAACAACCAAACGTTGGTTAGTGTCTGCTTTTATTTTAATGCTAAAAATAATTTAATTAGGCACCAATTTATAATAAACTAAATTTTTGTGTGCAGAATCTCCTTCATAAAGCAAATTATCCTTACAAAATCGAACTTTAACTAGCAAAAACAAACAACGAGAAAATAATAAATTAAATTTCGAAAATTTACAATTCTTAACGCACACAAGATTCATATTATGTATCAAAATCTCATGATTCACTGATTTGAATTTCAAATTAATTCTTCTCTTTTTGGTAAAAAAAATTCCGATTTAATCCAATAAGCTCCAAAATGATTCAATTCCAATTCAAGATTATGAAAACTATGGACAAGAGCCTTCCAAACTCTCAATCCAATCTACAATACCTCCACGCAGAATCATTTAGCTATGATTGGAAAAGACTTTACGTTGATTTTGTGATGTTAGAGAATTTTTGAATAGTTTCTACCATTCCACACTAATTACAAACAAAATATCCGTCAAGAAAAGTTCTCATCATTAAGTCATAGACTAGTAAACATCTGTGTTACCCAAACTCTTTACTTTAGCTTGATGTACCCATGTTTGACACTTCATGATATTATATGGGTATGGAATATGTGTCTGATATTTTAGATTTTGAAATATTACTATATGGATTCTCTAATGAAAAGAAGAGAAAGTATGAAAGAAAATGATGACTAATAGGTGACAATTCACTTAATTGAGGAAATAAAAAAGTAAAATAAACGATTGAAAAGAATTCAAAAAAGAAAGAAAAACATATAATACAAGCTTCATAGTGAACATAACATTGCCCAAATACCCATATCCAAATTTCAAGACACATCTTAATCGAGTCCCCGTATCCCAAAATTTGACAATGAACAAGTCGGACCTCTAGATATATACTCACATCTGACACCCATACCCAAGTCTAGGTAACATAGGTAGACATAGAATCTTTGATTTAATTAATAAATAATGCATTCAGTAAAGGACAAACATAAAGAAAAGAATAACACTGAGTGTAATCATTGAGATTTACTAACCTTGTTTGCCCACATCAGCCCACATGCATTACATAGAGACCTGGGACCAGCTGGACCACGACGCATGGCAGGAGTAGAGTTTTCACTGATCCCACAATGTTGACATTTGCGTAAACTACATAGAGATTTATAGAAACAAAATGAAAACATTAGAATCGAAATCTACAGGACTTGAGAGGATTTAATAAAATCAATCTCGAAAACAAGCACAATAAAATTCCAAATATCTCAACAAGCATAGTTATTTCCGTGCATTTTAATTCCTCCATCATGGGAAGTAAGCAAGGAACTCACACAATTTCCGGGCGAGGAGTACCATCATCTTTAAGACTGCTCTGTGAAGCATCCCAGCTGGAAGCAGAAGCTAGCCCTTCCTTGTAGCTAGCTTTTACAGATACAAACTGGCCTTTCCTACGATGCTGCCTATATGAATAAAAGCAAAGTTCAGTAGCTCGTCCTAGTTAAAATAAAACATAATGGAAAATACGCAAACAACAAAAACAATCTTAAGATTTATTAGATTTCCTACAACTATCACAACTCTATAATCGATAACTTCAGCACTTAAAGAATTTTAGATCTTGACACATACAACAAAGACTATGAAATGCCCCAATTAGGAAGAATGACCTAACGACAATTAGTGGCAATGATAGAGGTAGAGGACCACCTAAATAACATGAATAGAGATAATTAAGAAAGATATAATTATTTATAATATAATTGTCAACTTAACATTTGATAGAGTGAAGTAGAGGAAGCAGATTAATGTAGCCAACCAACGTTGTTACGAAAAAGCTTTATGGAGTTGCGTTGAATTTTTTTAGGAAAACTTTTCATGATACACTTTAATTTCATCCAAAAGGAAAATTAAGGCATAGACCAACATTGGAATTTTGTCACCGATTTACTTGAACATGAGCCAAATTAAATATGGAGGAAGAGTTTTAAGATTATAAATACAAAATATGAATTTTCCATAAACTAAGAAATCAATAGGATAATTTCTATAACTTTCCCATGGGAACCACACATCAAGCTACAACTAACAAGAAGAAGAATATGGCTTGCAACATAT
This sequence comes from Paratinospora sagittata, assembly GCA_035771175.1. Classification (NCBI taxonomy): domain Eukaryota; kingdom Viridiplantae; phylum Streptophyta; class Magnoliopsida; order Ranunculales; family Menispermaceae; genus Paratinospora; species Paratinospora sagittata. The sequence continues at coordinate 35,891,910 of CM069594.1, forward strand.
GCCAAAGGACACAAGCGGAAAAAATTTCAGGCAGCTCATGTCTCAGATAAAAAGTCAACAAGAAGCCTTATCCTTGACACAATCGGCTTCCTCCCACTGATAGTGACTACCACAATGTCAATGTTTCTATATGCAAGAAACAAGATGATGGACAATGACGTGACATCCCTAACACATGGAAATGTTGACATCCAATAAATATGAGCTTAGCAAAAAGAATAAAGATTAGCCAAAGACTAAATATACATCATATTTTCTAGCCTATCACAACATATTCTTATAGAAGGATTTTGTAAAGTAAGCATTTATAAAGGTACTTCTAGCAAAGTTATCTCAGATTCACGACGAGAAAATTAACAATAAGAACTCATAAGAAAACCACCATACCGCTGGGCAACTTCTTTTCGGCAATTGTAACGAATCTTCTTCTCAAAGCATCGCTCTTTCCGCTTTTCACGAAATCTAACCAGGGAAGCAACTCTTCTCGAAAGATTTGAACGTCTTGGAACATCTCCAATCCCCTAGAGAAAATGCATACAGGAGATTTAAAAAATTAAAAGTTAAAAAAACATATATGATGACATAAAGTCATAAATTCAATTGCATTGAGTAGGAAATACCCTATCATTTTGAAGGAAAGGCACATCAATGCTAGGAACACCAGTAGGAATTTCAGGCCCACCCAAAAGTAACAGAACTGCTTGCACCTGCATCATGCAATTCTCAAGAAAAAAATCATACTTTGCTTCAAGAATGAACCACCATATCAAACTCATGGAAGTAATAGAAAATCCACCGTCATTACAAATTAAAGTTTAAAGTTTATGCAGCAGAACATTTGAAATGGAAATAAGAGAACTAAAAAATAAACATGAAAGCAGCAAAAGCAAGAAGAGATTGAGATCATGGTATCCAAAAAACAAAAGGAAAAATCAAAAGAAAGAAGAACCCTGTTTTTAATAGAAAAAAGAAAGAAAGAAACCATCTCATGCAAAATAAACCGATCAAGGATATATTTACTATCACCCTCTTCATGGATATATCAACAATCATCCTCCACTTCCAACAAAGAGAGAAGGATAATAATCGCGCATTTTCAAGTTTATCCATTTTGCATTAGCAGGGTCCAAAATCAAAACAGCTTGTTTATGAGCAAAGAAGCCCTTTGGATATGCCAGTAAAAAAATGTGACCTATTAACAATTTATGATAATGATAGAGATAGAGGAAGATTTAAGATAACATGGACAAAGATGTTTAAGAAAGATGTTATTATTTGTACTTTAAATGTGGACTTAGCCCTTGGTAGAGCAGTGAAGATGATGCAAATTCGTGTAACCGAACCCATGTAGTTGAAAAAGGCTTCGTTGAGTTGAGTATTTATGAGCAAACAAAAATATAAGTGCCAACCTCTAGTTTATTCTTTGATTCTAGCCTCAATTTGCCGTGGACCAAGATCAAAATCTATTGTCCCTACACACTCAAGGACCCTGTGATGAAGACAATTACCATGAAGCTAGTAACTTAAAATGGTAAAATGCTTCCTGAAGGTAGTAGGATTTAGCAACATATTTTATCTAGCAATAGAGTTCTCAACTAACATACATGTTTAACCAACTCAGTGATTTCCCTTTTAAGAGTTGTAGACTTCTAGTTTCAGTTTATCTTGACCCCCTCCTTCTATTGCTATTTGCTAGTACCTTATTTGGCAAAAATAATCAAATCCACCCCTCTTCTATAATAGTTGTGCTTGAATTGTCAACCTCTCTCAAAAATCCACTTGGAGCCAACTCTATTTGTTTCTATTCATAAGATGGCTTTATTAGTAAAATAAAATCCTCCTACAACCTTTTCTTATTCATCGCTGTTTCTTGTTCATAAATAGATGACAGTCAATTTACTTCTTTAAAGCATATCACTCCATCTAAGTATAAAAATGAATTCCTCCAAGACCACTAAATCACAGATCCAAATGCATAATTGAAATCCCGTCCTTTCTGTGTCTATTTTAGTAAGAATAAGACTATGCTCGATACACCTTGCAGTTTAAACGCCAATTATTAAATGCACACAAGCTTATTTTCCAGTCAGTATTCCACCACAGGATGATATGTACATCTAGCAAATAAAAATCTGAAACTTTAATGTGAGCGAGTGTGCGCACCCACACATCAACTACTTAATTTACTAATTATAACAATATACAAATGACTGAGAAACGCAAAAAGACATTTAAAAAGAAAATTTCAAAAGCAACGTGGAAAAAAGTGCATACAAGAGCAGATACGCCAAAAAGAGAAACAAAATAAAACACGAGCAGAATCTTCTAACATACAGGTTTTCTCGTTACCACCAAAAAATAATAGGAGATCTGAATTCCACCACACAGTTGAACAAGTGGCAGTAGGAAGAAAAATAAACAATCCAAGTTCATCAATTTCTTCATAGTCCTGGAAAGAATCCAGTGGGAATAAACCGCCAACAATATACGCAGATCCAAAAATCAACTAAATTCAACCTAAAAAAATGAGCTCAACAATCAATTAGACATAGAAGTAAACCTTTTCCGGAGTGACCGCGTGAAAAACATAAACCTCGCCTTCAAACGAAAGCGTGAGCTCACTCGTCCGAGGTTGCAATGCAACAGTGTGATCTCCATGGTTTTCCGACCCCACCTGCACATCTTCCACATCTTCCATAGTCTCTTCTCCACCTCCACCAAGATCATCAGCATCGTATCCTCCATCATCATCGTCGATCTGTATCGGGATCTGCATGTGATGATCCTCGTGACCATCAAACGGACGAGCTTGCAGCGGTTGCGGATTCACAGCAGCCATGTTCCGAGCATCAAATTCTCGATCAAATGAAACCATAACAATAAAAACCAAAACCAAACCCTAGCCGAAGCTCATAACCTGCTTCATAACACCAACTGTTAAAAAAAAAAAAATCCGAAAACCCTAACCCTAATTGAACACAATCAGCAAAGCTTCTTCTTATCCTAATAGAGGAAGAACAAGAACAAGAAGAAGATAATAAGAGCTTTAAAAGTGACCTAAAAATAGAAAAGATTTGCAAACTGTACCCCTAGCGTCCTTGAAGAGACCTTGCAAAAATTTCTAAGTAAAAAAAAAATGAAATTTTGTTTCTCCCAAAACTAGAGAAAATCCAATCCAGAGAAAGAAGATAGTTGCAATATTTATGAAACGTATATGATTCGGAGGTACGGCGGTGTACCGAATTCGGTGCGGTGTACGTTTCAGGACCATTCATACCTCATCGGCTTGTTTGAACACATGCGGGCCCAGTTGCCACTTGGAACAGTGATGTGTGATGGAAACGCCGGCCCACTAGTTGAGCGTTATCCTACGGTGGTTGTAATTACGGTAAGTGTGGCGGAAGATAACCGTGAAGTTTGAAGGTGCGGGGTTGGGTTGGAAATGCCATTGAAGTTTGAAAAAAATTACGAGAATAGGAAAAGGTTGAACCGCGCCCGTTAGAAAAGGCAGTTGGGAAAGTTGGAAAGACAGTTGAAATTTAGAGAGAGAGAGAGAGGAGTGTTGTCAATTTTCGACAGTTTAAGAAAGTGTACATGTTGGGAAACATATTTGAAAAAGATGTCTTTATCAAAACACTTGTCACGCAGCCTGCTTTTGACCCCACGGAGTTTTATCTCAATTTATATATATATATATATATACATCATCTCTTTACTACGAGGAGTTAACTATGTACAAAAAGAGAACCGTTTTAATAGTCTTTTGTAGGACTATTTGTAGAGCTCACGTGAGTTCTAGTAGGTTATGCTTATCATGTGGACACACAAATGAATGCGACTGATTTTTCACAAATATCTGATCTCACTATTTTCCAAATGGGTTGTCTAATTTCACTTGCCTCATTTGCTATTTCAATCTTATTTTTATTTTTAATGAAATTTTTTGTACAATAAAACTATACTATTGAGATGTCACGCCTTAACGAATTCGAATAGTTATTAGTATTTCAGATATTAAGATCATTTTAAACATGTTGATCCAAGAACAATTTTGTTAAAATTACAGTATATAATGCTTGATTTGAAACATGTATTTGATTCAGCATCTACAATCTGCATGACAATTTGTTCTGCCACCCTACCATCGCTCACTATATCATATCCAAGTTTAATGACAGTTAGAAGCAAAAGAATATCGAGACAAGACAATGCAAAATATAAAGTTACATTTGATTCATCATCCAAAAAATAAAATACAACTTAAAAAATAAAAATTTTAAAAATAACATTTAATCATTTCTTAAAAATAATTTTTTTTTTTTATAAATTTAAAAAATTATTTTTAAATTTTAACGAACCAAATGCATAATTTTGAATATAAAAAATCATATTCAAATACGAATTATAAACCAAACGCAACGTAACTAATCCACTCATTCTTACTTGCCGATCTCCCACTTAAAATCGCCTTTAAACAACCAAAAGAGCAATCTTTAACATTGCCTAACTTAAACATGAAAGCAAAAGATTCAAAGGTGTGAAGTGATGCGCCTTTAACCATAGTGTTTGGATTGTCGTCACTTTTATCACGACTCCATGAACATTCTTCAATAAAGGGAACAAAAAAAAAAAACTTAAAAACTTTCGCAACTCTCCAACAAAATCAAATTGTAGATTGATATTAATGAAAATCGTAGACTTAAATTCACATAATAAGAGAAATGAGAAATCTGTAGTTGCTGCCGCACCCGTTGTTTATATGCTAGTTCACTAGCAATAATTTTCATAAGAGCAAAGAAGCTGGCTCTATGGAAGAAACAAAGGCGTGTGCAGATTAAGGGTTCAGAGGTTCGGGACCCACTGGAGCCCGGATAATGGTTTTGGGCGTATACAAAGCATATTATATATGATGATACGGCCTGAGAATCACCAAACGGTGCATTGGCATGATAATTTGAAGTAATTATAATACGACACACAAAATCCCGGAAAATTATCTCATGTATTGATAAGGCACGAATATTATATGTACATAATACTTGCAGGAACGAGCAGAGAGGTAATAAATCCCTCTACGGCTGTAATCATCCGAGCTCAATGCTGGGCCGGTGGTTGCTTAGACACTTTTTACTGTTCACCCGTTACAGCCAACTCATTGTTACCAGTACTGGATGAAGGAACCAAAGGAGCTGAATCGCCAGAGTTTCTGACCTGAGGCTCATTAGCCTCATTCTGTAAGATCCCAAGGGAGAAAAAAGAACCCAAGAGTAGTTCAGCTTTGACATGAAACAAAAACTCTGAAAATCGAGTTTCCAAGCCTAATTAATGGAATTAAAATATGAAATATACCTCCTTTGTTGCCAGTTTGATTGGGTTGCTAACAGGAAGAGGGTTCTGGGCTACTGGAGTTAAACCCCTGGAAAGATCTTTCAAAGTGCCCTGCAGATACCAACATTAGCAGGTTTACTTACATATGTGCATCATGGAATCACAAATGCTTCATAAAAAGGGATTTTGCGTAAACCCTCTACATTTGTTATATACAAGCTCAGTTTTCTTGTCCAGATATGGAAATTTGGGAATAATATAATATCTCTAAAATGCTATTAGAAAGGACTAGTCCATGGGAACGTACAAAAAAAAATTAATAATTCTCAAAATAAGCCTTATATTTAATAACATTACAAAAAAATCTTTTGGCGCCTTAGTACCAAATTACCCATAAATGAGTTCTTGTATATAAATTTATTTAACAGTTTTATCTTGAAATGCATGGATAATTTAGGAATTTATGATAAAAGTAATACACTATGAGTTAAGGAGTATTGGAGACATGCAAGAGATTCTGTATTTAAAAATTTTAAGGACTGAAAAGACCACAAAATATCAACAAACTAAATTTAATTTTAAGAAACTTTTCTAGCACCTGAGCTTCCCCCACCTATATTCACCAAAGGTTTTCATACTCAAATAGAGTGCATGAAGTAACTTAAAAGAAAATTAAAATATATGGTTAGGCCATTCTAAGTTAGTATCTTCAGACCACTTACTAGACTAAAATATGCTTAACATACATTCACAGTTCAATTAACAGTGAGGTGATTTGAACCAATTTCAGGCACAAATCATGTAAATATTGTATGATGCACAGAAAAAAGGAACTTGCAAAAGAACCATTCCTAACTATACTAACCTTGTTTGCCCACATAAGCCCACATGCATTGCATAGTGTCCTTGGACCAGCAGGTCCACGTCGCATCATTGGGGTGTTTTTTGAACTAATGCCACAATGTGTACATCTGCACGGAAAAAAGGAAAATTAGAGGCCACGGGCAGCAAAAGAAACAGGCATAACATCAACTAAAAAGAAAAATAACAAATATTGGAGGAAAGGCTACAAGATTTCTGTCAGACTAGGTTGACCAGAAAGGGCATCTCAGAAAATTACTAATACTCCCAAAAGTAGGATTGAAACGCACAGGTTTTCTTGCTGGGAATCATCATGACCAGAATTCTCTGCTCCACCGCGGTTTGCCAAGTCCATGGTATTTGGCTTTGAGGACGTGAACTGACCTTTCTTACGCTGCATCCTGTGACAGTATGAAATACATTAATCAAAGGATGACTTAAATGAACCTTGCAGTAACAGACAGAGTATTTAAGAATAGACAAATAGGGCCTGGACTGTTGACTGTACTAATCTGTAAGTTCTAAAAGTTTGCATAAAGACAGTACAATGAACATGCATAAAAGTGAACAAAAGCAGGAAAGTTTGATTATAATCTCCAAACATCTGGAAAATTAGGATTTGCACATTTTCTCTCAAACATGAAATGAAAATTAGACAAAATTCCACAAATTTTAATTTGAACTTTATCCATTTCTCAATCATCGAATTGCGAATTAAATGTAGTAAACTCAATACAAAAATTTCATTGAAGTTAGGTGAATTATTGAAATAATCATATAACTCAAAAAACAAAATCTTTGAGGGTGTGTCCAGTAGCTAACGAAATTAGTAATTTTCTTGAGAAAATCATATTTTCCAATGTTTGGTTACCAAGAGCCCCCTAAATTTTCTGAGCAGGGGGATTAGAAAAAAAAAATTCTAATGAGAAAACCTCTCCACAATAATTTTAAAGAGGTTATAACTACACAACTAAATAAATAACCAAGAGAAAAAAATTCTCATTCTAGCCAAACAACCATAAGAAAATTTTCTCAAGAAGATTCTCTGGAGAGATTTTCTCGAGAAAACATTATTTTCTCGCGAAAAAATTTCTTAGCTATCAAACATACCCTTATTACTTTTTTACTTTTCAAACACAACGTAAAAAAAACGAATGTTGACTTCAACTTTTTTCAGAAGATATTCCTAAAAAATAAAAGTGTATGAGATTGAACTACAATTTTATATGCAAGGAACAAAAACTAAAAATTCACTAAAGGAAGAAGCAAAATAAGATTTACAAACCTCTAATTCTAAACAAAAATGAACATTGTAATTTTAAAATTTGTGTAATTTAGGGGTTTCAATGGATTGCTTCAAACAGTGAAACCGAACCGAACCAATGTGTTTGGTTTGGTTTTGTTTGGTATTTTAATAAGTTCGGTTTGGTTTAGGTTTGAAAAAAGTATAAACCGATAGATTTTGTTCGTATTGCGGTTTGAGACTTTAAAAACTGATCTAAACCGAACCGAACCGATTCTAAAATTAAAACTATTAATATTTATTTTTAATGTTTATGATTCTTTTATGATATAAACATTCTCATATAAAACTTACCTTATATACATACATATATAATTGATTATTTTAATTTATTTAATGGACGTACATATAAAACTTCAAACTGATCAACCCAAACCGAACCAAACCGATTATGTTAGGTTCGGTTTGGTTTGGTTTGGTAATTCGAAATAGACCGATTAAGCTAAATCGAACGGACACTGATTATATTTGGTTTGGTTTGGTTTAGGTTTGAGCATTAAACCGATCCAAACCAAACCGTCGACACCCCTAGTGTAATTAATCAATATATCGCTTATATATGTTAAGCAAAAACGTCATAAATTAGTTGGTTACTCGTACATTATGCAATAAGTTATATTACTTGGACTCGATAATGGTTGTCGGATATGGGTACATATCTAGAGGTCCGACTTGTTCATTTTCAAATTTTGGGATATGGGGACTCAAATATATAATATGTTGTTTTTTTCTTTTTTTTTTCTTTTTTTTTACACATGTATTTCCGTTTTGTTCTCCCACTTGAGTGAATCTCACCTATTAGTCATTGTCTTCTCTCATGCTTTCTCTTTTTTCCATTGGAGAATCAACATAGTAATATTCTAAAATCTAAAGTGTCAGTCTCATATCTCACACCCATGTCGAATCATGAAGTGTCGGACACGGGTACGTCGGGCTCAAGTAAAGGGTTTGGGTAACATAGGCAGTAAGTGATATAGAAACTATAAATTTATTTTAAACTATTATATTTAGTGATTTAATGAGTTTTAGTATATAATTATGTTTGTTTCAACATACCTAAAAAGAAACATAGATCTTTACAACCTATAAATAGAATTCTACGTACTTATATATAATACCAATTTTGTACCAAAAAAACTCTACATTGAATTGGGCTTTCCCAACTTAATTCCAATTAAGGGACCAAAGTATAGGAAAAATTCAGATTTTCGAGTCTTGCTCTCCAACAACTACTGTAATGAAGAACAATTTGATAAACAAAGAGATCGAAAAGAGAAAGACGATCCCTGAAAAGACTAATAAGTGCCTGCTTTCAAGCTTGTTAAATGCCTCCAAATGCTTCAAAAGTCTTTCATCACAAACAAACAACTAGTGCATAGAGATGAAAGATCATAGGTATCTTTTTCCTCTTCTTTTTTTCTTTTTTTTTTCCTTTTTTTGGATAAACAGGGATATTCAAGGCCTCTCACCCAACTAATCCCTTGGGGCAACGTGAGGATCTCCCTACCCCTATGCGTTGATGGACTCAAAAGGGGAGTTACTCACTTCTTGACAATCACAGCAACCCCATGCGGTTACCCTTTCATTTTCTTTTTCTTTTTTTTTTGAGAAGAAACAAGGTTTACTTATATTAATATAGGGATAAAATAATTGTACATGAGTTAATCACTAGTGGTGATAACATTATAAAGGCATTTGAAACCCACCAAATAAATAAACAACCTCATAAGACTAAACCCACTTAGGAAAATACATCCCTACCCACATACATACAATTATTCCAATTCATCAACCAGTCAGAAATGGAGAAACCCTTGCCCAAAGGGGGGAAGCAAAGACCCATGTACTAGCTTTAAGCTTAATATCTTCCCAAAGCTGCAACTTTGACTTTTCTCTACCATGGAACACCCTATTATTGCGTTCCAATCATATTGACCATAAAAAAGCATAAAAAAGCATAAAAAGCAATCATTCCTAACCCTCTTTCCTTCATTGACACTGAAGGCAAATGTTGCAAAGACAAGGCATCTTCCACCTGGTTAGGAGCCATGAATCTATGGCCAGAGAATGTAAGCCATTCCCCCCAAATCTTTCTCACAACTTCACAATGAAAAAATAGATGATCACTACTTTCCCCACTTTTTTTTGCAAGGAACACAACAATGAGGAGACAGGCACATATAAGGGAGCCTAGGTTGCATCATTTCCGCCGTATTGATTCACCCGTGAGCCAAAGGTCACCCAAATACCTTTACCTTAGATGGTACATATGCCTGCCAAATGTGAGTAAAACAAGGAGATGGTGGAATGTGTGGTACATCAGTAAGTGTTGTGAAAAAGGATTTGCAAGTGTAAGCCTTAGATGGGTCAAGGGACCAAGTAATCCTATCTGGTTCTAATGTGAAGGAAACATGTTGAAGTTTGATAAGAAGGGAGTCTATCTCTACCATTTCTCTACCAGTTAAGGCCCTAGGAAAGTGAAGGCTCAATGATATGTTTTGGGGCCGTGACAATGAAGACTGGTCCAAGAAGGCGGCTATGGGATGATTATGAAGGGAAGATAATCAATAAAGGTGTGGAAAGGTATTAGCCAGTGTGGAGTTATCCAACCACCTGTCCTCCTAGAACCTGAATAACTGTCTGTTACCAACCTGAAAGCCAAGAGATGAGAGAACTGAGGCACCAATGACGAAATGAACTTCCATGGCATTTATAAGTGGACTTCAACCTACTACCCCTCCCACTGAACTCTAGCTTGCCATATTTGCTAGAAATCACCTGAGCCCACAAAGAATGTGGATCTTTAATGAACCTCCAAATTCATTTGCTACATAGCACCACATTACGAAGTGACATGTTTTCAATTCCCAACCCCCTTTCTCCATTGGCCTCTGCACCACCTCCCACTTAATCAAATTGGAGGGACCTCAATCTTGGTTGCATCCCCAAAGAAACCTTTTAATCCTTTTTTCAATCCAGCCTACCACAGATGATGGAATCTTGAACATAGACATAATATTAGGGAAGAGCCATTAAAACTGATCGAACAAGAGCCAATCGTCCACCCTTGGATAGGAAAGCTCGTTTCCATCCATCAAGTCGTTTAGAAATTTTAGCAATAACTGGTTCCCAAAATTCATTAGAAAGTGGACTACCTCCAAGTGGAAGACCTAAGTAATTCATAGGCCACGTTCCCACTGAACATCCCACCCTATTTGCTAGGTGATTAAGTGTCTCTGGGGTCATGTTAATGCCCATCATCTGAGTTTTGGATAAATTAACCCTTAATCCAGATAACCGACTGAAACATTGTAAGATCTTGATAGCATTGAGCACATTTTCCTCCTCCCCTCTCAAAAGAAAGAGTATCATCTGCGTACTGTAGATGAGAGATCTCAATCTTCTCCTTGCCAACTTTGAAACCATACACCATAGAGAATTGCCTACCACGAAGAATCAATCTACTTAGGCCATGCGCGACAATAGTGAACAAAAAGGGAGATAATGGGTCCCCTTGTCTCAACCCTCTCTCAGCATTAAATTTTCCCCTTGGCCTACCGTTGATGATCACTGAGTAAGTAACTGAGGAAATACATCCTTTTACCCAGTCTAACCATCTGCTACCGAATCCTTTCTTCCTCATCACAAACAACATGAATCCCCAATCCACTGAATCATATGCTTTAGCAAAGTCTACTTTAAGGACCACTACCTTCTTTCCATACGATTTGTATTCCTCCACCGCCTCATTGGCGATAAGGACATCATCCAAAATCTGTCTACCCTTAGTGAATGCGGACTGGTGAGAAGAGGTGATTTTCTGCAGCATTGCTCTTAACCTTGTAGCCAAGACCTTTGAGATGATCTTATAAAGGCTAGTGGTTAAGCTAATGGGCCAAAAGTCTTTTAGACTCCATGATTTAGACTTCTTAGGGACAAGACATATAAATGTTTCATTGGTTTGGATGTTGACCACGCCATTCTGGAAAAACTCTTCAAACACCTTCATTAGATCATCCTTAACTAGTTCCCAAGAATGTTGAAAAAATGTCATAGTAAAATCGTCCGGGCCTGGAGCCTTATCCCCATCACAACCCAATACCGCACCCCGTATTTCATCCATAATAAAAGGACGCTCACGCCATTGACTATCCATCTCTGTGAGAACTTCCCACTCCACACCTTCAGTTCCCCATGAACTTTCCTTCCCATCTGCATAAATGTTTTTGAAATAATTCACAATTTCCTCATTCACCCCATGTTCATCCGCCACCCACCGGCCATCATCTAATTCAATTTTTGCTATGACATTTTTATTTCGCCGACAGTTAAGCATCTTATGGAAAAAGCCTGAGTTAGCATCCCCTTCTTGAAGCCATTTGATTTTCACCTTTTGCACTGCCATTCTATCTTCCCCCAAACATATCTCAGCCAAATCCGCCTTGTATAGCTTCCTCAATAACCCCATGTCCTGGCTCCACTGGTCACCCACTTCCAATTGGTCAAGCTTCCCGATTAGATCTTCTAATTCCTTTCTAATCCTACCAGTAAGCCCAAATGTCCCCTTATCCCATTCCTTAAGCACTTCCTTAACCTTCTTAAGTTTGATCGTGAACTTGTGACCTTCTCTACCATATGCGTTAGTAGAGCGCCACCACCCTACTATATTTTCCTTAAAATCTCTATGGGATATCCAAGCATTCTCAAACCAAAATGGGGATGGACCCCATTTAACCTCTGTAGTATCCAATACTATTGGTTTATGGTCGGATGTGATACGGATCAATGCCTCAAGTCAATAATGAGTGAACTTGTTTCCCACCCTTCCGCACATAAGAACCGATCAAGCCGGGAGCAAATGGGGGAAGCCCTCATGTTTGACCAAGTAAATTTCGCATTACACAAGGGGGGATCCTTTAATTCAAGTTCCCCGATCAATTGGTCAAACTCTTGCATGCTTCTTGTGAGCCTGGATCTGTTTGATTTCTCTCCCAGAAATCTAGGAGTGTTGAAGTCCCCAGCTAGACACCAGTTCCTACCACAAACCACTGACAGACCTGCTAATTCATCCCAAAATAGTTGGCATAACGCCGGGTTTGGCGGGCCATACACCCCGGTGAGCCACCACACTTCACTTGTATCATCCTTAATACATATTGACACCAAGAAGTCCCCTACCATGCTAGAGAGAACCTCCACTGACCTTGATCCCCAAGCAATCAAAATACCGCCTGACGCACCAACCGAAGGCAAAGGTGGTCCACCCCTTGAATCTTGAACCCCATACTTGGCCAAGTTGCCGTCTACCAAATGTTTCCCTCTTCGTTTCTTGGATGACAATGATGTCTGGACTAGACCTTCTAATGGCTCTTCTAATCAGCCCCCTTTGTTATGCATTCCTAAGCCCTCTAATGTTCCAAGACAGTATTTTCATTTAGACCCGCTGCATCCCATTTTGTTCACTGAACCTTTAGCAAGAAAATTTCTTTGTTTCGGACCCTTAAAGTTTTTTATACCTTCCATCACCTGTTCCTTTTGAATTTTACACACCTTCAATTCCATTCTTCGACCAAACTCAAACAAAGTTTCATGTGTCTTCAAAGACCCCCCATTTCCGCTAGATTCGCCACAACTACCACCTCCCCTTCGCTTCTTTACCGCAATCTGATTTCCAAAAATGGTCTGACCGGCATCGACAGCTGGAGTAGGCGAAGGATCAACCACCTCCACTGGCTTGTAATTTGGCAAGGATGAAGGGACAATGGTTTGGCTAGTTGATATGGGTATTTGATTAGGTGGTGAAGATGAAGCTGCTGCAGATTCAGTGGGGGAAGACAAAACAGATTGTGCAAACATAGTTTTTTACTCACATTAGCACAAGCACATGAAACATCCAACGTATTGGTAAGTAGGCGTACCTGGGCCATTTCATGAGCTTCCGCCAAGGCTAGAAATGTATCCCACAGTTCGACATCTTCAAAATTGCCATCTTCAGATGCAGACAGAGGCTCATCGGAGTCATCTCGTTCTTCACCAAGCATCTGGAAATCATCTTCAAGAAAGTCCCCACCCCATTGACTAACTACATCACTGCCTCATCATCGAGCTTCACCATGATCTTGTTTTTAAAATGGTTCATTTTCGCTTGGCCACACAATTTTTTCAAAGTTTACCATGGCGTGGGCTAACCTTGTATAAAACTTCATCACCAACCAAAATTCCATTCTCTGATCTGCGCGCACTCCTTTCCCTAACCAAGTCTTCACCATTATCAATGGATATACTCCCCGTCCTAGGACGCCTGCAACTATGGTCACCAGCTCTCAACTCGGTTTCCGGTGAAACACATCGTCTTCTACGCATCCCTGGATCCTTCTCCTGCCCAGACAAATCCCTTTTCAACATCGCAGAAGTCACCTCCCTCTATTGTTTTGAATGGTCCTTAGGCTGAGAGTTCCTACCCACAGTGACTGGGTTTTTGACTGGGCTTTGCTGGGTTTGAGAACCTGAGACCACATGATGTGGGCCAAGAGTACAGCTAGGCCTAGGGTCTGCTCTTACTGTGACCCATTTGGATCTGTTGTGGACCCCAAGTAATATCACCAACACATCTTACCGCACCTGATACATCTTCTCCTTGGCCAAACCCGTCAGGACACCCCTAATCCTCGATTAAATGAGTCGTCCTCTCTTTAACCAAGGAAGGCACTTGATTGGGCTGGGGGGGGGGGGGGAATCGCCTTTTTTGGAATCCACGATTTGGACGCCACCTGTCGCCATCGCCTACTTCAACATTCTCACCTGACGGCTTGTTTGCACCTGTTTACTGCAAGCAGGAGTTGAGGATTCACCAGTGATTGCAACGCACCCCCCTTCTGCTGAAAGATGATTATCACCTTCTGACATCTTCTTTGTCTTATTGTCCACCAGGCAACCTCCCACCAACTCCACATGTTGTCCCTGTCCAACTGTAACCGATACAAAGCTCGTACGATCGGGAGCCTGTGCGACGCCAGCCGGATCACCCTTCCCGCTCCGATCGACGTGCTTCTTCTCCGACGCCAATTGTCTAATACCAATCGAGTTTGATTCCCAAAACTTTGACCGTTTTTCACCCCCGTTAATCTGGGAATTTTAACACCAACGTCTTGACCGTCATGAGGGATGAACGGAAATGAAGGGATGTATCCATTCCAAAATCCCTTCACTTTGATCTTTGCAAACCTTAAGAACTTGAGATGAGTTGTATCTTCATGAACTTCAACGAGTCCACCACATAACTTTCCTATTTTGTTGAAGAAATCATAACCCCAGTATTCCAGCGGAGCACCATGAAGTCCGACCCATTCCTCATAGCATCACATGCGTTGTTTGTGCCATTGAAACACATCTGCCAACCTTTAACCTCAATCTCCGGCAAGTCAGATCCAGTAACCAAAAATTCTTGTTCCTCCTTCGTGGCACACCACATAATAGCCCTATCATTGACCATTATCGATAAGGTAATATGTCGATGAAGAGCTTGTGAAATCACTGCCTGCACCTCTCCCCATCGATTTTTAGGTTTACTTTTGTATACTACCACTGCCACGTTCCAATGATTGGTCGAAGTAACATTCCCACATTCTATAGGAGCAGTGTTGTCATCGACATCGACGACCTATTTTCCTTTGGACTCTTTATCTTCCATCTGGACATATTGATCCAGAGGTAACTTCCAAACACTCTTTGGTGAGCCCACCACTGGAGCTTTTCCTTTCCTATCTACTGCTTTCCGGAGCCCACTTTTGAATTATTTCCACCCCGATCCATCAACCTCATCCGAGATTATGATGGCTCTCGACGTTCCATCCAAAATCTTGAGAATGCGTATGACTTACCCCAATCATTCCTCATTACCTCAAGGAAGATGACACCTGCGCCATCTCGAGTTGTCCATTTGCCCTCGCTTCTTCTATTAGCATTCTTCGCCCCAACTTCCACCGATTGTAGCCAATCTACAACATCTATTCCAATATGAACGGAGAACGACCTTCGTTTGGATTTCTCCAATCGTCGCCAATCGATCCTTGTCGCACATCATAGCTAAAAATTCCTTCGTTCCCACTTTGAAGCTCGCCTTCGCCATCCTCAAATTCTTATTCTATAATATCTTAATTATCAAGGGTAAAACATTTGACTACACAAAACTTCTACTTCATTACAATTGTGCACACTCATTTACAGAACACAAATGAAAAAAAAAAAGTAATGAGAACAACTCTTCTAAACATCGAAGAAGTTGGACTTTATAGTTACCCTTTCATTTTCAATTTAACAAATTTAAGCAACCTAGTAAATACAAAATACAAGAGTCGTCTACAAAGGTGTCATGGGGGATGCTTTACTCACATAGATAAAAACTACACCGGACCATTTATTTCCACCCTTATAAATTGCCTAAACGAGAGATTATCATAATAAGGCCTAAAACATTGCCCATATGAATAATCTTCGATACACAAGTCATTCAACAAGACATTGCCTTGAGATGGCTTAATATGTCAATCCCAAGATCTTAAGCATGCATGCCAAACTTTAATAACAGGATGCCACAAGACCCAAAGGAAGTCAGGGAATTCACTTCCATTGGAAGTAAGAGACTTCATTTGCCAATTCCTAAATGAGGAATACCACTGAAAGAGTTATTTAGCAATTCTCTTGAAGAGGTCACAACAGCATGTTTTTGAGATAGAGTCATAGACGACTAAAGCTTACTTGTTTTTTATATACCTGATATCAGTTTGTGTTGTCTAGACGGTCAGTCAGATTGATAGAACGGTAAGCGTGTCGATGGAGTATGGCTGGCATGAACCTGAAACTATTCCTTGTCTACAAAATCGTACCATGGAGAAGGCATTTTCTTTTATTGTCCGTGGAAGTTGATATGTGTTCTAGTATAATATGTTCATAGTCATATAGAGATTCAATATTATCAATCATTTCTTGATAGGCATGCTATGTTCGCACTCATATCAATGATTCTATGTTATTGATTGTCACTAGATAAGAAAATATATCTGTTCTGAATACTGTGTTCATATTTGTATCAATATTTGCCACACCACAATCTCTACCATAGATCCACTGTTGCAGTCCCACATGCAATCAATGGGGTGAATTAGGTTATAAGGACAATCAAGCAGATTATAATGATTTTATATGATAAAACAATGCTTTGAACAAAGAATTGGGCCTGCCAGTTTGAGTTCCAGATTGAGGTATGTGGCACTCAGATGTCATACGTGAAGGAGCTTGACCTACTTAGAGGATGGAGAACCACCATTATAATTAATAGAAAGAGCTCACATATGAGAAATACCCCAAAATGTTCTTCTCTCACTCTCTTAAAAAGTGGGCTAAGCAACACTTCCCCCAGATTAGAAACTAGGTAAAAATCACGTACGTCATTCAAAACATGGCAAGGATTTGGACGCAAATTCCAGCTTCATTACTTTTACATCTTGAGGTGGGTTTTCAACTCTAAAGATTAGTCTCATATTGATTACGCCCTCTTCTAAACAACCTCAGACAGGACAACAGAACCCCACGGGACCTGCCAACAAGGCACCCGCCATGTGGCGGGACCACAAGCCCATAGGCACAACTTGGGCTGTAGGACAGACAATATCTAGCAAAATGTAAAGCGAGACCAATAAAAAGGGTTCAACTCAACACCTACCAACCTACATTAGCAAAACGAAATTCCATAAAAGAACAAATAATTCAAAATAGAGAAAATGTGTTTAGCATACCTGAGAGCTACTTCTTTGCGGACAGCATACCGAATTTTCTTATCAAAGCACCGTTCTTTTCTTTTCTCGCGGTATCTGCTCAGAGAATCGGCTCTCTGGGGAAGACTCAATCGGCAGGGCAAGTCACCCGGACCCTACAAGAAATGCAGATGACACAATGAAGCAAACACGAATGCCAGAATAAGCAAAAGAACACTAATGATTAACGAAAAAGAGTACCCTTTGGCTCTGAGAGGTTATCACAACATCTGACACGGGAGATGGTATTTCGTACCCTCCCAATAGCAATAGTACCGCCTGCACCTGCACCGATCAAGACAGAAATGAAACCAAACCCTAATTCCATCCGAAAATCTCCAAAAAACAGATCTAATTCCAACAACAAATGCATCAAAAAGAAAGAAAGAAAGAAACCCTAAAAAGCGATGAAACAGCAGAAAAGAGGAGACCTTTTCGGGCGAAACGGCTTCGAACACGTAAACTTGACCATGAAACGAGAGGGTAAGCTGATCGGGGCCTTCACCACGCATTGCCAAGGCGGAATTAGCGCCTCCAACGTAAGCGGAATCAGAAGGAACGTCATCAACACCGTCCATAACTTCGTCTTCGAATCGGATGTGAGGGTTATCAATGGATTCGGAGCCGGCACCGTCTTCTTCGTCTTCGATCTGGCTAGGAAGGTTGGTCATGGCGATGCTGTTGTTTCCATGGCGATACGATTGATTAAGTCGACGAGCATTTAGAGGAGTAGTTTCGAGATTCGATTCGGGCATTGCAGCATTAACGGAAATGAAAACCTTAACCGTAAACCCTAACCCTAATTTGATTCGATTTGGATTCTAGAACACACTGATCTGTGAACTGGCAAAGATTCAATCACGCATGCCTATCTGGTCGGAAATAAAAACCCTAGCCTGCGTTCGATTGGTTGATTTTATTTCCTTACCAAATATATAAAGTCAAGACTATTTAGAAGAGAGAGGACGACTGGTTTCGGAAAATAACCTTGTTGGAAAAGAATATTACGGTGTCTACCCCTGTGCCACAAACAACGCAGAGAGTACAGAGAGCAGTAGCTCGACGCACCAGTGTCGCTAGCTTCATGGCGATCGCATATTCGTAATTTGTCGCATGTGTAAACCGGGCGGTTCAGCGGTTTGTTTAAAAATAAAAATAAAAAGTTTTCAAACGGCGATGTTTGTTTAGTAATTCGAAAATGAATTTTTTGAAACTTTACCTAGAATAAAGTTATTTTTTTATAACATTAAAGGTCGTATGGTTCGTTATTCAAAAAATAAAATACAACTTAAATAATAAAAATTTATAAAATAATATTTTGTTATTTCTTAAAAATAACTTGTATTTCTTTGTAAATTTTTAAAAATTATTTTTGAGGTATCCAACAAATCAAACACTTTTTTTATATTTTAAAAATCTTAGATACGAGTATTTGAATGCTAAACCAAATGCAACCTAAACAAATTATTTTTTAAATTATATTTATATTTTCGAATCACAAATTAAACGTAGTTAAAGCTTGGTCCATGTTTCTTTCTATTAATATTCTCTCTAATCAATATCATTTTTTTAAAATATTTTTAACAATTGAGTTTTAAAAATAATGTTCCACACTACCTGAGTGTGACTCTATGATCAAATAATAAGCATAAAATAGTTACTTCAAGTGCATTTTTTTAGGTTATTACGTAATATTAACAAGTCGTTTTTCTTAACTAGTCTATTTAAAAGTCTACGTTTTATCTATAAATAGAACCAAACATAATAGATTTAATTCGATTTAAGTTGATTGACTTAAAAAATTAAAATACACATATAAAAATAAATCAAAATAAAAAATAGTGTATATATATAGAATAAAGTTAATGCACATTTAATTAATTTTAAAACAATCTGTATTATATAACATGAGCAGCTATCTTTTTTATAAGAATGTTTAGACCATTAAAAATCCTTAACATTACAAATTAAATAATAATACTTTTACTTTTTAAAGTCGGTTTAATTCTCCCAGTTCTGTAAAAAAAAAAAAATTGATAATATATATATTTTTTTTTTCAGGATATATTGGGTAGGTATGCTTGCTCTCAATAATTAAAATTAACTGTAAAATTTATATAGATAGATAGATAGATAGATATGCACCAAGACTTTAGCCATGGCACCGTGATGAGGCATTAAGGAAGCCACTTAGGTTTTCAATGCAACCGTCTACATCTCACAAAATTCCTTTTTTGTGAGATGCTAATTAATATCTCAACCTTGATTTAACCATGATTTAATCAAAAACAAAAACAAAAAAACAAAATGAAAATTCTTTTTATACATGATTTCAACATCGGATGTCAGCACCCACCTTATAATTATTTTTGCATTATGAATTAATATGTGATTTAAAAATGAATGTTGAATAATGAATACCACTTTCATTAAAAAACAAAAACCAAGCAGCGATGGATGCACCAACTCTACGTGACATGACATGTTTTCCATGTGGTGCCTCTTCTGCGTAGAGAACAGACATGTGGTGACTCTTCTCTACACAGAATCAAAATCAACCATGCAAAACCCTTCGCCACCTTCTACTCCTACGTAATCTCTGATCTCGTTCCTCTCAATTACCTCCATTAATGGCCGTAATCGAACCCAATCTCCATATAGCTCTCTTTCCATGGCTCGCCTTCGGCCACATCAGCCCCTTCCTCGACCTCGCCACTCGCTTAGCCCGAAGAGGCCACCACATCTCCTTCATCTCCACCCCCAATAACCTCCAAAGATTACCACTCCCACTTCCCAAATTACCCCCAAACTTAACCCTTATTCCCATCCCTCTCCCTCCCGTCGCAGGTTTGCCGGAATCCACCGAGTCCACCGCCGACGTGGCCACCCCTCACCAAGGCCTCCTCTTAAGAACCGCTTTCGACGCTCTCAAAACCCCAGTCCTCAACTTCCTCCGCCACCACCGCCCCGATTGGATCATCCACGACTTCGCCTCCCACTGGCTCCAGCCGGTCGCCGGCGCCGACGACCTCCGAATCCCCTGCGCTTACTTCAACATCTTCAACGCTTCTTCCATCGCCTTCTACGGCCCCTGCGAAGAAATGCTACGAGATCAAGATCGCGGATCTCGCGTGAATCCCGAGGATTTCGCGATTCCTCCGAAATGGATCACGTTCCCTTCTAACCACGCGCTCCATGTCCACGAGTCCCGGCGATTCGTCGGGAAACGAGTCGGATCCGCGGGCAAGGACGGGAGCGTGTACCGGCTCGGATCCGTGATCCGCGATTCGGACTTGATGTTGGTTCGAACCTGCGTGGAGTTTGAGGGAGAGTGGTTGAGTTTGCTGGAGCGGGAGCTGGGGATGACACGTGTCGTGCCGGTGGGTTTGCTTCCACCATCGTCCACGGCGCACGATAGCGAGGACGACGATGAGCGGTGGCTGGAGATTAAAAATTGGCTGGACAAGCAGGAGAGGAGGTCCGTTGTCTACGTCGCGCTGGGGAGCGAAGCGGTACTGAGTCAAGACGAAGTGAGGGAGTTGGCGCGCGGGTTGGAATCGGCCGAGTTGCCCTTTTTCTGGGTGCTTAGAAATCCAAAACCGCCCGGGTTGGAATCGGCCGAGTTGGAAATGTTATTACCGGACGGGTTTAAGGACCGAGTCATGGGTCGTGGAGTGGTTTGGACGAGTTGGGCGCCTCAACTCAGGATCTTGGCTCACTCGGCTGTTGGGGGGTTCTTGACTCACTGTGGTTGGAGCTCGGTGATCGAAGGTTTAGCGTTTGGGCTCGGGTTGGTTCTGTTGCCGATGTCGGTAATGCAAGCGTTGAACGCTAGGGTTTTGGAGTGGAAGAAGATCGGGTTGGAGATCCCGAGGAACGAGTCGGATGGGTCCTTAAGTGGTGAGTCGGTGGCCGAGTCGTTGAGGATTGTTATGGTGGAGCAACGCGGTGAGGTGTTTAGGGCGAAAGCGAAGGAGATGAAGGGGTTGTTTGGGGATAAGGATAGGCATGAGCGTTATGTGGACGATTTTGTTCGGTTCTTGATACTGCATAAGCGGTTTTAGTGAGGTTGGCTTTGCAGCGGAGGTATTTGAAGTAAGGTTTTGAGAAATAGTTGGCAACAAAAAAGAATAAATAAAATAAAAATGAGATTTTAGCATAAAGAGAAATGGCGTATTTATATGCTGCACGTGTGCCTTTTTAATGAAATCAGTAGAATTTTTTTGAAAAAAAATTTAAAAAATTAAGAAATAATTTTGATATAGTTGTTTAATCAGCTCTCATAAGCTATCTTAATTACAAAGAGACTTTCCATCACATAACCTCTACTATTTGTGCTACATAACTGCACCTTATGTTGCAATCTCATACAGGAAATAAAGTCATATTTTTTCTTTACAGTTAATCCGCTTATCAATATAGTATAGTACTATATAAGAAGCTCATCACGCTACTATTTTTGTCAAAGTTTAAAATTAAGCTTTTAAATATTATGATTAGATATTAATAATTATGCGCCTATTTTATATATATATATATATATATATTTCTTTTTTAGAAAAAGTGAATCTTAACACAACATTATAAGTTGCTCTATTATATTATTGTTCCATACGCAAATATTTTCTCAAATTTAGTTATAGCAAAAGCCTTGTACAACCTAAAGTTAGGTGGTTTTATTAGTTATAGAATGAGGTATAGACTGTAGTTAAGGGACAAAATTTTAATTTTGAGTCTAAATTAGTGCTCAAGCTTATGCATCTATTTTGGGGAGAGATTATCTAATGTTACATATAGTTTTTGACTTCAGAATAGTCTCACTTCCGTAATTCCGTAAAAGGATCAACTGGGGTTAATGGAAAAAAAAAGCCTCCTACAATGAGTAATTTTTTCATATATTTTTTATTAAAAAAAGTCAAAATCTTGATTAATAAATCTTAAAAATCACACGGTGAAAACTACTAACTACGCCAGTTCACTATACAACAAAAACAACTATTTAAAAGCATACAATCTTAAAGAAAAAATAGATTAAGGAAAAAGAGATTTTTAAAAATTGGGTCTCATGGGTATCTTTATCTAGTGCAGAGGTCTCATAATTTTTAAAATTAGCATTTGGATCATCAACCACCTTCAACCAATCAACTTGTCACAAGTCAATTAAATTATAGGTTATTAAAGAGTACATTTGACCATTTTGTCTTTATCATTTTAACCATTTTTTTGAACTTCGAATAAAGTAATTCAAAAGGGGTTGAAATTGAAAAGTTTTTAATCGGTGATCAGACAACTCGATAACCGATTGGTCAATTTAAACCCGACAATTTGGGTTAGTAGGTTGGGTCAGGTCTAACTATATGATCTCAAACTCATCTGATAAGTTTTAGGATCGAGCCGGGTAGACCCATATAATAGTCATGTCCAGATCGGGTCATTTATTAAATTGCTACTCCTAAGTATACAACAAAAACAACCTTTTAAAAGCATACAACCTTAAAGAAAAAATAGAATAAAGAAAATAAGAAGCAAATGTTAAGACACGGGAAGCACGAGATGTAAAACCACACGAGAAGCACGCCACGTCTTAAAAGCCCCCCCTTCGATCTCCACTCACACTCGCCACCCTCCCTATATTAACACAGACCACATCACTCAAACCTTCCACAAAACTCTCTCCGACAACATCCACAGTTCAAAACTCACTTGTTAGCTTTACTTCCTTATCACTTCCTTCCTTCCTTCTTCTTCCTATGGCAATACTAGAAGACCCTCCACTTCACGTAGCCGTCTTCCCATGGCTCGCCTTCGGCCATCTAATACCCTACCTCGAACTCGCCAAGGGATTAGCCCAACGCGGGCACCGCGTCTCCTTCATCTCAACCCCACGCAACATCCAACGCTTACCTAAAATCCTTCCTAACCTCTCTTCTCTCCTCACCTTCGTCCCTCTCTCTCTCCCGAAACTCCCAAACCTCCCCGAAAACGCCGAAGCAACACGCGATGTCAGCTACAACCAAATCCCGCGTCTGAAGGCTGCTTTCGACGGCCTCGCCGACCCCATCGCTAACTTCCTCGAGACCAACACACCCGACTGGATCATTTACGACTTCGCTCCTTACTGGCTCCCGCCGATTGCCCAGAAGTTGAATATCCGACGCGCCTTTTTTAGTATCTTTCATGCTTCCATGATTGTTTTCTTTGGAAATCCGACCGATTTGCTTAATGATACGGATCCGAGGAAGAGTCCCGAGGATTTCACCGTTCCGCCGAGCTGGATTCCTTTCCCGTCTAATTTAGCGTTTCGTCTTCATGAAATTTTGAAAGCTTATGATATTCTCGTGGACGAAGCTTCCGGCGTTACCGATAAGTTTCGGTACTCCAACTGTATTCTCGCCTGCGACGTGTCGCTTGCTCGCGCTTGCTACGAGTTCGACGGCGAGTATATGAAGGCCAGTGAACAGGTAAAGGATAAATTCTCTTAATCAATCATACCTATGATTTGAAATTTGGAATTCATTTACGGAATAAATGGGCCTATTATCTAAACCTACACATATCATAAGTCATATAATTATATAAGAAAATGTTAATGCATCTCAATGTAAATAATTTAATAAATTTTAGGCTAAAAAGTGTACTAAAATTTGTTTGATAATTAAGAAATTTTTTTTTGAGAAAATAATATTTTTTTTAAAAAAAAATTTATAGTTATTTAATTGGACATGAAAAAATTTTAACATGTTTAGTTATTAATTAATTATTATGATTGTAACTGATTCAAATTAGTGTATAAATTTTTTTTATTTTCTTAGCTGAGAATATTTTTAAATTTTTTTTTTCCGCCTCTTTTGCAACTAGACAGTAAAAAATAAAATTTTCTGAAAAAAATTACTATTCTATGAAAGAAAATAAAATTAACAAACACACCTAAGTTTAACAAACTAATATTCGGTGCGCACGTGGATAATTGGTAGTTAAAAAACTGAAAGAGGTGTGTATTGGTTGAGTAGTTAAAGAAACCGAAAGTCTTGGTTGTGTGGAGAGACGTGATTGAATAAAACTAATTCTTAAATTACCCTTTGTGTAAGGGTATAACCGAATGAAAAAACAAAGTTTTAAATAAGAAAAGAAGGGGCACTTTCGTCATTACCCATAAAATGACTTCACCCTGAAAAGTACATTATATTTATAAAATATTTATACTTTCATCTATAGCTCACCTTATGAAAAATCAAAATCTTACCAGATCTCCGGCAAGCCGATCTTTCCGGTCGGCGTTCTCCCACCGATATGCCCCGGCGAGAATGACGGCGAAGACGAGGAGAAATCAAATTGGGCTCCGATTCGGGACTGGTTGAGCGAGAAGAAGGAGAGATCGGTGGTGTACATAGCGTTCGGAAGCGAAGCGAACATCAGTCAGGAAGAGATCACCGAGATGGCACTGGGGCTGGAGCTATCGGAGCTGCCGTTCCTGTGGGTGTTCAAGAAGTCCGAGTTCTCGTTACCGGACGGATTCGAAGATCGAGTGAAGCCTCGAGGAATGGTGTTGTCCGGATGGGTTCCGCAGATGAGGATCTTGAGCCACTGGTCGGTCGGAGGGTTCTTGACGCACTGCGGTTGGGGATCGGCGGTGGAGGCGCTGACGACGGGACTTCCGATGGTGATGTTGCCGCTGGGATCGGAGCAAGGGCTGGTGGCGAGAGCGATGGAGTGGAAGAAGGTAGGATTAGAGATAGAGAGGGACGAGAGGAAGGGAACGTTCACGAGAGAAGCGGTGGTGAAGGCGGTGAAGGAAGTGGTTGTGGAAGATAAAGGAGAGGTTTTGAGGGAGAATGCGAGGAAGTGGAAAGGGGTTTATGGGGACAGGGGCTTGCAAGATCGGTGTTTTGATGATTTTGTGAGGTTTCTTAAGGATAAAGTGAGGATTGGGTGAAGATGTGCTCTCTAGTAGTACGTAGTGCATTGTTTTTGTAGTTGTTGATCTTGCAATAAGAATGAGAATGAGTAATAATGTGGGAAATTAATTAAGATGATTTTTTATATTTATATATTTATTAATTTGGAAAATCAATTCACCCAATATTATTATGGTGGCACTTTATTTTTTTAGATGCAGTGAAAGTTATACCTTCTTTGTATTGCTCTTGAAATCTTCCTGTAGCAGTTGTTGATTCCCAATAAGAATAAGTAATCTGTTTATTTATACCTCCTTTTCCTTTGGATTGATCCAATTTACATAAAAGTGTATTAAAAAATGATAATTTAATTACAAAAAATATAATTTTTAATGTGTATGTTATAAACATCTTAAGATGTGAAATAAATAATTTAATAAATATGAATGTGTACTTGCTACCTATATTTATTTGTGAAAGTTCAATTTTATGATGTGATTATTTAATTTCATTGTTATATTTAATTTTATTTTCCGTTTTTATTGAGGTAAAATTTTATTTTGTGGGTAATTTTTTAATATCTAATTTCATTTCTAAAAGTATTTTTTATGGAAGCTATAATTAAAAATTACTCAAAGAAAACTATAATTCTATATTTAAATATTTTTTGGATAACAATTTCTTTTTTCTATGAAAAATTTATAAATATTTATACATCATAAACTTAATTACACATTCATAAAGTAATATACATTTAACCTTATTCATTCACGTGTAACACACATCCAATATGTTGCATTCTTGAAGAATTGTCTTCATGAATAGTCTTTGTTTCTATACTACAAGTATCTTTAAATCTTTGCTTTCTTTCATTTTGCTTCTGTTCTACTATATTTTACATTGCTCTATTATTTTAGGAATTATTAACTATTATTTGTTTCTCTCTCTCTCTCTTATGTTAACAATGTTTGTCTATTAGTTGGATTAGTAATTCTTAGAAACTACTTCATTTTTTCTTCTTATTATTACTTTATGTTTTTCCTGCGAATTCTCATTCTCATTCATTTACGAACCAACAGCCATATTATTAAGAAAATATCATTTAAAATTAAGTAATAAAAATCATTACTTAATTTATAATATCGGTCCTCGAGAAAAATAAGATAGGAAAATAACTAATAAAATATTAAAAAAAAAAAAAAAACTTATAATCACGTACCACGCACGTGCATGTTATCTTGTCCAATAAACATAAATGTGAGCAATCATGTCCAAAAAAAACTTATAATTATATTAACAGTTTTCAAAATTGTATACTTTTCAGTGCTCTATAAATTTGGACGGTATGATATTTTTATTTTTTTAAATAACATATGAGCAATCATGTCGACTTTATATTTTTATAATTGAAAACGTCGATCACGAGATAATATTCTATAATATAAATGAGTAATTAGTATTTATACTAGAAAACGTCGATCTCACTCAATCAGTTTATACTCAACAAAGTTCTCAGACCTGATATTATACCTTCAGAGACGTGTAATACAGATGTATAAATAAAGTTTTTTTTATACCTTCTGAGATGTGTAATACAGATGTATAAATAAAGTTTTTTTTGGACCAATCGATAAACCTTTTTATAGATCTATAAATTTTTTTTTATATAATGATAGGTAAATTAATTAACCTATACAGTTAAATAAATGACCAATAACTTTTTTATCTGAATTTTTATTTGAGTGATTCTAAATGGGTTGAAAAGAGAAAAAAAAAATCTACAAACCTATTACCTTTGTTCATTTTTCAATCATTGGATTTTGATATGATAAAATAAATAAATTGTCTTTTACATATTATATGTAATTCAATGGTAATTAGGCCAAAATCTGGTGATTGAAAAGTGATCGGAGATAATGAGATTTTTAAGTATCTCCGTCTTTTTTACAACACATCTTCAATCACTTAAATTAGAATTTAAATAAATAAATAAATTATAACCATTTAAAGTTAATTGATATATTATAAAACTGAATTAATTAATATGTTATGACACCAAATCAATATTGATTGGTTTTAATTCATGTTAATTAGTATTCATTGGTGTATGATACAATAAGCGTACTAATTAATTTTAAATATCTATAACTTTTTCATTCAATGGTTTGATCAAATTGCCGTTGAATGTTAAATTGTCTTTGTTTCTTAAGAGACAAGATTTGCTGGTGATCATCTACGTCTAGTTGACGACATAAGTAAAATCTGGACACAACCTATATGCTAAAGCAGCTATTACATAAAAGAATGTATTATTTAAGGTGAACCTCCTTCAACCCAAAGAGATCATTTGTTCCAGTACATGACTTCTTGTACCAAATATCTACTACATCATCGGACAGCTTTATTATATATATATATCCAAACTAATCACTGTACCAAAAACAAAACCACATGCCTGCCTTGTTTTTTGCCCAATAAATTAAAAAAATAAAATAAAATAAAAGTTGGCTTTCTTGACTTGTTCAAGTGTAAAGTTTTCCCCATCATAACCTTTTAACCTAAAGGTTACGATTCAAATGCAATCCTTATCGGTATGCACTTAATAGGTTTCATTATTCTTATTATTTTTTGCACCAAGTAATACATAAGGTCTATCCAAAAGCTCGAAAAAATGAACTCGCTGGATTTAATTTTTTTTTCTTCGGTCTATGACCCCCCAATGTCCTTTAACAGGAACAAGACTATTTTAGAGTCAGGAACTGCAGAGGCTATTGGACGTCCATCTTCAAAGTGGACAGATTAGTATGACACAAACTCAAACTCGAAATCAAGGCCTCACCCCTTAATCACGACTTATACCTTGTCTCTCATCCAATGAGGCTACCAAACTTTGGGTATCTCAGCGGCTTCGTTTGCCAAAGCATAATAGTAGATCTAGGTAAAGAAGTATTCAAAATTAGGAGCATAAACCATAAAGACTATACTTCTTTCTCATTACCCAACATAAATAGGTGGCAATGGACAAGCCCATGAAATGTTCACAGGCTATAACATTTGTGAAAGAATGAACAAAAAAAGCCTCTTTCTCTCTCCCATTTTTGTTTTATATTTCATAATAGTTCCATTAAAAGGAAAAATAATTATAAAGTACATGGTAACATCACAGCATACCAGGCTTGCAGGATGCGGGAATTTCATGTGTAAATTTGATGATCAGAAGGCATGTCGATAAATTGCATCAGCCACACCATCTTCATCATTGCTTGCACCAATCACATCAGCAACGGCTTTTGTCTTCTCTGTGCCATTACTTAGAGCAACCCCTAAAGAAGCCAGCTCAAGCATTTCAATGTCATTTTCTCCGTCACCAATAGCCATTACCTATCATAAAGATGAGAATGGGTAAGCCAGCAGATAGTGTCACATTGCCTAAAACATACCAGATGAACATAATTGCCGTTTTCAGAAAACAAAAGATGTATATTTGTAACTCTACAAGAAAACCTCACATTCAATAATTTAGGGTGTACTCATACGGAACCACCCAAGTTAAGTAAAACACAAATTCCATAAGCAACTCCTATCCCAGTTATAACCAACACCAAATTTTACTCCTCTTTTTAACTGCCTAGAAAACAAATTTATAGCATATTGTTAATGAACTGGATCATAGAACCTAACTGGTTAGCAATAGATTCATCCAGAACTGTGCTTGTGAGAGAGAGGGAGGGAGAGAATTTTAACCATTTCTCTAGCATCAAATATTTAATGTCAATAATTTAAGAATAAATTCCGGCATAGTTCTAGAATCATCTGCAAATAATTTGACTATGGAAAACACTAGTCCAGCCATAACTCAAAAAAGCCTTTTTTAGTTTTTCTAACTACATGGGTCAACTATATGAATTTACTTCTTCCACTCTGCTCTACCAAGCACTAAACCTACTGCTGTATAATAAGTAACCATATGATACGAAAACTGCATAGAATATGTAAATAAATGTGCACTTATCAATTAGAATGCTTATATTCTATAAATCTAATCAAAACCAAATGCATAAAGGGAAATCATGCGGCCAATTAAAAAGATCAGTTTCACACCTCATTTGCGGTGACCCCTAAATGATCCAGAAGCATTCGTACTCCACTACCTTTTGAAGTCCCAGCAGGTATAATTTCAAGCATATCTGGCATAGCTTGGACAACACCAGCACGCCCTTTTGTTGCTTCAGACCAATATGGCCGCAAAGTTGTTGCTACATTCTCAGCAGTCTCAAAGAACAGGAGTTTCTGCAAGTCCAAATGATTTCTAAATTGAGAAAACATAATAGCCAAGCAACCATGATAGAAATAGAATATCTTATATTAGCATAAGTTGGATATTTGCAAGTGCACCTATTTGAATTGATTGGCTAGCTGTCATTGGACTTCCTACCTAACATTATTACTTTAAAGTCTCAACCTATTCCTATGGGGAAAAATTTAGTTCTCAGTAAGTCATCAGAAAGCAGAACAGCCAAAGATACAAAAGATATGATTGCGACAGGGTGTTGCTGGCAGAAAGGCGTCAAGTGACAGAGCAGGTGTGTTTCTAATTTACACGCTTCGAAAGGGAATGCGTGCTGATGATTGAAGACTTCATGATATATGAGATGGTTATGAGACATGCTCCAAAACCCTGAACTCCATATACCATATTGATAAATAGAAACATGTGATCCCACAAAGATTTTATTATTATTATTATAAGAGATCCCACAGAGATTTCAAGTAAAACTAAGCAAGAAGTAGGCCAAAGCATACATCATCCATTCCAGATCACTGCAAATACTATTTTCCCTGTCATAAGATTGGATGGTCCACAAAAACTATGAACTCAATTCTCAAGTGTATTGCGACTTTTTTTTTTTTTTTGCTTATACTAGATTTTCTATGTTGCTGTATACTAGATTTTCTATGTTGCTGTACACGATAAGTAATTAAACTTACAATTTTCTTATAATCTCTTGTCTAAAATGATATTAGCTGTCTATATTGGCTAGTCAACAACAATGTACCTGTATGTCAGCGGCAGCCAAAAGTTGCTCAATGGAGGGCATAACCTCTGCCTGTTGCAAACTCAAAATTACTCAAGAAATTCAGCTATCAAGGAATCTACTTATTGCATAACAAGATGAAGAAAAGAACCAACCAGTATATTTAAGTACCTTTGGCTCATGATATATCGTATGCAGTGAGTCAACTAAAGGGTGATCAAAAAGAGTTAAGCATCGGTCCTCACAAAATGCAACAAGAGGAACCTTGTGCTCCCAGGAGTACATGAATGCCTGCAAGTTAAGAGTATACAGGCTTTGAAAAACCAAAAACGAACTACATATCACATAATGAAAACTGGAGGAGGAAAAAGACATCTAAGTCATGCATAGCTCCAATTAGAGGGGTTGGCGGCATATAATGATTACACGAAAGGGTTTATGCTGCTACTGTAGTTCAAAATAGAATACAAGGGAACTTAAAAGAAGACTTCCCACAATGAAGCAGCAACCTTCTTGAGTCAATGACCAAATGGGTTTTTATCAAGGCTCGTGCAATAACATGTCATTCACATGTAAAGATTTAATGCTGGATAACTGTTTGCTTTCGTACTCAACTCAACAAATCTTTTCCATGCATTAATCTACCTCACTTTGCACTATCGATCTTTTGTCATATCATGTGTAATTATATCTTTCTTCCTTATCTCTACTCCATGCCATGCCATGCCATGCCATGCCATTTTAGGTTTTCTTGTTCCTCGTCACTACTGTTAATATTTGATACTTGATACATCGTTCTTTCCAACTAGTGCATCTAACAGTCTGCTTCATATTTTGTCCAAAGTTCAAACTACCTTAATTGGTTTTGTCATACTTTATCTCCTCTTGTGCTACCTTAAACACTTTCAAATGTTATTGTATCTGATTTTTCACCAAGGTGATGTTGACCATGTCCAACAAAAATTTCTAATATTTATAGTAAATTAGCCATTGGATACACTATGGGTAGACAATGTTCTCCTAATGTTTAATTACCTTCTTTATTCACTTTTATGTTATAAGGAAAACCCCAACTCAAATAAAATGATAGTATTCATGGGAACAAGCATTTCTCTGTTTTAGGCATCTCAAGGCATTGTGTAAAATAACAAATAGATGCTTAAAATAAGCCCGATCTATAAGACATGTAAAACTATGAAGTTGTTTAACAAAATTATTGGTGCTTGATGTTGATGCATCCAACCTACATTAAGTAAAAGGAAAACGCTCGTTTGGTTCTCAAGTATCTTTTTTTTTTTCTCCTTATTTTCAGCTTAAAAAGATATCTAACTAACGGAACACATATCATGAGAGAAACATACATGATTGCCATATCCTAGCAACATAGCATCAAATAGGTGCCAGATTACTTATCGAAAATCAATGCTTCGAGCATCCTCACAAAATGGACTGACCAGCTGTACATTGTGTAAGACTCGGCACATTCAATGGATGAAATAGAGAAATTCTTCAGACAGTCAGACCAATAAATAAAAGTGACAATAAACATTTTATAAGATACTCCCAGGCGTATTACCTCTCTACAAACATTTGGGTCTAGATTTTTTCTACAAATTTCTCGTCCTTGTCTGCCATAAACGAGCAATCCCTGCAATGCAGTAATGACTTGAATAAGAAGCAATATATCTTTGAGCATTTCAAGCAAACAAATTCAGTAAAAGAAATTACTTCGCTTAATGTGTGCTAGGGTTTTTCAGTCTTTTAGAACAAAATGGTTAATTATTTCTCCGACCACATTCACCACAATGACTTCTCCACAAGTCATAACTGCATTTTACATCACCTTACCATTTAAGTGCATATACCACTAGCGCACTCCATGTTTAGTGGTAGTTATTATGTCAAATTGAACCCTACATATTTCTTGCTACTAGGAGATAATTCTACTAGATGAAGATGTGCACAGTATTTCAGGAAACTTTGTTTACAAATATTAAGATTTCTGAATCCAGGGCAGCTCTATCATCCATTTTACAGGGTTCAATGCGAGATGACCAATTTGTATAGAAAATAAAATTGGGCCTTGTGCTAAATTCCAAGATGCTGTTCAGAATCAGAACTATCATGAAATCAAATTATTTTAAATTTATTTAAGAGAATTCAGTATATCAGCACAAGGTCATTGGAGATCAAAACCAACCAACTTGAAAGATGCCTAAATAGCTGAACTAATCAAATGATATTTCTTCCCAATTTTAAAAAGTGGCCAGTTATGTCGATTGAAGTTATCAAATGATATTTCTTCCCAATTTTAAAAAGTGGCCAGTTATGCCAATTGAGGTTATCAAATGATATTTCTTCCCAATTTTAAAAATGGTCAGTTATGTAGATTGTGGTCTAGATTATTAGTACCCTCTAAAATGATCAGAACTTGGAATACATTCACAAATCGATGCCCATAGATTATTTAGCAGTAAATGTGTACTCAACCACCAACTGTTTCCAATTTTTTCTATAAGGATAAAAATTAAAGACAATTAAGAATTAACTTTCCCAGAGGATAAGGGCGATTTAAAAGTAACAACACTAAGCACCCGATACACCACCAAGGACTTGACCGAGGTATGTATTTTTGATATGTCAAGAGTTCTCAAGTGATGAGTTTTGAATTAGAAGTTTGCTGTTTGCTCCCATCCATCATCACCAGAGTTGAGCTTGCTTAACCAATTTACTCATTGATCATGGCAAACTGATTTGCACTATAAATCTCACTCGCTGTGAGAGCCAAGAATCTTTTCAGAAACAAGAAAATTAATCTAGAGAACAAACATAGAGGACCAATGGACATCAAGCCTCGAGTTCAAAGAACATTATAGTATAACCTTGGAAAGGAAAGCAAACAAATGCACCCACAGCATCCACTTTGTAATGAGCATGTCACCATGTCCCCATGGCTAATGGCTCAAAGTTTGCTCATATGTTAAAAAGATGAACTTTAAAGTGGAGAAAAGAGTAAAGATAAACCTGTAAGAACACCCCTGGTGAAGATTCGGAAACAACACCATCTTTTCCAGCTAAATCTACCATCCTTAAGGCAGTTATAACGGCTGGACGAGCCTATTACCAAATAATAATAAAAAAGAAAAAAGAGGAAGCAAATCATGAGTATTAACTACAAAACCAAACTATTCAATACATAAAAAGATAATGGATAGTACAGCCAAACAAGAAGAGGTCCAGCATTTTGCACCTTTCCAGTGGCTATCACCACCTTTACTCCCCTTGACATGGCCTCTCTTAGAGCTTCTGCCGTTGTGGGAGTGATTTGACTTTTACTGTTCAGTAGTGTGCCTACATTTAGATAAAAACACAATCATAAGCAAATGGAAAAAAGCCAGGATTATCATCTCCACTTCTAATCTAAGCTCACCATCCATATCACAAAAGATGTATCTGAATTTTGGCTTATAAAATCGCAGATAACCTTCTCTTTTCCTCTCTTTTGACTGTTCACCTGCAAAATTGCAAACTGCCACTTCCTTTATAAAATGGAAAGCCAAGAGAAATAGATATAGGTGAACTGAAGTCTTAATTACAAACTTGGTGTTGGTGCATGATGAAGTTACCATCTGAACTTTCTGTTGGAAGACTGCCATTAGTCACAGCATCATTTGCACATTGGATTAACCCTTTTCCCTTCCATCCAAGACTCTTTAAGAGAAGCTCCTCCTCCCTCTCCATCTCTATCTCAGCCTCATCACTAATTTCATGGTCGAATCCCAAAAGATGTAACAAACCATGGATCTGCAGAATAAAGTAGTTATTAATTAGTATCAGCAATGATTTGTTACGCTTCAAAACGGTTTTTAATCGCGCCATCATTTTTTGACAACCTTCTCTCAACCAAAAATCTTCTTAGTCAAATGATTTAGATTCCACAAATTCCAACAGATTACTATTTTTCAACTATCATTTTCTAATGTTCTTATCTATATTTTTGAACTTTCACTTGAAAACATGAAATACAAACAGAAGAACGTCAAGCAACTAAAGAAGAGTAGTTTTCAAGGAAAATATATAGTAGAGACTACCAAAATGAACCCTATACACAACTGAAAATTGTATCACAGATTAAGCAAATACAAGAAGTCTTTTTGACCTCCTACAGGCTGTGTTATCTTTCTCTTCGCCCATCAGAAGAATAACATAGAAAATAAAATTTAATGATCCAAACAAATTTTCCAAAAGAATTAGTCAAAACACAATTACTGAACTAACCATAAGAATACGAATCTCATCAAGAAGAGTATGCCCTCTCTCCTCTGCTTGTCTTGCAGCTGTCTCAACAGAAATTACTATGTCACCCAACATAAGCTGCAGAAGCAAGGTAGCATGTCAAGGGTCTACAAAAATGAAGAAAACAACCATCAAAAAAGACATTTGACGGAAAGTATAAATTCTCACAATTGGAAGCTTAAGTTCAGGAATATGCTGTGACATGGAAAGTACATCGGTAGCATGGTCCTCATCTCTCCAATCTTTATTAAGCTTCCGAATAAAATAATCATTACAAAGAAGCACAGACAACTCAACGCTTTCAAAGCCGCCAACATCATCTATGGCAGTGTCTCTTGTTTTATACCGAGAATCTTTTAAACCATCAAACGCCAGCTTCATTGCCATTGGAACATTTAAACGGAGCATTTCAGCAATACTCTGCCATCAACCACAAACTTGAAGCTATCAATCATAAGAGAAATTTCAAGATGAACAAATTCCAACATCGCACCTTTCTTCTAGCAAACCAAGCAGACAAATGGTGCTTTGTTGCACCATTACCCTCCCGTTACAAAGATGAAACTATCATAACTTAAAATAAATAATCAAGCAATCATATTAGTGAAAACATTAAATCTTCCAGAAAGGCATTCAAATCCAAAAAATCAAATCCTCTAGAAATCAAACCAATCACAAAAACTAATAACCATTCATGTTAGAAACCACTTCACCTAAAAGCAATAGCTGGCCCAACTATGTATATCAAGTGTGAATATAAATATTAACACTCCGCCTTGCGTCCATGGTGACACATGGACTAGCTTTATAACGGTGAGGAAAGACATGATTGAGAAATGAAATAAGCAAGCAAATACAAGACCTCCAAAATAAAATTGCTCTGCTACCATGTTAGAAACCGCTTGACCTAAAAGCTATAATTGTTAGGTAAGACCCCAACTATGTATATCAAACATGAATATGGATATTAATACTCTCTAAATAAGATAAACAAGCAAATATGCAACCTAAAAGCTATAGCTGTTAGGTATTTAGCGCGAATATAGACATTAACAATTCACACAAACCAGAATCCAAAATCCAAAAGAGAGGAATAATTACAAGAGTTTCAGGATCATCAGGCAGTTCTTCTTCAAGGCAAATCCTCACATTGAGCTCCAACTCTTTCTCCTTCTTCCTACCTACGCTTCTCCTCACTTTTCGATATCCTCTCTGCGAAGCGAAAACGCCAGGACGTATAGATTTATCGCTAGGGCTTCGTTCTGCTCCACACAAAACTTGAAATCTCCTACCGAAAATCGAAGAACTCGAAGAGAACGAAACGGTAAAACGAATCGAAGAGCTAGTAGGTAAAGAAGAGAACATGGACATGGTTTTGGGATTCGGAGAGGATTTGAACGCGAGAGGAATCCCGCGGGAGATTATCCACGCCATTGCCGTGGACAATGGTCGGATCTCAGGCAAGAGAGACGCCGGCGTTTGATACGCCGGCGAGAAATTGGCTGGAGAGAAATTGCGACGGAGAGGTGAAGAGAAACGGTATAGCATTCAGCTCGAAATCTGGATTTACACGAATAAGAAGAAGAAGAAGAAGGTGTTTTAACTCGACCTTTTATTATTTCTCAGTTTCGTGTATGCTTTAAAGCTACTACAACGAACGCTCTAACGCCCGCATTTGAGACCGTTTTAGATATGATGGGTTTTGTTTGAAGATCAGAAAATATATGCATGGGTGGGTTCCGTTCCAAACAATGAAGGCCCCAGAAAATGAGGCAGAAGAATTATACTTTGTTGTGACATAATTCAAGAAATAAAAGTAATAAAAATTGAAAAATAATAATAATCTATACTATTTATAAAAAGTGCTACTGGTACTAAAAATACCAAAACTAACCTTTATTTATTATAGTTCAACTAAAAATTATATTTAACTTAAAAATAAGAAATAAAGATATTTTTATAAAAAACTAAGACTAATTAAAGATCATGTATCTCTTTAATTTTCCATCTTGTCTGTACTCTGCTATCTCCGATTTTCCGAAAAATTACAATGGTTATAGTTATTCAAAAATAGATGTAAGCCAAAGCTTTTTTTGGAATTTTCAAACTACCCTTCAGTGAAAATTAGTACTAGTCTAATTCCCATTTCTTTGAACCCTCTTTCTTTGAAAGCTACTGATATTTTGAGAGGGCCCTGCTCTAACATGTAGGCAATGTACATGCAAACAGCAGTTATCATCTTACTATTTCTAAAAAACTAATGCTATTCTAACTGAATTTCTTACTTGAAAGAACATGGAAAATTAAAACTGCATGGAATCAACTAGTCTTTCTTCAAAGAAGAAAATCAATTACTGTTTAGCATTGTGCTCAGCAGCCAAAGGAACCAGGCCACTCAAGGACACCTGCTTAATTATCACGGTAGAGACATACTGGCAAGCCAAATGGTGGGAATAGAAACTTTTGAAGGTTGCAGTAAAGGAGAATAAGATTCTTCAACGAACTTCTGCAAATTTGAAAACACAATCACTAGATAAAAGAAAATTCAGGCAGACCCAGTTCTATGGTTGCTTCCTGGTGTTTGGATATATTACAACAGACTT
Organism: Paratinospora sagittata; assembly: GCA_035771175.1. NCBI lineage: Eukaryota > Viridiplantae > Streptophyta > Magnoliopsida > Ranunculales > Menispermaceae > Paratinospora > Paratinospora sagittata. The sequence continues at coordinate 35,929,044 of CM069594.1, forward strand.
CAGTAACGAAGAAGGAAGATGTGCACTTGCTATGATTGTGTAAATGTAGATAAACCTTATAATACTAAAGATAGACAAAATAAGAATCACATTTACCAACTAAATCTTTGTGATGAATGCCTAAACACGGTTATTAAGTGCCCTGCATGATATTTACTCAACCAAGCTGTTTGCTACTAGAATGTGGTTAATGCATTTGAGCAATTAATGGGGACAAAGTGAAAGTAACTAATATGGGAACAAGATACCATCATGAAGTATGTCAAATGAACTATTCTTTATATAGCATTGATATTAGAAACAGGAAACTATAACTATGCCAGCAATTACCTAGAAAGAAATAAGCTATATATGTTTGAAATTCTCTAGGATACGATGAAAATCTAATTTAGTTCATCATACTTGTAACTTTACATATATGACGTTGCTCAAGGTAAAAGCATAAATCAAAGAATAACAAGAGCTATTCTACAAGCTGCATAAGTGAGCAAAGGCATCTGTTAAAGAACCGTATTATATCCACCAGAACACTCATGTGAAGCAAGAAGATAGAATACTTGCACCAATCTATTTTGAAGGTGAGGTTAGCTTATGATCTTCTGAATCATGCTTCAATGTTGTGTCCCCACCCATCAACTCCTGGAAGCCTTCCACCTTCACAGGTGGGGCTCTAACAGTGACCATGTTCCTGCATAAAGCACAAGACTTAGACTTGTTTTTTCTCCATCTGCCAAGAACACCTTATTATAATCCAATATTATAGTCTTACTGTGTTTGTAGCTGGGGATGAAGGGATGCAAGTTGTTTGAATGGATGAGCTGATTGAGCATGCAGGTTTGCCATAGCGGCAGCCATCTGCTGCTGCCGGATCTGCATCTGGGGTTGTCTATTATTGACAGGAGTGAAAACATTCCCATCCATTGGTGAGTCAGAGGTGTTCTCAACCTTGACTTCGACCATGGGTCTGTCTTTATCCAAATTCATACTGGACCGAGGAGTAGATGGTTGGCGCCGTCTCATTCTCTCCCACTGCTGTTGTTGTTGCTGCTGCAAAGCCAGATTCTGGGGATGACCCATCTGCATCTGAGGATGAATTGGCATGGGAATCTGCAGATAAAGCCAAAAAAGGGAGAAAACAAGGGGGAGAGAAAAAAGATGATTAACAAAAAGCTTCACTTCCTCATGTTGAATATTCAGCAGAACTGATTGCAAAGAGAATAGCTTTCTTACTTGCTGATTTGTTAAAATGGGGTTCTGAGGTTGTGCCTGGAACCCTGCCTGAAGCCCCCTTACGTGCTGTTGCTGTGATGGGTGTGAAAAATTTCTGTTACCATCTTTCACTTGCTCTACCAAAGCCCCAAGATTACTGATCAAAGTCAACAGAAAAAAAATTCAAAAGATGAAATTAGAAATGGAATGGCAAACTAAATTTATGAATAGAACGAGCCAAATGATTTAGAGGATCAAAGAATCTAGTTAGCCATGGAATAGCCTTTCTACATTCTTCAGAGCATCATGTACATAGCATGCATATGAGTTGTCGAGTTAGAACTATAGAGAATATGTGGATAAGATACATGTTTGAGAAAGTCTTCAAATAGATACAGCCCAATAGCCATAGTCTCTCCTTTGGAGGTTAAAAACCTATGCAGTAACAACATTTCAGTTTCAAGCCATACCTATCTCAAACAAATATCTCATTATCTACATGAAGACAAATGATAAAAGTTCTAAAACTTTGTGTGACCCATATTTTGAATAGAACAATCATACATGATACAGTTGTCAAGTAAGATGCGAAACACACAATGTATAGAGCATTGAAGTCAAAACACTATAAAAGCTGTAATGTGTATGTTTTTTGTTTCTTTAATTCTTGAAAAAGTTGTTGACAAGGGAAAATAACATATTTCTTATATATTTATTTTCTTATTTAGTTAGATAAGTAACTTGTAATCTAAATGCCCAAAGAGCAATTTCATCCATGCAACTGTTTTGGCCTTGGCAGATTTGAGTGAGATAAGACACCTTATACCTACATACCAAAACATTTGCAAATGCCCTTGTTAAGGTAGTTAACGTTACAAGGCGTACCTAAGGCAAGACAGGGCCCAAGCACCTCGGGTGCATGCCTAAGTGAAGCAAAGCGCAAAAGAATAAAAATTATTATACATCCCTTAAAAAAATAATAAACCAACTTTACTAGCAATAATTTCATTTTGAACTAAATTACTCTAACCAAATAAAATTTAACAAGATGGAATTATTATAGTTACAATAAAACTTAGTATACAACAACATTGATATTATGGTTTTATCAACTAAAAAATTATAAGAATAAAAAAAGAACTGTTCATAATTGGGTAATCAAAGTATTAAATGAAAACTAATATTATGAAATTGGGAGGAAAAGTAATTAATAAATTGATAAAGAGCTGAAAGTATGGTGTTGATTAATTAATTTCTTATGCCTTGGAGTTCAAGTATGGAAGTTATTTTCATTTATTAAGGAGACTAACAAAGAGGTATAGAAAGAGAGAAAAATTCATATGATTTTTATTGATTTAGAGAAAACCTATCCAAGAAATATGGGTGGCTTTCCAGAAAACTGAATTACAAATACGCAAAATACACTCGATAAAAGAATATGTAGTATACTACTATAAAGTGATATGCATAGTAAAACATAAAAGTAGGAGGAACTTGAGGTTCCCAACTAGGGATTAAATAACTGAACAATATTCAAAATAATGTTTTACGGTGAGTGTAGTTTATAGATAATATTGTATTAGTTCAAAAGGGCATATACCTAATGCACAAGACTTCCACTATTTGGGGGTTTGAAGAAGTGTGGATGTATATGGCATCACCTTCGGTTTGGGAAATTGTAAAAGCTATTTATCATATTCAAATCCTTGACCTCCAAAAGTACCATGTTAACTATTAATAATAATTGCAGAGGAACAAGAAAACTTAAAAATCACAAATAGAAATAATTAAGAAGATATAAATACAGAGGCAACACCATGACAGATCCATACATCTAACTCCATCATTAAAAGATCTACACCTTTTTGAACCATAAAAACATGCTAGATAAACAGGAAGTGACAGACTCATCTGCTAGATAAATAAGAATAATCACGAATAATGCAGTAACACGTGCTCGAGTCAATCATTTGGTGCATAACGAGCAAAAAACATAACAAAGTGCATTGTTAGATGAGATTTTATCGAAAGATTCATCATTTGTTTTTCACATTTGAAAACAAGGTATCTAAGAAGACTAAGATGCCAATGATGCCCCTCTAACATGGTTAACACAACTCACACAGAAAGTGTGGGTTCCTTTTCATATTCTACAGTGAAAAAATAAAAAAGCAGTAGTAAGCATATCATACTTCAAAGCAAAACACAATGGAATACTTGATAGTGTTGCCATCACTTAGGGAAAGTAGCTTTTACCAAGTTCTAGCAAATATATTGGAATTCCCAAGGTAAGAAGACAGCTAACTGTTCCATACTTCCACAATAACCTAAGTTTCGCTACTAACAAAAGAGAACACAGAAAATATATCTCAAAAAAGTTTCTAGGTTATAACTTACAAAAAGTACACAAGTATATATATAGCAAGAAACACAAGTCCCGTAGTGTACAATTGCAATAATAAGATGCCCACTCACCTATATCCAACCGTATGGAGGAACATCTTGAGTATTTCTAAAGCTGAGCACTGTTTTCTGTAATTATCAGTGAGTACTTTCAAGATTCGACCTAATTCACAGATGTGACAGCTGAGAAACTGTGATAAGACGTCCATTGGAACTTCTGAAGCCCCTTCAAAGCCCACACCCGTCAGAACACGGGCAATAACCTTTTGAGACATCCGTGATGCTTGCTCTTGTCCAAGAAGCCTTCCATTCCCTTCAAGCCCATTCTTTCCTCTATATTTACTTCTTCCAAGTCCAATCCTGAGGTACTCCGGCCTTATACCAAACCTCTCGAGCATTGCAGGACTCCGAGTCATAACATGAGGTAAGCTATCAAGAACACCATAATATTCTATTTTCAGATTTTCATCCACCCTAGTTATGGGAGGAAGTGCACTATCAGGTACACAATTTGATGGAAACATCATTTCAGGAAAAAAGTATCCTTCATCATCATCTGAATTATTGCCTTCTGAAACAGAATTATGATGAATGTTCGACCCATTCTCCCTGACAAGATTGCCAAAGCCTAAGTGCTGATCCCCCTTGAATGGTTGTCGTTTTCTCTTATGCCTCTCAACAAGTCTAATGTACGTAGACATACCCTCAGATGTTCGCTTGTGTAATTCTCTGTACCCATATTGTACGTTGTGTTGTTTTCTTGTTTTGTATCTTTCAATGAACTGATTATACCATGTTTCGGGAAATTCTTCGTGCTTGTGTCCGTCAGAATTTCTGTCAACCTCAGGTTCTCCATATTTTGATACAGCACCAAAAGATTGTTTTGGTTGAATCTGCAATACCTAATCTCTAATCAGCCAAATTTTATTCACAGTAATGAAAACATATTAAAGCCACTGCTTTTATAATCATAAACACCACATGAGAACTCCATAAAGCACATAAAAAGAAAGGAGACATCTCCATAATTAAAACAGAGGCTTAATAATAAAAAAGATTTTATAGGGAGATAGTTAGTGACTATTGTTAAAGGCCCTTGCCAGGTCAAATAAGTCCATGCCTGATAATCACCATAAAGCTAAGTGACAAGGCGCCTAAGCTGATTATCTGGCATTAGCCTATATTTCTGAACAAATTCAGAGATGAATAAAAAATACCAAGCAAAGTGATTGCTCTTCGGTCCCTTAGAGTATATTGCTTTGTCCATACAGCTTTCAGTTTCGAGGTGAACAATTTGTTAGTAATGCCATGAAAAACTTCAAAATACTTCATATTACATTTTTTTAATTGATTGGATTTTCTTAAGAAATCAAAATGAGTATAAGATCAGGTAAAGATGGCCTCCCAAATAAAACAAAAAGAACAGAGTATAACCCTTTTCGTGCCACATGTTAATTGTGAAAACATCTTACCTACAAACAAAAATATTATACCTCCATATGTTGGGATTTGTTCAATTTTTGTGCCTACCAAGGCATCACCATGACAACACTACTAGCTGCACCTTGGTAGTCAATGTGATAGATATAAGGATTAATCAAAACCACGTGTGTCTGTATGTACAACAAAGCAAACCCTAAAATAGAAAAATTGAAGTTCAAGCCCAGGTTGTTCTAGGCTCGGCTATCCAATGCCCATGGTGTCGCTGCAATTGGATTCAGTTCATTCCACATGGTTTCACATCGTCTCAAGCCCAACCAAAAACTCAAACAACTTGCCCTATGCTCGTAACTCAAAAAGAAAATTATATCGCTAGAAATCCACATAGAGCTTCTTAACAAACTTACCACTCCCGAGTTCTTATCTAACCCAAGTTTAGCTCAGTACTCCAAACAGGTTTCTAAATTGAATACACTTTTAGGTTCAGACTTCGAAAATCCTTTCAGTATTGCAGTTTTTTGACGCTCATTCCAATGCCCCTGTCAAGCTCATGCCTTTAGATCTTCTACTCGGTATATTCAACTTCGGAAACAATTCAAGAACCTAGTAACCATAGATATACTAAAAAAAAACCCCAAAAAACCACGAAAACAAGATAAAAACGAACCTTGGTCTTTAAATCCCTATGTTGAACCCCATCTTGCGAACAAAAACTGAAATCTTCCAGAGAGAAATACACATCGTCCCCGTGTAGCTGCAAATCTGAAACAAAAGCAACAACTTACAATTTTTCAAACATAAATCACATATCAAAGGGAAAAAGAAAAAAGAAAAAACCTAAATTACAGAGACTTACAAGATGTATTAAGCTTGGAAGGAGCACCATCGCCACCACCTCCCACAACAGCAGCAGAAGAAGACGAAGTAGAAGAAGAAGAAGTAGAAGAAGAGGAAGAAACAGAAGAAGATGAAGAAGATCGGAGAAAAAGAGAAACACTGGCCTTATCAAACAGGAGAGCTCGAACCCTAAGCAGGAGCTGAATCTGAACCCTAGTTTTAGAATCGTCGGTTCTCATGAAAGCTTCCCATGCCGAAGGAGAAGTCAAGTAATGCACGAAACTCGCGTAATTCGAATCTCCGAGCCATGAACGCCACACTCCACAGCTCTCAAGCTTCCTCGCGAGCTCGTAACCGTGCCCGTCTTCACCGAGCAGAGCCATACGCTTCTTCTTCTTCTTCGGAGGCGCAAGCGTGAACAGGCGCGCGACACTGAGATCGCGCGATGATTGAGCTTTCGGGAGTAAAATAACTGGTTGCGTTCCTTTGTGATTGAGTCGACACGTGGCGGTTTTTAGTGATGAAATACAGGTAATGGCTTGACTTCTTGGGCCCTAAATTTCGAGATCTTGATCACTACTATGTGGCTGCTGATTTGTGCCACGTGGCGTTTACTTCTTGGGTTTCTATATTTAAAACATTTTACCAGTTAAATTGGGCCTAAGCACCAACTTATAAATTTTAATGATCTAATCGTTTTACCAGTAGTGGACTAGTTGGGTTGCCCAACTTAAACCCAAATCTAACTTATTTGGGCCCGTAATTGTGTTTGCCAAAGCCCCTCTTATATATCAAATTATCAATAGGCAGGTGAGTTGGTTTCTAATGTTTCTTCTGACTTTTTGTTTTTTGTTTTTTAATATGGCTAACAAATACAACCTTATCCATAATCACGTCCAATTCTATTGACCTAATTTTTATTTATTTTTAAGTTTTCTTCTATTTCCATAAAATATATAAAGTGGAGTATATTCTGCCAACAAATAAAAAAATATACTGAACATAAATACTGACAGAGAAATAAGTAAAACCCAATAATAAAAGAGTAAAAACCCCACAACAAAAGAATAAACGTCACCGCAATTCTTAAAAAACATGTTTAACCATCATACCATAGTCCCCTGCAACTTGACCTTACTTGTTAAGTAACTATATCAAATCGAGCATTTATTTCACAATTACTAAATATATTTTCATAAAGTCTCTAAGCTTAGTATAAATTTATATATTTAAATTAACATTAAACATAGTTAAATTTAATTTCTTATAATTTGAATTGAGTTAAAAATAACACTAACTAGAGTTACACCATAAATTTCAAGTTGGTGTTGTATCCCTTCTTACAAGTTAAGAGTTCAAATCTATGCACCCTCGTATACGGAGTAGACTTAATTAAGTCTCAACTGCCTTTGGTTCTTGTAGCAGTTGATCATTAAAAAATAATACAATGAGATTGAAAGAAGAGCCCCTGACCTGAATGACATTTTGGGCTAGATGTGTGTTGACTTATATGTGTTGACTTATATGGGTGTATTGAAAAAGAAGTGAGTGCATTGAAATGAGTGCTTTAAGTGGTTTTATTTGTTAATTAAGTTAATGGAGAGAATGGACAAGGGTTGGAGGAGGAGGATGGTTCAGGTAAACGTCTATTATGTCTAAGTGAGGTGAGATTGAGAATGTGAGGTGGTTTTAACTAACAATTCCCAAAAGTCTAATGACGGAGTTTAGTTCACCCACTTCTCTTACTCTTGCCTTTGTTTAGCTTACGATTGTCATTGGGGTGCGTCAAGAAAAGAGAGTTTGGTTAAGCAAATGAACTGTATTACTTTTTTTAATTCACCGTTGCTATCCACTTTATTATTGTTGAGATTTTCCTTTTTGAGAAACCAAGATTTTGATAAGAGTGCTTTTGTGGCCATTGGAGTAAGTAATCAATTGTATATAACTCATTGAGTAATCTTAAATGTATGCGGAGTGTCAAAGTTATTTTTTTATGCTGATACCTAGTTTTTTTTAAATGTTTAAAAAATGCACATGTATTTAAGAATATACACAATACACGTATATTTCCAAAATACCTAAAGTTGTCAGGTACCAACGTCGCGTATACAAAACATTTTTCTAACTCATTATATTAAATTCATTATCATTAACTTTTTTTCTAAAAAAAAATTAGGACTAAAATAATATTTTTTGGACTAGCTTATGTACACCCTAGAGACTAGTCTATTCGAGGGTCTTGAATGCTAAATAATTGTGTATTTGTTCAGTGACCCACTAGGGTAATAGGAGAATTTGAACCTAGTGCAGGAGTGTAACAGCTCGATTGGATCTTTGCACACCAGTGTTGCGTCTACGTCACTTTGTTAAGAGCTATGTTGATATAATTACAATGCTATAAAACCATTAAATTAAAATGACTAGTCCATTTGAGGGTCTTGAATGCTAAATAATTGTGTATTTGTTCAGTGACCACTAGGGTAATAGGAAAATTTAAACCTAGTGACAGGAGTGTAATAGCTCGATTGGGTCTTCGCACACCAAATGTTGCGCCTACATCACTTTGTTAAGAGCTACATTGATATAATTACAATACTATTAAACCATTAAATCAAAATGACTTGTCCATTTGAGGGTCTTGAATGCTAAATAATTCAGTGACCACTAGGGTAATAGGAGAATTTGAACCTAGTGAAGGAGTGTAACAGCTCGATTGGATTTTTGCACACCAATGTTGCGTCTAAAATCAAGAGCTACGTTGATAAAATTACAATAAAACCATTAAATTAAAATGACTAGTCCATTTGAAGGTCTTGAATGCTAAATTGTGTATTTGCTCAATGACCACTAGGGTAATAGGAGAATTTGAACCTAGTATAGGAGTGTAATAGCTCGATTGGGTCTTCCCACACCAATGTTGCATCTACATCACGTTGTTAAGAGCTACGTTGATATAATTACAATACTATAATACCATTAAATTAAAATGACAAAATAGTTAAAGTTCGTGCTCATAATTCATAAAGATATGAGTTCGAGCCTTGTCATTAGGTGGAGTAAACTCGGTCTTTCCCCAGAAAAAAAATCTCTTGCGTCATAAATCAAATGTAGAGCCGGGCACCTACACACCCATTGGGGGATAAGACTCTCTCCCCCTTGGTGGGGCTTGCCTTTGGAGATTAGCCGATGCTGACTTGGTTTCCTTGATTACCCAAAAACAAAAAAAAATGCAATACTTTAAATTGTTATATATTTCTTAGTTACTTATATTTATATTATTTTGTGTCTTTATTTTTATATCACTATTGTTAATTCTTCACATATTGTTCTTCCTGGCTATGCAACGTTTAATATTACAGCTCAACTTCATAAAGTTTTTTTTTTTTTTTTTTACCTCATTGCAAATATATATATACAAGGATACACACGACTGGTTCACAAGTAGCTAAAATTACCAAACAAAGTGGTGGTATTCAAAAAATATCAATTTCTTCTTCTTTTTTTCACAAAATTTTGAACATTGGTATGTTATTAATTATCATTAACTTCTTATAATTTATTTAGAGCAATGTTAAATGAATTGAAAATAACATATTAATTATTATAAATTACTAATTATATTAAATATATGACTTTAATACACTTAAATACATTCTCTACAAATATGAGGAAGAGGGCTTTCACATCATATTTGTAACATTTAATATGTAATTTTAATCCCTAAAACATTTCTCATTTATTTTTATGGTGATAGACTGATAGTAAAGAATTTATAGTCGGTTTGATTTTGATGTAAAGTACCTCTAGGGAGGACCAATAAATATGGACCAAGTCATGTAATCTTAGTCTCCCATATAGCACGGATAGAGACCTAACACCAATCATAGCCAAACTCTAATGAATGCAAGGCATCATGTGTTTTGATAATTGAGTCACTCAAAGTTGAACACATATGGCAATAAGGCATTGGCCGATCGTTCGTCCAGTTGGTCTATTACACAGAGTCAAAAAATTGAGGCTAAACTTTAAAAGGGCAAATACTAGATTTCTTCAAATTTTCTCATTGACGAAAGTGGCTGAGTGGATTGACTGTGAGCCAGCTTTGAGGAGTCGTCGGGTTGAGTCTTGTTGGTGTGGGTATTATTCGGGTCTTGCGTTGCTCTAATTTTTTACGAGTGAGGTGAGTATCGGGTTATATTTGTTTCTTCTCAAAAAAAAAAAAAAAAAAAAAAACAATATTGACGCTTTCAATATCCTTTTAATTTGCTTAGGTGACTCTATACCATGAACAAATTAAAGATACCTTCTCACTCCAAGTATATTAGTAGAATTGAATTATCTTATATATTAACTAAGTGAGTAATGATATATGTAAATTAGGTGTCAACGTTACTTTTTAATGCTGACACTCGCCTCTATTACATGTTTTAAAGATGTTATATAATACGCACACATTCTTAAAATATCAAAAGAAGTTAAGTGACAACGTCATAAAACATTTTTCTAACAAAAAATACCGTTGCTCTAAAAATACATATCCACTAAAAATAGACAATATATCCATCATATTTAATTTAAATCATTACCATATGAATTTCAAGATCTATATCATGAAGAGCTTATTGTAATAAAACATGGACCCATATTTTGGAGCCAAGTGCACATAAAACATTTTAAGGGCATCCATCCACATGTTTTTATCCCTTCACGCCATCTTAATTTTGTTTTCACAATTGACACACATGCAAGGGTCTACCAGTTCCTGACCCCACACGTGGGACAGTTTACAACGCGACATGATCCTCTGTACCCCGTTTTCCATCATTTTCACAGTACTCCGCATGCGTCACGTTGGGCACATGTCGTGTGGGGGCTCGTCATTTTCCTTACATAGTTCGTTATCCGTTCGTTGTGAAGTAGGTTAACTAAGCGTTAGTTACGGCTGAAATCACTACTACTTCAAATGGACGGCCAAGATTTCACCAGAGAAAGACAGATCGATAAATAAATAGTAACTTCATCACAGCTGGCCTTTCGCGCCGCGTTCTGGTTTTTGAGAATAACCAACTTGGAAAGCAATACCATGTTGAGCTTTCGTTCTTCCCTCCAAACAGGTCCTTAAAGAAACAGAGCCTTTTTTTAATTTTTTTTTTATGAGCTCGAAATGTTGATATTGCAGAATCGGAGATTGTGTGAAGCAGAGTGAAATCGATTTCGTGTTGGGAAATCCAAAACAGAGAGATGATGATGTCTGCATCAGAAGGTAAGTAAGTAATTAAGCTCTGTTTGGGTGCCAGAAATTCGGTTGGTTTCGAGGTGTTTTCAGCTGAGAATGGGAAAAACAAATTGATAATCTTAGCTATGATTTCTTCTTTTTCGAAGAAATTGCAGAGATGCCGCAGAATAACCTAGTTGATCGAATTAGTTGTTCAGAAGGTAAGAGATTAAGAGTGCCAGATTTCATTTTCAGCTTTAAAAATGGAAAAAAAAAGTTTAGCAATCTTAGCTATAATAATATTGTTGTTTTTGCAGAAATTGCAGAAGAGATGCCTTGGAATAACTTAGTTGATCCAATGAGCTGCTCAGAAGGTAAAAGAGATTATAAAAGTTCCGATTTCATTTTCAGCTTTAAAAATGGAAAAAAATTAGATTAAGAATCTAAGATTGATTGATGTTTTGGTTGTTTATATAGGAAGAGAAGAACCGCATGAGGATTCAGAAAAAGAAAAGCAGAAGCAAGATCTCAATGAGGATCAGGATCATCACGGCTCTCCGAGATGCGTGTTGGAGATCCCTATTATGGGGACAGATTCGGACAACAGTAGCAGTTGCTCGAGTTCATCTTCAATGGAGAAACCGATTAAACGAAGTTCGTCTTTAGTTCAAGAGCATCACGGATCATCGCAGTGGAGAAACTTGTTCGATGTTATAAAGAGGAAATCGTTCAGAAGGCTCGCGACGTTTCCGTTGCCGTCAAGCTCGGAGATCTCGAAAAGAAGTTTGAATCGAAAACTGGCTCGGCTTCGGAATAGCGCCGAAGAACGAATCGAAATCGGAGCTCCTTTTGTGCCTAAGCCTTCTTGGAGGAACTTCGATTACGAGGAACTCGCAGCTGCAACTGAAAATTTCAGTTCTGGTAAGAACATTTAAGAGCTTTTACGACGTTTACGAGCTTTCCTTTTTCTTCTTCCATCTTCTTCGTCTTCTTCTTCGTTTGCTTCTCAACTAGTGAAACTTGCAGTATTTTTGGAATCATGTAGCGTGGTGTTTGGCTGCAACTAGTGGTAAGATAAGAAAAAGCTAAGCTTGTTCGGTAATAGAATAGAATGTCTGTGGTTAATGTTATTTTAGCAACCAATCATCCTTTGAAGGGCTTCTTGTTATCATAGGTTGGATAATCTAAGCCGTAGAATCTCGGAGATAGACGGTTGAGATCATCTTGAGAAAAGGGTTCGACTAGCAGTCAACTGTTCATTGGTTGACTAAAGTCAAACCTGACACAACCGGAATGTCTTTGAAGTACCTTAAATGAATTGTTTTGGAAAACGTTTTTTCCTTACTTTTGACCGACAAAATAGACGACAGACTTTTGTACTTCTAATGGAATTAGTTTTTGGTGTCACCCGGCTTAGGGAGTTTGATGAAATCAATTGATGTTAAAGTCTGAAGATTTCACGATGGGTATATTGTAGTGGTTACAATAAAGGGAGATTAATCAAGTGAAGACCCTTGATGGGCTAAGGGGGCCCCATTTTGAAGGCCTTGAGATCTGATTGGTTGGACCCACAAGAGTGTGAACTGGTTTACTTTGTTTTTGCTGCTATGATACAGTAGCATGGGAGGCGTGCCGAAGTTTTGGCAAATGCACGGCATGAACAAATAAAAACTTTCCTTTCACGGTTTGCACTAGTCCGACTTTTGGAAGCACATTGGGCCGACATGTTCTTTTGAATAGCGGGTCATGGTTACTTTCTTCTATTGGGCTTGGGCCTACCTCTTAATGGGCTCTTGGTCCAGTCCCATGCATGATGATGTAAACACCCCAAAACAAAATCCTTAACTAGTGTGTTTTCTTTTCTTTTTTTTGTTTTTTTCATCTTCTTGTGGGTGATTTGAGAATTTGGATTTTTATTACAACAATGCTGTGTAGACACAACTCCAAACATCTTAAAAACGCTGGGCAGACGCTGGCTCCCCATGCTCCGTTAGATCAACAAAATTTGTGATGTAATAGCATGTAGATACCGTTAATCAATTTGTGGTGTATTGCATGTAGATACCGTTAATCAACAGCTCGAGGAATTCATGTTTCTAGTGCATTTAGCTACTTGAGTCGCCCTAGCATGACTTATTATATACTTATAATTGGGTGGAAAGTAATAATAAAAGTTGCTTAGGTTATGCCATAACTATAAATAATAATAAAAAAAAGGACTTAGCCATTGAACAAGGCTCCTACCATTCTGGGGTCTAAGGAAGGGTCACTGTGTAAATTGTATCATGGTATTGTGGAGAGGTTTTATCTTCAATTCATGTGAATTCCTTTCGGGAACTGTGATTTACATTCTGATGTTGATGTTTTTTGAATTTGTTCTTAAAAATAATGCATCAAACTAACTCTTTCACCACCACATGATAGAACTTGACTGATAAGTTTGCACATGTTAGTTGTGTTGACCAGAATTATTTAAAATGTTGGAAGAAAAATGTCAGATGAGCTTCAAATTTATGCATGAGATTTGGGATTTTCTATAGAGAAAAGTGATTCTTGAATTATAAACTAGTTTTATTTATATCTTTATCTATTCTCATTTTTTAAAACAAAAACTTTAAAGAAAACATCTAACTTCTTGCCATTTTATACTCATCTCAACTTAACTCAAGTAAGCCTTTTACCAACTACAGTGGATCGGCTACATGAATTCACTTCCTCCATTCTGCTCTATCAAGGGCTACGTCGATATTTAAATTATATGTAATTAAATCTTTCTTAATTATCTCTGTCCATGTCATTTAGGTCTTTCTCTACCTCTTATTTCTTGCCCTATTTCATGATTTGCATATTATTTGCATATCCATATGTAATAGTAATAATGTCTCAATTCTCTAGGATAGAGCCGGTTGAGATAAAGTAGAGATGTCTTCATGGGTGACTAGGAACATGTTGTAGGTAGGTTTCATTACAAAAACTTTCAATCCTGAGCAAAATATAGAAATGCAAAGATTCAAATGTAACTTATCCATTTGTCTACCTTTTAAGAACAAAAAATGTCATCTGATTAGAATTCACTTGAAATATACAGAATAGGTCATTTCTATGAATTCAGAGGAACCTGCTAATTGTGTAGACTCACTACTTAGTTCATATGGTATCCAACTATAAGTGGCACTTACCATTCAATGTTCACTACCCCGGAGATCTAACATGTCAGACATGTCACTTTATTGTGCACAGTTATCTGTACATGCTAGCTAACTTACCAGAATGTGAATTGCGGGAGGAACCTTCTGAGCTTCTTATCTGTTGCATTGGCATTAAAATATGGAATTTAACTGGTACAGTTATGCCTACATGTACTGGTTGAGCTATGATGATCAGGTGCCTTTACATATTACGATGGGCCCTGCTCTACATGCTATTGATGTGTTGTGATGTAAGATTTGCTTATCATCACATGCAAGCATTTTAGCCTTTTTTTTATAGACCAGCATTTCAAAATTTTCTCCAGTATTCTCCTCATTGGAAGAAGTATTTTGTTGACTTAATTCTTTTCTTTTCAATATTTTTGTAGAAAAATTGCTAGGGAAGGGTGGCCATGCAGAAGTATATAAAGGGTGTCTCTCTAATGGTCAACTGATAGCAGTGAAGAGGCTGACAAAGAAACAGAATGAAGAAGATAGAATTGGTGATTTCTTGTCAGAACTAGGGATAATTGCCCACATCGACCACCCAAATGCAGCTCGCTTACTTGGATTTGGTGTAGAAGATGGTTTGCACCTTGTCCTCCAGTTCTCTCCACATGGCAGCCTTGCTTCTTTGCTCCATGGTGCTGTATCCATCTTTTCTCAACTTTTTTGAGTCAGTATTTTATTACCTAGTAATGATCAATTGATCTTAGGGGTGGCATTCTTGCAAGAAATTCAAACTACGCTTTTATGAACTGTAATGGTGGCAATGAAATTTTTCCCATAAATGCTGACACATGCAACGAAAACCTTTAGCTACTCTAGTTAGGAAGAGTGACCTATTAACAATCCATGGTAGTGAGAAAGGTAAAGGAAGCCTTAAAATAACATGGATAGAAATAATTAAGAAAAATATAAATACGTGTGATTTAAATGTTGACTTAGCCCTTGATAGAGCAGAGTGAAGGAAGCTGATTCATATAGCCAACCCCATGTAGTGGGGGAAATGCTTAGTTGATTTGACTTGAGTAATGTTGACACCATTGTCCATTGATTATTAGGTGAATACCAACCAGTTTGGCCTGGTCCAAGTCCATCTTTCTTACCTGAATTAATCAAATATTTGGGGAAAGTCTCCCTATAAAAATTGACTCAATGAAACTATGCACAAGCTGTTCTTGCTTTTAAAATTACATTTCATTCTATTAGATAAGAAGTACTCACCTTCTCAGGTGCAGGTGAAGGTCTGGATTGGGTGATGAGGTTTAAGGTGGCTCTAGGTGTGGCGGAAGGTTTGCGTTATCTCCACCAAGGTTGCCAAAGACGAATAATTCATAGAGACATTAAAGCTTCTAACATATTATTAACAGAAGACTACGAGCCGCAGGTACAAAATAACATATTATTAACCTTTTCATTCTTAATTGCTGTCACATTAGTTTCATGGATGATGTGCTTCTGAATTGTCCTGTTTCTGGTTCAGATATCTGATTTTGGACTTGCAAAGTGGCTTCCCGACCAATGGGCTCATCACATAGTCTTCCCCATAGAAGGGACATTTGGGTGAGACACTGTACATTTTCTTCGCATGCATCAAATGTGTATATATATATATATGTGATTTGATACACGTTCTGTTTCTGTCTTAGATATCTATCACCAGAATACTTCATGCATGGAATTGTTGATGAGAAAACCGATGTCTTTGCCTTTGGAGTGTTATTACTGGAGCTCATTACAGGTCGACGTGCTGTTGACTCTAGCAGGCAGAGCCTTGTTATGTGGGTATAATTCTATTCATCATTGTGCTACTCTGTTATGCATTCTCATGGAAAGTCCAAATATATGTTCATTAATAAGGGATTACACTCCTGAAAGTTTAAACCCTAAAAAATGAACATTCACTACTCAATTTCACCAGTATATTCTTGGCAGGTGAACTTGAATCAATCATCTTTTGCTAACAAGCCTAAAATTGATTGGATTTTCTCCTTTTTCTCAGTCTTTCTTAATTATCATAAAAAAACAAAAAAAAAAAGAAACTTTGTCCATTGTTGCACCGTATCATGCGGTTGAAGCCTTGAAGGGGACCCTAAGCCTTTGTCCTTGATCAGACGTATATCCTTGGTAGAAATGTTATGCAGCTTTATATGAATTATTTGGTATGTGAGGTGTAATATGGTATTTCTTTTGAAAAATTTGCAACTGTGCTATCTATTGAATCAATGATATACATGCAGATATCTACATGTCCCCTTTAATCATTTTACTTCATATAAACTTGATGTAGGTCTGGTTGAATCCATGTTCAAAAGACCAACTTGCTGGACTTTGGACCCATTCAAAAACTTCTTTTTTTTATCCTTTCCAGACAATGAACAAATAATTTCTTCATGTTTGGTTCTTGCATCTGCACTTGTAGGCAAAGCCACTACTGGACACCAGCAATATGAAAGAATTAGTTGATCCTCGCCTAGGAGATTCTTACAAACTTGATGAGATGAAAAATGCAATGTTAACGGCTTCAATGTGCATTCATCATGTATCAACCATGCGCCCATACATGAATAGAGTAAGTACCTAAACTTCAATGTGCATTCATCTATTCCTTATTTTCTGCGAGTTTGACTTATATTTTACATTCAAGGCTTATGACTTTCACCATTAAAATCATTTGCATCATTAGGTATAATGTTCTCAATATCTTGACCTAGGCTTTTACACCCTCCTTAGAGCTATTATGGAATCGATCAAAGTCTCCATGTGGTCTATTTGGCAATAAAAAATAGGCCAAAAGGGAAACTAATATAAATCATAAAAAACGGAGCAGTTTTTCATTCTTTGTACTGCTGTAGCATTATGAAGTGATTTGTTCCATACTAATGAGTATGGCTTACATTTGGCCCTATTTGTTCCTTGTTCTTTTCTAGTTTGGTTCGCCAAATACTTCACTTATAACACAGGCATGTGAGGAGACTGCTATGACAACATGCTACACTAGTTGTAAATTCTGCATCAACATTCTTTGCTGTGTAAAAATTCCCTGCCTACTTGCCCACTACCATCATTTCCATCTACTTCACAAATCAACTACTTTCTCTTCGTACTTCCACGTTTATCTGGTTATGAAATTAGATATACTTTTTCTCGTGCATTACTGAACTTCTGCGTTAGTATTTCTATTATCCTGTCAACAGATTTGGAACATTTTTTATAAGTAATGGGGTTTGAAGTTTGAATCCATGACCTCAAAACTCGCGTTTCATATGTCAAACCCCCGGTTCTCAGCTAGTACTGATATTGTCCCATGTTAACTACCTCTAGTCCCCCGGCCGGCCTAATGAGAGATTGGTTTTACACTAAAGGGTCTTGGAACTAATGAGGAGGAGATCTGCACTTATATATGAAATCTCTTTAGTTTCCCATGTAAGACTATTGTTTCGGTCCACACATATTACCGGTAGTTCAACCCTGAATTCACCAACTTAGCTTACTCCAAGAAAATTTTCCTAGCTAGTAAGGTTAACAGTTAAAACTTAAAGCCATGTTTGCTCTCTTGATGTAGGTTATACAGCTACTGAAAGGTGAAGATAAAACAGAAGAGAAGATTGGAAGAGAACAAGAGCGTCCAGTAGGGAAGGCAGTTCTCTTGAACTATTGTGAATCGGAAGATTACACTTGTTCCAGATATCTCCATGATCTCAACCGCCACAGGCAACTTGCATTGGAATAGTACTTTGGCTTCGTATTATTTAATATGCTTCTTTTCAAGTTGTGGCATTCTTCACGAGCTATCCTCTTTTTATTTTCTTTTGTTGGGGGGGTTTTTAAATGCCAATCTTCCCAACTACAACGTTAGTGTTGGATTTGTTAGTCAAAAACTGTTGGACTTGGCTTCTTGCACAAGCAATATATGTACACCTTGTTTCCTACCAATCCAGAACAATATATATTAAAACTGGAATGGTTGACCTTGACCAAGGCTCAAATCCAAATCCAAATCACCTTGTGAATATAATAGGGTGTGTTTGTTAAGGGATGAAATTCTATTTTATATTAATGATTTTCTTTCTGGGATTTTATTTTAAACAAATCTGCACATATTATTATGGATTAATTTTGCATGAGCTCTAAGCTTTTTTCTACAAATTTATGTTTAAAGAATTAACAACTGGATATACCCTCGGTGTTTGGTGGCTTACCTTGATATATGGACAGTCAATCTCAAAGCCCAACTAAAAATATTTTCAAATTCATAATATGAAGTTTATCCTTCAATATATAGATTGTAGGTAGCGGACATAGCAACGGAATTAGATAAAGAGTCTTAAAGTAGAAAGTAGAAAAAGTATTGAAAACTCATAAAATAATATTTTACTATTTCTTAAAAATAATATATTTTTTTTATAAATTTTAAAAAATTATTTTTTGATTTTAATAAACTAAACACGTTTTTCATATTTTTAATCCACTAAACACGTTTTTTATATTTTTTTATTTTAATTAACAAAAAAATTATAAAATAAATAAATAAATGAAAATGTCAATTTAGTGTTTAATTTCATGTTAAAATAATCTACTCTACATAATATAGGGAGTTTTTCTATATAATATATGAATCCAACAATATTTGTGGACGTTAGCACCCAACGTCTAAAAATAGTATTAGGACCCAGCATCTCTTTTTTAATATTATCCATAAAAAAAAAAGAAGAAGGGTAAATCAGAATTGCCAAAGCTATGTATAAAAAAACATAAGTCCATAAAATTAAGCAGTTCCTCTCTATAAGCTAGAAGAGGCCCTCCTTCTTTAGTCCAGAAAAGGAAAAGATTTGACCTAAATACAGGGAAAATTCAAAAGAACCAAACTTTACACATAAACCCCTTCTACAAATTCAACCCAGGAATAGTGAGTGGCTCTGTTCAATGCCTTGGCGTAGCTGCTTGGTATCATTTTTGGAAGGTGCAATGCACGGGGAAGTGAACAGAAAAGCTATGGAAGTGAACAGTAAGATATATATATATATATATATATATCTTACTTTCATTCAATTATTTAACAACGAGTGATCAGACCATAAAGCATTGTTGGCCACGTGAAGAGCTGTGAAACTCATTAAATTGGGGTTGTTAGTAGTCATCTTATTACCTGCCTTTCTTTCTTTCTTTCTTACCTCGATTTGCTACACATGAATTAAAGGTCCTTTAGATTCACCCGTGAAGTCAAAGATCTTAGGCTTCTACAAAATCTAAAAATAATAATAAAAAAATAATAATAATAAAAATGTTTTCTAAAATCTTACTATTTAGATTTGATATTCTCTTTATTGTTGATTGGGCAAAGGAGAATTAAGACCCTAATTAACAAACTCAACAACAGGGCTAATATATTAGCGTACATTAATCAGAAAGACTTGAACCTCTAACCTCATTGAAGATGAAAAAAAATATTTTGTCACTTAAGCTACAAGTAATATGCAAATCAAATACTATTTTAAATCATGTTGGTTTGGCATTATTGGATAAGTAAATGTTATAAAGTTAGATTTCCCTATAGTAAGTTTATAGTATGATACATTTGTTATAACTATTAGTGCTATTATTGCTTTGGTTGGCTTCCCATGTTTGATCTGATCCTACCATGAGATTACCTAGTTCTTAAGATACATGTGAAAGAAAAAGTTAGAGAGCTTTGACAAATAAAATTATATGAAAAAGATGAGTCTAATCATACTATATATATAGGAAAGACTTTCTTGCATACTTGATAAAATTGAAATTAAAGGTAATGCCAAATCAAGAAACCCAACAAATATATATATATATATAAATAAATAAAGTTGCTAGCAGAATATGACCAATGTTTGAAATTATGGTTCAAAAATTATTAAGAAAATTAATTTTCTTTTGTTTTTTAGTTAATTAATTTCCCTTTTGCTACAAGATTTTATGTCTAATCCAATAATTATTTGTCGCTTGAAGAGGGTTTTGGTCTTTGAAATGATGATACATTAAGCATATATGGTCTCATACGTCATGTTAAATTAATTAAATGATGACATAATTTAGTGTTAAACTCACATTTAACTATAAAATGTCCTGTCAACGTGACGTTGGTTCGATGGTTCAAGGCTGGAGCATTTTATCCTTAGAGGCTTGAAGGTTACTAACTTGAATCCAGATACGAAAAAATTTGTTAATTTCAGCTTTATCACCATTGATAAATTTTTTACTAGCGACGGATTAGTGTTAAGACTAGTTGGGTCGTGATGAGAGAATAAGTTGGCCATTAATCTATCTGTAATATATTCGAACATCTCATTGGCCCATGAATTAGGGTGGGTTGGGTCCTAAGGTATTAGGGTGACCTTGAATTGTTTCTTTTTTCTTAAAAAATAAAAATAAAATAAAAATACAGGTGGGGATGGCAATTCACGTGACAAGAGCATGTGGAAGTCAGCAAAATTGGACTTTTAAAACCACATGCTTGAATGGCGTTATGGCCATTAATATTCGCTAGGCATAACGAAGAACTTGGAGTTAGAGGGGTGTCCTTATCAATCACTTTGTCTCCTTAAATTCAAAAATCCAACAATAGAAACCTTGAATTCGTCCTGCAATTTTTTTCAAAAGACATGGGACTCCATCCAATGTAAAGTTACTTCATTTATTTCTTTTTGTATAAAGATTGGCCTTTCTCTTCAGAGCTTATGAACCGGTGATAGGTAGCTCGCTGTGGGTTACAAGATTGTTTCTATTGTACATCGGGAAATATTCATTGGATCTATCTTTCTTCTTCTGTTTTTTTTTTACCTGAATTCATTTGTCTCACTTATATACGTAAGAACATGAAAAAAAATAAGATCTTTGACCATAGGTGGACTAAATTTGAGAAAAAGAGGAACTTGAGAATTCAAATTTCAAGTATAAGAGTAAATATTATAATTATTTTTAATATTCATTTTCTTTTATAGTTTTTTATTATATTTTTTTTTAAGTAATACTAATTTACTAATACATTTTGTTGATATTGTCTTCAGAATTGTTAGATCGTCTTGAATTTTGTGTTAATTTGTAATTCGAGACAATTTAATAACTTTCAAAGGCAATATTAATAAAGAATGTTTGAATCACCTCAAATCTTATGTTAATATATAATTTAAGGCAATTCAACAATTTTAAAAAGTAAATACCACAAAATATCTTTGAAAAGTATATTTCTAAAGGGTGTTCCTTTTTTTTTTTTTTTTTTTATCTTAACAGTGAAATTTACTTTGTTTGTTTTCACAATTAAAAGTACTTTCAACTTATTTCTGAAAAATCATTCTACTCTTACTTTTAACTTTTTACAATCAAAATATTTTTAATAAAAAAAACTAATTTTATTTTTTCTTTTTTTTTTAAGGGATAGTAGTATCTATTTTTTAAGCCCTACTCTTTATAGTCCGACTAATTTACTGGAAGTTATACGCACTCACAATACATCAGTCATTAAACTCGTTAAGCTAAAATTAAAACTCTAAACTTCTACCTCTACCTTTCATCCACCGAATTAATACCATGATAGATATTTTATCTTTTAATCAAATAATTTTACAACATTCAGAATTGGTTGTGACACAAAACAGATTTTCAGCAACTTCTCAGCCTAAAGGGTTTTCACAGTTAATTCACGTAATATATAATATGATGTAATATTATACATATAATATAATATAATGTAATATGAAAGGGTCTATATATATATTATATTATGTGAATGAATATTTATCTTGCTTAATGGGGGGTGGAATCGGCGGTTCCAACTGCTACCTGTGTACAAACGAGAAACCCACCCTCCCATGAACCGTGACCCACCAGTTACCACCACCCATTTTTCTTCATCATTATTTTTATTTATTTATTTATTTATTATTATATTATTAATATATTAATCTTTTTTAACAAACTACGAGACACTGCAAGACTGCAAAAGATGCAAGTCATGGGATGAAGCATTGTCGGTCACACTTCTCATATTCCTGTTTTTTTTCTTCTAAAAAATAATAAATAAATAAATATACTGCCAAGCCCATTATTTAATTTAAATTTTAAAATACAATAATCGCACGTGGGAGCATCCGAAATGCTGTTGCAGCTCTGCCTGCTCTCACACGACAACCACCAGCCATTGGTCGCCTTAGAGTCAAAAGAGCACTCAGTCCCGTCTCCTTAGCTCGCCAATAAACGTTGTATATTGCTTTAAAAACCTGAAAAAAAAAAAAAAAAAAAAAATCCCATCAGCTTTATTTAATAAAATTAAAAAAATATTATTTTTTTTTAATTTAATTTTAAAAATTGGATTTATGAAAATAATTGTCTTGTATATTTAAAGAAAGTGGGTGTGAAGATTGAAGGGTTTATTTATATAATTATTGAATTCTTTTTGGGAAAGGAAAGAGTAATTAGAATGTTTCTCTTCATCTATTAGACAAGATAACACAATGACTTTTGTGCCTTCTCTGTCCCCCTAAGAAGAAACTAAAATGATGGATTTCTCATTAAACTAACACTAAACTATTTAATCCATCAATTAACTAAGTAAAAAAAGTAAGTTTACCGTAACTTATCCACTGTGTCGTCAAAAACATAACCCTTCTAATATCTTCTTTTAAACGAGGAAGCCTATTAATCATATTATAATTCTTCACGATATATATATATATATATACTTGATAATGGGGTTATTCTGAAGATACAAGGCTTCTGAAAAAAGCTCAAGGCAACTTTAACTTGTAATATCAATCCAAAAATTTTAGGTTATAAATATAAAAATATTAATAATATAGACAAAAATAATTTAAAAAAATATACCAACTTATAATTTTAATGTTAACTTAACTCTCAATAGAATGGAATAGAAGAAATCAATTTATAGAACTGACCTATATAGTTGAGAAAAGATTAATTGGAGAGTAAAAGTACCTAAAATCCACTTCATAGAGAGGTCTCGGGCTTAAGTCTGTCTTTCATCATTTATTGTAGAGGTAAAATTGGGTAGGGTGGGATTGAGTTTTTGTCCCCTAACCCACCCTATCCGATGAGGTCGGGTCGAATTGGTCAGATTGACCCTTATTAAATAATTTAATTTTTTTAAAACTTAATAATTACTATTTAAGTTTATGCATTTGAAATGTAAGTTGTTCCCTTTGCTTTGTTCTTGTTTATATTCATTATTTTACCTAACAAAAACGAATAGGCCTTTTCTTATAATTTTAGATTATCACTGAGCTAAGGTATGCAAAACCATACCTCATAACTCTATTTTTTTAATGTTTCACAAGGTCTTTAAAAATTACTTTATTCCTCAACTAAAATCTCATTTTTCTCCCTTTTTTCTCTAGATATGTTAAATTTATTACGTTGTTGTACTAGAATCAAATGAGAACAACCAATGATTTGAAAGGTTTTCTAATTTTGGTAATGTGGTCTTTAATTTGTTTCAAGGGCTATCGTCACTTATTCATTTTTAAATCATTAAATAATTTACTTCAAGAGTCTTAATTTTAAAAAGTTTGATTTGGTAGTAAAATGTTGGTTTCTATTGTTGAAGTTTATTTTGGTCCACCGAGATATTGTACTTCTTACGAGTCTTTAAGTTTTGGAGACCTTTGAGTTAAGCCATCAGGCCCACAGGCGTTTATGTAAAACGTCCTAAAAATTTTATTTTATTTTTAAAAAAAATATCTTTTGCTAGTGTAAAAGGGTGAGTGAGACTTTTTACTGAGTCTTAGTTTAGAAGAACACATAGTCAATATAAGACTAATCTTTAAAATTGAATCCACCAACATATATCAAATTTTCAATTTAATTTTGTAAAGAATAAAAAAAATTACTAGATAACGACGTCGTGGATAGTTAGGTCTGTAGACGCTTACGTAAAACGTGTCATAAAAGTAAATTCTTAAAATTTTTATTTTTTTTTTTTTAAAAAGGCTTTTGGTTAACAAGAAAGAGTGAGACTTTTTTAATGTCTTTAGCTTAAAAATTATATATAGTGGAATTAAAATTAATATCAATTCATTTTTTTTAAATAAAAAAAATTGCTGGATAACCATACGGATAACATCGATATGTCGCAATCATAATATGACTGATATAAAATATGTTTTAGAGGAGAAAAATGTCTTGGTATTTAAAAAAGGCTTATATTATATATATTGCTCTCTTCTGGAGACATCAGTAAGCAAGCAAGGTCGCTCCGAATCTATTCCTTCCTCTTTTAGATGGTAAATGCGTCAGTCTCTCCTTCCTTCTTATTAAATTAACCAATCCACTGAACTGAAACCAAAGCTGCCACATTAATTTGTGGGGTCGCTTTTCCATATATAAAAAGAAATATATACTTTATATATAAAAAAGTTCAATTGCCCCCAATTGGTATAAAAATATTTATTTTTCCACTATGTCACGTTGGAATTATGACCACCCTTTGTAGTGCACTTGATACTAATAATATCCTAATTTGTTATTAGTTAGTGATGTGAGGACGACAAGTGTCAATAGGTCTCGTTGTTCTTTCCTCATATAATATTATTGAGCTTTTAATCTTACATATTATTTTTTGTAGCAGCATTATATATAATTACTATGTGTATTTGTGCATTATTAAATTTTTATTTTCTATAGCATCCTATAAAAAGAAACTCATAGCCACATTATTATTTTTTGTCCAACAAGTTACGGATTTGATTAAAAAAATAAAATAAAAATCTAGATATATGGATGAGAGCTTGCAATTTGCTATAGCCCATCTCATTCTTTTTTTAGTTTTTAGATGTCTATATTTATTGTTGATTTTTCTTATTATAATAATATAATTAAGATCTGATTTTAAATTATAACATTTTAAGGTAATTAAGATTACAATTGATATAATTTTAGTTCTTTAATTAAGTATTTTACATCTTAAGACAAAAACATTAATTACAAACAAAATAATAATAAGAAAAAAAGTAAATAATCTTTTTCAACTCAATCATTCGTTCATTTTCAGAAATATATATCTGAAAATCAATCAAATTACAAGTTATTAAATAATGCATTTAACCATTTGCCCTCCATTTTTTAAACTCAGATAAAAATAATTTCAAAGGTGTTGAAATTAAAAATTGGCGATCAATCAACTCAGTCACCGATCAGTAATTTTTTAGTATATTATTTGGTCTCCAGTGACTAAAATGCCACTTAAAGCACCTGAATTTGTAAATCTTATCTTCCTATTTCCAACGCTTGTTGAATCACTCAAATCAGAGTTAAAACAAAAAAGTTATGGTCATTTGAAATTTGCATATCGATTGGTCACCGATCGGTCAACTCGGTGACTGATCGATGATTTTTCGGTCAACTCAATGATCGATTGATATTTTTTCAGTCAACTCGATGATCGATCAGTGATTTATCGGTCAACTCGATGACCAATCGGTGATTTTTTGGTCAACTCGGTGACTGATCGGTAATTTTTTAGTATATCGTTTGACCGATCGATAAAAAAACTTTAAATGATCATAACTTTTTCGTTTTAACTTCAATTTAAATAATTCAAGATACGTTGAAAAGAGAAAGAAAAAAGATCTACAAATCAAGGTGTTTTACCTGACTTTTTGGTCACTAGTGACAAGTCTGGTGACTGTTAAATACTTAATGTATGTAAAATCACCAGTGACTGATCCCCTTTAGTTAAACCACCCGGTGTTGTAGATCTTTTCTTCATCTTTCTAACGCATCTTGAATAACTCAAATCGGAGTTAAAACGAAATAGTTATAACTATTTAAAGTTTTTTAATCGATCGGTAAAACGATATATCAAAAATCATCGATCAGTCATTGAGTTGATAAAAAAAATTACCGTGTTGACCGATCGGTAACCAATTAATATACAAACTTTAAATAATATAACTTTTTCATTTTTTTAATTATGATTTGAGTGATTCAACATGAGTTGAAAAGAGAAAGTGAAGTTTTATAAATTTAAATTTTTTAAGTGACTTTTTGGTCACCGACAACTAAATAATATACTGAAAACTCACCAATCGATGACTGAGTTTACTAATATGTGATCGAGTTGTCTGATTGTCAGTCAAAAACTTTTTAATTTTAACATCTTTTAAATAATTTTAGTTCAAGTTTAAAAAATAGTTAAAATGAGAAGGATAAAATAGTTAAATGTATTATTTGATAACCTATAATTTGATTAATGTGCGACAGATTAATTAATTAAAAATAATTTAGGACCCAAGTGTTAATTTTAAAAACTATAAGAACTTTTCACTAGATAAAAATAGCCGGGGACTATTTCTAAAAAATCACTTTCTGTTGCCACCGGGAATTTGGATGTATTGGGTTCCTGAACGTACACGTTTCGGTTTTATGGGAACTTGGTGCGTTATATGTATGAGCGGTTACGAGATTGGGCTATCAAGTTCCCACAAAACCAGCAATTCGGTCTACGTTCCCACTACAGCGTCCCCGTGCGCACTACGCACCACTAGTGCTTACGTGCCGTGACGGCTTTCTTTTCGCGCTCACGTGTAACCTGTTTACAACGGGTGCGCATATACGCACCCGGCGCACGTTAGTATTTCGCGCTTATTATTTCAATTTGCCATCGTTTACGTTTACTCCCACTCCGCAGCTTAAAAAACAGCGTTTCTTTCCTTGTTGCTGAAACTTAGAACTCGCGAGTTTTGGATTTCTCTCTGAGAGAGGAAAAAAAAAAAAAAAAAGAACTGAGAAACTACGCGTTTTTCTGTGAGGTTCGAGATCTTCGAAAACTGCATTTGCAGTGAATTTCTTTTTATTTTTTGTTTGATCAAATCCGGTTTTGATTCCTCTGCGAAACCGCTTTTGTTTTGCCTGAATTGGTAATAAATCGATGGTGTTTTCGGTCTGCAAAACCGCTTGTCAGGTCTAGGAGAAAACCGCTTTTTCTTTCTGAAAACCGTTTGCGGAGTGAAAGAAGAAGATGTGTTTGTTATTGAAGGAGGAGAGAGAGTTGCAGAGATTCAACGGAAGATTTCTTCTTGGTCTTCCGTTTATCGGTCTTGCGATCAAGTGAAGAGTGTGTGAGAAAAGTGAGTGAGGATTACCGTTGTGTGTGTTTGTTGATCTGGTGAGGTGGTTCGTGGAGGAAATTATCAGAAATGCCTCATCGAACGACTTACTTTTTTCCGAGGCAGTTTCCGGATCATGGATTTGATCCTTCGGCGAGGTTGCTTCCTCCTGATCACGAGAAGAAGATCACGAAGGAGAGTGGTGGTGTCAATGTTGATAATGATAGAAAAGCGACGAAGATCACGAAGCCGATTGGGACTGGGAAGAAAGTAAACGTGACAGATCTTTTCACGAGCGACAAGTATCATTTTGGAAAGCAACTTGGAGCTTTAGGCGATTGGTTGGCGGAGAAAAACGAGGATCACTCCGTACGCCTGCAGCCGACATCGAGCGATGAGGATCAGGCGCTTTTGCTCGAACCGGAGCGGCCTTCGGAAACGCTGGCCAGTAAGGATTGCATTCTCGGCCGGCAATCTTCGTCGCAGAGGTTATCGAGTGGAAGTAGTTATCCGACGAGCTTGTTTACTGGTACGACGATTGACGAGCACGTTTCGAGTGATGCTAAGGAGTCGCAACTGTTAGATAGACATGAGGACGAAGAAAGCAACAAGGATAATTTGTCTCAAAAAGCTCGCGAGAGTTACTATCTGCAGCTTACTCTCGCGGTTCGTCTCTCATCTCAAGCGTCTCTCGCTGACGGTTCTTATCTCCTGCAAGAGACTGCGTCGGAGTCTCCTGGTGTTTCTTCTGATGCTGAAATTGTTTCATATCGCCTTTGGGTATATATGCTTAACTTCTTATTTCGACAAGTTGACGTCGAAACTTATGTTAGCTTCTTTTGTACTAGGTTTCGTTTTTCAGATCCATTAGTTGTCCTTAAAACAAGTTACTTGTCATATTATTATGTACATATCTCACAGACTTTGAAGGCCACCGACGATTGTCGAGTTTTCTGTTTAATACCAGTGTTTTCCCCCTTAATAATCCGAACTAATTTACGGAAAGTGTTGAGTTCAAACTTTAATAATCGCTTATTCTCAAGGCTTGTTGCTTGTACTTTCACTGACAATTTAGCAATTTACGTATCAAGTTCATCATCATCGTTCTTATCTCGCATTTCAGGTGAGCGGATGCTTGTCTTATACTGATAAGATATCAGATGGGTTTTATAACATTTTGGGCATGAATCCATATCTCTGGCTGATGTGCAACGAGTTTGAGGAAGGGAGACGGCTGCCACCTTTAGTATCGCTTAAAGCTGTGGATCCTGCAGAAACCTCAATGGAGGTGGTGCTTGTAGATAGACGAGGGGATTTTCGGCTCAAGGAGCTCGAAAACAAAGCACGAGAGCTCTATTATGCTTCTGGAAACACGTTAGTGTTGGTGGAAAAGCTTGGAAAACTTGTTTCCATTTACATGGGGTGAGTCTTTTTGTTTCTTTTACGGTAAGTGCCTCTTTGAGTTTATTCTGGATGCTTTTCTGATATGAATGTGTCTCGTTTGTTGGTGGCATCTGAAGGGGTGCATTTCCTGGAGAGAAAGGAGATCTGCACATGCACTGGAAATTAGTGAGCAAAAGATTGAGAGATTGTCGCAGATGTATTGTACTCCCCATTGGCAGCCTATCTATGGGACTCTGCAGGCATCGAGCCATTCTCTTCAAGGTGATAAGTTGTCTTATTGATTCTTCTGTTATCTGATACAATTTTTGGGTTTCAAGATTCTTTTTGAAATTATTACGCCTGAAGCTGTTTTCTGTCGGTTTACATGACAATTTGCTGTATGCAGAAATTGGCAGATTACATTGGCTTGCCATGCCGAATAGCCCGAGGTTGTAAGTATTGTGTGGCAGATCATAGGTCTTCATGTCTTGTCAAAATTGAACATGACAAACAGTCATCAAGGTTGGCCTTTTCTCGTTAACCCCTTTTGATTTAGCTGTCAGTTGTTTCATAGATATCTTATCTACATTAATATGAACTTGAATTATTTCTTGTAATGTCTGAATGATTAATTTCCATTCATACTTAGCGCTTTGAACGTCATTCAGCTCTTATGTTTTTTCTTTGCTCTGTTCAGCAATATCAGTTGTATTTTGACTGATCTTAAACTTTCTATCATATTTATTGATACTCACTGTTATACAAAAGATGTGTGAAGGACCATAGCTATGGCTGCCATGCTTTCTGCATTGGTACACTCGAGTTGCCATTTCTTTGGTAATAGCTATGTTTTTAAGAAGGCCTGCTGGTCATTTTTTATTGGTGTTCTCTCAGCCTTTCTAACTTGTCTCAGCCTTTCTAACTTGTACCCTTTGAGGATGCTGAGAGCTTTAGCCTACTATACTTTGGAGTTGGGATCAATGAAAAATGATTATGAGTTGTAATATGATATTCATTTGAGTCTTACAGGCTTTTAGCATGCAGCACACAGCCACTTTTTCGCGTATAGTACCAAGATGTTATCATGTCAAATCTTCTGATTGCTCACTTATTTTATGCATTCCTTTGGGTCTTTACATTGTTTTTATCTTTATTTTTCAACAGGGAATATGTAGTTGACCTAGTTGGAGAACCAGGAAATGTCCATGGTCCAGATTCCTCAATCAATGGATCTTTGGTTTCATCAATGCCTTCACCTTTTCAAATATCTCATCTAAAGAGTTACCAACAGCCATATATGGATACTGCATCATTTAACTCAGAGCATAGTTATGCTCTTCCTGAGAATCCTCAAAAGTCAGGTACATTTCTTTCTGCATCCTTGAATTCCATGGTTTTTGTTTTTGATAATTGGTATCTAAGAATTGGATGAGTGTTTCTGTTGGCATGTAAGTCTTGTCACATAGATGGGTTTAGATGCTTGGGCTCGGTTAATTTAACTTGTTGAAGAATAAAAAAACATATGGTAAAATTCCTATGATGGTTGAATTATTTTGGCAGAATTTTGGTTTGTGTCATGTGCTTTCATATCCAAAATTAGTTCAATGTTTTGTAATATTTGTGCTATTGATTTAGTCAGGGTATTGATGCATATGACGTTTTCTTGGATGATCTTATGGATACTAAGAAAGCTTTTTTGTTTTCAATTCAAAAGAAAGCTAGTGTTGGTTTACCATAGAACTGCTCTGCTTGTAAGTTTTCTTGTGAACATGAAATTGAGGATTGCTCATTGCACTCTCTCATGCTAGCGCTCAAGCCTTTTTCGTCTTGTCATGCCTATATACATTCTATTTACATGATTCTCATATTCAAAAAAATTCTTGCTCATCTTATTATCCATTCGGTCAAGTTTTTCTGTCATGAATACCTTCCCAGTATTGTCTCTTCTGCATATAGATGGCTAGGTGCACCTCCAATTGTCGAGTTTCCTTATAATTTTAGTTGAACAAGGCACACCAAAAGATTTATTTACTATCATATGCACAAAATCACATTTCTTTGACATGTGCTTGTCAAAATGTACAGAAACCAAACCACTTTTGGATCCTCTTCCCAGAATCTTCGTGCTACTAAGAGCTTGCTTGACATAACTTCTGCTGATAGCTTTTTGCTTAAAGTGATTGTGAAAGAAATTAGTAAAACCTGTTTGGCATGTTTGTTTGTTATATATCTATTTTTTTTTTCAAGTTTATAGAAATGGGCTAAAAACTCTTTCCCTACCATATGAGGTTGTTACATATTTCCTCCACTTCGTTCTATCAATGGAAAAATATTCAGCTGTGTCACTGAAAGTTATATCTTTTTTAATTCTCTCTATATATGTTAGTTTAAGTCTTCTTCTTTTATTTTTGTTGTAATCTGTACTGTTCCTAACAGCCACATCTAACGGTTTTTCATTTTATTTGTCCTACCATCTTGATCAATTCTTTCATATTCATCTTTAATTGGGACTTTGTCCATTTCTAATGTTTTACAACACATCCATTCTATCATTTGTGTTTCTCGCTACACTTCATTTATCAATGTGTTGCTTCTTTATTGTGTAACATCATGTTCTATAAAGCATGGTGCTGACATAATAATGGTGTTGTAAAGATTTTCTTTCAACTTGCCTCAATCATGTAAAATTCCTTAACCTATTTTAGTCCTATGATTGACATCATTCCTTATTTATTCCTTTTTGATGACCAAGTGGGCTTAAATACTTAGTTCATTCGTTGCTAAATGATCCTAAATACCTTAAATAATGGGTCATAATAAGTTTAAGGATGTATTATGGAAGCCTTACCTCAGGTTGAAGGCTCAAATTCACGAACAATAGTACGGTAATCAAGCTGCCTGTTAATGAATGTCTAGGGTTGGCTTTCTTGTTGCATTCTTTAAATTCCATGGTAGCAGTGAACTGACAAATCTTTACCATTGAAATTTATCAGTAATGTATTTTGATTCATTGGCATACCTTTGGTTGGCATCTGCTTAAATTGAAGGCATGTAAACCTTCTTGCAGCTCTGAACAGCTATTGTCCTCTAACATCCTTGTGTAAGGAAGTTCAACCCTCCGATGATGGTTTTCTCCCGGAAAAATCAAAGGTTTCCACCTATTTCTCCACTGAGAAAGCTTGTGAAAGATTGGAATCATCAGGGATGCCAACTGAAACTGATGTGAAGACCGGTGATTGTGCGCAAGATGTTATGTTGCCTTCTGTCCAGGATAACATATCAGATGCTCTGGACACTATAGCAGATGACCATTCCAGATTTGATGGAGACAAAGATCTCATTCAAGAATCTTACGAGGAAAGTTTGGTTGCAAGTAGTTCAGTCATGATGAAGTCGGTTAAAGAAGCTGAACTAGAATTATCTTGTGTGCCGAGTCTGATGGAGGCTGAGAACAGACTTGAGAATGGAGGCGTTGCGCCTAATGTCACTAATCCACGATATTTGAATCTTGAACCTTCTCTTGCTATGGACTGGCTTGAGATTTCGTGGAATGAGTTGCATATCAAGGAGCGAGTTGGTGCTGGTACTATTGTCTGTCATGAACTTATTTGCCAATATTGTGAAATGCATATTGTGCAGTTTCTCAAATGACTTTTTAAGTTATACTGAAATTCCCTTTTTACTTGTTGGGTTGTAGGTTCCTTTGGTACAGTGCATCGTGCTGAATGGCATGGATCGGTTAGTGTCTAGCTCTTTTGTACCTTTTCCACTCCTCTTTAGTCACTTTCTTTTGTTGCTATATCTTGTATTTTTCTTAGTTATCGTTTCATGTGTCAATTCAATAGGTTCAGCTTAAAATTCTTTGCATGGTTGGAGGTTAGTTTTGCCGGTATGCCCAGTGCTAAATTTTTGTCATTCTGACTAGGATAATATTTTTTGCTGTTCATTTTTGGATGAAGATTATTTAAGAATGTTTTTAGAATCTCAGATAGTTATTTGGAGTAAATATATTAATGTCAGTAGTCGATATTTGATTACAGTATCCATCGGTAGTTATTCATTTCGCATCAAATTCTTCGTCTGATTTCCTGTGCAAGTCCGCATCAACAAAGTATTATTTATAGATTTAGACCAGTAAACTAGCTAGAGAGGATTGTGCTCCTCTTACGGCCCCTCTCTCTCTCTCTCTCTCTCTCTCTCTCTCTCTCTCTCTCTCTCTCTCTCTCTCTCCAGCTAATGTATCTCACTACTTTCTCTGTGATGATTCTGATTTTACTGTGTTTTATATATCAATTCCCAACTGCTCGTAATTAAATGTGGAAACATATGATGCAGGATGTCGCTGTCAAGGTTCTATTTGTCAAGGATTTTAATGATGATCATTTAAAGGAGTTTCTGAGAGAGGTACATGTGTTAACCTTGCAAATAAAGAACATGCATTTTTTACTTTTGTTTTATCAGACTTATGTGAAAGCATTTGACCCGCCTGTGCCAAACTTCCAACCAGAAGTTTTTGGTAAGAATATCGTTGTTGGGTTTTCAGGTTCTCAATTAAACTAGATTAGTTCTAGTAATCTATGCATAGAATTTGGTTTTCTATGGAGTTGAGAACATGCTTTGAACTTTTGTAAATACTCTACTACATTTGTTACAAATTACCATCTGTTTTGCTAATTATTTGATTGTCATGTTACAACATGTTAACTAGTTTGCAAAATTCCTTGCAGCTGTCGATAATGAAACGTATACGCCATCCGAATGTGGTTCTATTCATGGGTGCAGTCACCAAGCGCCCACATCTGTCCATCGTGACAGAGTATTTGCCCAGGTGATCTGTCATACCTTCGATTTATTTTATCCGAAGCATGACTTCTTGACATACTGTTCATATGCAGATCTTTTCAAATAACTAATCTTTGATGAACAGGGGTAGCCTCTACCGCCTCCTGAATAGGGGATCTACAGGTGAAATCTTGGATAAGAGAAGGCGGTTACGCATGGCTCTAGATGTGGTTGGCACTACTTTAATTATTGGTTTCTTTCTCAACTGCTCTGAATAACATTGCCCATGCATACTATTTATAACATGTATTGACTGCAGGCCAAGGGGATTAATTATCTTCATTGTCTAAGTCCGCCTATAGTTCACTGGGATCTTAAATCCCCAAATTTGTTGGTTGACAAGAATTGGACCGTAAAGGTAGACTATGATCACGAGAAACCTTTCCCAAAATTATGTATTAGTTCATCAACTTGCGTCACCAAATAATTCATGCATGCAGGTATGTGATTTTGGCTTATCCAGATTCAAGGCAAATACATTTATATCTTCAAAGTCTGTTGCTGGCACAGTAAGTTCACTTCAGCTCTATCTTGAATTCTTTGTACCCTGTAAAACTTCTAAGAAGATTACTTTATTCTATTATGTTTTTTATTGAGAGAAAAACTTGCTATCACTACAAAATTGCAAAACTAGTTTTTAAGTAATCTATTAGATTATCCTGGTGAGCCTTAAATTTCTCTCCTTCTGTAAGACACTTGTCATGATTAACTGGGGTCCAGGTTTTGGCAACTATGAGTTGCATGTTGCAACTTGGGATTATTTAGCAAATTTGTAGATATGTTCTGGTTTGAAAGAGTTTCAATGTATGATATGCTACCATCCAATTAAACTATAGTATGGTTTCGAAGCGGTACCTTAAATGCAGGTCTTCCTCTACATGTTTGTTAATACTTCAAAAAAATAAAATAAAAATACTGTGAACCTGATGATGCCCCTCCTCCCCAACTGTGAAAATACTTCCATCTTCAAAATAATTTATGTTCAGACATTTTCAATGTATTAGCCCAGATATAGTAAGCCTAAATAAGTTAATGTCTCCAGCTCATCAGTAATTTCTTTGTGATATAGAAAGTCAGATACGTTCATCCATATCTTTGCAGGTTGAAGTTTTCTTCAGTGCATCTACCTGCGTGTAATTATGTTCCTTTCCTTTTCAGCCCGAGTGGATGGCTCCTGAATTCCTTCGTGCGGAGCCTTCAAATGAGAAATCCGATGTTTATAGCTTTGGCGTGATCTTATGGGAGCTTGTAACCATGCAGCAACCCTGGAATGGACTCAGCCCAGCTCAGGTACTACTTAGCAAGCCTTATGATACATCTTTCTGTTAGATTCTCTAATGTTTACCTTGATAAAGGAATGAAATCCCTTGACAGGGACTCAAAACTTTACCACCCCCATTATCTTTTTCTTGGATCCCACTGTTTGACACTACAACCTTACAGGTGGTTGGAGCTGTTGCTTTCCAGAACAGACGGCTTGCTATACCACAGAATACATCTCCTGCCTTGGCATCTCTTATGGAATCTTGCTGGGCCGAGTAAGAATGCTAAAACTCTTTCTAGACCAAAACTATTTACTATCCATCTGTATTCTGGTTGACATGAAAAAGTTCCATAATTTTACCATTAATACAATTCTTAAATTGCATTTTTCTTAAAGAAACAACATATGAATAAATTAAGTGCAACGGAAATGTAAATATTAAGATAAAAAATCTAGGAGGGACAAGATACGAGTAGGGACTAGGTAACTAACTAGTATGAAATAAGGGATATGCCTGTCAGGGAAGCGTTCATTAACCTAGAAAGTAAAGCAATCAAGAAGTTCTGATTCACAATGCTGATTGCTAGCATTTTGGATCAATCTACCTTACTACCATTCTTTCATTTCTCCAGTTGATGGGAATGGGACATGCTAAGGAAGGCATTTCTAGCATTGTTAAACCGACCCAGATAGTTTGGTCAAAGTCCAGAGGGACCACTGTCCGTGTCAAGGCCTGGTTGTATGGGAAGGTAAATATACTGTTAGCATTAGCAAGCAATGGCAGGGCTGTCAGCAACATGAAATTATTGCTACCAACATTCTTGTATGAGCCTTCGCCCATCGGTAGAGTTGCCGCCTTGTGACCATGTGATCATGGGTTCGAGTCGCAGAAATAGCCTTTTGCAAAGTAAGGTAAGGCAAAGTACAATAAACTTACAAAGTAGTCCAATCCTTTCCTGAAACCCCACACAGGCAGGAGCTTTGTGCACTAGACTGTTCTATTTTAACATTCTTGTACAGCCTCCCTATTAAACACGGTCCCTTCTATTGTAATTTCTTGGTTTGGAGTGTGAATTAGGAAGTAGACCATGTTATGCTATGATTATTTTAATGGCTAGTCATGAAAGTAGCTTGTCGTAGGGTCAAATACGTTTGTATTTGTTCATAGAACTTGCTCAACTCATCTTATATAAAACTTGCGCGTTTTGTTTGCTCTTTTGGGTTATATGAACTTTTTTCTTTGACAGCGACCCGGTGCAGCGACCATCATTTGCTAATATTGTGGAAGCACTGAAAAAGTTGCTGAAGTCTCCAGTACAGTTGATACAAATGGGGGATACGTAGAGAAGAAGTCCCGGTCTGCCAGATCTGTCGCATATGCTCCCCGTGAATGCCTCCATCCGGTGGGTTATATCAAGAAATGGTTGCCTAGCACTCCAACAATCAAGCTCTAATTCACTGCAAATTTTTTCTTCCAAAAAAAAAAGAAAAAGAAAAGAAATTCTGCGTGCAGTAGCTGGCTGAGGAGTTTGGGGTACTTGGTGGTTTATCTTACTGCTTTTAACTCATTCTGAAATGTGTATAACTCGGCATTTCACCCGAAATCCAGTAATTGTAAATGCAGAGGGGAAGAATCTGTATCTCCGTTGGTTTTTTAATTAAGGAGAAGATCGGTCCCTTCCAATGCCATCAGCAGCAGCAGCAGCTTATTTGTCGTTCTGATGCAAAGGGAAAGCCTGATGTTATAATAAGTTTCGTTCTGCTTGCTTCATCTATCTTCCATCCTTAAATGCCAGACTTCTGGATCATATATATATATACAAAGCTTACTTCAGTTCCGCTTGCTTCATCTATTATTTCTTCAACTGTGTCTGTACGCTTCTGTCATCACTCATCAGCATATAGGATACGATTGGCGGATTTAAGAGTGTCCTTTTAAGGTTTTTCAATAAAAAGAGCATCAATAATTTCTGTAATGTTTTTGTCGAATGCGCGGCAGTAAATGGATCAGCCATTAAGTTTATTTTGTTGTATCCGTGGGCCTTGGCATGGCATGGCCATATTAATGAGGTTTGAGGCGGTGACATATTGCGTTTGTTCTTATTGAGTGCTTGCAAGTTGTAACGTCGGTCGTCAGCTAAAATGTTAGCCGAGAGAGACGTGATTTTGTTGCGGCTACTTAGTCCTACTTATTCGATTGCATAATTCTCCTGTACTGTTAAAAAAGAGAGAACGACTAACCTCCGTGCTGACAAATACTGATCTATAAATTCTGAATAGTTTTTTTTTTTTTTTTTTTTTTGACAATATTTCATTTGATTGTTAGGCAAGCTTCTCTCAAGAAGTGATTGAACAATCAAAGTAGCGCTTCCTAATTTTCATAAGAAAAAAATAAAAGGAAAGTGGGGCATGTATTCAATGTGGCATTTTCGTTTGACAGTCTTCGTCTACTCATGGTTGGAGGTAATATTTTTTTTGGTTTCATACCACATGCCCTCTGGATATGGGATTAATTCTTGTTCAAGGCAAAATGGTAAACTTCTTCCAACGAAAATGCCTTCAAAAATCAAATACTAAAACTTTTATACATAGACGACCTTGAAACTTAACCCACTTCTAATGAGCCAACCACTCAGTGCTAGTTGGAGGTAATATTGCCATATAGGTAAGAACTCGATCCAAACGTCAAGCCTTGCTAGTTTCTTGGATCTTTCTATAGACCTAGGGCACAAACCCACCAGAAATTGGTTGATATTTTTGGTTTGGGCTCAAGACCAAAAATTACTAATGCTTCATATCTATAAAAAAATTTCCTCGATGGATTTCTATAGCACTACTCTCATGTATAAGCTTTGTGACAATTCCCTCACAGCGATCTGATAGCGCCCTCATTTGAATTGTCTAACATAATCTGACTCTAGTAATTAAGATGCACAAATATCAACGCAATTTTTTATCCACAAGTCGGACAACTATTTGGAATAGTTTGACATAATATCCCAACTACCACTAGAGGTGCCATTGAGATTCGTTAGAATGGCAATTTTGTAATCAGTAAGTCAATCAAAAGGACAGGTCAACACCTGTTATAAATCTCCCTATTCTACAAGGGACAATGGTGTGATGAATTTTCTTAAACATCTCTACAAGATTGAAGCTCTTATTCGATGGCTAACAATATAACCTAATCACAAGAAAGGAGTGTCATAAAGGGGAACAAGCCTGGGCAGTAAAACTTCTATAAGAATATCTAACTCAGAAGCAAAGTTTAGTTAATAAACTACTAAATGTAGGCGTGCAATATCATAAGCATTCACAGAGGGCAGAAACATGGAGATGTATTCATCTATCAAAAATTTGATCAGTGTACAGCTTTGCTGTCGAGCCATATAAGTTTAGGAAGTACCTTTATGAGCAAAAAGCTAAATTTCTCATCACTAACTGCATTACCTACAACATCTAGTTGTGTTAGTTGCATTCCTTTGAAAATCAAAACAGCTTCCCAATAGTCTATTTTGACATCATCAGTCACATATTCATCAACACTGTCATCATCTCCTACTGTACGACACAAAGGAGAAGAGCACAAATACCTTGTTGTGTCGACGGGGTGAGAGCCAATCTCATTGTAGGAGATATCCAATACTTTCAATGAATTTAACAGTCTCAAAGGCTTGAGTGCAGTGAAACTACTGAATTTATTATGACTCAGATTTAGGCAAGTGAGTAGTTGTAATGTCTCCAAACCTGCAGAAAAAAAAAGAAAAACAAAACAAGAAAAAAAGAAGAAGAGGATAAGTTGAAGACATGGACAGCCATCCTTCCAATTGATACACACAGATGCTTAGGAAGTTTTAGCATACATGATCAAGATGTTAAAAACTGTGAAGTGACTCTGATTCATAGGTCAGAGGCAACCCTGTTGCCAAAACTAAGCTTAACCAATAATTTAAATGGATTTTATCCAATTAGCAAGACAAGTTAAATGACTACTCTTAGCGAATAGGACTGAAAACGCTAGAAGTATCTGGGAAGATTGGACATATCATAAGATAAAGAACATACAAAAAGTTGGTGGATACCAGCATATACTTGCAGTGAAGCAGCAATTATGATGTTTGGCAAGGGAAAAACTAATCAAAGAATTCAGAAAACTCTATTGAAGTGAGTTAACAAAGCCTTGTCATGAATCAGAACAACTAATTGAAAGCACCATATAACATATAAAATAGAAGATAGATCATATGGGGGTGGGGTGGAAAATTGGATTAATGGAAAAAAAAATGGTTATGCACTCTCCAAGAATCTGGAGAAGTGGCGTAATGATATCACCCGATGACCCAAAGAGCTTGACCAATCCGATACCCACCCAATTGGGTTTGGGCAGGTTTAAAAATTGGGGTTGGGTTGGTGGGGTTATTAACACAAAATTGAGAAAACACCTGAAAGGTCGTGCCAAATGTCAAGTTCCAAATATAATTTACCAACACATATTTAATGTTATATATATGCAAAATTATGAATTAAATGTATACATATGAAATATAATCAACAGACATATTTTTCAAAAAACAAATTGGAACCTTTCACAAGGTTCCTATGCACAGCTCTTAAGGTGAGAGCTCATGGGAGAAGCGCCACTTTAGTCCTGCATAAGGGACGAGGAAGAGGGCATGGCCTCCCCTTGCATAAAGGGGAAAGCCCTTCCTCTTGTATTCTTTGGTCACTTTCTATCTTTACATAATTATTGGTACCAAAACTGCTCGAGGAAATGCAAAAAGTTCTCTGAAGATTAAATACAAAGGCTGTGCTTGGTTTGTGATTCAAAAATAAGGATGCAATCTGAAAACAAAATTTCTGACAACTTTTTATTATTTTCTGAAAACAGGTTGTTTTTTAAGTGAACTCTTTAAAAACTGTTTTTGAATTCGGACAACGAAACATTTTTTGTGTTTTTCGATTTTTGTATTGAAAAAAAAATTATTCATATAATGAACTAAAGGGGCCTAAGGTTTTTCTAAAAAACTTCACAGTTTTAATACTAAATTTGTTAGGGCATTAAACAACATGTATCATACACGACCTCCAACAGTCCCAAATTGATGCATCAGTCGGGTGAAAAAATTTTACAACATTGTCAGATTAATTTTGGGTGGTAAATTTTAACGCCTGACAAGATTGGGTCAGATGGTAATTTGGTCCAAAACCAATCTGATCCGGCCCAACACACATGCCAAGGAGAAGAAAGTGTTAACCTTGAAGCATATAGATCTTATTAACAACTAGAAGTTAATTTGCACCCTATATTGGGAAAAAAAAAAAGAAAACTCGTGCAGAAGTTAATTTCCAGGATTTCTTAGAGGCGATGGATCTCTAAAGCTACATAAATAGTGCATCCAATTTTGTTACACACATGATCTTCAGATCATTGTAACATATGAAAGTGCAGAAATTACATGCTACGATTTCCACAATGAACAGCTATCTTAAAAATTCATCAAGATATTACTGCATTCATGCTACACAATCATGCAAAGAATGTATTCCACATTTGTGAAACCATTGTAGGCAAGTAATAGAAAGATATTGTCATTTCTACACAAATCAGGGAGGAAAGAGGTTTGAAATGGAAGAAGGCCCCAGAAGTTCCAATCAATCAGATACCCACATCATATTAGTAAAAGAGTTTACCTTCAATTGATTTAAGTTCATTGTGTCTGAGATCAAGCATTTGAACCCACAGTAAATGCTCAAGCAATCCAAGCCGAGATAATGATAAATTGTTAAGCCGCAGGCAGACGGTATTGTGGGGAAGTGAATAAGTTGACTCTCCATAGTACCAGCAATGTTTTTCCAGTGACTTTGTATTGGACACGACCTGCCAAAATTACTCAACTAGTATATTATGATTGCCATATTTAACAAATTTACAAGTAATCAATTGCACACTTCACTATGCTCCTAATTTTTATTCCTCCCAAACCCACAAAAAATTCAAGTATATGTAAGAAAATCTGAACTGAGAGAGAACTCAAGTTGCCTACTCAGCTCTGTACTTAACCATAGCTGCTGCTTATTGCAGACCCATGAACCACATCATAGTTCCAGAGAGTTGAACCATCAAACAAGAGCTAACTGAATGCCTATTAGTTAAAGAGCCTAAGCATGTTCTAGACTTCTAAGCAGTGATATATTTATTTACTTATTGTCTCCATTTAATATTAAAGAAATAAACAGTGACTGATTTGTGAATTGTAATTTTACTCAACAAAGCCTTTCCCACAACATGGGATTTGTTGTATAAATCTGCTTCTTACCCTTTATCAAGGGCCAAGCTAATCTTTATTATGGAATGAGAATTTTTCAAACTTCTCCAGGTTCTTATTGACTTATTTTTAATTATCAAGATCAAATTACAAATTAAATGTAAATGAAAAATATAGAAGATCCATTAAAGTTAAGAAAAAAATTAAAATAATTTCCAAACTCCAATAAAAACATTCTTTATGAGTTTTACCTAGATGCTTATGGATACAGTAGTGAGTTGAACGGTTACAAAATTTACACTAAAAAAATTGAAGATTCAATGAAGATGTTTGCGTCCAGTTTAAAGCATCCAGATAAACAGATAAGTATACAGCAAGTAAACAAAAAATTAACGACAACAAATAAATAAAATTGTAAGATAGTGCATGTATAAGAACAAATTATGAAACACCTGCTCCATTAGGACTACACTGCACTCATCCTTGTAGTATCTCAAATGTGATGGGTCCAACTTCATCAAGTCACCAAAGAGTTCTAGAACTTCCTCAGAATTGACCTTCTTATCGACAGATGGACTGTTGTATGACATTATTGCATCATGGGCCATCAACAGTCTAGCAAGTGTAAGCTTTCCAATTTTACTGCAACAAAATATTGAAAAGACAAAACAAAAATAAATAATAAAAGAAAAGAAAGAAATTGTATAGAATAAAAACAGATAATAAGATCTTTTCTGGTAGGCCTCAGATCCTTAAGATAAAACATAAAATGACAGCAAGCTATGCCTGCAGCAGAAGATTTCAAATCCACTCACAGAAACATGGATGAAACCTGCCTTTTAAGATTGAGCCTACTATCTCCACAAGGAGAGGATTCAGAAAACCAACAGATTTATAAGTATTTAGAACCAACTTTATTGAAACAAGTAAAGAT
The DNA here is from genome assembly GCA_035771175.1 of Paratinospora sagittata. Classification (NCBI taxonomy): domain Eukaryota; kingdom Viridiplantae; phylum Streptophyta; class Magnoliopsida; order Ranunculales; family Menispermaceae; genus Paratinospora; species Paratinospora sagittata. The sequence continues at coordinate 35,971,119 of CM069594.1, forward strand.
ACCAGGGTATTTCCAACAACAATTCCCGAAAGAGTGCAATCTCATAAGTTATAGTCTCTATTTGCCACTTCAAAGCTGCTGGCTCGTTGTCATTGCTGATGGTTAGATTATTAAGAGATAAAACACATGTACTGAAATTCTCAAGCACTGCATTTCTGTTAAAACTTTCATCTTTCCAGGACACCATCTTTATACAAGTATCTCCTTCAGAATGTTCAGAATCTACAGTCTGTAAACGCACTGTAAATGTAAACTGGGAAGGAAAGCTGTAGCTGGAACCAGTGGAAGAAATGATACCCTGCGTGTGTCCAAGGCTAACCTCAACAGGATAAGTTTCAAAGGAATTGATATTAAGATCAGGAAATTTCAGATATGTCATCCAAGCTTGGGCCTTTCCTGAATGGCTTACTGATAGTGGCTTCCATATAAGATCTTCATTCTTACAGAACATGTACCTAATAGTTACAGCGCAAGAGTTCACACCTCCAACGGCTTGGTTGAAATAAAGAATCAATGGAAATGCTCCATCATTAGAACAGAAACTTGAGAATGGAGAAAATAAATCACCAGTCAAGTTTCTGTCTAAAGACACAACAAGATCTGAGCCATGAACAGGCCATGAAGACATCAATACAGGAGCATCTGATGTAACTGTCTGGTCAAGAAGCCAAAGATGATAAAACCACCCACTCTGGTCATCCGGGTCTGTAAAAAGAGCTTGATGCACAAGCTCGTACTCTTCTGTCAAAACTTTATTTTTCAAATCAAATCCCTCAGCCTTTTGCTTCTGCAAACGAGACAAAATGACACTACAAAAAAACAATCAGTAAGAAAATCATCAAGAACAAAAGATAAAACAAAAGGCGCGTCAGTGAAAGCAACAAAAACATCAGGGGAGCAAAACATGCATTTTAGTTTTAACGTCAAATTGATGATATCAAAATATTTTATGTTGGAAGTAAATGCAAAGTAGATAATGTCAGGGACATTGATGATATATAGTATATTTCTCTAATAAAGATAAATAATTTTGGAGGTCGTGACTTACCTTTGGGGAGGGGGAGGGGAAGAGGTGATTTGCAGCCTACCTAATGCTTACATATTCCAGAAGTTGCCATATTATGGTTCTATTGGGGGGGGGGGGGGGGGGGGTGTAACCCAACAGAAAAAACCAGATTTTTCTCATACGGTCATACCTACGGTTGTGCCAAGCAGAATAGTTACTCAAATTCGTATCTATCATATCTGTTGTGTACTTTAGTTCCGCCTCTGCAGGTACATTCTTCAACTCTGCAACAAATCTGCAAGTAAAAGGTCACAAAATAGACAAACAAGAAGAAGCTCCGTAGTGCAATCAACTCAAAAAAAAAAAAAATCAGAATTATTGTGTTATAACTCAGCTGATTATCACCTTCGGTAATTCCATGCATGGAAATTTCGAGGATCAGCCTTCTGGAACTTATCTAATAACCAAAATTCATGATCCATTGATGAATATCCCTTGCTCAAAACCCATTTCCTGTGATGCCATGCTCCATAGGACTTAAAGTTCCGTCTTAATGCACTCTCCACCTACACGATCTATGACATCAGAACAATGGTTCGAAGAATAGAAACAGAAAACTCTTTTTGTTCATATCATGGACATTGATAGGAACTTACCACACTAAGTTCTTCATTTAGAATTGATTTGATGGAGTCAGTATCTGTCTCAGAGAGGAGAATATGTTGAACTGCATGTTTTCTATAGTTCCAAGCAGTGTAGAATTCAGGATTCAATTCTAGAAGCTTTGAGCTGATTTCCAAGGCTTCCTTGGCATAACTGAAATCCAAATTTGCAGTGAGAACAAAAAATAGTTTGGATAATCAAAATGATAAATTGATGGAAAGAATTATCCAAATAAAATAATAAGAAAAGAATTGATTGAAGAGAAAATTTACATCTTGTTTTGGTGGTTATGGAGGAGTTGCGATTGGAGCGAACGTAGCTTAGCAGCTTTTTCTATTGAAGCAGCATCTTCCTCTGGCTTTGCTGGTTTGCGAGGTCTGCCGTGCATCTCCTCCTTTTTCTACTCACACAAACACTTCTTCTAAGAGAAATATTAACAAACCTATGTGACCATCTAAGATGGAGTTTCAATGCACTATGTAAAAAACTATCTTAGTACTTCTCTAATATCTCTGCCGGAAGGAAGTTGCTGAAATCAAATTGAAATCGAGGATACGTACATTTAGAAGCAGAAAAAAAAATACTAATCCTATGGATAAAACAACAATCAAATGATCTGTTTGTGCCTTATGAAAAGGACTGTTTCCAATCTAAGGCATCAGTGAATTCAACATTTTGTAATTTTTCACCTAAACTAAATTTTAAGTTCTCCAAGAGGAAACAAAGAACAAATTAATAACAGATACACAGAAACTGCTTTACAAAATCAGATCATATTAAAGATTAAACAAAATCAATTTCTCCTCAAATTCAGCAAACCTGATCACATAAAAGAAATTAACCAAAGCAGTTTGACTGAGAAATTTACCATTCCCACTCGTATTGCAAGTGAACCGACTCCAAATCAGATCATACAAATAACAATAATCGCCTAAAAAAAACTAATTCATTCCAAAAAAAAAAATTACCAAACCAGATCGTAGAGCAAAAATTAACTAAAAAAGATAAAACACTGCAAATATTCACTGAATCAGATAGATCCTAGAAGAAAAACAATAAAAATAACAAAACATTTCAAGAATTTAGCAAAGCAGATCAAATGACGGACATACCTGTGCTTGCTTAGGGATTAAGATTCACCGAAAGATAGAGACAGAGACGGAGAGACGAAGAAAATCAAGAGAGATTTAAATAGATGAGCTCATTAGAGTGGTAAGATTAAGATCGAACTGCTTCGTTGTTCTTGTGGAGAATAATCTCAGAGCTCCGAGAGCAGACTGCAGAAGAGCAGCTGGAGACCTTAAGAAAAAGGCTCGTAAAGGTCACGAATGAGAGAGAAAAACCCAACCAAAGAAGCAAATTATATACCAAACCATTTTTTCTCAGTTCTATTTTCACCGCTGTGTGCTTAGGAATGCTAATTAACTCACCAAAAAAAATTCAAGATTTTACTCGCACATGAATTAATTAATTTTTTTCAACCCATACGAGCATACGTCAACAATGAAATAAAAATTGCTTAAAAAAACAAAGAGAATTTGAAATTGATTCTTAGTAAATTATATATGAAATTGATTCTTAGTAAATTATATATGAAATTGATTAATAAAATATTATATTAATGATATAAAATTAAAATTTTTATGTAAAAATATTTAACTATTTAGATAGATTAAATTAATCATACACTAAAGCAAACTATTTTCAAAAATTAATTAATAAACATTAAGACTAAAATATTTTTATCAATCGATTTCATATATGGTTTTGCATGAATCAACTTCCGTTATTACTTCCTGCGTTTTCTTAATAATAATAAAAAAAAAACCAAACATAACCTTCCAAAACCACTATTGTTGAACAGTGCAATGGAACTTCTTCTTCATGGACATTATTAAATCATCAATAACTGTCTCACTTAGCTGTTACGTTTTGTCAAATTATGTAGCTATACCTTATTTGAATTGATCCCATAAATCTTCCTTTAGATTCATCACCTGCTTCAGAAAATGTTGTATACATAATGTCGTGTAGAAAAAACTTTGTTAATTTAAGTATAAATAACTCTTCATCTTCTTGTAGGCAAAAACAAAAGACAAGTAATCAACAAGTGATTGGCTCATTAAAAGCGATCCGAGTCCCAAAGTCGGTGTTGTATAGAAGTTTCAAGATTTTATTCTTGAAGACACTCTAGTTAAGAGAGATCTATCATTTTGTTCTTGCCTTAAATGAGAACTAATCTCCTACCCGAAGGGTGTGGGGATAAAAAAAAAAAAAAAAAAACATAAGACATGGTAAATCAATGCAATGTTCAACAACATCAACTTCCTAACTTGGAACCTTTGAAGAAGTTACCACAACACAATACAGTTAAATTATATATGAGTCACATCAGCCAAAAAATATTGGTGATGAAATTTGTGACCCTGGTGCTACAATCCAACTCAAATCAACAGTAAAAATGCAAGAGAACTCATGATGGAAGAGAGAACCCAAGGGCCTATAATCCAAGCAGCAACAAAATCAGCGCCATCAAAATGATTTTAAAGAAATAATCAGAATCCCCCAATTCTTTTCTTCTCAAGCATGACATTCTGACTGTTGATACCGACTCCCCAATATTTCAGACCTTAAAGAATTAGTGAATTGGGGTGTAAAACCCCAGCTGGGTCAGTGTGCTTCTTGAGATACTTGAACTTCCATTTCGACTCTGTGTACAACAAGCTCACCTTCACCAACCTTTCTGCCATCTTCAATTTGGTTCAAACCATCTCCGTTATCTTTGGAGCACAGCTCTTCACCACCCATCGCAATTTCATCCTCTGCCGCACCAATTTGAGTCACCCCGGACAAATTTCCTATATTAGAAGTTACTTGCTCGTTTTGGCCAGAGTTCAAAGACATTTCACCATTTTGAGAGGAGATACCATTTGTTCCCATTGGTACATCTTGGTTTATTTCTGGTTTATTTTGAGCTTCTTCTTTCGTGTCCAACATGGAAGAGTTCTCCCAGTTATCGACATCCTGTTCTGTTGCAGTATTGTTTGCTTGGTCATCTTTGTTTCTTTGGAGTTGCTTCTTATTAGACCATTTTTTCTTAAAACCAGCCTTCTTTGGTTTGAGAGGTTTTGCTGTTTCTGCCCGTGGAGTTTCTGGTTCAGCTCCCTTCTTTTTGCATGGTTGAACTGTGAGCTGGGAGGTGCCTCTCAGTTTTGCTTCAGAAGCATTTAACCGGATCGCCAAGAGAGCGGTTCGAGCAGCTTTAATCTCTGCTTCTTTTTTCGTTTTTGCAGCGGCTCCAATATAGTGAATGCCACCAATCTCTATGGTACAAGAGAAATGTGGTGTTTTACCTTGTGTCTCATACTTGCGGCACACATAAGATGGAATGGCGTAATTCATCTTCTGTGCATATTCCTGGAGTAGATTTTTGCATAAACCTGTTTCGTGCTGCACAAATAGAAAAAGGGAAAGACAAGATTGAGCATTCAGGAATACTACATTATAGTTTTTAGTTGTAGGATACCATTAGCTATATTATTTGTCTAGAAAACAGAAGCAGAACCACGTAAAAACACAGTAAACATCCACACGATTATCTTTCTATTGAGCCAGGATGAGAGATGGATTCGTTCACATTCAAACAAAATGAACATACCACTGGATGAGAGATGGACTCATTCACATTCCCTGATTTTAATATTTCCATAAGAGCAATTTCTGCAGCTGATTGCTCTGCTGCCTTACGGTTAAAGAATCCAGGAAGTGAATCATATCTAACATTGTCTACGATGACCGTGGACCTGAAGCAAGGTTCGTGGGAAGGACCTTCCTTCAATGTTTCATACACAGGAGTTGGAAGTCCTGCCTTTTGGGCATATTCTTGTAGCCGGCTCTTAAACACATAGCAATTTGATACCCCTGTTAGCTTTGAAGTAAAATATGTGAGTATTGTTGGTATTTGATAACGTATAAAATCAAAGATACATTGAATAGAGAATACCAACAAGTGAAGCAATTATTCAACACTGTAAAACTTATTTGTTGTCAACATGAAATGACCTGCACAACTATATCACTGCATAAAATATATTTACCAAAACTAAAAGAATTCAACACACAGAAAAACCACTGTCTTGGAGTCGCCATTTGCAAATTTCCACCACGTCAAAACATGGCATGGAGACTCCATTGGAAGACTACATTGCTATTCTTAATATTATTATATTTTCCACCTATGCTTTACTGTTTCATGGGACGTGATTGTTAGAAGTTAGGCAAACAAGGCTTCCTTCTGATGAAATTTTGGAGAGAATGGGTAGGGCATAATTTTACATAATAGACTTGAACAAAACTGTGATTATCAAATTTGCGTAAGCAATTCTCAAATAAACTCAACAAAGCCTTTTCCTAACTACATGGGTCAACAACATAAATTTGTTGCCTCCACTCTACTCTATCAAGATTCAAGAGATAAGTCTACGAGTATATTACAAGTAGCTATATCTTTTTTTGTTAAATTTTCTTTATTCATATTATTTTGGGTTTTCATTTTCCTCTATCATTAAATACTCAATCTGCTACTCCTGCTAACTAGCTCATCTAATGGTCTTCATCACATGTTCAAACCCTCTTAATCCATTTTCTCTCATTTTATTTCCAATTGGGCTAACCATATCACTTCTTGAATATGTTTCTAATATTTTCTTTTAACGTTTTACCATATATCCATCTTAACATTTTCATTTCGTTCCATAAAGCACGGTCGACCTAATTGCGGTCTTACAAAAAATTTCTTTCAACTTCAAAGACTACGTCAATCATATAATACCCCATAAGTATTCCTCCACAAAACTCATCTCGCTTTAATTCTATGGCTTACATCATATCCTATTTCCCTCTCCTGATGAATCGTTGAGTTAATTTACCCTAAGCTTTCACTCCTAGATATCTCATGGCTTTTAATCTTCACCATCTTTCCACAAATATTGCATTTAATGTAGTCAATATTAGTTTTACTAATCTTGGACCCTCTAGATTCTAAAGTCTCTCTACAAACGTCTAATTTGGCATTGACTCCTGATTCAGTTTTATCACTTAACAATATCATATATCATGGTATCATGGAACATCCTCTTGAATATCTTTAGTCAATTTATCCATAACTAGTGCAATCATGCAAGCAATTCTTTCCCAAAATTACAAAATCCTTATTTTCAAACACTATTGATGCTTCAAATAAAGTTCCAAAACATTAAGGGCCCGGGTACATATTCACCGCGGCATGCTGATCCGCAATTACTGGCGATTCCAACTTCATGTTCCCGAGTTGCAGAGAACAATCCGATTTCCACTTCTTTCTCTAAAAAGGTCTTCTATTTTCCTTATTAGCCAAATATTCAATGCAAATCAAAGAGGGTGATTGCCCAAATAAAATATGTTAGATGGAAAATCCCTATAAATTCCAGCTATGCAACATATCCACAAGAAAACTACAAATATGAATGACAAATAAAGTCCCCATGAAAAAAATCCTAAGAAATTTTTGAAGAGTTTGCAGTAATGCACAAATCAACAATGTCCGGATCCAGAACATGGTCAAAATAGTTTGCAAGGGAGAACATGAAAACAAAGGTAACAACTTTGCTGGGATTTCTTTTCGACATCCAATTCCTTTTTAAGGAACAAGCACCTCCTAGTCATTTCTGTTTAAATTGCAAACAAATATCGCAAGGGAGGCCCTTGTCTCAATGAATATGAAGTCATTCACAAGGTGCTTCTTTTAAGTTAGCTAGAACCAAGGAGCTAGTAAATCCCGTCTCAAGGATTGCAAACTGCCCATCGTTATCCCTAAGCCAACATCATTTTTTTGTTAGACCTGAATATACTTCCATAGAACTTATTTCTCATCAAGAGGAGATAGTAAATTCCTAAACAATTGGTCACCTGTCCATCTATTGTCCATAAGCCAAGGTCATTTTCATAAATCCTATATTCACAGAGTTTTTTTTTACTTGCTCTTGAAATAAGAGCTATTGATAAAGCTTCAATCACATAAAAGAATATATGGGTATTAATGTTTCTTAAAGCTCTTACTTTTTAGTATATGGACTGGCGTCAAGGTAGCTCCATTATGATTTGGAGGTCACAAGTTAAAAGAAAGGAAACAAAATCTTTGTAAAGTATGGGTAACATTGCATAAAAAGACCCTCCTTCAAAACCAGCAATGGTGGGGATCTCTGTGCATTAGTTATGCTTTGGTCGGTTTAACATAGATTCATAGAGATTAGTCAAGGGATATTTTATACTTTACCTACAAATTCCATTGTCGATGAATCGAAGATTTAAGCAAAGAAAAAAAAGAAAAAAAAACTTAAAAAGAAAATGAAAATAAAGAAAAACAAAATCTAAAGACTCTACCAGTAGAGAATATTAAATATATGTGTATATTAAAAAGCAAAAAAGAAGCTTTAAAAGAACGCCAATCATATACTACTTCCACGACAGAACATCCGCTCACACCATTCGGACTACACATAAAATAAAATAAAAAGACATTTATACAAACATGTGGCGTGCGACCACATTTCAACTTTACACAACGCAAAAATTAGGTGCTTTCATTCCAACATTTGAACAAAACCCAGTTCGCAAAAATCAAGATTCAGTAATATTCCAATCAACAAAAGAACCAAAACCCATTTTAATTTACCGATAAATAAAGAACTCTCGATCATAACAGGACATAAAAATTAAGCCTAAAAAGTACCGACCAAGTGAAAACGAAGCACAAGAACTGTGTGACTCCCAAGCAAATATGCAAGAAAACAAAAAACGGGTCCGAGAATAACGATTGAAATGGCTGTTTCGAGATTGATCGGACGTCGGAGAACTCACCGGAGAAACCATTCGTGATCGACATGTTTATCTCGGTGCCGGAGTAGCCGAACTGGGCTCTTCTATTTCGCTCCTTTTGAACCTGAGTACTAAAACCTCACCGCTTGAGCAGCTCTAGTAGTAATGGCCTTTCAGGTGGAAACGCTAGCATGCGCGGGGTGCGTATGTCACTCCCAGGTGCGTATTATTGGTATTGCCCCCGCGAGGGTGGATTTATTATTTAAAATTTGTCTCAATTTTTTTTCACTGATTATTTATCTCAAATTAAGTGGAGTGTTTTTTGGGAATTAGCATGTTTTTATTATTTGATAAAATGAATTATTGAGTTATAGAGAAAGTAGAAATAAATTAGCTGAGAAAAAATAATAAATTATCATAACATAATGTTAAGTTTTACACTTGTAGGATTACTTATTAGTGCTTTAAAAGCTATTTATAATAAGCCAATTTTTTTTTTTTTTTGGCAAGACAACCAAATTTATCATTCCTAAACTTTATTTGTTTGTCCTATAGAAGAGTTATTTGCCTATGCTTTTTTATTTTTATAGAAGTATAAAAAGAATTTGACAATATTGTTTCGTCCCGATGTATAGCCCGCCACACAATGACGTAACAGCTCAGTAGTTACTCGATTTGCGAAATCAACCTATATGAGGTTTGAGGTTCGAATCCGGAAGAGTTCCTGAACTATTCATGAATAGTGTGAATAAATAATCCCAGGATACGAGACGTTCTTGTGTGACGGACTGTACACCATGATGAAACAATATTATAGGATCATAGTAGCTGGGTACGTTCAATGAGGTATCCATCACATTCGCGGTATGCGATATTTAGTAAAAGATCGGAGTGGACATTTAAATAGTATTTGGTTGAGTATTCAAAAGCATTTTTTTTTATTTTCAAGGTACCCAATTAGATTTTGTTATTTCTCGAATTTTTACTTTTTTTACGAGAGAATAGTAGAAAAAGTATTTTTTTTATTTTTTTCATTTATTATTTAAAAATAAAAAATAATTTTTAAATTATAAATCAAACCCACCCTTAAATACGAGGTCAAGCGTAATGAGAAGATAACGTGCAGGACAAAGTTGTAATGTAAAGCAACAAACAAATACTACAAGAAAGTGGGTAATTGTGGCAAAGTATTTGTGACGCCCAAAGAAACTGCTACAAAAAAGTTTTTAATGGCAGGCATTCTCTCGTCACAAATACTAAAGTCAAGAACGCATTAACCAACATTTATAAAAATATTAGTGCAATGGACAAGCTGCCATAAATAAGGTAAAGCCGCCACAAATATGCTTAAAATTAAAACATATAGTCGAGCACTACGGATTTTGAGAAGGATTCAGAAGCGATCGGTATCTGCGATTAGCGCGAAAGAGCTTCGGTTGCGAACTCGTCACCGGTGCCGGCATCGCCACAGCTCTCTGCTTCTTTGTTCTTCGCCTCCTCTGGCTGGCTTCGAGAACGAGATCGGAATCTATACTCATAACGCGTTCGCGGTCTGTCTGACGCCGATTTCGGTTGCAGAAAGGTGTTAAACAGTTGCTTCTTCCTCCATTGTTGATCCTTCGAGGTTAGCGTCGAATCATATCGCTCTATCTGTTGTTTTCTCTATTTTTTTTTTTGAAGTTCTTGATCGCATTATCTCGTAGTAGCTAGGGCATCGTGTAGATATGTTGGCGTTTTTGGTGGAAACGGACTTTATTGGTTGTTTGAAGAGATGAGATTTCCTTACTGTACGAGAAAACCCTAAAAATTGGTTTATTGTAGATTAGGATTGGGTCTTTTTGGTTTTTGAGGGTTTTTTTGTTTGACATGTGTGGGGTGGAATCAGCAGGATGTTTGTGTGCTAACTCAGACCTAAATTTCCTTCCATCGTCCCCCTTCTCCGTATATGAGGCGAAAACGCTGTTTGTCTCCCATCAATTGCACGATATATTTGAATAGAGGTTCAGTGTTTCCTTCTCTCTCTCGAACGCAGTGCAGGTGAGATTGTAAAACCTCTATTCAGTTTGTAAGAATCTGTAGAACTTTCTTGAAATCCAGAATGATTGTAGGTTTTTACAATCCAATCACTCAATGACAGAGTTAGAATTCTAGGAAAGGGCAAGAATTTGAGCTTTTTAGGCTGCTGAAATTGAACATGATTTTTACTCATGGATTTTGAGATTCTAAAAGTATAACTCTGGTTATAAAGTTAGTAGAATTTGCTCTGTATTTATTTTTTGTGTCTGTTAAGGGCTAGTCTTTCAATGCTTACTGCCAGAATCATGAAAAATATTGCCTTAATCTTCTGTGTTCGATTCTTGATTGGATCCTGTGCCATTTTATCTATTTTTTTAAAGAACCCCCTCTCAAATTCTGAAAATGTCTAAAATGCTTCTTTCGTTTATATATATAAAGAAAAAAATCTGAAAATGTTTTCTACTGTAACTCTGCCTACATGTAACTAAACCCTATCTTTTATTAGTAAATTGAATGCTTCTAAGTTCATTATTTTTTATTGATCTAACTCTGCCTATATGTAACTAAATCCATTATTTTATTAGTAAATTGAATTCTTCTAAGTTCATTATCTTTTATTGTTTGAATTCGTTGGCTTTCCATTCAGTACATGATAATTTTGGGATTCCTATTTAGGCATCATATTGCTCAAGAACAGAGTTAAACAATGCCCTGAGAGAGATGTTACTTGGTAATTGCAAACGTACAATCAAATTCATTTTAAGTTCACAGCAAAACAAACATGAATGGGCAAAAACCTTGTAATATTGGACAGAAATTTAAGATATTCTTAAAGCATATTATCACTGAAATAAAATATCGTCAATTTAGATATCAACAAACAACACTTAGTCAGTGGCTTTGGTAGAGGTTAAGGGGCTTAAATTATCAAACACATGTAATAATGGAGTGTGATTAATTAGACTTCTGTGTGGTGTTAAGAAGTTTGTCTGATTAGATTTTTGCATATAGGGCTTCACTTTGTGATCTAGGTTCAGATGTAGGGATTCACAGGTTAAAAGGATAGTTGCAATTAAATTTCAGTATTTTCAAAGCGCCAAGACGATGTCTAGGCGAGGCGAAGCCTAGACGTGGCCTAGGCGATAAGAAAAATATTTATATATAGGTTCCTAAATAATTAATTAATTATTTACAGGTCCCTGGACAGTGCATATACAAAATTATATATATCTAACTATATTCTATAATAAATGTTAAATTTTCATAAAATGATAAAAAAAATACTTCATATTAATTAAAATCATGTCCACAAAACATTAATTTATGCCATAATACATATTATCCAAAAGGTTCAAAAGTACAAAACTAAAATATCTATCGCCAGTGGGTCGTTGACGGTTGCTGGAGATTTTGACTGCGTTTCTTAGTTGGAGCAAATGGAAAGGATAGGCTTAGGAAGAGAAAGATACGAAGGTTTACTATAGAAAGGGGGCGTTTCTGTTTTTTAAGCTTTTTTTTTTTTTTAATTAGGGAGACCCCCCCTTAAACTTTTTAAATATTTGCACAAATCCCCACTGCCTGCTTAACACAGAGCCTAGGCGAAGCCTTGAAAACACTGTTAAATTCATTGAATCATAGGACAATTGAGAGCAAGCATGTTAGAAACAAGAGTTTTTTTTTTTTTGTTCATCTGATCAATGATCGAATAGATATAGGAGTTCTCATGTTTTGGACACTAGTTGTCCTCACACCATATTTAAGATTTGGAAATGTGTTTAAATGCTGAAACAAAGCACATTTACAATGAATAAGTGGTGGCCAAATTATGTTTATAAGTTAGAGAGAGGGGAGAGCAAGAGAGAGAATAAACTCCTCTATTATGTATTTGCAACAATTTTTTAATAAAAAACACAGTAAAAAAATGGAAGTAATAATACAAACAGATAACGAGGCAAACGAAAAGTAATATATATATATATATATATATATATATATATATATATATATATATATATATATATATATATATATATATAATAGAAAAATGCTAAGGAGATTGAAATCTCACACCAATTGCTACAAATCTGTTGTGTCAAGCATCCAAATCAGATTTGTAAGTTCATTGAAAAGTGTGTTGTTTTGATATATTAAAGTTAAAAGCTAATGTGGCAGTGATTTGTAGCAATTGGTGTAGTGTTTTCAATCCATGTAGCATTGCTCATATAAATATATACACTTGTTGCAAATTGGATACTGTCATGAGGTATCAAGCCACCTTGTGGAACCCACTAATCCCCATGTCACTGGCTAATCGACATTGATTGTGTAGACATCAAACCACATGAATCATGTTTGAAATTTATTGCCACCAAATAGTGTGTTACTTCTTCTAGTAGAATTTACGCTCATGTTAGGAAGATCTCTTGTGTGTTGTGTACCCATGACGTATTTGATAAACTACACCTCGCTTGTAACTCGAAGTCGTGATCCCTTGAAAACTCCCTCTAGCTCGTGCCATCTTGCCAAGGTGTCCTCGGCATAAAAACACTAAGGGTGCGTTTTGTAGGCGAGAAAATTGAAATTTTCTCAGAAAAATAGTGATTTTCTTGAGAAAATTCTATTTTTCAATATTTGGTTGACAAAAATGGTGAGAAAAAAATTTAAAAAGATTTTCTTAAGCCTACCATTTTCTCAACTAGGGGGGTGAGAAAATAAAATTTCACTAAATTTGAAGAAGTTACAGTTATATAATTGAATGACCAACTATGAGAAAAATTTCTCATATTCAACTAAACGAACATGAGAAGATTTTTTTTACTACATTTTCTTGAACTTAAGAAAAAAATTTTATGGTTGTTTGGTTAGACATGAGAAAATTTTTTCATGAATTTTTTTTTTCTCACACCTCTAATTGAGAAAATGGTGGGCCTGAAAAAATCTTTTAAATTTTTTTCTCAACTTTTTTGCCAATCAAACACTGGAAAATAAAATTTTCTCAAGAAAATTACTATTTTTCGGAGAAATTTCTCATTTTTTTACCTACCAAACACACCCTAAGTGTAAATAGGTAATAAATCAAAGTATAATAGCACTAAGTATGAATAGGTAATAAATCAAAGTAACCTCTTCTTGAACATCAAGACCAAACAAAATCGTATTTATAACAGACACTATAATAAATGTATTTTTATCACAATGTATCCAAAATTGAAAATAGAAAAAAGATGATATTTTTTTAATTAAATTTTGAATAAAGTGTGCAATACCTCATAAACTCTACATGCATGAGCGCGCGTGGTTTTTCTCAAGGGATTGTTTCGCTTCGAAGAAGTGGAGTTGATTCAGGAACGGGAAGAACCGATTAATCTAGTATTCTTCTTCAAAGAACAAGTACTATAAATTTGCAAAGATCGATAGCTTTGAAAGAAGAACATCAAAGTGATCTGAGGTAACCTAAAACATCTTCTCTTTCGCAATGTTTTCAACTTAATTCGAGTAGTTATAAAATTAACTGGCTAGGTTTTATTTTCTAGAGGAAATTGTCTCACTTTGCTTCTTTATTATTTTTAATTTGATTTAAATATGGGCATCAGTTAATCCGTTATGAGATTTTGGGTTTTTCTCTCTGTTTCCCCCCTTTTTTTTTGGATTGGATATAAATATACTTATGGTTTGTGTGGTTATGTTATGATTTTGTTGTTTTCATTGTGAGATTAGATGGAGGAATCAGAGAATAGAAGAGAAAGATTGAAAGCCATGAGAATGGAAGCAGCTCAAGCAGATGCTTCAGGCAACATAGAAACTTGTACTGCGATGCCTTCTCAGCTTTCCAATCCATTTGCTGAACCCTTAGCACAGGAGAGCTCACCAGCACCAGCAAGATTTGATTTTTACACGGATCCCATGGCTGCTTTTTCCAGTAACAAGAGGAAGATCAAACAAACTTTTCATAATTCACCTTCTCCCATGTCTCACCCACCACCATCTCATCTGGGTAATTTTTTTTTTTTAAATGCTTGCAATCTTTTGATTGACAATTCTTACATGGTAAAGCATCTCAACTGACTAGAGAAGTGTCTAGATAACTAACACACTTTTTGGTTCTACAAACCCTTAGTTTTAGTTGTTATTTCCATTTGATCAGAGCACTCTTTCACATCTTTGTATCTCTATCAACTGTTTTTGTATCCCTTTTTCATCCTATATTGTTGTCATATTTTTTTTTCTCAGCTCAAGAACTCCTAATTTCTAATAGAGTTGGAAATGCTGATTAAACGTATATGTTATAGGTTTCCCTTCTTTCTTTAGTTTTAAAGCTTGGATATCCCCAAACAAAATGAAGAAGAAGTAGAAGAAGAAGATATGGAGATTGTACGCCAACTCTGTCGGCTCATGAGTTATATCAATGCCCCTTGTCTCTATAGAGTTTTTGTAAAGACTAGTTGGAGACCTTGCAAACCCGAGCCTATTTTCCCATTTACAGTGTTGCTCAGCCTTTTGGAGGGAGTAATTGGGTGATTAGAAATAGTAGCTAAGAGCACATGTCAGTAATTTAGATGTGAAACCTTATGCACCCTAGCGTTTACTGCTGAAAGTCCTACCCATCCATGGGAGGTTTGATTATTTGATTGAAATAGAATATTTAGAGCACAGATCACTATTGAAATCTTCTATACCTTGGTCCATACTTGACCCAAAAGGCTTACTATTTTCAATTATTTTAGTTATATTATGACCATTTTTTAATTACTTTACCTTAGTTACATAACAAAGGCTACAAGCATTAGAAAGAAGTATGACAAGAGTTCCAATAGAACATGGCAGGCGGCACAAAACTAACTACACATAGGTGCTTCCTTAAATTAGTATTCACTTGGCCAAGTTCAGAAAACTCAAAAGAACTGAGTATTATATTGTGCCTTGTCTTGAAACCCGAGTCCCTGACTTTTTTTTTTCCCTTTCTTTGCTTATGCTTTCCACTCATCTGCTAAATAGAGAATTTTCATATGCATCTTCATTTTAAAGGAAAGGCTTGGGTTTTCATTTGCTGAAAACTCCTAGCATAATAGCTGAAGTAACCAATATAATCTCAATTATGTTTCTCACTTTTCTGTGAATCTGTGTGAATTGTACTCCTAATTGAGTAAATTTTGTATTGTTGTTGTTACATGTTAAAATTGAAAAATCTAACGCCCATATTTTCCCCACCCCAATGCAAAGTCATAGTGTGGTACAACTTGTTATATGATTACAGTATCATGGATGGTTTGGTCCCATTATGCAAGGTCTTGAGAAGGTCTAGACTAAGCAGATCCTTAATTTTATGCATTTTTGCAAAAAGTGGCTTCCTCAGGACTCAAAATCCGCACTTTCTTTGGGCCAATATTTTTACAAGTGGATCAAAGAAATGATACTTGTCTTAGGCTGGTCTAGACTAACGATCCTTAAGTTTATGCATTTTTGCACAAAATGGCTTCCTCCTTGGGACTCAAAATCCACACTTTTTCGGGCCAATATTTTTACAAGTGGATCAAAGCAATGATAATTATCATAGGCTGCATGTTATAAAATGTTTCCTTTTTGATAAGTACACCCCTATATTTTAGTGTATGCCATTTCATTTGCATAATCTTGACCTCTGCTTTAGAGATATTTCTTTTAGTGTATATGTATTTAAATGTGTTTTACAAAATTATATTTTTCTAACTACTAGAGATGATTCCTTGGATGTTGAAACATTAAACTTGTATCTTTGGCTTGAATACATTTTTCTTATGAATTTCCAATTTCCCAAGATTCAATGTGTCTTTGCTGCCGTGACAGAAATCATATCATAATGTCATTCATCTGAAAGTTCTTTTGGATTCATATCCCGGTGCCAACAAATTAAGAAGGTTCTTTCTCTGACTCAGCAGGACCAAGGAACCCTGATATGATGAGTCCTGCTCATCTCTTTCATGGTGTTCATTCTCCTGATCCAAGAATGTATGAATCAACATCTCACTATCCGGGTCCTGGCCCTTTGAGAAGCCCAGTCGGAATGGTTACTCCATCATCTGGGCATCGAGGAACTTCTCCTGGAATTTGGAACAAATCTACTGGCCCTGCAAGCTATGGCCTTTCCCCCAACTCATCAAGAGTTGGTGGTTTTGCAAGCCCTGGTTTTGGCCGGGGTGGTAACTATAGCCATAGTCCTAATTCTGGAAGAGGCAGTGGTGGTCGGTTTAGCAACAGTCCCAGCCCTCATTGGGGTCGAGGCGGTGGAAGGGGACGAGGTTTTCATGCTTCTGTTTCAGCCCGAGAAAGACCTGAACTGTTTTATAGTAAGTCCATGATGGAAGATCCATGGAGTTCACTGATACCTATTGTGAAGAGTGTATCAGTGTTAGCTTCCTGGCTTCCAAAATCTCTCAGTATGAAAAAGGGCCAAGTTTCTGAACCTGCCACTATTTCCAGTTCTCAACATAGCCTTGCTGAATGCCTGGCTACTGCTTTCGAGGAGGCCTCAAATGATGCAACAGACAAATAAGTGGTGAGTCGCGAAGAAATGGAAGCTTAAGCATCCCATTAGTTTCTGAAACGTTTCCAAGGTTGCCAAGTACATATATATTTGCTTATCCTGTCTAAACAGTACAAAATCTTCTAAGGAAACCTGTCTCCAAAATCCTTGCAATGCAATCAGAGTAAGAGGACATTCAAAACACTGGGTATTAGTTCTTACTATCTAACCTTTGAAACTGCCCTGTGCCAAATGTTTTAAGGTACCTAACCTTGATACATTTGTACCTGGAGGAAGCTTTATTAGGGTTAGTGATTTACTGATTTATCTGAAAATGTATTTGTTGTTTAAAAGCATTTGAAGGGAAGAGATTGGATCCAGTGACCATCTGAGTTTATTGGAGCGTAGAAGTAGAGATTGTTTCATTTTGCAAATTAATTTAAGGTTATTAAATGACCCTTTTTTTTTTTATAATTCGGTGACATGTTAATGCATCTCTTTCATTTGTTAAAGAAACTTATGTCAAGTGTCACTTGATAAGGTATCAGTTTGGTTTATTCTCTCTTTGACTTGTTGGACAGGCTCTTTAGGGCTTGTTTGGCAGCCCTAAAGAGCCCTCCTCTTCATTGTCTTCTTCTTCTGTACGTTTCTTCTTTAAAATAAAAAAATACCAACTGGTTTTGCGATTTGCAAAATTAGCATTGCTGGTTTGCAAAACCAGGTGTTGGTTGGTTTTTGCAAAAATATGTAGTTTTGATTTTTTTGATTTTTGATTTTGTAAGTTTAATATATTTTTTAAAATTAACTTGTAAAAAAAATATTTAATTACTTTTTATTTTTAATCTCAAACACATTTTAAATATAAGATTATATTATTTTTAATTTAATCATATTTTATTTTATCTTATTTTGTCTTATTTAATTTTATAAAAATAATTTTATTTTATCTTATGCACCAAATGGACCCTTAAGGGTATGAAACTAAATTCGGAGGATTTATATTGATGTTGTTAACCTTATATATTTGTGAAAAAATTTGTAAAATTATTCAAAATAATGAAATAAAATTGGCATAATCTCTTATCATGAAATTATTTCCATCAAGGTCCTTAACAAATTTAAAAAAAAAAATTAAAATTATTTTTCATTACTATTTGTTTTTTGGCCAGAAAATCAAGTAGGCCTAAAATATTTGGCCGTAATGGTGCTAGGTATATGCCAGAGTAGACATCTGAAATCTTTTCCTTTTATAAAAGAAAAAAAAAATTAAAATATTATTTAAAAAATTAAAAATAATTGAATTCAGAATAGATTGCCATTGGAGGTGCGGGGAATTCGAACCTCTCGCATTCTACCATATGAGCTACATCCCCTTCCTTGAATTAATTATATTCTGTGTAGTTAAAAAAATGTTTAACAGAAAACCAACATTTGCCGCCATTAAATGTACAGTTAGTAGCTTTCTTCTTTATAAGACATTTTTGACTTTATTTCCCTATCCAAAATGAAAAAGATGTGATGTTCTTTGATTAACTAGACTTCATTACCGACAGAACATGTTCTTTGTAGTTAAAAACTACACTATCAAAGCTACCAATAGTACTAAATGAGTGCATTGGTAACAAGTGGTTGGATTACCATTTCCCTAGATTATATTACTATCATTTAAATGACAATTAAATATAGTTATTATAACTTCAAAAGCATTTAATAATAAAATTAACTATAATAAAAAAAATAATATAATGATACAGTAATAATATAAAAATGGCATTCCTGATCAATACCTTACAGCCAAACTTTTTCTCGGCTATATATATATAGGGAATTATTTAAAGCTGTTCCCTTATTCTATTCTGTTAGTGGCTAATTCTCAGTTATATTACAAATAGTTATATTATTTAAATCCAATACATATATATTCTATTGATTTAAATGATTCAATCCGTGACTTTAATACATTTACTACCGTTATCTGTAGATCCTAGAGAGAAAATATTCATGTTACTCACAAATCATCAATACTAGCCTAATAATTAAGTGCCCAACTGTGATCAGCATTACCTACTGTTTCATGAACAAAAATAAAAGATAGAAAATGGCCAAGTGCCGTTCATGAAGTAACATGTTAATTAAAGTAGGAGGATTTAGCTAGCGTACAATTTTGTTAGATCAATTATATTTGGAGTTCGAAGTCTAAATTAGAATTGTGGCACTACATTGATGTATGCGGGGATGAGCTCCCTAGGTAGGGATCGAAGGTAGTAGAACCACAGGAGAATTTTTTTTTTCTTCTTAAATTCTTGTAGAAAAAGTTTTCTTGCAGAATAAGATTCTTCATTTATTTAGGGAGTGATAGTTGTACACTTGTGAGTTAGTATATAAAACATTTACATATTAGGGTTTTGTTCAAGAGAGGACAAAAAAAGAGAGGTGCAAAAAAAAAATTATAATAGGAGTGCTTGTGGGCTCTGTGAACATAGAGATTCCCTAAACCACATAAAAATCCTGTATCCTATTTATTTTTTGTTTTGTAGTTACCCATTTTTCCAACAATTATGACATAAACCTACTACTATGCAAAGGACTCTAAAGACGTTCATAATTAATTGCTGATTAAGCCTTTGAAGTAATAGAGTGACATAGGCAAATTTGTAGCAGCCCCAACCCCGTACCACTATCTTTGTAGGGACAACATGCAGAATATCGGGGTGAGTCGTCCGATGTAGGCATCCCCAACTATTCTATCATTCAAAGGATGATCGAGACCTTACAAGCCTTAACCTTTTGACATATCTCACATCTTTGAACATAACGTGCTATGTCTGTCTTCATTTGAGGCCACCAATATACCCTCTTCATGTCTTGGTACATTTTGATAGCTCCTAGATGAATAACATACTAAAATCTGTGAAATTTTGAGAGTAAACTCTGCCTCAACTGCAGATCTGTAGGAACCAATATCCAACCCTTAAATCTCAATGCACCCACAGGTGACATCTGCCAATCAGCATGATCACTACCCTCAGCTCAAGCCTTATGCATCAGAAAATTAATATAGTCAACCATATTTTTCTTGTCCCTGACCCTATACAGTTTGAAAAAGGTTTTGTTCAATGAAATTGAGTATAACATTTAGTATAAATCATTTATCTTGTTATAAATGGGTTTTTTTTTTCTCTCAACCTAATGTGTTGTTCCATGGTTCTGTCTTTTTAGTATTATTTTCAAACATCTGCATAGTTATTCAAGTGAAACGATGTATTAAGATATGTGTAAACAAAGTTCCATCATTTTATTGATAAGTGAAAATAGTACAGTGTATCACATCATCAATTGGTACTAGAAAACATTTCAGGGTATTTCTGTTTAATCGTTGCTTCTAGTTCCCATGTTGCTTCCTTGACGTCGTGGTGATCCCAGAGCACCTTCACAAGTAGTATGCTACGTTGCCTTAGTTCTGGAGTTTTTCTATCCAAAATCTGTATCGCTCTCTCCTAATACTTATTTCCTTCCTCAACCCGAACCTCGATTAAAGGGATGATATGCGAAGGATCAGGACGATACTTGCGAAGCATAGATACGTTAAAAACGTCATGAACCTTAGGCATGGACGATGGAAGGGACAGACGATAAGCAAGTTTGCCAATACGTTCAACGATCTGAAATGGACCTATATTGTCACGACGTCCCTGACGTAGTCTGACGTCATGACCGGCACAACATACTATACACTGTACATACTCATATACAGTATATAATATATTGTCAGCCTTCACGTACTCTCTTAAACCTTCCCAAAATGTACATAATTTTTTTTTTTTTTACCTATACCACAAATCAAATTCCATAACCATTTCATTCATTCACACATCAAATTATCATTTCCTCATCCAATATAAATATATGCCCACACATCCCATCTAGATGATAATACATATATAATGTGTGATAAGTATACATATCAAAATAACAAAAATATAATCTATTTCCTCCAAGCATACATACACATACCAGACAAGTTCATTTTCCCTTCGAGTCAATACCTGAAATATTGGAGGAAATGGGGTGAGCAAACAACAGCTAAGTGAATATAGTTCTTGAGATGGCAATTATATACATTTATAGAAATATGACATTTAAAATTATTTCAAACATTTATTCAACACATGCATCATTCAATGAATATATTGTACATGTCAACATCATAAATTTCATGATTTTCAATAACATAATGCACAATCTCCCTCCTCCGCAAGGCAAGAGAGCGTGTCTAACCCTTGTATGGTCGTACAAGGTAGACACAACTTCTCATGACCCAATTCACACAATCTCCCTCCTCCGCAAGGCACGAGAGCGGGTCTAACCCTTGTATGGCCGTTACAAGGTAGCCACAACATCTCATTACCCAAGTAACAGTCATTTCAAGGATCGCAACCCTTGTTAGGACAGACCTAACGAAATGACAATGAGGAATCGCAAAGCCTCATCATTACAAACTCCAATGCTAAAATCAGTTTGCATGATCCATAAAACTCAATGCCTTATATATAATATCGCATGCGTACAATCAAACAGTTTATATGCGTACAATGCCATACAAGAACCAAATCAAGAAAACTATATTCACAGTACAACACGTTCAACTTAAACCCAATCATCGTCGCTTTCGAGTCCAGCTCCAAGTTAAATCCAACGAATTTAACCTGTCATAATCACTCCATAATTCAATTTCTTGTATTCATATCTATTTACATCTTTCATTTCTCAACTCACTTCAAATCACGAATAATAAATCCATTTAGGACTCATAAGCAGTTGAAGAAACTACTATCTCGTTTCTGTGGTCAATCTAGATATTTCCACAAGAAAGAACAGTGAAAATAGATTTTCACGACACCATATACTTAGTTACTAAAACTATCACCTCATATCCAAAAATCACAATTTTAGCATCGAAACGTCCGAAATTCAGTTCTCTATGATTCTATGATCTCAAACCGGAGTTTCATTGGATGCACATCACTGTTTACAATACTATTCATTTTTACTATTCATCTTTACTATTCACTTTCACTATTCACTATTCACCATTCACTATTCACTATTCACTATTACTATTACTATTCACATTTACTATTCACTATTTACTATTTACCATTTACCATTTATTTTTACTATTCATCCGAAAGATGTAAATTGTATTAAAATTGTCCAACGGCTCCAAAAATCATAAAATTGAATCTAACCACATATTCGGGTTTCTAACAGTCCAGGGAGCGTTTTTCTATCTTCATAGCGGGTTTTCATTCACGTTGGGGTCAAAACCCCAATTTGTCAAAACGCCGTAAAACGGCTCCCACAGTCAAAATTTCTCCGCTAGAATAGCTTAGATAGTAATTTTACGAAGAAAAAGCGTGAAAATTACTTACTGACGGTCCGAATTTCTTTCGAATCGCGCGCTTCCCCTTTTTCTTCTTCTCCTTCTTCTCCGTCTTCTTCTCTCTGGTTCTTTCTTTCCCTCTCTGAAACTTCTGAACCTTCATTTGATTTCTTTCTTTATTCTTCCTTTTTTTTATCACTTTTGTTTTGATATCATTCTAGTTGCCACACGTTGGAAGCAACTAGAATGATATTTTTTTTTTTTTTTTATTTATTTATTTAGATTTATATATTCAAATGATTCCATGCACCGTGACTCTCTTTATTAACTAACTCCTCCATCAAATTTCATTAAATTCATTCAATCATAATCAAATCCACATTTTTAATTAACCAATCCCATAAATTAATCAATTTAATTCACATGTATCATCTTCATTTCATAATTTTATTTATTTACTAATCATACACGCGTATATTTAGCGCATACGT
Source organism: Paratinospora sagittata (assembly GCA_035771175.1). Classification (NCBI taxonomy): domain Eukaryota; kingdom Viridiplantae; phylum Streptophyta; class Magnoliopsida; order Ranunculales; family Menispermaceae; genus Paratinospora; species Paratinospora sagittata. Next base: position 35,994,032 of record CM069594.1, read on the forward strand.
ATCAACTACGTGTATTATCACGTGTATATTTAGCTCATACGTATAAAATACGTGTATTATACATCTCGATATACGCGTACTTCAACGTATGTATTTAATTAAATTTACGGGGTGTTACAATCTCCCCAACTTAAAGAATTTCGTCCTCGAAATTTAGACTTAAGGACTATTCTGCAGGTGATACTCAATTCCAGAAAACTGCTCCCGCATTGCATATTCCGCTTCCATGTTTGCTCTTCTTGATACGTAGTATCCTCCCCAACTTAGTGGTGAGTTATATCCATAACATAGATGAAATTCGAATGATTCCGGACACTTATCAACTGTGATCGTAGTGCAAATCGGTAAGCCAATGGACCTATCCTATCAAGGATCTCTAATGGTCCAACAAATCGCGGTGCGAGCTTTCTTTTCATTCCAAATCTCATTTACCTTTCGGTGGTAAAACCCTTAACAAATTGAGTCAGTCACAATACATTTCAAGACCTATATACAAACCTTGTGTATGTACTAATATCCTCTGGCACCAATAACAATAACTCCACACTTTCAATTCAACAAGTTGGAGATCTATAAGGCTTATTATTAAACCTTTAGAGTACCATCATTATGTTATTGTCATAGTTGTTTAGACGCATAAGTTTACACAAATACAACATTCCTTCCAACTTCCACCAAAATTCAAGTATATCAGACCTGAGCATGCTCGCAAGCATCAAAGTCACTCTCTGTCTGTCAGCCAATCTGAGAGTACATATCACACTGAGAAGGAGATGAGTACCAAAACGATTCTGCATCATATATCAGATCTCGACAAAATCTTCGGATCTTAATCCGACATGAAAAATATCTGAGTACTCCCATCAAATCTCCCTATCTCACACACATACAACCTGCTCAGTCTATCAAAAGAATTCTGGCGTTCATTGGAAGAATACAGAGACTTATCAGTCTACTAATGGTTATCCAAATGGTATCATATCTACCCATAACCCATAAGATACCATTTGAATCCCATCTTCATTTAACACAATCTATATGACCAATTTCATAATCTTTCATATTGATATCATACTCGTCTCATCATAACTCTTACTCTTTGAATATGAGTATCAATTAGCTGAACATGCATTCGAGCACAAATATCAATACATGAAGTAACAAAGAGTACACTCATAACTGTAACTCTCACTCACAAACAATCTCCATTTATGGCTAATTGATAGATACTCCTCTAGTTTCAGCCTGTTTCCTGCTCAATGCCTCAGCAACATATTGGCCTTTCCCAGGATAATAACTCATTATAAAATCAAATCCTTCAGGAATTCTTACCACATTAAGTACCTCATATTCAGTTTTTTTCCGTTCACATAATTACTTCAGACTCTATAGAAGAAATGCTCTCACCAAATTTTTATTCACTCTTAGGATAGTTATTCTCGTGCACTACCACATATCTGGAGACACACGTAATTAACCTATCCTTTTGTATCACTAAAAAAAAATTCAGATCTGGACGTGATATGCATCAATCACAATTACTTCCCGATTCTGAAACTAGTAATCACATTTAATACTATGAGAGCTTTCCTCATACACAACGGTCCACACAGTACTCACCATTTGTCTGTTTTAGTTTCGTGAGTGGAGAAGTCAACTTTAAGGATCCTTCTACGAATAGTTATCGTTAAAGAGCCCTCCACACACTTTTATAACATACAAATAATATCAGAGAACTTATGATTTCCATCATTGAAAACAGTTTTAACAGTACTATGATCACTTTGACTTGCCCAACATCCTTAAAGATATTATCTAAACTGGTCATGTGATCCAAAAATTATATTCAAAACTCATATTCACCGAGCTTGGAACTCAATCAATGCTCTCTCAGTGACTAAAGATAATCCCGATGTGCTATTCATGCTCATCTCATTTTCTTGGGACAATTTCATATATCATCATCGAAGACTACGTAATAATCAAGATATGGTTCATATTCCCACTGCATGAATCCTATAACGTGATTGACACATTACTTAAGGTTACCAACATTTCATACTATCCATATCTTGTCTTACAACAGTCTGCATTACATCCTTTTCTCGAATTCTTAACTGATGGTGCCTTGATCTCAAAATGATCTTAAAGAAAATTTGGCTTCATTTAGTTAATCGAATTCGACCATCTATCCATGGTAAAGGATATTCATTCGGTATCGTTACCTTGCTCAGTTAACAATAATTCATACGTAAACATATTTCACTATACCTTCTTTCCATATTATCACAAATGCTCTCCAAGGTGGCATATCAAGGGCAATAAATCTTTTGCTCATTAACACGTTTACCTACACCTTCAATCCTCACAATTCCTTAGGTACTCTTTATATGAAGGAATTGAGATACATGTTATACTAGCATCAAGGTTATATGCTATCAATCTCCTGTCCAGGTGGAAATTTTTAATAATTCATCAGAGAATACTCCAATATACCAGCTCACCAAAGGAATTTTAATCAACTGCATGCCTAATGACATTACTCTAAATGGCTTTGTACTAGCCATATGCTTCATTTCCTCGTCAATAACTATCTTCGCTTAGATACAAGATTTTGAGGGTGTAAATTTCTCGAGATTCAAAATGAGAATTTTTCACTTATGCCACATATTACTTCTTTTCGGAGAGACGCTCCACCTAGCATGAGAGGTGACCAGCTACTCATACCCACAAAACATCCAAGTCCAAAAATTTCAAATTCTAGAGTCCATAATTCATAATTACTGATGACTCTCATATTTATTCCACATAATCTTTGCTAACATATCAAGATAGATTCTTTCTCCTGTAAGCATACTCACAATCAATGATATACTATTATACCAGAAGATAATACAATTTTTCTACCATATCACCAGAGGTACAAAACCAGGTAAATCCAACAATACATCAGATTATACACAATCACAAAATGTTGATCATATCTGTTCTCAACGTCTTACTACTCTCTGGATCTGGTTTTTCATTTACTGTCATTTATTCTCTAAATCTGGTAGAGGCACATTGATAAAAAAATTGGGGCATTCCATATCGACTAAATTGACATTAACACATTCTGTGTTTTTTTTTTTTTTTATATTGATAATAGACAATTTCAGGTCGAGATACAAGTTACTCAGTCTGCGACTCCTGCTCAGGCAATGGAAACCACTTCTGGTTTTCATAAGTCGTTAACATCATTTCCCTTTTTTCCATTTTCATTGGGTTAGTACCTGACCCAATATTTCCAACATCTCAACCTTACTCAATGTTTCACTTATCTTCAATTTCATATTATTGCCCCCAACATTTCCTTACATTCCTTATTTCTCTTTTTACCTAACATTGGTGTTGATGACTCGGCTTCTAACGACAGTGCAAGCTATCTTACTATTGCTGGGGTTCACATTTTCACTGCAGCTTTTGCTGACCCAAAATTTATAGTCTGCCTCACAACCTGCGCATATATTTATAACCCAACAATTATCAAATCTGTTGTATAACATTTATTCCAGATCTTTATCAAGCTCAGAGTATCCATCGTGACCATTCCAAACATCAACTATACCAGTCTATTTACTTCATGTTTGTATTTATGGTTAGGCATGTCCTTACATTTTAATAAGATAAACTTTTTCATGCCTTAAATCAATTTCAACATGATGATAGAAGCCCTTATAAAATAGCTTCTGTAATTAATCTCATGCCTAAATCATCTCAGAGTCCTTAACCCAATTTTCTCTTATCTCTTATCATCAGTTAGTTTAAACTTAGCTAACTTACTGTATCATTTTCAGAGACTTAATCTGTGGCGACCCCGCGCCCCGGACCACCAACCCTGCAGGGAATGGCATGCGGAATGCCGGGGCGGGACGCCCGGCGTAGGCATCTCCGACCACTCCTCAACTCCCGTGAGGTGGTTGAGACCCTACGAGCCTTATTTCAAACAACGACATAATATTAAAAGGTACTAAACAAAACTACCCACCGTATTAATCATCAAAGACAAGGGATAATCCGTAAAAATGAACCATAAATAAAATCATAATCCCTACAGTCCATTAAGATTGACATACACATAAAGTCCAAAATTGTGGGTACAAATAAAAATCGTCATATGCCCACATGGTTTATCTAACAAGTCCCAACTCACCCATACTACAATGTGGTAAGTGTTATAATTACATAATCCAAAATATAATACTTCATAGTTTAAACACAATTCAATCAAAATGCCTCACAACTCACATCGAGGCTTTGGATTCTCTCGCAGGCAAGACCCTCAAGATATAACTACTCCTTTGCCCTTATTCGGGACAGAAGGACCTGAAAGAGAAAAATGAGGGTGAGCCAACGGTGCCCAGTGAATAGAATTCAGATATGCTATCAATACTCATCAATAAATATCATGTATGCATGTCAATGTGTAGCATGATTTAAAAGCTCATAACATATAGATATCAAACATTTATAATACGTTCGATGCAAGTAAAAGTTTATCAATTTGGATCCACATTCCACATGCATTGGGTTACTAGTGCACGTCTATTTCACCGTACCGTTGATCCCAATCATTTTTATTTGGGTTACTAGTACACGTCTATTTCACCGTGCCGTTGATCCCAATCATTTCCTTTCTTAAAACCCTCCTATGACAAGATTAAGTCCCCCTATTAGCCAGATAGATGGGCCCAACCAAAGTCATAAGGTTTTCTCCAATAAATGCATCATTCAAAACATTAGAACACATTCATGCTTTCAACATACAATATATAAGTGATATGATGACATAAAAGATATAATCATAAATGAAGTCTACTCACAACCAAGCCTCGCGAGAGTACTTAACCACACACGATCACCAAACCGAATCAACCCAAGTCAAGATCCTGAAACATTCATCAATATCCTACCATACATCAATTTCTATGCTCAATCACATAGACATTACACATCAACCCTAAATCAGCCCACATATAAACAATAGGCCTAAATCTCATCTAATCCCATCATTCAACTCAAATCACATGACTTAGGCCTCTAATGCATAGTTCTCATACATGTTTTCTATTAATCAAAAATACTGATTTTCAATTCCTTTAGGCATAAACATGCCCAAATTGGGTCACTTGATCACAAGTAGGCCTAACCCATGATATGGTCACAACCACTAAATCAGTAGCATGATCAACCTTAATCATGCTTAATTAAACATAAGTTACATCAATTCAATGATTCTAGGCCAAAAGCATCAAAAGCCCTAAAAAATGAAATTTTTCGTACTTAGGTCATATTGTCGATTTACACTAGGTCACCATGTTCAACCATGTATATCACTGATTTTGCATCATGGGTTCATCAACAATGGCAACTAGGTCAACATAGTTGACATGCAAGCTATTTGGAAAGGTCTAAGTTCATATTCTAAATTTAGGTCTAATACAAGCAACCCTACCAATTCTTCATTTACTATTCTGTTCAGATGTATCAATCTACCAACAGAATTATGCAATCACAAAATCAACCGTACATATTGAAGTATGTGAAGAAACAAACCTTCTGTCCAAATATCAGCCCAATCAAACGGTGGACCGAAAAGATTTTTATCTTTGATGAACAAGTATCTAATCAGACAGTTTCTCCTTTCCTGCTGCAAATACCCAAACTCAGATGGCTATATCACACAAAATACTAAACGTATAAACATCTTCACCGTCGAGAATACAGAAAGATCAGTTATAAACTACATACCCAAATTTGATATCCATCCAACGGTAGATTTAGGATATCTACAAGTTTTACCGAAACATCACGAGAAACCCAGAAATTCCGACCAGCTTCGTTTGAGAGGTTATATCTCTAATAAAAAGCCTCTAATTAAGATCTCTACCGTTCAGAATGTAGAAATATTAGTTTTAAACCACATACCCAAATTTAGTAGCCATCTAACGGTAGATTTAGGAGATCTATAAGTTTGAGCGAAACGGTGCGAGAAATCCAGACTTTCCGATCAGCTTTGTTTGAGAGGTTAGATCTCTTAGACGAAACCTCTGATAAAGATCTCCACCGACCAGAATGAAGAACCATAAGCTACGAACGTGCTGATAAAATTTGAGCTCAATCTGACGGTATATTCAAAAGATCCACCCCTTTGATGGAAACGTCGCAGGGATCTTCCTCCTGCAACTCTCTCCTTCCTTCTCTTCTTCTTTCCTTTCTCTTCTTTTCTTTCTCTTCTTCTTTCCTTTCTCTCCACTCACCTCTTTCTAGCACTTCCTTGATTCCCTCCTCCACTCACCTCACTTTCTAGCACATTCTTGGATTCTCTCCTCCACTCACCTCATTTTCTAGCACATTCTTGGATTCTCTCATCCACTCACCTTATTTTCTAGCACATTCTTGGATTCTAGAAGTGGGCATGAGACACTTGTCCACTTTCATGCACCAACCTTCACATGTGTTGGTCTCATACTACCCATACCAACCACATGTACTTTAACTAATCTCATGCTTCCATGTATTTTAAATGTTCAATCCATTTAATACACCAAATTTTCAATTTCATTTATCATTTTATTCAATCAATCCTAACCCATATCAATTCATGGTTTAATGAGCCCATGCATAAATCATAACATATGCATTATACTTTAATTTAACATGACTCATATACAATTTATGATACATATATTTATATACATTATCAAGCATCAACTATACAAACATTAAACAATCATCAAACAAACACCAAACATATCAAGACAACACATAGAGTTTGGGCAAAAATGCAATTGGGTTATGGGCTAGATGAAATAATTTTCGGGGCGTCACATAATCATTCTCTAAGATGGTCTCCACTCAGAGTAACAAATTCTTTGCTCCATCTATTATCAGACTGCCAGTTAAGATAGGAGAGTTTCTTCTCCTGAAAGGTTCCATACCTTTCACATCTGTTCATTTCATCTGGCTTATTATTGAGACCTTCTCTTTATTTTATTTTGGCTTCAGTCTCAACTATATATGTGTTTACAGAAATCCTCACATCATTAGCATCCACCTCTGGAGCTATCAATGGTTCAAGCCTCTGTCTTTCTCACATTACAACGTTGCCACAAGCTCATAAGCTGTGCATTTCATTGTTGTTGGGTAGTTACTAGCCATATATAAGCTATATAATTTATTCTCACTGGATTACATTCAGTTCTTTTTCTTTCAGCCTCCTGATCCTTTCTTGATCAGCACTTTTCCAATGTTAATCTTGACTATTCTTTTCCAAATCTAGAATTCATCATCGCAGATGATTCTCAATCAAGATAACATATTGGATTAGGCTCGACATAATATGACTACCCATATGTATACCCATACAATCAATCATAATATCATAAAGCTTTTATCTTTTTAAGAATTTTAAACTTAGGCTCTGATACCAATATTGTCACGACGTCCCTGACGTAGTCTGACGTCATGACCGGCACAACATACTATACACTGTACATACCCATATACAGTATATAATATATTGTCAGCCATCACGTACTCTCTTAAACCTTCCCAAAATGTACATAAATTTTTTTTTTACCTATACCACAAATCAAATTCCATAACCATTTCATTCATTCACACATCAAATTATCATTTCCTCATCCAATATAAATATATGCCCACACATCCCATCTAGATGATAATACATATATAATGTGTGATAAGTATACATATCAAAATAACAAAAATATAATCTATTTCCTCCAAGCATACATACACATACCAGACAAGTTCATTTTCCCTTCGAGTCAATACCTGAAATATTGGAGGAAATGGGGTGAGCAAACAACAGCTAAGTGAATATAGTTCTTGAGATGGCAATTATATACATTTATAGAAATATGACATTTAAAATTATTTCAAACATTTATTCAACACATGCATCATTCAATGAATATATTGTACATGTCAACATCATAAATTTCATGATTTTCAATAACATAATGCACAATCTCCCTCCTCCGCAAGGCAAGAGAGCGGGTCTAACCCTTGTATGGTCGTACAAGGTAGACACAACTTCTCATGACCCAATTCACACAATCTCCCTCCTCCGCAAGGCACGAGAGCGGGTCTAACCCTTGTATGGCCGTTACAAGGTAGCCACAACATCTCATTACCCAAGTAACAGTCATTTCAAGGATCGCAACCCTTGTTAGGACAGACCTAACGAAATGACAATGAGGAATCGCAAAGCCTCATCATTACAAACTCCAATGCTAAAATCAGTTTGCATGATCCATAAAACTCAATGCCTTATATATAATATCGCATGCGTACAATCAAACAGTTTATATGCGTACAATGCCATACAAGAACCAAATCAAGAAAACTATATTCACAGTACAACACGTTCAACTTAAACCCAATCATCGTCGCTTTCGAGTCCAGCTCCAAGTTAAATCCAACGAATTTAACCTGTCATAATCACTTCATAATTCAATTTCTTGTATTCATATCTATTTACATCTTTCATTTCTCAACTCACTTCAAATCACGAATAATAAATCCATTTAGGACTCATAAGCAGTTGAAGAAACTACTATCTCGTTTCTGTGGTCAATCTAGATATTTCCACAAGAAAGAACAGTGAAAATAGATTTTCACGACACCATATACTTAGTTACTAAAACTATCACCTCATATCCAAAAATCACAATTTTAGCATCGAAACGTCCGGAATTCAGTTCTCTATGATTTTATGATCTCAAACCGGTGTTTCATTGGATGCACATCACTGTTCACAATACTATTCATCTTTACTATTCACTTTCACTATTCACTATTCATCATTCACTATTCACTATTCACTATTACTATTACTATTCACATTTACTATTCACTATTTACTATTTACCATTTACCATTTATTTTTACTATTCATCCGAAAGATGTAAATTGTATTAAAATTGTCCAACGGCTCCAAAAATCATAAAATTGAATCTAACCACATATTCGGGTTTCTAACAGTCCAGGGAGCGTTTTTCTATCTTCATAGCGGGTTTTCATTCACGTTGGGGTCAAAACCCCAATTTGTCAAAACGCCGTAAAACGGCTCCCACAGTCAAAATTTCTCCGCTAGAATAGCTTAGATAGTAATTTTACGAAGAAAAAGCGTGAAAATTACTTACTGACGGTCCGAATTTCTTTCGAATCGCGCGCTTCCCCTTTTTCTTCTTCTCCTTCTTCTCCGTCTTCTTCTCTCTGGTTCTTTCTTTCCCTCTCTGAAACTTCTGAACCTTCATTTGATTTCTTTCTTTATTCTTCCTTTTTTTTTATCACTTTTGTTTTGATATCATTCTAGTTGCCACACGTTGGAAGCAACTAGAATGATATTTTTTTTTTTTTTTTATTTATTTAGATTTATATATTCAAATGATTCCATGCACCGTGACTCTCTTTATTAACTAACTCCTCCATCAAATTTCATTAAATTCATTCAATCATAATCAAATCCACATTTTTAATTAACCAATCCCATAAATTAATCAATTTAATTCACATGTATCATCTTCATTTCATAATTTTATTTATTTACTAATCATACACGCGTATATTTAGCGCATACGTATCAACTACGTGTATTATCACGTGTATATTTAGCTCATACGTATAAAATACGTGTATTATACATCTCGATATACGCGTACTTCAACGTATGTATTTAATTAAATTTACGGGGTGTTACAATCTCCCCAACTTAAAGAATTTCGTCCTCGAAATTTAGACTTAAGGACTATTCTGCAGGTGATACTCAATTCCAGAAAACTGCTCCCGCATTGCATATTCCGCTTCCATGTTTGCTCTTCTTGATACGTAGTATCCTCCCCAACTTAGTGGTGAGTTATATCCATAACATAGATGAAATTCGAATGATTCCGGACACTTATCAACTGTGATCGTAGTGCAAATCGGTAAGCCAATGGACCTATCCTATCAAGGATCTCTAATGGTCCAACAAATCGCGGTGCGAGCTTTCTTTTCATTCCAAATCTCATTTACCTTTCGGTGGTAAAACCCTTAACAAATTGAGTCAGTCACAATACATTTCAAGACCTAAAGGAAGGTTAATTCATGTGGATATTTACCGGCCTAAAGGAAGGTTAATATTTTTGCCCGAATTGTGTACGCACCTGTGGTGATAAACATGTGGCAATTATTTTGTATACCATGTGAGCAATAAATCGGCCCAAAGAAAGGTTTATTATTTGACATGTCTTATTGATAGTATTTGATTACTACACCAAGAGTACAACTTATAAGTTAATATTTCTATCCAAAGACTAAATATTAATGTTGTGTTCGGTATCTTGTGATGGCCCTACCATTATTTGAAATTATTATTTGCATAATATGGTACTTATGTGAGTTATATTGTTTTATTTGTTTTGTTCTCTATTTACTTACTGGTTCTACTTCAAATATCTCTGCTAGCATAAATTCTATTCCTATGCTTAATGGCACCAGCTTCAAATCATGGAACGTCTTGATTGCTCTCGGAGCCATAGACCTAGACCTTGCATTAAGAGTCGATCAACCTGCTGCTCTCACTAATAAGAGTACCTCTGATGACAAGAGGGAGATAGAAAAGTGGGAACGATCGATTCGCATAAGTCTGATGGTCATGAAACGTGCCATTCCAGAAGCTTTTCGGGGCACTATTTATGATCGATAAGGTTGATACAACTAAGGGTTTCCTTGCAGATCTTGAGAAGAGGTTTGCCAAGAATGAAAAGGTTGAACCTAGTACACTTTTGGCAAACCTTGTCTCAATGAGGTACAAAGGGAACGGAAACATCAGGGAGTGCATTATGGAAATGTCTCATCTTGCTTCAAAACTTAAGGCACTCAAGTTGGAGTTATCAGAGGACTTGTTAGTGCACTTAGTTTTAATATCTATTCTAGCACAGTTCAATCAATTTAAGGTGAGCTATAACTATCAAAAGGATTCCTAGAGCCTTAGTGAGCTCATCTCACACTGTGTGTCACACCCTGCCTGGACGCGCCTACATCGGTGGGACACTCACGGACGGGGCGCGAATGCATTATAACAATAACTGAGTGCGCAAAAACACGGTTAAATACAAGTCTGATTTCATTAATTTCATAATATAGTTGTACATGAAATAGTTAAGGGAACATTTTCCCAAAATTCCTAATGAATAATACAAAGGGTACAAAATGTGGGCCCAAAAACCTGCACCCAGTCCACCCTAATCTCTTGTGAAAAATTGGATAACAACGGGGTAAGTTACACGCTCAGTGGGTAAAATAGTTCGTGAATATAACAATTAATTAAACAAACTTTATAATCAAATATCTTAAATAAACATCAGAGCATAATAATCAATCAATATGTATGTATGCATGACACTATCACGTATTGGTTTGAGGATTGTACGTCGCCTGAGTTCACGTACAGATGTCCCTCCCCAAGAGTAGTCGGGTTCTCATTGTACGTCCCCCCTCATGAACGACGCTCTAGATTCACGTACAGATGTCCCTCCCCAAGAGTAGCCATATTCTCATTGTATGTCCCTCTCCAGAAAAATATAATGAATAGCGAGCATCGCTTCTAACTATTCTATGAATTATAAACCACATACGTCCCTAGGTGGTGCTATGTATGATGCAAATGCATGAACTGGTCCGGTCTTTACTTAACATTTAGACAGGATTTGACAACGTCTAGTGATCCTTATCAGGGTAGGTATCACTACGTGCAAGGTTAGGACATTCAGTATTACTTGTATAAGCTGGTAGCTTTTAAATTAGACCAACCAGATCGATCTCCAGTTGAGAGCTGAGACACGAGGTCTACTTAAATACCAATCGTTTAGAGCAGCAGCTGCCTCACGTTGACTATTTAAAGTTACAGAGGACAAGATTGAGTCTGGTCGAGCCAAATTAACCACTAATCCGGCATAACAACAATGTAATACATGAACTCCAAAAATACAGGCATAAGTATGACAGTATGAACATTATACGCAATAATGCAGTGTAAATGAATAGTAGACATAATGAAAAATCAATGTAAACTTTAATAAAAGTTATAAGACGCGCAAACCTATGTTTCGTTCCCCACATTTAGATAAAAACTCCTTTAAAAACTGGTACTTTCCCCTGGACAGAATTGTGTTGCACTGCACCGAGAGTATCGGAAAAAGAGTCTCAAAAGAAAAGACAAAAACTCAAAATGAGTGAAAGAGAGAAGAAAAAATCACAAGGAGGAGTAATTTTGGTGTGAGAAATGAAGAGGGGGATGGGTTCTCTAAATAAGAAAAATGCGCTTGACCGTTCGAGCGTGTCAGCCCGAACAATTTTTTTGGGTGCAAACCTAAGGTATTACACTCAACCCCCCTTAAAAGGATTTCACCCTCGAAATCAGTCCAAGAAGTCATGATAGTTATTTGCGTGAGATTCACTGCCGTCGTTATCGTTTGCTAGTTTAGGATAATGTCTGTATGGTCCCTGAATGACACTGTGACCGGTAGAATCCTCAACATCATAAAATCATGAAGAGCAAATAGAGTCGGATTCGTCCTCAAAAGATTCCAACATTTGCTTAATAGATGGTGGTGTGGGGCTTTGTTGGTTGCATCGTTTGAGGGGAGGTAGGTTGAGCGGTGGGATGCTTTTTCGTGTTGGTCCTCGAATTCGGCAGCCTGGCAATTTTGGTAGAAGATCCTGCTAAGATGAGGGCACGAGATTGTTGTGGGCAAAATTGTTACGAAAAAGCCATGCACGCTCTGACAATAAGGATCGTTGTCTATGTGGCGATGGAGTTGGTGATGCAAAGTAGTTTTGACAGGACTCAGATCCTGGAGGAGTCGCCACATGTTGCCAAGGAAGCCATTGCATGTGTGGATCACTATATCCATCGACATTACTTTCAGACATTTGCATAGTTATTCAAGTGAAACGATGTATTAAGATATTTGTAAACAAAGTTCCATCATTTTATTGATAAGTTAAATAGTACAATGTTTCACATCATCAGTTATTACTAGAACACAATTCAGGGTATTTCTGTTTAATTGTTACTTCTAGTTCCCATGTTGCTTCTTCTACTCCGTGGTGATCCCAGAGCACCTTCACAAGTGGTATGCTACGTCGCCTTAGTTCTTGAGTTTTTCTATCCAAAATCTGTGTCGCTCTCTCCTGATACTTATTTAATTCTTCAATCCGAACCTCGACCAGAGGGATGATATTCGAAAGATCAGGATAATACTTTCGAAGCATTGATAAGTGAAAGACGTCAGGAACCTTAGACATGGACAATGGAAGGGACATACGATAAGCAAGTTTGTCAATACGTTCAATGGTCTGAAATGGACCGATATACCGTGGGGAGAGCTTTCCTTTGATCCCAAACCGTTTGACACCTCTTGTGTGCTGAACTTTTAGAAAAACCAATTCCCCCTTAGCAAATTCTAGAGGTTGCCTCTGCTTGTCAGCATAGCTCTTATGTCAACTTTGTGCAACACGAAGTCGCTCTTTTTCCATTTTCAAAAATCGACCAGTAAGATAGGTCTTGTCCGCTAAGTAGAAGTTCTCGTTTCTCCATTAACATAGGGTCGTTGGCTTGAGTTGCTGAAATCTTTCGAACTAGCTCAGAGTTGGCTGATAATTGAGAAAGTCATGATCTTGTGCCCTCCTCGATCAGTTGTAGGTTAAAATTCTCCATCTCTATAGCCAACTTCCCCATTTCGAAGTTAAGAGTGCAAGCAACATAAAATTTTCTACTCAAGGCCCTTACCGGGATGGTACTGGAGGTGAAAGTCATAATCTTTCAAGAATTCCAACCATCGCCTTTGGCGGAGGTTTAGGTCTCTCTGAGTGTAGATGTACTTAAGACTCTTGTGATCCTAGAAGACCTCAAACCATTCACCGTATAGGTAATGACGTCATAGCTTCAGTGCAAATACGATAGCTGCAAGTTCCAAGTCATGTGTTGGGTAATTGCCCTCATGAATCTTCAATTGTCTCGAGGCATATGCAACAACTTGGCCTTCTTGCAATAGTACGACACCTAAGCCTTGGAGAGAGGCGTCGGTGTATAGTAAAAATCCAAGTGTATTTTTTGGAGTGATTAGTACTGGTGCCTTCGTGTGGCACTTCTTCAATTCCTGAAATGATGTTTCATAGGCGAGATTCCAGATGAATTGCACGTCTTTCCGAGTGAGCTTTGTCATAGGTTCGACAATCTTTGAGAAGTCCTTGATGAAGCGTCTGTAATAGCCAGCCAAACCAAGAAAACTCCTAATCTGAGTAACAGTGGTAGGCTACTTCCAGTTTAAAACTGCTTCAACCTTAGAAGGATATACCTCAATGCCATTGCCTGAAACCACATGGCCTAAGAATTGAACTCGTCTCGTAATGGTTTGATGAACGTACATCGCCTGGGTTCACGTACAGATGTCCTTCCCCAAGCGTAGCCAAGTTCTCATTGTACGTCGCTCCTCAGGAACGATGCTCTCGATTCACGTACAAATGTCCGGGTTCTCATTGTACGTCTCTCTCCAGAAAAATATAATGAATAGCGAACAATGCTCCTAACTATTCTATGAATCATAAACCACATACGTCTCTAGGTGGTTATATGTGTGATGTCAATGCATGAACTTGTCTAATCCTTACTTGACATTTAGACTGACTTTGACAATGTCTGGTGATCCTTATCAAGGTTGGTATCACGATGTGCAAGGTTAGGACATTCAGTATTATTTGTATAAGCTGATAATTTCAATAAGACCAACGAGATCAGTCTCCAGTTGAGATGTGAGACACAAGGTCTACTTAAAACATGAAAAACAAATTTGGATTTGAAATCATGGAAGACAACCACAAGAAGAACACCAAAATTTGTTCTCAAATTTAACAATACCAAAACATTTATTAAATCCAAAAACACACAAATAATCACAAGAATCAAAATTTTGATTCTCAATGATTCAACATGAAGAGACTATGATACCAGTTGTTGTAAATTGTTTTAAGCCTTTAATGGTAAAAACCATCACCAAAGCTAGAATTATTTATGTTAGGATACCCAAGAATCTATGATTTTAAGTGGAAGCATACCTGAATCAGTCATATAATGAAAGTAGAACACAAGCCTTGCGGTTGGTCTTCCAAATCAACACATAGTCCTTAGGGGTAGGTTTCTCTCTGATGATGGAATGTCAGACATAATGAAAACGTACGTGTGATTTGGGACCATAACCTTATATATATAAGTTAATTGCCTGTTAACCTTAATTATTTCTATTTTGGCCCATCATAAATATAAAAATAATTATTTGGTCTCTACATATAAAAGGTTCACACTTAATTGATGCAGTAAAGCTCAAAATACCTAAACCTTTAATAAATCACTTTAAATGAGTTTAACCTTATCCCCTTGAATACACAATTATTAATATATGAGCCCACATATTGAATTAAATCCAACATTAAGAACTTGAACTTTTGAATGTGATGCAAGTAACAAGTTATAATGAGTTTTAATATCAAATTACTATTATGGTTAGTTAATACGAAAAGTTGAGTTAATTGGTGTATATTTTAAAATATTTAAATATATATGAACCAAAACTTCCTTCATCGATTAATGTTATTTTTCTTAAATTTTAGTAGGATAACACATATAATAATTAGATATTCCTTGAATATTAATTATACCCTTAAATTATTAGTTAAACTTATTAAGATAAAAGATAACACAATATAATATTGAAAATTAAGTGTAATTGGTAAAATGTGAGTTCATTTTTTCATAAAAATATTTAATTGATAACTTAATAATTACAAAACATAATTTAAAAGCCTATGAATGCATGAGACCTCAAGTATGAAATAGATTAAAGAAAAAAAAAGTATGAAATAAATTTGGAATAAAATCATATTTAATCTTCCTCCATTCACCCATTTAAGTATATGGTATAAATTCAACCACCTTTATCGGCCCAAATTTATTTAAAAATTAATGAAAGACAACTCATATTATCATAAAGTCGACATTGTATCGTAAGAAAAAAGCTTATTTAGTTTTTTTCTTTTTGTCAGAACATATTTATGTTAAAGTTGCAATTGTCAAGCGTCTAGTCTCTTCTTTGTTTGCTATTGTTAAATAAATTAAATTTTGTTTAATGTCTACCAATAAGATGTACAGTACTTACAATGTTTTCCTCCTACATGTTTTATGTGGTTTAAACCTGTAACATCATTAATGGTCCACAAGTAAGAATGTGACATATCATCCTTATCACATGATTTACCATTTATTATAGGGTAAAACTTTAAAAAATATATTTAATTAATTTTTTTGAAGGTTTCTTTGCTATTTATCAAAATATATTTTTTACAGTTTTACCTCAATTATATTAAAAGTTTTCACTCAATTATATACAACGAATAGTCAAACATATGAAAGATTAAAGACAAATGTCATGTTATGGACAGTTTTTTCCCGCAAGACTTTGATATTTTTATCATTAATGATTACTACAAGAAAAAAAAAACCTTAAACAACAACAATTATAATAATAACAATGATGATGTATAATTTGTTTTCTACAAACAAAATTAGATACTCCAATGAAACGAGAAAATTATTTTCTTTAATGGGGTTTGCTAAAAGTGTATTAGATTCGGCCTTTTCATTCTTGGCAAACCTCTTCTCAAGATTTGCAAGAAAACTCTTAGTTGTATCAACCTTATCGAGCATATATAGTGCTCCAAAAAGCTTCTAAAATGGCATGTTTCATGACAATCAGACTTATGCGGTTCGATCATTCTCACTTTTCTATCTCCCTCTTGTCATCAGAGGTACTCTTATTAGTGAGAGCAACAGGTTGATTGACTCTTATTGAAGGTCTATGTCTATGACTCCGAGAGCAATCAAGACGTTCTTTTTCCATGATTTGAAGTTGGTGCGATTAAGCATTGGAATAAATTTTATGCTAACAGAGATATTTGAAGTAGAACCAGTAACTAAATAGAGAACAAAATAAATATAACAACATAACTCACATAAGTACCATATTATGCAAATAATAATTTCAAATAATGGTAGGGCCCATCACAAGATACCGAGTACAACAACAATATTTAGTCTTTAGACAAAAATATTAACTTGTAAGTTATACTTTTGGTGTATTAATCAAATACTGGCAATAAGACATGTCAAACAATAAACCTTTCTTTGGATCGATTTACTGCTCACATGGTATACCAAATAATTGCCACATGTTTATCACCACATGTGCGTATGCAATTCAGGTCAAATATTAACCTTCTTTTGGGCCGGTAAATATCCACATGAATTACATACACACAAATACCTTTTAATATTCTAAGTTGAATTAATTTCTACAAGAGAAATTACTTTGACAACATGTTGCTTCAATTAACTCACTTTCGAATATTATACATCTTAAAAGAGACAATTGTACCAAAATTTGAAATTAAAATCACCAAGTTTACATCAAATAAATAAAAAAAAGAGGAAATCAAATGTCCAAAAAAAATATTGTTTTATTTTTTTTAACATTAATGGCGCTGCATCCTATTCCCTTCCCTTTGTAACAATTAATAGCACCGCCTGTTATCTTTAAAAATAATAATACTAAAAATAATATATATATATATATATATATATATATATATTTAATATCAAACTAGCAGCGCCCCTTATCACAATTAATGGCGTTGCTATTCACTTTTTCTTTTCTTAGCAAACAATGGCGCTACAACGCCTATTCATTGGCGCCACACATCATCGCCGAATTTATTTTTATTTTTTTTTTCTAAACGTTGAATCTCATTATTTATACCTTAATCCTCAAACATTCACAAACAAACGTGAATCTAAAACCATGACATTGTGAATCCACATCAATTTTATATCAAATTAAATTAATTTTTTAAAAAATTAATGTAAATTGATGACTCACCCAAAACAAATCCTAATTTTATGAATAAATTCAAATCACATAACCTAATATAGATATATTTATGAATTCTAATCCATATTTTCTTGAAATCTTTTGTAAAAAAATTTTATTTTTATCCGGATTCATCAAAATCAAAACATGGAAAACAAATTTGGATCTGAAATCATAGAAGACAACCACAAGAAGAACACCCAAATTTGTTCTCAAATTTAACAATACAAAAACATGAATTATAAAATCTAAAAATACACAAATCATCACAAGAATCAAAATAAAATTTTAATTCTCAATGATTCAACATGAAGAGGCTCTGATACCACTTGTTGTAAATTGTTTTAAGCCTTTAATGGTGAAAACCATCACCAAAGCCAGAATCATTTATGTTGGGACCACCAAAAATGTATGATCTTAAGCGGAAGCATACCTGAATCAACCATAATGAAAGTAGAACACAAGCTTACAGTTGGTCTTCCAAATCAACACGTAGTTCTTAGGAGTAGGATTTCTCTCTGATGATGGGATGTCAGACATAATGAAAATGTACATGTGATTTGGGACTATAACCGCATATATATAAGTTAATTCCCTGTTAACCCTAATTATTTCTATTTTGGCCCATCATAAATATAAAAATAATTATGTGGTCTCTACACATAAAAGGCTCACACTTAATTGATATAGTAAAGCACAAAATACCTAAACTTTTAATAAATCACTTTAAATGGGCTTAACCTTATATGATAGCCTTTAATACACAATTATTAACATATAAGCCCACATGTTGAATTAAATCCAACATTAAGAACTTGAACTTTTGAATGTGATGTAAGTAACAAGTTATAATGAGTTTTAATATCAAATTACTATTATTGTTAGTTAATATGAAAAGTTGAGTTAATTGGTGTATATGAACCAAAACTCCCTTCATGGACTAATGTTATTTTTTTTAAATTTTAGTAGGATAACACATACAATAATTAGATATTCCTTGAATATTAATTATACCCTTAAATTATTAGTTAAACTTATTAAGATAAAAGAGAACACAATATAATATTGAAAATTAAGTGTAATTGGTAAAATGCGAGTTCATTTTTTTATAAAAATATTTAATTGATAACTTAATGATTACAAAACATAATTTAAAAGCCAATGAATGCATGAGACCTCAAGTATGAAATAGATTAAAGAAAAAAAAAGTATGAAATAGATTTGAAATAAATTCATATTTAATCTTTCCTCCATTCACCCATTTAAGTATATGGTATAAATTCAACCACCTTTTTCAGCCCAAATTTATTTAAAAATTAATGAAAAACAATTCATATTATCATAAAGTCGACAATGTATCGTAAAAAAAAAAGCTTATTTAGTTTTTTTCATTTTGTCAGAACTTATCTATACTATATACTTAATAATTCACTCTAACGGAGGCTCTTCAACGCACCACTTCAGCAACAAAGCAACAAATCCAACTGATCCACAACTATTCTTACAAACAACAATTTTGCCTAATATTGTCCTCAGCCAAAAAACAATTTTATCTTCCCATATAAACAACAATTCTGCCTAATTTTCTGCCTAATTTGGTTGAAAAATGCCGTAGTTCTCTGCCTAATTTTGTCAGCAACCGTTCTTGACTATAGCCCATGAAGTAGGTGTTATCTTAAGAAACTCACTATAAATGAAGTTTAAAACGTTCTTCGTTCTTCCCAGAGGCAGAAGCAAAGGTAACTAGAGCGGAGCAAAATCCATACCATTCATTAAACCTCCGATCGTGTTATTTGATTCATTAATGAAACTACTAAGGTATGTTTTCATTCATAGCAACCTTAATGAATTTTTTTTTTCTGATTCTCTTGCCGCATATGAATGATAAACTTTATTGTTATAAACAAACACCAAAAACAATAAAATATAGATAGAGATATAATAAGTTAACACGAGAAAGAAACTTCTTTAAAAAATTGTAAATCAGAAGAACAGAAGTGAAACTCCTTTTATGCCACAAGATGTTGCAAACATAAGAGGAGAAGTGAAACTCCTTTTATGCCACAAGATGTTGCAAACATAAGAGGTGAGAAAAGAGTCAACCAGAATTTAAGCTTCCTGAAAAGCAACTAACGAATAAAGATGCTACCTTAGTCAAAAATATCACATCAACACAGCAGAACTACCCCTGCAGAAGCCAAGGGGTCTATTTGATTTTTTTAGCATATGGTTGGGAGCATATCTGTCAAAGATATTCAAAAAATATGTCTGATAACGCGTTCCAACGAGGCCTCATTTCCGACCTTTCCATTCCCTTAAAAATCACCCACCTCTATCTATCCTTGCCCGCAATTCCTTCTTCTTCCCCTCCTAATTTTCCCCAAATTGATTTCCTTCACAATCGAAATCAAAAAACAAAGCAAGACGGAAGAGATAGAGAAATGGCTCAAAGAGATACAGAAAGAGATACAGAAAGAAAATAACTCAAATTAGAGCAAAAATTGCAGGAACAAGAGAGATTCCTTTAGCTTTATTACCTCTCCCATTTTTCTTTATTCTTTTTTTTTTCGGTGGTGGAGGCTCCTTTGATTCTTTCTCTTCTATATTACCATCTTTAGTAGATTCATCTGCTTTCTTTGCTTCTTCATTTTTTTCTTCAGATTTCTTCTCTTCTTCTGCTGGTTTATTCTTCTCTTCCTCCGCTGGTTTCTTCACTTCTTGCTGCTTCTTCTTTGCTGGTTTCTCTTCCTGCAAAATCAAAACACAAAAAATTCAACATACCCATAAAAAATAAGAACAAATTTGAGATACCCAAAAAAAAAATAACTCAAATTAAAGCAAAAATTGCAGTAACAAGAGAGATTCATTTAGCTTTATTACCTCTCCTATTTTTCTTTATTCTTTTTTTTTCGGTGGATGGATTGAATTGCGGAAAGAACAAACTCAGAGAGTGAGGTAGGCAAGATACCGGAAGAAGTCTGTCAGCGAGTCGATCAAGGCCGGTCTGCACTTCGTTTCCTCTGCTTCTTCGAGTTTAGTTGGGTATATTGGGTATATTTCTTAATACTTAACGCGGTTTAGTGTAATAGGTTACCTGCAATAATTAGGTTCGGAGAGATGGGATCCACGAAGACTAATGTTAAAATAAAAAATAAAGACAGTGAGAGAGACGGTGTATTAAAAAAGTAGTATACTGTTCTTAAAAAAAGTTACTTGCATTGAAACTTAACATAAACAAAATCATTATTAAAAACAGTATAATAAAATATAGTGCTAATGAGACAAAAGAGGTACATAAAAAATAAATGGGTGGGTGTTTCGAGAAAAAGAGAAGAGACATAAAGCGTTTCCAATAAAAAAAGTCGACCCTAATTCATTGATTAACCGACAATATTATTAATCATCCCTATCCATCAACTCACTAACTAATCACTATCTGAATTGGGTACATTTTTTTTTCTTTTTCTTTTTTATAATGCAATCTTACAAGGCTAATGGACTTTTATATATATACAACCAAATGCAAATTACAAGATGTCACTTCCATCTTTTTAAGATTTGAGATTTCATAAGATATGCATGAAACAATCTAAAAACACGTCACGACCTATATGATTAAGGAGCTGAAGGAGGTTAAGCTGCTCGGTTAAGGAGGTATATATGACTAATCACAAATGAAATTAAACAAACAAGCGGGAAGTATGGAATTTAAAGAGAAACCTCCAAAGATAACAAGACAAAAATGTCATAGTAGCTAATAGTCCGAACCAGGTGTCTAATATTTTTTATCTCAAGTTGTTGTTTAGTAACTAATAGAAGTTTCTGCAAACTTAAGCTCTAACTGAGTGATCCAAGAATCCAAAGTCATCTCATATACGTCGAAGCAAGAAGAAGCCAAATAGAAAGAATATGAAAGGGCATAGGATTCCGATAGAAAGAAAAGAGAGTAGAAGTGAAGATCACCGCATATTAGGAATCAGATCGTGCTTGCTTGGTATTATTAGTTTTTGGATTCTTGCCCGCCACTAAGGACTTTTCTCTTTTCATTGTCCCTACCGCATGAACTTTTTAGTACAGATACATTAATTGGTTAAATAAGTTTGATTATTGTCTCATTTACAATCACTTTCAGCTTTTCAGCTGCCGCTCCTATGAGTGGAGTTTTAACACAAAAAAGTGGGCAGATGAATCATGTGAGGCCTTACAGTACTCCACTATTTTGGTTCTTTCATATATAACCAATAAGGTTCCTTCAAGCCCCCTATAATATTATTCATTCTGCAACCAAAACACTAATTTTTTTATAAAAACAAAAAAACATCTGGCTGGAAGTTGAACGGTACCCACATGGTGCTCCATGCTACATTGCTGAGGAACCAATAATTATATACATATACATAAATTAATTTTTAGGGATGTTAATGGCCTTGCTTAGGACAGTAGCAAAATTGCGGCCTCGCGGTGAGTAATTTCGTCAAAGTGCACTTTTGATGCCGTTTCACATCTACCCGTTTGCTATTGTAACGCGATTTAGGGCAAGTTTGGTTTTGAAACTTTGAATATTGACTATGATAACCCCGAAATAAGTCCTATTTGATACATATGACGGCTAGGATAATCAACTTTAGATCCCACTCTCATCTAAAGTAGAGATTACATTATTCGAACAATTGATAGTAATGGCACGTCATTAGGTCCATCAAGTAGGATTTAATTAGTAGACACCAATGTCATGCTTAAACTTAGTCCCACATGTACAATTTAACGTCATTAGAAACTTACACTTCTTTTTTTTTTGCTCATGAAAAGAATTGCAAGAATTCTGTTTTTAACAAGAAGATTACTTACTTTCCTTACAAGAAAACTGAAAAGTTAAAAAGAAGGAAAAAGATATGAGAAGAAAGACTAAGGAGAGAGAGAAAGTTGATAGATAGGCAATATTGTATTCTCGAATCTCTTAAAATCTCAAAACTTCAAATGGCCTCAGGAACCTCTAACCTCAAGCTGTAAGCACAAGAACTGAAATTAAAACAATGGTCAAAAAGGTTGTACCCACTAACGAAATGATCTTAAAAAATTAGGAAGTGAACATAACAATTTTTAAAAAATTAGCCGCTGAAAAATAAATAATTAAAAAATGGTGACGTTGATAATTTAATCAAACTTTGCAAATTTATATCAAAGGTGACATGATAAATAAGAATCCCATCATAAAAACAATAAGTTAAATTGAATCTGCCAAATAAAAAATGATATAAGTAAAAAAATACCAAAATAAATAATTTTTTCTTCTATAATTAAAATGTACATTTAAATTTTATGATATAGATTATTATATAAATAAGATTGAGTTGCCTAAAAAAAATAATCAAAATATCTCTCTGGTGATAATAAAAAAAATTTGCATTCAGTATTTTAATTATCCTGTTCTACAAACATTATACTTAAATAAAAAAAAAACATTACATGCTCTTCATCAAATTTGGGCTTCCCATGAAGTACTATTACATGAAGATTTTTCCTGGTTTTGTCTTAGTTGTGAGAGATACCCATTGATGGTTGTCCGTCCTGATCTTTTGCCTAATTTTGTCCAAGTCTGAGAGATGTCCATGTGATCTTACAGTCTTTCTTGACTATTTCCCATGAAGTACTGTTACATAAAGACGTGCTTTCTCAACAGTTTGGTATATTTCACTAATAAGAAATCATGATTATTTGACTGAAACTATTTGCAATAATTATAGCATGTGTTATCCTTTTCTTGAAACTCACTATAAATTTTAAGATGTTCTTTCCATTTGTATGCCGAAAGATTTTCAACAAATAAAGACGCTACACAATTACTGTACAACGATAAAAATTATCAGCACATATTACCCACGAAACTACTAAGGTATCATTCTGTCAGCTTAATAAATTTTCTGTTTTCATTCATAGCTAACCTTTATGGATTGTTTTTTTTTTTTGATTTTTCTTGCCAAGCATATGAAGGATAAGATTTATTGTTTATAAATTCTATGGGTTTCGAGAGTCATGCAAAAACTTTTGTTTGTTTCCATTGTTATTATACATCAATATATGATTCAACAACATCTAACATACAAATTTATCATTTAGTAAATTTTGGGAGATAAGCGGGGTTTAGTACTTTGGGTGCAGTAGATAATGCTACCATATATTTTTTTTAATGTTTCTTAGAAAAAAGAGCTAGAGCTAGCTTTGTTCTCATAAGCTCTTTCTTCCTGCAGTGCTCATATTCACTAACACTAACTCCATAGTACGTATATACTTTTTTGTTGGAAGAAAAAAAGAAGAAGAAAGAAGCCCAGAAACCCAGAAGAAATTTATAACCCAAAAGAAAAAATGATGTATAGTTAGCTAGCTAGAGGGCAATAAAAATATTTATATATATATATACATATATAGCTACCTTGAGACCACAAAACTCACAAAATTAATGAGGATTGCTATTTTGTTGACTTTGTGTTTCTTCTCTGACAATTCATTTAAACACTCTAATCTTGATATGTTTGATAAACATGCAGTCAATACACCCGTGAAATACTCGATAAATGGATGATAACTCAAATTGTTTCATGCTGGCCAGAGAATTTGCTTATAGATTACTTAATCCAGCAATCTTTGAGTCATTAATGATGAAGTTACAAGACCATCTGTATGATTACGGGCTCCAACCTCAAATTGTGGATCATGAAGATCAGCCTTTTCTCGAAATCGATGAAACTTACGTTTATTGTTGGTCTCCAAGAGAAACAAGCACGCTAATGGTATATTGGTCCATCATTGGTCGACCTACTATAAGAGTCGTTCTAGATGACGAAGCGGAGACTAGGTACCGTGAAAATTTGTATGATATTTTTTGGCATGACCTAATGGAGTCCGGTCTGCCAGTAATTTCAACATATGTACCATATTATTATGCATGGGCATATTAAATTAATGTATACATCTAAATGTGCGTGCATGTGTATATATATATATATGTATATGTATATAACTCATAATAGATGTATAAATGTAATATAACCTATGAATATAAAAAGATGTAATATTAGATAAATGTTATACTACACTTTACTTTTGTATATTATACA
The DNA here is from genome assembly GCA_035771175.1 of Paratinospora sagittata. Taxonomy (NCBI): domain Eukaryota; kingdom Viridiplantae; phylum Streptophyta; class Magnoliopsida; order Ranunculales; family Menispermaceae; genus Paratinospora; species Paratinospora sagittata. Next base: position 36,019,179 of record CM069594.1, read on the forward strand.
ATTAAATGAAGAAGACATACAACCACCTATATATTTCAAGCATGTATTTACCTAGCTATATAGTGTTTGTTTGTTGCAAAACTTTGAATAATAATAAGAAGCATATATTTATATAAATATTTGTTAAATAAGTAAGTGTCACGTGATAATTAATTACATTTTCTAATTACACACCAATGAGCAGTTTGGTATATGTAATTGTAATATTTTAATCAATTAATTAATATTATTCTTAACATCAATATTATTTACACAGAAGGGTAGCATTTTTAGTAAATCTAAATTGAGTGTATAGTAGTATTATTTTATTAACGTCGTCCATCGGACGGGGCTACAAACTTGTTTATGTTAAAGTTGCAGTTGTCAAACGTCTAGTCTCTTTTTTGTTTGCTATTATTAAATAATTTAAATTTTATTTAATGTCTACCAATAAGATGTACAACACTTTACAATGTTTTCCTCGTGCATGTTTTTATGTGGTTTAGGACCAAATGCTTATTCCATAACTATTAACTATGTGGGGGTGGGGAAGGTGTAGTAGGAGTCAGTTGCATGTGGGGGGTGGCACGTACAAATTATAAAGTGGGCCGGAGAGCACATGGTGGTACTGGTGCATCTAATTAATCTAAGTGTCAAAAGGGTCCACAAATTAAAGTATTCTTTTTTTATGCATAAATATGCTAACTGGTTGAATTTGATCAGAGTAAAATATTAACTCAATTCAAAGTAGTTTAAATTAAAAAATTAAAACTCAACTTAAATTAAATGGCCTCTCAACTTAAATTAATTTGAATTGAATTAAGTTAATCATTCGAATTGAGAATATTTTTTACTAATAAACATTAAATATATAATATTTTAATTTTAAATACAATCATATTAATATATAAATTTAATAATTATTTTAAATTAACCATAAAATATTAAGATATTTTAAATAAAATTATATTGATCGGGATGGATCGGGTCGATTTTTTAAGTTCTGAATATGTGACCCAACCCAAGCATTATCACATAATTTGCCATTTATTATGGGATAATACTTCAAAAAATATATTTAATTAATTTTTTGAGGGTTTCTTTGCTACTTATCAAAATATATTTTTTGTAGTTTTACCACATGATGGTTAAGTAAAATTATATTAAAAATTTTCACTCAATTATATGGACACATTTTGATATTTTTATCATTAATGATTACTACAAGAAAAAAAAAAACCCTTAACCAACAACAATTGTGGCTAGAAATATTTGAAAGAGTTGGCGTAGGATTAGCCCCAAACAAATGAGTTGGCGTAGGATTAGCCCCAAACAAATTTGACTTTGCTTTTTGTTTGAACCATTAGAAGTAGTTCATCGAATCAGTTATTAGATATAAAAAAAAGGAGGTGGGGGGGGGGGGGGGGGGAGCTAATCCAACCAAACCAAGAAAATTCCTAATATGAGGAACAGTAGTAGACTGCTTCCAGTTTAAAACTGCTTCAACCTTAGAAGGATCTACCTCAATGCCATTGCCTGAAACTACATGGCCTAAGAATCGAGCTCGTTTCGCTCAAAATTTGCACTTACTCAACTTTGCATACAACTGATGGCTTTTCAAGGTCTGGAGGACTATTTTCAGATGTATCTTATAATCTTCATCGATTGAGGAATATATCAAGATATCGTCCACAAAAACCACCACAAATCGGTCTAAGTATAACCTGAAGATGTGGTTCATAAAATTCATGAATGTAACAGGTATATTTGTTAGACCGAACCACATGACCAAGAATTCGTAGTGCCGGTACCAAATTCTGAATGTCGTCTTGGTAATGTCTGACTTTCGGATTTGGAGTTGATGATAACCGGATCGTAGATCAATCTTAGAGAAGTATTTGGCATCTCTAAGTTGGTCGAACAAGTCATCGATCCTGGGCAACGGATATCTGTTCTTCATGGTGACGTTATTCAACTTGCGATAGTCGATACAAAGTCGTAACGAACCATTCTTTTTACGAACAAATAGAAATGAACCATCCTTTAAAGTTGCAGTTGTCAAACGTCTGGTCTCTTTTTTGTTTGCTATTATTAAATAATTTAAATTTTATTTAATGTCTACCAATAAGATGTACAACACTTTACAATGTTTTCCTCGTGCATGTTTTATGTGGTTTAGGACCAAATGCTTATTCCATAACTATGTGGGGGTGGGGAAGGTGTAGTAGGAGTCAGTTGCATGTGGGGGGTGGCACGTACAAATTATAAAGTGGGCCGGAGAGCACATGGTGGTACTGGTGCATGTAATTAATCTAAGTGTCAAAAGGAACCACAAATTGAAGTATTCTTTTTTTTATGCATAAATATGCTAACGGGTTGAATTTGATCAGGACTAAAATATTAACTCAATTCAAAGTAGTTTAGATTAAAAAATTAAAATTCAACTTAAATTAAATCGCCTCATAACTTAAATTAATTTGAATTGGATTACGTTAGTCATTCAGATTGAGAATATTAACTCTTGAAATGAGTTAAATTACACTTATAATTTTTTTACTAATAAACATTAAATATATAATATTTTAATTTTAAATACAACCATATTAATATATAAATTTAATAATTATTTTAAATTAATTATAAAACATTAAGATATTTTAAATAAAATTATATTCATTCACCGTCATATTATAATACCAAACTAGTTCAATTCAGATCGGGATGGGTCGGGTCGATTTTTTAAGTTCTGAATCTGTGACCTCAAAATAATGAGATTATTTTATCCTACCATTCTTTTTTTTTTGTTGCATTTTACTCTTCTTCTTCTTTCTTGTTTTAAATAAATAAATAAATAAAATTATATTAAAAGTTTTCACTCAATTATATGCAATGAATAGTCAAACATATGAAAGATCAAAGATAAATGTTATGTTATGGACAAAGTTTTTTCCCGCAAGATTTTGATATTTTTATCATTAATCAAGAAAAGAAAAAAAACCTTAGATACTCTAATGAAACAAGAAAATTATTTTCTTTAATTGGTTGGAGTTTAGTCCAATTTGAAAAAACTTCTTGTATTTTGAAGGACCAAACCTCTCTTTAAAATATAAAATTACAGCCTTTTCTTCTTACTTAATCAATTTTTATTTTGTTATGTCCCAGACTCATTTTTATTTTGAATTGAAAACTATTACTTTCTTCTTAAATTTTTTTTTTCAGTATTTAACTTTTTTCTTTCATCATTATTATATATTTTTTGTCCAATGAGTCACTCTCACCCATTAAAGGATTCATTAATATTATCTTGCAACGTGTCTAATTGAATGGATCCACCAGTTGTAGATTTTCAGCCAATATGAAGAAGATTGTGGCCTTGCCACATAATTCTTATCCACAAGATGTATGTAGTGAGTTGTATCTTGCGATTAAAGTTCCTTTTCAAGTCTATATAAGGCATGCCAATGGCATGGGTTGAGAAGCATAACTTGAAGTAGCAAGAAATACTTTGGAGAGAGGAGGAACTAAGAAACAAAGCTTGAGATGGCGGTGAGGTTGGCGATTGTGGGAGTTGTTGTGGTCTTGGTGGCTACATTTGGAGCTTCTCCTCCAAGTGTACAAGCTAGACTCAACATCCCTTCCAATATTTTTCTCACCACGGACTTAAACACTATAGGTTTCACTATCCTCCTCACTACTTAAATTCTTAATTCATTAGTACTCTGCAAGATTTTTCTTAGTTTTATTGTGATATCTTATACATCTGATGATCATAATTAAAATAACTTTCTATTTGCTGTTTTTTTTTTTTTTTTTTTTTTGTCCTTTCAGATCCCGAGTCTATTGTAGTTCCTACTTCTTCACTGAGTGGGAAAGCCAAAGTCAACATCCCATCCATTCTTTCTGCGCTGGGCATAAAGACCGAAGGTATTAAGCTCTTTAGGACTTAATCTACTCATTGATTAATATTTTCAACTTTTTTTACTATTAATTGATGTTCATATATTTGATCTAACAACTTCACAAAAGCTTTAGAATTATTTCTCTTGATAATATCAACTTTATTTACAAGTACCATATTCTTATTACAGCCGATGATATTCCTTGCGGAGGAGGTGTAGCTTGTTGTGATCTTGGCATATGCACATTATCATGCCCACCACAATGTCGTTGCATCGATGTAAAAGAAAAATGTCACGCGGCATGTAAAGATTGCATGTGCACCAAATCAAACCCTCCTCTGTGTCGTTGCGTGGATATTACTAATTATACTTATCCACCATGCAATTAATGCAATCTGAAGTGCAGGACTACGAGTAACTACAAACTTAAATGTGTGCTAGTTGCTGTCTATCTAAATAAGTGTTACCTTGGTGTACCATTTGTAACACTTTTTATATTGTTGAAATAATTGTCATCTATGTATGTGGCATGTGTTGTGTTGTGTTATATTACAAATTTTCTCGTGGAGAAGCATATTTGTGTCTATGCAACTAAGAGCTCGTAAATAATTACCAAACGTTAAAAAAACCGTAAGTGCTGAAAAATAATGAAGGAAGAGGAAGAAATAGTTCACATGGTTGAAAATCTATACTAATATAATACAAATACTTGAGACTCCCACTGTGCGGCCTTTTTTGCCTTTTTTCCAAATTTATCCTCTTATTTGTTCTTTACAAAATAAATTGACATTTAATTAATAAGGGTATTCTAGACATTTTATCTAATTATCTCAAGTTCAATGGTAGACTATACGCCACCCTTACTAAAAGGAATACCCCATCTAAACAAAAGTTGGATGGCTTAAATATTTTTTTTTAATGAATGTGAAAAATAAAAGATTTGTGTTCAAGAATGCTTCACTCAAAGAAAAACATTTATATATTGAGACTAAATAATTAATATTTTAATTGACAATAAAATATTATTTGTCATGATATTATTATAATGTTTATACATAATGGGGAAGCCAAGAATTTTGTTTAGGGTGGGCAAAAAAAAAAAATTTAGACAAATCTTGACGATACAAGAAAAATTTATTGATTAAGATATGTAAATTACTAATAATTTGTTGGATATTAGCTTTTGATAAATTAATATTTTTAATAATTTTCTTTTCATTTAATTAGATTATTTTAATTTTTTATATAATTTTATAAATTAATATTTAACTTACCACTAGTTAGTTAGGGGTACGGATGTATTACTAGATACAGACATTATTTCTTTTAAAAAATAATAATAATAAATTAATACTTAGTACTAAAGTTCAATATAGGACAATCATTTCTTTTTATTAAACATTTTTTAATATGAAAGATTCATGTTACGTTTAGTTCAGTCTTAATTTCATAAATCCACATTTATGAATTGAAAGGTTTGGGCGAGCAAGGTGAATTGTACTTAAGTCGCACTTCGCTCAGGTCTCTCACAGAACCCCTTAACTGCACTCTAAATCAACGCTCAACAACCAACTCCTTCTTGCACTAAGCAGTTCCAAAAGCACTAAACAATCCAATAGGAAGAATGTCAGTCTCGCCTCAATCATCATTTGTTAAGACTTTTCGGAGTAAGTTCTTTGGCTTGGACGGGGCATTTAGTTCATGTCGCTATTCCCGCATCCAGGGAGGAGCCCTGTCACAACGTCCCTGACGTAGGCTGACGTCATGACCGGCACAGCATACTATACACTGTACATACCCATATACAGTATATAATATACTGTCAGCCTTCACGTACTCTCACAAACCTTCCCAAAATGTACATAAATTTTTTTTTCCTATACCACAAATCAAATCCAATATAGATAATCATTCCACTCACATTCATTCCAGTCATTCCACAAATTAAATTCTCACTTGATAAATATCTATGATCATCTCATTTCCTCATATAATATTATCACACAACCCATCTAGATGGTATTACATATATATATACTGTGTGATAAGTATTCATATCAAAATAACAAAAATATAATATATTTCCTCCAAGCATACATACACATACCAGACAAGTTCCTTTTCCCTTCGACTCAATACCTGAAATATTGGAGGAAATAGGGTGAGCAAACAACAGCTCAGTGAATATAGTTCTTGAGATGACAATTATATACATTTATAGAAATATGACATTTAAAATCATTTCAAACACTTATTCAACACATGCATCATTCAATGAATATATTGTACATGTCAACATCATAAATTTCATGATTTTCAATAACATAATGCACAATCTCCCTCCTCCGCAAGGCAAGAGAGCGGGTCTAACCCTTGTATGGTCGTACAAGGTAGACACAACTTCTCATGACCCAATAACACCATGCACAATCTCCCTCCTCCGCAAGGCACGAGAGCGGGTCTAACCCTTGTATGGCCGTTACAAGGTAGCCACAACATCTCATTACCCAAGTAACAGTCATTTCAAGGATCGCAACCCTTGTTAGGACAGACCTAACGAAATGACAATGAGGAATCGCAAAGCCTCATCATTACAAACTCCAATGCTAAAATCAGTTTGCATGATCCATAAAACTCAATGCCTTATATATAATATCACATGCGTACAATCAAACAGTTTATATGCGTACAATGTCATACAAGAACCAAATCAAGAAAACTATACTCACAGTGATTACACGAGTTTCTTTAAAATCAAGCAACAATGTTGCTTCCTCAAGAGCGTTTATCCATGCCCTTAAGCTCTCAATTTAAACACTGAAATGACCATAGATTATCATAAGAATCATCATTTACCATTTCGGTAGCTACTAAAATATCAACTCACTGTTCACAGTACTATTCATTTTTTTACTATTCACTATTCACTATTTACTTTTACTATTCATTTTTACTATTCACTATTCACTATTCACTATTTACTATTCACATTTACTATTTACTATTCACTATTTACTATTTACCATTTATTTTTACTATTCATCCGAAAGATGTAAATTGTACTAAGATTGTCCAACGGCTCCAAAAATCATAAAATTGAATCTAACCACATATTCGGGTTTCTAACAGTCCAGCGAGCATTTTTCTACCTTTCTAGCGGAGTTTCATTCACGTTGGGTCAAAACCCCATTTTTTTAAAAACGCCGTAAAACGGCTCTCACAACAAAAATTAATCCGCTAGAAAGGTTACAACTAGCTTAGATAGTAATTTTACGATGAAAAATAGCAAAAATAGCTTACCGGCACGTCGAATTTGGCGCGAATCCCGCATTCTCTCTTTTTCTTCTTCTCCTTCTTCTCTCTGTTTCTCTCGTGCCTCTCTGTTCTTCTGCAACTTCTTCATCTTCTTCCTATTTCATTTCTTTCTTTCTTTTTATTCTTTCTTCTTTTTTTATATTTTTTTATTTCCTTCTAGTTGCCACACGTTGGAAGCAACTAGAAGGATTTTTTATTTATTTTTTTTATTTTATTATTTTATTTTTTATTTAAATTTATATATATATATGATTCCATGCACCTTGACTCCCTTTATTAACTAACTCCTCCATCAAATTTCATAAAATTCATTCAATCATAATCAAATCCACATTTTTAATTAACCAATCCCATAAATTAATCAATTTAATTCACATGTATCATCTTCATTTCATAATTTTATTTATTTCCTAATCATACACGCGTATATTTAGCGTATACGTATCAACTACGTGTATTATCACGTGTATATTTAGCTCATACGTATAAAATACGTGTATTATACATCTTCATATACGCGTACTTCAACATATATATTTAATTAAATTTACGGGGTGTTACAATCTCCCCAACTTAAGGAATTTCGTCCTCGAGATTTAGACTTAAGGACTATTCCTCAAGTGATACTCAATTCCAGAAAACTGCTCCCGCATTTCATATTCCGCTTCCATGTTTGCTCTTCTTGATACGTAGTATCCTCCCCAACTTAGTGGTGAGTTATATCCATAACATAGATGGAATTCGAATGATTCCGGACACTTATCAACTGTGATCGTAGTGCAAATTGGTAAGCCAATGGACCTATCCTATCAAGGAACAAATCGCGGTACGAGCTTTCTTGTTATTCTAAATCTCATTTGGCTTTTCTGTGGTAAGACCCTTAATAGAACTGAGTCAGCCACAATACATTTCAAGGTCGATATACAAACCTTGTGTATGTACTAATATCCTCTGGCACCAATAACAATAACTCCACATTTTCAATTCAACAAGTTGGAGATCTATAAGGCTTATTATTAAACCTTTAGAGTGCCATCATTATGTTATTATCATAGTTGTTTAGACACATAAGTTTACACAAATACAACATTCCTTCCAACTTCCACCAAAATTCAAGTATATCAGACCTGAGCATGCTCGCAAGCATTCACTCTCTCAGTCTGTCAACCAGTCTGAGAGGAAAATATCACACTGAGAAGGAGATGAGTACCAAAACGAGTCTGCATCATATAGCAGATCTCGACACAATCTTCGGATCTTAATCCGACATGACAAATATCTGAGTACTCCCATCAAATCTCCCTATCGCACACATATACAATCTGCTCAGTCTATCAAAAGAAGTTTGGTGTTCATTGGAAGAATACGCAGACTTATCAGTCTACTAATGGTTAGCCAAATAGTATCATTTCTACCCATAACCCATAAGATACCATTTGAATCCCATCTTCATTTAACACAATCCATAATATTTCATACTAATATCATACTCGTCTCATCATAACTTTTTCTCTTTGAATATGAGTATCAATCAGTTGAATATGCATCCGAGCACAAATATCAACACATGGAGTAATAGAGAGTACACTCATAACTGTAACTCTCACTCACAAACAATCTCCATTTATGGCCTCACTGATAGTTACTACTCCAGTTTCAGCCTGTTTCCTGCTCAATGCCTCAGCAACATATTGGCCTTTCCCAGGATAATAAGTCAATATAAAATCAAATCCTTCGGGAATTACTGCCACATTTATTACCTCATATTCAGTTTCTTTCCGTTCAAATAATTTACTTCAGACTCTTAAAATCTGAAGATAGCGTGATCTTTTATTATAAAGGCAATGCTCTCATCAAATCACTACCAAATACTTTTTATTCACCCTCAGGATAGTTATTCCTGTGTACTACCAAATATCTGGAGACAGAAGTAATTAACCTATTCTTGTGGAGCAATTCAAAATCCAGATCTGGACGTGATATTCATCAATCACAATTACTTCCAGGTTCTGAAAATAATAATAACATTTAAGACTGTGAGACCTTTCCCATGCACAATGGTCCACACATTCTATAGCATTCGTCTGGTTTAGTTTCGTGAGTGGAACAAATAGCTTCAAGGATCTTTCAACGCACTTTCTATAACATACAACTAATACCAGAGAACTTCTGATTTTCATCATTGAAATCAGTTTTAACAGGTCTATGATCACTTTGACCTACCCAACATCCTTAAAGATACTAGTTAAACTAGTCGCGTGATCCAAATATTCTCATCTTAATCATATTCAAAACTCATATTCACCAAGCTTGGCACTCAATCGGTTCTCTCTCCGTGACTACAAGATACTTCAGATGTGCTATTCATGCTCCTCTCATTTTCTTGAGACAATTGCATATATCATCATCGAAAACTATGTGATAATCAAGATATGGTTCATATACCCACTGCATCAATCCTATAAACGTGATTGACATATTAATCAAGGTTACCAAAATTTCATAATATCCATATCTTGTTTTAAAATAGTTTGCATTCCATCCTTTTCTCGAATTCTTTAACTGATGGTGCCTAGATCGCACAATGATCTTAAAGAAAATTTGGCTTCATTTAGTTAACCGAATTCAACCATCTATCCATGGTAAAGGATATTCATTCTTTATTGTTACCCTGCTCAGTTAACAATAATTCATACTGAAACATATTTCACTATACCTTCTTTCCCTCTTATCACAAATGCTCTTCAAGGTCGCATATCTAAATCTTTTGCTCATTAACACATATACCTACTTTCAATCCTCACAATTCCTCAGGTACTCTTTATATGAAGGAATGGAGATACGTATTAGAATGACATCAGTTTTATATGTTATCAATCTCCTGTCCAGGTGGCAATTTTTAATACTACATCAAAGAACTCCAATATACCAGCTCACCACAGGAGTTTTAATCAACTGCATGCCTTATTACATGACCCTACATGGCTTTGTACTAGTCATATTCTCCATGTCCTCGTCAATAACTAGCTTATCTTAGAGAGACAATTTTTGAAGGTATAAATTTCTCGAGATTCAAAATGAGAATTTTTCACTTATTCAGAATATTACTTCTTTTCGGAGAGACGGTCCACCTGGCATGAGACGTGACCAGCCAATTATACCCAACAAAGCATCCAATTCCACAAATTTCATATTCTAAAGTCCATAAGTACTTGATGACCCTCATGTTTATTCCACATATTATTTGCTAACCATATCAAGGTAGATTTTTTTTTCCTCCTGTAGGCATACTCACAATCAATGATATACTATTATACCAGAAGATAATACAATTTTTCTACCATATCACCAGAGGTACAAGACCAGGTAGATCCAACAAAGCATCAGATTATACACAATAACAAATTGATCATACATGTTATCAACGTCGTACTAATATTTGGATCTGGTCTTGTATTTACTTTCATTTATTCTCTAAAATCTGGTGGAGTCACATTGATAAAACATATTGGAGCATCCCATATCGACTAACTGGAGATTAACACATCCCGTGTCTTCTTTTTTGTTGTTGTTTTTTTTTTTTTTTCGATTGCTAATAGACAATCATAGGTCGAGATACAATTTGCTTAGTCTGTGACTCCTGCTCAGCTAAAGGAAACCACTTCCGATTTTTCATAATTCGTTAACATCATTTCCCTTTTTTTCCATTATTATTGGGTTAGTACTAAAAATTAAGAGTCACGAATACTGCCAAAATCTCAACCTTACTCATTGTTTCGCTTATCTTGAATTTCATTGCCCCAACATTTTCTTTACTTATTTCTCTTTTACCTAACACTGGTGTTGATGACTCGGCTTCAAATGGCGGTACAAGCTAGATCACTACTATTGTTTGGGTTAACAATTTCACCACAGCTCTGGCTAACCCGAAAGTTATAGGCTGCCTCACAACTTGCGCATATATTTATAACCCAACAATTATCAAACCTGTCGTATAGGATCTCCAAATTTATGCTAGATCCTTATCATTCTCAGATGACCATTCCAAAAATAAACTATACCAGTCTATTTAATTAATGTTTGTATTTCTGGTTAGGCATGTCACTACATTTTAACAAGATAAATTTTTTTTTCATGCCTTAAATCAATTTCAACATGATGATGGAAGCCCTCATAAAATAGCTTCTTTAATTAATCTCATGCCTTAATCATCTCAGAGTCTTTAACCCAATTTTCTATTATCTCTTACCATCAGTTAGCTTAAACTTAGCTAACTTACTTTATCATTTTCAGAGACTTAATCATTCTCTAAGATGGTCTCCAATCAGAGTCGCAAATTCTTTCCTCCGTCTACTATCAGACTGTTAGTTAAAATAGGAGAGCCTTTTTCTCCTGAAAGTTTCCATAACTTTCACATCTTTACATTTCATCTGGCTTATCATTGAGAACTTCTATTTCTTTTATTTTTACTTCAGTCTTAACTATATATGTTTTTACAGAAGTACTCACACCATTGGCACCCACATCTGGAGCTATCAATGGTTCAAGCTTCTGTCTTTCGCACATTACAACTTTACCACAAGCTCATAAGCTGTGCATTTCGTTGTTGTTGGGTAGTTACTAGCCATATATAAGCTATATCGTTTATTATCACTGGATTACATCCAGTTCGTTTTCTTCCAGCCTTCTGATCCTTTCGTGATCAGCAATTTCCATTGTTAATCTTGACTATTCGTTTTCAAATCTGAAATTCACCGACACAGGTGATTCTCAGTCAAGATAACCTATTCGATTTGGCTCCACATAATAGGACTACCCATATGTATACCCATACAAACAATCATAATATCATAAAGCTTTTATCTTTTTAAGAATTTTAAACTTAAGTCTCTGATACCAATATTGTCACGACGCCCCTGACGTAGGCTGACGTCATGACCGGCACAGCATACTATACACTGTACATACCCATATACAGTATATAATATACTGTCAGCCTTCACGTACTCTCACAAACCTTCCCAAAATGTACATAAATTTTTTTTTCCTATACCACAAATCAAATCCAATATAGATAATCATTCCACTCACATTCATTCCAGTCATTCCACAAATTAAATTCTCACTTGATAAATATCTATGATCATCTCATTTCCTCATATAATATTATCACACAACCCATCTAGATGGTATTACATATATATATACTGTGTGATAAGTATTCATATCAAAATAACAAAAATATAATATATTTCCTCCAAGCATACATACACATACCAGACAAGTTCCTTTTCCCTTCGACTCAATACCTGAAATATTGGAGGAAATAGGGTGAGCAAACAACAGCTCAGTGAATATAGTTCTTGAGATGACAATTATATACATTTATAGAAATATGACATTTAAAATCATTTCAAACACTTATTCAACACATGCATCATTCAATGAATATATTGTACATGTCAACATCATAAATTTCATGATTTTCAATAACATAATGCACAATCTCCCTCCTCCGCAAGGCAAGAGAGCGGGTCTAACCCTTGTATGGTCGTACAAGGTAGACACAACTTCTCATGACCCAATAACACCATGCACAATCTCCCTCCTCCGCAAGGCACGAGAGCGGGTCTAACCCTTGTATGGCCGTTACAAGGTAGCCACAACATCTCATTACCCAAGTAACAGTCATTTCAAGGATCGCAACCCTTGTTAGGACAGACCTAACGAAATGACAATGAGGAATCGCAAAGCCTCATCATTACAAACTCCAATGCTAAAATCAGTTTGCATGATCCATAAAACTCAATGCCTTATATATAATATCACATGCGTACAATCAAACAGTTTATATGCGTACAATGTCATACAAGAACCAAATCAAGAAAACTATACTCACAGTGATTACACGAGTTTCTTTAAAATCAAGCAACAATGTTGCTTCCTCAAGAGCGTTTATCCATGCCCTTAAGCTCTCAATTTAAACACTGAAATGACCATAGATTATCATAAGAATCATCATTTACCATTTCGGTAGCTACTAAAATATCAACTCACTGTTCACAGTACTATTCATTTTTTACTATTCACTATTCACTATTTACTTTTACTATTCACTATTCACTATTCACTATTCACTATTCACTATTTACTATTCACATTTACTATTTACTATTCACTATTTACTATTTACCATTTATTTTTACTATTCATCCGAAAGATGTAAATTGTACTAAGATTGTCCAACGGCTCCAAAAATCATAAAATTGAATCTAACCACATATTCGGGTTTCTAACAGTCCAGCGAGCATTTTTCTACCTTTCTAGCGGAGTTTCATTCACGTTGGGTCAAAACCCCATTTTTTTAAAAACGCCGTAAAACGGCTCTCACAACAAAAATTAATCCGCTAGAAAGGTTACAACTAGCTTAGATAGTAATTTTACGATGAAAAATAGCAAAAATAGCTTACCGGCACGTCGAATTTGGCGCGAATCCCGCATTCTCTCTTTTTCTTCTTCTCCTTCTTCTCTCTGTTTCTCTCGTGCCTCTCTGTTCTTCTGCAACTTCTTCATCTTCTTCCTATTTCATTTCTTTCTTTCTTTTTATTCTTTCTTCTTTTTTTATATTTTTTTATTTCCTTCTAGTTGCCACACGTTGGAAGCAACTAGAAGGATTTTTTATTTATTTTTTTTATTTTATTATTTTATTTTTTATTTAAATTTATATATATATATGATTCCATGCACCTTGACTCCCTTTATTAACTAACTCCTCCATCAAATTTCATAAAATTCATTCAATCATAATCAAATCCACATTTTTAATTAACCAATCCCATAAATTAATCAATTTAATTCACATGTATCATCTTCATTTCATAATTTTATTTATTTCCTAATCATACACGCGTATATTTAGCGTATACGTATCAACTACGTGTATTATCACGTGTATATTTAGCTCATACGTATAAAATACGTGTATTATACATCTTCATATACGCGTACTTCAACATATATATTTAATTAAATTTATGGGGTGTTACAAGCCCATTCGATGGCTTGTGATGGACCTGGAAAAGGGGGGACATGTCAAGTATCCACATGGGATCATGTCTTTTTAGGTCTATTCTGAATTCTGGATGTACAATTCTATTTCGATAGTAATATTCCATTCCAGTTGGAAAATGCAGTTGGGCTTAGCTTGGTTGGGGGCTTTATTCAAACAACGTGGTTTTAGTGTGAATCTCAGGTTTCAATCGATTCATAATGTAACACCCCTGGTTTACACAAAAAAAAGGCATTGTCGGAATGCTCGGGCATGGGGCCTCCATAAAAGGGGCCCTTCCTCCCCCTCATTTTTCACATCACAACTCTCTCCCTCTCCCTCTCTCTCTCTCTTTGGGTTGGTTTCCTTCACTCTCCTTGTGATTTTCTCTCTCCTCTTTTGAGACTCTCTTTCTTATAAACTCTTTTTGCTGTGCGAAGCTGTTCTCCTCAGGAGGAAGTGTCAGTTTTACAAAGAAGTTCAATTTGAAGGTGAGAACGAAACATAGGTTTGCGTGTCTTATGACTTTTCATAAAATTTTCATTTATTTATCATTATGTCTATTATTCACTTACACTGCATTATTATGTATAGTGTTCATACATGTCGTGCTTATGCCTTAATATTTGGAGTCCATATATTATTTTGTTACCATGTCCGATTAGCGGTCAATTTGACTAAACCAGACTTAGTCTAGTCCCCAGTAACTTTAAATAGTGAACGGGAGGCAACTTGTTGCTCTAAAAGACTTCGTATTTAAGGGGGACCTTGCGTTCCCACCTCTCAACCTGGGGACTAGTCTGGTTGGTCCTATTGAAAGTTGTCTGCTTGTATAAGTGATACTGGACATCCTAACAATGCACGCGGTGTAATACCCTAGGATTGCACACAAAAAAAATAAAAAAAATTTAGGGCAAACCAAAAATCTATATATAAGGAACTCTCCTCATTTCTCATTCCTCACACCAAATCACCTTTTCTTGTGATTTTCTTCTCCTTTCCACTCATTCTGAGTTTTTAGTTTTTGAGACTCTCTGTCCGAGACTCTCGGTGCAGTGCGAAGAAGTTCTGTCTGGAGGAAAGCGCCAGATCTGAAAGAAGAAGTTCTTATCTGAAGGTGGGGAACGAAACATAGGTTTGCGTGTTTTATAACTTTTATTGAAGTTTACATTCAATCATTATTATGTCTACTGTTCATTTACACTGCATTATGTCATATAATGTTTATACTGCCGCACTTATGTCTGTATATTTGGAATTCATGTATTATACTATTATACTGTCGGATTTGTGGTCAATCTGACTCAACTAGACTCGGCCTTGTCCTCAGTAACATTAAATAGTGAACGGGAGGCAGCGGGCTGCTCTAGGAGATTGATATTTAAGCAGACCTTGTGTCTCACCTCTCAACTGGGGACTGATCTAGTTGGTCTTATTGAAAGCTATCAGCTTATACAAGTAATACTGAATGTCCTAACCTTGCACGTCGTGATACCAACTCTGATAAGGATTACCAAACGTTGCCATAGTCAGTCTAAATGTCAAGAAAAGACCAGACCAGTAAACTAGACCAGCTCATGTATTGGCATCATACATATCACCACCTAGGGACGTAAGTGGTTTCAGACTCATTGAATAGTAATGAGCATTGCTCGCTATTCATTATATTTCTCTAGAGAGGGACATACATGAGAACCCGGCTACGCCTGGGGAGGGACATCAATACGTGAATCCAGAGTATCGTTCCTGAGGAGGGACGTATAATAAGAACCTGGCTACGCTAGAGGAGAAACGCCTGGACAGACATTTGTACGTAAACTCAGGCGATATACGTTCATCAAACCATTACGAGACGGTGTCATGCATACGTACATATTGATTGATTATGATGCTATCTTGTGTATTTAAGATATTTGATATTGAAGTATGCTTTATTAATCGTTATACTCACGAACTATTTACCCACTGAGCGCGTTAAGCTCACTCCATCATTATCCAATCTTTCACAGGAAATTAGGGTGGATTGGGTGCAGGTTATGGGGCCCACATTTTTTACCCTTTGTATGATTCATTGAGGATTTTGGAGAGTATGTTC
Organism: Paratinospora sagittata; assembly: GCA_035771175.1. Classification (NCBI taxonomy): domain Eukaryota; kingdom Viridiplantae; phylum Streptophyta; class Magnoliopsida; order Ranunculales; family Menispermaceae; genus Paratinospora; species Paratinospora sagittata. Next base: position 36,035,515 of record CM069594.1, read on the forward strand.
CCTTGACTGTTTTATGTACAAAAATATTCTGAATTAAATGAAATCAGACTTGTACTGTATTATATATTTCTACTGCGCACTCTGTTGTTACCATTGTTATTATTCCAAATGCGCGCCCCGTCCGATAGTGAACCACCGGTTCAGGCGTGTCCGGGCGGGGTGTGACATTTAATGGTATTAGAGCGTATGGTCCACGGCCCGCCCAAGTCCACCAAATTAGGGGAAGAAAAAATTTTATTAGATATATATATCTTTAGAACTATATATATGTGAATTTATATAGTTAAGATTTGTATTAAATATATATCTAAGAAAACTATATAGTTTTATATAGTTTAGAAATATATATATAGTTATGATTTATGAAACCTATATATATTGTTATGATTAAATATATATCTATATATCTATGCATATAGGAGATATATATATACCTTGTTGCTAATGAGGAAATTTTGGATGAAAAAATTTTATTAGATATATATATCTCTAGAACTATATATATATATATATATATATGTCAATTATATATAGTTGAGATTTATATTAAATATATATCTAGAAAACTATACGATTTTTGTATAGTTTGATTTAAATATATATATATATGATTTATGAAAACTATATATATTGTTATGATTAAAATAAAAAATTGTGAATGAAAAATTTTATTAGATATATATATATATCTCTAGAACTATATATATATATATATATATATATATATATATATATATATATATATATATATGTCAATTATATATAGTTGAGATTTATATTAAATATATATCTAGAAAACTATATGATTTTTATATAATTTGATTTAAATATACATATAGTCATGATTTATTAAAAACTATACGAATAGTTGTGATTGAATATATATATATATATATATATATCTATATACCTTAGTATATATGAGATATATATATATCATATTATTAATGAAAAATTTGAATGAAAAATGTTATTAGATATATGTATCTTTAGAACTATATATATATATATATGAATTATATATAGTTAAGATTTGTATTAAATATATGTCTAAGAAAATTATATATGATTTTTATATAGTTTAAATTTCAAATATATATATAGTCGATTTATGAAAACTATATATAAAGTTATGATTAAATATATATATCTATACATTCATATATAAATACTATATATATATATCATATTGCTAATAAAAAATTCCGATTACATGATGGCATAAACATCAAGAGAAAAATAAAATAAAATTGGATTGTCTAACAGACAAAGAATAAATTTGAAAAAAATGTTACGAATATATTTTGTGTCTTTCACAAATTTATTTTCCTTTCAGCAAAAGAATGGCCTCAAGTGAATGAGCAACTTCTACTAGCAGGGAACCAATTCTCGCTAGACTCAATAAATTGACAAAAGGGAGGTTATGACTATGAGGAGCATTGACAATAGAGATCTTCGCCTCCGCCCAATCCTTCACGACAAACTCGCAACGCTGGGTTGGTTAAATATAACCAAAGGGTCACGTCTCTTACAATTTGGTGAGATCCTTCTATGAAGCCATGAATTGCGTGAGACTTCAAGGAGATGAGATCAACCCTATTTTGGAGACAACAGTCATGAGAATGAAAATTTTTATCAACGTCGAAATTATCGCTCGACTTATGGAGATTCCGATTGAGGAGAGGATTATTGATCCACATGAACCCCAGACAGTTGTAGAGATCACAGAGTCTAATGAACAATTGTTCAATTCCCTTGCCAAAGAGTCATACACCCAATTGACGTACACCAACCTCCCAAACAATCATATTAAGCCATCTATTGCCGGCCTCGGAAAAATCGTATTTGTCAACATCTTGCTAGAAAGGGGGACTAGAGGCACTATGTCAAGGGCTCAACTTCTTATGTTGTATTGCATAGAGAAGAAAATTAAGGTCTCCCTACCTCACATTATTATCCAACAAATGTTGAGGGTGATACGAAACCCTTTGAGAAAGGAATTCTTCGGCTACGGAGTCTTGATTATGAGGATGCTATACGAGGCGAACGTCAACACTTTTGATGGGACGTCGAAGCAGATCACTGAACCAGTTACAACGTCCTCTATATTCAAGACATATAGCACAAGTGGAGGGGTAACTGACGAGGAAGTATTCGGTATGACGATAGGAAATGCCGAGAGAATGAGAGACAAGCATGGATGTTGCATTCGAAAAAGTCGACGCAAGATTCCCGTCAGAGAAGCACCAAATTTTGGAGGGCAGAACATCCCAATGAGCCCACTGATTCAAAACAACTACCTGTCACCTATGAATCACCCGTACAACCAATATTTTCCCACAATGCCTATGGCCTACCCTCCACCTATGGGACAATCGACCCATCAACCACCAATGGGACAATCGACTAACCTATTTGAACGGTTAAATGAAATGGCATCCAATATTGCTGAAATGAGAGAGACTCAAAATAATATATTAACACGTATGCAAAAGTCCAATACAGAGCGAGCAAACTCTCAACCATCCGTTAGTAGTCGTTCTGTACCTAGCAGGAGATCTAGAAGGAGCGGTAGTAGATAGGAAAATCAAGATTGATTACTGGCATTGTAAACTTTTCTTTTATATGTGAATGAAATGTTTTGAATAAGACTATCTTTGGTGGGCCAACTTACAACCATCCTTTCTTTTGTATCACTAACTTTGGAGTGGTATGGGTCACAACAAAATTGGAAGATACTAAATAAAATGTGGAAGTAAGAAAACCCATTTTCTTGTGTGAAAAGAAACATTTGGAGAAACTTGCATTACAAACATTATCACTAAGTTTACAAGGTATGGGACTAGTAAACTTGAAAGATACTATTGGTGAACTACTATTCAACCGATGTTTTTAGAGACTGTGTTCATGCAACTTAACTTGGTTAACACCCTTATTACCAAAGTCATGTGGTATGGGACACATGAACTTGGATAATAATCGAAAAGACTAAGAGTAAGAGTTTGAATGCATAAGATTACGATAAATCGTTAGATCAGGATATTTTCTGCAACTTAGTTCAAATACTACTATTTATGCTTAATCAAGTCATTTTTCATGTAGCTAACCCCTAATTTTTCTGCTTCTTCTCGGTGACAATTAAGTTCACTTTGTTCAAATGTGGAGGAATTTCAGTGGGGCTGAGCTGGGCCCATTGTCACGGGCACACCTGTAAGACCAACATGTTACCCATGCGGCACCTCGAATACACATATTCTCGGTCAGCCATTCACACATATACTCAAGTTACAGTGGATTACTCGAATATCTTGCTTGTGCGTAGCACCGGATAATCGTTTTAACGGATCACTCGGATACCTTCGATAGCAGTTCTTGCACAGTGTCGCCCCGGACCATGCAATACCAATAAGTTCCATTGATAACTCACTCATGAGTATCCCCACAAGCACACTCTAGCACGTAGGCTAAAGATAGCTCAATGCGTTCAACTCGATAGCGGGTGGCATGACAGTGTTAGGTACCCAGCCCTACATACCAGTGAACCCCGCACTGCTAACTCGATAACAGTGTCCCATAACCTATCCAAATGTTATGGGAACTACCATTACCCCCTTCAGGATGATGATAGTCGGCCCCCTGGGTTGCGCCAAGGGAATGTCTTATGCATGGCCAAGTATTGGCCATAAGGGAGAGTTGGACAACTACTCCTCCCCCTCAAGGTAGATGTTAAGCTTTAAGCTTGTTTCCAAAAGGAAACATCAAAATGTGATGTCAATCATACTGGGCCATATTTACGAGATTGCCACCTCTGATTGACACGAAACTTCACGGACCCTCCTCTTAAGTGACGGTGCATGTCTTGACATGACCGTGACACCATGTCCTTGGAGATGTCTTCTCAGCTTCAACCTTCATGAACATGTGGAGCCAAACTGTATCAGGAAAGCTTCCACCCAAATCATCACTAAACCTACTTAAACCACAAACCAAATCAGAAAAAGCAGAAACCCTAATTTCAACCACAAAATTACCACTCTCTGTGAAGCAGCGCATTGAATCTGTTGGTGACTCTTGGATTCCTAGAAATAACTGCAGAATTCTAACACACTCTTTCCAAATCACTGCCACAGAATTAGACCAATTAAAGTCAAAGATATAATCAAATCAGAATCAAACTGATCAGTTTCAACCACCATTTGAATCCCTCTGTGCAGTAATTTGGCACCGTTTAGCCAAAAGCAGAGCACCACCAGAAGAATCACCAAGAACAGTGACCATTTGTAGAAGAAATTCTTGCAAAACTGAAGATGGGATTTTGGGAAACAACCAGTTTCAAAATGTGGTTACATCAGAAATCCCAGTAGCAGAAGCTGATGTATCAGAATTAGCTGAATTAATTAGAAGACACCATATGGAAAATAAGGGGCTTTGCAGAAGAAGATATTGTGGAGGGAGATCAAGCCCAAGGGGTGTTGGATTTCATTGTGTATGGTGCAAATCTCACATTTGTTAACTTGGAAGATGCTGATATTTATGGGTTGGAGTTGAAGGGAAATAAACCTGTTTTTGCAAATTATAAAGTTGATGGAGTTGGAAATGAAGGAGTTGTTTTGGTGCTTTCAGGACCAGAAAATGTTGAAGAGAATGGTTCTGACTGTTACTCTGCCAGAGAACCAAGTGACAGAACTGAGAAATGAATTGAAAAGAGAATGGTGCACTGTATGAGTGAACACACATACGTAATAATAAAAGAAGAAAAAGTTGATTACTTTCTGCATCTACAACACAATCTCTTGGTATATATGATATATCTAGTGCATATCATGTATAAATAACACCATCTCCTATGAATCAATTACTAGAAATTAGAGAGCATCTCCATTCTATCATGAAAATAGAATAATTAAAAGGAAAGATTTTATAAGTTTTTTCTCCCTTGCAATATTCTACATCTCCAGATACAATTTTATCTTTTTCCTTCTCTGAAAAAAGAATGATGAAAAGAAAAACTTTATAAGCTTTTCCTTGGCTATATATCAGACAAATCCTTCTTAACGGATACGAATATAAGAAATTCCGATGCGTGTGAAAGAAATATGAACAAATGGAGCCATTATTTTCCTGAGATATAATCTTTCCAAGCCACCAATTTAGATTCACAAGATTGTGAAGTCGACACTTCCATGCAGATTCTGTCATAGACCAACGCATTTAGCCCAGCTGAAGAACTGAGCAACTCTTCTTGGCAATGAATAATCATCAAGAAGAGATGGATCATTGAAAACATCATCAGCACTTGACCAAATGTACACTCCTCGTTCTTGCCGGCTTCCAGGAACTGTGTTATCCAGTATAAATGCCACGAAGAATGATACAACCATGTTCAGTGACATCAGACCGTTTATTGCATAATCAAACTGATACAATCCATCCAAAACAAAATCAGTTCATCAATGCAATATTATGTGCCAAAAGGAGGAATAAAGAAGCAAGTTATAAAACACCAAAGCCATGAAACTGAAGAGAACAAAGCTTATATATAAAGTTGGATGCAAATTTCCAGTCACAGGTATGTATGGCAATATGCAATTTTTCTCCAATAAATATATAGCAAATGATCAAAAAGGCATTTGTGCTGATTTATGAGTTTCTCATTGCACAAAATTTTGTGATTGATTAACTAAAAATTTAAATCAATGTGTTGCTTACTTCTTTACTACTGGTGTGAACTGGTCCATTTGATGCAGCTGCATAAGGAATGAAATAACTTGGCAGTATAAAGCTGGTATCAGGTTGATACTGTTGAAAATACGCTGGAATGGATAAAGAAAAGAACAAGGAAACACCAACAATTGCAATGTTTCTGAAGCTTCTTGTTTGGCTGTATTGCAAGGTTGATAGGCCCAGCGCAACAACAAGTGCCCATATGAAACAAAGCACAGAAGCAGCCAAAGCTATTGGAATGGAGGCAAGAAGAGCACCAACTTTCCCTGTCAAGTAGAAGAAATATAATTTTAGTGAAAATAACTTTGAATAATGCAAAGGAGAAAAGAAGAATGATAGGGTGTCATAACTCTAAAAGAGAATGAGAGTGCAAAAGAAAAGAAAAAACACAGCTTATATTATATAGCTATCTAAACAAATAAAATTATTATTACTCCTAAAACCACTAGTACTCTAATAATAACTACGTACCTAGAAATGAGAAAAGGATCAGAAAGACTGCTCCAACTTCAAGGGCTCTTCGACTTGCCATCTTTGTTGCTTCAATTGTATATATGTTTTCTGTCAATGTAGATGATCCAGTACCTGTGCCCCAAAGCCCAGCGAGCAAGCTACATAAACCTTCTAATCCTATACCTCTACTAACAATTCCTGGTGTTGGGGGTTTTGAAGTCACTAGCAAAGAGGCAGAGTGATATGTTCCTACCTGAATGAGTTACAAAAGAGCAAACAGGTGAGATTTAATGAGGTTGTCAACCAATTCTGTCCATTTCCATGATCCATGAAAAAAGAAAACCAATATAATGACAAAGATCGTGAATTTATATATATATTAAAAAAGCTAGCTACTTACTGAATCCACTGATACCACCAGTGACACGATGACCATGATAAATGAAGTCCTGAAATGGAAAGTAGGGATGCCCCACTGAAAAGGGTAGGGAATTCTGACCCAGTTGGCAGTTCTCCATGCATTGGAAGCGTCAGTTCTGCAATGTTTCATGGTATATACATGTTTTCTGCAGGCATTTGATAAGATGTTTGAACTGGGTATATTTGGACTGCAGCCTTTATAGTTGTACGCACCACCAGCTGTTAAAAATAAGGCATAAACCCAGACAATTGCAATGCTAAGGGGAACCTGCAGTAATCAAACACACACACCACACCAGCAACAATGAAAAAACTGTCAATGGAAAGAAAATTCTCAAGCAATAAAGTTAATGGAATAAAAACTGATTAGTGTCCAAATTAAAGATTCATGACTAAATTTTGTGAAGTAGAAGTTAAAAAATCAATGATAGGGTCAAAGTATTTCAAGTGAAGAAGTTAAAAAATCTTTTAGAAAGGGACTATTGCAATCTGTTCAAAACCAGCAAGTTCATGTGAACCAACTCGAAAGAAAATATGGATGAAAGCAGATCACAAGGAAAGAGGGTTGTATCGAGCATTTTTAGAAAAACCAAGAGATAAGATCATACTTGATGAAAAATTTCAGGGATTAGCTTCATTTACGTAGACCACCAACAAATTTTTACACAGGGTCTGTTCTATTGAAGATTTGATTCATTATTAATCATCTGAAAAAGAAAAAGATAGGTCTGAGGAATTAACTGACTGGATTAATTAGTCTGGCTGGTCCTTCACTAATGTCCATCTTCTCAGGCAAATTTTGTTCTAGGAAAACCAATCATGAGATTAATGCCCCAGCCAGTCTTGAACATTAAATTTATAGTTGCCAAGTATCTGAAGTAAGGTCACATAACATATCCACCCAGCTAAAAACAAGCAATTTATAAAATAATTTTCATGCACTTGGACTCTATAATCTCAAGAGTTGTATTATACATTCCAGGTAAATTTGGATAGATTGCAGGCAACAGGCATCAGAAAATTTAGACAAATAATAAGAGGGTGTATAAAAAGTACCGCATACACTCGAAAAATTCGATGCCCAAAGATGGAAACTCCTCGAAGATACTGAAACCAATGGAAAATGGAATGAACAGCAACTGTCAACTCAAGCCATGTAACAAGTACTAATAATTAATAAATATATGGGAACAAAGAAAGTGCTTCAACAGGGTCGAACTGAATAAACTAAGTGGTGCCTGTAACTGGAAGAACAGCAGAACTGTTAAGTTATCGAGACTTCACATTACTAATTCCAATCTAAAGTTTCTCACCAGGGTGAAAATAAGAATAACCAGTATCTGAGGAATGCTAATTTCCAGACAGCTACCAGCTTGAGGAAAACCATAGCTGAAAAATGCTAAACCTATTGCAGCAACAGTTGGTGCAACCACAACTGGATTTATCAACCTGCAACATTATATTGAGAATCAAGCCATGGCAGAATCACATGAAGATATCCCTTACAACTCAAATTGCTTTGAGAAACAATACAATGTCAAAAGCAGCGAGTCATTGATAATTTCGCTGTAGCTTGTGTTCAACACTCATTCTAACCATGAACATAATTTGGCAGATAATGGATTCAAAATGTATTGAGAATAAATAGTAATAGAATTGGATAATTTTTTCAAAAGCTGCTCCATTGTGACTTAAAGGTCACAGGTTCAAAATCAAAAATACTCTCCACAAAGTAGGGATAACGTTGCTAACATTAACCCTTTACTAAAACCCATAATGGTCAGTCTCATGCACTAGGTATGCCCTTTTTTCAAATATTGGTATTTTGGTCTACTTATGATTTTTTTTTTTTGGTTAACAATCTTTTGAAACATAGACAGCAAGAATCTGTTAAATCGCAAGCCAAATTTGGACCACCATTTTTACACCCAAAAGAAACAATTACGAATAAAAAAAGGACAATAATAAAATTGTTCCGCCAACCTAGGCATATTAACTTTAATAAAAGAAAATATATGATGCGGGAATGACAAAAGATAAATATGATGCGGATTCGCTATGGTTGGTATAATTAGGGGATGAAAGACAAGATTGAGATTATTATAGGTTTATGTCAAGGGTCAGTCAGCATTGAACCCATGTGTATTTATTGTTTTTTCAAATACTCGAGCACAGAAGACAAAGACACTGCATCAGGGAGCATGAGATAGTGCAAGTTGAAAGCACAAAATTGCAAGAGAAAAGCCAAAATTAACTTGGATTGCAATCCTAAGAAAAGATATTGTTCCCACAATCTAATAGAAACAAGAATTTGAGTGGGATGAAATAGAGTTCAAGTCAGTTGGGGGAGGAAGGAGAATGAAGCCTATGTAGCACCTGTCATCTCATATTATTGTTGTTTTGCTTAGAAAAATGGAAAGAATGTACTTGCAAAAAGAAATTATGTCAATAACTAATTGGTGATACAAACAGCCTAATGTACTTTAGTCTTTACATATGACTACATGGATTCAAGACTTGAGAACTTGATAAACATGCAGACAGCAATGCTTGAGTATGGGATGTCCATGAAATTAAACTATCGAAAAGAAAAATTGGAGAATGCAAGACAATACAAATCCAAGAGGCTCCATACCAAAAGTCAGCTCATGCCATAAATGAGGAAAAAAGAAATAAAAAGGAAGAAGTGCACCACCATTCACATGAGCAAGCTTGTATGGAAGACCTGTAAAGTACCTTACAAAAAGAGACATCAAACCGCTGTATCCCAAGATACACTGGAAAACAGATCCAACAATAATAGCCCCTTGTAATTCTTTCATTATGTGCTCAAACTTCTGCATTTATTTCGATCTTGAATGAGTAAGAGTACATAAGAAAGTAAAAACTCTTTTCTTGGAATAAGGAAAAATGAAAAAATACAAATAGGTAAGAGACAGCACCTGGTGCAGACAACACAACTTTGTCTCCTTACTATATGGTATTCTACAAATCATATGAAGTTAGAATAGCTACATGTTATCAGATGTTTCCTCTGGAATTTACACGATCTATATGGACTTAGTCACATACCAAAACAATATCTTGGTATAGATGTAATACTTAATTAATAAACTGTAAAGTAGGAATCGACAAACAAAAGTGGACCAAGTACAGACATAAACTTTTCTGAAGGTGAGATGGGTCTAGTGGACATTAACAAATAGACAAATGTATATCCATTTACAGTTAGGAGTAAAAAATAATAGTAAATAATTTGCTAATAAGTTTTATTATTTGTGTAATAGCTAATTTGAAAGATTATACACTATTATGTAAGATTTCTTTTAAAATGTACTAATTTATTTAACTTTACAATAAGCTTAATACTGCTAGTATTTGAAGTGTAAAAAAAAAAAAAATGCATACTACCAATATATATTAAGTACTATTTATTGTAACTATTATAATTCAGAGTAATGAATCTTATGGTTAACATGATACATATTTACAAATATTTAAACTATAACTTTGTATATACAGTCAAATAAGAAAAATAGATATATTGTAAATTTATAAAATACTAAATGAGTCGCATAATAAATGGTTTAGTTTAAAATTTACAAAGTTTAAGTTTTTTTAATCACTTCTGTTTGTTATTTCTTAAATATATTAACAAAAGATTTCAAAAAACAAAATTAGAAAATCTAACAAAAGTGGGTAGCCTACTTTTTAAACTAAATGAATTTTAACAAATAGTTGTTGTTTGATTCAAAAGTGGATTGGGTGCGAGTACGGTGTGACTAAGTGTTATTAGTACTTGTCTTTTTGCTACCTCTACCCTCAACATAGGAAAGAAGTGATCACAACTTTCGAGTACACAGCTCTAAATCATCAAGGAATAAACCTTATTGGAATTTTTTAGGTCTATTTACTTAAATTAATTATTTAGCATATATATACATATAAAATTCTCTCCATCTACAAAAATTTCAGTTTTCATTTATTATCCAAATTGTTCTTTAACATTTGATCAAGATCAAGTCCATATATTGATGACAATAAACCTCATATCAAACATTAATCCATGAAACTACTCAACACAATTGAAATAGCAGCTGGTAGGTAATTCTCAAAGTGAAGCATTTCCAGTCAATTCTTAAAATACTTTTAAAATAATAAATAAATATTCAAATTTGAACAAAAATTTTCAGAATTCAAAATCTTAAATATTTAAATTAATCACAAACCAATTTGTATTACATGAACATAACTTAGTTATTACTTCATCAAATTTCAATTTCAAAGAAGCATAAGATGAATACAATTCAAGTGTAAACTTTTCATAAGCATGAGAAACTACAATCTCATATTAAACATAAATTAACAGTACCTGAAATGTTATAAGATAGTTTGAAATTTGATTGAAGCAATTCATAACAGTAAAATCATCGTCACTAACAAGGTAATACTTCAAGCCACCACAACATAGCTTGTTTAATTATAGTAATTTAAGACAATGGATCTGTAAGCGAATGTTAACCATGTGTCGACAATCACAGAGTGAAACTAAGGAAACTAGGCATGCTTCGAAATACAAATTGATTAAGAAACTAGCTTTAAAGAGATCATAATTATCTTAGTCTAATTTGAAGTAAACAAGAACATGTTGGGGCATCAAAACATCATAGATTAACCCACATAATGAACCAAATAACTACAATTCAAATTTGAGCTATATCAGGTTTTTATGGAGCATAAAAGCATTCTAGCTCAACCCCCACGATAACAATACCCACAAATCAAATTTGAAAATTATAAGGATGTTATGGAAGATCAAGACATTATCATAAATTGTTCATTATAACAAATATAAAACTCATAGATTAGATTAGTAACAACTATACCAATTTTGGAACACTAGATTAGAATAAATGAGTCTCAAATATTGATGACATACTTTCAGTTCAACTAAGTTGAATCTATAAGGCATACCATACCACAAATTGTAAAAACAATACAATGTGGTATCTCAGATTTTTACCAATCTAACATGATTCAAAGAATATATCTTAGAGTGTATTAGGGAAAAAAGGTTCTTATAACTGATATGAAGATCTTATAATCATTCCCACCTTCCTTCTAACTCTTTTATGGCTCCCTTTAAACTTTGAAGAGAATAAAGTTAAGAAAGGCACAATGATATAGAAGTTTCTTTCATGCAATGGAGAGGAAAAATACCCAGCTCCTAGAGTCGAATTGCCACCCCTCTCTCTTTCATCCCCCTCTTTTTATATTTTGTTTCAATTTAGAATATCCGAACATCTCTTTAAAGTGTCCTAAAATTGTTAAATCATCCCCATTCCCATGGTTAAGATGAGTTTTAAATTCTTAAAAACACCTCAAAATGCCACCTAGAATCGAAAACTCCCTTGTTAGTGTTACGTGTGAGCCCCACTTTAAGTTAAGTGTCTCATGTCTTGTTCATAGCCTACTTCGCGTTATATTTATCAAACAATTATTTTCAACTCATTCCAAGCTTAATTAACCAAACATAATCTATAACATAACCCAAATCCTAATTTCGTGATTTTCTAAGCACATTGATCTTTCTATTAATTAATCAAACTATAGGTTAAACTAGTTTTGATTTTAATATATAATTGTACTTTTCCAAGTATAATATCTACCAGACAACACATTATATCTACTAAGAATCCCAGTTCTTAGTATATTATACTAAGTAATAACAGAGCACTAAAGTGATTTAAGAGCTTTTAAATAAACACAAGTTGATCCAAGTTCTAATGATACTTGTGCATTGGAACAACTTCCCAGTAGAATGGCACTTGAGAACAAATGAGTACTTATGTTGAAAAGTGTAATTGCTACAAAAGAACACTTTTAAGGGTTTCATTAGAAGAAAATATTTGATTTTGATGAAATCTTCTCCCGTTGTCATGATGACATCTACTCAAGCAATTCATAACTTGGTAACTAATATGAACATGGAGCTTGAGCAATTAGATGTCAAAACTACATTTCTACATTGTAATAGAGAGTAGGAGCAACCATCAAGCAATCTAAAGGTTTTAATGTTGGTAAAGATCACATGGTTTCCAAATTAAAGAGAGGCACTAGTTTCCCACCAAATAGGCTTCTTTGGTCCTAAACCTCTCGGCATATCAAGTCTATAGATAGTTGAACAATGTTATTATTGACAACAAATATCAAACTCTAGTACATTCTCGTTGCATTGGAACAATAAAACAATACAAGTTATTCCCTTCAAAATACCTAATTCTATCTTAAACAACAAATAAAACAAAATCTCCTCAGATCAATTTGAATCATTTAACCTATGGTTAGAAGTCAAAATAATCACCACAAATAAAGATCTGGGTATTCTGAAAAAACCCTTATATGGTTGCACCACTTATTGTCCCCCTTGAGTCTCAAATTCCCTATCACTCATCATAAGATCATTGGGTACAGATCATCTCTAGTTTCCTTTTGTCCTCTTGACACTCATCAATCAATTTTAAGTGGTCACCGATCAAGTAGTAGTTGGTTTATAGATTCAAAATTTGTGCTTGCTTTGGATGTGAAAGAGTGGCACTAGTTTCCCACTAAATAAGCCTCTTTGGTCCTAAATCTCTCAACATATCAAATATATAGATAATTGAACAAGTCATTATTGACAACAAATACTAAACTCTAGTAAAATCTCATAGCATTGGAACAATGAAACAACATAAGTCGATACCCTTCAAGATGCCTATATCTATCAAAAGCTTTAAACATATTTCTACAAGTAAAGAAAGAACATTGATTTTGTTAATGCTATTTTTGACAGCTAAATATGCATATTATCATCTCAAACACTATTATTTTGTCAAATAAACCATTGAAATAAAGATCATAGTTAATGAATAAAACTTACATTTTCTGTGAGATTTCGAAATTCTTGAGAATTTAAAATAACTAAAGCTGGGGCTAAATAACCAAAAGAGCTCCCTTGAACTAAAGGAAGCCGAGTACCAAAGCAGGAGTGGAGTATTGTTGTAATGCCAGACACCAATAGCATTGTGGAAATCACAGTTGCAGTATCCTTCTGTCATCACAAATAACAAAGCAAAAAATAGAGTAAACCATCAATATCATCCTTTTATAGTTTGTCTATAGATAAATCAAGTCAAGTATAATGCTTACATCAGTTCCACCCATGGCAGGAACAATGATCAGGGGGATCAAAATAAGAGAACCGGCTAATGATAAATAGTGCTGCAACCCGTAGTATATAAGGGAAGCTGTAGTTGGACAAACAATCAAGAACAAGTAATCAAACTAAGTGAACAAAGAAACACGAAAAATGACTATTTAATCATCCAAGTTGAAATAGATGTTTTAAAATTGCCTATAATGAAGACCAAGAACAGGTACTATGTGTAAGTAAACAAACCGGGTCCTGGATTTTCCCTCAGCCCATATCTCATATCGGATAGCCTACCCAGCCCCCTATGCTCAGGTTCTTCATCTCCAAGAAAAGCATCCATGTCCAATTCTTGCTCATCCTTACTATTATCTTTCTTTAGTTCCATATCTTGATTAACCATTGGAACTTCCCTCCCGTTCCCATTATCATTCAACCCAGCTTTTCTCTCCTCCTCCTTCACCTCCGGAACCGGCTCAATTCCAATTCTCTTCTTCTGAATTCCAATTATATCCTGCCCACCACCCTTCACACTCAAACCACCACCACCACCATTACCTCCATTCCTCCTCAAATCATTCCCCGAGTCCGGCTCAATCTCCGACCCACGATTCCCTCGAGTTCGACCCAAAATCGGATCAATCTCGATTTTTGGAGACGACCCAGCACCACCCCGATCTAACCCCTTCTCCAAATCATCATACCCAGCAGAACTCTCATTCTTCACACCCGAATAATGTCTCTCGCTGGTACTAGTAGCTGTCTCTCCTGATAAATTAGGATTGAAACCAGTCCTCTTCGCCCAGGATTTCAACTCTCTCGGATTATGATCAGTTCTTCTTGGCACAAACGGATCTATACTGGGACGTTCGTTCGGCGGCCATGGCCCGGGCTTGTGCCGACCCTTTTGCATTTCGGCCTTGTCCTGTGATTCTGAGCTAGACCCATTTTCCATTGAAGCTTTTCTTGAAATGGGTATCTAAAATTCCAACGAACAAACAACAATTTTCACACCAGAAGAAGAAGACGAAGAACAGTTAAAAAAAAAAAAAAAACTAATCGAGTAATTGAAATAATGAGAAAGAAGTTGCGAAGAGTAGAAGCGAAGCAAAACAGGATTAGATCCGATAAGAAACGAGAAATTATTGAAGAAAAAGAAGATTCAACAACATCATCAAGTCTTCTTCCGAACGCTCAGTATGTGTGAGAAGATCAGTGTAAGAAGAGTGAGCATCGTCATACTTATTACAGCTCGCCGGTCGCTTTCCTCTGTTTCTGTGAAATTACGGAAATGCCCTTATACGCCCGTTGAGAAACGACTCTGAAAATCTTGATTTTAATTTTAAAAGTCGAAATATTAACGGACAGTCGGCACCAGATAGCCTTCTTTTCTTTTGTTTTCTTTCGTAAAGTTTGCTTGCGTTTTAAGTCTTCGCGACTCGGTAGGAGCTGAGTCGCTGAGTCGGATCGTTGAGCTCGGGCGAGTTGTGTGTGTGGGTCCCACGATATCTGGTTTAGGGCGGGCGCTTCGGAAATTGGAAAATTGGAAAAAAGTTTGCTTTTTGCTGGGAAAAAGGTGTCTTTTCTTATCGGCTTATAGCTGTGGAAATGAATGAGCCTTTTGATTAGCTTTGTTGAGATGATTACATCGCTAGTGCTAATCGGTAATTAGTGGCTTTAATGAGTGTCGGCGGTTTATTGAACCGGAACTGGTTAACCTTGTTCTGGATACAAATTTTCTAGAACTAAATCCCTGTGTTAAAGTACTTTTAGATTTGTGATGTCTTAATTTAATGAGCTCTCTTAGTACAACATTTATATTTGTTAATAAGTTGAATATTGACCTATTTGGAACATTTGCGTCTAAGGTTGGTCGAGTCCTTTTTTTTTTTTTTTTTGTAAAACGCTCAAAATTATAATTTTTTACTGCAACACGATTAAAATTGTGTTCCCAAATGAGGTCGTTTATAGATAACAACATTTCTCAAAAGTAAATGAGGGTATATAGAGTGGGTAAGTAACCTTTTTTATTTTCTTGGATTTCCGATGATCAACGACTCTACACTATCTTGCACCTAAAAACATACTACTAGCATTTATAGTATCACTTATAAAAATATATTTAAGAAAAAGGCACAAAAGAAATTTAATTCTATTTAATACAATTGGTACTAATTATTGCTGTGAAAACCCTCGTCTGAAATAATTATAATGGCAAATCCAGCCCTCGCCTCTACTTAGGCGAAGCCAGCCTTTCTCTCTTGCCTTCCGCAATTTGTCTTCACTCGCCGTTGCTCTTGCCCCTCCTCGCCTCCTCATCACTTGTCACTTGCTACTACTTGTCGTGGATCTCTCTGCTCCGCTTTCCTTTCGACGACAACTCTCCCTTTAATATCGTCGAGTGTTATTTGCTAGAGGCGATAGTCAAGGTTTTATTTTTTTTATTTTTTATTTTTAGTTATTTATTTTAGTTGTTATTTTGTTGCGAGGGCATCACCCTTTTGTTGTCGTTCGGTATGAACCTATGTTGTTAAATCCTTAGGCTTATGGTTGTTGTTGGTCTTTAATACCATAAATGTTATTAAGTTCTTAAAGCTCATTGCTGGTCTTTGGTACCCAAATAGACCTAGATGGATTATGTGTTTACTGTCACACCCCAGTACACAGCACACTGCAGTGTCTAGTACCCCCGGGATGTGATGGGTACGCATACCCCAGCTATAGTATGGATAAATGATCCCGGGGTACTAGATGCTGCGGTGTGCTGTGTACTGGGGTGTGACAATATTATGTGGTATGTAACGGCTGGAGTGCTCTCAATAGACCTGTGTGGTTGAGGGGTAGAGTACTCATCACATCCTGCGGGGTGTGACAAAAAGGCCTTATGTATACATAAGGCCTTTTTGTCACACCCCAGTACACAGCACACCGCAGTGTCTAGTACCCCGGGATGTGATGGGTACGCATACTCCAGCTATAGTACCACATAATATTGTCATATCGCCATGTAGCAACCCAACCGCAGCTGGTCTACATCGAAACGATTATTTGTCTGCCACTATTTATGAATAGTGCAAGGCCTCCCTCAGATTCGAACTCACAACCTCATAAGGTTTGATTTCGCAATCTGAGTAGCCACTGAGCCAATAGTGGTTACTCAGATTGTGAAATCAAACCTTATGAGGTTGTGAGTTCGAATCTGAGGGAGGCCCTGTACTATTTATGAGTGAATAGTATGGACAAATGATCCCGGGGGTACTAGACGCTGCGGTATGTTGTGTACTGGGGTGTGACAATATTATGTGGTATATAACGGCTGGAGTGCTCCTAATAGACCTGTGTAGTTGAGGGGTAGAGTACTCATCACATCCTGCGGGGTGTGACACTTACATTATTTGAGGAATAGTCTCTATCTGTAAGCAGGTTGTTCTCCTCCGGAGTATTCATAGAAAGAAAGTTTACCTTGAAAGAAAAAAGGCACAAAAATCTTGAATTGTATTGAAAAAAAAAAATGTTTTAGGTTTTATTAAGTAGTAACATTGTGAGATGTATTAAGCTGCATAATCCAATTTTATTTATCAATGCTTAAAAAAAAGTTCAATCAACAATTTATTTTATCTGTAATATTAAGTACCAAAGAAAGTTTACATTTGACTTCTTGGTTTCCCAATAAAATGACTTGGATGATATATATATCTTTTTCAAATTTATGTGTTATTGTCAAAATATGTGTGTGTTGTACGAAAAATAATAATTAATTAAATATTCAAGCCGCCTTTCCCTAAATATTTGAAAAAAAGTAAATCTCACTCAAGTTTTTTTTAAAATAGAAAATTATATATTTTTTTTTCACTGTAAATTAGTTAAAAGTTGGTGCCGTCCAACACTTTTAAAAATATTTTTATTCCAAAAGTACTTTAAAAAAAGTTCTTTCAAACAGGATCTATGTAAATCAAGTATTTTTGAATTCGTGAGTTTCATGGACGAAGCAAATATTATAATGTTTTATATGAAAAAAATATTTGTATTTTTAATTGTTAAAAATTAAACTACAAAATTAGAAATTAGATGTTTAAGTTTATTGGTACTTCCACTAGTTAGAATCTTATAGTTACACTTTCTAGCTATTATTAGAATAAAATCCAAACAGGAGAAATAAACCATATTTCTCAACTTTCACAAAGCAATTTTTCAGAATATCCTCCACCCTAAAATGCTATCCCTGTTCCAACCAACTTCAAGAAGATTTTTAATTATTGATTGGCATGATATTTTCTCAATTGAAATGATTCTTACAATAATAAAAATAACCCCCAAAACTTGACTTTATAAACATTTTTAGAGACAACTTGCCAATAATTTAGCATCAACTAATCATTCAAGCTCACTAATTTGCCTCTCAACATCACCTACAGCTAAGCTAATTTTGGAGATTTTATGTTTGTCTTATTCTCCAACAATTACAATTACACTTATCTTCTAATCCACTTCTATCCAATGAGGCATTGTCATTAGATTGATAATAATCCCATAGCAAGTAAGCCCGATGAATCTTTTAAAAATAAAAATAAATAAATCCTCGCAAAATCATTTCATTATTGAAGGGTAGGTGTTTGGTGAAAGCTATTAAAAAAAAAATGGTGGCTATTTTCAAAGGCGCATCTTGTTCAAGAAACTTGTATTTATATATTTCAATTGTTGGTAATAGTTAATATCAAAAACAAACTTGTACCCCTCATGTATTTTCTTTTGTTTGGTATATTGAAAAAATCATATAATCACGTCACATTAATTATCATTTTATTTTGTGTATTTTTTAACTCTTAACTCAACTCAATTAATTTTTTTTCTAATTAGTTGTGGCAGAGAGTGTATTCTCCACATTGGCAATTATCATTTGAAAGAAAAGTATTTTAATTTTAAGACTGTAATAATAGAAGCAAATAAAGATATAAACATGTTTGGCTTTTGATAAGAGTTGAGAATAATAAGAAGATTAGTGGGGCTACCTTACCGTACATCAATTGGTGATGACACCCGATAGGAATACGGGTGTAAGGGTTTGTATTTTCTCACAAAAAAAAAGAAAAAAAGAAAAAAAAAAAGAGAATAAGATTTAATTTATAAATAACAAAACCTTAGGGTGTGTTTTGTAGTTAATAATTTTTTTTTGAGAAAATAATATTTTTCTCGAGAAAATATACTTGAAAAAAAAATTTATAATTATTTGGTTGGACATAATTTTTTTTTTTGTCATAATTGATTATTAGTTAGTTATTCAACTATATAACTATAATTTCTCCAAATTAGAACAAAAAAAAAATTTATGAATTTTTTTTTTCTCACCCCTTTACTTGAGAAAATTATGATGAGAAAATAGTGGACCTGAAAACAAATTTAAAACTTTTTTCTTATATTTTTTGCCAATCAAACATGAAAAAATAAAATTTTCTTTAAAAAATTATTATTTTTTCAATTTTTTTATATTTTATTACGTACCAAACACATCATTAATTCTAGTACTTAAAATTAAAACTTTTAATACACGTGGACTCCCGAGACAAACTTCCGCGATGCCCATGGCGCAGAAAATCTCAATTCCATGTCATCACTTTCCCCTCGCTCGACCTTTCAATTCGGCGTTCATTTCTGCTTGCCACCCTATCACCTCTATGGCTCTATTTCTCTTCGCTTTGCCTTTTTCTTTTGTGATTTTTATTGGTATTAACCGATATTGTCAAGCCCTTGAACTGATTGTTGTTAATAGTTTTTGATACCATATGTATTGCAGAGCTTATAAGCTCTTTGCTACCTAAATAAATTTAGGTTGATACTGTGCCTGCATTGTTTAAGAATGAGCCTATGTCTGTGAGCAGGTTGTTTTCAACAAAGTTTTATGGAATGAAATTTTATACAAATAAAAAATAAAAAATAAAAAAATAAAAATTCCTCGCTCGACTTCACAAAAATCGCACGGCCGAGAGTCCTCCATTTCTCCTCGTGATCCATCCGCACAATCTGAAGAAACAAAAAATCGCCGTTACCGTTTCGTCAAATCGGTGACGGCGCCGATATTTCCCCGTGTCAACTTTATTTACGTCGACCAAAAGGTCCGTGTTTTCTGCTAATTTTTTTTTTTTTTTCAAATGTTCCACCTGTCCCCTAGCAACTCGACTTCCTTCGCTTTCGCTCTCTTTCTTTCTCTGCTCCGGTTCAATACCGTTTCTGAAACTCACCGGTTCTAAAACCACAGTGATCGCAGCAGCGTCGGACCACTCCTCGACCGCTCGCTCTCCCGGTCGGGTTCTCCGGTCGGTTCGCGGGCTCAGTTCAACCGACGTCCGGTTCTTTCTCTGCAATTCACGCGTCTCGAACCGCTTATAGGGTTCGGGGAGTGGGATTTGTGGATGAAAAAATGGCGGAAACGAAGAAGAAGAAGCAGAAGAAGAAGGCTTTGATCAGCGAAGAAGATATATCTTTGCTTCTCCGGAGGTAATTTGTTGTATAGTTACTATTTATGTGAATCGATCATGTTTAGGGATTTTAATGATGGCTACTGGTTGTGGTTGTATTATAATTTGTGAATCGTATGTTTTTGTAATATGTTTGGTTGATTTGATTCGTTGTTTGGTGGTGATTTGGTGAGGAAATTGCAACCGTAGGGACAGTGGAATTTGATTTGGTTTATTGGCAGGTACACTGCGACGACGGTACTGACATTGCTTCAGGAAGTTGCGCAGTTTCCGGATGCGAAGATTGATTGGGAGGCATCGGTGAAGAAGACTGCCACGGGGATTTCGAATGCGCGCGAGTACCAGATGTTATGGAGACATTTGGCGTATCGCGATCTGTTGTTGGAGAAAGTTGAAGATGGGGCGGAACCTTTGGTCAGAGCCATTATTTCCATATATTGCGCCATGTTCTTGTGATTGGTAGAATTATCTTTTGCATGTTTGGCGTTCTTTCCATTAGTTGTACCATTTTGAAGATTCTTTTGTTAGAAGGTGAAGTATTTTTACATGGAAACTTCATTTACTCCTAAACTCTGCTTTTCGGGCCCATTTTAGGTGATTTAGATGTAAATTTTTAGGTCTCGACTAAGGAAGAGAGAATCCTCGCTAGAGAGGCATTATTTAGGAGATGTATAGAGTATGTTGACCACTCAAGTTTGATTAGTGCTTTGGAACTTTCGAATAATGCTTTACTAGATGACTATGGATCTTTGAATGAGCTTATTCAACTTAGGCTTTTTCTCGAACTGCACGAGGTCGACCATATGAATCTGATTTCCTCCACCTAACTCTACTAGGGCCAAAATATGCCTCCATTATGCTCATTCAACTTATGAATGAGCTCACTAAATCAAAATTTTTGTAGTTTGTTTGTATTAGGTTCTACGTTTCATTCTTTCTGTAGCTCGTATTTGGCTTGCTAGATATAGCTCAAATAATGTTTAGTACCACATTTTACATTCACAAGATGTAGATTGAAACATGATAACCAAATGATGTAGTTGGAAAAAAATTTTGTTGAGTTAAATTGAGCTGAGGAAGTAGATTGTTGCCAAGACCATAGACTGGCACAATATCATTATACTATTAGTATTAGCCTTTCAGGTTGGAAGTAGCAAATCTCTAACACAACTAGTCATTCTTAAGATGGTTTATAGATCATTTTGCATCAAAATCAAGATAAGCGCTTCAAACTCTTAGATTAGCGCATGTATTGCCTTTCTCCATGGGGTCCAACCATTTCATGGCTTGCCTTCATAGGAGACAGTGCATTGATGGTGGATTGACAAGCAATTGATGAACTAGATGAAGTGGGAAAGGCCTTGGGGTTGGAGAGTAGATTAAGAGAAATTGCATATTTAGAATCCATCAATGTATATCTTGATTAAAAAGTTATACATGTAGATATGTAGATGAACCAAGAGAAGACATGTTTATGGTGTCGATATGCAAATACAAGTTACCTTGTATAATGAAATGAACACAAGAATTCAGTTACTTCTCTAGAGTCAACTCTTATAGTCATAGCAATCTTTGAGTCCTTAGAAGATTGAGCACAATCTTCTTGAGCACTATTCAAAATTTACATTTTTAAAACTAGGGCTTGTTTCACCTTGCCATTTAAGCCTTGTACTGATTGTAATTGTCAACTTAGCCTTTTTTTAAGGGTTTGTTGAGTTGAGTAATAACGTCAAGCACTACGTTACAAATTTGATGTATTATTTGTCTTAATTATCATAAACATTAATGAATACTTAACAAGCACATATTGTAAGTCAAGGTTTCCAAATGTTTAGCTTTTAACTATTAAAAACAATAAACAACTAGAAATTTAGCAAATAGAATGGAAATATCTAAACTAAAAGTTCTCATAAATTTTTAACTATTATAAACACAAGTTGCAATTAGAATTTCCAAAAGTTTTAAGTAGTTAGGTAATATTTTTAGAACCGTGCTAGGGGGTTGCGGGAGCCAAATGTGATAGAAATGCAGGGCATAGATGATTTGATCCAACTGACGTGGGAGCCCAATGTTTCTATTGCGTCTGCTCCCTCATCCGCATATCATTTCCCATATTGTTATTTGACTTCAAGATACATATTATTAGTATTAAGATGCCTTTGTTGAGTAGTTAGTTACTATTTTATTTGATTTAAAATTATTTTTAATATTAGTTCTTTCATTATAATCAGTCTGGAATGGAGTTAAAAGGGAAACTGGGAACTTTTATACTTGTTCAGAAATCAAAAAGAAAGGGAAAAGCTGGAATTTTGTAATTTCTTATTGTATCTGAATACAACCCTTATTACAAGCTGCTCCCTCCCAACTCTTGCCATCTCTATTTACAACTTTTACTTGAAGTTTTATTTGACTGATGCATATAATTTGCTTACAGGATGATGATAGTGATTTGGAATCTGAGTTGGAAGCCTTTCCTCCTGTTAGTGGTGAAGCCTCTGTGGAGGCTGCGGCATGTGTGAAGGTAAGGAACTTCCCACTTTTGTAAATTTTGGTTGCTGAAATCTACTCAAAATTTGTTTGCTAAGATATCTATTGCATGCATTTGTGATTATTGCAATTGGCTTGACCCATGGGCCATGTCGATTTGCTTATAGTAGTAGCTGTCCTTTGGTTATTGTCTCAGCTTTCAAACAGTGATGTCTCAGTAATTAAATTTGTTTGAATCTTTCATCATTTTTAAATTAGATTAGTGACACAATATATATTTTTAAGGATTACTTTGTATTTTATTAAACATTGGTGTCACTGATAAATGTATTTACTAAGGAGATTTCACAGATTCTTCATATTAGAATTAATAATTATTCAAGGAAATCTAAGGCTCCATTTGATAGTACCGAGTCCAACAAACATCAATTATCCAGTGAGATCAATTTGGTCACCCCTGTTAGGGCCTAGGAGACTATTGAATTTTGTGAACTAGCACCCTGCGTGTACCCATCTACGAGGGGTTATCGCTGTACACCAACTTATTGTCTCCACACAATATTTATTTCTCTGGTTATTCTTAGTTCACTTCTTTTTAAATTTTTTGATAAGAGTCTTCTTTGTTGGTCAGGTGCTATTTGCTTCTGGTTCTACAGGTGATTCTAGTACGCCAACTTGTGCAACTGTCGAAGCTCCATTAACTATTAATATACCTAATGGTCAAGCATGCCGTGCTCGGTCTGGGAATCCACAGCCGGCTTGTATGCAAGGGATGAACATTACTGTTCCAGTGTCTGTCCAGAAACAGCCATTGCCTACAGCTACATCCACAGAAGGATTGGATGGAAATGGAGTACCTGGTGGTAACATGCCTGCACGAAGGAAAAGGAAACCTTGGACAGAAGAGGAGGATATAGAATTAATTGCCGCTGTGCAGAAGTTTGGAGAAAGGAATTGGGCTAACATTCTAAAAGGGGATTTCAAGGGCGATAGAACTGCTTCACAGTTATCTCAGGTTTTGCTACTCACTCCTACAACTTCTATTGCTATGCTAGTCTCCCTCTCACTCTCTCTGATGCATGTGCATATTACATGAAGCAACAACAACAGCAGTATTAAATAAAGCATCAAAGTAACCTTTGGCTTGGCTTCTGTTTTACCTAGAGACTATCCTTCTACATAATAACCTTCATAACTGAAATGCAGAGACAAACATTTACTGCTGATGTGATGGCAGATGAGACTAAATTCTATTCTTGGTTTTCTCCTAGCTATTTCTTGTCAACCACATGAGAAAAGGAAAAATATCTTGTCTGGATTGTTGGAAATTAACGGGCAGTCGGGCATCAACCTATCTTTATTGAAAATTTATCGGGCAGCTCTGGTGCTGGCTTACTGAAGTAATTTAATGATGTCGGTGCTTAAGTTGTTGAAAAAAACTCTTTTTTGGGAAGTATCATCTTAAGTTTATAACTAGACTATCCACACTTAATGCTTGTGACAGAAGGCAATAGTCTCTTAACTTTTTATTCTTTTGGGAAAAAGTAAAGTAATAGGATTTTTTCGTTCCCATCCTGGGATTTTCACTTCCCAAGAAACCTTACCCTTAGGGAGGAGGCTGAAATTTGCTCCCTCTTATCTAGAATTGACCATGTTAGGTTATTCCCCTCCTCAAGTGACTCTTTCCTTTGGTCCCTCGACAAGTCAGGTTCTTACTCTTGCCAGTCCCTTTTTTACTTTCTCACTGATTCCACTTCTCCCCCAAACCCATCCTACTGTCATCACATTTGGAAAGCTCCAATTCCAAATAGAATTAGAGTGTTTGGTTGGCTTGTGACTCTTAACAGAATCTGCACTCAGGACCTGATCAAAAATGTTTGCCACATTTTTGCCTTTCTCCTCAATGTTGTGTGCTGTGCTATCAGGGTCCGGAGACGGTTGAACACACGTTTTTCAGCTGCTCTTTCTCGCTGCTGGTTTGGTTTGGATGGGAAGGACTGCTGCCCGGAAAGTTTTCAGCCCCTCTTTCATGTGAAAATTGCTTCTTGTTTAATCATGTCACTAGTATTAATAGAAGGTGTAGGGATATTGGAAGTGTCGTGTCCATGGCTGTCTTATGGTCTGTCTATATGGAGTGAGCGTAACAACAGGATTTTCAAGGGTGTTTTTAAAGATGTTGGTCAGGTTGGGGAATCATCTAAAATTGCAGCTGCTTCTTGGATTAGTTCTTCCAAGTTAGGAGCAGGTTCCTCCTTTGCCGAGTGGTTCAGGAGTTGAAATGCTTTAGTGTAATTTGTTTTGGCTGGTTGTAATGGTGTGTTGCATGTAGTTGGGTTGTTTCTTGCAGATGGTGTTTGTTGGTGAGCATTCCTTATGCTCGCAATATCTGTACCTCTCTCTTATTAATATATTGTTATATTGCTTATTCTCAAAAAAAAAAAGAAAAAAAGAAAAAAGAAATAGGATTTTTCCATCAGTGGAACTTGACCTTTGTTCACTTCCTGCAAACATCTATATACATCTCCTTCCTTTCCTCAATTCTTTCTTATTTCAGCGTGCTTGAAAGAAGGCATGGAACAAATTTTCTTCTCAATACTGATTGTGGTCCCTTCCCCCCCTTTTTTTGTGATATTTGTAGAGATGGGCTATCATAAGGAAGCGCCAGGCTAACTTGAATCCAGCTGGCACTGCCAATACAACAGGTTCACAACTTTCTGAAGCACAGCTTGCAGCTCGACGTGCATTTCATCATGCACTTAATATGCCAATGGTGGATAGCTTGACTGCAGCATGTGCAGTTGGTAATAATGATTATTCTTTATGCTTTATTTTGTGCACTTAACCTGTGAAAAACACACTTTTTTTTCCACTATTGTGTTTTAAAACAGTAGGTGAATTTTTCTACAATCTTCCTCTGTCATTAAATGCTTCTGATAAATTCAATTTTCCTCATTCAACTTTTAAAGGCTGGTGATTAACCTTGCAAATTATGTATGCTATCTCTTGGTTAGATTGTAGCAAAATATTTCACCAACCAGACCATCGTGAGCACATTATGGCATGGACCTATTTCATTTCTTATGTTGACTTCTTAGTTTGAAGTTGTTAATGCTCTTGATGTTTAAAGCAGGTTCTATACACTCGAGCATTCCATCCACTTCCACTGCAGTTCCTTCTGCTCCTGCTCCTACTCCTGCTGAAGCTCCAGCTACTACTAATGCACCTTCCGAAGCCAACAAGAAACCTGCAGTTGGTAGCAGTTCTCTTTCACAACCGTCAAACCAGGCTCAACCTGTTCTCCATCAGGCAACTGCAACATTTCAGAAAGGAACAACCTTGAGCGCCACACCTAAGCCTCGACCGGCTTTGAAGAAAACATCAGTTCCCACCAAGTCAACCATGGGCCCAAATCCTATGGTTCAAGCAGCTGCCGTTGCCGCTGGAGCACGAATTGCAACTCCTTCTACAGCTGCATCGCTGCTAAAAGCAGCTCAATCTAAAAATGCTGTCCATATAAGACCCGGAGGTAGTTCCATAGCAATGCCAAGTGGTTCTATGCAACTGGCCTCCAGCCACTCCGGCCCTCGCCCTAATGTTCACTATATTCGAACCAGTGTGGCTTCAACTTCAGCCTCCACTAGCTCCTCCTCTGGTCCAATGCCAAGCATCTTGCAGCCTGGCAGCAATTCTATTAGACCATTGGTCATGACCAGTGTTCCGCCTCCACCGGGCACTGCTGCTTTGAATCCAACAGAACAACAGAAGATATCAGTGCCCTCTTCCACATCTATCTCTTCTTCATGTGGTGCTGCAGAAGTCAAGACTACAGAGACGGTCTGTATTGAAGACGAAGGACCCTTGCCCTTGCTTAAGGAAGAGGCTAAATCTGCAGAAGAAATGAAAGAAGATGGCTCAGGAAATGTGCCCAATGAGCTTAACCATCATGAGGGGTTAGGTATTAATGAGAAAACAGTGGTTGACAACCCGAGGGATTCACCGAACAAGCAGGCAGGCGAGAACAATGATCAAATGCCCGTTAACAACGAGACAGCGGAAAACCTGAATGTGTGTGAGAAGATGGTTTGTTCACCAGTGACAGATGGAGGTTAGTGTGGCTAGCTTGGTAGATGTAATGAGCCGAGCTCTGTTTTGAACTGCTCAGTGAATCTTGTCATTAAGGAATCTGGTGTATATGTAGATATGCTAGGAGGAAATTAGATAATTCTAGGTAGCTTCAATTATTGGGTAATTGAATTTCTTCTTCTTCTTCTTCTTCTTCTTCTTCTTATTATTATTGAAGTAATGTACATTTAAGCAAATGAATGCGCATTGTGCAAGAAGTTACCCAAAATCTATGTGGAATGGTAGAGGTGATTCTGTAGCTGTCAATGGTTGGGGCAAATTTTTTGTGCCAAGACATGCAACAACAAGAGCTGTAATTTTAGCAGTTGATTTTTATGCTTATTTTGGGTCAGATTTTCTAATTATATATCTATATACTATAAGAACCTCGAGAAGTTTTCATTATTATTGTATAACAACACAAATATCTATTACTAAAGATGATGATGTAATTAATTGAATGTAATTTCCATGTAAGACGGTGTAAGCTTTCGTAAAAGAATCGAGGAAGCAACTGAAGAAGCATATTTATTTATGTAACCCACATAATAAGTTGGAAAAACACATATTATTGATATACAATTAATTTAATTTAACTCAAACTAATTTTATTTGATTCTCGATTTTAAATACAACGTTAATTATATAGGCCCTGTTTTTTTGAAAAGTACTTTTTGAAGAATCTCTTTTTGAAAAAAGCTAATTTTTTCCAAGTCTTTTAAAAATAAAAAATTATTTTTTCTATAGTAATTTAGTAAAAAAAGAGAAATGCTTATAAAAGCTGGAGTTCTCCAACACCTTAAAATTTGCTTTTTGCTCTCGAAAAAACGCTCTCCCCAAACGAGCTATAAACAAAAGATGCAAGCTGGCAAATTGGGTGAAACCTGCACGGCCACTCCAGGAAAGAAAGGTCGCCCAAGTAAATTAGTCCAACAAGGTGGACATATACGTCATTTACGACAAACCATATTACCGCTCAAAGGTCTTCGCTCTCTTCCCTCCAAAACCTAGTAAAACCTTCACGAAAACACAACACAGCTCGCTCGCTCTCTCTCTCTCTCTCGCGCACACAACCATGGACGCTGTTCCACCAGAACCTCCTCGTTCTTCTTCTTCCTCAATCTTCTCTCTCAAAAACTCCAGAATCCCAGAAGACACCGTTTTCTACTCCATATTTCCCGATATATCCCTCCAACAATCCTCCATTAACGACCAACAACAAAATTTACAGTCTCTTCATCTCGAAATCCTCAACTCAATCTCTCCTTACCTCACCGACTACATTTGGCAACACGAACCCTTCAATCTCTCGATCTCTTCTTCAAACCCTAATAATTGCTTCTGTTCTTCCCAAATACCTCATTTTCACGGTAAAACTCGCTACGGCGACAACCTCGAAGACGAATGGTTCATCGTCTTCCTAATCTTCGACATCTCTCGCCGGTTTCCGGCCCTTTCCGTCCGCGTTTGGGACACTGACGGCGAGTTTCTCCTCATCGAAGCCGCCTTCTCGCTCCCTCGCTGGATCAATCCGGAAAACAGCTCGAATCGAGTGTTCATACGGCGTGGAGAGCTTCACATTGTGCCTAACAATCGGTTTCCTTCGAACCCTAACTTGTTTGATTCGTTGATGTATTTGATCAGTTCTGGTGATGAAGCTAGAGCGTCTGATTCGGTTCAATTGGCGTTGAGGAATCGGATGTCGGAGTACCCGGAGAGAGCTAGGTCGAATATGCATAGAGTTAGGGTTAGAGTGCCGGTTTCGGTAGCGCAGGTTTTGAAGCACGAGCCGTGTTTGATTTCGTTGGCGGTTGAGAGTTTTTATGATCGGGATATTGATTCGATGAAGTACGCTGCTCGGATGGAGAAGTTTTTGGCTGGTGGTCGTGGAGAAGAGCTTGTTTTGGTATCGATGAGGTTGTCGAGGGCATTGTATGCACAGTTAGTGCAGCAGACGTTTCAAGCGCCGAAATGTTATCCAATGCCGGCGAGGATAGATAGTTCAGCTTATGTTGAAGCGGAGTTGGGGATGAAGATTGCTTGTGGATTTGAGATGATGTATCAACAGAGGCGTAATGAACGATTGGAAGTGAAGGGGAGCACTTGGGCCGCATTTCGAGCGAGTTTAGAGAGGAGTGGATATTTCAAAGCGCTTCTCCCTGGATCGAAAGAGTATAGACAACTCATGGAAACTGCTCAAGAATACTATAGAAACAGTTCCCTGTTTTCTAGGACTAGGTCTTTCGTTTTCTCCATCTTATTTGAGTTTACATAACACTTTGAAGAATACTGGCTGTCGGATTGGGTCTTGATTTTTGTCATTGCTATCTGTGTTTTGTACCTGGTACAGATAGATGCATGTGAATTAAAAATTGATCCTATGCATTGATGCTATCATCTAATTCATTGATTTTTTTTTTTCATTATCTACATGTTCCATGCAGCAAATTTTTTTATATTGTTACTCGTTATTATGTTCAATCATTGTGAAACACAATGCTTCTCCCACCCTCTTCCACGTATTATACCTGAGAAGATAGTCCCTGAAAAACAATAGTTGAATTTGGTGTTTTTTCATTTTTATTTTCTTAGTTTCTGGACATTCCTAAGAAAATTTGTATTTTAGGCAATTAGAATCCTTGGGGTTTAGAGCCCTTTAGAGTTTTTTCATACCTACAGAAGAGGAAGGGCTCATGTGATGGAGTAATTCCACAATCAAATTTCAATACAACTTAGAATTTTATTCATTTTTCTTAATGTGCTACCTTGGTTCTGAAGTTGATACTCGTAAGAAAAATAAGAGGGGTAGGGGAAATGGAGGACATTAAAAAATTAAGAATACATTAAGCATAATCTTTTCCTGTTCATGTGGAAAATTCTGTATTTTTCTTTATTGCTTTCATTTTGCTTTATCTAGCGATTCCATGTTTAAAAGAGTGGTGTTTTGAATGTGATGCAGTGAGATGATGAATGCTCCAGTGAGGCGCATTGATGAGATTCTTGCCTTATCCCATTCTGCTGATGATTTTAAAGGTCTTGAACTCCCTCCATCAGATGATGATGCTTGGCTCTACAGTGGAGAGGATGAGTTAAACTCTGCCATTTTAGAGAGACAGAAAGAAATGGAAAATTATGAATTAAAATATAAAAAGACCCAACAGGCCAGAGACCATAAAGGCGACCAAGCTTCTGGTGCAAAACCTAATGATTTTGACCCTGGTGATATGGCAAAAACAATGCAGGCCTTTGTTCATAAAGTCTCAAGTTATAAGGGAGCAGAGGTTCCTGAAAACAGGTATGAATATGATAGTAGTCATGTTGTGGATTACTCACTTGTATACTCCATGGGTGAATAGGTTTTGGTCTCATTGTCGACTTGTTTGTCAAACCTATCCAAAGAAATCTTATTGTTTTTATTGCAATGCTAATATTCTTATTTATTTATTTTTGAAGTCAGCTTTCTTTTGTAAAGTTTGACTGTTGCTGAGAATCTGCAATTTTTTTCTGAAGATGATTATGTGGGTTTGGTAATTATTCTGCATGGACATATGGCATGTTGTAGTGTCAGCAACCTAAGTTAAAAAAAATCTCATTATTATTTTTACCTTTTTGAAGTGGTTCAAAGGATGTGGATCTGGATGTCAAACACTTTATAAAAGACATCGAGTCGGTAATGGGACATATAGGCCAAACAAACATTGTCGATTATGCTGGAGATGAAGGAGGATCTTCTTCAGATATGGATTTTGGTAAGTTTCTTTGTTACTTTTCTTATGTAATTATGGAATTACTTAGTGTTCTCCCCAAGTCCTTAAATAATCTCAGAATTGATCTTAACGCATTGCCATGCTAGTTTGTTAGTTATTTTAAACAACATTATGATTGACATTTTGAAACTAACACTGGAGGTTTCTGGTTTCAAAATTTTGCTAATTGTTTATGCCGGCGGATCTCATTGTCACCCATCTCAACTTCTAGAAGGCCGATTCTCGATCTATGTTATTGTTTTTAAATTTTGCATGTATGACGATAGCATTTCTGTAGATTCTCTTTCTACAAATTCCAAATTGTAACTCTATTTGATCCCAAAACCGATAAAACCCAGAATATCTACAAACAGTGGTTAGGGTGAAGGGTAACCTTAACAAAATAAATATAGATTCATCAGATGAAATAGCTATGCTGCTTGCTAACATGGCATTGGCCTGATGGTAAGGCGGTGAGCTACAAGAACATGGCTAGACGGATATATCGAGTTTGAGTGTGCACGAGAGCAGGCTGTGGACAACAAGATTTGCAGGCTGGGTGACTGTTCTTTAGCTCGAAAGTTACCTTTTTGTCCCGCCCAAGGTGGTGTGGGGATTAGTGGATTCATAAGAGGTTGATACCCCACCACGGGCAGATGCACACACACTTGTATCTTCTCGAAAAAAAGAAAAAAGAAAAAGTGTTGCAGGGAAGAGAGCAATCTATGGGATTGTGTTGCCATGTACAAGAAAGAGTGTTTTAGAAGTTGCTATTTATATCATCTACTAAGTTTGTAAAGCATACAACCCTGTATATCTATTTATACATGCTCTCACATTGAGACAAGATGAATAAGAAATACTCTCCTCTCTTCTCCCGTGAACGTAGGCCATAGAGTCGAACCACGTTATATTTTGGTGTTCTTGTTTTATTTATTTTACAACATGGTGTTAGAGCTTTAGGCTCGTACAACTAGGAATTTTTTTTTTTCCGACCTTCATTGTCAGAATTTTTTTTTTTTCGGCCTCCATTGCCGGAACATTCCTTGTTGAACTTCATCGCCATTAAACGTATTGCTGATTGGTGCGTGTGTCTTCATCACCGCTACTGTATCACCAACCCAACTTCGCTACTGTACGTTTTCATCACTGCAATCGCAACATCATCGCTGTTGAACTGCTACTCGTGGCTGTCGTCACTACTGACGCAGTTGTCTCTCTCACCCATCGCCGTTGCTGTCAGAGACCTTTGACGTTGTTGATCTTTATCACCATTGATCCACTGTTGTTGCGTTACTACTATCGCCGCATCATCGTCTTCGTCGCTCAGATCTTGCGACACTCCCACAGCACATCCATCAAATCGTCGTCGTCGTTGCCGTTGTAAACCCTTGTTGTCGTTGCTGCTGCTTATCATCGTCTTCGTTGTTGCCGTTGTAAACCTTACTGCATCATCTTCTTCGTCTTCTTTTTCATCACCATCAACGCGATCTTCATCGCAATCGCAACCTCGTGCCTTCTTCCTCGTCTTCTTCTCTTCTGTCGCCGTCTGGTATTACTGCAACTACCCCTTCATCTTCCTTTTTTTATTTCTTTTAATTTTTTTTTTCGTCTGCAACTACACCCTAAAAAAAAAAAGAGAAAAAAAAAACAGATTTGCAGAAAAGAAAAGAAATAAAATAAAATAAAAAATGTCGGTTACTTTCGAAACGGTGCAGACTGAAGAAGCAGTTGACAAAACAGAGAAAGGGGTACTACTAAACATTCAGGCAGCATATAGACTTGAGGGAAAGAATTATTTGAAGTGGTCTCAATTGGTGCGTATTTTTTTAAAGGACAAAGGAAAATTGAGTCATCTATTGGGCACTGGACCTACACCTGGAGATCCTAAGTTTGGGATAACGAAGATGCTTCTATAATGGCGTGGCTGTGGAATTCAATGGCGCCAAATATTAGTGATACATGCATGTTTTTGACTACTGCTAAAGACATTTGGGATGCCGTTCATCAGACATACTCTTAAGGCCCATGATGCAGCCCAAGTGTATGAGATTAAAGTGAAAGTTGGAACAACAAAACAAGGCAACATGACGGTCACAAAATATGTCAATGTATTGAAGAATCTTTGGCAGGAACTTGACCATTATAGGTGTATTGAGACTAAATGCCCTGAAAATGCTGTAGTTTTAAAAAACTACATTGAGAAGGATCGAGTCTATGACTTCTTGGCTAGACTCAATGCAGAGTTTGATCAAGTGAGAGTTCATACTCTCAGCAAAGAGTTACCAACTCTGAATGAGACTATTTCTGTTATCCGGACTAAAAAAAGCAGAAGAAGTGTTATGCTCACACCTCAGAAGATGGAAGACTCAGCTATGGTTGCCAATAGGGGAAATGATCAGAAGACAAACACTCCGCGAGCTGAATCATCAAAGGTCCCAAATCGAGACAATAGGGACAATCTATGGTGTACTTATTGTCAGAAGGCTAGACATACTAGGGAGAAATGTTGGAAACTTCATGACAAGCCTACAACTTCCAGTAAAGAATGGGGCTACAAAGAAGGACAACAAAAAATCAGTGGACAAGCACATCTGTCTACTGAACAAACAGTTGCAGACTCCTCGGTGCCAGTCGGATTCAGTCAAGACGACATTGAAAGATTGAAATTTTTGCTTGGCACACTGGACAAACCCTCAGGTACCTGTTGATTGGCACATTCAGGGATAAGTTTTTTGTTAACTCTTGGGTTATAGATTCTGGTGCTACTGATCACATGACCAATTCCCCCAATATATTTCATACCTACAAACCCTTGTCCTAGTAGTCGA
Source organism: Paratinospora sagittata (assembly GCA_035771175.1). NCBI lineage: Eukaryota > Viridiplantae > Streptophyta > Magnoliopsida > Ranunculales > Menispermaceae > Paratinospora > Paratinospora sagittata. The sequence continues at coordinate 36,068,963 of CM069594.1, forward strand.
AAAATAGCCACAACTGATGGATCCTTAACCACAATTGCTAGTATAGGTGATGTTCACATCAGCCCCACCCTTACACTTAGAAATGTTCTTCATGTTCCTAAACTATCTACTAATCTTATATCTATTAAAAAACTGACCCATGATCTGAGTTATAATGTAACCTTCTTCCCTACTTACTGTGCATTTCAGAACCAGGACTTGGGGACGAGGATTGGACGTGCTAAGGAACAAGACGGGCTATATTACCTTGAGACACCAGTACATCCTATCAAGAGTAACACTTCATTTCTCTCCGAGCACAAGTTTTCCAATAAAGAAAAGCTATGGTTTCATCATTGCTGCCTTATTCATCCTTTTTTTCGAACCCTTAAAGTCATGTTTCCTTTTTTGTTTAAGTCTCTAGATGTTGAAGATTTTCATTGTGAAGTGTGTGAACTAGCAAAACTCAAGCGTATATCTTTTCAACTTAGTAATGAAAGAAGTTCAGATCCTTTTGATCTCATTCATAGTGATATTTGGGGTCCCTCTCCAATACCTATTGTTTTTGGAGCGCGATGGTTTGTGTCCTTCATTGATGACTGTACTAGAGTCTCGTGGACATTCTTACTGAAAGAAAAATCTGATGTGAGCTTTGTTCTTCCTACCTTCCATAACATGATACACACCCAGTTTGGTGCAAAAATCAAGAGATTTCGATCTGACAATGCTAAAGACTATTTTAATCAAGCCTTGACCAATTACTTCCAAAACGAGGGGATCCTTCATGAATCATCATGTGTTCACACCCCACAACAAAATGGAGTTGCAGAAAGAAAAAAACGGCCACCTGCTTGATACAACCCGAGCCTTTTTATTTCAGAATAATATGCCTAAGTTCTATTGGGGGGAAGCTGTCCTTACTGCAACACACCTTATTAACCGCATACCATCTCGAACCCTTGGTTTCAAACGTCCTATGAAAAAGCTTTATCAATTTTACCCTAAGTTCAAAATCTCCAATAATCTTATACTTAAGATATTTGGGTGTGTATCATTTATCCATGTTCACCAACCCAACAGGGGAAAGTTGGACCCTAGAGCTCTCAAGTGTGTCTTTGTAGGATACTCTTCCACTCAAAAGGGATATAAATGCTATCATCCGCCATCAAAGAAATTCTTTGTCTCTGCCGATGTCACTTTCTGTGAACCTGAGTCTATTTTTCCACTCCTCCTCTTCGGGGGGAGAGTGTCATTATGGAAGACAAGGATCGAAACCCCCTTGATAACCCTTTTGATCATTTTGACCTTTTTAACCTCCAACAAACCTAACCCAAATTTCCTACACCTTTTATACCCAATGATGAACCTAAGGATCGAATAACTGGACAAATATACTCAAGGAAGAAAGTTGCAGCTCTTGAACCGATGCAAGTTCATGAATTTGAACCAATCCCTGAAAATGAGGTAACGAATCCTGAACCCTCCTTACAAATTTCATTAGTTCTTGAAACTAACAATGATCTTTTAGCCTATGAACCTGACAGTGATCTTCTCATTGTCATTAGAAAGGGAACAAGGGAATGCACTAAACATCCCTTGTATCCTTTGAGAAGTTTTCACCAACCCATAAGAGTTTCCTTACCAGCCTGAACAATATCCAGACTCTTACATCATTATCCGAGGCGTTATCTAATACAAATTGGAAAAAAGCTATGAATGTGGAAATGGAAGCCCTGGAGAAAAATACAACATGAAAGTTGGTTGATCTGCCTGTCGGGTCGGGAAGAAACTTGTGGGATACAAATGGGTTTATACAATTAAATATAGAGCAAATGGGTCACTGGAGAGATACAAGGCAAGATTGGTAGCGAAAGGGTACACTCAGACATATGGTGTGGACTATTTGGAGACATTTGCACCAGTTGCCAAAATAAACACTGTCCGATTACTACTCTCTTTGGCAGCCAACTACGATTGGGACTTGCAACAATTTGACGTGCAAAATGCATTTCTTCACTGAGATCTGGAAGAAGAGATCTATATGGAAGTCCCTCCTGGATTTGAGAACAACCTAACCACTGGTAAAGTATGCAAACTGAAAAAGGCTTTGTATGGACTTAAACAATCTCCAAGAGCATGATTTGGCCGCTTCGCCAAAGTAATGAAAGAAATGGGGTACAAGCAGAGCCAAGGGGATCATACTTTATTCATTAAACACTCAGCTTTAGGGGGAGTCACTGCACTTTTGGTATATGTAGATGACATCATTATGATGGGAAACGATGAGCGTGAGAAACAGAGCCTGAAACAGTGTTTAGCCAAAGAATTCGAGATTAAGGATTTAGGAAGATTAAAATACTTTCTTGGAATTGAAGTGGCACACTCCAAACAGGGGATCTTTATTTCTCAACAGAAGTACATTACAGATCTTCTTAAAGAGACAGGGAAGTTAGCATGCAAACCAATAACCACACCTATTGATCCCAATCACAAACTTGGAGAAGCTGAAGAAGCACCTACTGTTAATAAGGAGATGCATCAAAAACTAGTAGGAAGACTCATCTGTCTTTCTCACACGAGACCGGATATTGCATATGCAGTAAGTGTAATTAGTCAGTTTATGCATAACCCTAGAGATATTCATTTGCAAACAACCAACCGTGTCTTACAATATCTTAAGGGGACTCCAGGATAAAACATCTTATTTAAACGACACACAGGAGTGGTTCTTGAAGCATATACAGATGCATATTATGCTGGTTCAGTAGTTGATAGAAGTTCAACTACAGGATATTGTATATTTCTTGGTGGAAACTTGGTGACGTGGTGAAGTAAAAAGCAGAATGTAGTGGCAGGATCTAGTGCGAAAGCAGAATTTTGAGCAATGGCACAAGGGGTGTCTGAGCTATGATGGTTACAAATAATTTTGGGAGACTTGAAAATACGTTGGGACGGCCCTATGCGGCTCTATTGTTATAATAAGTCTGCCATCAGCATTGCCCACAACCCAGTTCAACATGATCGAACCAAGCATATAGAGATTGATAGACACTTCATTAAAGAGAAGCTTGATAGTGAGTTGATCTGTACTCTATATGTGTCTACCAATAATCAGCTTGTCGATATGCTCACTAAAGGGTTAAGCCATTTTGTATTTGCAAACAAATGTGTCCAAGTTGGGAATGGTAACCCTTTACTCACCAGCTGAGGGGGAGTGTTGCGGAGAAGAGAGCAATCTATGGGATTGTGTTGCCATATACAAGAAAGAGTGTTTTAGAAGTTGCCATTTATATCATTTACTAAGTTTATAAAGTATACAACCCTGTATATCTATTTATACATGCTTTCACATTGAGACAAGATGAATAAGAAATACTTTCCTCTCTTCTCCTGTGGACGTAGGTCATAAAGTCGAACCACGTTATATTTTGGTGTTCTTGTTTTATTTATTTTACAACAAAAAGCTATGCTACTTTTCCTGTGGGGATTTGTGGATTCATAAGAGGCTGATACCCCACCACGGGTAGATGCACACACTTGTATCTTCTCAAAAAAAAAGAAAAAAAAGAAAAAAAAAAGAAAAGAAATAGCTATGCTGCTTTTCCTTACTTTTTTTTTTTTTACTTGATGAAATATTTTTGCTAGTATGACAATGGTTTCCATTATTTTGATTGGTGGTGACTAATGAATCATTAGAAAATGGTCGAAATGTGCAGATGACTTCGAAGATGGGACTGATCTTTCAGAGGATGAAGATGAAGGAAATGCATTCATGGATTCGTATTCTGCTGCCCTGAATGAAGAACTGAAGGGTTCCACATTGAAGAAAAGTTTCCTTCGTGCAAATGAAGAGACTTCCAGCACAGACGATAAGGTAGTCTCCACCTTTGGTTTTTAAAATCTTTGATTCATAGCACAACCAATTCAAAAGAATGTTTCATGGGTTTTATCTATTTGCAATACTATATTTTACGGGCTTTGGCAGTAAGCTTGCTGTTCATTTTGCAATTTCTGCCTGATTATTTTTTTCAATTGTCTCTTGGACCTTATTCTAGAGTCTCATCTTTTGCTGTTGGATTCACAATATAGGGGAAATCAATTGTTGCTGAGGAAATAGATGAAGATTTCAGCCCTGTTGATGCGGATGTAAACCTTGTAAAGAGCCTTCTTGATTCCTTCTCTTCTCAACAGGGCCTTCCTGGACCTGCATCCAACTTGCTTGGACTCATGGGTGTACAGCTTCCCAAAGACTACAGAAATGATAAATGAGAACTTCACAGTTGCCCTTGTTTTTACAGTGTTATTTGCAATATAATACATGTTTGTTGGTCGATCTTTGGCCCAACTAGTGATCACAGTTGTGTGCAATTTGTCTGGTATTTGCTTTACTTCATTTCATGTAAATATTACAGGCTTAGTTCAAAGACTCTGATTTGCATGAGGTCAATGCCAGTGTAAGTAGGTTTTCACCATTTTGATAAATGTGTTTCTGAGCCATCTTTTTTGCACCCTTTCTTTCCCTTTCTTTTTGTTGTATATGAGCTGTCTGAAATTTGCATTATGGAAATATGTTGTTTGTGTAAATTGAAGGAGTTTACTTGGAAAGAACAGTGATACTCCTTAGCTCTATCCTTTGAGAAGGCAGTATATTAGAAAGGAGATTCTGACTAGTAGCTACGTACAGCAGCAAAACTCTTGTTAGTTTTGAATTGGTCTCTGTTGTGGGTTTTAAGATTGGATGCTCCGACCACTTAGTTGATATAAATTACAGCAGTATCTAAACTTCAGGTTGATACTTCCAAAGGGCGGAGTTTGCACGATTAGTAGTAGAAACCAATACTTGAGACCAATGTATGTTTCTTCCTTGTAAGGATCAGACTTTTCTGCATCCTTATCTTCAAGGTTTAAGGAATTGCTTTTTGGCTGTGCTAAGAAGTTGCTCTTGATCTTGAAAGCCAAATTGTTGATATAGAATTTACATAAGAACAAGTAAAGCAAATGTTTGTAGTTACCGATGAGCATGAAACAGTTTTTGTTTGTGCAATGCTGGATGCATTGCCAAGAAGATCTTCGGTTTCTGCTTCTTTGTTTTAGTACCAAAGATGAACGATTGCAGGGGAACTCTATTTCTACTTGAAGAGCGATTGAGGTCTTGCTGAGGGCTCTTTGGTCCTGATAGCTTGAAGTCTTCGCTCAGCATAGATAGGGTCTTCTCAATTTCAGACTGGATTCCCTTAACATGATCGAGACCTGCTTGCAATTCATCTGCAACCTTGTTATTCTCTTGTCGCATGTTCAGAACCTCCCCCTGGAATTTTGCAGCTTGATATCTTACTAAGTTTGCATCTTCGGTTGTACAGCCCGCTCTTGAGACTCTTGATAGTTCTTTCTGAATGTTCCCTAGAGACGAGAATCTGTCTTGTAATTCATCTTTCAGTAATGCATTCTGTTCCAACCAAACTGTTAGTTCAGTCTGTATCTCTCCTAGGTGTTTGTAGATCGAGCGGGCATCTGATTTTTGAGACTGGTCTGTTGCAGTGGTTTTACCATCATGTTGCCCTTCGTTTACCTTCAACTTTGAATACTCAGCCATTAGATCTTGAACTGCAGTTTGGAATTTTTGTATCTGTTGAAATGATGAGCTGAATCTCATCCAGAACTCCAAGTTCTCCTCTAGAAGTTCATCAATCTCCCTTCTGAATTTTTCTTCAACAGTTGAAAGAGGGTGAGGTTCATCCACAAGAGCTAGTTTTATATCTTCTTTTTCTGTGAAAGCTTCCACAGGTGTAGTCACAGATGATTCATCTGGTCTTGATGTGGATTCAACTCGTCCATCTTCTAACATTTTAGGGACCTGTATTTGTTTTGAATTTGTCTTACAGTCATTGGAGGACTGGGAGGTTGATCTTTTGATTTCATCATGTGGCCTGCTCTTCTCTAAATCTTCAGGTACTCTTGAATGGGTTGCAGAATTCGCACCACGACTTGTTTGCAGAAAGTCTACCTCCTGTTGTAAGGACTGGATCTCCTTGTCCTTCAAGGCATATGCACCTTTTAATTCATTTACTCGGGTCATTGTTTCATGAAGACTATCTTGGTTTTTCTTCTGTACTTCAGATAGCTCATTCTTTGCTTTCTTGTACTTTTGAAGGATGGATGTGTACTTCTCCAATAAAATCTTCTCTCTATCCTCCAAACCATTTAAGAATAGTGACTGCCAGTTTGGTTGATCATCCTCATCAATTGCCAGTTCCTGCAGTTTAACACTTAGAGCATTATTTTCTGTTTTTGATGTATTCTGCTGCTGAGCTGCATTCTGATGCTTCAATTGCTGAGATTTTTCAGAATGTGCATCCAGGTCACAATGGCCATTGGGTTGTGGTACTCTTACTTCTTCAACAGGAATACTGAGACCCTTCTCTTCTTTTTTTGTTATACCGTCTTTTCTGGTTGCAGGATCAATACATCGTACATGACCTCCTTCTTGTTCTACAGACTCTTCACGCAAGTCCACATTCAGAGGAACCTTCACATGGGCCTGAGACGAAGACATGCTTTGAACCTCCCCATTTGGTGGCTGTTTCACGCACTGCAGGTTTTTGGAAAGGTAGTCTAAGCTGCAACGTGCTTCAGCAAAATCTGTTTGTAGTTGGTCATTTTGATCTCTGACATTCTTGTTAAGACCCTGAATTCCATGCAACAACTTCTCTAGTTCTTTTAGTTTGTTGTTCAAATTGTTTGAGCCTTTAACCAAATTTGCCTTTTCCTCTTCCATCTGCAGGTTTGCCTGAAGTTCATCAGTCTCTGATCTTAATCTCTTCACAAGAGCTGTCTGAGACAACATGGCAGCTTCCATGCTAGTGACTTTAGTTACAAGTTCATCAATCTTTTCTGCCAGTTCTATCACAGTGAGAGATGTACCTGAGTTAGTTTCAAAGTGCACCAGGAACTTTCCACCTTCTGACTCCAATTCAAATCTCCCTTGTTTTGAATTGCTAGCCTCATGCTCCACACTTGTCAAGGTTTGCTTTCCAGCTTCAGTACTTCCATCTTTCATAGAAGGCTTTTTCTGAATATTCAAACTAATAGTAAATTCGCCCTTGAGATTTTCCAATTTCTCATGGGCATTCTTGATCTTTTCATTCTCCACTGTTGTCTCTTTGGCCAACATCTCTTGTTTCTCCTGCAACTGGAACAAGGTTGCTTTGCATGATTTCAATGCCGTGGTTGCCATCAAAGTTCGGGCCTCGTCGTCCTCAATGACCGTGCCCACATTGAATTCATCTTGCAGGCTACAGACCTGCTCTTGCATTTGTGTTATCCGCTCCTCAATTTCCCAATACTTTGCTAGCCCACTCTCATAAGAGCTCTTCACGAACTCCTTCTCTGTTTGTAAGCCTAGGATCTCTTTTTGTAGCTTATCAATCTCTTCAAGTGCTTTGGCATTGCTCTTATGGGAATCACTAGTGCTTGTAGTAGTAGTAGTAGTTTTCTTTGTTCGTGGTTTTTTGGTGCACAATGGTTTTGGATCCTTATCATTTTTATTTGACATCTGTGGAAACTTTGGCATGCTAGGTACTTCAGGCAACTCTTTGCTGAGTTTTCCAGGATTTGGATGAGAACATGCAGGTTTTTCAGGAGGATTGTCTTCATCGTCGTCATCTGTTGCATACTGAAACTGTTCAGGTAAAACCGTGGCAATGGTGTGGTTGGCATTTTGTAGCTCTCCCGAGATGTGGTCATACCTATCAGCCAAAGCTCGATATGCTCTGTGAGTGTCCTCTACAAACTCTATAAGTTCTGGCCTCTTCTTGTAGTACATTTCTGCTCTCTTGGCAAAAGAGTCCCCATCTTCGTCCAGGAGTTTCAGTGTGTATTTTACCTTGTCTTCCATATCTGTGAAACCCACAAATTCATCAAGATCCAGTTCACAGTTAACGGGAATTTCAAAACAAGCAAGAAACTAATAGCATTATTAGATCCTTTTTCCTTATAAATTTGCTTGATGTGCATGGTCATTAGTCTTATTTTTTAACTTTCAGGAATGTTAAATCTTGGTATTTTGGCAAGGAAGTAAAATTGAAGCCGTATGATCCCTATACTAAATGTGAATTGTCCTATTTTCTTTGGAGAAACACCTGCAAATACAGTAAATCTAACTCATATAGTCAATCCGTTTAATATAGAATTTTGAATTTCATGATTTTCATCATTATTTCAGATGTTCAGTTGGGCTGCCTGAATTTGATTTTGCAGATACAATATTGATTATCCTCTCTTCCTCTTTAAGATCCCATTATATTGCATCTAATTACTAGGTAGAATTTTAGGCAATTTTATTTTGACAGATAATATCAAGGGTTTTTTTTTCTCTCTCAAGTGATAAATTCAAGTTTGACTAATGGCATCTGTACTCTATAAAAATGCAGTTCCTTTGGAAGAGATTGCCTGGTAATAGCATGGCGTGTTTTATTTATTATTCTCTGCTTTCAAATCTTCCTTTTAGCATATTTTATGCATGAAATCAAAACAACCAAAAGAACCCATTTCATTGCATCAGAAGAAATTATAATACCTTGGAGGCTTTGTTCAAGCCATGTTGATTGCTTTTTTCTGATGTGACTTGCCCACCACCATGAATACGCATTGCTTGCAGCTCTCTGCAACATCTCTCTCCCTACTTTGCTGTTGCCCAAAAGAATGTAACTCTTTCCTTCTTTCTTCCCTCTCTCTCTAGATAGAAACTGAGGACATAATAACCATTAGAAGATGAGAAGAAAAAAAATGCAAAAAATAAAAGACTAAAATGAAAAAGCAATGGGGATTCTCACAAAGTATGGCTTAACACAACACCATGGAATTGGAAGGTGAGAAAAAGTTGGCGTGATAGGTGGTGAACCTCATGGGAACTGGGAGGGAAGAAAATAGGAACAATGCTGGCACGACGTGGCAGATTTTAGTTTTGCCAGAGTGGCACTTGGGACTTACAACGTGTGTTCTAGTTTTTGTTTTTATTTTATTTTTATTATTTTATATTTTTTTTCCATGAAAATATGGGTTCAAGTTGAGCGCCACTAGCAAATGTGTCCTTTACTTGAGGTCGGGTGTTTGATTCTTTTCTCTTACAAATAAGTGAGTTTTTGAGTTAAATTATGATAGTTGGTTCGTATAGTCCTTATTTGGATCTCTTATGTCTCTTGTTGTTGTGTTCACTTTTTGGCCTTACTGAAAGGTTTCGGTTTTTCGTGGTTTTGTGTTAGCATATTCTGATTTTGTATCTAACATTCAAAAAAAAAAAAAAAAAAAAAAAAAAAAGTTGGACATCACTACTTTGGAGAAGCTGTTGCTAAAGGTGAGTTTTATAAACCCATCACCATCTTCAATGGATGAAATCCCAATATAATTAATCCTCACCAAGAAAATTCTGCTAGCTGCAAGTTTTATTATTTTAGGCTAGCTGCAAACATTATTGATATTTCTTCATCAAGCCCTTTCTTTTTTCTACACTAATTTTTTTTTGACTTTTTTGGGAATTGGCAGCGTCATGTTTCATGATCGCCTATGTTGATAACTTGATGGGGATGTATTAATCTGTGCCAAGAAATATTTGATTGATATTAAAATTTTAATTTTAAGTATGCAAGTAAACATAATAAAACAAAAACAATAAATTTAAACAAAAAGGAATATTATTAAGAAAAAAAAAAAAAAGGAAACTAAGTTTTCATAGAGACCACAAGCTCTTTCATTTATTAAAAAATAACGGATTGAGAAAAAAAAAAGAAGCTGCGTATTTCAATAGAAAAATAAGCATCATTTGTTCATTATACGCTCTTGAAGGCATGTTTGCTGTCATAGCAAGGGAAGTTTTCCAGGGCAAAAAAAATATACATCAGCTCACTAACCCAATATTATTAAATATCTGATGATCTTTAAAACAAGTTGCATCCAAAGATGAGAAAATATTAAATTGTTGCTGGCTTGATGCCTTTGCCCTTAAGCATTCAAGTGGGGAAGTATATTCAAGTAAAAGAGAGTAGTTATATACATAAATTGAAACATGAAAAAAAAAATATATATATATATATATATATATGTACATAAATTGAAGCATAAATATTGCATTTTCATATGTACAATGGTGCTATTTACATTAAAGAATTTGCACATATATATACAGAAGTTTTCTCAGTCTATCTTTCAACATGTCCTTGCTTGTACTTTGGGAGAAAGGAAAGCAAGGAAAAGAAGCAGCTGCAGCATCTTGGATTTTCTAGAGAAGGGAAATAAAAGCACTGAGATCATCATTCTGTCACCTCTACCCCTTTTGCTGCTTCCTTCACATAATATTTTTCCCCAGTATAAAGTCTGACTTGATATTGCTCACTTTATCTAATGACAGAGATCAGTGGATCCAAACATAAAACTGATTACTATATGCTGATACAGCATTTTTTTTTGTGGATTTTTGGATTTTTTTTGATGATCACAAGTTCTCATTACAAATCAGCTGTCTGAAGAGAAGAAAGCCACTGTTCCATATACTTCTTGCCATCTGAATCTGAGAACACAAGGTAAAGAACATCTTAGAATGGGAAAAAAACACTACATTTTATGCTTAGAGCATTCTATCTCAGAAAGAACAAAATGTATGGAAATTTGTATATGGAAGTTGGAAAAAGAAATACAAGCTACCCTTTGCAATGGCAAACTCCTTTAACACCAAGAAGTAAGTATTTTCCATATTTTAATAATCTATTTTCTTAATATTTTTAAAAATTTTGAGCATTTATCATTTAATTTTAGCACCTAGAAAATAAGAAAGGAAAACTTGAAAATGGCGACGCGTAGTTATTTTCCAAAAATCTTATGTTTGTGTGAGAGAGATTCAAAAATCAGTTTTCTAGATTACCAAATGCATATCTCAAGCTTTTTCTCATTTTATTTACATTTGAAAACAGAAATGAATGCAAAAAATTAAACGCAATCTGAATATAAAAGAAATGAATGCAAAAAATTTACCTGTAGAATACCCATTAGTGAGGTCTACAATGGCACCCAGAAGCTGATTCTTAGGGCTTTCCACAACCTCTTTACACCCATGCCCATAACACCTAACCAAAACAGCAAAACTGCCCTCACTACTTTCATCATCACTTTGAAAATCAGGGGCGTGTGGCTCCAACCACCCAATGGACCAATCAGAAGCATCTGATTCAGACCCAGATAAACACCCACCATCTGATGGCACCAACACCATATCATATTCCTTATCTATTCTTCTCTCCTCTCTGCTCCTCCATTTTCTCTTGTTCTTCCTCAGTGTTGATGATGGCGGCATCTTCACCCCTTTTACTGATGTTAATTTCACAGTCTCTGGTTCCCTCAGTAAACCCAGATGATTCAAATCTAAGGCAGAGTTCATCATAGAAGAAGAAGAAGAAGAAGAAGAAGCAGAGGAGATTGCTGCTGCGGTAGTAGTAGCTTCATGATCTTTCCCACCCAGTAACCACCATGGTAATTGAGTGAAGGAAACAGCCATGTTTTTTTAAAGGAAAAATCTTTGCAGAAATTATGAATTTTTGAAATGACCCAAGAAGCAGAGAAGAGAAATAGTTTTTATATGTTTTTCTTGTAACTGATCGAAGAAGTTTTAGTAAAAGCTGAAGACTGAAGAGATCTGAAACGATGAAAGAAACACGGTTTTAAACAGAAATAGTAACGAGAGAACGCGGGTTTTACTTCTTCAAAAGCAAATCAACCACGAAACAGGAGAGAGAGGAGTTCCAACTTCCAAGAAGTAAGTATAACACACGAATATTCCCAATTTAGCTAACTATAAAACCATTTAATTTTTTGTTTCTTAATTTCTTCTCTCTTTTTTTGGGGAGATTTTAGAGATCAAACCAACTCCAGAACTTCAAGACAACTGTTAAATCACCGAAGAAACACACAACAAATTGGCAAAAAATTTCTTGTTCTTCCGAAACAGAACCTTGAAATCAACGTTTCCTGAAACTTCACCAAGGATCTATGAAAATCCAATCTTTGCAGTACCCAGTTCTTGATTCTCGTTCCTCAGAAGATCAGAACCCAAAAATTAAAATTTTGAGACGATTCTGAAAAATTAAAAAAAAAAAATCAAGGAAAATCAAAGAATTGAACTTCTGAACTGAAGACCTCGAGATTATGGAAGAGCCCAAACCCCCCCTTCCCCTCTATGCTTCTTTGTCTTTCTGAGAAATCAATTTAAGCTGGACACGTTTCTTGATTTATATAGCCTCCTCTTCCCTTGGATTTTGACAAATCATAACCAACGGTTCAGATTTTTCAACTTCTTTGTATGCATTTTAAGCCGTTTGATCTTTTCCAGCTCTTCCAATCATTGAGCTTACCTCGATTACAGTAACCAATTCGGGGGAGAACGTGTGCCTGAAGTTAACAGCAACAGCTCGTCAGTTCTAAACCAATGCTCTCACAGATAATGTAGCTAAACAACTCCAAGTTGATATTTACACGCCACATACACACCAGTTTATGTGGGCCCCAGTAGTATACCACGTGGCACTAACTAAGGCCCGTAGTTTCGATATATAAGTCGTTAATGACGTGACGCTCCTTCGTTGGCGTCCCGTTTGCTTGTTTATGAGGGAAGAGAGTATGCCACAGGGGCTAGTTAGCCTTAATCAACACTTAATCTGCTTTAATGCCACGTTGCAAAATGACCTTGACTTTGTCGAGTCTCTATCATTGGAATTGTAGTTGACTGATGTAGACTGCAATTCGGTGATGCAAACAAATTATTTTTCTATGGTCAGTAAATAGAACACGTGGATTTTTCTCGGATTAAGACCTATCTAGTCCGTATAGATATCATTTGATGATAGCCCTTCAGAGAGCATCCTATGCCAAAACATTATCCCAACACATTCGAAATCAATTTATGTGTGGACTTAAAAATATATATATATATATATATATATTATGTTTTGGCTATTTAAATGTAAAGAAATATTTAACACTATTAATTAATTAAGTCAATGAGAAATGTCAGTACCTGTTCAAGTACAACAAAGTTATTTAGCATTTATAAAAAAATTTTAAAGTAACAAATCTTAAAGAGAGTAATTAATTTTACATAATTCAATTTTTAATACTAATATGAAGAATAAAGTTTTTACTTTTTAGTACATAATCTTTCTTTTTTTTATGAACTTTCAGCTATTGAATTTAATTTTGTTGTCTAGAGCTTATGGAGTATTTATCCGCCGATGATTTCTTTTCCTTTAGCCACTCAAATGTTTCAGTTTTTTTTTACATGGTGAGTAAGCCTTGAGGTTTATTTTAAAGGGTCAAAGGTTCGAGAGTTCGAGTCACGACATAACGGAGAAATTAATAAATATCCATAAAACACATTACTGAGATAAAGGTTTTTATGAAATAGATCTCTTAAGTAAAAAAAATATCACACTCAAATCCACAAAATAGATTTACAAACTTAATAGACCGTAGACTTTAAGGTAGAGACCATTCTTGTCAATTTATTAATGTGAGGATTAGTGAATTACTAAGGGGCTTAAGATCTCAAGAGTGCGAATACAGGGCTTAAGGGCACTATTGTTCCTGGTACCAAAAAAAAAAAAGAGTTTCAGTTTTTTTATTTTTGAAAAGGCGTACTAAGAAAATAAATTTTTAATAAATTGTGTAAATGGAAGGTGCAGAAAGCGGTAGGAAATTTGCATGATAGAAAATATGACCTTTTAAGAGTATAAAAGACATGTTTTAGTCTTATAGGAACTTGCATTCCCCTAGATAAAAAATAAATTAAAAAAGAAAGCAATGAACATTTCGGAAAGAAAGAAGAATCTTCCTTTCCCTCTCTGCTATGATGGATAAGCATGCATGTTTCCTTTGTTTTTTGTTTTTGTTCCTCTCCTTATCATCAAGAAAGAAAAGCAACAAGTGTTTTGAGAGACTATATTTCATGGTGTAAATGATAATAATTATTCTGGTACTTATATTTATTTAGACATTCAAATCAATGCCTAATTAGTCCTACTAATGTTGAAGTTGACAATCTTCAAATTGATATTTTTGGTCCAATGAACTTAAAACCAAACATTAGGTGCCAGCTTCAGAAGTTGTGGAGTAAGCGCCTCTAAAAAAAATCTGGGCCCTTTTTTAAAAAAAAAAAAAGTTTTAGTATAGACAAAGTTCACCTATGCTAATTGAGAAGAAAATGAAGCAACGAGCGGTTAGCTGAGTGACAGTAGACTGAGTTTTAAAATCGTCTCAGTATAAAAATTTTAGCATTCAATTTTTAAAAGTACCCTTGTTTAAAAAAATCTATCATTCTGTTTACGTCTCAAATGAGAACTAATTCTATATCCAAAAGATTTAGGGACACTCCTAGAAAACTTTAAAAAAAAATTTGAAAAGAAAAAGAAAATTTAAATTGCAACTTGCAAGTGGGTACCTTACTAATTTCTTATGAAGTTCCCCCAAATCGTTTTCCATCAGAAATAAAAATAATAATAATAGTAAAGAAAGAAAAGAAAGGTCTGTTTTACTGGTTCCCACTTGTCTTTTGTCAAGACCCTCCTCCTTCCTGGCAAGGATGATTAAAATGAACCTTTGACGACAGTGAATGTGATTGAAATGTTCTTCACGTACACTTGAGATAACGATGGCATTGAAAACTAAATAGAAAAAAAAAAAAAAATTCATTTTTTATCAGTGGTCCCAAATATGACATGTTTTACTCTTAAAGGCAGTTTAACATGACCTAATATTGCCAAGTGTGAATAGTACAGCATGCTAAACATGTTACCATTAGATTATTTAATGAATTTAATATCAACAAGATAAGTTAGATAACCACTAGATTACCCTAATAAATCTAATACCTACAAGATAACTACGGCTAAAATATATATATATAATAGAAGAAGAAAAAAAGTCATTTTTTAGTCATTTTTTATCAGTGGTCCAAATATGACCAGTTTCAACGGTTCAAATTGAACACGATTTCTTCTAGTCTTTAAAAAACACTAAATAATGGAATCAGACTTTGCATTTAACTTAGCGTAAATCTGGGGTTTCTTGTTGAGTTCCCCAAATGAATCCGTCGGCCTATTTGCAGAAACGTGTCAAACTTCCTACTTGTGCTGGTGCAATAAAGCTGCTACCTATAAGCAGCCACCTTCTGAACAGTTTGTTCAGTTGTGTGACATACCACCCAACTTGCAGGTCCAAAAGTAGTTTCCCCAAAATACAAGAAATGTTAGTGAACTTAGCAGGAATGGGTGTATCCCATGTAATGCATTGAAGAGTCACAGACCAAATTTACAACTTAAGACTTCTCCTTAATCTCTAACAGTAATAGATGATGCTTCTCTACGGCTTTTCTACCGTTTTTTAAGCAAAATCTGTGCAAAAATACCATTTGAAAAATAAAACTAACCATTCAAAATCACAAATTTTCTACAATTTAAAAAAACTGCCTACTACCAAATTCATGACTTCAGCTTCTGCTACTTCAAATAAAAAAGTAACAACTACACCATTAAATTTGTTAATTAATGAAAAAAACACTTCTTCAAAGTTTAAACAAACAATTTTATAATTTTCAAAATCACTTTTTCTCTAATTTACCAAACAATGTGAAAATAACTTTTTAAAAATCACTTTTCCATAAATTAAAAACTATAAGCAAAAACTTTACCAAACAAAGCCATATATCACCATATTTACAAGATTTTATCATTTTGTTTTTCTATACCTTTTATTCTGCTTACCTTTTAAACTTCTATTTTAACTGCTGCTCTCCATTTGAAACAAAAAATAAAAAAGAACAAAAACAGAAAACTGCTGCTCCACAATAGATGAACTTCATTTACACTATTATTATTAATGTGAATTTTCACTTAACTTTTTTCCTTGTATCACCATATTCACAAGATTTTAATCATTGTGTTTTTCTATGCCTTTTACTCTTCTTATCTTGAATAGTATATTTCTTTAGTTCGAAACAATACTATTACATCGCCTCTTCTTCCTATCACCATCTATAGGAATTTTTCCTATTTCAGCTGCATGTGTAAAATGTCCTTATTGCACCACCCTCTGCTGTGTTCTAAACCAAGCTTCTGGTAGCTTTGTCATATCCGGGTTATATAATGCAAATGCCTACCAATTTACCAAACAGAGATTTTTCTTCCCTCTACCACAAAGCAAAGATTGAAACAAAAAGAAAAAAGAAGAAAAGAAAGGAAAATGAATAGCATCAATGTAAAAGCAAGGAAGAAATAGCTATAATATAAAAATACACTAATCATTTGGAGCAGTTAGCTTGTTATAAACACTATATACAATGAACTCACTGAGTTGAAATCTGGGGGAACAAAAGAAATGCCAAAAAATGATAACCTATTGCCTAAATCTCAAGCTTTAAGATTGATTAGGAAATGCTTACCAGTGCACCTGTCATGAGCCTGTAGCCTAAGATCACTTGCCTCTCTTAGCTGCTATACTTGGGGAGGAGACCCTGGACTCTGGAGACTGTTGTCATCCCCCAGACATTATGAATAATGTACACACCTGCAGAACCAGTCAAAAATTAAATTTCATTCATGTCCAATTCAATAAATAGTAATAATGTTTAACTAATTGCATTAGATAAGCATTATATTGGTATGATTAGATGACGCACACTATTAGTTTGTTTTGGCTTTTATGTGTTACAAATGCACACATAAAATAATCCAATCCATTGAGCATTTCCTCTTCATTCTTCTATGTCCAAACCCACCCTTCCCCATCACACCCCCAAACAAAATCTATTAAACTTTATTAAACAATGAAACATATTTTACTTTCTACATTCCATAAGACTCTGATCAATAGAGAGTTGACATACCTTACCTAACAAAATTGGAATGATAAATAAAGGCTGCTCAAGCACCATGTACAATGAGAATCTACTCCGGAAGCATCAGTCGATTGAAAAACACCAAGAAATGATAATCTGGTGCCCAATATACAAATCCAACAACAGGGCCTCCTTTGATGTACTGAAAAGATTCAATTAGAGGGCATTCATTAGTCATACCAAAAATGCGCAGGACATACAAAAGTACATAACATCTTCATAGAAAAATAAAGAATAGATCAAATTTTCTAAAAGCCCCTGAGTGTTGACACCTCCAGGCTCCAATCACAGCTACTCTAAATTCCAATCACCGATGAAAGGCATAACCTAATAAGCATCAGGCAAATCCACCAAGCCCAGCAGCTGGTGGATGCCTGAAGACCTTAGGAAGTTTTCCAATCTCTCTGGCTATATACATTTGCTTCTGGTGACAGTTTCTAGCATAAAACATGATTTTTTTTTTTACCACTCACCAACCCCCACCCCCCTCCAAAAAAAAAAAAGGAAGAAGAAAGAAAAAGAAAAACAACGAAAGAAAATAATAGCACCCGCCAATGATAACACTCAATTTAAAAATTGGGAGCATTTCCAAGAAAAGAAAAATCAACAAAAGCATCTTTTCACACCATAAAAAGAAAATATTTTTTCACATATTTTCAGTTTACTTTTTTATTCATAAGCACAGCAATTTTACCAAAAAACAAAAAAGAAGAGAAAAAAGAAGATTCCCAAGGAAATGAGCTTTTATGGGCAGTGCACCAAAAAGCAACTTCCTTTCCTAACAAACAAATTCTTCTTAAATATTAAAATCTCCAACATATGAACTTTTAACCTCTCGTGGAATCAACAAACATTAGATGACAAGAACCTCACAAGAGGAGAACTATTTTATTAAGTTCCCCAAATTCTGCATTTGTTTATTATGTTTAGGGTTCATTTACTCATAAAGTCCTCTTTAAAAGGTCTACACATGTCAACTTCAGCCACTAAAAAGTGCCTTATCGCACACCTCAGCCAAAGAGCTTCAATGGCCTAAGTGTGAGCAGTGAGCACATAGAACCAGAGCCACCATTCTGTAAATATAAAAAGAAAGATATATGAATAATACTAGGATGCAATAAACAAGTATATAAAAAGAAAAAGTCAAATAAACACTAATATATTTTATATGGGGGGAGGTATGTTTTATTTTACCAACCTACTACAATAGTTTATTATGATTTATGAAGTAACGACAGGAGGAAGAATGAATAAAATAATTAAAAAGGTTAAAGAAATGGAATTCAAATCCCAACTACCACCACAAGCACACGAGACACACACCTACTATAGACAAAATCTCTGATGTGTGTCTAAGTTAAAGCCTCATAATAAACCTCAATGCAATTTAATAAAGCCTTGGCCTCAAGCAGTAGGCTTCAGGCGCCTTTGAAGACATTATTAGACTGGACAGTTAAGAAAAAAAATGCAAAACCTTTCCGTCAAGGACAACAAGTTCACCATCAACCCATCGAGGATTTCGAAATCCTGGTTCTGCGAGCCTGCCTTGCCCTCTATATCGAGCAACCTGAGTCATATATTCATAATAGAGCTTCAACATTAGAGGAAACAAAAATGGAAAAGAAAATCAAAGTATACTTTCAGACATGTAAAAAATACCACTCCAAATTCTTCAGGGATTATCCCTTTATGAGGCAGCTGATATTGTTTGCCAACCTTTGCACGGAATGCTACCTGAAGAAGTTCACATGCATAACTACTGTAATTCAAGATTTTGGAAGAAAAATGAATAGAGAAATTTTACCAGGAAAAACATGTTTTATTAAGATCATGTCAAAAGTACAGACCTCTTTTAAAATATACATGTGGTGCACCTATCGTCAGGTTGTATGGGTCATTTTAACTATTTGCCAATGAAAGATGACCTTTAGAAGCAGATTGGTGTTACTGTCCCCAATATATACTTTAGTTATCAGGTAGAGAAGTGTTTTGTTTAAATTTTCAAATATTACTTATTTTTGGTTTAAAAAATTCTCAGTTCCAAATACAGTTATGATACTGTGTCATAAGAAATGCAGTGCAATCAATTCTTAAACTTCTAGAATGCACTGTTTCAGCCACTTTGAGCTTTTGTAGGTAAATCTAGATTTATTTCCTATATATAGTTCAAAACTTCCGACTACCTGGCCTGCTGGAACATAAGGATCCCCTGTTAACTTTACAGCCTCCACATATTCATAAAATTCAAGATTTGACTTCTGATTCACATCATCCTCTTTCCACTGACCAAATTTCCGCCTCAGATGAATGACTTCAGAGGTGTGTAGCCCATGAGCACCTATGTATAGTCCTGTTAGAAATCAGAACTTTCACAATTAATTCACATTTACTCTGGTCAGATGCTAAATACAACTAATTAAGTATAAGATTCAATGCAAAACTAATACTCATCAGCAAAATAACATATGATATTAGCAATTATAGATCAATCAGTTACTCTAACAAAATCACCATTAAGAAGATCAGAAGACAGTGACGCATTGATGCGGTTAAAAGTTGTTCTTCCAGTCAGAGGTTGACGGTTCTTAGCTTTGCTCAAAGTAAGATTTATTAAGTCTTCAACATCCTTGAGCACCTGCATTTTTGAAAAATAAAAGTCAGTGGAAGAGTGGCAAGCAATCTCAAAAAATGAAAAGAGTTGGCCTTGCACACCAATGGTTTCCTCTAATGATAAAATAAAGATCACTGGAAAATTGTACGATAATATATTATTCAAAGATTGGAAAACTCCAATCCCTAAAAAGGCTTATTAATGCAAAATATTTCCGTAGCAGTATTTTGTCATGTCATCACAATATTCTCAAAACAAAGAAGAGAATTTCAGCTTTTCACAAACTATACAAAATCCTGTAGAAATGAGTCTTTAATAATGACACTTATGTGATATATATTCTGTAACAAAAGCAGGAATAAATTAGAATAAACATAAAGCCACAAACCTTAATGGGTATCTTCTGACGGTTAACAATGAACTTGGCAAGATCAGACATAACATGATTAATGCTACGTTGACCTCGAAGAACTGCACTTGCATCTCTTGAAGCATGTTCTTTACCATCAGCATCCAGGAGATTGTCATTTTTCTCCACAGAAAAAGAAAATGATAATCGGCCCTTTTTCTCTAGCTTAGCAGGCACTCGAAGTAAGGACTTAGAAGGCATACTGCCAAACAGTTTGTGTATAGGACCACCAATTACTACTTTCACAGCCATCTCACTTTGCTCTTCACTGTTTCCACTATTCCCACCTCCATCATCAATTTCCATCTCATCTTGAACTTCAGGACTTTCTGCTTTGGCTTCATCATCTGTATCTACACTCTCAAACTCCATATCTTTGTCCTCGTCTTCTTCTTCCATGATCTGCTCTATCACTTTGGAAATTACATCCCTATCAACTTTTTCAGGTGCAGTAACTTTCAAGACTGTGACTTTAACACCAGGAATCATATCTTGCAGAACATTCTGAAATCCAGCCAATCCCTCAGCCATATCAGAATCATCATCTCTATCTTCACTATCTTTTATATCCTCAGTGCTAACAGTTGGCATATCACTTTTCCCTCCTGTTGACTCGTTTAACGGGTTTAAGCTGCCACCAGGATCTGATAATTTGGAGGGTTTTGTTGGAGGATCACTAGATTTTCCATCACTCCGCTTCAAGTATACAGCCTGAAATTGAAGCAGCTTCCTTAAACAATAAATAAGGTGAATGCATTTTGATAAGATACTTAAGTAGAACCTCATTTAGAATCATAGAAATTTGAATGGAACTACGTGTAGCTGAATACTAGAGGAGCACTAAGGATTCTTGAATTCTTCTGCAGTTCTCACTATTAAAACATTGCTCAAATCCATGTAATAAATGGCAATGACAATGTAGTGAAGCTTTCTTTTAAAACAAGATGAAGAGAAAGTTCAATCTTGACCAAGCAGAGACTTAAGACCAACCAAACAAGCTGATTCAACTATCCTTCAAATTTAGGTCATAATGTAAACACACAAGTTATAGCATGGCAAATGATGTAGATCAAGAAAGCGTCTTATTTTGTCCATCACATCAACTTCTGTGTTTGATTGATGTGCATTTATTAGTGGTGCGTTGTTTGTGTATGTATTGTGAAAAACTCCTAGTCCCCTGCAGATCAAGAAATTTAGGCTGTGTTTGGTTTGTCATTCGAATGAAAACTCAAAAAAATAACTTTTATTTCCAGGGAACAAGTTGTTTTCTAAGTAAAATCTTAAAAGGTTATTTTCAGATTTAACCAACCAAACACTTTTTTGGTGTTTTTAGATTCTCGGATACAAAAAACTGTATCCAAATTACAAAGCATACGGGTCTTATCCTCTCTAGAATAGCATTTCTCAACTTTCCATAATAAAGATAAATCCCCAAAGGTAAATAGATGAATAGAGAGGAGCCAATATAAAATTATTGTTACATTCACTCCAGTCATTTTCTGCTAATTATAAATGGAAAACTATGTGGTCTTCTTCAACATTATCCTATTACCCAGCTGAAACAATTTTTTTACAAGGAAAACATTTCAAGCCCTTTCTGAGAAACAATAGGGCGCCCCAACCAGGGTCAAGGAAATAGAGCCCATCACGAGCTCATTGAAGCCTCTGGTTTCCCCTTGATAGGTCCAACAACAATGTGAGCAAAGAAATCTAAGCCCAAAGTGGTGCTCAGCTTTGATTAGGCTCAAGAAAGTTTCTCAAATTGATTAGCTCCTCACAATTCATATCAATACTAAATAGACAAAGATTGGATTTTCTCTAGACTCAATTTTCAACATATAAACCAGAGCCCAACAAGCCCAATTCAGCCACAGAATTTGTGTACTTAATAAAAAATAAAGTCCAACCACGGGTTTATTCATGAGTTTCAGGCACCATACCTGCCAAGTTCCCTACCAATGACCAATGTTACCCAAACTTGGGTATGGGTGTTGGATGCCACTATATAAAGAGAGATCAAACTTTTTATTTTCAAATTATGGGATAGAGGCCAAAAAGTGTTCAAAAATTTGGATCTAAGTACTTGGATAGGGTTATGTTCATTATTGAACCTATATTCTACTTTCTTCTTTCCTTTTTTCACTCTTCTCAATCATTTATTGTCAAGTAAGCTGCTTCTGAGAATAATAAGATAAAGAAGAGAAAGATGAGTGTTGCGTGAAGAATATTCAAGTCCGTGAAACTATCAATTTGTTGCAAATAATTAGTAAAGGACAAAAAAAAAGCTTTTGTTGGACAATAATGTTAAGCTTTGTGTGGAGAATATTTTTGATCATATGTAGCTATCATTAGGGGGAGAGAGGAAGAACAATAAGTCCATGAAATTATCAATTTGTTGCAAATAATTGGTAAAAGACAAAAAAAATAAGCTTTTGTTGGACAATAATGTTAAGCTTCCCCCATTAGTGGTTAATAATGGTGGGAAAAAAATAAAATAAACAACTAATAAAATTGAATTTATTGAATAATTGAGGAAAGAAAACAAAATATATTGACTTTAAAACTAAAAAAAATTGAGAGCAAGTTCGATAAACAATTATCTACACCTAAGTACTTGGACAGGATTATGTTCATTATTGAACCAATATTCTATCTTCTTCTTTCCATTTTTTCACTCTTCTCGATCATTTATTGTCATCATAACATATATCATAACGCTCTCATTGAATTGTTGTTCCTAAGCTGTTCAAATTGTGAAACTGCGAAAAGTCCCTACATGTCCTCTCCATGTTAAATAATAGTTAATTGTTTATCCAACTTGTGCTCAGTTTTAAAGTCAATATATTTTGTTTTTTTTTTCCTCAATTATTCAATAAATCCAACTTTATTAGCTGTTTATTTTATTTTTTTCCCACCATTATTAACCACTATTGGGGGAAGCTTAACATTACTGTCCAACAAAAGCTTATTTTTTTGTCCTTTACCAATTATTTACAAAAAATTGATAGTTTTATGGACTTACTGTTCTTTCTCTCTCCCCCTAATGATAGCTACATATAAGCAAAACACAAAAATATTCTCCACACAAAGCTTAACATTATTGTCCAACAAAAGCTTGTTTTTTTTTTCTTTTACTAATTATTTGCAACAAATTAATAGTTTTATGGACTTATTGTTTTTCCTCTCTCACCCTAATGATAGCTACATATAAGCAAAACACAAAAATATTCTCCATGCAACACTCATCTTTCTCTTCTTTATCTTATTATTCTCGAAAGCAGCTTACTTGCCTCCATTAATGTTCTAACAGTCTTCTCTACTACTTAATTCAACAAGGGAGACTAATTATTTTAGGACAAGAAAACCAAGTAAGTGTAATTTATTTTTCATATTAGTGGGTTATATTATCTTTTTATTAGTATGTTTGTATAAGCAGCTTACTTGTCACAACACTCATCCATCTCTTTTTTATCTTATTATTCTCAGAAGTAGCATACTTGCCTCTATTCATGTCGTTGCAGTCTTCTCTGCTACTCAATTAAACAAGGGAGACTAATTATTTAGAACAAGAAAATCAAGTAAGTGCAATTTCTTTTTCATATTACTAGACTATATTATCTTTTTATTAGTATGTTTGTATAAGTATAAATTGACAAAAATCGCAAAAAAAAGAACAAAAATAAAATTCTCGTACATCAAAGTTTCCCAACCCAATCAAAACCCAAAAAATTGTAAAATTGAGAAAAACAACTATAATCTCCAAAACTATTGACTTGTTTTTTAATTCCTTACTTAGGTGTATTGTCATCTATTAGTCATTCTCTTCTCTTTTGTTTTTTCTTTGGAGAATCTACATAGTAGTATTTAGAAATCAAGTGTTGAAGCACCTATTCGGCTATTCCATATACCTCATGTCAGTATCATGAAGTGTCGACATAGGCACAATGGGCTGAAGTAAAGAGTCCGATAACATAGCCAATGACAGTAGCTTTTCTTTTACAACTCTGAAATTGTAGCTTTCCCACCCCCCACCCCCTAAAAAGGACCCTGAATATGTACATGCACAAAAGCATGCATTTAGCAACACCAGATAAGGCTGGTGATTTTTGTAATAGATAATATCCAAGGTAGAGCTCCTAACACCTTAGATTGACAAAAATACTTCATCTAAACTGGAATCCATACTGTTAGAGGTAACTGGGGTTAGAGTTGGACCACGTATCTACCTGGTCTTCCAAATTCTGTAACATAATCATTATCATTTGAGAAAGAATTTATGAAATGTATAGGAAAAAAAAAAACGATGTACAACCTGAAAACCTCCACGTGAACACAAAATATCAGTTACACATGTGAATCATGTCATTTTCCAAATGATATAATTAGGACAAGAACTAAAAGGGAGATCTGGCCTACGCGATTCTGGGGAGGGATCAGACCACTTTGAGTCTATTGCATGCAGTCTTACCCTGCATCACAGGAGGTTGTTTCAACGACTTGAACCCGTGACCACCATATGGTCACATGGCGACAACTCTTACGTTGCACCAGGTCACCAGAACTGAATAATATAAAATTTAGAGACATAAAATGAAGGATCTGATGAATGCAAGTTACCAATGCATAAACAAATTCTAAAGAAAACAACTAGCAGTTTATCAATGAAGCTATGGAAGAACAACTCAAAATTCACAATGATCACTTGCAAGGGTATTTACTGGTATTAACAATTGTAGATATCAAAATGGAAAATGAAACTCAAAGAGATGACAATGGAAAAGGAAAACATCTGGAGGTTCTTGCACCTAAATCAAAATTGGTCTGCTTTTGAAAGATGGGGAATTAGAGCAGTTCGGATACAAGGAAGATGATTCCACAATTTTACAATTGTCATTTTTCACTAGTCAAAACCAAAAACATAAAAAGAGACATCTGAAACACAGCAAAATCCTGTAAATACAAGCTCATTAGTCCATTTTTAGGATTCCAGAAGGATCGCAAATCCAACATAATGTTTTTTTAAGATAGATAGCATTAAGCATTATTAAGAGAGGATCCTGGTTGGTAGATTATCGTTTTTATTCAAGTGACATATATGAAATGTCCAATTAATATCAGCCATGCAGTTTAAAAGATAGAAGAACAAAATCCAATGCATTTGGCTGGTAGTAGCATGATTCACCAGGCTTTCCAGTGAGTAAAACCTTCCCAAAAACAGAATTTGCGAGAGTGCCGATATTTACCTGTTGCTTGTACTCGCCTTTACTATTTGTTGTAAGAAAAATCTCAAACAGGGGCACACCAGGTGCAGCTGTAGCTAGAAGCCTGAGAAAGGTAGCATAAGTCAAGTGCTTCAGACTCTAAAAGAGATTTTTTTATATCAACACATCAGTGACATATGGAGCACAAGGATTCAGAAAGTAAACTATCATAGAGAATATAAAGATTGCTTCATGGGATAGTGAAGTGCAGTTAATTATCAAAAAAAAAAAAAAAAAGATTAAGTTTGAGATTTCACATGTAGACTATGCCAACATAATTTTGCTCCAGCAGACCAAAAAAGAAAAACATAATCGTACTCCTGATTGGTTAAATAGACTTCATTTCAGAGTAAAGGCTGTAAAGCACAGCCTTGCTTGATAACCTATGCCTTCTAGTATATCGTTGTTTCTTTTCTTTAAAAAATTAAAATTAAAAGAAACGAAGCCCTCATTCAATGGAAACCACAAATAAGCGAAAAATGCAAACCAGAATTAAACTACAGCCATAAAAGGGAGTAACTAGTGCACAAGGCTCCCGCCATCATGGGGTTTGTGGAAGGGATGATGTATGCAGCCTTACCTCCACATGGAGAGGTTGTTTCTGGATTCGAACTTGTTACCTCTCTAGGTTATAATGAAGCAACCTCAACCGTTGCACTAAGTCTCGCCCTACTCAATCAGGCTACAACTATCCTCATCTTAAAAAAAATTAAGAAATGAAATATACACAAAACTATATTTTATCAATTGCAATCTCCCTCCATCTGAATACAACAAAGCTTTTTCCCAACGACATAGGAGTCTCCCTCCATCTGAATACAAAAGTGTTCAATACTCAAAAATCATGAGGCTATTATGTTCATCCAAAGTTCCTCCAAAGCCATCAATTCCATCTTTGGAGATCCATAAAACACTTATCTAAAGGGTACTTCCCCAAGAGGCACAGGCTACAAACCCATCTTTTAAAAGGAGGGCCTTATGATGTGAATAAGTTTCAGAAGCTGATTGATCCAAAAAAACATAGTAAAATGGTGTGAATGCCACTTCCAAAACTAATACTATCAGGTCAAACACTCTAAATCACAATTATAAACACAGGAATAGGCTGCACAAATGCACGCAAAGATCCAGTGCCTCCATATAAGACTTTAGTACGAATAGCTGATTTGGCTCAGCCACCATGTCCTTTCTAAGTTATTACATGCTCAATGATTTCTGTACAAAGCAGGGTCCTTCAGAAAACTGAAAACCACGAGTGAAGTAACAAACCATCAGTAGCTGAGTGGTAAGCCAAAGCTTGTTTCACCATACAAGATCATCTCTCCACAACAGACATAGATTACATGGAGATACTTCTTTAGCATATTTGCAATCTTACCGAGGACTAAAATTTCTGGCGACATATCTTCCATGTTCTGCACTTATATGAATAATCCGACCATAAGGATCACCTGAATCTTCTGAAATGCCAGCCCACCACCCTAGCTGCAAAAATATCAAGAAAAAAGGAGAGGAAAAAAGGAGTAGAAAGAAGTTAGTTCCTTTTTTGCCTATTTTCTCATTAGGCGAAAGCTATATGCCACAATAGGCAAGCTCTCAAAAGCCAGAAACAAATTGCAGTACTTGATGTCAAAGTGGAACTATAATGGCTATATGTACCAATTATTCACCTGAAATAGGATTCATTAATTCATGCTAAGGGTGTTCTCACAGGATAAGTCATTGCATCTTAACCCATGAGCAGAAATATAAGGGAATGATCACAAGGGCCTTCCCCTGAGAGAGAACATGCTAAACCAGCATCTATAAAAAATAGGCAAACGTTCCACATCAAGCTGAACAGATGTGGACAAACAAGATAGTTGAAAATGGCTCAACTTTACAAAGCCAGGTATGATAAGTGTAGAAATGGTAACTAGTGTGGTTATCTTTCTTCATGGTAATAACAGATGGACTAATTCTTCATATGTATAAGAGAAGGACAGGGAGCTCCTCTGAATCTATCATTCACAAACAATGAAGTAATTGATGAGACTAGGTAGACAAAGAACAATTGAGTAAGTCATTAAGAGATAATGATTGAAATAAGTAGTGCCAAGAAGGAATATGTGAAATGAACTTTGTAGTATAAGAGATGGGGCATCAAATGAGACTGATTCCAGAAAACTCACAAGATGAGTCTGATATGAGGGCTAAGTTACTTCAGGGCAGGTGTGGCACTGAAAGTCTATATGTAGATAATCAATACATATACTATTTATTCCAATTGCCTTAAAACTACTAAAAGCCTTGGGTTTTTTTTTCCACAATTTTATCTTATCTTCTTCCAAATTTCTTTCCATCCATACCTACTTCTAAAAAGTTTGATTCATTGCGACAGCATATTGTACACCATCAAACTCTCACTTTCGAGGAAAAATAGGGGGAGAAAGAAAAAGGATGAAGAGAGCTAATTCAAAACAAGAAGTGAATTCGCATGCTATCATGGTCAAAATTTAATTTTAACTTTGTGCTTTATAATACAGATCTGGGCAATATATTCAGTGTAAGGGAGAATGAAGTGTAAAGGAGACCAAAGCTATTTATCCAGATCCATTCTTCGATCTCCACCCCCAATTCAAAGCAAAGCATGCTCAAACAAAAATCATGAGTGCCAATAGTAGCTCGAAGCAAACAAATAGAGAACAACATCACAAAATTCACAAGTATACGCACGATGTCAATTAATATAAATCAAGCGAACTCACCAATCCAGCACTAGCATTGTCACTAATAAAAGCTGCATCCTTATAACGCTCCTCCTCTATGGCTCTCTGCAGCAACAATAGAATTAAAATGTTCTTGTCTAAAACTAAGAGATGGAGTTAAGAGACAAGATTCCTACATTGAGGTGATTAATCACTCTGCCAACAGTATCATTAGTTGCTGCAGCAGCAATTGCCACTTTGAGTTTAGCTGCATCTCGATAGTCCTCTCTTCGAACAGCTTCACCTAATTGTGACTGTTGAAGGGTAATAGTCAAGCATGTGAAAAACTCTCAACAATTTACTCAGTATGACACAGCTGAATAAAACACAACATTTTTCAAGTAGAGACTTGAGCATGGATATTGGGTAGGATTCTTCAACTTGCTGCAGCAAGAGTATTTAAACAATGAGCAACATGAGTCTTTAATGAAATTGGAAAAGTAACACAAGTAGTATTAGTTCTGGAACAAACACAGGCTCGTAAAGTAGGAGGAAGTAATGAACATTCCAATGCGCATGGAAATTAATTCCTTTTTTTAGTAGCATCAACAGTTAAAACTGGACTTTGTCATTTCTCGTAAAAAGAATTACTGTGATCAAAGTCTTTAGAAAATACATATAAAAAGGATTTTTCCAAAAGTGAGGATCAAAGCGATAATCCAAGTACTGGATAGCAGCAAAGTAGCTATAAATGCTAGGGGTAAAACAATAAACACAAGGAGATATTTTCTACCACATTGACAATTTGAGAGGACTAGTTTTATAAAAATAGATCAGACACTTTAGAGCTCATTGCTTTGGTGCAATCATGCAAGGGTAAAATTATTGTGCCAACAAGCACAAATTCACATTTTTAATCTTTGCCACAATTCTTGATAGGTCATTTCTGTGCAGAAATGCCAAGCAGGTTGTTCTTGTATGTAGTTTAAAGCTACCCAGGATCTTGCCTTAGGAACGTGATACTAGTTGAAAACAGTCACTTTGAGAAAACTAGTTGGCATGCCCAAACATCAATTCTGCATTTTCTGACTACAGGCATAACACGATCAGATTCTCACTTTTTTATTCTGTTGCAGACGACATACAGGCGTCAGTTGTCACATGCTTCAACAAGAGGAAAAAAAGACTACATATTATTATATGATAAAAGGAAGGGTAAAAGATGAAGTAAAAGAAAGAGCTCAATAAGAGTGAATTGCGGTATGGGAATATTATTGATGCAGGATATACATGAGTAGTGTTAGAGGCTAATTAGGATTTCTTTCTTTTATTTTATTTTTATTTGGATTATTATTTAGTTTTAGATTTATATTTTGTTTGGGATTTTGGATAGAGTTTTGAGTTTGTTTAAGAGTCCTGATTAGTGTCAGTTTAGGAGCCATATTAGTCTATAAATATTCTAGGATGTAATTGGAAAAGACCATTATTGATTATTGATTAATGAATTATTGATTGCCTCTGGATTTCTCTCTCGTCTCTCTCATCTCTCTTGGCAATGCGCCATCAATTATCTTGAATATCCATTTAGAATATTATAACTGAAGTGGCTTAGTTGCTACTTCACAACTCTAGAAATCCCTCATTCTTTATAATTGAAGTGGCTTTGTTGCTAACTGAAAACTCTAGAAACCCCACGTTTCATTAGCAAGCTTAGGTATGCCTTTAGGAATTAAATCGTGAAAAGTTTTACACCAAATTCTCTCACGGAACTCTTGAATGGTACCTTAGTAGACCTCACAAACACTTAAACGGAGTTCGATAGTTGAATGCCAAATGAAACAAGTTCCAGATCAAAGAAACAAGCACGGAAACGCACGCACTTCCAAATAGTTCTTAGCAGTGAGGTTATAAAACACAGAATGCAAACTCATTATCTGAAAAAAAGCAAACTTTCCCAAAATTCGAAGTGCTTAAATTACATATTGCATTAATCCTGAACACAACATACCTTCAGTACCGAAACCATCTTTTCCTGCCCTTCCACTTCTTCAAAATGCTTCTTCCACCGATTCCAATCCCAATCATCATCACCGTCACCATCACCATCATCATCATCCTCCTTCTCCGCAACATCAACACTCGCGCCGTTCTTCAACGAACTCCGTATCGAATTCATGTAATCTTCCAACCTCTTGATGGTGCTTCTCACGACGTCCTGAAACTGCGAACTCCATTTCCAATGGACGTAATCATCGGATGGCGAAGGATAATCAGATTCAGATCGGCTCTGGCATCGACAGATTGGCGATTCGGAGAACCTCGAGCTCGGAGGGAAGTTCGGATGATTGTGAACAGAAGATTTCTTCAATGGCGGAGAGCGGCGAGAGGAGGAGACGAGGAATTTAGGGCTTCTGCTGGAGAGGAAGTTGCGAGGGTTCGTATCGGTGTATGGGGAAGATGCAGGGAACCGAGGCGCGGAAACAGAAGCCATGAGAGAGAGAGAGAGAGAGAGAGAGAGAGAGAGAGAGAGAGAGAGAGTGTGTTTGGGTGTGGGAAGGGAAAGAGAGGTGGTGAAAGAGGTGGGTGTGGTGCAGAGCGAGAGGGCGTGTGTGGATGGTGGCGACTTGAGAGAGAGAACAGAGAGAGAGAGTAAAACTGTAAAACGATTTCAATGGATTTTTGGATAAGATGGATTTTTTACTCGGACGATAATAGTAACCATTTGGCGCGGCGTGTGGCCGCGTGTTAATAATGTATAAGGTTGTGTATTTTCCTCACCAAAAAAATATATAGAATGAATAAAATAAGATAAAATATGCTTGTGAAATCCATATTTTTAAAGTTGCCTAGTTCGATCGCCTTCAATTATGTATAAATACGTTATTTAACGTAATTTTTTCTTTTTCTTTTTTTTACTTTTATATATATATATCGAGACTCTGGCATCTGGTGCCATGACTCTTTAGGGTAACCTCAATAATCTATATTTTTTAAATATTTTTTAATAAATAAAATAAAATAAATATTTGTTTTTCTGGTATCATGTCCAATCTAAATTTAAGTTATTTGCAATACTATCCTTTTTAAATTCATTTTTGTTTTCGAAAGGCAATTGATTTTCCTTTTTATTTATTTATTTATTTTGTTTGAAAATACAGTTGATTGAATCGTATTGTTAGTTATGGCCAACGTATATAATCCAATAATATATACAAATTGATTGTTTCAAAAAAATATATATACAAATTGATTGACTCAAGTCACCCAATTTACCTTAGTTTCTTATACGGTGAGAAGTTGTGACAAAGTTGTATTTTTTTTGTTTTGTAATGTAAATATGTGTACTTGTTGAATTTGATTATATTATTTTTGGTTTGGTCTTGAACAAACATGGTTGGTTCTTGTTAGTATAAAATTTGACCAATATCAGTAAACGATGAGGT
Source organism: Paratinospora sagittata (assembly GCA_035771175.1). Classification (NCBI taxonomy): domain Eukaryota; kingdom Viridiplantae; phylum Streptophyta; class Magnoliopsida; order Ranunculales; family Menispermaceae; genus Paratinospora; species Paratinospora sagittata. Next base: position 36,100,283 of record CM069594.1, read on the forward strand.
GGAGGGTAGATGTTGGTTTGAAACTTGTCGGAGTAGTGAAAAAATCGCCGGAGGTTGGTTCACTGAAAAAAGGAAGACAAGAGAATATGTGTTACCGTGAGAAACACCAGTGTGACATCGCCTAAAGACGTTCTAATGCCTAAGTTGGTTCAAAGTTCAATAGTACTGAACTGAGTCAAGAATGACTTAAAGTTACTTACCTCCCCCCTTAGGGGTTGTGGTCTTTTTATAGAGAAAGTTTGAGGTCTTTGACCTTGTAGTAGTGTCGTTGTAGAATCAGAGATTTAAATCTTATTGGGAGAGCATGTTTGATTTCTGGTCGAATTAGGAATATCTGGTACGATCTTTGTAGAATTAGAACGACTTATTAGTTTCTTAGTTGAACTAGTAGAGCTTCAGGCCTTATTAGAGTCGAATTAGGAGTAAATCTCGAACTTGTCGCGCAGTGGTCAATGAGACCGACCATGGGCTCAGGTTGTGTATCTGGTTGGGCAGATTTATATCATCTGTCTAGAATTGGTTGGTACATATACCTGATATGTGCTACGTTTTACTAGATCAAACCAATATGACTGATATGTCTTATACTCGGTAAATGATTCAACAATTCTCTTATATCACCCTTCAGATTTTTCCACTTCCTCCTTTAGCCCAATAATCTCTTATTTATATGTGATGTTATATCTCTTACAATAAATAACTAAATAAAATAAAATCTTATACTATCATATCAGTAGTCTTCTTGAGTTGAGCTTCCCTTAAAAGAGTACAATTGAGACATGGTAAAACAAATATTATGGGATTAACATATAAACATTGTGGTTGACACATTCTCTTTATTTATTTTATTATGAAAAATATTTTATATATGTTAGGTGTAACACTATTTTTTAACGTTAATACTTAATTTTTTTAAATATTTTAGAGATATATGTGTATTGTATGATATCTTTAAATACGCACACTTTCTCAAAATAATTCAAAAGAGAAAATGATATTAGTGTCTAACGTGTGTGTATATATATATATATATATATATATATAGCATTACCCATAGTGTTAGTTAAATGAATTAGGTCATAGAGCACAAATAATTGTTTGACATTTGATGCTAAGCTTTGTTCACCCAACAAAATGCATATGTTAAAGTACGCACGTATTATAAACCGCATGCCATGGAGACAACAATAAGAATAACATCACCGAGGCTAATTGTTTTTCTGTAGTCATCAAATCACATTGGTCTCTGTTAGTTATGCAAATTATATTATATTTATATCATATTTAAGCAAGTCAATACTTAGAAATATTAGAATACATGCTCAAAACTAGCACAATTAAATAGATATTTGTGGGTCCAAACTAATGTGATGCACGTGTACCAGGTAGCTCAAGTCAACTCAATAAAAACAAAACACCAACATCTTTTAGATGTTCTTAAGTTCACTTTTTAAAAAGATTGGAATATGTATAAAACTTACATTACAATAATTATAAAAACATTTTAGAACTTTCATGTGGTTATTAAATAGGCCATCAATGTTTTAGGAATGTCTCAGCCGTTCAAGTCCTTTGAATCAACAGAGTCATAGATTGAACAAACTCCATGTTAATTTAAGGACTCAAGATTCCGTGGTAAGAGGCAACATAGTAAGGCTCTCACAAGTGAAGGTTCTGAGTTTAAAATTTGAGGACAATTTATTAAAGGCAGCACATGCAGCGGAGCCGTAGTTTATCAAAATCTGTATACGCTGTCTAGGGTTGTTGATTTGGGTTGAAGCTGGGTGATAGGTCCCTCTATCTGTCGATCGTTACCATCAGTGTCCCATCCAAGATGTTGTGGGGATTAATGAATCTGTAAAATGTCCGATATCCCACGGGTACATTGTAAATTTATAATAATTGTTTCTCCTTAAGGGCTAAGTAGATTTTTTGAGGGTAATTTTTTTGTTTTTTTTGTTTGGGTTAATTTTTGGGATCTTAGGAGTTAACGAGTCGATCAAGTAAGACTCGCACCCACGCGCATGAAACTCAAGTTAACACACCTTTTTCTTATCTTCTACTTGGTCCACGTGCCCGCACAATCGTAAGATCAATCGAGCCGTTAGATGTCCAAGAATTAATCGCCACGTGTTATCTCTTGATTGGGGAAAGCTCACTTCTCATCAGTTAATGCGCTCTTTTCCATCTCAAGTCAGTGGTTGGTAGGTTCCAGTGAAATTGGTACCGTAGATGCTTCCTAACGTTTAAGTTAACAAAGGGGGACTCGATATATGTCATGTAGGTCCCTCAAGTGCACTAAAACTCCTGTGGGCCCATTGAATTGTGTGCCGTTCCATGAGGTTGGAACTGGGCAGCTATTTCATCTTCGGGAGTACAAGATTATCGCTTTTTTTTTTTTAATTATTCATGAAAAGGCTCACTCAGTGAAGGCATTTCAAATCCGTAAACCCTACCGCCTTCTCAACGGCTCTTTCAAACCACCTTTCTCAGTTCTTTTGTTCCTCGCTCATCGATTCACAGCATCTTTTTTCAACTGGAAAGAAATCAAACCAGATAATCTCTTACAACTGCATTCATGGAGGATCTCTGCTCTCATTGACAGGTAATTTCTCTCTTTCTCATCGTTTTTTGAACGGTTTCTTCTGCATTTCTTTTGAGATCACAATCAGTTAAAGTGCCCATTTTCTCCTCCCATTCCATTCTTCTAGGGCTTTGTGACTGAATTTTCTCTTTTTTTTCTCTGAAAAATTGTGTTGTTTTTGCTCCTTTAACTTTGAATTCCTGCAAAAATGCAAAAATCTGCGGATTCTCTTCTAGTTCTGGAGTTTCTGTAATTCGAGAAGATGTTGCTTAGGCCCTATTCTGGTTTAAGATATTGTCATTTCGGATCTGAATGCACTCTTTTCTCACCCTAGCCTCCAAGAAGAAACGATTCTGGATCTTGATCTTATTTTGTAGTCCTACTAATCCTTCTTTCCTCTTTCCTTGTCATTCTGTTTTAACCATCAAATCCGTGATTGTGAACAAAAGAGGCTTGAATCATGGGGCAAGGGCATTTAGATTTTCAGGTTCAATGTTCTTTATAAATGCTCAAGATTTGACCGTTTTTTACGTTTAGCTGCCGTTGTGAGGAAAACATCTGACATTCTATAGCTTTATTTTTTTGAAAGCAATGTTGTATTTTTTAACCTAGAAAGTTGTTAAAATGTACCTTTTAACAAGGTGTTTAGGAAGAGCAACAAATTCTTAGTTGCACCGAAGGTGGTTTTTAGAGCATTGAAAAATTGTATAGATTTCTGAAGTCAATTTCTAGGTGGTTTGGGATTTTTGAAGCTATTCCTAGGGGAAATGTTAATTCGGTGCTTTAATTTCACTGACTAATAGTGTTTTCACCCACTCAATCAAAGACTTGTCATTTTTTACTTGCAGGCAGATAGTCCTGACAATCTATATCAGAAAGCATTAGAAATGGAGGAGCTCTGTAAAGACCTGGACGATGTTAAAGCCCAACTGGCAAAACTCACGGTGGAAAATCGGATCAAAACTGAGCAATTAGAAAGCTTGAGGAAAGCCCATAATGAGCAACTCACTCAAATTAAAGAAGCCAAATTGGAGATCGAGAAGCAAGCTCAAGAACTAAGTGCAAATGAAGAAGAATTATCTGTCATCAAGCAAATGAATGAAGAACTCAAATCCAAATTTAATGAGAAAGAATCTGCTCTTCGACATCTTGGTGCTGCAAATGATAAACTCCGAGCTGATTGGGGCGAGAAGTTGCAGAAATTGGAACTAGCAAACAGAGAACTGGCCCTTGCATTGGATGAAGCTAATATGAAAAAGGAAGACCAAGAGAAAACTATCTGCATATCTAAAGAAGAGATTGAAGGTTTGAAGGGACTTCTATCGAAGTCACAGAAAAAGTGCCGTGAAGCGGAACAAAGGGCCCAAGCGCCAAAAGAGCTGAGACAGAGAGATGATCACATGATGAAGCTAGAGGAGAAAGAAATGAAAATTAGAGATCAACTCAAATGGAAGAAGGAGCAGTTTGAGCATCTTGAACAAGCTCATGAGAAGGTCAAATGGCAATTCAAGGCAAGTAAAAAAGAGTGGGAACGAGAAAAGGCAAAATTGATCGATGATATCTGTTTGTTACAGAAGAACTTAGATTCTCTAACTAGAGTTTCGGAAAGTCTTCGAAACCAATTACAAATGTGCAACCAAGCTCTTGCACAAGAAGAAAGTCGAAGAAAATTGTTGGAACTTCAAATATCTGAATCGAAGAAGTGCTATGAGAATGTATTCAGAGAGTACCAAGATGCTCAATCCAAGATTGAAAGCTTGACAGCTCGGAGGGATGAAGAAATTGCAGCTCTGAGACACTTGTTGGGTACGAAGGAGTCACACTTCAAGGAGACAGAATACAGAAAAAGGCAACTTGAGGAAGAGAATCAAGACTTGATAAGATCTCTTAAGGAACTCCAGGAAGCTCAGATCCAGGAAGCAGGATCTGCTTCTGCTTCTTCACTGAACAAGCTGCGCCACAAACTTAGAAGTTTGGAACAAGTGCACAAAGAATGTTCTGCAAATCTAAGAGCCCAAGAAGTCAAATGGGATCTGCGAATGAAAGAAGTTGTAGGAGATTTGAGCCACTGCAGATCTGAATTAGATGACAAAGACAAACAAATACAGAAATTGCAGATGGAGTTGGAAGTTTGTCATTCTTCAATGATGCAGTTAAAGCTTGAGAATGAAGAAATATCAGTGATGCTTATGGTGCTTAGATCCGGAGTTTCTGAGTCGCATTCTAGGCTCTTTGATTCAAATTGCGACATGGAACTCCACCAAAAAGAGAGAGTTGAAAAGTTTTGCCTGTTAATGGAGCAGCTGGAGCAGAAAAACAGTGCTTTATTTAAAGCACATGCTGAGATCGAGCAAGAGTGTAAGAAAACAGAATCATTATTGAGGAAAATTGATTCTCTGGATCATGTTGAAGAGAAGTATTTTCTGATGCAGAAAGAGCTTGAGAGGTACAAGGAGATGCTTGAACTCCAGAAAAATAAAAGAGTTGAAAAGATTAACCTGTTAATGGAGCAGCTGGAGCAGAAAAACAGTGATTTACTTGAAGCACATGCTGAGATTGAGCAAGAGCGTGAGAAAGAAGAATCGTTGTTGAGGAAGATTGATTCTGCAGATCATGTTGAAAAGAAGTATTATCTGATGCAGAAAGAGCTTGATGAGAGGTACAAGGTGATGCTTGAATTTCAGAAAAAAGAAACAGTTGAAAATATTAACCTGTTAACGGAGCAGCTGGAGCAGAAAAACAGTGCTTTACTTAAAGCGCATGCTGAGATCAAGCAAGAGCGTGAGAAAGCAGAATTGTTATTGAGGAAGATTGATTCTGCAGATCATGCTGAAGAGAAGTATTCTCTGATGCAGAAAGAGCTTGAGAGGTACAAGGAGATGCTTGAAGAATTATCAGGGAAGCAGCTTCGCTTGAAAGAACGAGCTTTGAAGAGAGAAAATGCCCTCAAAGATGATTTGAGAAAAGTTTCAGATGCTTTGGATAAAGCAAATACCGAATTGGCTGAGAAGACCCTTGAAGGAAATGAAATTGAGTTCGAATTGGAAAGTTGGAAATCTTTTGCTGAACGTCTAAAATCTTGCCTTGATGAGAACCAGGAGATGCGAAGAGAAATGGAGGCGTCCCTTCTCTCTCAGATGGAGGCTGAGCAGACTCTCAAAGAAGAAATGGAAAGCCTTCTCCTTGTTGCAGGAGAGAAAGGTCAAAGAGCTGATGATCTCCAGCACCAGATAGTTTTGCTTGAACAAGAGCTCATCAGAAGAGAAACTGAAGCTGCTCTAGTCAGAAAGGAGATACAAAGTCAGTTTGAGGAAGGAAAAAGGAACTTACTCCAATCCCTGGAAGAGAAAGAGAAGAGGATAGATGATCTTCAGCGACAGATTGCTCAGCTGGAACAAGAGTTCATGACAAGAGAACTGGAAGCGGCCATTCTGACCCAAATAAAAGCAGAGAAGATACAAAGTCACTTTGAGGAAGGAAAGAGGAATTCGCTCCAAACTCTAGAAGAGAAAGAGAAGAGGATCGATGATCTTCAGCAACAGATTGCTCGGTTGGAGCAAGAATCCATGACAAGAGAATTGGAAGCTGCAATTCTGACCCAATTAAAAGCAGAGAAGATATTAGATGAAGAGAAAGAGAGGCTCCTCCAAGTTGTGGTGAAGAAAGATTTCACCATAGAAGAACTCCAACTAAAGTGTTCGGAGCTTGAGCAAAATATAACTAGCGCAGTTGAGATTGACGCACTACGCGAAGCTTTGGAGAAGACAAATGCAGCAGTGGTTTTGAAAGAGAGAGAAATCCAGGAGAAGAGTTCAGTAATTAATGATCTGGAAGAGCAGAACACCAACTTATGGCAGAATCAAGAACAGCTAGAGAAATCTTTATCTTGTTCACAAAAGCATGGAGAGAATCTACAAGAAGCATTGGAGGCAAAGCAACTCGAAATGGATGAAGTGACGGATCGACTTCAGAACAAGCTGAGAGCCTCAAAAGGCCTAATTGAAAAGCTTAATTCTGAAAAGAGCCTTTTGGTTGAAGACATCATGAAGTTATCACTGGAGAGGGAACAACTTCTGGTTAATATTGAAGGGTTATGTGACAAGATAAGTGAGTTCTCCAATGAAGACACAGAACTAATGGCAAGATTAGGGGGCATAGTCCAGAGTTTTGATGAAAGGACTGTGCAAGTGACAGAATTACAAGAGTATGATGAGCTCTGTGACATTGAGAATGGGAATTTGAAGATTGTAACTACTTTTCCATTGGCAAAGAAACTGGAAGCTAATGTCGGTGGAAGATCGCCGTTAAAGGAGCGCAACAACTAGCTGTTTGAATTAAGACTAAATGCTATTGTTTTTTATGTAGCATCAACAAGAGGGTGATTTTTTGCCACTGGGTTATTTCTTGGATTGACACTTTTGTATGGGGGTAAGCTGTGGCTAGAGTCTGTGACCTCTCCATAGCTTGTAGAAAGAATGGCGTTTTGATTTATCTGTAGCTTCTGTATGGCAAGCCAATGCATGCATTAGCAAATTATTTCTGGCAGTGGCACACTAATTCTAATTAAATCCTTGGTTACACCTCACCAGAATTCTTCTTGGTCTTCAAAATAGTATTAGTTAGTGTTCACTGTGAAAACTAATCTTTTTTAAGATTTATGTCTGTTTCCCTTAAAAAAAAAAGAGAGATTTGTCTACTGCTGCTGCTTCTCACAACCCACGTACAATAATATTTGGGTATTTGTTCATTGTTGGAGCTAATGTACTTGGTAATATTTCATGGTTTTGTCCAAAATGTCCATGAATTAACAGAAACTTCGGCTTGCAGCTAGAAGCTGGAAAAAGTTAGGTGAACATTCAATGGTTTTTTGTGTGTGTGTGTGTGTTTCACAAGGTATCCTTATATCCTTTGAGTACGAGACTAATCCTTATTTGAGGCGGGAACGAGATAATAGACCTATTCTAGCAAGGGTGCCTTAAAAAATCGAATTCTAAAATTTCTATACAGGAACGACCTTAGGATTGGACTATTCCATTGAGCCAACTAATTGTTGGTAAACATTCAATGATTTTTTAGTAAGATGTTAGTTTTGCTTCCTATAACTTTTTATTTTATTTTATTATAAAGTTGCTTCTTATAACTTAAGAACTTGTGTTATTAATAATAAGTCAACGTGCACGCGCGCGCTGCAAGTGATTATAAGTTTTTTTTATATTTTAAAAAGTAATATTTTATTGGTCTTCTGCCCTTTCTCATTTTAATATTTTAAAAAGCTTTTTTGTATTTTAAGTAACGTTACTTAATTTTAAGTGATCGAGTTAAAAACAGTTTTTTTTAAAATAAAAAAAAACTTTAAAGTGAATAAAAGAAAATCGTAAGAATGAAGTTTAAAAAGGTTTTTTTTTTATTTATAGGTTGAGTTTAAAAAGTTTTTTTTTTTTTTAAATAGTGATGAATAGAACCATAATGGGTTGCACGTGAATTAATTTATATTTTGTTTATAATTAATGAAGTAATTAAAATCTGTAAATGTAAACTCAAAAACCATCACGCCTAAATTAAGAGAGAATTAAAAGACAAATGGAATAAAAAAATGTAAAATTTGAATATGCAGTAGGACATTGTTTTTTTTTTTTTTTTTGTAACCCAATTATGAATGAAAGGAGATTAAATCAAAACAACTTCTAAATAAATTCTTTACACAGGCATTGAAGATGATCAATTGGTTAATCACTTATAGTTATCGAGATCGTAAGCAGTAAAATACTTATAGTAAATTGAAGCCTCAAGAATATTGTTATTGTTACTTCCCTAAAATTAATATACTTGAACAACTTTCACTTAAAAAATGGCATATTTGCGAGCTTCTAAGGGTCTTCATAAGATGATTCTAGGTCTTTCTCTACTATGTTGGATATTTGAAGACGTTAATACCCCCAACATCATTACATCTGTTGTACCGAAATTAGTAATTAATTAATTTTATATTATTAATTAATGAATTAAGGAAATCAAATTATGATGCTAAAAGAAGCCGTTTTATTTTACAGTTAAAAATCTACATTGTGCAATGTAACTGATTAGGCCCTAGTTTTAAGTTTACAAATAAAGCACCACAATTTATAGCCAATTTCATTGACACTGCTTTTGTCAAAAAAATAAAAATAAAATAAAATTTCATTGACATTGCAACAAATTAATTATTAATAAAATAGAGCATATCATAGAAAAAAAAATACAAAATGGTATTTGAGAAAGAACCTGTTAATGGCCCTTTTTTTTTTTTGAGAGGAAATAACATGTATATTAATAATCAAATCAAAGAGAGAGTTCCCAAGGTACTCAAATACAAAGCAGCAAGATAAAAAGCATAGCATGAACATGGAAAAAAAACAACGAACAAAACATAAAGAACAAAAACAAACACCCTAAGTACAACACTCCCGTCTCTTCGGAGACATCTGATAAAACATACAACACTCTCTATTTCTATTCCATGACAGAGTATCTCTTGTTGAGATTAAATGTCACTATCCAAGAAGAAGCTGTTACGATGATCTCATTTTAAAGACTGTTATGATCCTTATAGACATTCTAAAAAACGTGCCGATTTCGTTTTATCCAAATCAATCATAGAGTTGCCAACGATGCTACTCTCGTAACCTTAATGCCCTCACCTGTATTAGGCTTTGAATGAAGAAGAAGAAGAAAGACATTGAAGCCAAGTCAAAAGTGGGTGTATTCGATTTCAAATGCCATTACATGCTGGTTCCTAGCATCATTAGCTCCAATAGATTGATCAGAGGATTTGGGATCAAATCAAAATTCGTAGATCTAATTGCATTTACACAATGTAATAATCCAAAAATAAAGAAAAAAAAGTTAAAAGCTACCTAATTAGCAACATGGAAAAAAAAAACAAAGAGTTATGAAAAGAGAGGGAGAGAGTTCATTTCTTTCATTAAATTAAACTCTGCATAGGCATTAATTTAAACTCATGCCCTTTACACTTTTCTACTTCCACTTCCAACAACTAATAGCAGAGGCAGAGATAGATAGCGAGGAGCATAAGATGTCACAGGAAACCATTAAATCCTCCTTATTTCGAACTCCAATCCAATGCCACATCAAAAGAATAGTTGATTTGTTTTTTTAAAGAGAAAACCTAATAGCAGTTGTTTGAAAAAAGAAAAACAAACCACGGAGGCAGTTATTGTTTAGTCGTGTTAAACTAATCCGTAAGTTATCTTTAGACGTGGTTAAGGGATTTTAGTGGATTAGTTAATAAAACTGTACAATAAAGTTGCAGGTAAAGGAGAAGATTTCAATCTAACTTTTTTAGCTAAATTTCAGAGAAAGATTTAAAATCCCATTTTTTAAGTTCTAGGGACTTTGTTTTAATTGTTTAATTACTTTATTGCCCATCAATATCTATAATTTTAATTTTTAAAACAGTTAATGTACTGAAAAAATGAGGGGCCGTCTTGTATTTTCAACAAATTGATTATCCTGTGAGTTTTTATGGGTATTTGTATTATAAGTAGTATAGAGTATAGATAATATAAAAAACCATGACTCAAATTCATAAAAATACTTTTCAGATAACTAGTAAAAAAAAAAAATTATAATGCATGCCTCTACTAATACAACAGTAAGACCCTGTTTGGTAGTTTAATTTTTTTTTTTGAAGAAAAATATATTTTTTTGATAAATAATTTCTTAAGAAATTTTTTTAAAAGAATTTTTTTATGATTATTTGATTGTGCATGAGAAAATATTTTTTAACACTCTAATAATATAAAAAAATTAGATAATGAGAAATTTCATAAAATATAAATGTTAACATAATCAACAATATTAATATTTTTTTTTATGAAAAAATTAAAATTTTTTACCTCTAAAGGTGAGAAAATAAGAAGGTTGAAATTTTCTTCCAGAAAATATCAACAATTAAATGAACAATTTTTTTATTTTGAAAAAAGATAAATCTTAAGAAAATAATAAATTTTTCCGCAATCAAACAACGTAAGAAAATTCTATTTTATTTGAGAGTATTTCGAATTTTGTGAATTTCCAAGCATCGTACGCCACGAAAAGGACGAGCGTGGCGTGACTGAGGATGTTGTACAAAAGGACACGCGTCGGCAAAATGTGGTTCAATTCTGACAACTATGACGTGGAATTTTCGTACTTTATTTTAATCAAATTACTTCAGAAAAACCATTTTGAAGTTCTACTGTGAAACGCGATCAACGTGCATCAATACACGAAGAATGGCTAATATTCCACGTGGCAAGTGTATAAAAGATCTTCTAGCTGTTCCGGTAATGTTCGTTTGTTCAAACATAGCTTTCTTTCTAATAATGAGCTGCCACGTATTTTAAACTAACAAAAAAAAAACAAAAAACAAAACAGGAAAAGTAAAAGGCCAAAGAGGGGGACCACGTAACAGCGTTCACGTTCCGGACGCAACTTATCGAAATCTACAGTCGTTTCCTCATTTCGTGATTTTAAGTATCTCCTTCGGTTCGCCTCATCTTGCTTCATCCCTCTCTCTCTCTCTCTCTCTCTCTCTCTCTCTCTCCATTAACAAGAAATCTCAGAGTTTGGGGTTCTTTCATCGTTTCGTCAAATAAGCTCTCTGCAAGGTAATTGTAATCTTCGTACTCAAACAGCATTTCGTCTAATTCGCTTAAGAAATCTTGAAATTTAGCTTCTTCAAGAAACAAAAAAAAGCTATGCCTCTTTTCTTTTTTTTCGATTCTTTCTTTTGTTATATATGTTTAGTGACACGATGATCCCATGGATTTCGCTTGTTTTCGTGGCGATTTTTCTTGGAAGTTGAAGATTTTGTGGATAGATCATGTCATGAAAATTGTTGATTTGTGGTGAATTCTTGAACTCTCAGTTTGTTATTAATATTCTGGTATCATAAAAGGCGAAAGATGTAGTCCGTACGGTTAGGGTTTTCTTATGTTCTTGTTGTTAGATTCTCTGGTGATGTCGTGATTTTCTTTATGTTTTATATCAGTTCAGTTTTTAGCTATTTCGATCATTTCGATTCTCATGGTATCGTCGTTTGCTTATGGTTTTCTGTCCGTAGGAATGCTCAATGCATGTTGTGTCTCTTTCAATATCTGTATCAGGGAGTGATCTATGCGATCTTGTAACTTTTGATACAAGAGAACAGAACTAAAACAGTTTTATTATGCATGATACTGGCTTTCTCATATAATTAAGCTCTTATTAATTTTGTGCATCTCATGGCATTTGAGGGATTTTATGTTCAACATATTTATCTCGTCTAACAGTGAATGTGTAAGAGTCAAGGCTAATGCCTTCATATCTGTGCTTTTTTTAGTATGATTTTTTCTTTCCCCAGTTGCATTAGTGATTTTCTTACCATATGTATAAAACAGAGACCATCATATGCTATCGTTACCTTTATCTGTTCTTTAGAGTCTCACACAATTTATTCATTAATGTCGATATTTTAAGTGCCCCATTCTCCTCCTCCAAGAAGGAGAGAAAATGGAAAAATGATGTTTTTTGGTAGTTTTTCTGCTGTAAAATCTTTGATCTTTCCTTTAACAGGTTCCAGATTTTCGAGTCGCTGCTGGATATCCAGATCTCTGTTTGTTTCTGACGTTTACTTAGAGGCTTACTGCTGACTGAGTTTAAGCAACATGATGATCTTGTGCCATTAGCAGCATTCCATTGATATTTGATGATGGCAGCTGCTGGTTCTTTGCAATTGTCCCATGAGTTGGGAATTTGCAAGAACCATGCACACCGTAATCAATTTAAGGTACATGCCGCTTCTTCTTCCTCTTCTTGTTCCATTTTCTTTTGGCATTTTTGCTAAAATTGACTAATTTTGTTTTTGCTTTTCCCTGCAAGAGTGTGGCTAGAAGAAGCAGGTTGCATCTCTTAAGTTTTTCCCTATCATCACATGCTTCGGTACGTTTCTCATTGTGTAGTTATCTTGTTCTTGTACTATCACACACATGTTGCTCTTAGCACTATTCCTATTGACGTATTACGTTCACCCTTGTAGACACTATGAATTTCTTTTGCTTCTTTTCTATATGTTAGTATCTGGGCCTAGTAAAGAAAAGAATCCAATAGTACCATAGTTTTGTGATATGCATGCAAATCATTCTATTTCAAGCCTGAACTGGTTCCTTGCTTGGAGCATTTTATCTTTTGCTAAATTTATTTATATTCATCAGACTGCTTTTGCTTATATAGATATTTACTTAGCTTTATATTTTCTGCAGATTATTATTACTCGTGAAGGTATTTAAAATTTTGAACTACATATTTACACTAAATAATAAAAGCAAACACTTGTGAAGTTTTGTCATTCACAAAACACGCACACTCACACACACACATTTTGAAAGTTTCATTATTGTTAATATGTCATTGGTGGGTAGTGCTAGTGACCTAGTATTTGCCAATAAAAGTTTATTTATATAAAAAAAAACAAAGAAAAGGTTTAGTTTGTAGGCCTGTGGGATGCATGAAAAATAAAAGGTCACTAAGAAAATATATGTGCAAGTGCAGAACATTAACTGCATTAAGTAGATAGTGAAGTCACTTTCACAATTTCTAACAAATGTCTCCATTTGGACACTAACTCTTGAATATGTCCACCCATGATCTGACATGTTGAAGCATTCTCTTACACATAATAACAGACAGATCATGGAGTGGTCCTTTCCCTTGAGTTTCCACAATTTCTTCATTACTTCATCATTGCAAGGAAAGGATACATGAAATTCAATCATCTAGGTTTCTTTAGCATTTCAGATGCCATTATTATTTGAGTAGTATTTCTAATAAATCATTTCTTTTAACTGATTATACTGTAGAATTTTGTTTGCTTCATTTGCAGCGACAGGATGCTTTAACCTTCCATCTCTCAGACAGTATAAATCGTCCAACATGTTCTATACATCACAGACATAATATATTCATATGCCGATCTTTCCTAATACCTGGTCCTGCAAATGAAACTTCAATTGTAAAATCTGCTGCCGCCGTTTTTATGAGGTACATCTTCAATACCTGTATATTTGTTGATATCAACTCGTGATTGTGCATGCACATTGTACATGCAAAAGCTTATGCTGCACATGGTCATTTCATGCAACTTCAACTTAGTGATAATAGCATCTCCAATAACAACTTTACAGGATGAATCTTTTCTATTTATTAATCTTTTTTCAGTCAGAGATTGGTGTCCTTGTGGAATCCACCTGCACATCTCACATCCTTGAATGTATAAGTTTAGACTTGCCTATCCTTTGTTTTCCAGACTTTTATGCTTATAAGGTTCAGACTCCTAAGAATTTTAGCATGGTGCTACTTTCTCAGGTTTTCATGCTCCTTTTTGGACTATCCAGCTTCCTTAAAGTAGTTTAGATGACCTATAATTGCACTAGGCACCATTGAGTTGTGTCTTGTTTGCACCGTCACCTATATCTGTCTATGACTCTGATTTTGGATCTAGTTGAAGTAATGATAATAGAAAGATCTGAAACATTAGAATTTGCGTCCAATTTCACACAGCTAACTTTTGTACTACAAACGTCCAATTTGGCTTTGGACAATAAATCATATGTGTGTGTGGTATTTTCTGCTTCTAAAGAAATTGGAAATTGAAATGAAGTTTTTCAATAAGTTGAACTTATGAGCATGGCATGAAGGAAATTGAGGGTTTAGCTAGTCTTGTCTCTTCTTGCAATGATATTACTTTGCTCTTATTTTTACTGAATTACTCATTCAGCACATGCATTGTAACATGCAGGTCATACAATGCTTTTCATGGATGTTCGCATGTAATGCAGTTGGCCCCAGCCATTGGTGTCATTTTATTTGCTGTATGGGGACTTGCACCACTAATGCGTCACGGCAGGAATGTTTTCCTACATGTACGAATGCTATGCGTTATTTCTAATTTGCTACTTCTGTTACTTCTCACAGTTTCCTTCTAATTTTTCACTGTTTACGGCAATTTCTTGCAGCAAACTGATAGTAGCTGGAAAAGAAGTAGCACACACTATGTTATGACTTCCTATATTCAGCCTTTGCTATTTTGGACTGGAGCTTTACTAGTTTGCAGGTATTTATGGAATTTTAACAGTGAAAGCTTTCAGTATTTTCCTGCCAAGAACTTTCCGCCAATAGATCCACCAGCTGAGTAATGACGGCACTACTTATTGCAGGGCTTTGGATCCATTAATTTTACCTGCACAAGCTAGCCATGCTGTTAAACAAAGACTCTTGAATTTTGTAAGATCATTATCAACTGTGTTGGCTTTAGCCTATTGTTTATCAAGGTGAGTGGGTTGTTATCAAATTTAGCTTTTAGGAGGGCTGTTTCTTCACCTTAGTTCTGTCAAATAACTATTGAACCTAAAGGCTACAAATGTTAGGGAGAGACTCAATATTGAATATCTCGGTACCACCAACACTTCCCTTCATGTGTAGCACCCATCTTGCACGTGGTGAGATAGAGGAGACACAAACAAACATATGAATGCCAAATATGCCAATGATAAACATGAAATTGCTAAAAATGATTTTTCGATCCCAAGACTTCCTCAACTTGTGCTCTGGTACCGTGATAAACAACAATTGATGCCAAAGATTCTAACTGTTAAGGATAAAGCTCAACAAAAAATATTAAGCTAACACCAATATAGTTCTAGTAGCTCTCAAGCAATTAGGTTGCTGGTGAAATTATTATCTACTGTAAATGTTTCTCTAAAAACTTATTTCCTAATTCCTAGTTGGACTCAGCTCAGCTGGTTGAGAGATTGGAATGCAATTAGAATTTAAGAATTTTTTTTTTTGTTGTTGAAATGTGACCCTTGAACTCGGATTCATGTTTGTCAATAAACTTAATACATCTCTGTCGTGAAGGCAATGCACCTTCTTCTGTGTTTTAGCACTTATTTTTCCTATTTGCCATTATATTTACTTGGTGACAACCTTTATCTTCTTGTGTTTGTTTTATTTGGCTGTTTGCCTCGGTTAATATTTGGCATTTTTTTCTCTCCTATTGTATAAATGAAGCCATGAAGGTACTTTTGGTTTGAGGATTTGCTTCTGTGCTAACTGAATTTATTACTTCCTTGGTGCAGCTTGATTCAACAAGCACAGAAATTCCTTATGGAGACTAATGACTCCAACGAGACAAGAAATGTATGGCTTTTTTCCTTTGCACTTATTTAATTTTGGTGCATAAATTGTGGCTTTCAGATGTAATTGACTATTGCTTGGGAATGAAGAATCTGATAGTACTAACTACCAAGTCAAAGAGTTCAGAAAGTTCAAGTAGTATACTCCTTGAATTTTTTTAAGATGGATGAATCTCTGTTGACGACTGTCCTTAATGTGGCAAAACTTGTTGTAGTAACAATGCTGCCAAAATTCAAGTACTTGGAGTTTGTTTGCTTCCTTATAAGTTATAGCTTTGGTTCAGTGGTTAGGTGCAAGTGCACCTGCCCTGAAGGTTTCGAGTTTGAGTCACCTCCCACCACTTGTTGGCCAACGGCGTCCTTGAGTGTTGTGGCCATGCTCCAGAGGGATTAGCAGGGACGCAAGTCCCTAATACCCACCAACCTCAAAAAAGAAAAAGAAAAAGTTATAGCTTATTTTTGGTGATGCAAGTGTAGAGGGTGGTGTTGTCCCAGGAAATATGCTAATGAACAGTTGTGTGGCCTGCCTGGTTCTCAGTCTGTACGCATATCACTTTGATAAGTTGATGGGATGGAAGAGTCAATCTTAATTGAAAAATACAAAAATGGATGCATCCTAGTATCCAGAGGATGGACTTACTGATTTGTAACCTTGTTTTCTCACTTCAAGGTTTTGGATTGAAATCCAAAGATCCTGGGGTGGTAGTGGGGATCTGTTTTGGCGATGAATGGTGTAACTCAATGGTCAACTTGCTTGAAAAATCTTTGATTTTTCTGAGCAGTGAATTAGGTATGAAAGTAGAAAATTTATTTAGGAATCTGTAAATCTAGGGGTGCATCTGGTCATACCTATTGGGATGAAGTAGGCTATCAAATTCAAAGTCTGGATTGTGCACAATGTGTGGAACAAATTGCTTAAACTTATTTATTTTAGCAGGCATCTTGAATCACCTCTCTGAGGGCTAAAGGTGCAACAGTTATTCTCAAAACAATAACAAATAAATGGTCGATGCTGTGAAATGAGAAAAATTGTATTACTTCAATTGTAGTTGTGATTCATATGGGTCTTTCTATTTCGTGTATTCATGATTTACAAGGCAACAAACTGGTAGGAAGAACCTCCGGTTGCTATCCATGCCATTGGTTACAAAGTGAGTGATGAAAACTTCATTTCAGGGTATATCAAACTATCAGTTAGTGATGCATTAGTCACAATCCTTGGATTTCGCTCTCGTTTGCTACGTAAGTCTTTATTCCTAATTTCTCAGATTCAAGTTTCTGTATGTAAGGTTTTGGGTTTCTGGCAGATGGGTTTTAACTTTGCTGGGAAAGCTGTGCATACGGCAGTTTGGGTTGCCGCTGTCTCATTGTTCATGGAGTTGCTGGGTTTCTCTACCCAGAAATGGCTGACTGCCGGAGGTCTTGGAACTGTATTATTGACCCTTGCCGGTCGTGAGGTGCAACTCCATTGCTTCACACATACATTTATTTTCCATGACTGAAGAATTGTGATAATGCCTGTTCATCTTTCACTACAATAAACATGTTGTAGCTTGGTTGGTTGTTGTTTTCTTTTGACTTCCTTTTTGTGGAAAGTAGGTGGATCCATAGACAATTCAAAATTTAATCTATTTTGTTAAATGTTCTCAGATATTGACAAACTTCCTCTCAAGTATAATGATCCATGCAACAAGGCCGTTTGTGTTGAATGAATGGATTCAAACAAAGATTGAAGGCTACGAAGTTTCTGGTACTGTTGAGGTTTGTATCAAGTGAAATATTCTAGACAATAGGGAAATAGGAAATAGGGAATAGGAGAAAGAAACAGTGCTCATGAAATTTATAACTTTTTCTTCGCATTTTTATTTTCTTGAGAATAATCTTTCATTCTTTCCTTAGTAAATATGATCCACTATAATGATACTGTTCCGTCCTCAAGTTAATAAGGCAGAAATGCCTTATCAGCCGAACATGATTATGCAGAAGATAACTTGACATTTTATTATTTCAGCATGTTGGTTGGTGGTCCCCAACAATTATAAGGGGTGATGATCGTGAGGCTGTTCATATTCCGAATCACAAATTTACTGTGAATGTTGTGAGAAATCTCAGTCAGAAGACTCATTGGCGCATCAAAACCCATCTTGCTATCAGTCACTTGGATGTGAATAAGATTAATGTGAGGATCAATCTGAGTGTAAATTACTTAAAACATAATTCATTAATCCTTGAATTATTTACCTGGATGTTGGAGGCTCTTTTGACAAAAACATATGATAAACATTCTGTGGGCAGAATATTGTGGCAGATATGCGCAAGGTCTTGGCCAAGAATCCTCAAGTAGAGCAGCAGAGGTTGCACAGAAGAGTATTTTTAGACATCATTGATCCAGAGAACCAAGCACTCATGGTTAGCATGTTCACCTTAGCATTTTCTCAAATGTAACTCATGTATACATACATCATATTGTTTGCTAGTAATCATCAACAGCAATGGTTAGCCAACAATTTCAAGTTATAGCTCATTGTGACTTGTGATGAATTCTGATCCTTGTATTTGATTTCTATTATTTTTGAGACTCACCCCTCGTTTGATTGTGGAAATTTAATTTACCCATCACTACTACCATGAAGGTATCACATCGTGTCATGTGCTTTTAATTTTTGTGTTTGTCTATATGAGCAGTTTTCTAGAACCTTTTCTTGTTTGCATAATCTCCACTTTGACTTGATTCTCTAGTCATGATTACTAGTTTGGTACAAAAACGAACCGCTTTCTCCAAATTGAGTTACTTGTCAAATAAGAAATGTGAGGGCAAATGTTTTTTGTTCTTTCATGGCACAGGAGGTCATCTGCTGGACCTTGTTTGTATGTTGGATTAAAATGTTAAGAAGCTATCTTGATTACTTTGGATGTGCCATTTATCTCGTCCACATTCCCGAATTCCTAGCTTTTATTTTGCAAAACTTACCTTTATGATTGACTGTTTGTATCTGATCCTTTGCTTGGCTTATGTTACAGATTCTGGTTTCCTGCTTTGTGAAGACTTCACATTTTGAAGAGTACCTTTGTGTCAAGGTATTTATTATTTAAGGTCAAGCCTGTTCGATTAAGGAAATTATATGTATCTGAACCTGTAGAAACATGCTAGTTGGACATATTAGAACATCCTATGGTGAAACATACATTTTTTGTAGTTTTTTAATAATTTATAGAGCAAAAATTGAATGAGATATTCATTCTGCTTGATATACAACTTAGACCTTTGGATGCGCCCTTGGTAGTGAATGAAACATGATTCATGCAACTACACCAGGTATAAGAAGCTTTCAAAGATCTCAAGAGTGAACGAATAGTATGCACTTCCATAACTTCCATTGGGCAGCTCCTAATAGTTCTAGCCCATTGCATTTTTTATTTTCTATTTTATTCTAAGGCATTTATCTGGGCCTCTTAAAGCACCCTACTAGTCCCTTGAGTTGTTTGCGAACTTTCCTGTCCTCATATATTGGATACCCTACAAGGAGTGGCCCCCTTGGGATGGAATTTGAACTCAGGACTCCTGCTTCCCGAGGCGGGTTATCACACCAATATCAAATTAGTTGATATTGTATTTCTTAACATATTTTTTCATTGTATTTAAACAGCTGTTCATCAAAGTGCTTTGAAGAAAAGCTCTCACTAATATGTAGTATACATTGATATTTTGAGTAAACAGGAAGCCATTTTGTTGGACCTCCTTAGAGTCATCAGCCATCACCGAGCACGGCTCGCTACTCCCATCAGGACATTTCAAAAAAGATACAGTGATGCAGACATGGAAAACATCCCATTCTCAGAGACCATCTTCAACCGTGGTAGAGCAGCTGGTCAAAGTCGATTCCTACTGATTGAGCCATCTTATAAAATTACTAGTGATGATAAAGCAAATGCTCAAGCTCGAACAGTCCGAGCAAACGAAGAAAAAGACACTAAAGCTATAGGTACACTCACATCTGACTTGAATGAAGATGAAGAAGCCACAACACCATCGGACTCCAAGGCGTCTGAATCTAAGTCAGATGGTAAAGTTGCAGCTACAGCATCATCAGAATCCAAAACAGACCCAAAGGTTGCAGCTATGCCATCCTCAGATGTCAAGGCGGATCCTGAGGTTGCAGCAACATTGCCCGACTCGGATGCAGCATCATTTGATGATTTCATTAAGAACAACTCAGATGAACAATTTAAGAATCTGAGCTCAGGAGATGCAACAAAACACAGTAAGGTCGCCAACACCCCATTGGGGACAAACACATCTTCATCTGAGCCCCAGCTTGGAGGCCTAAATTCTAGAGCACTAAATTCCAAAGATGTTACTAATCTACCAGAAGCAGCTTCTGAGAAGCCCCCAGTCTCGTTATCAGAGTTTGGCAGTGGAAAGGTGGAAAGTGTTCCTTCGACTACATCACATACCAAGAAGGAAAACAAGAGGCCATCCTCGGTTCCCTTGGAAGACAATATTGTTCTTGGTGTTGCATTGGAGGGCTCGAAGCGGACGCTCCCCATTGAAGAAGAAGAGATGCCCACACCAACTCCTGCAGAAACAAAGGAATTAGCAGCTTGCCATAATGGAAATCAATCTGTGTCATCTGTAAATGATAAAAATGGTCAGGTTCAAGCTGGTCCTTTGGATCAGAGAGATCAGGAAAGGTAACTGGTGAAACTGTTGTAGCTTTGTTTGTAGTAATGTTATACTATAGTAAAGAAAATGCATAGAGCTCTGGTTTTTGAAAGCTCATGCAATGGTCTATTCTGTATGTATTCAAGTAGTTCTCTGATTGCTTAGTGAAGGAAATGCCGGGAGCCCAGGTAAGGCTTCTCTGAAGCCTTTGAACCTGCAATTGGTAGTCTGACTGACATTTTCACCGTCCCAGTAGCATTGGGATATATACGTGATTGGAAAGAACATCTTTAAACATGTTATTGACATAAAATAAAATAATATGACAAGTGTCAGGATACTGGTGTTGATTTTGAATCCAAATATGTAGTGATTTCCTGTTATTATACACCCAAAGTTGGGTAACTTTGTTGGTTTGCGGAACAAGGTATAGGCTGTGGCTGACTTTGGGTAACTTTGTTGGTTTGCGGAACAAGGTATAGGCTGTGGTTGAGGGATGAGGTTTTAGTTTCGAGTCTGAGTTTATGCCCACATCTATGAATCTGTTCTAGGAAGAGATTGTCCAATGCCAAGTACCGTTCTCGACTCAAGGGTAATTTTGCCCCTGCAAAGGGTTAGTGGGAATAATGGAAGGTCAAAGACTAACAAAAAATAAAAAATGTTATTATACTAAAATATTTTTTCTTTGGTAAAACATTACAATAATTCATTATCTTTAGAAATATTAAAATGCAGGCACGAAGAACCCATGGGCCATAAAGATATGGTACGTGCATAAATGTTATCCACATAGGTCGTGGATAACAAGGGTCATGCCCACCACAAGGTCACAAAGAACTAATAGGTATAGTTGTCCCATTATTTTATTGGTAGAGATATTTGCTAATGAAAAGGAGAGGGGTGCTAACGAACTGAGTAAGTACCAGTTACATCATACGAAAATGCTTGAGTGACATTGAATATGATTGGACATTAGCAATTATTTATATCATTCGATTATAATATTATAAGTGGTTAAATAGCTCTATATATGACTTTTATTATTGGTCTAATGTAACCT
Organism: Paratinospora sagittata; assembly: GCA_035771175.1. Taxonomy (NCBI): domain Eukaryota; kingdom Viridiplantae; phylum Streptophyta; class Magnoliopsida; order Ranunculales; family Menispermaceae; genus Paratinospora; species Paratinospora sagittata. Next base: position 36,121,801 of record CM069594.1, read on the forward strand.
TGTAATCAGATGCCTACGGGCATACAAAACTCTCCTACGACGAATGAAACAGAGGATCCGCTAGCCACCTTCTCAGTGGTCCTGCGTTCCTGATCATCACGTTTAAGTACTATGGCTCACCATGCAAAGCCATTATTACACTTCCAATTTTTCAGTTAGGAGAAGTAGTTGAGGGAGCAGAGGAGAGGAACTGATATTTAAAACCTGTCCATCAGTTTGTTGATCTGCTCAACTAAATCCTTTAATTGCTTCGTCGTTTCCAATTCTCTCGTTCAAGCTTCGCACGCAAGCGCTCCGCGTAGCGAAAATATCTTTAAAAAACCCTAGATCTCTAGTCTCTCTTTCAGTTGTGAGCAGCGAAGGATCAGGTTCAGAGCTCCAATGGCGGGATTCTTATCGGTGCTCAGGCGGATTTACCTTACTGTATACAATTGGTCTGTCTTTATTGGCTGGTGAGTCCAAATTCAGAACGAGAGTTTCGTTTCGTTTCGTTTGTTTTTCTGTGGCTTGGTTTTCAAATTTTGAGAGATCTTGTTTTTGTTTTGTTTGATTTCCATGGATCGGTTTAGGTCTCAGGTACTGTATTTCGCCTTGAAGACATTGAAGGAATCCGGACATGAACATGTTTATAATGCGGTTGAAAGGCCACTGCAACTCGCTCAAACCGCCGCCGTCTTGGAGGTATGAACTGAGTATTTCTCCTTTCTTTTGCTTTTCTTCTATTGTTTTAGGTAAATTGAGTTTCTAGTTCTGTTGTTGTTGATCTTGATTTTATTTTTTCTTCTCGACAGATTCTCCATGGTCTCATCGGTGAGGTTCCTCTTCTATCTTCCTCTATCTCTCTCTCTCTCTCTCTCTCTCTCTCTCTCTCTCTCTCTCTCTCTCTCTCTCTCTCTCTCTCTCTCTCACTCAAGATCTATGATTATTTCGTCTCGAACTCTCGATTGGAGCTTTTAGGATCTTTTTTTTTTTCTCTGGTTTTTTGTTTTTTCCTATTCAATATCTTACGATTCCTTGAAAAGGTTTGGTGAGATCTCCAATTACGGCGACATTGCCTCAAATTGGTTCGAGGCTGTATGTAGCTTGGGGCATCTTATGGAGCTTTCCTGAGGTAAGATTCAATGCTTACTTTCGGTTTCAATTATTCGAAGATTTAATGATGACTGGACTAAGAAAGTAAAGCGTGCTTTGGTAGACTCAAAAGCATATTCTCGTCAGCTCTCTCGTCATCAGCTGGTCCATCACTGAGGTATTCTCTTCTATTTTTTTGGTTTCTTCATTAATTCAATATCTGTCTCAGAGTTTTGATTTACACTTGCATTTTATCTATGATTTAACATAGCATTATACAGACTTACAGTTAAGCATAAAATCCCTCCATCAAATCTCTCAGTATGTTCTGTCAGAAAAAAAAAAAAAAAACACTCATTATGATTATTTTATTTTATTTTTTAAATCTTTAAGTGCAAAGACACATGTTTGTGAACAAACAAGCCTTTTTCCTCCTGACCAGCAGGAAATATTTCATTCTTCTGATGCTATTAAATATTTCATCATAAAATATGATAGCATGAAAATGTAGCTGATTTGCGCCTCTTAATGATTAGTGACTAGCGCTTCTCACTATTACATTGTCTTGTCATAGGAATATTTTTTAGAGGACTTATTTGTAGTTTTTCTTGGTTATTATATGAAATCCAGCAATGATTTCCAAACAGGATCACTTTAAGGCGACCTTCTAGTGTTCCTTTTTTTTGTACTTTAGGGAAACTGAAAAACTTAAGAATTAGAGTACGAGACGACTGGCTCATGTTTATCTAGCAAATGACAACATGCAATATTTTCATACCTTTTTAGCATGCCTAGACCTATGACTTGGTTATTGCAAAATAAACCTTCTTGTTTTCTTTCAGTTCTATCCATTTCTTTGACCTCATTCAATGTTCTGCTCTAACATTAGTATGTCTTATCTCTGAGTAAATTTGGTTTAGTGCGAATAGATTTCCAATGAATTCCAGATAAAAGTCGTTGTGATTGGAAGCCATCCTCAATTTAGCCAAATATTTATAATGAGTTTGCAATAATCTACACCTAATATTCTGATTTTTTTTTAATAAGATTTTTCTTGTTTAGGTTGTTTTGGTGTGTAAATTTTGGTCTGAAATGAATGAAAAATGTTTGTGTTTGATCACTCCCTCATATTCTTGGATTGCTTTTATTTCAGATTATTCGCTACTCTTTCTTTGGTTTGAAGGAGGCACTGGGCTTTGCACCCTCATGGTTATTGTGGCTCAGGTATATGATTTTTTCCACACTGATATGGAATTGGTTTTCCCCCTTCATTTCACAAACACCATGTTGGTTCTCTACAGGTACAGCACATTTTTGATATTATATCCAAGTGGCATCACCAGCGAAGTTGGTCTAATATATACTGCTCTACCATACATCAAGGTATGGATTAAGTTTGTAATATGTATGTTTATTCTATTGTGGTATTTTTTTTGATTATTAATATAGGATGTACAGTTCTTATACTTCATGAGAACATGGATCACACACTGGTTTGCTTTTTTAGTTTTGAAATCATGGAACCACCTATTGAAAGGCTCCTTAGTTATGTAATGCTTTCATGTACTTGCAGTAGTTTTATTTTTCTAGCATAGACATATGATTCTTTTTGGAGAAAATACCTGCTCAGTTCAAGATGCATTTGACATATCTGGCTTGAATGCACTTTATGTAGTCGGCAAGCTGGTACCAACCCTTGTGTTTGACATGCGAAGGATGGAAGTAGCAGTTTTTGGATTTAGGCAAAATTGACATTCTGCTGGTTTTAGGACGTATGTGCTTTCCCATATACATACAGTATTGTACTTGACATGTGTGCCTTTCTTGTTATATTACTGGTTATAACAGGAATTAGAGGATTGACCTTAGGATTGTAGGCAGGGCCAACATCTAATGCCTGTTAGATCATCTCAATGTTAGGCTATATTGCATAACCTTACATTGGAAAGGTTGTGACTTCCAGATAGGCTCACCAATCAAGAATGAGCTATTCTTGGTGTTAAATATTAATAGAGTAATATCTGTCATTGAGTCAGTTTTTCCTTTTGATATGCACCTTAGCTCCTCCATTCTGGAATGTTTGCAGAATTCTGAGAAGTACTGTATAAGGATGCCAAACAAATGGAATTTCTCCTTTGATTACTTCTACGCTGCAATTATTGCTCTTGGAATCTATGTCCCAGGCAAGTACTGCTTTCAAATACATCTTGGCCTCAACCGGCCCATGATCTGGTTGTTTGCTTTGCTGAGTTCCTTTTCTGATATTGTTGCAGGCAGTCCACATATGTACCGGTATATGCTTGGGCAGAGGAAGAAAGCTCTCTCCAAGTCTAAGAGAGAGTAAAACCAAACTTTATAGTGTTTGTATTCTCTTTCTTTTTGTAGGCTGGAAATCTTTATTAACTTATATTATGTACCATTTTGTGTTCTATCTACAGGATGCAAATTTAAGCTTCATTTGGCCTTTTGGACTTGGCAATAATATATATCTTTGATTTCTGTTTCTTTTAGAATTCTACGTTCCACTGTTTAGTGTCTTAGTATTTAACAAGGATGAAATTAGCAATTAAAACACCATAATGATTAATTTAAAAACAATAAAGCTTCATTATTTTAGCTATTATGTTGAATTTTGAATTTCTCTAGTCTTAGTGCTTAGCTTGTGTTGCTGCTGCCAAAGTCTGGATGAAGCAAGAGGAGATGAATTAAGCTGGCAGATAGGCATGAAGCTATGGCATTTAAATAATTGGAAAAAAGACTTTATGATGAAGTTAACAGCATCATTCTAAATGTTTGGATTTAGTTAAATGACTTTGGCTGAGCTAATTTCTAAGTTTATATGCTTTGCGGATTAGGAATGTGCTATTATGCCAAAATCTCTTCATCAAATTACTACTTGTCAGATCTTTGAGCCTAATTTATTTCTGCAGGTTGCCCATGTTCATATTTAAATATTTTCTTTTAAGTGGAAACTAGCTCTTTTTATTCCCTCAATAAGCATCTCTTCCTTCCTTTCCTTCTTTGGGTGATTAATCATCATACCAAAAACTTCACAGATGAAATATGTAGTAGGGTCAGGCTGTCAGCTGAATGACTCTAGTCAATTCTATAGCTATGGCTTTTATTACTCCAACCCAATCTATGTTTGATGTTTCTCACTGACATGTAACTTTGATATCTTATTAACACAGCAAAGAAGCAAATGTAGATCAAACAACATGCAGGCTGACTGACAGTTTTGAACTACTTAGCTTAAATGAGGAATTCATTCTTTTTCTGGACACATAATAATCCAATCAAAGGCAGTGGAATGAAAAAGAAACTTGTGACAGATGAAAAAAGCAATATGAGGAAAAATGGGGAAAGAATTTAAAGAATCTGAAGCTTCTCGAATAGAACTCTTCTTGCTTGAAAGGATATTGAAATAATTTTATTCATCAGCAGCAGCACTTGCAGCACTTAGATCCACAGTAAGATCGAGATCCTGACATGAAAAACAGAAACAATATTAGTGAATGGGTATTTCCGGATTGTTAAACATAGGTAATGTTGTTTTCCTATTTGGTTTCTCTACCGGCAACTACAAAAGTTCAGTTTCTCATTTAATAAGAAGCTGAAAATGTTGGAGAATTGCTCTGATTATGAAAGAATCAGTCCCAATGCAGTGGCCTATGCAACTCCTATTGGTGTCTAGAAAGTCGATTGCCTATGTTTATCAAATGATTACAGTTTATTGGGGAACTATCTACCATAACAATTATGCACAGAGTTACAAACGGGAATGAGGTTCAGTAGCGTGACGACAGCCAGGTATTCTCTAGATGATTGAATATAGTTTCTTTTTGTGACTAAACTACAAGATTTCTTTTCTAGGTAAGCTTCTTATCAAACTAGATGACATTTCTGGCTTTCCCATCATCTTAATTATGAAGAATTTTAAAACCATAAGCTAATAACAGTACTTTAGTAAGTTCTACTGCATGTAGGCCACCATGTATCGTTATTGCTGGACAAACGAGCATTTCTAGTTTCACTCAGATTAGACCAATACATTACCTTTCCAGTTATCTTACTATACATGGCAAGCACATCTTTGACTGTTGACTCAAAGTGTGATGTTGCATCATAACTCTGCAAGGTAAAATTATCAAAATTGAATCAAATATCAAAATTACATTCAATTGCGATGATTGGATTTAACATACATAAATTTTCCTGAAAGAGTTGGAAGATGTAAATATCATAATTAACCAACTTAAAAAGATACAATATGCTAACAGGAGTCTGAATCCAATTCAAATGCCAATAATTATAATTTAAATTACATAAGTTTTCCTGTCGGAGTTCAAAAATGTAAATTTCATATTTAAAGAACGCAGAAAATCTTTATATCCTAAGTTTTGTACAAGCACTCAGACATGAGGATAAAGATAAACACTCGGGCAATTTAGTAGTCAATACTGAGAATATTTTAACTAACACAAACAACTAATATTTTGGCTTGAATGAAAAATTCTAAATGTCATATGAAATAAGTTTCTAAGTCTCGCCAATAGTCTAAATCCTAATATTTTGGAATGCAAGCGTGCATGTCTTGTCGCATGTGTTACATGGTGAAAACCATACACACATTTTCTTAGTTTTGTGCAGAAAACAAACATTTAGTAACTATTGACCTGAAAATGCATCTGATGTTTTATTCAAATCATCACCTATAAGAATCATAAAACATGAGCATAGTAAATGCTTAACATTACTAGCAAGTGAAACACTTGCTTACAAATTTGTTTTTAGTTAGAGACTTCCGACTTACTGTGTCAGTTGCCTAACATCAAGGTGGAAAAAAAATGAAAAAGAAAAAGAAAGAAGCCCTTACAGTAGATATGAAGCAATTGTCCTCTTTTTGCCTGTTGATTGGTTCATATCTGTCATAAACATCAAAGAACATCTCATCCACTGGTCCTAGTAGCTCTATACCTGGATTCAGCTCCACCTCAGGTTGATCAGTTTCTGCCTCTGTTGAAACGAAAGCAATGTATTTGCCTTTAGGAGCTACATTATGAGAATACGAGCAGCAGAACAGGTACCTGCAATGCTAAAAAACATGAATCAACAATGCCTCAAAAGTCCGGGAATCGGTCTTCTTTGTCTTAATAGTATACACTTTCCTCTCTGTTTTTATTTTTTATTTTTTATTTTATTTTCTTTTCCAACCATATTCTGTTGGCAGTTTTAAGAATGCTCTTTGAGTAGGCATCCCATATTTTTTTTGTTAATGTCTGACCTAAATTGCCACTTAGGCAATGTTTGATAACTGAGACATGTTTTTTTGAGAAAGAATTTATCAAGAAAATCTTTTGAGAAAATTTTCTCATAAGTATGATTGAAGACATGCATGAATCCAATCAATGATATTGAATATTTTCTTGTAAGAAAAATATTCTTTTTAGCTTATATAGGTCAAGAAACTTGGGTTCTAGGTGGGGTTGAGAAGAACTGTGTCAAGAAAATGTTTGTAATTAACAAATTAGTAATCAAACACATAAATTTCTCATTTTCCCAAGAGAATCTATTATTTCTCAAGAAAATAGCATCTCTACAAGCACACCCTAATTTATAAGAAAAAGAAAACAAAGAAAACAACTATTTTGGATGATAAAGACAATACAAAACGTATGTGTATTGTTGAGATGTCACAAATAAAAATGCTATAGAATTGGTTTGGATCGAAAAAGAGTTGTATGAACTATTTATATGCAAGCCTTCAATTCTATCGTAAACAGAAAGACAAGAAATTGGCATACGTACATATCTGATTTACGGCCAAGTTGTTTCTGAGGCAGAATAACCTGAACTGAGTGAGAATCACTGGTATTTGGGATGGGGTGACTCATTATGCAAATAGCACGAGCAACTTTTCCCACCTTTTGAACCTGTTTGAAATAAATAAAGGATTAAACTGAAGGAGAACTGATAAGGGCCATCATGAAATTAGCAGTTAAAGCAGTGTGTGATATTACCTTGCCAGGTAAGTAGGATGGATCGCATACAACTTTCTTGCATTTAGCTGTTTCTCCTTCAGATGTCACCCCAAACGCTTTACCATTTTCATCAAACTCCACCTGTTATGCCCAGTGTCAGGTATTGAAAGATATTCTTATGCTGTTAGATTCATAAGCAGTCACAGATCTTCATGACTTATCAGCAGAAAAAGGAAAAGAAATAAAAAAGATTTCAGTTATTTATGCTTTGTTTAACACTAAATATATCTGAGCCCTACTTCAAGGAGGACGACAAGTGTTTCATAAACTATTATCAACTTTTTAATCATTGGTTGCAAACGAAAATACTGCAGGGACTTAGCCTGCGCATAGGGTTGACCTATCAATGTCTCTAGAGAAATAGAGGCACAAGCTTTAGAAACACTTTCACCAGGAGGATAATTCCTCAATAATTATTTTTCTACTTCAGGGAAACTAACCAACTTAAATACTTCTAGATTCATCACCATTCTCTAGTCTCAACTTACAAATTATGTGAAACTCAATAGGCAAAAGCCTTGTAATAAATGAGACTAGGATTCTACAATAAAAAACTCTTCTTGAATTTGGAAAACCAAACAACTTTCTTTCTGTGCCTAAATTGTGTCTTAATTTGGTATTGGTTTATAGAAAATAATAGGCCAAACCACATCAAGATAAGATTATCTAGCCCCTCTAATGCAAGTTCATGTTGGGGTCCTGTTGCTCATCGCGCTGAACCCAGTTTATGCCATCTTTGATGAGGACTAAAAGCTGCCTTGTTGACAATTTTTTATCTTGCTTTCTTGTTGGTATGCTTGCTATAGAGCTGTATTAACCTTGAAGATTGTGTAAAAACACCCATGGTTTGTTCTTTGGTCATTGGGATCTTATGGTGATCTCTTGTATAACAGAACACATCGCTGAGCTATCTATAAAGGCAATCAGTGATTTGCGATATGGCCTCTTAAACAAGCAAGGCCATGTCAAGTCTAAGACTGAGCTTCTGATGCTGGTGATTTTAACATCTCCATTGCACCTTAGGGATGCTCAAGTATGTACTGCTTTCACGTGCCTCAAGATTCAAACTAAACTATATTATGCATTAATTATGAATTTACATCCATAATTTATCTAATTTGCAAACATATTCTTCCCTTACTGTCAGTCAAGATGGCATGCTAAGACTCCGGAGACTAACTGTTTCTTTACCAGCATGATAGAGAGACCATGCTATACTCCAGATTGTGCTGCATGTGCTGTTTATTTATCAGACACAATAAGGTTCATCCTAAAACTTATGAGAATACGGTGACAAGTTTACCTTACATTCTGGCTTGTTGAGCATGTAGGTGCCACCGTAAACAGCACTTAGACGAGCAAATGCCTGTAAATCAGAATATAACCTGTCAAAGAAATTAATAAAAGAAATTCTCCTATATCCACATAGTTATGAATGAAAACAAACCTGGGGTAATTCTCCCAATCCGTACAGTGGGTAAATGTAGGGAGATCCTCCTTGAAAACGTGCCAATGACTCCGCATATAGCTTTTTAAAATAGAGGCAAATTAGTATGCAAAACGCAATTCTCATAGGTGTAGAAATGCAGACCAAACTCTTCAACGAAAGAGATCCATTAGTGACAAAAATAATAATCCAATGGTAAAGGATAACCAATTCAATGTTAACCTCATCTGAATCTTACTTGGTCATATCCTAGATTGAGCTATGACCTTATTTCTTATTCACAATAAAGTAACTTCTACTGCACCGAATGCCAAATACGAAATGATTTTTAAGGAAATCATAATAGTGGAATACCATTCTCAGAATCATTTCATTGTGGCTTAATTTTTTGCATTAAAACCCAAAGTACTCAAAATTATCCTACAAAGGCATTATTGCAAGGGCCTATGATCAGAAATCGAAGAGTATACTTAAACACAGCAATGCTCGATAGTTACAATTGAATGTTGGCAGAATTATACAACTTCTTGTTAACAAGGAGGCGCTAGCGACCGATCAAGTAAGGGGCAGCAGTCTCATGAACTGAATCTACCAACACCCTTGAAGATGCATGATTTCTGAATCTATGCTCAAAAAGGAAAAGATTGGTCAAATACCTAGCATAATATGTGAGATGTGATTGTTGAGGCATGTTAATCTTCTTCTTCATTCTATTTTACATCTAAAATGAAGAATGGAAAGTAAATGTATTAATTGTACTGATTAATACTGTTATGCAAGCAAGTGCACTAACAATGTTAATCTACTTGAGTTTACATAAAACTTAAACATCAGAACCAAAACCACAATCCCCCTTCCCATGTCTGTACAGCTCATTCAATATGTTGAGAGGTTGTCCTTCCCAAAATATTTTAATTCAAAATGCTTAGAAAAGCTAATGAAATTAATATTCTATCTAGCAAGTATACCAATTAAAGCCGATAGCAAAATATTGAAAATGCTAAGATTTGTTTGAATAAGCCTACATGAGTGCAATTTGTTTTTGATGCATAAAGTTTCAAAAGACACCTCTTTGTTATATAGATTTGTAAAAAAAGTAAAATCAATAGCGGATCAGCAATAAATTTCTTTGCAGAATTTGGGAAACAAAATTCCTGAACCTTGAGAATAACAATCTAACCAAGGGAAGCATGATATGTGATATTCACCTTCATTCTCTTAACGAAATCCATGGCCGGCTGGTCCAAGTAGTTGTCATCAATGTGGAGAGCTAAAGCATGACCGATAAAGTCAACTGTATTATCATCTAGCCCATATTTTCTACAACATGAACAAAGCCTTGTTATCTCAAGCAATAGAACCTACATTATAATTCAGGCTGAGCAACTTCCTCATAACATTCTGCAAAATATCCTGCCAATATTAACATTAAGAGAGCTGATAATTGGAAAACAAACATAATTAATAGGTCTTGAGCATCCCCAGTTCTCTGAAATGGAAGTTACTGAGAAGGTGTGCAACTCTCATATAACATGTGCGAAACAAAAAGAAGTAACACATTGGAGCAGCTTATGAAAAAGTTTAATATGATCTGCAATTCACCTTACTTTTCAATATGCTAGAAAATGGGCTCTTCCACTGTAAGTTCATGAATGTAGATGTGGCATTGATATGAGAGATGTATTACAAATTTTCATTTGCTAAAGAGTGAATTTGATACTAGATTCTTTAAGATTTCCTGAATTATAGTTATTAATAGAAGTACATATATTTACTAGACATAAAAAAAATCTACTAAGTAGTCCAAGGCACCTGAGATTTAGGTGGCATTGCTTAGTCTTTTCTTTTCTTTTTTGTTGGGGGGGGGATTTGTTTAGGATGGACCATAGTCAAGTGGAATCAGACAGAAAGTGCAAGAGGGGCAATGGCAGGGTGTACATCCTCCACCCACACTCAGGTGGAAATTGCTATGTAGTGTGGCTCGACCCAGTGATATTTTTATTTACATGTATTTCTATTTATTAATTTCCTTGACTGTATCAAACTTCTGGACTAAGTAGGAAACTTTCCTAGGTTGAATTAGAAACTAAGTCTAAAGCTTTCTATATATACCTAGTATTGGGGATTGAGAGGCAAGATTGAAAAGAGAGAGGTATTGTGAGTGTTATACTAAATTCTCTCAAATTAGTGAAATTTTCATTTTCCGTGGACGTAGGCAGATCTTCTCCGAACCATGTAAATCTATGTGCGTTCTTTTTGTTGCTTTGATTTGCATCTGTGTGTGTGCGTGGTTGTATGTTTGTTCTGCTGCGTGAATCTCTACAGAATCAAGGCCACAGGCCATTTTACTTAGAGAGTGAGCAACTTTATTTCCTTCTCTTGGGATATAGGTGCATTCAAATAAAGAGAAATGATAAGGAACCTCTAAAAACCAATCCATGATATGTCCATAATACGTGAGAAGAGGCTCAGATCCCTTGATAGCATTGATGTTATTTTGGTTATCCCTTCTATATTTTTACTTGGAGGTGGTATTACTAACTCAACCACAGGAGAATAACACAAATCAACATGATAATAAACAAGAATAAAAATAGAAAGGCACATGACATACGAAATAACATCTCGTGCTGTAACTTTGTTAAGGTCTAGCCCTTCATGAGATTTGGGATCACTTTCTTCATAGTCTTGCACGTAAATAAAGAACTTTCTTGCACGGCGCTTTTCAAACAATCCCATCAGGGGAGATTTCAAAGCTTCAACATCTGTAGCTGGCACTTTGTGAATCTGGTAATTTTAAATTAACATCATCTTATGTTGATAATGACAATAGAAAAAAAATTTAAATTAAATAATAAAACACCTTTCCCTTGTTGTACACAAAACTACCATCTACAGCCTTGAAGTTCAAATATTTGGTAACATCAGTGTGGATCAGGACACGGACTAAAGCACCATTAGCCATCATGAACTACAAGCATAAAAAAGGATTATTTCCATAAGAATCATATATATAACAAATGATAGGAGGTCCTGACTGAGCAACCAAAGTGAAATCCTCTGTTTTACAGACTTGATAAAGTGAAATAAATGATGTTGCAGTCAAACTTGAGAATAAAGTTTATATAGCAAGTGATACTAGAAAATTTTTCATATTACTTAAAGATAAGTGCAAAAGAACCATCCCAACAGCTGACAGAATATTACTTACCTTGGGTATCATATCAACGTTGTATTCCCTGTTTGAGCCCAATGTTTCTGGAGGCTTGTCTTCACCTCTGAATCGCTTCCACAGCTATAAGCCATAAAAGAAAATCCAAATGAATGTAAGGACAAGCAGGACTTCTCAAACAACAAAAGCATGCAATATGCAATATGCAAATTAATACCTGATTAAGGTTAAGCGAGGTTGACTCTCCTCCATAATAGTCATTCCTATCCATATGCAGTACCTGTTTCCCAAGGATGTAAATAGCTTAGAAATCCTACAATTTTTAAAATCAACAACTTGGAAATGGAGTGATAGATCTATATTATACATTATGGAAATGGTTTTGTGTCTCCAGTCTCTTCAAAATACAATCACCACTCTTTTTTGCTTCATATTTGGACCATTTGAATCTTACATATGTATGTTATCACTTGTAGCGTTGTTCTAGTAACTTAAAAAGACAGCTAGCACATAACCAATGTAACTTGAAGGTTCACCTTTAAACGTCAAAATGTTTAGTCAGTTCTATAGCTATCCACGGTTGAACGATTTCAACATCACTTTCATTGCTATGCTCTTTCACTATACATAATGGAATGAACCATTTTCACAACAAAACTAAGTGTAAAGCTATACAGTTACCACACACATGATATTCACTATGACAGCATCTGATAATCTATTTGGTTAATTTTACTTTGTAAATACAAACACAACAAACTAGGACAATATTCACTCCGAAGGTTTTCTATGAGATGAAATTGGGAGTTCATTAACCAAACATTTTAACAAAAACTTTTTACAATAGATGAATCCTTTCAGAACAAATGAAGTATAGAGCTAGACATAACTTGATGCTAACAAAATTTAGTTGTCCTGTTGCATTGTATTTGGACTACTAGATCCACTTTGCCAATGTAGAACAAGATAAGCAATCCTTATACAATGCAAGCAAATATGATGGCTTCGAGATCAGGATCAGAATCTTCATCCTGATCAAGATCCACACCTTCCGTATCCTTGATGATTCTCGATCATAACTAGGATCATGAAATAGAACCAAAACATAGTGTAATCCATGAACAACATGATCAGAAAATCCAGGCTAATCGAAATACCAAGAATCAATTGCAACTCCCAATCGACCTCTAAAATATGATTAACCGACGATAAAAACAAAACCAAAAACGAATCAATCAGATCTACTCCGCAGCACATTTCTTAGTGCTTCGCCACAAACAACTGTCAAAAAGATCAATCAAAATCACGCTCCACAAACTCTCAACAACATTTACAATCCAACGAGCTTATCAAACTCACAAAACCAAAAAAAGAATCAATCAGATCTACTCCGCAGCACATTTCTTAGTACTTCGCCACAAACAACTGTCAAAACTAACCAGAAGCCAAAGATCAATCAAAATCACGCTCCACAAGCTCTCAACAACATTTACAATCCAACGAGCTCATCAAAAAGGAAAATGAAAAGAAAAGAAAAAATGAGACGAATTAATCCACGAAGATCGAAAAGAAACCATGAAACTGAGAAGAAGATGATGCGGATCGCGAAACTTACTTTGAGTCCATTAACAGAGAGAAGACCGCTGAGGATGCACTCCTTGAGACCAGTGCCGAGAACTATGACGTCGTACTCCTCATCCATGGCGATTCGAGTTGCAAAATTTACAGATCAGACGCAGAGAAAAAGAGATTTTCAGAGCTCTCAAATGGATGCGAAGAGAGATGATGATGAAAACAGGGGGACGAGCGTCGGAGAGAGCGGGAGAACTGAGAGACTTCTGTATTAAATAGGGGGATTGAGAACAGGTCTCTAGCGAGATGTAACGAGATTATCGTAAAAGGCCGGTACGATACCCGCCCAATTTGAACTGCCTCGCACACCCTCCACGTGCCTCTCTTTTTAACCTCGTAACTGGCAGAGACCGCAGATTTTCCACGAACATCCTCTCAAATCTAAAGACTCGTCACTTGTCGCCGCGTTTTCATCCACATCAAGTGCCAAATATTTGTTTGTAATTTCTCCTTTTATCTTCGGTGCTACATTTATAACTGTATAAATATATTCATTTCTAATTTTATATTTAAAAGTTTTAACGTATCTATCATAATATTTTTATTTTCATTAAATTTAGTTTATTTATGTTGTCTTTTAATTGAGTAATGGTAGAATAATTCTATTTTTTAACAAAATTTATATTGATGTGATATATATTTATATACATAAAATTTTTATTTTAAAATACATAAAATTTTTATTTTAAAATAATTAAAAATAATTATATCTGTCACGTAATATAATATAAAAAAAAGTTATCAAGAACTATATTTTTCTAATGCGCGTAGTTTTATATGGATGATACTTGGTACCTTTTTATTAATGCATGTCAAATGAATATTTTAATTCAATGATTCACATTAAAATAAAATAAGATCTCGAAAAAAAAAGATAAATAGTAAATTAATGGCAAAAATGGGAATAAAGGAATAGCGGTAACACCGGGGTGAATACGTGCAGCAGCAGTTTCGCGAGGCAGTCTCTCCAACATACAGAACATGGAAGGAGGTGCTCCGAAGCATCCTCTGTTCTGCTTGAAGTGGCCGTGGGACATACAACAACAAAACCCCAAAAACCCTAATAATAATACCTGCAACGTTGAGCTTCCATGGCTCTTCAAATCCGCTCAAAATCTCGGATTCATAGCTGCTAATCTCATCGATTCTGCTTCAAAAGCCTTGGATAACTCGGTCAAAGCATTGAAACCGCAGCAAGTCAATGGAAAGAGCTCTGAGACAACGGTGGCGACGACGAAGACGAAGAAGAAGACGTTGTCTGCGGAAGAGCAAGGAGAAGCAGAGCAACGAGCCCTAGCGTTGGCGCTTGCGAGCGGGAAAGAGGCGACAGTTATGGAATTTTACTCTCCGAAATGCAGGCTATGCAATTCTCTGCTTCAGCTTGTAATGGAAATCCAGGAGAAGAACTCAGATTGGCTTAGCATCGTCATGGTAGATGCGGAGAATCAGAAATGGTTGCCTGAGGTAACCTTAAGATTCAATTCAAACTTCTTCTTTCTTACTTAACTAGTTTTTTTTTTTTTGAATATTAGTATTAGTTGTTTACTTTGTGTGATTTACAGTGTTCTTGTTGATTAGTTTTCGAGATTGGACTTATTGGAGTAATCTTGCTATTCTATGTTGGCTGAATTGCTTGTTTATGTTAATTTGTTGCATTAACAAACTGGAAAGTGGTGATGATTTAAAATTTTTGAGAACTAATTAAGAATTGTATTCTTAAAAAGAAGTGTTGTTCATTCATGAGAGCTTATTCCCTTCGTATGTAGCATGGATTTTGTACCGGAGGAATGTTGGCATGGATATAGCCCCGTGATTAGATCAGCCAAACGGATGTGAATTAGGAATTTGTTGTAGTTTGATTTAGCTTGGAGGTTTTTATGTTTAATGCTGGTGGTTGAAGCTGGAACAATTATGAGTTTATTTTGCTTCTATTCAATTTAGGAAGTCTAAGGGTGGAGGGAGACGTCTGTAAATTATCATGTCTGGTTTGTTATTTCTTGGAGTTTCATGTTTGAATTAAGTTTTGTGAGGTTTTTTTAAATCTTGTGAAGGAAGGGAGATTCTTCCTTTTTTTAATGAAGGTAACTAAGATTGGGGCTTTACGTTAAAGAAGGGGTTTCAACATACTTTTTCATTAAAGATTGGAAGGATTCAAGATTTCTAATCAACGAATGAAATAAGTATTGAGTACTTATTGAGGGATCGTGAGGAAGTATACTGCTACACAGGAGTAACATTGTAGTAAATGTTATTAAAGGAGAAGAAAGCTGCAGGTGACCTTAATTATGGAGATGAGGAAATATATTTACAAAGAGATCTCTCATTACTAAAGATCTTATTTCACATGTACAATCTACTGGTTTAAAATAAAGGAAAGATTTAATTTATTGTATCACACCAATGGAGAAAATAATTAGACTCTCATTCCTAGCAGAGAGGTCTCTCATTGCTAAGTAATTGTCCAGTATAAATGTTTCCTAGTTCCTAACTTCGTATTTAGACCCTCATTCAAGATTATTTATCAACATCTGACTTCTTGGCATCCAAGTTTTTTGTCAACTTCAAGTTCTTAATCTTGAGGTTTTAGCTTTAAGACATATTGGCTCTATTGTGCTTTGAGGCACACATCTCTTCCTCTTTATAAATTACATTAGTGATTACCTCCATGAAGTTTCTGAGTGACTCGAAAGAGGAGTGACAAGCAATATATTCAGCAAAGTGTGAGACCATTGCGCTTAAGAAGGATCGAGCGATTTAATTTCCATCAAAGAAATGAATTATGGGTAGTGGTTGGTTCCTTGGTGTTGAGCGTTATTAGACTTAAGGATTTGATCTACATTGGCTACCATGAGATGACCGCCAGGGAGTTACTAGCCCCCCTTCCTCCACAAACAACCCCACCCCCCCTCCCCCCCCAAAAAAAAAAAAAAACTCTCTGTTTTGAGCAAAATATAGAGGTTTGATATTTGAGTTCTGTTGATTCATCTTCATTGGAAGGGGAAGGCTTTTGGACTGTGGAAATACGATTTGGAACCCTTAGAATTGTAGCGCAAATCCCCTCGTGAAAATTTCAAAGCTTGAAATTTCTGTTGGTAATGCTTCCACAACGTAGATTTAACTTTGATTGTATTGATCTTTCTACAAGGGTATTTAGGAAAAATAAATTATTTACATCACTCTGCCATTGATCCCTGATAGCTGCAGGGGAAGAAATTTATCTTTAAAACGTGTTCTCGTTCTAACACATTTTTGGTGGGTCTTTCTCATCCCATTTGTTGGACAGAACTGTCTGACTAGGATGTTAGCATGGTTCCTGTTTCTTGATCCGAGGATTTCATTTTTTGAGCTGGTTGGTCAAGTGGCTCTAGAATCAGTGGTTTATGTCATGGCAAAGTAGGTGCTTGCAAATTGATATGCATTTGGATTTTTGGTATAATATTAAAGCATAGCAGTGTAATTATTCTGTTGCCTCGCAGCTTCTCTATTACAACATCAAGTATGTGCCCTGCTTTGTGCTTCTGGACAAACATGGAAGAGCGCTAGCAAAGACTGGCGTTCCAACCAGTAGGATGCACGTTGTTGCAGGTCTTTCTCATCTTCTCAAAATGAAGCAACCTCAGAAAAGCAAAAATAAGGTTAAAATTTGAGGATTCTGTCAACCAACGATGTATGTATTTGTCTAAACTCAAGTCTTTTTAACCATAATCCATTGTCCTTGATACAGTGAGATGGTTGATGGTTTACTCTTTAATACTTGTAGATGGCTGGTCCTATGCTTGTTATTTTTCCAGGCAACTCGCTTTGCAGCTGCCTGGTAATGGAGATGCAGACTTAATTGGTCCAAGATCTCTGGTAGGATTTTGCATTGATAAATCTGATTGTCTCAATTGTATGGAGCCTTTGGTGTGAATATTACCAGTTTGCTGTTTTTGTTTTATTTATTTATTTTGACATTTAGTGGATATGACATTCAAGACTAGCATTAGACAACATTTCTGGTTTATTTGGATCAGATTGGCAACTGTAATATAACAATTTCAAACCTTTCCTTCGTGTGTATATAAATATGGTGATTGGAGCTATGCATAATCAAAGTAACACAAGAACTCATGTTCCATTTGGAATATTCTTTTTCCTGCTATGTTGTCAAGGAAAAAGATTTTTTTTTTCTTTCACCTTGTTTTGCTCTATTTGCTCGTTGTCATTGGAGATTTGAATATAGGGATATTTAATGGCTGATTTTTCAAAGTGCTATACACTTTTTATTTCAGACTGTACCCATAAAGTAAGTTAATGGTGGTGACTGCACAATGAATAGCAACAGCAATGGTGTTCTTTTCTCAGTTCTTGCTGTTTTATGATTGTCAAGGAGAGGATATATAGGAAAGGACTGGGGCCAGCAATTCCTGACACTGACATGTTGAACTAGTTGAAACTCATCTCTTAAGTTTTTTTTTTCAAACCTAAGCTAAGCTAGGGTATAGTAACAAATTTTCTAAACAACCAGCTTAAGCCAAGGACTCATGGAGCTAGTGGGGGTCCAAAAACACTCTTAATGCTATTTGAAGCCACTAGTTTTCGGATGAAACTGCAAGATGAAAAACCATGTTGTGGATTGCATGGGGAGATGAAGGGCTGTGTGAATGTCATTTAAATAAACTCACTAATGTGGGTAGTTGTTGGAGTGAGACAAGTGAACTTGCGTTGGGGCCACAAATTACTATGATTAACATTACCTGAGACTCATTTATTATAGGATACATGAATTTTTGTTGTTGCCCATAATATCCTTCATTTCTTGAAACGTTTATCTTTCTCACAGTATAAAAAAATTATATATAGAAGGGTATTTTTGAGATTATGGACTTTTATCTATACTACTGACATGCTAGATAGTATAGATAGATGATTAACTGTATGAAAAATAAATCCTATTATTTATAGTATACAGCTAGATAGATGATTAATTGTATAGGTAATAAATACTCTTTTTTTTTTGAATAACCTCTCAACTGAGGTAATAAATACTCTTATTTTTTACTACAGCTAGATAGATAGTTAAATGCTAAGAAATGTTATTATTTTAGTTATGGAGATATATATTTATTCAGGTGTTGGTCTCATTGCTATTGCAAACCTTTATTTTATGAGGAAAATGTTTCTGTAACTCACACTTGCTCATTCCCTTGCTGTGTTGATATGTAGTGTAATAGTCTTGCATTTTTTATTTTTTATTTACTAAGGAAAACCTTAATGGTAAACTTTGTCAAATACATTGTATGACCCTAACATTGTTAATGAAATGGTTTAATTACCAACAAGTGGTAGCTTTGGTTGAAAAACTGAGTATAAATAGGTTTGAAGTCTAGGTCTCAAGTTCAAGCCTGCGTGTGTCCTCATTTATCCATCCTACGTCTTTATTATGCCATAGTTTAAAAGGATTAGTCTTGCCCAAAAGGAAAGATGATTCCTCTCGCATGTCAGATTACTGGTAATCAAAAAAGAAAAGAAAAGAAATGGTTTAATTATTTCCACTTATTTTATGACTCGACCATCATTAAAGTGAATTCAAATTTGTCTATTTCATCTTGTACTTCTGACAGGTTATATTTTGAAGTAATTCAGGGAACTTCATCTCATATTTCAATCTGGTTACTTATAGTTGTTAGTAAATGCGCCAGATGAATTTAATAGTTTACACCACTTTGACCCAGCAACAGTTATTTACTTGCCACAACAAAAAAAAAAGTCTTATTTACTAGTTCTGAAACTTTTGTGGACGTCATCTGATATTCTATAACCGATGTACCATCTGATACTTAAACTGCTCATCCCCACTCCCCCAATAATAAGTTGAAAAAAAAAAAACAGAGCTTTCGTATTGAAGTCTATGATGAATGCAGCTGTTGTTGAATTGTTAGAATTATTGGGGTGTCTCTTTTCTTACCAAAATTTTTGAAGAAAAGCTGTAAAGAAAAGAGCACTTGATTTGTTCATGCTTCAAAACTTCAGGAAATGAGTTTGAATTTACCAAATAAAAGAATTCCCATTTCAAAAATATTTTATTGATTAGATGCGTCAATGATTCATTTATTCGTTTATTATTTGAAAGAAAGAAAAAAAAAACCTATTTGAAAGAATCTGGTTGATCTTTCTGGGGATAATTTTATATTCGCATTTGCAAAAGGTAAACCAATCTGATTTTCTCATCTTATCTTAAAAAACAAAGGTCAGCTGCACTTAAAAGAACGTAGTGTTTTTTACAGTAAAATTGTTCAATGAGAAACTCGATTGAAGTTCTGAGCTGAGACAATCGTTCCACCGATTAAATACCCTTTACATGGCTCAAATCATATTTCTTAACTATTTCGTAGAAAACCAATAAATTTGATTAAAAATCTATACTCTAATCCAAAATATAAAAACAAATAAATCCCTTTTTATGCGTAATTTCTTGCATTTGTGAAAAAAATAAGAAAAAAACTTCTTAATCACCATCAGATGCTCACCTGTCACCCACACAACATGAAAGAAAACGAAATTCTATAATTGACAGAACATAGAAGAGAAGAAGAAAAAGCAGCAGCCATCAAACACTGCAAAACTTAAAACCACCTCCTAAAGAAAAAAACAAAGAATAAAAAGAAGAGAACCCTTTTGATATAAACAAAGAACACTACCAGCCATGTCAAGAATCTCTTGTTTCACTTTGATTTTGAGGAGGAGAATGATCATTTTGTTTAGTTTCTTCAAGAATTTCTACAGGAATTGCCACAGGAACAGACCCACCTGACGAATTAACATTTGGCGGAGCTTGTGGTCTTGCTGGTGATGAACCTATTCTCCCATCAATGCAAGAAGAGCATTTTCTCTCCATCCAACCTTCCACATCATATTGGCCATAACCCATGATTCTCCTTCCTGAACACATTCTTCCAATCATACCCGCAATCACACCCAACACTATAATCACTGCTAAAACTCCGATCACCGCACCCACCGATCCATGGCCCGTATGAGCCGAGTAAGCTTGCTGGGAAACGTAAAGCGGTGGTGGCTGTTCTTGCTGCTGCTGAGACATATTGCTGCTGAATCCAGGTGATAAAAAGCTTGTAATTTCCAAAACCCTTTTCACTTAATGAGAGGTTTTAGAACATTGAGAAGATCTCATTGTGTGCGAAGGAAGGGAAAGTTAAGAGAGAATGGCACTTTTGGAAACTCCAAAAAGTTCCAACTTTACCAATAAATGAAAACAAACCCTTCTTGAGAAACTCTGTAATTTAAACCATGAAGGGTAAGCTTGAAATGGGTCAGAAACTTGTTTTGAATGGTGTTTCTGCAACAGAGAAAAATGCAAAATAATGTGAGATTTCTTGGGCAAGAAGAGAAGCAAGGAAATGTGAAATGTAAAAGTGAAAAGAAAAAAAAACAAGGAAAAATATAAAAGAAAATCAAAAACAAAGGCATCCACTTTCTATAATAAAGGTGGTCTTTCAGTTTTTCCTCTCTAGAAAAGAAAAAATGAAGATGAGAAAAAACTGGAAGAGTGTTGAGTGGCCGAACTCTTTGAAAAAAGCTATCAAATTGCTGAGCATTTTTTTTTTCCTGTACTTTTTCTCGTGGAGGAACAAATCATTAGAAACCAAAAGTACCCTTAGTTAAAGAATAAAAATAAAAATAAAAATAAAAAATCCCACAAGAATACATGCAATTTTGCACCATTTTTATTTTTTTGGGCAATCTAATTAATACCTTTAATACAAATGAAAAAAAAAACTCAAACCCAAAAATAAATACAAGATATTACCCCTATAACTGCATGAATTCTCAATAGCTATACACTGCTTCAGTGCTTCTTCTCTTTTGATTTTTCTGGTTTGGGGACCTGAAACAGGAGAGGAAGTAAGTAAGCATGTGTGTACTCTTTGTAATCCTTTATGTTCTTCTGCAACAGCAAGAATTTTCTGGGACATTAAAGGCGGTTCGTTTTCACTCGTTTTATATTAGTTAAAAAAAATAAAAAATAAACATAATAAATACACGCGCAGGCTGCTCAGCTTAGCTCCTATGTTTATTTTATCTCATTTTTGCTTCTGAAATTGCTCTGCTGTACGCTGCAGCCTTTCTACACTTGTTAATGTTCTTTGTTTTTAAGCGGGTGCGTTGCACGCTCGATTCGATTATAATTAATAATTTTTTGAGTTTTATTTTTAGGGTCCTCTTTTTTTTTTTAAAGCTAGGGTCAGTGAAAACAGAAGAGATGAAAGAGTTTTTGTTTTGAGGTCTCAGTTATCAATTTGCATCCTTGCAAAAAAATAAAAATAAAAAAAAATATCAATTTGCATGTTAGATGTACTGAATTGCTCAGTTGCCTTGCAAAATTGAATGTGTGGGGTTTAATTTGATGTTCCTTGCGGTGGAGAAAGTTTGATGTCTTTCCGGTCTAAAGGTGCCTTTTTGACATTGTTTCCTTAAGTGCCTTCTCTTGGACATTTAGATGAAAGTTTATCAAAAATGTCTTTTAGCGCACACAAACACCCTGTAAAGTTAATTAAATACATACGTTAAAATATACGTATATCAAGATGTATAATACTCGTATTATATACGTATGAGCCAAATATACGTGTGTATGATTCGTAAATATATATTAAATGAAGATGATACATATGAGATCAACTTATATGGGTGCTTACAAGTTAAAGTTTGGAGTTGAATTATGTGAATTGAGGGTATAGAAGAAGAAAAAGATGAATAAAGGAAGAAAAAAATTAAAATAACAATAAATTTACTGTTCATTTGGTACTGTTCACTAAATAGTCTCATAAACAGTATTTTGTATGTTATAAAAAAATAATAATAAAAAAAAACGACGAAAAAAATATATCAAAACAAACGAAGTTTCCAGAGAGGGAAAGAAGAAGCAGAAAGAGAACCAAGAGAATAAGGAGAAGAAGAAAAAGGGAGAACGCGAGATTCGCGTGAAATTTGGACTCGCGGTAAGTGATTTTCACTCTTTTTCTTCGTGAAATTACTATCTAAGCTAGATGTAAACTTTCTAGCGGAGTAATTTTTACTGTGGGAGCCGTTTTACGGCGTTTTGACAAATTGGGGGTTTTGACTTAATGTGAATGAAAATCCGCTAGAAAGGTAGAAAAACACTCCCTGGACTGTCGGGACCCCGAATATGTGGTTAGATTCAATTTCATGATTTTTGGAGACTGTTCGACAATTTTAATACAATTTACATCTTTCGGATGAATAGTACTATAAATAGTGAATAGTGATATAAATAGTGAACAGTGATATGAATAGTGCACAGTGCACAGTTCACAGTGACCAGTGATGTGAACTCAATGAAACTCCGGTTTGAGATCATAGAATCGTGAAGAACTGAATTCCGGACGTTAGAACATGATATTTAGATATGCTTTGATAGTTTTAGTAACTAAATATATGGTGTCGTGAAAATATGATTGGAAATCTATTTTCACTGTTCTTTCTTGTGAAAATATCTAGATTGACCACAGAAACGAGATAACTGCTTATGAGTCCTAAATGGATTTATTATTCGTGATTTGAAGTGAGTTGAGAAATATAAATATGAAGACATGAAATTGAATTATGGAGTGATTGTGACAGGTTAAATTAGTTGGATTTAACTTGGAGCTGGACTCGAAAGCGACGATGATTGGGTTTAAATGGAACGTGTTGTACTGTGAGTATAGTTTCCTTGATTTGGTTCTTGTATGACATTGTACGCATATAAACTGTTTGATTGTATGCATGTGATATTATATATAATGTATTGAGTTTTATGGATCATGCAAACTGATTTTAGCAATTGGAGTTTGGAATGATGAGGCTTTGCGAATCCTCATTGTCATTTCGTTAGGAATTAGAACCGGATGAGGTTTTGCGAGTCCTCATTGTCAGTAGGTCTGTCCTAACAAGGGTTGCGATCCTTGAAATGACTGTGAATTGGGTAATGAGAGGCTGTGTCTACCTTGTACGACCATACAAGGGTTAGGCCCACTCTCTTGCCTTGCGGAGGAGGGAGATTGTGCATTGTGGTATTGAAAATCATGCAATTTATGTTGTTGACATGTATCATATATTCGTTGAACGATGCATGTGTTGAATAAGTGTTTGAAATAATTTTAAATGTCATATTTCTCTAAATGTATATAATTGTCATCTCAAGAACTATATTCACTGAGCTGTTGTTTGCTCACCCCATTTCCTCTAATATTTCAGGTATTGAGTCGAAGGGAAAAGGAAAATCCGTGAGTGACACGGGAGCCTTCGTTTGATATGTGTATGTCTGCTCGGAGGAAATAGCTTTTGTTATTTTGATATGTATAATTATCACACATTATAGATATAGGTATTATCTTCTAGATGGGATGTGTGAGCATATATTTATATTGGATGAGGAAATGAAAATGTGATGTGTGAGTGTGAATAAATGAACTATATTGGATTTGATTTGTGGTATAGAAAAAAAAAATTTCTATAAATTTTGGGATGTATTGTGAGAGTACGTGAAGGCTGACAGTGTATTATATATTGTATATGGGTATGTATAGTGTATAGTACGTTGTGCCGGTCATGACGTCAGCCTACGTCAGGGGCGTCGTGACACACACACTTAAAAGACTTGATGTATATGTATACGTATATGCTTTTTTTAGCTGAATACATGTGTATATTTATAACCCCGTAAATGTGTCTTGAGGTATGCCCCATTTGGTATAGCTTCTACAATAGTATTTTTGTAACGACTCACTTTAATGAATGAATAGTGGAATGAATGGAAGTTAAATAAATAAGGAGGTTTGTGCATGCTATGTAATAAGTGTCTTAATCAAATTCAGCCACCATGAACTCATTTAGACACCTATTAGCTTGCTGGCATAATGGATTAGCCATGTCATTGATTTGCTGGTGTGTTGGCATGAGTTGATATAGTTGCTGAAATGTGCAAGTGAAGTTGCAGAACAGAACATTGAGCTAGAGAGAAACTGAGAATACGGTTGAGGAAGAAGGAGATTTTGGAGCTCCAAATGAAGGTGAGATCCATAGTTTTAGATGTGAAAGTTTCATATTCAAACTCTCCTCTTCATTCTATACATTATATGTGACATGCGATAACTTTCCATGGCTAGTTTGAAACTGGAAAGTAATGAGTTTGGATTGAAATTGAGGTGAATTGAAGCTCAAACCATGGGGGTTTGATTCCTGGATTATGGGTAAGTTTTCTAATGATAAATTCATTAAGTTTCAGTGATTGAATGGTAGTAATTTAATGTATTTGAATTGCTGAAATGGTAAATTATTGGTTGAAACAATTAGAGAAAAATCCTTGTTGTTGGGTAAATTAATTGAGGTTCAATTCACTAAAATTTTATCATTGATTTGGGTATTCCAAACCTGGCTGAACAAGGGTGTTAGAACCCATTTTAGTGACTGAAATTGTAGTGTTTTATAGTGTTTTATGATTGGAAATTGGTCTTGACTATTTTGTGATGATAAATTACAAAGATTGGAGTGCAAAGTATGTGAAATTCTGAGTTTAATGATGTGTACAAGTTGCTGGAAAAATTTCAGATTAGAGACTGATTTGGTAAGATGCTTACCAGTACATTTTGGTTGACTTAGTGATTAATTGATGATTTAGTTGATAAATTCATGTGCTGAAAATGTAAATGCTAAGGTAAATGGTTTAATTGGTGTGTTGTGATTAATTGATGATCAATTGATATCATTTATGTGACATAAATTGGTGTTTGGCAATGTGAATCACAGAATATTGAATAATGATATGAGAATTGGATAACAAATAAAGTGTTGCTGATGTGCTGTCAACATTGGTGAATTGGCTAAGTATAAAATGTTGTGGACTTAGGCGAACTTTTGTATTGTGAGTATTTCTCACTTTAATTCTCTATTTATCGCATTGTATATATGAGATTGAATTCTTGAATGATATGCATCTCTTATATGTATGTGCATTGTATTTATAATCATGAGCATGAAATTATACATTGATATGACCTTGGGTGTTTGCATCAACACCTTGGCGTTATTGTCTTTCTACTCGCTTGTTCTTCGAAATGAAAATGTGATTTTCGAATTACTGAAGAACGTGATGGTAGAGAGATTGATTGGGATAATGCACTAGTCTGAACCTATACGTGTGATGGAGGAAGTGTACGCAAATTCGCTGGTCTGAACCATAACGTGATAGGAGAAGTGTAGGCATGTATTATCTTGATCTTCGACCTCCTGTTGAGGCTTTTCTAAAACTAATGCATGATGTTATGTTTAGTTTGAAGCATGTATCATGTATATTTCATTGATGCATTTAAATTTATGAATGCTATTTCAAGTTTCATACATGTCTTTCATAAATGCATATGTGGAGATTTTTGTGAAAAGTATTCACTGAGCTAGTTGAGCTCATTCCATTTTTCCTTATATTTTTCAGGATCAGATCGTAAAGGAAAAAGCAAGGTTTAGAGTTGGTGTAGCCTGCCTTACTTCTTTTAGATGTGAGTTTTGATTTGTACATAAAGAAAATAGTAAAAGATATTTGTGTTTGAACTTTTGTTAGTGTATATAATTATCACAGATACTATGATATATAACATATAGTTCGTGATACAATTTTGATCTATATATGATAAATGGAATAATAATAAAAGAACATTTTGAAGTTCCATATTTATAATAAGGATAGTCGAATCTTGTGGAGTGGGTCGATGACCTCATATTCTGAATGATGATGCGATATCTCGGTATTTAATTCAACTATCCCGATTATATACAGATTATGTCTTTGGATTGTATGTAACCTTCTGAGTAGAGGCTTATCAGTGCCTCAGATGTTGTCGGGTTGTGACATTCTTCGGGGTACTGTGTCGGTCGTGACGTTATCCGGGAGGGGTCGTGACAATTTTTTCTGAGAAGTGCATAGGGAGAAAATGCTTTTGAAAGAGCTTTTTCTTTTTGCACAGAGCGTGGCTGTATGAACTGATTGTGGGTCAGCTTTGAGATGTTGTTAGGTCAGGTCGAGTTTTGTTAATGTGAGTATTAGTCGGGTGGGTAAAAACAAGTTGCAAAAGTTGTTTCAAATGAGGTAATGTTAGAGGGATCTTGATATTACATTAAAAATTTATGTTTGAATTTCTAGAAATGTGATTTAAAATTGAGTTTTTGAGTTATTTTCACAAATGCGTGCTTATTACTTATAGTTAAACTAAACTAATTATAAGAAAAAAAAGAATACTTCAACTCATATCAAACAAATGAGAATTTTTCTGCACGTTACACTTTCACAAGTAAAACACAATAAAAACGTTAGTAAAGAAGTCTATATAATAAATAATGTAGAGAAACTTAAAAAGCTTTAGACTACAACATCTAAGTTTGTTATTTAGATACAATTTTGTCTTTGATAATTTGTAACAAAAATGTTAGAACTACTCTTAAAAGTAATTTTCAACATGAGAGTCCTTTAAAATATAATATTTATTATTTAAGTGTATCTTTATTAGTGAATTTGTGATTATTGTGTAATTCAATTCACATTTTAAATCAAATTAAATTTGATTATTATTGATGGGTTTAACTCTAAATATTAATTTTACATCAAATATTAGCTTTTCTAAGCTAAAACATATAAGAAATCTTACATCAAATGTGTCACCTACTACAGATGTGCTCACGAGCTCGATAACCTAACTTATAGTCAGTCAATCTTAGAAGCTCATTAAAAAGACAATATCTTACAATATATAAAATGGGCCAAAATAAGCTTTAACAATAGGAAAGAAAAACCCGATAAAAATAAATATGAGCTTCAACAATTATAAATACGGTTAAGAATTACTGTTAACATTCTACCTTTCGGTCCGAAGCAGAAATTATCGACCAAGGCAAGTGGAGTGGAGTGGAGTGGGGTTTAGGATTTTCAAAATCTGGCGGTAAATATTCAAGTATATAATAAATAACGGCTAGAAATCATGGATGCAGGTAAGGTTCGGAACAGGGAAACGTGATGTCCTTTCAAAAAGTAATTTACGCTGCGTGCGTGACACCGCGCTTATAATCTTCGCCGTACCTGAAGCAGAGATGCTTGTCAATGTTTTATTCCCGGTTATGTGCTTTTTCATCCGTCATTTTTCAAGTTGCTTTCTCGCCCGATCGATTCCTTTCAAATCACGTGATGTTTAACACGCTTAGCTAAAAAGCCCTAAGAAGAATTCTGGTGATAAAAAGGCCCGTTGTAAGAATTCAGTAGATTGTCAATGATAATAGTTTTTATTTTTTATTTTTTTTTAAATCTTGGTTTTGTTCAACGATTCAATTTTGTATTCTTTCGAAGTTTTTTTTTTTTTTGGAAAGTTTTTTAAAGTTAAATTTGAAGGATTAGATTTTATTTTAATATAAAAAAGTTTTAAAAAAAGATATATATATTACTCAAATAAATACACAATAAAGAATTTATATATATAAAGAACATTGTTCCTGTTACGACGCTCCTGAAGTAGGCTGACGTCATGACCGACATAATGTATTATATACTGTACATACCCATATATTCAATTTATGTATTTAATTAAAACTACGAAGTATTACAGTTCTCATATGTCACATATATTTAAACATATTTTTACCGCATTTATGTTATAGCCGAAGCTTAAAATATTTTTATAAATGAGACTCAATGATGTAAATATGCCACTTCACCAAATGCCATGAGAACAACTAAACTTTATTTATTACCGTAGCGTTGTGGTCTCTTAATCAACTGAATCGATCATTACAACATCCAATAAATTACTTACATCTAATTTTTTATAATTCTTTTTTATATGTACTAAGCTAAATAGACACAGCAGTTATAATCTAATTTTTTAAAGAAAATAATACCACAATAACAATAAAATAAAATAAAATTAAAAATAAGAAGAAAAAGAATAAAAATGTAAGGCAAATTGGCGAAAGTAATGTTGTCTTTAAAAAGAAATGGTAAAAGCTAAGTTAACCCACTTTAGTAACATAATAAATTATTATGTGAAAATCAGTGAATTAAGTATAAAGCGTTGATTACAAATGTCATCTAATAATACGTCATTTAAGTGCGGTATTGCAGTAGTGTTATTATTTCAAGATAATAATAAAAATAAAATAGATAAGAGGATAGAAAGCTGGTGGGCCTGGGGAGAATCTATGACGTCATGGAACTTGATTAGAAGAGCAACGGCTAGTGCGGTTGAACAGGACAGCCAATCAATATCAATTTCTTAACAGAAGTGAGAGGGCTGGCACGGTCATGGGTCATCAGTTAATATGTAAACGTGGGCCAGTTAAGTTCGGTTTGGACTTGTTCACAATTTTGGTCCCAGCTACACAGATATGTCCGTGGTCCAGGTTCAATCTTTTATTTTGATACAATTTAATTAAAGAAATAATAAAACCATCAAAATATTAATAGACTTAACCAAAATAAAATTCCATTTAGACTTTGTGAGAGAGGTTAATGTTTGTTTGTTAAGAACTTGATTATTGTTGATGATAACTTGATATGTATTGTCGATCTCTTGTCTAATGGCTATAACTTTTAGGTTAAGTAGTTTCTAGCGTGGTATCAGGGTCTTAATTTTACAAGAAATCTTGAGTTTAAATTTCGTTATTGACATTTGCATATTTTCTATTTGTATAATTAATATTTCTCTTCTTCTATATTTTTTGGCTCTCTACATAAGATGAGGCTGTACGTGAAGAAGAATGTTGATAATAATATAGTATGCATTATTAGGTCTTTATCTGATAGCTATAACTTTTAGGTTAAATAATTTCTAACAATTATATCTTCGTACAATGCAGACTTTATGATCACTTGTTAATGACAATTTACCAAATCTATAACTAAGTTCTATATCAAATGGAGGAGGGCTTGTCGGATTTTGAAATACCATCTTATTGACACATCCATAGCTTCTTACAATATCCGAATGGTAGCATAATTCCATCTTGGATGAGTTTTAAGTATAGTACTACTAGCTAAACTTTTAGTTAACAGAGCCACATGTTTTTCTAATCTCTCCTTTCTCTCCGGTGAGCACGCCGATCTGGCTCATCTTTGCCATTGATGCTGCAAAATCATTTGAGAATTGGTAGGGATACATGCTATAGTACTTAACCAGGGATGCAGCCTCAGGGTTCCCCATGAGAACTTGGTCCGACTCAAGTAAGCCTGTTTTGTTCATGAGGTTCTTGTAGTATAAATTATCAAACATGCTGGTGGTGACAGAGTCCAAAGGTGCAAGCTTGTTATTTACTGTTCCATCTCCATCTGGGCATAGGCTTTGCAAGTTCTCAAGCATGGAGGGATGGAGCGTTGGATCTGGTTTGCCGGAGGCTTTGAAGTTGAAGAGCCTTCTTCTAAAGGTGAAGCATTGAGCGAACCCGACGGTGTGTGCACCTGTAAAAATATTAATCAATTAATCCAATTCTCCATGATCTTGTTGTGGGCATATACCTGTTAGGGCCCTATATGCCCTTAGTTGTAAACACTTTTTCCTCGTCTTTAGGTCTTTGTCTATTTCTTTATGGGGCTTATGGGTCTACCTTGTACTGCGAGTTCTTTGTGCCTATATGTTCTCTGGAATGATTTATGATGTTGTTGACGAGATGTAGTCCAAAAATGAAGAATTATTGTAATCTTGTGCTAAAAAAAAGTTAGGATGAAAACCTGAAAGCACCGCAACATCCTTGAAATCGAGACCCTTTGAGGTGAACTTGGCTGTAATGTTTTCAAGTGGCTCAAATGGTGATGGAATCTGTTCATTAGCAGATTTTTCACTTGCAGTTTGGCTATCTCTCCTACCTAATGGCACTGACCAATAAGGCCCTCCTGACTGAAAGAAAAAAGAAACAAAATATCAGTGAAAATAACAGAAAATATCTACCTCGATCAACAAAGTATTTGTAGTACTAGCTTATATGAATAGATGATTCGATTAAACTGAATGAACAAACAGAACAAGTTCTATCATGGATTGGTTTGGTTGTATATCTGTTAGTTACTTTAAGAGTCAATAGGAGCCTGAAACAGCAAAAATCGAGTCGAACAAGCTATCTCAAACTTTTTTATAAAGAGTTGCTTCTTACAAGGTAGACAGCCTCCATTGCTGCAAGAGTCAATATATCCACACAAGACACAGTTGATGGGCAGGCTCTTTCTACATCTGCCTTTATATTGTCGATAACTTCAAACCCTCTAGCTGACTTTTGGTTCGGAAGGGCATTCTTCTCTCCCTTAAATGTGCTGGTATCGTCTAGTAGTATAGAGCCATCGCATCCCTTTATCACAACAGGAGGAAAAGAATTTGAAAAGAAGGATCAGTCCTGGTATAAAAGCTACAATTTCACCACACAAGTCTCAATATACTATAATTATGGAAAGTGATTATAATTTTGGAAAGAAAGCATAAGGGTAGGGTGGAATAGTACATCGACAATGCAGTCATGGAAGTGTAATCGAATAAGAGATGCTGCTATCCTTGTTTCATTCTGAAGAGCCTGCCAGACACCATATCTAACTATCATTTGCAAGTCGGGACACGTTTGATCATAGAAATTAGAATCGAGTTTGGAGTCGTAGTAATTATAAGGGTAGGAACTGCAGCATAGGAAGAGGCAGAATAAAGGAATGATGAAGAAGATTTTAGAAAACATGGTTTGTGAATGGAAAGAACTTCTAATTATGTGATGCTAAGTATGATAGGTAATGGTGAAGTGTGTTATTTATATGCATAATCCTGTAAAGAACAATGAAACTTCATTGGTTAAGCTAAGAGAGTGGCAATGCCACTATGGCCGCCACCTTGCAAACCATTTCCTCATTCAAATTATTTCAACATATATCATTGTTGCTATTATAATCTTCATCTTTGAGCCCTTATCTCAACTATATGAGGTCGGCTTAGAAAACTTCTTGTTAAATTCAACTTATATAAAATCATCGTAGAGGAAAAAGGAAAAAAAAGAAAAAAGAAAAAAAAAGTAAACAAGGAGTTTTAGGTTCTGAACTTGAACTCTCACTTGCAGAGGTCCTACTAGGATATTATATTAGGCGACCTAATTGCAAACAATAATGGATGTAATTAAAAAACCAAATCAAGAAGAAAGTCCTGATCTCACAAAAGCTTAATCTCTTCTTAAAAATCTACCACACCCAATCTAAGTGCACCTTTTAAGTGAGTTTTCATAGAAGGTAATAATTTTGGAAAATAATGGCCAACATGGTGATATTGACATGAAAACATCATTAGAACAAACACCTTTCAACATGAGAAGATGATCATCAAGATTCATGTTATGTAAATCTCGAAGTTCCTTCCTGATGTAGATGCATGCTCTCTAATTTTTCAGAAAATTATACTCTTTGGAGTTGTATTATATGGCTTGGGTGGAAAGCTAATGGAGAGTGTTTTGTATGGAATATGGATGAAGTAATGATCGTCGGTGGAAATCTACGTGGAGAATGCAAGGATATGAGCATAAATAATCAAATCTTTATAACATGTGTGGAATACGACTGTTCTAAATGTGACAAAAAGACCCCATATTTAAGGTTATCTTAGTCTTCAAGGAAAGCATTATATTAGACATTACTTGTTGCATCCTCTACTTTCTAGGATTAACTTATCAACTCTGTTACATAATCAATTCACTCAATTTTTTATTTTCCAATTTTAGAAGTTGTGGGCATTCCATGAAATGAATCTACTAATCAAATTATGTGAAGGGCTAAGAAGATCGACTTAGATCTTAATAGAGTAAAGTGGAGGAGACAAATTCATGTAACTAACTCTATGTAGTCGGAAAAAGACTTAGTTGAATTGAATTGAATTGATCGTAGCAGGAGATGCAAAGAAAATGCTGTAAGAATACTGGTAAAAAGTAATGTTCAAACACCAAATCTATGCATCAACAATTGATAAAAAAAAATAATAAAAAAATAAAAAAAATCCATGTCTTTGAGACTCGAGAGTAATACTCCACTACTACTATGAAAAGATATTTGTAAACACTATAAAAAAGAAATGGCAGAGCAAGTGTTTGTCATTATGCCACTACTAGTCTATAAATACAGTTAATCAAAACTAGAATACATCAGCTTCATTGAATCCAGAACTTTTGTGTAATTTGGGTATCAAGCACCAACTTACATGAAAATAATTCCACTTGGGCCTTCCACCTCTGACAAGAACTATAGGGCCAGAAACACACCCACAACTTGAAATATTCTAAGCAACCACTATTGTTCACTTTTAGGCTGCTAAAATTTTGTCTTTTCCTTAGCTCACACTTTTTCAAGGTGTTCAAGTTCCTGCACTCCATAACGCACAACACAGGTCAAATACAACTTACAGGTCTGATAAGCCCTTAATCTTGACAAGAATGCCACTAATGAAAAGCTAAGACATGATGCCATCTCTCTATATATTTATATATATTCTCTTGAAAGTGAGGGTTCCAAATAGAATATCCTAAGAAAGTGAAAAGGTGAGAGTGCTACCGGTTTAACCAAGTCAGCCTACTTAGCTTAGTGGGTAATTACACTCTTTAATTGACATTTGCAACTTTTTCTACTTATGATATAAGTACCAACTTCTAGCAATACTTTAAGTAGGAAAGAGCAAAGTTAGAAGTGGAACAGAGCATATCGGAGTTCTCAATCCAGTTAGAACACTTAAGGAGCTGCAGAAAATGATTTGTCTTGACCCACTAACTATCAAGAAAATTTACATGGAGCAAATTTATTCAAGAAAAGGGCAACAAAAAAAAACTAAATTATAAACATAATATTTCTCATTCTAGGAGTAAGTAGGCAAGCAATTGCAAAAAAAAAAGTATGCTGTTCATGTCACACTCAAAGATGGTGTATAAAATGCTTAATGCTGTTTGAGAGAAAATGAAAAAAAGAAAAGAAATGAGGAGAGAAATAAGTTTCCAATATGTGGATGTTACCAAATGAAAAGGGTCACAACTTATTTGAGACACCACTAACCAAATTCATTATTTCAATTGATGCATTATCAGTCAGTCATGAGTGAAGAATTTTCTGATAGGCTTTACACCTACTTTAGTTTTAACAAAGAACACTATCTTTTTGATCGTTTGGCAATCCAAATAAAAGATTCATTTCTTATCAGATAAAAGTTCAAATATGTGACCTCTGTTTCTCCTCCTCTCGTCATCCTGTTCTGTCAGCAAAATCCCTTCTGAAGACAGAAAAGCAGTCACATGCTTGAACTCATTGCAGCAAAATTTTGGCTACTATAAAAGGCCTGGTCTTAATGAAGAAATCTATATCTTCCCTGATTTCATATAACAAGACTTTCCAGTATAGGGTAGTTCTTTGTGGTGGCAATCATTTTATTGGGTATCATATCTGAAAATGTTCTTGGAGGCCTGCATGTGAAACTGTTTGATTAGCCTAACCAATACCTGTAGATCATAAGGAGAGTTTTTATGGAAAAATTATACAAGTCCAACATAACTAGAATGTCACACCTGAAAGAGATTTTCAACCACCAATACTAACTCAAACTTCATTTGTTTGAGAAGACTGCAATTAGTCCGCACTCCACAGGGTTTCGCCAAAATTAGCTCCCCCCACATTTATTAAACTCAATATTCACCAACAAGTCTTGATTGCTCAGACAGATCATTCAAAATATCATGCATAAAGTGAAAGTAAGGATGTGCTGTATCTCCCACAAGAAATTCATGAATCTTCCCTTCTATTTCTATCCAACTGAATCCAGGTGTTTTACAAGCTCCAAGATGCTTCATTGTTGTCCTAGTATTCTCAACATCCTCCCATCTACTTTTGGCGGCATATATGTTAGATAAAAGCACATAATTCTCATCACTTGCAGGATCTAAGCCAGCAAGCTGCCGCGCTGCAAGCTCCCCGATCTCTGTGTTTTGGTGGATATTGCAAGCAGAAAGGAGAGATCCCCAAACACTAGGCCCAGGTTCAATTGGCATTTTATTGATGAAACTCATGGCTTCATGCACGAGTCCGGCTCGGCCTAGTAGGTCAACCATACAAGCACAGTGTTCCATTCTGGGTTGAACATCATAGTCCCTAGTCATTGAATTAAAAATCTCATACCCTTCAACAATCAAACCTCCATGTGAACACGCTACCAATATGCCCAGAAAAGTGACCTCATTGGGTCGGAATCCACTCTTCAACATTCCTCCGAACAATGAAATCACTTCTTTAAAATGTCCATTTGTGGCAAACCCGTTAATCATAGCACTCCACATAACAACATCTCTCAGATAATTTTTTTTAAAAACTCTATAAGCGTCGGAAATGCTTGCGCTTTTTGTGTACATATCCAAAAGCGCAGTCCCTATTGACAAATCAGATCCAAATCCCAGATTTTCCGCTAAATCATTGATTTCTCTACCCTTTTCAAGAGCCCCGAGTTGAGCACAAGAAGAAAGCACGCCTAGCAATGTGACCCGGTCAGGTTCCAACCCAAAATCTTGCATGTTTCGGAAGACCTCCAAGGCTTCCTTTGCGTAACCATTCTTGGCGTAACCATTGATTAAAGAATTCCAAGACACAACATCCCTTCCTTGCATTCTATTAAAAAGCTCAAGGGCTTTGTCAATAAATCCGCCTTTAACGTACATATCTAACAAAGATGTGTAAACTATAGTATTCATCTCCATACCACTCTTCACCATTAACTCATGAACCCATTGGCCCATCTCGAAATCTCCTAACTGAGAGCAGGCAGAGAGCAAACTCACCATTGTAAATGAATTTGGTCTCACACCCATTTTTTCCATTTGATGAAATAGCTCCAAAGCTTCACCAGGAGCCCCATTCTGAGCATACCCAGCGATCATTGCACTCCATAAAACAACATCGGCCCCTTCAGCTCGTTCAAAAATAGATTGAGCTGAAGCCAAATCCCCAACACCAAAATAACTGGAAATCATTGAAGTATGCGAGACAATAGTTCTGTCAGGCATTTCATCGTACAAATTGCGTGCTTCATCAACGCACCCACATTTACTATACAAATCAAGAAGAGCATTTAACACATAGATATCAGATTGAAAACCAAACTTTAGCACAAGGGTATGAATTTGTTCCCCTTCTAACACTGCTTTTAAGCTTCTACAAGCTTTAAGAACAAAAGGGTAGGTGAGGTAGTTCATGTTAGAGCTTTGTTGATGCATTTTGGCGAAAAATAGTATAGATTGATGTTGGGGGCCATTTTCGGCGAACCCTCTGATCATCGAAGTCCAAACGAAAGAGCTTGGATTTGGGATTTGGCGAAAGATTGAACAAGCAAGGTCCATTTGGCAAAACGAATTGCAGAAATCAATGAACTTGGTGGATACATGGCTTGAATATCTAAGGCCATTTGTGAAGAAAAACGCTAGGATTTGGTGGAATTGGCGCTTATGAGTTACTGATTTCAACAAATTGATGCATTTGTCTTCTATGCTTTGGGTAGCGGTTGATAAGTTAGTTATGGCAGTTGGAAGAGCCGCTCGCCCTCTCATCGCGCCAATTCGATTGTTTCCGGCATCAACGAATGGTTACGTTTTATTTTCCTATTTATATTGGGGCGTCATGTAAATATCTATAATTAATGTTGGAGCTCTTTCTTTGTTTGCTTTTTTTGTTTTTGTTTTTTATTTTTGGTTTTATCCCCATATCCTTGGCAAGGGATTGTCCTCGTCACAAGAGTGGAATGGAAAATCTCTTTTAATAAAAATGCTTTTATACTGAGACGATCTAGAGATTTAACCTGCTTTCTCTAAGCCAACTACCATTTTAAGACAATAAATACATGGTCTAATGAAAAAAATTGAAAAAAGAAAGAAAAAGAAAAAATCTCTCCTCCCAGTCAATTTGTGGCATAGTTGTTCCTTAATTTTGTACGGTATATTAGCCTAAATTTTTGTACCTGAGATCATTAAATTAGGTTTTATTTAAAAAAAAATACTTTAAAAATATATTTTATTAATATTATCTTACAAAATTATTAGAATATCTTGAATCACTCGTTAACATATAACTTGAGACAATCTAATAACTTTCAGGATATTATTAATAAAATGTATTTTTTAAGTGTGTTAATTATGGTTAATAATTTTGAGAAGGCCCTATAATTTCTAATAACGAAGCTCCAAGATTTGAGGGGGTGATTCTAATATCTGAAATCCCAGGGTCCTATCTCCATGAGCTTTACACTTCGAATCTTTTTAAAAAAAAAAATAACACTTGGAATCTCAATCTTCCGCGGGTGGTGCACGTTATCGATCTCCAGTTCACCACCTGCTCGACGCTTCTGCTTCACCATCTTAACAAAAATTAGCTCAATCCTCAAATCGCACTTGTGCAAATCTCTCTTCGTTTTCATGGCGAATGCCTGGAAAAGAGAGAAACCATCCGCACTTCTATCCTCTCGAAATCTCCTCTGGTTCTTCCCGATCTTTCTTCTCATCATCATCATCATCATCTTCTTCTTCTTCTTCTTTTCCTCACAAAACTCAAGCCCTAACCCTAATTTCACCAGCCAAGTCACCCTCCGAAACCCAATCTCGATCCGTCTGATCCAACCCTTCGATTGCTTCAAATCGCCGCAAGCTTACCCTGTAATCGCCAATGTTGTCGAAGGCGTTCGGTATCCGTTCCTTTACTCTATCGCAGATCTCGGAAATCTCCCTGAGAAACCCCACAAGAACATCGTTCGGATGCTGAAAGGAAAGCCGTTCAGAAAACCTGATATATCGGTTACGATTCAGGAGGTTTTGGAGAAGATTGGGATTGGGAAGAAGGATGATGTATATGTGGTTGATGTCGGTGCGAATGTTGGTATGGCGACGTTTGCTGCGGCGGCGATGGGGTTCAGAGTGTTGGCTTTCGAGCCGGTTTTTGAGAATTTGCAGAGGATTTGTGAGGGGATTTTCTTTAATAGGGTTGGAGATCGTGTTAGTTTGTTTGAGGCAGCTGCTTCGGATCGACTTGGGAATATTACGTTTCATAAGGTCCTTGGTTTGTCGAATTTGAGTGTTGTTTTAATGTTTGGGGTTCTCACTTGTTTCTGAATCTTGCCAGATATGGTGATCTGTGTGTGGCGTGGGAAACTTAGCTAATTGACTCGCTTTAATAATTATGTAATTTCTACAATTATTATCATCTAACTTGTTCCATACATTAGGCAAAGCAGCATGTTTGGATCCACTCCACATTCTCTGTAAACAATTTCCATTCACAATCCGCAAAGCTCGGTCTATGTGGTCGCAGTTTTTTTGTAGGATTGATTTACAATTTTTGCCATATTGCCTAGTCTAATACGAGAACTGATGCCATTCACTATGAGGTTTCTGCCTCTGCCATTCATGAAAGCCCGCAGGACTTTAATTTCTATGATTACCATTTCTTATTTGTCCCTCTTGGTGAGAGTTGCTGAGGTGAAATACCTCAAGTTTTCAATCCTTAGTATTTCGTTACTTTCAATCTTCTTTTTCTCCGTTTGTATTTCTATTACTACTAAAATTGCATTTAACGTATGTAGTCACGATCTTATGAATCTTGAACCTTCTGGATTCTAAAGTTTCTCGTGAACTATCTAGTTTAACATTAATTCTTGATTTAGTTTCATGAGTTAGCATAATATCATTAGGAAACAACATAAGATGCTCCTTTCCTTTTTACAAGTGACCAATAATTTTGTCGTCCCATATTGCTCTCAACTTTGATTGTTTACATAAAATGCATTTATTATTGTTGCATGTGGTATTCATGATTCCACCTCAATTTTTCTAATTTATACGATGAATTTATTATTGGGGGATGATATTATCTTGAACTCTACTTAGACTATTATCAAAAATGAATTTATTTACTATGAAAGAAATAAATGTGAGTAGCTTGTGCATTCGGCATTCCCATGATTTCAATGGGACATATTCTTGTTTTGATGCTTCCTGATTATCCCAATTGACTATCAACTAAAAATGTATTTTCCAATAGTGCCATGAAAAGTGAAAGTCATTTGGGCAGGCTGTTAATGGTTTGGATTTATCTACATACTGGTAGTTTGGACCGTGAATGGGAAGACTGGAAGATGATGGAATCGTGAATCGGAATTGAATCATTTGGATTTGGATCGGTAAATCGTAAGATTCACATTACATATGTGAATAGTATATTTGTATGAATTAAAGTATCCATAGAGTTATAAAGACATTAGTGTTTTTTTAGCTAATTAATGATTCAGATCGATTCACTATAATTCAACTAACGATTTGATCTGATTCACTTACAAGTCAATTATGGTTCAGACCGATTCACTTGCGTTTCATAGGTATAAACTTAGGAATCCGATTTAAAAAGATTTTGGGGTGAATCAAACCATGAATTGTACGATTTAGCGATTCGAATCATGATTCTAACTACTGGTGAGGCATGAAAATCCTGCAGCTTGTATTGCTTCTTGTTATACAACATGATTGCAATTAATGTCTTGCCTTTTTCCTTTTCTATCTTGTCTGTTATATATTTTATAGTTTAAGTGTGTTTATTCAGTACCTTGGGTCAATTGTGGAATCTTTTTTATTTTCCAGTTATGCATGGATCAGATAGAAGACTTGAGATTTTCCTGTATCTCATATAATGCTTTTTTTCAATAAATTGTTTGTCCTAGTTTTCTGTTAGGTTGCTCATTTTTCTTTAATCGAATATGTATTTTCAGTTGGTTGGTCGACTTGACAACAGTGCTGTTTCTGCCACTGGTGCAAAGTTGGCATTCAAGTCCAACCAGGAGATTGAGCTGCAGGTGAGGTCTGTTCCTTTGGATGAAGTGATCCCAGAGACAGAACGGGTGCTTTTGCTAAAAGTAGATGTTCAAGGTTGGGAGTACCACGTATTAAAAGGGGCGTCTAAGCTGCTCTCTAGGAAGGCTAGTGAAGCTCCATACCTAATCTATGAGGAAGACGAGAGACTGCTGCAAGCAAGCAATAGCAGTGCCAAAGAAATCCGGAGTTTCCTGGGTAGAATGGGCTACCATCACTGTACGCAACATGGAACAGATGCTCACTGTACCAAGGGGAATTAGAGATGAACAGGAGTTTTTCACAATATCCGGAACAGACCCTCTTAGCACAAGTTGCAGCTTTTCCAATTTTACTATCCCAAGATTGAAATGGCATTTGTTGTAACATGATACCACACTTGCAGATGATGATTGCAAGATGAAATTCTTGCTCTGCTGTTATGCCACGACTGGAACATTCAAACTTTTTCAAGTGAATTAACTTCGGTGTTCAGTTACTAATACAAACAACTAGTGGACTCCAATTATACGCTCGGAAAGGGTCGGTTCTGGCGATCGTCCATTCTGGTAGACTTCTCTCTCGGATCATCTTGGTTTAGCAATTTTTTTGGTGCGTAGTAACATCATAGAGATCTTGATTCTATTTTCTTCAATCCTATGTTTCACTGATTGATTTGTGCATGCAATTGGTTCCCATTAGTTACATGTTGTAAATTCAAACTTCAAATAGATTTTGTGTTGACTTTATTAGGTCCAACTGAGTTTGGGAAAGTATAAGTCTCGTTCCAAGATTTGTTGCATTCTAAGTTCCTACTCATGTACTTCAAAACTCTTACTGCTCCATTTTGATTGGAGCTCTCAACAATTTTGAG
The DNA here is from genome assembly GCA_035771175.1 of Paratinospora sagittata. Lineage (NCBI taxonomy): Eukaryota > Viridiplantae > Streptophyta > Magnoliopsida > Ranunculales > Menispermaceae > Paratinospora > Paratinospora sagittata. The sequence continues at coordinate 36,161,934 of CM069594.1, forward strand.
TAATTGTCCTTCAGGGTCATTTGTTTTACATTTCCACATCAGAGGTCACCACAGCCTGCAGGCAGTAAAACGCAAGGAGGAATGAGAAGCTGGCCTACCCTAGGCCATTAGCACTTGGTTTAAAATCTATTCGTCTTGTCCATAGAGCCAATGCATTCGTTCCATTGGCCAGTTTCTGAGGATACATCATAGTAGTTTTTTTTTTTTATTTTCTTTAGACTCCCAAGTTCCATTGGAAAAAAAAAAAAGTCTTCGTCTAAGTTTAATGCGAATTTGTTAATCCTTATTTATTTTTTTAAACTATTAATATTTCATGTGTTTCATTCATATTCATTCTTATTTTTATGTCACCTGTGTACTTGGCCTTTTCTGTTTTAAGCTCTTTTTTTTCTTTTTTTTTCTTTCTCTAAATATTCTATGCATAAACCTGCTTTTCACAAACAATACAATCTAAACAAATGCTATCACGTCACATGAAAGATTAAAGTCTAAGAAATATTACCTCCACTCATTTTTAATTCAACTAGGGATGCCATTCTAGAGGAGGGGTTCAACTTCCCTTGGGTCTTAGTGGTATAATAAAAGAAATTATCTTTCTTGTGAATTTAAGTTCTATATAGTATTTGTAAGCTTACTCCTAATAGTAATTTATGGGCCCTTGTGGTAGGGTCGGTATTTGTGGGATTCTTCCCATCATTGGTTATAGACTAGCATATTTCACATGCTCCTTAATATGTTTTTGTCAGCCGCCACCATACTATCGTATATCGGATGTATGAAATGTTATAATAAAAAAATTGAGGTTTGCTATTCATGTACATATTTAGCATCCAATTTTAGCACACAACTCATTAAGTATAATGGATATTCTCAAATTATTTATAATTAAATGGTTAAAGAAAATCCAACATATACTATTGAGGTGTTTGCTAAAAATGTGTACATTAACCATTTTCTTTCTTTCTTTTTCTTTTCACTTCTCTTTTTTATTTTATTTTTTTCCACACATTCTTGGAACTAGGCCAATGAAGTGAGTGCAAGGATAAATGGATGGGTCGAAAAGGAGACAAACGGGGCTTATTAAAAATCTCATTCCTAGTGAGTCAATCAACAGGGAAACGGCACTTGTGCTTGCAAATGCACTCTACTTCAAAGGAACATGGACTAATTGTGGGACCACCCATGTGGCACACAAGTCAAAGCGTGTGGGAACCACCCACCGAAAGCGGGTGGGGCCCACCCGCGTGGCAGACAAACCGAAAGGGCGTGGGGCCCACCCACCGAAAGCGGGTGGGGCCCACCCGCGTGGCAGACAAAAGCTTATTATTATAATATTAAATATATATTATATTTAATATTTATAATTACGTTTTTACCCCTGATTACACCTATAAATAGGACTCAACTTCAGTATTCAAAATTCATTCCTGAGAGTCAGAGAGTTCTATTCTGTAAGATCTACTTAAGAGATCTAATCTGTAAGTTTCACCTAAGGGTGTACTTTGTATTCTCTGATAATACAAGTTTGCTGTCTCCCGTGGACGTAGGCAATTTGCCGAACCACGTTAAATCTGTTGTCTTGTTTTTCCCTTTCATACTTTACCCCGATTCCGCACAACAAATTGGTATCAGAGCCAAGGTGAAGTTTTGGAAGAAAAACGGACACTGTCAAAATTTTGAGACTGTGTCGAAATTTTGAGTTTCTGTAAAAGTGATCGTAACTGTTTTCCGATCACCCGTGGAGGTAGCTCTTGTTCCCAGGAGTCCAACGCAATCAACGGCGAGAAAAACGGACAAGAAACGAGTTCGTAGGAGCCGGTCAAAGTTTGATCCCCGTACAGCGTTTGCCGGCACTGTTCATCCCTTCACTGTTCATCCGATCCGAATCCAGATCCAGATCCGGCACTGTTCATCCGATCCAGATCCGTCACTGTTCATCCGATCCGAATCCAGATCCGGTCCAGTCCACTCGGTCAGCACTATTCATCCGCGGCCCAGTCCACTCAGCCTGCACTATTCATCCGCGGCCCAGCCCAATCAGTCAGTACTATTCATCCGCGGCCCAGTCCACTCATTTAGTACTATTCATCCGCGGCCCAGTCCACTCAGCCTGCACTATTCATCCGCGGCCCAGCCCAATCAGTCAGTACTATTCATCCGCGGCCCAGTCCATTTAGACAGCACTATTCATCCGCGGTCTAGCCCACTCAGTCAGCACTGTTCGTCTGATTTCAGCAAAGTCAGACTCGTTTCCACCATTTTCGACCGTTCCGGACGCAACCGTGCAATCAGTTTCTTCAGATTCAGCTGCTAAGTTATTGATATAGCTTAGTTGGAGTTGTTTATCAGTTTTCAAGCACTATTCGGCGTCATAAATATCTTCGGTCTAAATGGCGGAGGAAATCCCAAGCACAAGCAGACCTTGGCAAAGAAGTTCGATGTCTAACGCAAAGTTCGAGGTGGAGAAATTCAACGGCACCAACAACTTTGGCATGTGGCAATGCGAAGTTCAAGATCTCTTATTCCGGGAAGGCTCACATATCGCCTTGGAAACCAAGCCCAAGGATATGTCCGATGATGATTGGTATTTCGTCAATCGTCAAGCTTGTGGAACAATCAGACTCTGCTTGGCCAAAGATCAGAAATACTTTGTCATGAAAGAGACTATGGCAATATGTCTCTGGAAGAAACTGGAGGACAAATACATGACGAAAAGCGTAGAGAACCGCCTCTACCTGAAGAAGAAGCTCTATCGATTTCAGTACAAGGAAGGTACCTCAATGAGTGAACATCTTGATAATTTCAACAAGATTCTTGCTGATCTATTAAATCTTGATGTCGACCCTCTTGATGAGGATAAGGCACTATTGTTGTTAAACTCTTTGCCTGAAAGATATGAACATTTAACAACAACTTTGCTATATGGTAAAGATGAGGTTAAATTCAGTGATGTTTCAAATGCTTTGGTGAACAACGAGTATCGAAGGAAGGACCAACGCGATCACAAGGAAGCATCACCTGCAGCCTTGACGGTATCCAGAGGCAGGGCTAACAACAAATCTGATAGATCCAGTGGGCGAGGCCGATCTCGCTCAAAGTCAAAAGGACCTTCATCACGTCAACGTCTTGGAAAGGATGAATGTGCCTATTGTCACCAAAAGGGACACTGGAAGAAAGATTGTCCAAATAAGGGCAAGACAGATGCAAATGTAGCACAGAAAACAGAAGAAGATTCCGCTTTCTCGGTCTCGTCTATAGACATTCAGTCTGATAGATGGATTTTAGATTCCGGATGTTCCTATCATATGTGTCCGAATCGCCATTGGTTTTCAAAATTGGATGAGTTCGATGGAGGAGTCGTGGTCATGGGCAACAACAATACCTGCCGCACAAAAGGTATTGGAACTATACGCCTTAAGATGCATGACGGTACAACAAGACAGCTCACGGACGTCAGATATGTTCCAGATCTGAAGAAAAATCTGATATCCTTAGGAGTCCTTGATTCCAGCGGTTACAAGGTAACCATTGAAGGTGGAGTTCTGAAAGTTGTACGTGGAGCATTCTTGGCCATGAAGGGTACTCAGAAAGGAAATCTTTATTTCCTTGATGGACACATAGTAATCGGAAGTGTCTCAGCTTGCTCCAGTTCTAATGATGTTTCATCGGACACTTCCCGACTTTGGCACATGCGGCTCGGACATGTTGGAGAGAAAGCTCTTCAAACCTTGATCAAGCAAGGTTCTCTGAAAGGTGCTAAAACCGGGAAACTTGACTTCTGCGAGCACTGTATCTTAGGCAAGCAGACGAGAGTCAAGTTTGGAACAGCCATCCACCGCACAAAAGGAACATTGGATTATGTTCATACCGATGTTTGGGGACCATCTCAAAATGCTTCATTGGGAGGTAAACGTTGGTTTGTTACTTTTATTGATGATTTCTCTCGTTATGTTTGGGTTTATACCATGAAGCACAAAGATGAAGTGCTCGATACCTTTCTTATATGGAAGAAAATGATAGAAACCCAAACGGGAAGGAAGATTAAGAGGCTCAGATCTGATAATGGAGGAGAATACAAGTCAGACCCATTTCAGAAATTTTGTGAGAATGAAGGGATTGTCAGACATTTCAGAGTCCCAGGCACGCCACAACAAAACGGTGTTGCTGAACGCATGAATCGTACTTTGGTAGATAAAGTTCGCTGCATGTTATCTCATTCTGGACTGAGCAAGGCATTTTGGGCTGAAGCTTTGTCATATGCCTCTCATATCATCAATCGACTTCCTGCAACAACACTAGATGGCAAAACTCCTAAGGAGGTATGGTCTGGACACCCCGTTTCAGATTATGATTCTCTGCGCATTTTTGGATGCACTGCATATTTCCATGTGAAGGAATCCAAACTGGATCCTAGGTCCAAGAAAGCGATTTTCATGGGCTTTAGTGAAGGAGTTAAGGCTTTCCGACTATGGAACCCTGATACAAAGACAATTATCAAAAGTCGAGATGTAACTTTTGATGAATCTGTGATGTTAAAGCATACAGTTTCTGATAAAGAAATTCGCGATCCAGATTTGCCTCAGCAGGTGGAGTTAGATATTCCAGTAACTCCTAGCAAGTCAGCAGAGATATCCAACCATCCTGAAGAAGAGGAGGAAATCTCAGTTGAGGTGGAGGCTCCAGGACCAGACATCAGTCAAGAACCAGAATCAATTGCCACCAATCGACCACGAAGAGAAATCCGCAAACCTGCTCGGTACACTGACATGGTTGCATATGCATTTCCAGTCACCGGAGACGATATTCCATACACTTACAGAGATGCTATTCAGAGTATGGAAAGTGATAAGTGGAAAATGGCAATGAATGAGGAGATGACATCACTCCATCAGAATCAGACTTGGAAGTTGGTTCCACTTCCAAAAGGAAAGAAATCAATTGGCTGCAAATGGATTTTCGCTAAGAAGGAAGGCTCTCCTAGCACAGATGCTATTAGATACAAAGCCAGACTGGTAGCAAAAGGCTACGCTCAGAGGGAAGGAATTGACTACAATGAGGTATTCTCACATGTTGTTAAGCATTCGTCAATTCGAATATTATTGGCTTTGGTTGCACAGTTTGATCTCGAGTTAGCCCAACTCGATGTCAAAACTGCTTTTCTGCATGGTAATTTGGAAGAGGAGATATATATGTCTCAACCAGATGGATTCAAAGTACCAGGAAGGGAGAATTGGGCTTGCAAGTTGAGCAAGTCACTGTATGGCCTGAAGCAGTCACCGAGACAGTGGTACAAGCGATTTGACACCTTCATCCAAGGGCAGAAATATACCCGGAGTCAGTTTGATCATTGTGTCTACTATCGCAAACTTCAAGATGATACATTTATCTACTTGCTTTTATATGTAGATGATATGTTAATCGCATCTAAAAGCAAGGTGGAGATCAACAAGCTGAAGGCTCAATTGAGCTCAGAGTTTGAAATGAAGGATCTTGGAGAGGCCAGAAAAATTCTCGGGATGGAGATAACTCGAGACAGAGCCAAAGGCAAAATCTGTTTGACTCAGACTCAGTACTTGAAGAAAGTTCTTCAAACTTTTGACATCGGCAATGACACAAAACCTGTGAGCACACCATTGGCACCACATTTCAAGCTAAGTTCATCAATGTCACCAAATTCCGAGGATCAGAAGAAGCAAATGGAGAAGATTCCATATGCAAATGCTGTTGGTGCCTTGATGTATGCTATGGTGTGTACCAGACCTGACATTTCACATGCTGTAAGTATGGTAAGTCGTTACATGCACAACCACGGTAAAGGCCACTGGCAAGCAGTGAAGTGGATTCTACGGTATATTCATGGTACTGTGGATATTGGTTTAAAGTTCGAGAGAGATATGAAAAGTTGTAAGCATCTAGTCGGATATGTGGATTCAGACTATGCTGGAGATCTTGACAAGCGCAGATCTACTACTGGTTATGTTTTTACTATGGCAGGAGGACCAGTTAGTTGGAGATCAACACTACAGTCAACTGTTGCTTTGTCTACTACAGAGGCAGAGTACATGGCAGTAACTGAAGCTTTCAAGGAAGCAATCTGGCTTCATGGATTGACTAAAGACTTGGGAATTGTGCAGAAGAATGTTGAAGTTTTTTGCGACAGCCAGAGTGCCATTTGTTTGGCGAAGAACCAAGTTCATCACAGTCGAACGAAGCATATTGATGTTCGTTTTCATTTTGTTCGAGAAATAGTAGAAGAAGGGAGTATTCTTCTGCAAAAGATCAAGACTGCAGATATGCTTACAAAGGTGGTTACAGGGATCAAGTTCCAACATTGTTTGGACTTGATCAATATCTCACGAGCTCGTAGTGCCTAAGAGCACTAATGGAGGCAGCAACAGGTGGGGGAGATTGCAGGTGTGGAGGAGTCATGTTCCACATGTGGTGGAGGTGGAGATTTGTGGGACCACCCATGTGGCACACAAGTCAAAGCGTGTGGGAACCACCCACCGAAAGCGGGTGGGGCCCACCCGCGTGGCAGACAAACCGAAAGGGCGTGGGGCCCACCCACCGAAAGCGGGTGGGGCCCACCCGCGTGGCAGACAATCCGAAAAGGGTGTGGGGCCCATCCGCCGAAAAGCGCGTGGGGCCCACCCGCGTGGCAGACAAAAGCTTATTATTATAATATTAAATATATATTATATTTAATATTTATAATTACGTTTTTACCCCTAATTACACCTATAAATAGGACTCAACTTCAGTATTCAAAATTCATTCCTGAGAGTCAGAGAGTTCTATTCTGTAAGATCTACTTAAGAGATCTAATCTGTAAGTTTCACCTAAGGGTGTACTTTGTATTCTCTGATAATACAAGTTTGCTGTCTCCCGTGGACGTAGGCAATTTGCCGAACCACGTTAAATCTGTTGTCTTGTTTTTCCCTTTCATACTTTACCCCGATTCCGCACAACACTAATAAGTTCAACAAATCAAAGACCCAAAACTCCAAATTCTATCTCCTTGAAGGAACATCTGTTCAAGTTCCAATGATGACTAGCATCGATGACCAATTTATTAGCACTTTTGACGATTTCAAAGTCCTCAAACTCCCTTACAAATCAAATTATCAGAACCCACAATTTTCTATGTACATATTCCTTCCAAACGGGAGAAACGGGCTTTATGACCTGACAGACAAGGTGGCTACTGCTGCTGCTGATTCCAAGTTGTTGGAGCAGCTCCTATCCAAAAGGCGAGTGGACGTAGGAGAATTTAAGGTTCCTAAGTTTAAGATATCATTTGGGTTTGACGCTTCGGCGGTGCTGAAGGAGTTGGGACTAGTTTCGCCTTTCGACGGGCGAGCAGAGTTAACTGAGATGATTACTTGTAATAATTGATTACTAGCAAGTGAAAGGCTTTTTGTTTCGGGGGTTTATCACAAATGCTTTGTGGAAGTTGATGAAGAAGGAACTGAAGCTGCTGCTGCTTCTGCTCTTGTGGCTGTGCCTTTGTGCCTCATGGATGACATAGACTTCGTAGCTGATCACCCATTCTTGTTCATGATCAGGGATGGTGTAAGTGGGGCTGTGTTGTTCATGGGATATGTTTTGAATCCTCTTTTGATCAGCGATGTTTAGATTCTAATTTCTGCTAAAATCATGTACGTACAGTCATACCATAGAGTTGTGTGCTAAAAATAAGTGCTCAAATTGTGTTGAGTTACACTATGCATTAGAGTGTAAGGAGGTTGCTGTTGCATGCATTTGCCTTGTAATAATAGTTTCATATCTTTGAGCATTTCATAAGAATACTTTTTTCTTTTTTTGTGCTAAAACTTCATTGTGATTTTTATTTTTTGAGAATACTAATTTGCAGTGAAAGTCAAGGAGTCAGCTGGCATTTTTTAAAATGTTATTTCAACTCAAAGAGCTTGTTTGTTAGTGCAACAAAAACATTTTTTTTCACTTTTTATAAGCAAAGCTTTAGTTTGACCCATTTATTTGCTATTGCTAACTATCAATAATCGCAGATCTATCACAATTTAGAGAAGTTGATCAAGGGCTCTATTTTTTATGTTGCAATCTTCACACAGGGTTGACTTTCTTATTTCTCTCTAACTTGATTTCTTTGGAAAATATGCTATGAGTCTGTTTGGTATAGTTTTTATCCGAGAGCACTTTTCACAAAAACAAGTCAATCAATTTCTTCATATGGCAAAAAAATTTACTATTCAATTAGAATATGGTCAAAAGTAGGTATTACTAAACAATTTAAAAACTACTTTTGATCTAAAATAATTTACAACTGTTCAACCAAACGAGAGCATTTTAAATCCAAAAAGTGCAACTATAAATGTAATTACATCGTTGTATTCATTTGGGGCACGTTTAGGGTGTGGAATAGGATTATTTTTAACTCTATTCACACCGGAATTATTCTATCCCTACTCTTTTTTTTTTCTTCTTTTATTAAAAAAACAAAAAATAAAAATTGTCATTTGCTGGTTTTTTGTTGGTCTAATATAATTTAAAAAAAAATTAAGTTTAAAAAAATATTTAATTATTTTTTATTTCAATCCTAAACGTGTCAAACATAAGATATTTTATTTTTAGTCTTATCCTATGTTACACCAAACACAAGATACTCTAATTTTAATCCTATCCAATCTAATCCAATCTCATCCCATAAAAAAATCCTATCCTATCTTGCGTACCAAATGAACCCTTGATGTATGTAATAATAAATTCAATGAGCAGGAAGGTTTACTTACACGGCGTAATTGCACTTTTTTTTTAGTTGAAATATCATCTTCTATTCTTTTCTTATGTCCAATGAACACAATAACATAAACATGAAGTTAAAAGGCCAATAATAAGTGTACATGATTTTAACACATAGTTTTAGCATGCGCCCTTGTGATGTTCCTAAATCATGTATTGATGTGAAATTCGAGGACATCTAATGTATACAATGAACTGTGTATTGAAAATAGATGCCAAAAATGTGTGTTTGAATAACACTCCTCAAAGTTAAACGTGTAATTGCCCTTGATTCACCCACTTCTTTCCTGGCCTTCATTGTATTGACTTTGATTTCTTTATGTTGCCACCCTCACAAAAGAGTTGACTTAAGAAGCTTCCCTCGTTTACTTGATTTCTTTATATAGCAATGCTCGCCAATGAATCTCTCAACAACAGTTTGAGATGGAATTCGGGCAGTCTATGAGTGCTCAAATGGCTTCATGCCTTCAACTCGGTAAGCTGGCCTGGTTAAACGAAGCCGATGGCTCGAATTTCGTGTTCTCACCCTTTTCAATCTATGTCGCCCTGTGTTTACTAGCTCCCGGATCTGGTGGGACAACCTTACAGGAGCTGTTGACGTTTCTCAAGTCAGAAAGTCTGGCCCATCTCAACTCCACAGCTTCTCAGCTCGTTGACTCGCTGAAACGAGACACCATCTATGGAGGATTCCAGTTATCTTTCGTCAATGGAGTTTGGCTTGAGAAGTCTTTTTCTCTGAAGCATTCCTTCAAACATATCGTTAACTCCATCTACAAAGCCGAAGCCGAGGCTGTGGATTTCGTCACCCAGGTAATTAAGTTACGATGTTAATAAAACACACGTATTTGACCAATCAAAACGCTAACAAAATCCTAATTAAAACTCAAACTCTTGATACATAATCCTAAATCTAGATTATCTTATCTTGAATATTGACTTTCATGTTGAAACTGATAAATCTTTTCATGCTTCCATGAAGCCCAATGAAGAAAGGGAGAAGATAAATGGTTGGGTAGAGACGGAAACAAATGGGCTTGTGAAAAATCTCCTTCCTGATGGGTCTATTGACTGCTCGACGGTACTGGTGCTTGCAAATGCACTTTACTTCAAAGGAGCATGGGCCAACGAGTTCCCCGAATTCATGACAAAGAATTCCAAATTCCATCTCCTAGATGGAACCTCTGTTCATGTTCCAATGATGTCTAACATCGAAGATCAATTAATTAGCACTTTTGACGATTTTAAAGTCCTTCAACTCCCTTACAAATCAAAGCAACAGCAGCGTTATTATTATCAGAATCCGCGATTTTCTATGTACATCTTCCTTCCTAACAGAAGAAATGGGCTTCATGATCTGATAGATAAGGTTGGTGCTAATTCGAGGTTCATCGAGCAACACTTGCCAACGAATCGAGTCTCTGTGGGAGATTTCATGGTGCCTAAGTTCAAGATATCTTTTGGGTTCGAAGCTTCAACAGTGCTCAAGGAGTTGGGTGTAGTAACGGCTTTTGATCATAACGCAGAGTTCCCCGAGATGATTACGGACTCAGTAGTAAGCGGAGGTCTTTATGTTTCAGGAGCTTACCACAAATGCTCTGTTGAAGTTAATGAAGGAGGAACTGTGGCTGCTGCTGCTTCTGCTGTTGCAATACAACAGCAGTGCTGCATAACATCCACAAACTTTGTAGCTGATCACCCCTTCATGTTTATTATCAGGGATAATGTAACTGGGGCTGTGTTGTTCATGGGTTATGTTCTTAATCCACATTTGGTTAGCGATTAGTTTGTAAGCCGGGTGGGTAAGACTATCGGAGTATTACTATTACATAATAATTTAAGGCAGTGTGGCTGGAATATATAAATGATCAATAAATTGTCTTGCTTTCTATTAACTATTCACCAAAGTTATATATATATATATCTTTTGAGAAATGCTACCCAAAAATTAAATTTAAAATTATATCCATGTTGATGGGTTGTATAATGATTGGTAGGTTTTTTTTTTTTTTACTCTCTTATGATGTTATGATATTGTGTATTGTAACATTAGCTTTGTTGGAAAAAACGATGGTTGTAAAGAAATAAATTCTACAATCCCAGGACAATTTCCCAAACTAAAAATACAACAAAGATAACACTAAAGATTTTAGCGTGGAAAACCCTCCAAAGATGAGGTAAAAAATCACGGGACCCGTAGGCCGCTTAGAAACTTCCACTATAATCAAATGGGATTACAAACTTTACCTTTCGGTGGATCTCTCACAAATATACACTAATTATGTATCTTCAATTTGTGGATAACACTTCACAAATTGGCTCACACTTTTTCTTCTCAAAGAAACTCTCTTTGAGGCTCTCTAGATCTCTAGAATTAGATCTCTCTGATCTATCGAATGAATTTTCAAGTTGAAGTTAAGGCTCTATTTATAGAGCTTAACAGGGGTAATTTCGTAATTAAAAAATATATATAATATTTATATTTTATAAACCATTCAGCAAAGATGGCTTGAATGGCCGCCCATGTTTGCCGCCCACGTTTGCTAGCCGTCACTGTTGACAATTCTGAATATTCAACCGTCTTCTTTGAAGCCGCCGAGGTGGGCCAACAAATCTCCCCCTCCACCTCATGTGTAACAGGGCTCCTCCACACCTCCAATCTCTCGACAGATAGCAAGCTTTTCTCTGGTAAGGGACTTCGTCATCATATCTGCCCCGTTGTCATTAGTGTGGATTTTCTCTACTTGCAGCAGTTTATTTTCCAGCACATCACAAATCCAATGATATCTCACGTCGATGTGCTTGGACCTTGAGTGGAAGGTTGAGTTCTTGCTGAGGTGAATTGCACTCTGACTGTCGCAATAAAGAACATAATTTTCTTGGTTCTGATGCAATTCATGTAAGAACTTTTTCATCCACAAGATCTCCTTACAACCTTCAGTGATTGCTATGTACTCTGCTTCTGTGGTACTTAAAGCAATACACTTCTGTAATCGTGATTGCCATGAGACAGCTCCCCCTGCAAATGTTATTAGGTACCCGGATATCGACTTTCTCGTATCCACATCGCCAGCCATATCTGAATCTGTAAATCCTTCTAATACAAATTATTATTACCAAAACATAAACAATGACTAGAAGTACCTCTAAGATACCTGAGTATCCATTTGACTGCTGTCCAATGTTCCTTTCCAGGATTTGATAGAAATCGGCTCACAACACCAACAGCATGAGCAATGTCTGGTCTGGTGCATACCATAGCGTACATTAGACTGCCAACTACCGATGCATAAGGTACCTTGCTTATCTCTGATTTCTCTTCTTCGCTTGAAGGACACTGGCTCGAATTAAGCTTGAAGTGGCTTGCCAGTGGAGAACTAACAGGTTTAGCTTTGCTCATGTTGAACCGCTCTAAAACTTTCTCAATATACTTTTCTTGAGATAGCCAAAGTCTCTTGTTCTTCCTGTCACGAACAATCTTCATGCCAAGGATTTGCTTTGCGGGTCCTAAGTCTTTCATGGCAAAGGACTTGCTCAACTCTTTCTTCAACGTGTTAATCTTGCCCATATCTTGGCCTACAATTAACATATCATCAACATAAAGCAAAAGAATAATAAAATCACCATCAGAGAATTTCTTGATGAAGACGCAGTGATCAGCTGTCGTTCGGTTGTACTTCGTTTGCTCCATGAATGAGTCAAACTTTTTATACCACTGCCTCGGTGCCTGTTTCAAACCATACAGACTTTTCTTTAGCCTGCATACCAGTTTCTCTTTTCTTTTGGCTTGGAAACCTTCAGGCTGCTCCATATAGATTTCCTCGTCAAGATCACCGTGTAAGAATGCGGTTTTTACATCAAGTTGTTCAACCTCCAGATTAAGACTAGCTGCCAAGCCAAGAACAACTCGGATTGAAGACATTTTTACCACTGGTGAGAAGATTTCATCGAAGTCAACGCCTTTCTTCTGTCCGAATCCTTTCACAACCAATCTTGCTTTGTATCGAGGTTGCGAGCTACCTTCTTCGCTTTTGATCCTGTACACCCACTTGTTCTTGAGTTCTTTCTTTCCCTGTGGTAATTTCACCAAGTCAAATGTGTGGTTCTCATGCAGAGATTTCATTTCTTCCTGCATGGCTTTCATCCACTCAGTCTTATGCTCATCAGTGATAGCTTCGGTATAGCTCTCTGGTTTTCCCCCGTCAGTGAGCATCACATAGTCGCTAGGAGGATATCTTTGACTTGGTTGTCGCTCTCTGGTGGATCTCCTTAGTTGTGCTTCTGGTTGGACTTGTTCAGGAACTTGTTCTGGTTCTGAACTTTGAGCTGGTGGAACATTATCATCAGTATCTGGTGCAGCTTCCTTGTCATCTGAATTTGTTGATGGAGAGACTGGTTCCAGATTCACTGGAAGTTCTTCTGATTGTGGCTTCTCAGGTTTCTGAAAATCCTCGATCGTCTGATCTTCAAGAAACACCACGTCTCTGCTTCTGACAATCCTTTTATTGACAGGATCCCAAAGTCTGTAGCCGAATTCTTCATGGGAATATCCCACAAAGATACACTACTTCGCTTTTCCATCCAGCTTGGACCTCTCGTCTCTAGGGATGTGAACAAATGCTCTGCAGCCGAATACTTTCAAGTGTTTGTAAGAAACGTCTTTCCTCGTCCAAACTTTTTCTGGTACGTCGTAGTTCAGTGGAACTGATGGAGAAAGGTTGATTAAATCGACCGCTGTCCTCATTGCCTCCCCCCAATAGGAGTTTGACAGTTTTGCATTTGAGAGCATACATCTGACTCTTTCACAGATGGTTCTGTTCATCCTCTCTGCGACACCGTTGTGTTGAGGTGTCTTTGGTACTGATTTTTCCAGCCTGATGCCGAAACTTCTGCAGTAATCCTCGAATGATCCGCGATACTCACCGCCATTGTCTGATCGTACACACTTCAAACGTCTGCCAGTTTCTCTCTCAACTTTTACATGAAATTGCTTGAAAACTTCCTGCATTTGATATTTAGTTTTCAAAGCAAAGGCCCACACTTTTCTAGAGTGATCATCAATAAAAGTCACAAAATAATGAGCACCTCCTAGTGTTTTACAACTCATTGTACAGACATCTGTGTGTATTAAATCTAGAATATTTGCCTTTCTAGATGGTGGGGAACTACGAAATGCAACTCTGTGTTGTTTACCCATAATACAATCAACACAAGTACGTAAAGATGTACCTGTCATTCCTGGCAAGTGCTCCTTCTTGGAAAGAATTCTGAGACCCTTTTCACTCATGTGGCCGAGCCGCTTAGGCCATAACTCGGTGGAAACTTCTTTCCTGATGGTATTTACTTCTTCTTTACACAACTTGACTTCTGTGTGGTAGAGTGATGCATCTTTCTTGCCTCTGGCTACTACCAAGTTTCCTTTGGTGAGCTTCCATTTTCCTTCACCAAAGTTATTATTGTAGCCATCGTCATCAAGCATTCCGGTGGAGATCAAATTGAGGCGGATATCTGGAACATGCCTCACATCTTTCAAGAGTAACCTGTATCCAAGGTTAGTTTCTAAATAAATATTACCGATGCCGATAATTTTGGATGCATCATCATTTTCCATCCTCACTCGTCCGAAATCACCTTGCGTGTAGGCTGAGAAGAAATCTTGTCGTGAGGTGACATGGTAGGACGCACCTGAGTCAACTACCCATGTAGAGTCTTGACTTGCAAGGTTGACATAATCAGCATCTCGAACAATGACGACTACTTCAGTGAGAGTTGCGGTGTCATTTGTTCGGGTTTCTGCTTCTGGATTTCTGGATCGTTCCGCCTTTAACTTTCGACATTCTCGAATGAAGTGCCCGAGCTTGCCGCAGTGATGACACTTCTTGTCATGCCACGATTTGGACTTCGAGCGTCCTCTTTGCTGACTTTGGTTACGAGGATATCTGCTTTTACTCCTTCCGTGCCATTCTTGCTTGCCTTGTTTTTCCATGACAAGTGCTTCAGTTTCAGGAGTATAACCATTGTCTTTTCGTCGAGACTCTTCGTTCAACATTCTGTCTTTTACCATTTCCATGGTAAGCTTGCCGCCAGGAGCTGAGTTACTAACTGACACAACTAGAGTGTCCCAACTTTTTGGTAGAGAACTCGTCAACAATAACGCTTGTAGCTCGTCATCCACGATCATCATCATAGAGTTGAGTTGATCTACAATGCCTTGGAACTCACTCATGTGTTCCGATACGCTGCTTCCATCTTTATACTTCAAAATGACTAATCGTCGTATCAGATTAGCTTTATTCTGTACGGTTGTCCTCGCATACATTGTCTCCAACTTTTGCCAAAGAACGTAAGCATCGTGCTCATTAGCAAAATTTTGGAAAATGCTCTTGTCGATCCATTGTCTGATTTGAGCAGCACACTTTCGGTTCAGCACGACCCAATCAGTGTCTGTGCTGGTTGTTTTTGATGTCTTATCATCTGTTGAAGTTGTAGTCACAACTTCCTCCTTCGGCATTATAATCGGCTTCCACAGATCTGTAATGTATAAAAGATCCTCCATCTTCGGCATCCAAATTGCATAATTAAATGCATTCAACCTGATCATATTGCCTGTGTACATATTGCTTGTGCTTTCCTCCATTTGAGTCGTCAGTCAACAGGTTTCGCGGAGCTTGACACTTTTCCGACGATGAATAGTACTATGTAAATAGTACTCAATGAATAATACCCCTTGTGAATAGTACTATATGAATAGTACCCTTGTGAATAGTGTTCCGTGAATAGTATTATATGAATAGTATTACTATTCTAAATAGTAACGTATACGTGAATAGTAATATATGTATGAACCGTACCTTTGCTGAAAACGACCCAGGCTCTGATACCACTTTGTTGGGAAAAGCGATGATATTGTGTATTGTAACATTAGCTTTGTTGGAAAAAACGATGGTTGTAAAGAAATAAATTCTACAATCCCAGGACAATTTCCCAAACTAAAAATACAACAAAGATAACACTAAAGATTTTAGCGTGGAAAACCCTCCAAAGATGAGGTAAAAAATCACGGGACCCGTAGGCCGCTTAGAAACTTCCACTATAATCAAATGGGATTACAAACTTTACCTTTCGGTGGATCTCTCACAAATATACACTAATTATGTATCTTCAATTTGTGGATAACACTTCACAAATTGGCTCACACTTTTTCTTCTCAAAGAAACTCTCTTTGAAGCTCTCTAGATCTCTAGAATTAGATCTCTATGATCTATCGAATGAATTTTCAAGTTGAAGTTAAGGCTCTATTTATAGAGCTTAACAGGGGTAATTTCGTAATTATAAAATATATATAATATTTATATTTTATAAACTATTCAGCAAAGATGGCTTGAATGGCCGCCCATGTTTGCCGCCCACGTTTGCTAGCCGTCACTGTTGACAATTCTGAATATTCAACCGTCTTCTTTGAAGCCGCCGAGGTGGACCAACAAGCTTAGATATATTTTTTGATATATATCTTGAGTCGTTTTAACACTTGTAATTTAAGTTTTTAAATATAAAAAAATGGCAACTTGATTTTGAAACCCTAAATTGGTATTACTTTTAAAATCACACAAATAATGCTTGCACCAAATAAGTACTTTCAGAAAGCATAACAAATGCACAATCTTTCCTTAAAATAAAAAATAAAAAAAACCATACAAATGCACACCTTAATTAATGTTATCATCACCTTTTTCTTTTTCTTCAAATATTTGCTTAACTATTGAGAGGCAGGCATGGAGTGACCAAAACCTCTAACGAGGTCGCTTTGATATTAGTGAGCCCAACGCTTTTGGTCATATCCACAGGTGCACCACGGGGTGTTGTGAGCTGGAACTCATGAAGCAAATGAGCCGGAATTAGGGAAATCACTTGAAGAGTAAATGGAATATCAGGGCACGACCGTCTTCCCGACCCAAATGGGGTCAACTCGAAATGCTGAGCCCACAATTCTGTGCCTTTGTGGGTCACAAGAAATCTTTCCGGTCGAAATTTCAAAGGGTCGGGCCACGTAGAGGGGTCACATTGAATCTTCCACAGGTTCACTATAAGCCGCGTGCCTGCGGGTACATGGTAGCCTGCTACTACAGTGTCTTCTATGAACTCTCGTGAGCCTAATAATGGGCCTGCTGGGTAGTCGCAGGACTTCTTTGATTATGGCTTGCAAGTATACAAGGTTCTTAATGTCCTATTCTTCCACGTGTCTGTCTTTACCGACTTGGGCATCTAATTCATCTCGGGCCTTCAACAACACGTGTCTATTGTTTAGTAGCAAGGAAATGGCCCAAGTGAGAGTCACCGTTGTAGTGTCACTTGCTGCCATGAGTATCGTCTGTCACAACCAAAATCCCCCATTTGTTAGTGAATTAGTAACTTTTAAAGTGACTGCATCACATTAATTAATCTCTTAAAATGATGTCTATGCTATACAAGCGTTTCTTTTTTAAATAAATTAAGTGATTGTCATGTTATGCATGTTACAAGTCAGGTTAAAAGCTACTATATATATATATATATAAATTTTTTTAAAAATTTTTAATTTAGAAATAAAAAGAAGTGTTCCTGTTATTGTACCTGTTTTTTTTTTTTAAGTGAATTATGTGACTCTTATGTGATATAAATTATGTTATGAGTGAGATTGAGTTATTGTAGCATTAAAGGATTAATGCTTACCAAGCAAGTAGACTTGTTAATTGTATCAGCATCTCTATCGGTGACACTAGAATCCTTGAGTGCTAATAGCATCACATCCATGAAGTCATCATCTTGCTCCCCTTTCGTCGCACCACCCAACTTCTTTCCTATTTTTATGTTCCTCTTGCCACCCTTGAAGAAGCGAATCCAATTCTCTTGCTATTTTCTTCATCTCTCTTTGATAGCCTTGAAGATCAAACCAAGTTAGAAACGACAACGCATCTTCTACCATAAACACACTCACAAGCCTTAAAAAACTCCCTTAACGCTTTCTGGCACCGCCGCGCTTCCTCTTGCTCACCATCCACGATGTTCTACCCCAAAACATCGCTTCCCAGCCACCAACCTCACCGCTATGTTCATTGTCAAGTCCGCAAACCACCACTTCATTTCGACCATACATGGAGTTCAAAATAGATTATTGTATGAAAGGACACATTAATGAGGGTTTTCTGCATAGCATACAATAGGCGTGCCCAAGATATTAAAGAATGCCACATTTTTTTCAAGAAGGTACTGTATGATGTGGAAGCATGTTTTGAAAGCTTATGTCCATGTCATAAAAGAAAAATGTTTAAGCAAAAATTAATTGATGATTGACTATTGATAAAAACAAAAACACTATATATCATCCATATGTCAAATATGTGAAATAAAGCACGAGGATTGCCTTAGGAATACACCCAGATTCATTCTTATCGTTATCCAAATTAACCAGTCCGAATGAAGTTAAATCATGTTGAATTACTTCAATTCAAAAGTAATTGGATATATACCAAATATTCTAATTACAAGTTAAGTTTGACAAAAAAAAAAAAATGAGTTGCAAGTGATTATGACGTATGCCTGGCCTACTAGTTGAATTTTGTACCACCAGCTCCTTTAGACATTTTATGTTCATGTCTTATCATATATGTTTTACGTTCGGAATAAGCTAAATTATAAAATTGACAATCAAAATTTATATTAATTTTTTATTGAATGGGATATTAAAGATAAATATTATTTACTTATAATAACTTGAAGAATATAATTACACGCGTCATTCTTATCGTTATCCAAATTAACCAGTCCGAATGAAGTTAATCATGTTGAATTAATTCAATTCAAAAGTAATTGGATATATACCAAATATTCTAACTAGCTAAGTTTGACAAAAAAAAAAGAGAGTTGCACGTGATTATGACGTATGCCTGGCCTACTAGTTGAATTTTTACCACCAGCTCCTTCAGACATTTTATTTTGCGGAATAAGCTAAATTTTAAAATTGACAATCAAAATTTATATCAAAATTTATTTACTTATAATAACTTGGAGAATATAATTACCGCAATTACAATTTCATATATATATATATATATATATGTTAAGAGTACCACAATAGAGTACTTAAGAGAGGCATACAGAATTAGACGTTCACCTACGATAACGATAACAACCGATGTGAAGTAAGCTAGACGACGTTGGACATGCCAAAGGCAACTAACTACATGACTAACAACTAAATTATTTATCATATGGATTGGAGTATGTAAAATATATGTATCGAATGTATATGAAGATTTAGTTGCAAAAAATACATATATCTAATAAATGTAAAGGTGTAATTGTAGACATAATTATACTTTTTATAGGTAGAGTAGTATTTTCGATGATTAAATATTGTTATCGTTAAAAATTACATCACTCAAAAGTTATAGCTGATCTAGGTAAAAGCCTAACACTATAGATCATGCTATCATTGACACTCCTCTCATATGGGTTAGAATTAGAAATAATATATATTATATTCTGTTAGAGTTGTGTCTAATTAATTAGGAATTAAGAATTTGAGTCGTGTCAAATTAGAAGGTTGAGTTTGTTACTTATTGGACCTGTTATGAATTAGATTTTTGGTATCTATAAATATACCACATAGGTTGTAACATAAAAGTTGAAGAGAAATAAAGGATTCTCCACCATTTATTTATTTGATATGACAATATGTAACCTTATTATGTGTGTGGAGAGATAGAAGAGAAAGAAGAAGAAACAGTTAAAAGTATTGTAACTAAATAACAAACAACGACGCATATCAAGCTTTCGTTAACAATAGTAACATAATCTTTCTCTTCTTCGTCTTCTTAATCCTCAAATTATTGGAAAGCAAGGTGCTAAAGGGGTTGCTTTGATATTAGTGATCCCAGTGCTTTTGGTCATGTCCACTAGTGCACCACTAGGTGTAGTGATCTTGAACCCATGAAGCAAACGAGCTAGCACCAAGGGAATCACTTGAAGTGCGAACGAGATACCTGGGCACAACCTTCTTCCTGACTCGAAAGGGGTCAATTCAAAATTTTGACCCCACACATATATGCCTTTGTGGGTCGTGAGAAATCTCTCGGGTCGAAATTCTAATGGGTCAGGCCAGATGGAGGGGTCACGGTGAATTTTTCATAGGTTTACTATAAGTCGCGTGCCAGCGGGTACATTGTAGCCTGCCACCACAGTGTCATCCATAGACTCTCATGGGCCCAAGAGTGGAACAGCTGGATAAAGCCTTAGTACTTCTTTGATGATGGCTTGTAGGTAAACAAGGTTCTTGATGCCCGATTCTTCCACTTATCTATCTTTGCCAACTTGGGCATCTAATTCTTCGTGGGCTTTCTTCAACACGTGTCTATTGTTCAGTAGCAAGGAAGGGGCCCATGTGAGAGTAATCGCGGTAGTATCACTCGCCCCTAGAATTATGTTATGCCAAAACCAGGATCACAACACTTGACGATAGATAAAATTCATCAATTTATGTGTATTAAAACTTTATTAAATAAATATATAAAAAGAGTGCTAAAATAATCCAAGATATGTATTTAAATTTATACCGAAGCTGATGTGACAATACACCAAATCATCACATAATCAGGAAAAAAAAGGAAAAGGAAACACCTAGGGATGTCAACGGTTTGGTTTGATGCTCAAACATAACCCAAACCAAACATAATCAGATTCGATTCAGTTTAGGTTGATTGATTTAGTTCAAATTACCAGCTTGAACCAAATATAATCGGTTTGATTTGGTTTGGGTTGATCGATTTGAAATTTTAAATCCACATACATTAAATAAATCAAAATAGTTAATTATGGAATAATATATATGAAGTAATCTTAAATTTTCTAATGTATATTCAATAAATTTTAAAAAAAATCTTTACTATATAAGATAATTATATAATTTTTAGGACAATGTTTATATCATAAAAAAATATTAGACATTAAAAAATAAATGACAACACTTTTTCTTTTACAATTGGTTTCGTTCAGTTTAGCTCGGTTTTCAAAACTTCAAACCATAACCCGAACCAAACTTATCGGGTTATACTTTTTCCAAACCTAACCCAAACTAAACTTATTTAAAAGCCAAACCAAACTAAACTAAACACCCCGGTTCGGTTTGGTTTAACGATTTGAGTCAATCCATTGACACCCCTAAAAACACCATCCACTCACTATATATATACCATATCAACGCGAATATAGTTTTGTGAATAGTTTTTGGATCGTAAAAGCATTTCTCAAGATATAATAGAGAATTTGTCACATTCCGATTTTCAAAACTTAAATTTAAAGTAATAAGAATAAATATTTGCTCTTATCACGAAAATAGCAAAAGAAAATCGAGGCGTGAATTGTATCTATCTACCTTAGTCCCAAAATCTTTACACAGGTAAAAAATAAATTTAATAATATCATTTATATTCAAAATAAGGTTACAAGTTAAGATAGAAGAATACTCTTTCAATTTCTATACCACGAATTATAGATTCTCATCACCGAAATTGAATATTGAGTTATGACGGTAGTTGCCCTTGTCCATCTATTATGGACACAACATTTTAAATTTATTCGTCAAGTAGAATTAACAAGTTCAAGTCCAAGTCATAAACATATAAAATAACCCATGAAATCTTCAACGACCACTATAATGTTCCAAAAACATTGATTTCTTATACAACCCATTTAATTGATATAATCAATTATTAAATAATTACTCAGTTCTATTACCATAAAGCTACTCAAGCCACTAACCCACCCCTACTACTGTGAGACATGTCAAACCATTCACAACATTTTATCATGATATATACACAAGAACATTACAAACAAGTTTCACACATTAATCGTTACAACATTTGATTGTTTGAGTTGAGAATTCCATCACGTTCCAAATCACGTACCTTTAGGAATCAAACCCCGGGTGACACTACACAAAATAAAAATTTAGTTGGTGATATTCATAATGAATAACTTCCCCCATAAGAATCATTGGCGATATTCATCAGAATAACTGCCCCATATGTGTTGTTCTTATCTTAATCATGTTCTTTAATGAAGTTACAGTATCATACATGCAATATAAGTACGATACATAACTTGTATTCACATGCATCTAACATCAATTCGGGACAACAAATCATACACGTACACTATCATCATGGCCAACAATCACAATATGTATAATCATGTAAGATAAACATGCACGAGCAATCTAATAATACTATAAATATAATTAATTTAATGTTTCTATCTTCATATCGAAATAAAACATTGTAAAGGTATAAAATCTTTCCCACCTGTTACGCACAGTTCGTTGTTGTCAAAATTCTTGGTGCGTAACGTACGTCCTCAACCTATACATATATATTACATTTAAATTAGTCACACGTACCTACCCAAATATATATATTACTCATATAAGTAAGATATATGTATATACATGTGTATATAACTGTTATAATATATATATTTATAATAATTTGTATATATATGTGTGTTGGGTAACAATAAGATGTATGTATATATATACTGCTATAATATATATATATAATCTGTATAACAAAGAAGTGGTTGGCGGTGGTGGGTTTTATTATATATATATATTTCATGTGATATATGCATGTTGGTGGTGTGTGATGGTAGTTGATACCACACTATCATGCATATGTTGGTCATAGTCACAACAGTTGTTGTTGTCTCCCTTAATGCCGTAAAAATATGAAAGAAGAGAAATAATCTGAAAAACAGGGGCGGTGAGGTGAGGAACCACACATGGCAGCAACCCATGTCCATGAGAATGCTGAGAAGAACATGTGGTATATCACTACACCAACGCTGTCAGTACAACATTCGATCAAAACACGAGAAAGAGATGCGACAAGTAGAGGAGGAAAGAAAAGGAAGTGTAAAACTTACTTTTGTAGTTGCAGGATTTCCAGTTGCAAGGGCTACGAATCTCCAAAGAGGAAGAATGAGCTTAGGTGGAATAATATATGAGGAGAAAAAGTGGCGTTGGATTGCATATGAAGGTTTTATATGCTTAGGGTTTTATGAATGTCTTTGGTGTATATTAGTAATAGCTTAAAAGAAGGCAAATTAAAAATATATGGAAAAGATTTGAGTTGCTTTTACGGGGTTGTTTAAGAAAACATGTCAATCTTTAAATTAAAGCCATGATTAGCGTGAAGAAAGGAGCGACAGATTAATAAAAGAATTCATGCAAGTATATATATATATATATATATATATATATATTTAAGTTGTTGTTTGTGAATATCACGAATTGAATTGCATATGGAATTGAAAGAATTATATATAATAAGAATAATATTCATCCCATAATATAGGCGAAGCTTTAATAAAAGAAAGTATCTTTTATATGATAAGAATAATCATCCCGTTATGGCAAAAATAATCGTGTCATAATGTGGGTGAAGCTTCAATAAAAGAATGTATCTTAATATATTATAATGGTTGTCCATGTAATTGTAATAGTATCCAAATCGGGAAGGAAATTGAAAGTAATATAACGAAAGAAGTGGAAATATAAGGAGAGATTTAATTGGGATTGGTATGCCACATTAGGTATTTAGACATTATGAGAGAGACGTGAATGTTAGCAAAAGACAAAGGAAGTAAAAGAAATATTAACAAAAAAATAGTGAAAGGAAAGAGAGATTAACATAAAATAATGAAAGGAAAGAATGGTGACGTGCTCATGCATGCAACCCATGTATATGCCAGACATGCGTGCACGTGTATGTATATCCCCTCTCCCACTTTGACTCTGAAATTGGTGACTAAGTTCCTAAAGGATTTTGACGTCCTAAACTCTTTCGTGAAGTTCGAAACGTACGAGTCCATCTCAATTAAATGTATAGAATTACAAAAATACCCTAAGTTTAAAATTACGTAACTACCCTTAAAATTTTTGGAGTATTACAAAATTCTTGTCAAATAAAGAGAAATTGGAAGTATGATCTTACAAGGACTGTATTTTTTTAAGTTTTAGGGCTTAAGGTGGAAAACTACAAATGAGGGTAAAATAATTAATAACTTATTTAAAGCTAAGAGTGAAAAACGCAAAATAGAGAATTCATTAGTGTCAGAACATATAAAGATTGGATACGAAAAAAGCAGCAAAGTTTTTAAATCTAACATGTTACCTGTAAAAGCCTCACATTTCTATGCCTTGTTTGGGGGGTTGCGACAAACATAAGTGTTAAAATTATGCACTCTAATTATTTTTGTTATATATATATATGAGTAAAAAAAAAACTAGCCACTTATTTATGAGTAAAAAAAAAATTCTTATTTATCTAAAAGATATTTATTGAGAAAGAAAAGCATTAAGAGAAAAAAGTCTAGAGTTGTTGGGTGCCGTGGTGTTTGCACTCAGAGTCTTTGTTCCACATCTCTTTTTAAAATGTTACAATAATACGTGGCCACGAAGTTTGTTTTCTTGGCTTGAAAATCATTCTCCAATAATTTTTGCTGTTTTTATATATAAAATAAATTAAAGTAAGATATTTTTGTAGAAATAAATGTAATCACGCAATCCCATTAATACCATAGGGATCCTTATTTTTATTTTTAATTAATTTTCCAGAATTAAAAGTCAATATATATAATCAATCACATACTTAAATCTCATTTAATTAATCAACTTGTTTGTAACAGTAATCCTTAGTTACCTTCATATTTTTAAAGTATATAATAAATAATTTAATAATATTTCTTGTATTTAAAGTTTTATTTTTTATAATTAGATTAATATTTTTTTATAATTATATATTTACGATATATAGAAGGCCTAATTGGTAGTTAACTGTACTTTTGCTTGGACTGCATCGTTGATGTTATAATCAATTAATTAATACACCTCAAATTCTTTAATTCAAGACCTTTTTAAGGAGTAAAATATTTGAAGAGTACTTTGTTTATAGCGAAAGAAATACATAAGCTTCGATCTTTTTGTATTTTTTTTTATGTGGAATAATCTGAAAAATCTTCAAATCACAAATTATTTTTTATGTTTTCTATATACGGTTGTTTAAACATAAAATAAAACTTTTTTTAACCCATATTTTTATGGAGTACTCCCATAAAACTCTTAACATTCAACATAATATTCTTCTTCCTTTTCGTAATCCTCAAATATATAGCTGGAGACGGAGACATGGGCTGATGAAAACCTCAACTGGTGTCGCTTTAATATTAGTGAGCCCTGCACTTTCGGTCATATCAACAGCTGCATCACCCGGTGTTGTGAGCTCGAACTCATGAAGTAACCGAGCCAACGTTAGGGGGACCACTTGAAGAACGAACGCAATACCTGGGCACACTCGTCTTCCTGATCCGAACGGGGTCAGTTCGAAATGCTGACCCCAAACGTCTACATCTTTGTGAGTTGTGAGAAATCTCTCGGGTAGAAATTCTAGAGGGTCGGACCATACGGATGGGTCACGTTGAATTTTCCAAATGTTCATTATAACCCGTGTTCCCTTGGAAACATGGTAGCCAGCCACTACAATGTCTTCTATGGACTCACGTGCGGCTGATAGTGGGGCAGGTGGGTAGAGTCTTAGAACTTCTTTGATTATTGCTTGTAGGTATACAAGGTTCTTGATGTCTGATTCTTCCACGTGTCTGTCTTTGCCGACTTGAGCATCTAATTCTTCCTTGGCCTTTTTCAACACGTGTCTATTATTTAATAGCAAGGAAAGGGCCCAAGTTAGAGTGACCGTGGTGGTATCACTCCCTCCTAAAATTACATTCTGTGAAAAATAAAAATAAAAAAATAAACAAGATCCTTAATGAAATGATTACAATGGGAATATAATTTAAAAAAAATATAATTATATGTATAATTACATGCACTTACATTTTTATTATATATCTTTTAATGTGTAAAATATGGTATTCAATAAACACGAAGGTGTAATTATATTTAATTAGTTAGAATATTAGTTTAAGAAAATTAAGGTTATTGAATATATATGTATCATATATCTTAATATATGTAATGCATAATTTAATGAACATGAAGATAAAGTTATAAATATATTTGCACTTTTTTTTTGGAAAGAAAAATGTTTTATGTACGCTGGGCTGGGTGCCAACGTCATTTTCTGATACGACACCCAACTCTTAAATGTTTTGAAAATTTAAGTGTATTGCGCAACATCCCAATGCCAACATCCAATAGAGGTTGGATGCAAGTGTCAAAAATGACGTTGACACCCATAATATCTTTAGCATTACTCTTTTAAAAAATACTAAAATGACACTTATTTTGTACGTCTAAAGCGTACATCATCATTAATGTATTATTAAATTACCTTGAATCATTTACCAATACATAATTTAAGACAATCTAATAGTATATAAAAATATACACTCTTGAATGTATAAAATAGGTGTCAATTTAACATTTTTTATTTTTTTATATTCAATAAACATTTTTTTTAATGATAAAACAATTAGAAAGATCTTCGTATGTATATGAGTAATACTAAAGATATGCTGGGTGTCAACGTCATTTTTCAACGTTAGAACCCCTTTGTTGGATGTTGGAATGTTATGTAATACACGCACATCTCTAACATATTTTGAGAGTATAAAAATGTACCCTTTAAATGTGAATGAGTGTTAGTATTACTCTTTTTTTTATATATATATTCAATAAACATTTTTTTTAATGATAAATAAATTAGAAAGAAAGTATATATTTACCAAGCATGTCGCCTTGCAGATTGTGTTAGCATCTCTATCAGTGATACTAGAGTCCTTGACCACAGACAGCATAACATCCATGAAGTCCTTTCTCTGATCATCACCAGCTTGTTGCTTCAGTTTATGTTCATCTGACCACTCCTCAAGAAGATAATCTAGTTCTTTTGCTATATTCTTCATTTCTCTTTGGTACCCAAGAGGATCCAACCAAGTTAGAAAAGGAAACGCATCTTCTATCATAAGCACATCCACCCACTTTAAGAACTCTCTCAGCGCCTTGAGTTGCCGCTGATGCGCCTTCGCTTCCTCATCATCACCTTCTTTGATTTTCCCAAAACTTACCTTCCCTGCCACCAATCTCACCACTATGTTCATCATCAAATCCCCAAACCACTGCTTCATATCCACCACTTTATTAACCCCTCCTTCTCCCTTGTAATTCTCATTCAAGTCTTTGATCCATAGATCAATTTCAGAAACCCAAACGTTCTTGAGCAACTCAAGCTTACGGCTGGAGAGAAGCTCAAGCATCGCTATCTTGCGCAACTCACGCCAGTATTGCCCGTATGGAGCGAACCCAAACAAGCCGTTGTTGTAGCCCATAATCTTTAAGGCTAAGCTCGCAGGGCGGCTCGCGAGAGTTCGATCATTGGTGGTGAAACACTCCTTAGCCACCTCCCAGTTGCTCACAACTAGGGCCGGACGCATTCCGAGCCGAATGGTGAAGGCTGATCCATATTTTTCGGCCATGGCTCCAAATATTTTGTGCAGCAATAGGCCTTGGCCTCCGAATAAATGGAGATGACCGAGGATGGGCCATCCTCCCGCAGCTTCAGGAGCCTTAGCGTTGCTACAATTTCTCTTCTTGCCAGTTTTAATTGGCTTCCAGAGAATAAAGTAAAAGGAAAGGAGTAAGAGGCCAAAGAGTATTATTATTAGAACAGTGGTTATAAGGGTCTGGTGTATTGAATCCATCTGTATGGCTTGTGTAATTACCCTGAAGAAGATAAGTATATATAGGCAAAGCAGAAGGAGAAATTAGTCGCTGTGGTGCACTTGTGTTGTGGCTACATCTTGTGGAGTGCGTTTTTGTGGAGCCAGACACGCGCCACGTGGTCCATTTTTGTTTTATTTTCCTATATATATATATATATATAAATTTTGGTTTTTTCTTTTTACTAAAGGCAAACCATCGTCAGTAATTTTCGAAACCCAAAAATTATCTTGTAATTTTATATATAATCATTAGATTATCTGGCAAGAAAAATATTTTTTACGAAATATTTTTTTAATAAAATTAGTTTAATTAAAATTAATAAAATGAAGCTTTTAAAAAAATAAATTAGTTTTACTAAAATTAAACAAATAAAATTAATTTTCAAAATAAAAGGTAATAAATTTTATAAAAGTTATTTTCCTTTCAAAAGATTAATATGTTATTTTTCAAACAAAATTTAAAATTAATTTTGAGAAAATTGATAAATGAGTTTTTTTTGATAAAATTAAAAATTATTTTGAAAATCACCCACTTTTCTCTAAATTTGTATTTATTTTTAAATTTTTTGGCCTTTATATTTCTGTAATTAGACCAATTTTTTGCGAAGTTGAAATTCTTTAAAATTGAAAAAAATAAAAATAAAAATTGGAGATTACTCAACACACGGTAATTACGTGGTGCGTGTTTGGCTCTTTGCATACCCGCGAGGTCCTCAAAAATGCCCTCCATATGGTCACCCTTGGATGGTATTAAATGTGATGTTACCATATTCTCTTAACAATGCTCTTTATTTATTTTCAAATATAGAGTCATATCCCCTTATTTCCAAATATAAATTCTCAATCACGGGCGCACATGCCACCCACATGAATTTTTACCACCAGCTCCTCTAGACATTTTATTTTCAAGTCTTATCATCTACAATTGGCCCGAAACTTCTCTCTTTCTTATTTTTTGGATGAGCTAGTAGTGATGCACAAAATACTTTCAAATCGGTGGGGCCATATGGATGCATATCCTGCGACTTTAGCAAGGAGTTAATAATGGTGGCTAAAGACGCTAAGAATCCTCTTTGATTACGGCCCGAAGTGGAAGATAAAGCATGCATTCCTCCAGTCTTTCCTACCATATAATGTAATGAATAAGCTAAACTGGCATAAACACAGGGTCAAGGGAAAATGACGTGATCTGACTGAAAAAGATCGAGATATTCTGAGATATTCTGAGATGGAAGTAAAAAGAAGAAGAAGATCGCTTTGGATCCTGACAAAGTGACCGTCACCACTAGCTAACTAAGATCAGTAAAGATACATCTACCGTGAATCCCACGGAAGTTGTAGATTCAAACAAGGAGTCCAATGTTGATAAAGCAAGCCCATGCATTATTGGGACAAGTAAGGTCTTATTCAAGGAGCAACTGTTAGAGAATTTTCTTTGATAAAAACTAACTAAAGAACATAAACATTCTAATTAAATTATTAAAAGTTAATAAATTAAAAGTAAAAGTGCATCTGAATCCATAATAACTGATTTTCTTTCAGATCAGTACATTTTTTCAATATTCTCTATGCTCTATATCTGATGATGGGACGTCAGAAATGAAATAATAATAATACGTGTGATCTGGAGACCATAACTACCTTTTATAGCTAACTTTTATGTTATCTATTGATATCTCTATTTTAGCTCATCATAAAAATAAAAAGTAGGATTTAAGTCTCTACACATTAAATGTTCACATTCTTTTAGATATATTAAAACTTAAATTATCTAAAACTTAGTATATCACTTTTAATTAGGCTTAACTTTATTCGACAGTCCGCAATACATAATTATTCACGTATAAGCCCAACGTTAAATTAATGATTCAACAATCTCCCATTTGGGCTATACGTGTAACTTTATAATTATGTTTTGTAATAATAACTGAAGGAGCTCAACTTTACTGTCATTACCAAAATGTATCTATAACGAATCCGGTCCATCAATCATACCAACATAGGATCAAAGCGGTCTTCATTATAGTTGTCGTAGCTCAACACAACAATGGTTACGTATGCCGCTACAACTTAATGACATGGATCTTGATGTGGATGTGTAGTATGGAAATTTTATGTAATGTGATCTTAACATGTCTATTTCCAACCAGTCCACCCTTAAACCTTAGTGAGATCAAACCATACAAAAATTATAGTGTAAATAAACCAAAACTTTATTTCTGCAGAAAATAACCTTAAAATATCCATAAACTAAAATAACCGAAAAATGTTTATATCATAAACACATATAAAGTATAAACTCTCACTAAAACAGAATATCATCAATAGACATGACATTCATATGAATAGTGTGCTCATGAAACACTTTGGGTGGCAATTCCTTAGTAAGCGGATCCTCAACCATAAAGTTTGTTCCGATATGTTCTTTAGACAATTGTCCACTCTGAACTCTTTCTTTAATAACCAGGAACTTGATGTCTATAGGTTTTGACTTCGTCGAGCACCTATTGTTATTGGAATATAGAACTGCTGACTTATTGTCACATAATAACTTGAGTGATCTTTCAACATTGTCTACTATGTGCAGTCCTATGAAAAACTTTCGCAGCCATGTTCCGTGATTGGATGCCTCATAACATGTTATGAACTCTGCTGCCATGGTAGAAGAGGCTATAAGTGACTGTTTAGCACTCTTCCACATACTATCTTGGCATCCCACAAAATTAGAGTCAGTATACCCAACGATCTCAAGCTGATCCAACCTCCGATACGTGAGCATGTAATCTTTTGTTCTTTGGAAATACCGCAACACCCATTTGGCTGCTTTCCAATGGTCTATTCCTGGATTGATTAAATAGCTGCCCAACATCCCAATAATGTACGCAATATCCGGACGCGTTCAAACCTGAGCATACATTAGACTCCCTGTTACTGAGGCATAATGAATTTTCTGTATTTTCTTTTCCTCAAAATCATTCTTAGGGCACTGATTGAGACTAAACTTGTCTCTCTTAGCCACATGGGTATCACTTGGTTTGCAATCTTGCAAGTCATATTGATTGAGAACCTTTTCAATATAAATCTTTTGTGATAATCCAAGAATACCCTGAGAGCGATCATGGTGTATCTGAATGCCTAATACAAAAAAGACGTCACTAAGATCTTTGATCTCAAAATTCTTAGCTAGAAATCTCTTGATTTCGTGTAATAAGCCTATATCGTTGTTAGCAAGTAAGATATCATCGACATATAAAACCAGGAAAATGTGTTTTCCCCCACATAACTTATGGTATATATAATC
This sequence comes from Paratinospora sagittata, assembly GCA_035771175.1. NCBI lineage: Eukaryota > Viridiplantae > Streptophyta > Magnoliopsida > Ranunculales > Menispermaceae > Paratinospora > Paratinospora sagittata. Next base: position 36,192,784 of record CM069594.1, read on the forward strand.
ATCGACCAAATTCATCTCAAAACCGAACGAGATGGTCACTTGATGAAACTTGAAATACCATTGTCCAGATGCTTGTTTGAGTCAATAGATGAATTTTTTAAGTTTGCAAACCATATTTTTTGGGTCCCTCGACACAAAGTTTTCTGGCTACACCATATAAATTGTCTCATCAATGTTACCATTGCGAAACGTTGTCTTCACATCCATCTGATGTAACTCAAGATTGAAATGCGTTACCAATGCCATTATAATTCTAAACGAGTTTTTCGAAGAAACTGGAGAAAAAGTCTCTTTGTAGTCGATGTCTTCTTTCTGTGTAACGCCCTTTGCGACAAGATGAGTTTTGTACCTCTCCACATCACCTTTTGAATCCCTCTTGGTTTTAAATATCCATTTGCAACCAATGAGTTTCACACCTTCTGGTAATAGGACAAGCTTGCACACCTCATTGTCCTTCATGGACTTAATCTCTTCATTCATGACATCAATCCACTTATGAGAGTTAGAACTTTGCATGGCTTGACGAAAGTTGATTGAAGCATCTTCCATCACTCCAATATCTACCTCATGTTTTTGGAGAAATACAATGTAGTCGTCTGACACTACACTTCTCCTTTCTCTAGTGGATCTCCTTAATGGCATGGTTCTTGAGGTGCTAGAGTTTGTACTTCTGGAACAATTCCTTGAACGAGAGGTTCTATAATATTGTCATGATTTGTTGTGTCTTGAACAAGGAGAATAAGATCCTGATCATTGCCAATAACACTTGTGGGAATATCAACATATTCCTCTTTAAAGACAAAGTCTTTAACTATATCTCCCCCTGCTAACTCGACATCCTCAAAGAACCAGGCATTTCCCGACTAAAAAATTGACTTAGTTATGGGATCATAAAATTTGTACCCCCTGAATCTTGCAAAGTATCCAATAAGATAGCAACTCACAGTCTTTGAGTTCGGTTTCTTTTCATTAGGTCTTGCCTCAGTTGGACATCCCCAAACATGCAAGTGTTTTAGACTAGGCCTCTTACCCGTCCAAAGTTCATAAAGGTTTTGGTAGTGGCCTTCGTTGGAACTTTGTTAAGGATATAAGTTGCAGTGTTAAGTGCTTCTCCCCAGAGTGATTCTGGTAAGGTAGAATGACCGATCATACTCCTTACAATGTCCTTGAGCGTCCTGTTTCGTCTTTCAGCAACACCATTTATAGTGGGCGAACCCGACATAGTGTATTGTGGGATGATACCGCATTCCTCTAGGAACTTAGCAAATGGTCCTGAACGTTGTTCACTTGAACTGTTATATCTGCCATAATACTTACCACTACGGTCAGATTTGACCTTTTTTATCATTTTGCTGAGTTGGTTCTCAACTTCAACCTTATGATTTTTTAACACATCCAGCGACTGTGACTTTTCATGAATGAGATATATATAGCCATATCTGGAAAAATCGTCTATAAACATTATAAAATATTGTTAACCATTCCTAGCAACTATAGGAAATGGACCACAAAAATCTATATGTATAAGTTCTAAGACGTCTAAAGTCTTGTTGGCTTCAAATTTCCTTTTGTTGGTTTGTTTTCCCTTTATGCGGTTAAATCTGTGAAATCTAAGAGATTTAGAATTTTGTCTGACACAAGTCTCTCTATTCTTCATTTGGAGATATGACTTAATCTGTTGTGCCATAACGCAGTCGAATTCTCATTGGTTAATTTTCTTTTGATACCTCGTGTACTTAATTGTAGAGATTCATTAAATGAAGCAATTGTATCAATTAAATATAGATTATCATATCCTGATAAAGAATTAGAACCAACCAGTTTTGAATCATGAAACAAACTGAATTTTCCATTCTCAAATGAACAAGAATAACCAGATTTGTCTAATGTAGAAATAGAAATCAAATTTCGTCTAAAAGAAGGTACAATAAATGTCTCAACAAGATTCAAATAAAATTCAGTCTTTAACAATAATCTATTTTTTTTTTCTATTGCCTCAACTTGAACCGTTTTTCCATCACCCACATAGATGTATCTTTCAGCATCACTTGGTTTTCGACAACTCAGGCAACCCTGCACGGACACATTGATCTGAGTTGTTGCACTAGAATCTATCCACCACGTGCGTCTAGGTACCGAAGTTAAATTAATCTCAGAACAAACCAAATTAAGAAGCATACCTTTCTTAGCACGCCATGCGTGATAGTTGGTGCATTGCTTCTTCTTATGCCCTTCAGCTCCACAGAAGAAACAACTAGTACCTCACGATTCATTGGGTTTCTTTTGTTGTTTCTTTTGAGGTGTCGTATCTGCAACATCCTTATCCTTAGAGGTTGAGGCCAGGTGAGCACTCTCTGTCTTATCTTGCTTTATCTTTTCCTCTTCTTGAACATAGTGTGAGATGTGTTCATTCAGAGACCAAGTCTTTTTCTAACAGTTGTAGCTCACCTTAAGCTGGCTAAACTATATCGGATGAGATATCAAAACCAGATGCACTAGCAAGTCCTCAGAGAGTTCGAGCTTAAGTGCTTTCAACTTTGAAGCAAGATGAGACAATTCCATGATGTACTCCCGTATATTACCTTTGCCCTTATACCTCATTGAAATCAAACTTTTCAAGAACATACCTATTTCAGCCTTTTCGTTCTTGACAAATCTTTTTTCAATATCCGCAAGGAACTCCTTAACTGTAATGATCTTTTCAAATATTGTTCTCCTGAATGCTTTCGGAATGCCCTTCTTCATGATCATCATACCTATGTGATTTGATTTCTCTCACCTTTCCAAATCCTTCTTGTCATCAGAAGTATTAGTAGTCGTAAGAGGTAGGGGAGAATCAATCCTTAATGCAAGGTCGAGATCCATAACTCTGAGAACTATTAAGAGGTTATCTGTTCATGACTTAAAGTTAGAGCTATTTAGCATAGGGATAGAATTGATGTTGACATAGCTGAACAAAGAACAATAAACAAATAAAACAAGCTCATATAAGTCTCAAAACAAAAATTAAATTCAAATAAAGGTTAACCCCATATCAAGATACCAGACACTCTATTAATATTTTACCTTTGGACAAAATATTAATTTGTAAGTGATATCTTGGTGTAGTAATCAAATACTGATAATAAGAACATATCAAATAATAAATCTTCCTTAGAGCCAATTTATTGGTCACATGTAAAATCAAATAATAATCACATATTTATTACCACAGGTGCACATATAATCCTGTTAAATATTAATTTTCCTTTGGGCCGATTAATATTCACATAAGTTACATGCTCACAATCTTTTACATATCAAAATAAAATAATTTTCACAAGAGTGGTCACTTTGGTGATATGTTATTTCAATTAATTCATTTCAACATATATATATAAACATACCAATATTTAAATTTAAATTGCACCTTTCAATTGAATTCTTAAACAAAAATAAAAATAGTTGGATAGTTTTTCTAGATAAACTAGAAACCATATACTATCAACCGAAATTTATTATCATCAAAATATAATATATACATATATAGGTATGATTGAGGAAGTTACAAATTTTCACCAATAACAAAGGCCTTAGTCAAAAATTTACACCAATGACAGCCTCTTCGAAATATATTTTAGAAGGCACCATTATAAGTTTCACACAAGAAAAAAATAAAAATAAATAAATAAATGGTACCACTATAATTACTTTATTCATGTATCTTACTCACACTAAAATATTTCCAAAATGAAAAATAAAATAATATTATGCAATGGATCCATTTCCAAATAAATAATTTAAAGCTAGAGAGCTAGGTGTCCCGGCCGTCCTAGATCTTTTACTTTTATTTCATATATATGGAATGGCATGGAAAGTTTATTACTCGTCAACGAATTATTAATAATCACGCAAAATATAAGGTCTAAAATGGCGGCTTTTATGGTTTGACGAACTTACGGCACTTATTTCAAAATGGAGATAAAACAAGACTTCTGGCCTGTTAGGGAACGCAGCAGCGTTTTAAACTAAATGTATTTTCTTCAAAAAGCAACGGTACGTGTGGCGCGGCTGTGTTTAATATTCAATTTCTCTATTTTGAAAAAATTCTTTAAGTGGGTTTCTGACCTTGATCAATTTGTGAGCAAATTAAGGTGCAAAAGTTGAAATCTGATCAGTACCGTGATTCTGCAGTCCTTTTTTCCATGATTCTTCACGTCTTTTTCCTTTAGCCGACTATGTATTGTAGGTTTTCTCAAGTGTTGATTTAATGGGCTATGTTGATTTCAACACATAACTAATGGAAGAAATCAAATGATGCAAAGTAAAAGAAGATGTAGTTCCAGAAAACTAGAGGTAGAATTTTATGGAAGAGAGAGCTTTTGCTTCGCTGGGTATTCTTTGATTTGTAAAAAACTAGAGGTAGATATTTCATATGTAGTAGAACAATTCATTCCATTAACGATGGCAGAAAATTAAGTTTGGACAACATTTTATTTGTAGAATGCCAGGATATGTTTAATTTTATCCGAATGTAACCTTATTTTAAATCAATATTCTGACAAAAATAAACCTTATTTATAATCATGAGCTTACTAAATTTAATTTAAATTTTAAAAATATGTATTATATATAATTATTTCTAGAAAGTAATTTTGACACCTGGCAATCCCTAATTCCACTGAATATATTTTTCCCTGTATTTTAGATATATACAAGGGTTATTTTGTTTTATTTGTCGGATTCATCATCAACATTTGAATATATTGGTTGGAGAGAAGATTACGGTTTATTGTGTGGTTTATATATATATATCACGGATATCAAAATCATATTTGTATTATCAGCAAGGGTCGCTTAGCGTGCTAGAATTCGGCAGCCTAGTATAAAAAAAATTATAATTAAATATTAATATTCATTGAATGTGTATGTTATGCATATCTCCATACATATAATAAATGATCTAATAAATATTAATGTGCACGTAATTGCATCGTAAATGTAATTTTTTATAATTAAATTAATATTAAATAAATCATTTGGGCAAAATACTTAAGAATTTAAAACAAGAACAAGTTTGAACAAGCATTTTTAAAATAATGGCGGCGGGTTGCATGTGTTGGAATAAAATTGTTTATTTTTGTTATTTTACATAAAATACATTCTTATACATTATTTCTTGTATTTTACATGTTCAATTTCACTTTCATGTTCAATGAAATATTTATATTTATACCTAACTATCAATTTCACTCTCATCGCAAAAATTACTTTGAGAAAAATATTATATCTAACCTAATTATTAATTTTACGAAGAAATAGAGTAAAAATTACTTACTGCAGGTCTTAAATTGATAAAAAATCGCATTTTTCTCCTTCTTCCTCCTTCGTTTTTCTCTCCTGGTCTGTTTTTTTTTTTTTTTTTCTTCAAACATTTGTGAGAGATAGAGAAAGAGAGATTAGATTAGAAATGAGAGGATAAGTATATATAAAAAAATGATCCTATATAAAAAAATGATCTCATGCATCCCATGCACTTTAATAAAGCAACTCCCCTCATTCATTCATCCGCAATTTATAAGTAATAATTATTATTTAATTTATTAAATTATATTATAATTCACATATTTAATTAACTAACTTTATTTATTTTATTAAACTTATATTATTCATTTATTTATTCATATCTCTTAAATATAATATTTTTTTTATATATGTATATATTTAATTTTTATGTATAAAATATGTATATTATATAAAATATAACATAGAGCAAGATGGAGAGAGAGAGAGGGGAGACACCGAGGTTATATGATCCTAGGTCTTACAGTACTTACTTCTATTATATATCTTACATTTAGTTAGATTAAAATATATGTCATAGTTGATATTTTATATTATTTGTAGCTAAGTAATATAATCCTCCTCCTTTATACCTCTTGGCTGCACCTCGTGCTTTCGACCACACACAATAGCTAAATAAAAAATTGTTTCTACGCCCAACTTTTAAGACAATATTTGGATTAATTTAAACATTTTTCAGAACAGTTTTTTATATGAATAGTAGACGTTGCCGCAGGTCACAAAAATTATATTTTTTCAAAATAGTTTGTAACCACTGAACTAAGTTAGGCTACTAACGTTTCGGGATGTGATGATAAAACTTGTTGGGCATCGTATACGCACTAAAACAATATTATATATCTTTTATTTTTCTTATCATTTAGAAAAGAAAAAAAAAAGAACCATTGGTTATAACTTACATTTATTTGTCTACTCAAATGATAAAAGGAAAATAATTTAATAGTGATTAAGTGTCAATTATTATTATTTTTCTTCAGTTGTTCATTAGCTATGAATTAAAAAAAAAATTAATTGGTGAAAGTAACAATTAATGTAAATAAAAAGATTACTTGAAAATAATGCAAAATTTGTAGTAAAAATGAAATACTACATTACGATTGCCGTGATTACTAACATTACTTTAAAATTCCAAATGTTATGTTTAATAAGAATTTTAAAGGATAAGTAAACAACTGGTTGGCTCAGCAAAGCAAAAGAGGGCTACAGTCCCAAGTTTCTTTGTGGACAAAAGTTCTAAAGTTCAATTTTTAAAAACACTCTTATTGAAAAATGAAAAAGGTCTAACATTTCGCTTTTACCTCAAATAATAGGATTAATCTCATATATAATCATGGTTGTGGGAATATATCATGAGAAACAAAAAAAAAAAAAAAAGTTGGCTAAGCAATATATATATATATATAGATACATTAATTGATAAGAAAAGTGGAATAAAAGTAACTTAATCCTTCTATTGTCTTGAGTATTCTATTGTACAACTAATTATTAACATTTTATATATCTTTTTTTAAAAAAATAAAAAATTATTTCATTGTGCAATGTAAGAAGTTCTTTCTTCTTCTTGCTTGATCATCATGGTAGCATTCAAATAGCTAGAGACGAAGTCGTGGGGTGATGCAAACCTCAATAGGGGTCGCTTTGATATTAGTGAGCCCGACACTTTCGGTCATGTCAACAGGTACACCACCTGATGTTGTGAACTCAAACTTATGAAACAAAAGAGCCAGCGTCCGTGAAACCACTTGAAAAATAAAAGAATATCTGGGCACGACCGTCTACCTGATCCGAACGGGATCAACTTGAAGTGCTGACCCCAAAAATCTACATCTTTATGGGTCGTGAGAAATCTGTGAGGTCGAAATTCCAACGGTCAAACCACACGGTTGGGTCACGTTGGATTTTCCAAAGGTTCGTTATAACCCGTGTGCCCTTTGAAACGTGGTAGCCAGCCACAGTGGTTTCCTATATGGACTGGTGTGCAACTGATAACGGGGCAGCTAGGTAAAGTCGTAGTACTTCTTTGATTGTGGCTTGTATGTGTACAAGATTCTTCATGTCTGATTCTTCAACATATCAGTCTTTGCCAATTTAGGTGTCAAATTCATCTTGGGCCTTCTTCAATTGTGATTAAGTAGTAAGGAAAGGGCCCAAGTGAGAATGATTGTGGTGGTATCGCTGCCTCCTAAGATTACACTCTGCAGAGAAATCAAGATAGTTTTGTGAAAGGAAAAAGTTACCAATATATAAAAATATTTAAATCAATGCATTATTAGATTGAATAAAATCAAGTTCCGATTCTAGTGGCATATTGAATATGATGTGAATATTTATGTCAGCTATAAATATCATGTTAGCATTATCAAAAGAGAAATAAGTATCGAAACAAAAAAAATTCTAGCTAAAGAAAATCGCTCGTTGATGAATAATCCGTAAGTACTACTTTAAGTCATCTTTTAAGGTCTGTAGCATGCCCTAGTCCTAACACTAAATTGGGATAGCTTTCCCTGGCCCAAACTTTTTTGAATAAAAATAAAACAGCATTAATGGACAATATTGGTAGAAGCATTTTAACATAAGTTTTGGGTCTATTGGTTTTGAAATAAGTCTTTGATTGAACTGTTGTTCGTATTTTTGTATTCTCTATTTACAAAATGTGTACATCTTTTCTCTCTCTCTTCTATCTCTTCACATGTGGTAAGATTGTATGTGAGTATGACTGTTAATGATAGATTAATACGCATTGTTGGGCTTCTCACCTTTTAGTCTATTTGGGTTCAATGATTTCTAACATTAATGAACCAATGAATTTTCTTGAATCATGTACCAAAACATGATTTTAGGGGATCCGATGGTTTATTGAAGGTGATGATCTTCTATCTACATTTATATATTTTGAAAGTCAATGTGTCACTACTTGATGAGAAAGCAACAATGAACTTCATCTATGTATATTTACCAAAAAATTTGCCTTGCACATTGTGCTAGCGTCTCTATCAGTGAAATTAGAATCCTGGACTCCAGATAGCATGACATCCATGAAGTCCTTGCTCTGATCATCTCCAGCTTGTTGCTTCAGTTTACCACTCCTAAAGAAGATAATCTAGTTCTCTTGCTATATATTTTCATCTCTCTTTGGTATCCTTGAGGATCCAACCAAGTTAGAAACGGAAACGCGTCTTCTATCAGAAACACATCCACCCAGTTAAGGAACTCTCTCAGTGCCTTGAGCTGCCGCTGATGCACCTTTGTTTCCTCATCGTCACCTTCTTTGATCTTCCCAAAACTTAACTTTCCAGCCACCAATCTCACCACTATGTTCATCATCAAATCCCCAAACCCCTGCTTCATACCACAGACTTTATGAACCCCTCCTTTCTCATACAAGTCTTTGATCCATACATCGATTTCAGAAATCCAAACGTTCTTGAGCGACTCAAGCCGCCGGCTCGAGAGAAGCTCAAGCAACGCGATAATCTTGCGCATGTCACGCCAGTACTGCCCATAAGGAGCAAATGAGAATAACGCGTTGTTGTAGCCCATAATCTTTAAGGCTAAGCTCACAGGGCGGCTCGCGAGAGCCCTATCGTTGGTGGTGAAACACTCCTTAGCCACTTCCCAGTTGCTCACAACTAGGGCCGGACTCATTCCGAGCCGAATGGTAAAGGCTGGTCCATATCTATCGGCCCTGGCTCCAAATATTTTGTGTGGTAAAAGGCCTTGGCTACTGAACATATGGAGGTGGCCGATGATGAGCCATCCTCCAGCAGCTTCAGGAGCCTTAATTTTGCTACAATTTCTGATCTTTTTGCCACTTCTAAATGGCTTCCAGAGAAGAAAGTAGAAGAAAATTAAGAGTAGTAAGAGGCCAAAGAGTAGCGTCAGGACAGTGGTTATAAGGTTCTGGTTTATTGACTCTTCAGGAGACTTGTATAATGGGTTTTTCTTAAATAAATTAGAAAAAAGAAGCAAATTACCTGTCACCGCTCAACACAGCACCTTAGGTACATTTGGATATGTATTTTGGTTTGATTTAACATTTATTTATAAGCTCTGAAGAGTCGATATGTTATAAAAGCTATTCCTATAAGTCAATAAATTCAAGGAAAAATTTAATTTCTATTCAATCACTTTTTCACATAATCGGACTTAAAAGTCAAGAAGATCATGTTATTTCGTGCATTGACTTTTTTTAGATGATATATATCTGCTCGATATTAATTTAAACAAACAATTTACAATTTGCAAAAGGCTTCATGAGAATTTTTCAACAAGAAGATTGTTGTATAATAAAAATCACAAGTAATGTCTTTTTTTGAAGTTCACATTTAGTCTTTTTTTTAATATTTTAAAAATATATAGGTATTTAAAGATACTGTATAATATATATAATTTAAAAAACATGCAAAATGACATTGATATCCAACCTTCATATAATATAATTTTTTTATAAATTTAGAAATTATGCCTCAAAAAATTAAGAATAAAGGCCTGATCAAGTATATATTAAAAAGTGAAAGTTTTGGAAGCATGATACTAAACACCACCTATTAAAACAACGTGCTGATAATTATACTTCTCTAAAGACTAAAACCTTTGTAACTAATTTATTTTTAAAGTCTAATTCGCATATTATTTTATCAATCGTTAATATTTAGAGTTCATAGAGATCACCGAATACATTAGCAATGTGTCCCATCAAATTAGTAAAATACTTGTCAATCTGTTTGATCGTCGACAAATTACTTTTGGATGAGCCAATACTTACGGTGTGTACTACTTTTGGATGAGCCCGTATATTTTAAAAGATCTAAAGGTCATCGAAAATAATGTTGACATCCATCGTATATAAATTATTTATTTATATTAATTTTTAATCATGTAAAAAAAAAACAATAGAACTATTGGTTACACCTTAAACTTATATGTTTATTTCAACTTCTCTTAATAGTCCCAAGAAATGGAACTTTTATAAGAACTTGTTACTAACCGTCTCTAAAATTATTACAGTAAATAGAACTAATTAATTCCTTCACTTTCCTCTTTATCATCATTCATAGAATTTGGCAGGGAGGCGTACCGTGATCGCAACTTCAAGCGGTGTTTCTTTAGCAGTACCGACCCCTTTGCTCTTCGTGACATCCACAGGTGCATCACCCACCGTTGCAATCTCGAACCCTTGCAACACACGTGCCAGCGCTAGCGGTAGCACTTGAAGAGCCATTGTGATCCCTGGACACGCCCGTCTCCCTGACCCAAACGGAATCAATTCAAAGTTTTGACCCCACACGTCCACGTGTTCGTGGGTGGTCAAGAATCTCTCTGGCCGGAAGTCAGTGGGGTCAGGCCACGTGGCGGGATCACGTTGAATCTTCCAGACGTTTACCATCAAGCGTGTGCCCTTGAGAACATGGTAGCCAGCCACCACGCAGTCTTCCAGTGCTTCTCGCCGGCCGGAGAGCGGCGACGGTGGGTAGAGCCTTAAGACTTCCTCTAGAATGGCGTAAATGTATGTGAGGTTGTTGATATCAGATAGGTCTACTAATCTATGTTTACCGATTTGTTGATCGAGTTCTTGTTGAGCCTTCTTTAAAACGTGTCGATTGTTCAGTAGCAAAGAGAGTGCCCATGTTAGCGTCATCGTCATAGTGTCGGTTGCACCGAGTATTAGAGTCTGTAAATCATGAACAAATATTATTATTTTATTTTATTTTAGATTAATACTTCATTAATATTTAATATTTGTGTATGTTCTAGAGGATCTCTTTTTGGTCAAATGAGCTTGGACAACCTCAACGTTATGCCATACAAAATTCAAAACAACTTGTGCATGGGCATCTAAGTCTTGTACTTTTCATTTAAGTGGCTCTTTGCTAGTTTTATAAATTTCTAACCTCAATAATATATTTGGTTGAAATTCTTATTTGCTCTAGTATCCAACTCCGATTCATAGCACCACTAGCAAACACATAGAATATCACATGAAAATAAACACATAGCATATCACGTGAAAGTAAATAATTAATGTAAAATAAATAACACAGGAAGTCAAAACATTGAGAACTATGAGAAGAGTCAGGATGAAGAATTATTAAACCAAAAAACCTAATGTTTATATTTGTTAGTTTACATAAAATATATTATTTCTGTTATTTTACATGTTCAATTTCACTTGCATGTTCAATGAAATATTTATATTTGTATCTAATGATAATAAAAATATAATTGCACATGTAATTATACATTATGATGCATTTTATATTGTCAACGACTTTTACAAGGAGATTTTCCAAATTTCATGACGCCGATGCGTAAAATTAATGGTTGCAGAGAAGATTAAGGGTTCAACGTACAAGGCACGTCTGCCCACGTACACAACCTATATTAGCATCTTATTATTATGCTGTATTGTATAATTTGTATTATCTATGTGATAGCTAGAGTACACCAGGTCTCACTAATGGGATGGTCTAGACTCTAGAATAGTCTAGAATGCAGTAGAATTAATCTTCCACTGTCATAACGGTTATACAGTTGTTACTATAGTTAGAAGAGTTCGTTAATTACTGGTTTCACATGCCACTTAGTCATTTTTTTTAGTATTGACTAAGGTCAGAAGATGCTGGCGCATTGGAGTCAGAGGAAGCCGATACTCCTCAGTAGGGCCTAAAAGACGATTACAACGGCGAGTGACATAAGGTCCCGAATGAGGACTATACAAACTAACTACAAGATTCTACTCCTATGTTTATTAGAAGATAGAAAGCTCTTACTTATTTATAAGGGGGGCGTAATCGAATTATTAATTTTGAGTAAAGAAGTTTGAATGCATACCGTTTTTCCTTTGGTTGAGCGTCCAAGACAAACTCCTCTTGGACGAGCTTCGCCATATACTAGGGGTCACCGGTGATCCCACATGTAAAAGATGTTCTCAAGCTCCTAAATCTACTATTCATATCCTTCCACCCGAGAGATTTCTTTTTCCTTCAACTTGGTACCTGAAATATTAGAGGAAATATAGTGAGCAAACAATAACTCAGTGAATATATTTCTTTATATGACAATTATGCATTTTGAAAAACATGACATTCAAAATCATTTAAAACATTTATAAATACATATGCATCATTCAACAAATAATTCATACATGTCACAATATACATTTCATGAATTTCAAATAAACAATGCAAGGTTTTTCATCAAAAACTACAATCTCCCTCTTTCAAGGTAAAGAGTGGGTCTAACCCTTATATGGTCGTTACAAGGTAGCCACAACATCCCATTACTCAATTCACAGTCATTTTAAAGAACTCAAATTCTTGTTAGGATAGACCTATTGACAATGAGGTTACGTATAACACTCGTCTGGGTCTAATTCTAATACAATGGCACCAACTTGCTTTTGCAAGTCTCACATGTTCTAATGCCAAAAAAAGTCATTTATGAATGTAAATTAAAACACAATGTAGCAATATATACATATCATATTTACATTCAAACATTTCATATATATATAATGTCATACAAGAACCAAATCAAGAAAATATACTCACAGTGGTTAACAGATGTTTTTAAGAAAATGCACACTTTACTATTTAGTATTTTGTTCAATTAAAATGCACACTTTACTATTTAGTATTTTGTTCAATTCCAAGATGCTCAGCACAATTGGATCATCACTCAATTCAATATACATCCAAAATGTCCAGCATCAATGTTTCTCAAGTTCAATCACCAACGCACTATATCACATTTTAAGCACTGCAAACATGAAATTCATACCATAATTAAGCATTATAATCAACTAGATATCATTCAATCTCGCTTAAACAGTATTTCTATGATCAATTTAAATGTTTCCATAAGAAGAAACAGTAAAAATAGATTTTCAAATCATATTTCCACTAGTTCTTAATTTTAGTTTTCTATTGGAAACATATATCAATTTTATTAAAAATACAAAACATTCCAAAAATTATTTTGTCCACATCGACACGTGTAAAATCAATCATGCTACAATTTCACTACTTTCAACAGATATTTTATTGAGGTTTTACATATTCGCGGAGGCATGCAAAGTCAATTTTACTCACCAAAACCTTATATTTAGTTACTAAAAATATCAAATCACATCCAAAAATCACGATCTTCACATCAAAACGTCTGGAATCAGTAGATCTATCGTTTTACAGTCTCAAACCGAACTTTCATTGGGGAAAGGTTTATAATATCAAATTTTATTTCTAACAGCAATAAAAATTTTAAATGAACAAATAAATGAAATCTAACCATATATTCGAAGTTTCTACAGTTTAAGAAGTGTTTTTCAACCTTTCGAACAATTTTTCATTATAGTTGGATAAAAACTCTAATTTTGAAAACACCGTAAAATGGCTCTCATCGCAAAGCTTACTTCGAGAGAAATGTTACATTTAGCGTAACTATCAATTTTCTAAAAAAATAGAGTGAAAATTACTTACCGCATTTCTCCCCTTTTTCCTCCTTCGTTCTTCTTTCTCTCCTATTTTTTTTTTTTTTTTTTGGTTTTTCTTCAAAGTTTGGAGAGAGTTGGAGAGAGTTGGAGAGAGATTAGATTAGAAATGAGACAATCTATAAGTAATAATCAACTTTTTCATCTTATTATTTAATTCACCTTATTAAACTTATATTATTCATTTAATAATTTTATTTATTTACTCGTACCCCTTAAATATAATATGTATTTTTTTTATATAAGCATATATTTAACTCTTTTATACAGAGTATAACATGAGAGAGCGAGATGGGGAGAGAGGAGACACTGAGGTTATATGATCCTACGGTCTTACAGTTCTTACTTCTATTATATATCTTACATTTAGTTAGATTAAAAAATATGTCGTAGTTGATATTTTAAAATAGTGACTAAGTGTCACAATTATTATTATATTTCTTCAGTTGTTCATTTAAAAGAAATATTAATTGGTGAAAGTAACAATTAATGTAAATAAAAAGATTACTTGAAAATAATGCAAAATTTGTAGTAAAAATGAAATAGTACATTACGATTGACGTGTTTTTAAATCGCCGTGATTACTAACATTACGTTAAATTCCAAATGTTATGTTTAATAAGAATTCTAAAGGATAAGTAAACAATTGGTTGGCCAAGTAAAAGAGGGCTAAAGTCCGGAGTTTGTTTATGGACAAAAGTTTTAAAGTTTGATTCTTAAAAACGTTCTTATTAAGAAAGGTCTAATATTTCACTCTTACCTCAAATAGCAGAATTAATCTCATATATAATCAAGGGTGCGGGGATATAGAGAAACTAAAAAGGTCAAAAAAAAAATAAAAAAAAAACTCGCTAAACAATATATATATATATAGAAACATTAATTGATAAGAAAAGTGAAATAAAAGTAACTTAATCCTTCTAGAGTATTTTATTGTACCACTAACTATTAACATTATATATATCTTTTTTAAAAAAAATAAAAAATTATTTCATTGTGCAACGTAAGAAGTTGCAGTCATCATGGTAGCATTCAAATAGCTAGAGACGAAGTCGTGGGGTGATGCAAACCTCAACAGGGGTTGCTTTGATATTGGTGAGCCCGACACTCTCGGTCATGTCAACAGGGTCACCACCTAGTGTTGTGAGCTCAAACTCAAAAAATAAACGAGTCAGCGTCAGTCAAACCACTTGAAGAGCAAAAGAAATACCTGGGCACGGCCGTCTACCTGACCCGAAAGGGATCAACTTGAAGTGCTGACCCCAAAAATCTACATCTCTGTGGGTTGTGAGAAATCTGTCAGGTCGAAATTTCAACGGGTTGAACCAAACGGATGGGTCACGTTGAATTTTCCAAAGCCTTTGAAACGTGGCAGCCAGCTACAGCGGTTTCCTTTATGGACTCGTGTGCAACTGATATCGGGGCAGCTAGGTAAAGTCGTAGTACTTCTTTGATTGTGGCTTGTAGGTGTACAAGATTCTTCATGTCTGATTCTTCAACATATCTGTCTTTGCAATTTGGGTATCAAATTCATCTTGGGCCTTCTTCAACGGGTATTTGTGATTAAGTAGTAAGGAAAGGGCCCAAGTGAGAGTGATTGTGGTGGTATCGCTGCCTCCTAAGATTACACTCTGCAGAGAAATCAAGATAGCCGTGAAAGGAAAAAGTTACTAATATATAAAAATATTTATATCAATGCATTATTAGATTGAATAAAATCAAGTTCTGATTCTAGTGGTATATTGAATATGATGTGAATATTTATGTCAGCTATAAATATCATGTTAGCATTATCAAAAGAGAAATAAGTATCGAAACAAAAAATTTCTAGCTAAAGAAATATTAATGGTATTAAAAGATGTCGCTAGTTGATGAATGATCCGTAAGTACCACTTTAAGCCATCTTTGAGGTATGTGGCATGCCCTAGTCCTAACCTTAAATTAGGATAACTTTCCCTCATCTAAACTTTTTTGAATAAAAATAAAACAGCATTAATGGACAATATTGGTAGAAGCATTTTAATATAAGTTTTGGATCTATTGGTTTTGAAATAAGTCTTTGATTCAACTGTTGTTCGTATTTTTGTATTCTCCATTTACAAAATGTGTACATCTTCTCTCTCTCTTTCTTCTATCTCCTCACATGTGGTAAGATTGTATGTGAATAAGAGTGTTAATGATAGTTTGATACACATTGTTGGGCTTCTCACCTTTTTGTCTATTTGGATTCAATGATTTCAAACACTAATGAACCAATGAATTTTCTTGAAGCATGCACCAAAACATGATTTAAGGGGATCCAATGGTTTATTGAAGGTGATGATCTTCTATCTACATTTATATATTCTGAAAGTCAATGTATCACTACGTGGTGAGAAAGCAACAATGAACTTCATCTATGTATATTTACCAAACAATTTGCCTTCCAGATTGTGCTAGCGTCTCTATAAGTGAAATTAGAATCCTAGACTCCAGATAGCATGACATCCATGAAGCCTTGCTCTGATCATCTCCAGCTTGTTGCTTCAGTTTATGCTCATCTAACCACTCCTGAAGAAGACAATCTAGTTCTCTTGCTATATATTTTCATCTCTCTTTGGTATCCTTATCCAACCCAGTTAGAAACGGAAACGCGTCTTCTATCAGAAACACATCCACCCAGTTAAGGAACTCTCTCAGTGCCTTCAGCTGCCGCTGATGCACCTTTGTTTCCTCATCGTCACCTTCTTTGATCTTCCCAAAACTTAGCTTTCTAGCCACCAATCTCACCACTATGTTCATCATTAAATCCCCAAACCCCTGCTTCATATCAAAGACTTTATGAACCCCTCATTCTCCCTTGTAATTCTCATACAACTCTTTGGTCCATACATCGATTTTAGAAATCCAAATGTTCTTGAGCGACTCAAGCCTCCGGCTCGAGAGAAGCTCAAGCAACGCTATCTTGCGCATGTCACGCCAGTACTGCCCATAAGGAGCGAATGAGAATAACGCGTTGTTGTAGCCCATAATCTTTAAGGCTAAGCTCACAGGGCGGCTCGCGAGAGCCCTATCGTTGCTGGTGAAACACTTCTCAGCCACTTCCCAGTTGCTCACAACTAAGGCCGGACGCATTCCGAGCCGAATGGTTAAGGCTGGTCTGTGGCGACCCCGCACCCCGGACCACCAACCCCGCAGGGAATGGCATGCAGAATGCTGGGGCGGGACGCCCGGCGTAGGCATCTCCGACCACTCCTCAACTCCCGTGAGGTGGTTGAGACCCTACGAGCCTTATCTCAAACAACGACATAATATCAAATGGTACTAAACAAAACTACCCACCGTATTAATCATCCAAGACAAGAGATAATCCATAAAAATGAACCATAAATAAAATCATAATCCCTACAGTCCATTAAAATTGACATACACAAAATCCAAAATTATGGGTACAAATAAAAACCGTCATATGCCCACATGGTCTATCTAACAAGTCCCAACTCACCCATACTACAATGTGGTAAGTATTATAATTACATAATCCAAAATATAATACTTCATAATTTAAAACACAGTTCAATCAAAATGCCTCTCAACTCACATTGAGGCTTTGAATTCTCTCGCAAGCAAGGCCCTCAAAATATAACTACTCCTTTGCCCTTATTCGGGACAGAATGACCTGAAAGAGGAAAATGAGGGTGAGCCAACGGTGCCCAGTGAATAGAATTCAAATATGATATCAATACTCATCAATAAATATCATGTATGCATGTCAATGTGTAGCATGATTAAAAGCTCATAACATATAGATATCAAACATTTATAATAAGTTCTATGCAAGTAAAAGCTTATCGATTTGGATCCACATTCCACATGCATTGGGTTACTAGTGCACGTCTATTTCACTGTACCGTTGATCCCAATCATGTTTATTTTGGGTTACTAGTGCACGTCTATCTCACTGTACCGTTGACCCCAATATATTCATTTCCTAAAACCCTCCTATGACAAGGTTAAGTCCCCCTATTAGCCAGATAGATGGGCCCAACCAAAGTCATAAGGTTTTCTCAAATCAATGCATCATTCAAAACATTAGAACACATTCATGCTTTCAACATACAATATATAAGTGATATGATGACATAAAAGATATAATCATAAATGAAGTCTACTCACAACCAAGCCTCGCGAGAGTATTTAACCACACACGACCACCAAACCGAATCAACTCAATCAAGATCTTGAAACATTCATCAATATCCTACCATACATCAATTTTTATGCTCAATCACATAGACATTACACATCAACCCTAAATCAGCCCACATATAAACAATAGGCCTAAATCCCATCTAATCCCATCATTCAACTCAAATCACATGACTTAGGCCTCTAATGCATAGTTCTCATTCATAAACCATTCTATTAATCAAAAATACTGATTTTCAATTCCTTAGGCATAAACATGCCCAAATTGGGTCACTTGATCACAAGTAGGCCTAACCCATGATATGGTCACAACCACCAAATCAGTAGCATAATTAACCCTAATCATGCTTAATTAAACATAAGTTGCATCAATTTAATGATTCTAGGCCAAAAGCATCAAAGCCCTTAAATATGAAATTTTCCATACTTAGGCCATATTGCCGATTACACTAGGTCACCATGTTCAGCCATGTATATCACTGATTTTGCATCATGGGTTCATCAACAATGACAACTAGGTCAACATAGTTGATATGCAAGCTATTTGGAAAGGTTTAAGTTCATATTCTAAATTTAGGTCTAATACAAACAACCCTACCAATTCTTCATTTACTATTCTGTTCAGATGTATCAATATACCACCAGAAATATGTAATCACAAAATCAACCGTCAAATTAAATTATTTGAAGAAACAAACCTTCTGTCCAAATATCAGCCCAATCCAACGGTGGACCGAAAAGATATGTATCTTTGATGAACAAGTCTCTAATTAGACAATTTCTCCTTTCCTGCTGCAAATACTCAAACTCAGATGACTATATCACACAAAATACTAAACATATAAACATCTCCACGGTTCATAATATATACATATCATTTATAAACTACATACCCAAATTTGATATCCATTTAACGGTAGATTTAGGAGATCTACAAGTTTGAGCGAAATGCCACGAGAACTCCAGAATCTCCGACCAGCTTTGTTTGAGAGGTTAGATCTCCCAGAAGAAACTTAAATCAAGATCTTCACCGTTCAGAATGCAGAACTATCAGTTTTACACTACATAACCAAATTTTATATCCATCCAACGGTAGATTAAGGGGATCTTGAAGTTTGAGCGAAACGGCGCGAGAAATCCAGACTTTCCGACCAGCTTTGTTTGAGAGGTTAGATCTCTTAGAAGAGACCTCTTATCAAGATCTCCACCGTCCAGAATGAATAACCATAAGCTACAAACTTGCTGAAAAATTTTGAACTCAATCTGACCATATATTCGAAAGATCCACCTCTTTGATGAAAATGTCGCAGGGATTTTCCTCCTGCAACTCTCTCATTCTTTCTCTACTTCTTTTCTTTCTCTTCTTCTTTCCTTTCTCTCCACTCACCTCTTTCTAGCACTTCCTTGATTCCCTCCTCCACTCACCTCACTTTCTAGCACATTCTTGGATTTTCTCCTCCACTCACCTCATTTTCTAGCACATTCTTGGATTCTCTCCTCCACTCACCTTATTTTCTAACACATTCTTGGATTCTAGAAGTGGGCATGAGACACTTGTCCACTTTCATGCACCAACCTTCACATGTGTTGGTCTCATACTACCCATACCAACCACATGTACTTTAACCAATCTCATGCTTCCATGTATTTTAAATGTTCAATCCATTTAATACACCAAATTTTCATTCTCATTTATCCTTTTATTCAATCAATCCTAACTCATATCAATTCATGGTTTAATGGGCCCATGCAAAAATAATAACATATGCATTATATTTTAATTTAACATGACCCATATACAATTTATGATACACATATTTATATACATTATCAAGCATCACTATACAAACATTAAACAACCATCAAACAAACACCAAACATATCAAGGCAACACATAGAGTTTGGGCAAAATGCAATTGGGTTATGGGCTAGATGAAATAATTTTTGGGGCGTCACATGGTCCATATCTATCCGCCATGGCTCCAAATATTTTGTGGTAAAAGGCCTTGGCTACTGAACATATGGAGGTGGCCGATGATGAGCCATCCTCCAGCAGCTTCAGGAGCCTTAATTTTGATAGAAAACAAAAAACACTCAATGTAACACCCCGTAAATTTAAGTAAATGACGTACACGTATATCGAGATATATAATACACATATATTATACATAAGAGCTCAATATATGTTTGCTTTATACATTGGAGCTCAATATAAGTTTAATAATACACGTATTTTATACGTATGAGCTACATATACGCGTAATATTACACGTATTTTAGACGTATGAGTCAAATATACGTGTGTATGATTGAGTGTATGAAGAAAAAGACAAATATACGTGTGTATGGTTGGTTCCTTAAAACTGTGGATTGAGTGTATGGAGAAGAAGAACGAATAAAATAAAATAATGAACAGTCCTTGCATAGTAATATTGTTCATCAAATAGTATTATGAATAGTAAGTTTACTATTCATAAAATATCAAAACACTATTCATAAAAAACACTGTTCATAAATATCAAAATACTGTTCACAAATATAAAAAAAAAGACGGACGAAAATCAAAATATCAACACGCAGAGAGAGGGAAAGAAGAAGCAGAGGGAAGAAGAAGAAAGAGAAGGAGAAAAAGAAAATGCGGGATTTCGAGCCTCGCGGTAAGTGATTTTCACTCATTTTCTTTGTAAAATTACTATCTAAGCTAGATGTAACAATTCTAGCGGACTAATTTTGACTGTGGGAGCCGTTATACGGCGTTTTTATAAATTGGAGTTTTGACCCCAACGTGAATGGAAAACTCGCTAGGAAGGTAGAAAAACACTTCCTGGAACGTCGGGACTCTGAATCTGTGATTAGATTCTATTTCCTGCGTTTTGGAGCCCGTTGGACAATTTTAATACAATTTACATCTTTCGGATGAATAGTGCTGAATAGTGTCGGAGATGAATAGTGATGAATAGTGAATAGTGCACAGTAAATAGTGAATAGTGCACAGTGAATAGTGAACAGTGCACAGTGCACAGTAAATAGTGAATAGTGCACAGTAAATAGTACACAGTAAATAGTAAACAGTAAATAGTGCACAGTGAATAGTGAACAGTGAATAGTATACAGTGAATAGTGTGCACAGTGAATGGTGACATTGATCAGTGATGTGAATCGTACTGTGCACAGTGATGTGCACAGTGATGTGACCAGTGATGTGAACCCAATGAAACTCCCGTTTGAGTTTATAGAAACGAGATAACTGCTTTTGAGTTCTAAATGGATTTATTAGTAGTGATTTGAAGTGAATTGAGACATTAAAGATGTAAATAGATCTGAATACATGAAATTGAATCATACAGGTTAAATTAGTTAGATTTAACTTGGAGCTAGACTCGAAAGCGACGATGATTGAGTTTAAGTTGAACGTGTTGTACTGTGAGTATAGTTTCCTTGATTTGGTTCTTGTATGGCATTGTACGCATATAAAATGTTTGATTGTATGCATGTTATATTTATGTATAATGCATTGAGTTTTATGGAGTATGCAAACTGATTTTAGCATTGGAGTTTGTAATGTTGAGGCTTTGCGATTCCTCATTGTCATTTCGTTAGGTCTGTCCTAACAAGGGTTGGGATCCTTGAAATGACTGTTCATTGGGTAATGAGAGGTTGTGGCTACCTTGTAACGGCCATACAAGGGTTAGACCCGCTCTCTTGCCTTGCGGAGGAGGGAGATTGTACATTGTGGTATTGAATTGGGTAATGAGAGGTTGTGTCTACCTTGTAACGGCCTTACAAGGGTTCGAATCGCTCTCTTGCCTTGCGGAGGAGGGAGATGATGCATTGTGTTTTGAACTTGGGTCATGAGAGGCTGTGTCTACCTTGTACGACCATACAAGGTTAGACCCGCTCTCTTGCCTTGCGGAGGAGGGAAATTGTGCATTGTATTATTGAAAAACATGAAATTTATGGTGTTGACATGTACAATATATTCATTGAATGATGCATGTGTTTAATAAGTGTTTGAAATGATTTAAATTTCATATTTCTGTAAATGTATATAATTGCCATCTCAAGAACTATATTCACTGAGCTGTTGTTTGCTCACCCCATTTCCTCCAATCTTTCAGGTATTGAGTCGAAGGGAAAAGAAACTTGTCTGGTATGTGTATGTACGCTTGGAGGAAATAAATTCTATTTACGTTATTTTGATATGTATACTTATCACACATTATCTATATATGTCATATCACCTAGATGGGTTGTGTGGTAAGAGTATATAATGATTGGGATGATGAGATGATCATATGTGTGGAATGATTGGAATGAATGTGAGTGGAATGATCATCATTTGATTTGATTTGATTTGTGGGATTCTGTATATTTTGGGAAGGTGTGTGAGAGTACGTGAAGGCTGACAGTGTATTATATACTGTATATGGGTTTGTACAGTGTATAGTACGCTGTGCCGGTCATGACGTCAGCCTACGTCAGGGGCGTCGTGACAATATTGGTATCAGAGCCTTAAGTTTAAAATTCTTAAAAAGATAAAAGCTTTATGATATTATGATTGATTGTATGGGTATACATATGGGTAGGTGAGACTAATTCAATATGTTATCTTGACTGAGAATCACCTGTGTTGGTGAATTATAGATTTGGAAAAGACCAGTCAAGATGAACAATGGAAATTGCTGATCAGGAAAGGATCAGAAGGCTGAAAGAAAAAGAACTGGATGTAATCCAGTGATAATAAATTATGCAGCTTATATATGATTAGGAGCTACCCAACAATAATGAAATGCACAGCTTATGAGCTTGTGACAAAGTTGTAATGTGAGAATGACAGAGACTTGAACCATTGATAGCTCCAGATGTGGATGCTAATGGTGTGATCTGTAAAACCATATATAGTTGAGACTGAAGTCACAATAAAATAAATAGAAGGTCTCAATGATAAGCCAGATGGAATGAAAAGATATGTGAAAGTTAGTGGAGACCATCTTAGAGAATGATTAAGTCTCTGCAAATGATAAAGCACGTTAGCTAAGTTTAAGCTAACTGATGATAAGAGATAATAGAAAATTGGGTTATGGACTCCTGAGATGATTAAGACATGAGATTAATGAAAAAAAGCTATTTTATAAGGGCTTCCATCATGCTGGCATTGATTTAAGGCATGAACAAGTTTATCTTGTTAAAAGGTAGTGACATGCTTAACCATACATACAAACATGAAGTAGTATAGTTTATTTTTGGAATGATCACTATGGATGATAAGGATCTAGAATAAATTGTGGGATCCTATACGGCAGGTTTGATAATTGGTGGGCTATAATCATATGCGCGAGTTGTGTGGCAGCCTATAAATTTCGGGTTAGCCAAAGCTGTGGTGACATTGTTAACACCAGCATTAGTGAGATAGCTTGCACTGCCGTTTGAAGCTGAGTCATCAACACCGGTGTTAGGTAAAAAGAGGAATAAGTAATGTAAGGAACTGTTGGGGCACTAATATGAAATTCATGATAAGTGAAACATTGAGTAAGGTTGAGATTTTGGCAGTATGCATGACTCTAATTTTGTTAGTACTAACCCAATAATAATGGGAAACAGGGAAGTGATGTTAATGAATTTTGAAAACCAGAATTGGTTTCCATTGCCTGAGCAGGAGTCACAATTGCGTATCTTGTATCTCGACCTATGATTGTCGATTATCAATCTGAAAAAAAAAAAAAAAAAAAAAAAAAGGACACGAGATGTGTTAATCTCTAGTTAGTTGATATGGAATGCTCCAGTAAATTTTATCAATGTGACTCTACCAGATTTTAGAGAATAAAGTAAAGTAAATACAAGACCATATCCAACGATTAGTAAGATGTTGATAGCAGGTATGATCAACATTTTGTTACTGTGTATATTCTGATGTATTGTTGGATCTACCTGGTCTTTTATCTCTGGTGATATGGTAGGCAGATTGTATTATCTTCTGTTATAATAATGCATCATTGATTGTGAGTATGCCTACAGGAGAAAGAATCTATCATGATATGGTTAGCAAAGATTATGTGTAATAACTATGAGAGTCATCAAGTAATTATGGGCTCTAGAATCTGAAATTTTTGGAATTGGATGCTTTGTGAGTATGATTGGCTGGTAAACTCTCATGCTAGGTGGAGCGTCTCTCCGAAAAGAAGTAATATGTGGCATGAGTGAAAAAAAAAAAGAATTCATTTTGAATCTCGAGAAATTTATACCTTTAAAATTGTCTCTCTAAGATAAGCTAGTTATTGACGAGGACATGGAGAATATGGCTCGCACAAAGCCATTTAGAGTAATGTAATAAGGCATGTAGTTGCTTAAAATTCCTGTGGTGAGCTGATATATTGGAGTATTCTCTGATGAATTATTAAAATTTCCACATGGACAGGAGATTGATAGCATATAAAACTGATGCTAGTATACTATGTATCTTCATATCTTCATATAACGAGTACTTGAGGAATTGTGAGCAAAAGATTTATTATCCTTGATATGCCACCTTGGAGAGCAGTTGTGATAAGATGGAAAGAAGATATAGTGAAATATGTTTCCGTATGAATTACTGTTAACTGAGCAAGGTAACAACAACGAATGAATATCCTTATGGATAGATGGTCGAATTCGATTAACTAAAGGGAGCCAAATTTTCTTTAAGATCATTTTGAGATCTAGGCACCATTAGTTAAGAATTCGAGAAAATGATGTAATGCAGACTGTGTTAAGACAAGATATGGATATTATGAAATTTTGGTAACCTTGAATAATGTGTCAATCACGTTTATAGGATTGATGCAGTGGTTATATGAATCATATCTTGATTATTATATAGTCTTCGATGAGGATATATGACATTGTTCCAAGGAAATGAGAGGAGCATGAATAGCACCTCAGAGGTATCTTGTAGTCACTGAGAGAGCACCGATTGAGTGCCAAACTCGGTGAATGTGAGTTGTGAATATAATTGAGATGAGAATTTTTGGATCACATGACTAGTTTAAATCGTATCTTTAAGGATGTTGGGAAGGCAAAAGTGATCATAGAACTGTTAAAACTGAATTATGGAAATCATAAGTTCTCTGGTATTAGTTGTATGTTAGAGAAAGTGCGTGGAAAGATCCTTGAAGCTATTTGTTCCACTCACGAAACTAAAACCAGGCGAATGCTATAGAATGTGTGAACCATTGTGCATGGGAAAGCTCTCACAGAATGAAATGTTGTTACTAGGTTCAGAATCTGGAAGTAATTGTGATTGATGAATATCACGTCCAGATCTGAATTTTGCATTGATACAAAAGGATAAGTTCATTACTTGTGTTTCCAGATATTTGGTAGTGCACGAGAATAACTATCCTGAGGGTGAATAAAAATTTGTTGGTAGTTATTTTGAATTGATGAGAGCATTGCCTCTATAATAAAAATGTCACACTATTTTCAGATTTTAAGAGTCTGAAGTACTTAGTTGAATGGAAAGAAACTGAATATGAGGTAATAACTGTGGCAAGAATTCCCAAAGGATTTGATTTTATATTGACTTATTATCCTGGGAAAGGCCCATATGTTGCTGAGGCATTGAGCAGGAAACAGGCTGAAACTGGAGTAGTACCTATCAGTGAGGCAATAAATGGAAATTGTTTGTGAGAGTTACAATTATGAGTGTACTCTCTATTACTCCATGTGTTGATATTTGTGCTCGGATGCATGTTCAGCTAATTGATACTCATATTCAGATAGTAAAATTTATGAGAGACAAGTATGATAGATTATGGAAATGGATTGTATTAATTAAAGATGGGATGCAAATGGTATCTTATGGGTTATGGGTAGAAATGATACCATTTGGATAACCATTAGTGGACTGATAAGTCTGCGTATTCTTTCAATGAACACCAAAATTCTTTTGATAGACTGAGCAGATTGTATATGTGTGAGATAGAGAGATTTGATGGGAGTACTCAGATATTTGTCATGTCGGATTAAGATCCGAAGATTGTGTCGAGATCTGATATATGAGGCAGACTCGATTTGGTACTCATCTCCTTCTCAGTGTGATATGTACTCTCAGACTGGTTGACAGACTGAGAGAGTGACTTTGATGCTTGCGAGCATGCTCGGGTCTAGTATACTTGAATTTTGGTGGAAGTTGGAAGGAATATTTTATGTGTGTAAACGTATGTGTATAAATTATAAGAGCATAATGATGGCACTCTAAAGGTTTGATAGTAAGCCTTATAGATCTCCAACTTGTTTGACTTGTGGAGTTATTATGACTGGTGCCAGAGGATGCATAGGGTTGGTATATAGGCCTTGAAAGTTATTGTGGCTGACTCAGTTTTGAGGTTAAATGAGATTTGGGATGAAAAGAAAGCTCGCATTTGTTGGACCAGTAGAGATCCTTGATAGGATAGGTCCATTGGCTTAACGATTTGCTCTACTGTCACAGTTGATAGGTGTCCATAAGAGTTACTATATAGTGATGTTGAGGAAATATCAGTCGGATTTCATAGATGTTATGGATATAACTCAACGCTAAGTTGGGGAGGATACCACGTATCAAGAAGAGCAAACATGGAAGCGGAATATAAAATGCGGGAGCAGTTTTCTGGGATTGAGTATCACTTGAGGAATCGTCCTTTCTAAATTTCGAGGACGAAATTCCTTAAGTTGGGGAGATTGTAACACCCCGTAAATTTAAGTAAATGACGTACACGTATATCGAGATGTATAATACACATATATTATACATAAGAGCTCAATATATGTTTGCTTTATACATTGGAGCTCAATATAAGTTTAATAATACACGTATTTTATACGTATGAGCTACATATACGCGTAATATTACACGTATTTTAGACGTATGAGTCAAATATACGTGTGTATGATTGAGTGTATGAAGAAAAAGACAAATATACGTGTGTATGGTTGGTTCCTTAAAACTGTGGATTGAGTGTATGGAGAAGAAGAACGAATAAAATAAAATAATGAACAGTCCTTGCATAGTAATATTGTTCATCAAATAGTATTATGAATAGTAAGTTTACTATTCATAAAATATCAAAACACTATTCATAAAAAACACTGTTCATAAATATCAAAATACTGTTCACAAATATAAAAAAAAAGACGGACGAAAATCAAAATATCAACACGCAGAGAGAGGGAAAGAAGAAGCAGAGGGAAGAAGAAGAAAGAGAAGGAGAAAAAGAAAATGCGGGATTTCGAGCCTCGCGGTAAGTGATTTTCACTCATTTTCTTTGTAAAATTACTATCTAAGCTAGATGTAACAATTCTAGCGGACTAATTTTGACTGTGGGAGCCGTTATACGGCGTTTTTATAAATTGGAGTTTTGACCCCAACGTGAATGGAAAACTCGCTAGGAAGGTAGAAAAACACTTCCTGGAACGTCGGGACTCTGAATCTGTGATTAGATTCTATTTCCTGCGTTTTGGAGCCCGTTGGACAATTTTAATACAATTTACATCTTTCGGATGAATAGTGCTGAATAGTGTCGGAGATGAATAGTGATGAATAGTGAATAGTGCACAGTAAATAGTGAATAGTGCACAGTGAATAGTGAACAGTGCACATTGCACAGTAAATAGTGAATAGTGCACAGTAAATAGTACACAGTAAATAGTAAACAGTAAATAGTGCACAGTGAATAGTGAACAGTGAATAGTATACAGTGAATAGGATAAGTCCATTGGCTTACCGATTTGCTCTACTGTCACAGTTGATAAGTGTGCGGAATAGTGTCTATCTATTGATGTTGAGAAAATGTCATTCAGATTCCATAGATGTTATGGATATAATTCAACTCTAAGTTGGGGAGGATACCACGTATCAAGAAGAGCAAACATGGAAGCGAAAATATAAAACGCGGGAGCTGTTTTCTGGACTTGAGTATCACTTGAGGAAGTCATTGATTCTAAATTTCGAGGACGAAATTCCTTAAGTTGGGGAGATTGTAACACCCCGTAATTTTAGTTACATATATACGTTAAATTACACGTATATCGAGATGTATAATACACGTATTTTATACGTGTGAGCTAAATATACACGTGATAATACACGTATTTAATACGTATGATCTAAATATACGCGTGTATGAAATACATGCTATAATTAAAGAATGTGAGCAGATAAATAAAATTATTTGAATGGGATGGTTAATTAAATATGTGGATTGGAGTATGATTTAAAGACTTAATGCATAGTATGATGTAATGCATGTGTATAAATGAATACATGTGAAATAAGTGAATTATTAAATGGTGTACATTGAAATCGAATTATTAAATGAGTTATATAAAGGAGATGAGTTGAATTTAAGGATATTTGATGGAGGAGTTGGCTAATAAGGAGCGTCGAGGAGCATTGGATCAATGTCTTATATATAAAATATCTTCTTTTGTCTTATCTAAATCTCTCGTATGGTACCATTAATAAATTAAAAAAAAAAAAGAGAAGAAATGAGTGGCTAAGGAAAGAAAAGAAAATTTAATAATAAAAAAAAGAGGGTTCTCTTTCTTCAAGTTCACGTATGAGGAAGAAAGAAAATAAAAGAGAAGTACAGAGAAGAACGAACAGAGGAAAGAAGGAAAGAAGAACGGAAGGAAAAATTCAGAAATCACGCGAAATCGGGACTTGCGGTAAGTGATTTTTACTCATTTTCTTCGTAAAATTGATATCTAAGCTAGACATAACGATTCTAGCGGATTAATTTTGACTGTAGGAGCCGTTTTACGGCGTTTTGCCAAATTTGGGTTTTGACCCCAACGTGAATGAAAACTTGCTAGAAAGGTAGAAAAATACTCTCTGGATTGTTAGAAACCCGAATATGTGGTTAGATTGAATTTTATGATTTTTGGAGCCGTTGGACAATTTTAATACAATATACATCTTTCGGAGGAATAGTAAAAATAAATGGTAATAGTAAATAGTGAATAGTAAATGTAAATAGTAAATAGTAATAGTGAATAGTGAATAGTAAATGTGAATAGTGAATAGTAAATAGTGAAAATAAATAGTAAATAGTGAATAGTGAATAGTAAAAATGAATAGTGAATAGTAATAGTGAATAGTGAATAGTAATAGTGAATAGTGAAAATAAATAGTAAATAGTGAATAGTGAAAATGAATAGTATTGTGAACAGTGATGTGCATCCAATGAAACTCCGGTTTGAGATCACAGAATCATAGAGAACTGAATTCCGGACGTTTCGATGCTAAAATTGTGATTTTTGGATATGAGGTGATAGTTTTAGTAACTAAGTATATGGTGTCGTGAAAATCTATTTTCACTGTTCTTTCTTTTGAAAATATCTAGATTGACCACAGAAACGAGATAGTAGTTTCTTCAACTGCTTATGAGTCCTAAATGGATTTATTATTCGTGATTTGAAGTGAGTTGAGAAATGAAAGATGTAAATAGATATGAATACAAGAAATTGAATTATGGAGTGATTATGACAGGTTAAATTCGTTGGATTTAACTTGGAGCTGGACTCGAAAGCGACGACGATTGGGTTTAAGTTGAACGTGTTGTACTGTGAGTATAGTTTTCTTGATTTGGTTCTTGTATGGCATTGTACGCATATAAACTGTTTGATTGTACGCATGTGATATTATATATAAGGCATTGAGTTTTATGGATCATGCAAACTAATTTTAGCATTGGAGTTTGTAATGATGAGGCTTTGCGATTCCTCATTGTCATTTCGTTAGGTCTGTCCTAACAAGGGTTGCGATCCTTGAAATGACTGTTACTTGGGTAATGAGATGTTGTGGCTACCTTGTAATGGCCATACAAGGGTTAGACCCGCTCTCGTGCCTTGCGGAGGAGGGAGATTGTGTGAATTGGGTCATGAGAAGTTGTGTCTACCTTGTACGACCATACAAGGGTTAGACCCGCTCTCTTGCCTTGCGGAGGAGGGAGATTGTGCATTATGATATTGAAAATCATGCAATTTATGTTGTTGGCATGTATAATATATTTGTTGAATGATGCATGTGTTGAATAAGTGTTTGAAATGATTTTAAATGTCATATTTCTCTAAATGCATATAATTGTCATCTCAAGAACTATATTCACTGAGCTGTTGTTTGCTCACCCCATTTCCTCCAATCTTTCAGGTATTGAGTCGAAGGGAAAAGAAACTTGTATGGTATGTGTATGTATGCTTGGAGGAAATAAATATTATTTACGTTATTTTGATATGTATAATTATCACACACGATATATATGTAATATCACCTAGATGGGTTGTGTGGTAAGATTATATAATGCTTGGGATGATGAAATGAGATGATCATAGATATTTAGTTGGTGAGAATTTCATTTGTGGAATGAATGGAATCAATGTGAATGGAATGATCATCTTTATATATATGGAATTTGATTTGATGTGTGGTATAAAAAAAAAAAATATTCTGTACATTTTGGGAATGTTTGTGAGAGTACGTGAAGGCTGACAGTGTATTATATACTGTATATGGGTTTGTACAGTGTATAGTACGTTGTGCCGGTCATGACGTCAGCCTACGTCAGGGGCGTCGTGACAATATTAGTATCACATAAGGCCTTTTTGTCACGCCTGGAATGCACCGCAGCACATTCTACCCAGACGTGATGAGTACTCTACCCCTCAACCCGCAGGTCTTGGGAGCACTCCAGCCATTATATACCACATAATATTGTCACATCCCAGTACACAGCATCGCCGCAGCGTCTAGTACCCCCGGGATCATTTGTCCCTACTATTCCCTCATGAATAGTAAAGGGCCTCCCCCAGATTCGAACTCACAACCTCATAAGGTTTGATTTCGCAATCTGAGTAGCCACTGAACCATTGGCTCAGTGGCTACTCAGATTGCGAAATCAAACCTTATGAGGTTGTGAGTTCGAATCTGGGGGAGGCCCTTTACTATTCATGAGGGAATAGTAGGGACAAATGATCCCGGGGGTACTAGACGCTGCGGCGATGCTGTGTACTGGGATGTGACAATATTATGGATCCATAATGGCTGGCGTTCGCTCCCGCTGCGGTGGGAGTGCGCCCGCGTCTGGGTAGAATGTGCTGCGGTGCATTCCAGGCGTGACACTCAAAATATAAAGAGGATAAAGAGAATGAGAATTCAACTATCTTTATTCAAGTTTTTCTTCCTTGCTTTTAAAAAACAAAGATACAAAGCACTCTTTTATAGGGTACAAGGACCAGCTGAAAAGCCTCCCTATGTTAATGCAATAAAACAAACAAAGTGGGAATGGAGTGGGTGACCTTTTATCTTCCCCAACGTTCAGCCTTAAAAGAAGGGAGTAGGTGACCCTTTATCTTCCCCAACGTTCAGCCTTAAAGGAAGGAAGTGAGTGACCCTTTATCTTCAAAAAACTGATACCCATTATCTTTCTTCAGTTTTGGAATTTGAACGGATGCCAACATTCGCCCCCTCAAATCAAAACTGCTTCAAGCCTAGCATGTCTCTTAGCTTCATGAAAATTTCACCTGATAATGGTTTAGTGAATATATCTGCTACTTGTTCAGTAGTGTGATAATATTGGAGCTCTACAGTGTCACGCCCCGGCCGCAGCCGCGAACGCGGGCGCACCACCACGACCTCAGCCGTGTGGCGAACGCCTAGCCATTATGGATCTATAATATTGTCCCATCTCGGCCAGCCACGCCACACAAGGACGCCGGTCACCGAGATCATTTATCCCCCTGCACAATCCACAGCACAGGGAGGGCCTCCCCCAAGTTCGAACTCGCAACCTCTTCCTCATAAGGTTAGATTTCGCAACTTGAGTACCCATTGAACCATTACCGGCGTCCTTGTGTGGCGTGGCTGGCCGAGATGGGACAATATTATGGATCCATAATGGCTAGGCGTTCGCCACACTGCTGAGGTCGTGGTGGTGCGCCCGCGTTCGCGGCTGCGGCCGGGGCGTGACATACAGTCTTCTGCTTCACATGATCATAAAGAAAATGAAATCGAGTATCAATGTGCTTGTTCCTTCCATGATGGACTGGATTCTTTGCAAGCTGGATAGCTGACATGTTGTCCACAAATATCACAGTTGGCTCCTCCTGTGGATGATCCAGCTCCTTTAAAATATTCCGTACCCATATTGCTTCACAAACAGTAGATGAAGCTACTATATACTCTGTTTCACAAGAAGATAGAGCCACTATTTTTTGTTTCTTGGTGGTCCAAGAAAATGCAGTTGTGCCAAGATAGAAGACATAGCCAGTGGTGTTTTTTCTCTCATCTTGGTCCCCTCCCCAATCACTATCAGAATAGCCTACTAATTTTGCATTTTCACCATAATTATCAAATAGACCAAGATTAAGTGAGCCTTTGATATACCTTAGTATTCTCTTTGCAGCTAGCCAATATGACTCATTTGGTGTCTCTATGTAACGACTCACAAGTCCAACGCCATACATAATATCGGGCCTTGTGATTGTCAAGTACCTCAGGCTTCCAACCAGACTCTTGAAAAGAGTTGAGTCCACAAATCCTCCATTTCCTTCTATTGATAGTTTCATACCTGTAGCTACTGGAGTGTTCACAGTGTTGCAATTACTCATCTTGAATTTCTCCAAATTTTCCTTCATGTACTTTGTTTGAGATATAAATATCCCATCTTGCTATTGCTTCACTTCAATCCCAAGGAAATAGGACATCAGTCCGTTGTCTGTCATCTCAAACTCTTTAAACATTGACAGCTTGAATTCCATAAGCATTTCACTGCTAGTTCCTGTGTACAACAGGTCATCAACATATAGGCAAATAATCAAAAATTCACCTTGATGATTTTTCTTCATGTAGACTGCATGCTCATATGGACATTTGGTGAAACCATTATGTTGAAGATAGCTATCAATGCGTGCATTCCAAGCTCTTGGCGCCTGCTTTAAACCATATAATGCCTTTTCAGGTGATATACCTTGTTTTCTTCTCCGTCAATTTCAAAACCTTCTGGCTGGTGAATATACACTTCTTCTTCGAGAATGCCATTGAGAAAGGCTGATTTGACATCAAGCTGATATATTTTCAAATTATGATGAGCGGCAAGTGCAATCAATAATCTCACCGTGTCAAGTCTTGCAACTGGTGCAAAAACCTCTTCATAGTCGATACCGTACTTCTGCTTGTAGCCTTTAGCAACTAGTCTCGCTTTGTAACGAGAAACTTCACCCTCAGCAGTACGTTTGATTTTGTACACCCACTTGACGCCAATAGCCTTTTGATTTGTTGGAAGTGTTGTCATCTCCCAAGTGTCATTCTTCTGAATAGCATGAATCTCCTCCTCCATTGCAGATCGCCAACATTCTTCTTCTACAGCTTCTTGGAAGGTCAGAGAGGCTCGTGATCAACATATAAACAGAAGAGGTTGGTATCTTCATCTTCTTCTCTTTGATTATAAATCTCCGCGAGGCTTCTCATTTTGATGAGACTTTGGTGTATGGAAGATCTGTTTCTACTACTTTCTGCTGAAGATGGTGAGTTTCTTCTCGGAGAAGGTGTGTCATGTTGAGGAGATGGTGGTATACCTGGTGGAACTTGTGTTGGGGGTTCTTCAAACACTTGTAACTCTTTGGCCTTCTCATCATCATTCCACTCCATGCTTTATCTTCATCAAAGATAACATCTCTACTAACCACTAATTTCTTTGTTAGTGGATTATAGAGCTTGTATGCTTTCGATTCTTCACTATAGCCGAGAAAGATGCATTTCTCACCATGATCATCCAGCTTCTTTCTGTTGGGCTTGGGGACTTGAGAATATGCAACACACCCAAAGATTCTTAGGTGTGCAACAACTGGTTTGTAGCCGCTCCACGCCTCTTGAGGTGTCATGTGCTTTACACTTTTGGTAGGACATCGGTTCAGCACATATGATGAGCACGCCACAGCTTCCGCCCAGAATTGCTTTGGCAATCCTTTCTCCTTGAGCATAGTTCTTGTCATGTTAAAAATTGTGCGATTCTTTCTTTCAGCGATCCCATCTTGCGGTGGGGTGTAAGTCGCAGTATATTGATGTTTTATGCCTTCTTCCCTGCAATACTCATAAAATACTTTTGAGGTGTATTCTCCACCTCGATCAGAGCGGAGAGTTACAATTTTGTGACCACTTTCTTTTTCTACATGGGCTTTATATTTTTTGAATACAACAAAAGGAGCTGACTTTTCTTTAAGAAAATAAACCCATAATTTTCTGCTGAAGTCATCAATGAAAGTAATAAAGTATCTATTACCTCCTAGCGACTCAAGTTCAATAGGTCCACATGTGGCAGTGTGGATCAGTTGAAGTGGTGTCGTTGCTCTCCATGATTTGCCGCTGGGAAAAAGGAAGCCGTGCTTGTTTTCCAAGTATACAAACATCACAAGTGTTACTTGGCGGCTCGATCATTGGTAACCCATGCACCATGCTTGATGAAGATAGTAGTTTTAGACCGCTAAAGTGGAGATGCCCAAGGCGATGATGCCACTTCCATTACTCACTTTCTTTGACTCCATAGAAGCATTTCTCTGACTTTGTGCTAAGATGAAGTGGGAACATTTGATTTTGGGTCATCGGAACATGTGCGATGATTCTTCCACTTGTATGTCTCAAAATGAGAGAGTTGTCTCTCATTTGTATGTTATATCATTTTTCTACAAGCTGCCCAATGCTAAGAATATTGCTTTTCATATTAGGTACATAATACACATCAGAGATATACCCATTCTTACCATCCTTCTGATAGATTTTTACTTTCCCTTTGCCTTCAACTGATAGTTTGGAGCAATCTCCCAAGTTCACCTTTCCGTGGACTTCTTCCGTGAGTTCAACAAACAATTCTTTCTCACCACACATATGATTGCTTGCCCCAAAATCAAGATACCAATTTTTATATGAAGTATGTGAATCATCATGTGCAAGAAGTAGGATGGATTCATTACCTACATCATGTGATGTCTCTGCAACATTGGCTTGTTCATCAATTTTTAACCAACAGTTGGAGGCGTAGTTTCCAAATTTATTGCAGTTAAAACATTGGACATTCCTATTGGCTCCATGTCCATAGGATCTTCCTCTACCTCGGTTACCTCCTCGTCCTCTAAAGCTTTGATTCTTATGTTGACTTTGGCTTGATTGTTGAGTTGTACCTCGCCCTCGGCCTCTGCCTCGACCACCGTTGGAGGTAGATTTTCTTTGATCATTTAGAGTCAGTTTTGACTCTAATGCTTGTTCCAATACAACTAGATTAGATTTCTTCTGCATCCTTTGCTCATGTACTTGTAGTGAACCCAATAATTCCTCAATTGTAAGTATCTCTAAGTCCTTAGACTCTTCGATAGCTACAACTACATGCTCAAATATAGAGGAAAGGGATCGAAGTACCTTCTCGACGACACGGATGTCATTTAGCTTCTCACCATTTCTCTTCAAGCCATTCACGATTATTAGCAACCGTGAAAAATAATCTGACACTGATTCACCATCCTTCATGTGGAGAGCTTCAAACTCGCATCGCAATGCTTGAAGACGAACCCGCTTCACTCGATCATCTCCTTTGAAGATGGAAACAAGAATATCCCATGCTTCTTTGCTTGTTGTTGTTTCGGCAACCTTTTCGAAGGTAGCTTCGTCCAACCCTTGATAGAGTATAAACAAAGCTTTTTTATCCTTCTTCCTTTGCTCCCTAATAGCCTTCTTCTCATCTGCTGTACATGCAGCCTCTTGCTCGCCAGTGGGTTCCACAAAACCATCGTTAATGGTTTCCCAAAGATCTTGAGATCCAAACAAGGCTTTCAATTGGATACACCATGAACCATAGTTATCCTTTGATAACTTAGGAACTTGTTGCTGGACAGAATTCATCCTAGCTCTAATACCACTGATAGAAAACAAAAAGCACTCAAAAAAGAAAATGGGAATTCAACTATCTTTATTCAAGTTTTTCTTACTTGCTTTTAAAAAACAAAGATACAAAGCACTCTTTTATAGGGTACAAGGACCAGCTGAAAAGCCTCCCTATTTTAATGCAATAAAACAAACAAAGTGGGGAATGGAGTGGGTGACCCTTTATCTTCTCCAACGTTCAGCCTTAAAAGAAGCGAGTAGGTGACCCTTTATCTTCCCCAACGTTCAACCTTAAAAGAAGGAAGTGGGTGACCCTTTATCTTCCAAAAACTGATACCCATTATCTTTATTCAGTTTTGGAATTTGAACGGATGCCAACAAATTTTGCTACAATTTCCGATCTTTTTGCCAGTTCTAAATGGCTTCCAGAGAAGAAAGTAGAAGAAAATTAAGAGAAGTAAGAGGCCAAAGAGTAGTGTCAGGACTGTAACACCCCGTAATTTTAATTGCATATATATACGTTAAATTACACGTATATCAAGATGTATACTACACGTATTTGATACGTATGAGCTAAATATACGTGTGATACTACACGTATTTTATACGTAGGAGCCAACTATATGTGTAAAGAAAGAAGATGATTACTTTGTGAGGTTGGTTACTTAAATATGTGGATTGAGTGTATAGAAGAAAAACAAATAAAAAGATATAAAAGAAAATATAAGAATGAACAGTATTTGAATAAAAGACAAATTAAGTTACTGTTCATGTACTGTTTACGGAACAATAATTAAATGATGTGCTGAATGAAAAGAAAAGAAAAAAAAAGAAAAAGAAAAAAAATAGAAAAGAAAAGAACGAAAGTTGCAGATAGGAAGAACCGAGAAGGAAGAAGGAGAAGAAGAAAAAGGGGAGGGAATCGCGCGAAATCAGGACCTGCGGTAAGTGATTTTCACTCCCTTTTTTCGTAAAATTACTATCTAAGCTATATGTAACAATTCTAGTGGACTAATTTTGACTGTGGGAGCCGTTTTACGACGTTTTGACAAATTGGGGTTTTGACCTTAACGTGAATGAAAACCCGCTAGGAAGGTAGAAAAACACTCCCTGGATTGTCGGGACTCCGAATCTATGGTTAGATTCTATTTCATGCGTTTTGGAGGTCGTTTGACAATTTTAATACAATTTACATCTTTCGGATGAATAGTAATAAATAGTGTACAGTGAATAGTGTACAGTGAATAGTGAATAGTGCACAGAATAGTAAATAGTGAATAGTAAACATTAAATAGTGAATAGTGAGTAGTCACAGTGAATAATAAATAGTACATAGTGAACAGTGAACAGTGAATAGTGAACATTGATCAGTGATATGAGTAGTACTGTGCACAGTGATGTGACCATTGATGTGAACCCAATGAAACCCCGGTGAGAATTGTGAAGAACTGAATTCCGGACGTTAGAACATGATATTTGGATATGCTTTGATCGTTTTAGTAACTACGTAGATGGTGTCGTGAAAAGATGATTTGGACATCTATTTTCACTATTCTTTCTTGTGGAAATATCTAGATTGACCACAGAAACGATTTAGTAGGTTCTTCAACGGCTTATGAGTCCTAAATGGATTTATTATTCGTAATTTGAAGTGAGTTGAGAAATTAAACATGAAATTGAATTATGGAGTGATTGTGACAGGTTAAATTAGTTGGATTTAACTTGGAGCTTGACTCGAAAGCGACGATGATTGGGTTTAAGTTGAACGTGTTGTACTGTGAGTATAGTTTTCTTGATTTGGTTTTTGTATGACATTATACGCATATAAAATGTTTGATTGTATGCATGTTATATTTATATATAATGCATTGAGTTTTATGGATCGTGCAAACTGATAAGGCCTTTTTGTCACACCTCAGTACACAGCACACCGCAGTGTCTAGTACCCTCGGGATGTGATGGGTACGCATACCCCAGCCATAGTACCACATAATATTGTCATATTGCTATGTAGCAATCCAACCGCAGCTGGTCTACATCGAAACGATTATTTGTCATATTTGTCATAGGGACAAATAATCGTTTCGATGTAGACCAGCTGCGGTTGGATTGCTACATGGCGATATGACAATATTATGTGGTACTATGGCTGGGGTATGCGTACCCATCATATTCCGGGGGTACTAGACACTGCAATGTGCTGTGTACTGAGGTGTGACAAGGACAGTGGTTATAAGGTTCTGGTTTATTGAATCCATCCATGTAGCTAGCTTACCCTGAGAGACTCATGTCTCATATCCCTTTAATTATTTTGCATTTCTATCTAATTAGGGTTTAAGAAAATTACTGTTTTGGTTTTCTTTTTAAGATTACTTGTGGGGATTTTAGCACGGAGACTTGTATAATGAATTTTTCTTAAATAAATTAGAAAAAATAAGCAAATTACCTGTCACCGCTCAACACAGCACCTTAGGTACATTTGGATATGTATTTTGGTTTGATTTAACATTTATTTATTTATTTATAAGCTCTGAAGAGTGATATGTTATAAAAGCTATTCCTATAAGTCAATAAATTCAAGGAAAAATTTAATTTCTATTCAATCACTTTTCCACATAATTGGACTTGAGAGTCAAGAAGATCATGTTATTTCGTGCATTGACTTTTTTTAGATGATATATATCTACTCGATATTAATTTAAACAAACAATTTACAATTTGCAAAAGGCTTCATGAGAATTTTTCTACAAGAAAATTGTTGTATAATAAAAATCACAAACAATGTCTTTTTTTTTTTGTAGTTGACACTCAGTCTTTTTTTTTTTTAAATATATTAAAATATATATGTATTTAAAGATGTTGAATAATATATATAATTTAGAAAACATGCAAAATGACATTGGCCTTCATATAATATATTTTTTTATTAATTTAGAAATTATGCCTCAAAAAATTAAGAGTAAGGCCTGATCAAATATATATTAAAAAGTGAAAGTTTTGGTAGCATGATACTAAACACCACCTATTAAAGCAGCGTGCTGATAATTATACTTCTCTAAAGACTAAATCCTTTGTAAATAATTTATTTTTAAAGTCTAATTTGCATATTATTTTATCAATCGTTAATATTTAGAATTCATAGAGATCACCTAATATATCAGGAACGTATTCCATCAAAATAGTGGTGTGCTACTTTTGAATGAGCCAGTATATTTTAAAACATCTGAAGGTATTGAGTCTCAACGTCCAAAAATAATGTTTAGACATAAAACTATTGGTTACACTTTAAACTTATATGTTTATTTCAACTTCTCTTAATAGTCCCAAGAAGTGGAACTTTTATGAGAACTTGTTATTAACCGTCTCTAAAATTATTACAGTAAATAGAACTAATTAATTCCTTCACTTTCCTCTTTATCATCATCATTCATAGAATTTGGCAGGGAGGCGTGGCGTGATCGCAACTTCAAGCGGTGTTTCTTTAGCAGTACCGACCCCCTTGCTCTCCGTGACATCCACAGGTGCATCACCCACTGTTGCAATCTCGAACCCTTGCAACACACGCGCCAGCGCTAGCGGTAGCACTTGAAGAGCCATTGAGATCCCTGGACACGCCCGTCTTCCTGACCCAAACGGAATCAATTCAAAGTTTTGACCCCACACGTCCACGTGTTTGTGGGTGGTCAAGAATCTCTCTGGCCGGAACTCAGTGGGGTCAGGCCACGTGTCGGGATCACGTTGAATCTTCCATACGTTTACCATCAAGCGTGTGCCCTTGGGAACATGGTAGCCAGCCACCACGCAGTCTTCCAGAGCTTCTCGCCGGCCGGAGAGCGGCGCCGGTGGGTAGAGCCGTAAGACTTCCTTGAGAATGGCGTGAATGTATGTGAGGTTGTTGATATCAGATACGTCTACTAATCTGTGTTTACCGATTTGTTGATCGAGTTCTTGTTGGGCCTTCTTTAAAACGTGTCGATTATTCAGTAGCAAAGAGAGTGCCCATGTTAACGTCATCGTCGTAGTGTCGGTTGCACCGAGTATTAAAGTCTGTAAATCATGAACAAATATTTTTATTTTATTTCATTTTAAATTAATAGTACATTAATATTTAATATATACATATTTAAAATATAGATCACCCACATATATTAATTCAAAATAATTCAAAAACTCAAGAAATA
The DNA here is from genome assembly GCA_035771175.1 of Paratinospora sagittata. Classification (NCBI taxonomy): domain Eukaryota; kingdom Viridiplantae; phylum Streptophyta; class Magnoliopsida; order Ranunculales; family Menispermaceae; genus Paratinospora; species Paratinospora sagittata. The sequence goes on from CM069594.1 coordinate 36,232,868, forward strand.
AAAATATGTTTTTAAATTATTATTATTATTATTATTATTATTTGTTAAAAGTAAGATGGCTTCATGAAATATGATAAAAGGGGAATATTTTGATTATTTGTTGTAGTCACGTGGATCAAATTCAATGCATCCAATGTTACCAAAATCATCAAATAATTGATTGCTTCGTTTTTCTTTGGCCAAGTGGTAAATTAAGTGACTACATTTTTAAGCTACAGTGAGACAACTCATATGAATTTTCTAAGCTTTGTCTCAACATTATATTGACATCTTATGCCAACGTCAGATGAGGAGTGTTGGCGCCCGGAGTCATCCAGCAACGCTCTTCAACTCAAAAGATTAGTCTCATTTAAAACTTCCCCTCTTCCACTAGTAAGCAGTGGCGGATCCATAATTTTTTTTTTTTATAACTATGCTATTTTATAAAAGGAATTGATCAAATTATTATTATTCATCCTCTTAATATTTTTTTTAAAAAAATATAACTATATTATGTTATATATTTTACTTTGCCCTCATAAAATTAAAGGTCTAAATCTGTTACTGTTAATAAAGACCTTCTCTTAAGTAAAAAAAAAAAAAAAAACCTTCAGATTCTACTTTTAAAATGTACACTTACTAAGGGTGGGTACAATTCAATTTAAGTTAATTTAATGCTCAAACCTAACATAAATCGAATATTATTGAATTTGGTTAAGTTTAGTTTGTTCGATTTATTACGAATTATCATTTTAAAATAGACCAAATTAAATATAATTAATTTAATTCAATTTAAATTGATCAGTTTAAAATTTTAATTATATATATATTAAATAAATTAAAATAATTAATTATATATTTATATACATAAAGTAATTCTAACTCTCCTAAGGGGTGATTAAAAGAATTTGAAAATAATCTTTACTTGATAAGATTATATATATATATTTTTTGAGAATGTTTATATTATAAAATAATCATATATATTAAAAATAAATATTTTTATTTTTATTTTTAAAATTAATTTAATTTAGTTTAGCTCGATTTTCAAATTTTCGTATCAAACTCAAACTAAACCGGCCGGGTAATACTTTTTTAAAACTTGACTCAAACTAAACTTACAAAAAAAAAAATTAAAAAAAAAATAAGAAAAGCCAGACCAACCCAATCCAATAAAACTAAACATGCCGGTTCCGTTTGCAGGTAAGAGGGACAATACCTTAGCAAACTAAAAATGATCGAGCTTCATCAATTTATAAATAATACATACCAAGCAAGTAGATTTGTTGATGGTATCAGCATCGGCACCGGCAATCTCCGAACCCTCAAGAATATTAAGCATGACATCCATGAAATCTTTCTCCCCTTCATCCTCCCCGGAGCTTCTTCTGCTCTTATGCTCATCCAACCACCCTTGAATCAAATTATCCATATCACTCGCTGTCTTCTTCATCTCCTTCTGATACCCCTGACTGTCCCACCAACTTAGAAACGGCAACGCATCCTCAATCAAAAACACTCCAAGTAGCCTAAAAAATTCCCTGAACCCATGCTGAAATCTCCTCGATTCATCTTCATCACAAACCACCCTCGACCCAAAAAACCTCTTCCCGGCCACCATTTTCAAACCTATATTAAACGTTAAGTTCCCAAACCACTGCTTCATATCTACTACAACATGCCCTTTTGCCTCCTTTGCTTTCCACTCCTCAAACAACTCTTTAATTGACGCGTAAATTTCCGAATCCCAAACGTGCTTGAGCAACTTGAGCCGGTGATTCGAGAGCAACTCGGTCATGACAATCTTGCGAAGTTCGCGCCAGTAAGGGCCGTAAGGTGCGAATCCGAGCAACGTGAAGTTGTAGCTAAGATGCCTTGTTGCTGCGGTTATTGGACGGCTAGGGAAGATTTTGTCGTTGGTTGTGAAGCAGTCCTTTGCAACTTCCCAACTGCTAACTACGATTGCTTGGGTTAAACCGAGTTTGAGAGAGAAGATTGGGCCATATTTCTCGGCGAGTTCGGCTAGCATTTTGTGCGGTTGCTCGCAGCTCCTTAGCAAGTGGATGTGACCCATTATCGGTCTTGCTCCGGCTGGCTCTGGTGCCTTCAGCTTCTTGTTATTTCCATTGTTATTGCTTGGTTTCCTGAAAAAATGGTGGCATAAGAAGATTAGAAGTAAGGTGAAGAGGCCAGCAACAATAGCGTTGATGGTGGATACTTGTGAAAGGATTTGGTTGCTGATTGAATCCATTAATGGTGTGTTTGAGAGATGATGATCAAGTAGGTAGGTGATGGTGGATGGACAGTTTATAGTAGTAGAGTAAGCTCAGATTTTTCTTTTTCTCTTTTGGTTAAGATTGGGTGTCGGGTTTGAACCTGGATATATGGCTTGCTAATGACCTATGACCAAACTTTTAGAAAATAAGTACTAAAATACATGTTCAAAAATACATTCATGGCTACTTACAGCATCAATGAATAAAAAAATAAAAATAAAAATAAAAAAACTATAAGAAGAAGAAGAAGAAGGAGAGAGGAAGAACAATGCATTAGACCTTAACGTAACTTCAAATAAAATAATATGATTGAGGAAGTTACAAATTTGCACCAATAACAAAGTCCTCAGTAAAAAATTTACACCGATGACAAAGTCTCTTCGAAATATATTTTAGAAGGCACCATTATAAGTCTCACACAAGAAAAATACATGTTCAAAAATACATTCATGGCTACTTACAGCATCAATGGATAAAAAAATAAAAAAAAAGAAGACTTCTGCCAATTTCCGAAAGTGTTGATTTCAACATGTAATTAATGGACGAAATCAAATGATGCAAAGTAAAATAAGATATTTCAGGGACTCACGTTACTTTCACGAAATCAAATGCAGCTTACTAAATTTAATTTAAATTTTAAAAATATGTATTATATATAATTATTTCTAGAATGTACTTTTGACATTTGGCAATCCCTAATTGCAATGAATATATTTTTCCCTGCATTTTAGATATATACAAGAGTTATTTTGTTTTATTTGTTTATATTAGTTGCAGAGAAGATTACGGTTTATTCTGTAGTTTATATATATATCACGGGTATCAAAATCCCATTTGTACGTTTAGCGTGTTAGAATTCGGCAGCCTGGTATTAAAAAGGTTTTAGAATTTTTATTTTATAAAAAATATTAATTTAACTATAAATATATATATATAATTATATATTAATGTTTATTGAATATGTATGTTATACAAATTTTAAAACATATAATAAATAATTTTATGGACATGAATGTGTATGTAGTTAGATATAATTTTTTATAATTAAATTAGTATTAAATAGGTTATTTGGGCAAAATACATAAAGAAACGACGGCAAGTTAGTTTGAACAAGCATTTTTAAAATTTAGTTGGCCGGGTTGGATGTGTTGGGATAAAATTGTTTATTTTTGTTATTTTACATAAAATACATTATTATACGTTATTTCTGTTATTTTACATGTTCAGTTTCACTTTCATGTTCAATGAAACATTTATATTTGTATCCAATGAGCAGGGCATAGTCAGAAATTTTGCTTAAGGTGGGCTAAATTTTTTTTTTAAACAAACTTTGACGGTATAAAAAAAAATTTATTAATTGAAATATGTAAATCACTAATATTCAAAGGATAGACATATATAGTTTACACATATAATTATAACTTTTACAGTTAGATTATTATTTCTTTTTTAGTAACAAAAATACTAATGTAATTATAAAAATTTATATTACATGTGCAACTACTACACTTGTGTATCTATTAGATTGTTTATTACATACTTTAAGATATATAAATTATTAATATCTAAAAGATAGACATGTATAATTATTTTGAATCTAACTAAACATTATTATAAAAAAAAGTTAAATTAAACTTTTTGAAAACTATTCGAGAACCTATCTTTAACGCTAAAAATCAATACTTAAAGTAATAAATTTAGAAGAGTAGGGTTTCAAGTGTTTAGATATAAATTTTTTAATTGATTATGATTATAATTTGATAGATAAGGGTTCAACGTACAAGGCATGTGTGTCCACGTACGCAACCTATTTTAGCATCTTATTATTATGCTGTATTGTATAATTTGTATTATCTATGTGATAGCTCGAGTACACCAGGTCTCACTAATGGGATAGTTTAGCCTCTAGAATAGTCTAGAATGCAGTAGAATTTGATCGACGACAAATTCCTTTTGGATGAGTCAGTACTTAAGGTGTGTATTTGTATACCTCAGTATCACGACTCTCAGGGTTCAACGGTGGTAAAAGTCCTCTCAGGGAACCAGAGACTTGTAAGGAAAATGACAGGAGATTCAGAAACTTTAAACCATGTTGGTGTAGTCGCTTATACTTATCTATTCGTGATTCACGTCAATAATACAAACAATCCAAAAAATATAATTTAATAAAAATTGTTCTTTGGCTCAACAGTTTTTACCGATTATAGATGTTTCCAGAGACAATAAAAAATTAACTGTGACTCAGAAATAATTTGTAATCGGCCTATTAAAATGGTTATTTATTTTCACTACAATAACATTATTTTGTATATTTTTTTATTAAAGTTAAATATATTTAAAAATATTTAAAAATATTAAATATTAACATAAAAAAATAACATTAACACTTAACATATATAAATTTTTTTTTATATTAATTTTTAGTCATGTGAGAAGAAAAAAACACATAAAATTATTGGTTACACCTTAAACTTATATGTTTATTTCAACTTCTCTCAATATTCCTAAAAAATGGAACTTTTATAAGAACTTGTTATTAATCGTCTCTAAAATTATTACAGTAAATAGAACTAATAAATTCCTTCACTTTCCTCTTTATCATCATTCATAGAATTTGGCAGGGAGGCGTGGGGTCGAAGTTTTGACTCCACACGTCCACGTGTTCGCGGGTGGTCAAGAATATGTCTGGCCGGAACTCAGTGGGGGGTCAGGCCACGTGGCGGGATCACGTTGAATCTTCCAGATGTTTACCATCAAGTGTGTGCCCTTGCGAACGTGGTAGCCAGCCACCACGCAGTCTTCCAGTGCTTCTCGCCGGCCGGAGAGCGGCGCCGGTGGGTAGAGCCGTAAGACTTCCTGGAGAATGGCGTGAATGTATGTGAGGTTGTTGACATCAGATAGGTCTACTAATCTATGTTTATCGATTTGTTGATCGAGCTCTTGTTGGGCCTTCTTTAAAACGTGTCGATTGTTCAGTAGCAACGAGAGGTGCCCATGTTAGCGTCATCATTGTAGTGTCCGTTGCACCGAGTATTAGACCTTGCAAATCATGAACAAATATTTTTATTTTATTTTATTTTAAATTAATGTTACATTAAAATTTAATATATATATATATATATATATATATATATATATATTTAAAATATATATTATTCATGTATATTATTGAATTGTCTTAAATTATGTGTTAAAATATAATTTAAAATAATTCAATGGTGATATACACTTTAAATGTTATTTTAACATTTTTTTCTTATTTTATTTGTAATGTTTGACTATTTATGTATTAATATGTGATTTGAGATAATTTAATAACTTATAAAATAAAAATATATTTCTAAAATATTTTCCTTATTTTATTTTATTTTTGTTAAAAATAAGATGGCTTCATGAAATATGATAAAAGGAGAATATTTTGATTATTTGTTGTAGTCACGTGGATCAAATTCATTGCATCCAATGTTTACAAATCATCAAATAAGTAAAAGTCAACAATTCATAAGTAATAGTTACTTTCGAATTCTCCAGTTTTTTTGTTGCCAACGCAATTTTGTAAGTAAACATATGTAAGTAAAAGTTTGAGTCGCGAATAGCGTGAGTAAAAGTGTAAGTGTTACTTGCAAATAAAGTGTCGTAACTAAAAGTCTCCTTTGCGACTAAAAGTTGACAAAAATGTAACAGCTATACTTTTACTTGCAATAATTGTGTAAGTACAAATAATAAATTTGTGAGTAAAAGTTTTGATTTTACTTACAATTATAGTTTTATAAGTAAAACTTTTAATTCGTGACTATAGGTTGACAAAAATGCAACAAATCTACATTTTACTTACAATGAAATCCGTAAGTAAAAGTAATAAATTCGCTACTAAATATCATACAAAGCTATAAAATAACAAAATAGCTAATAAAACAATTTTCTGTAATATTTTTAAAATTTTAATTTTTACAAATAATAAAAATTAATAAAAAATTAACAATAGAAGGAATGAAGATTTTCATTTATCAAAACTATAATTTCTACAACAATAAAGTTTCGAAGTAGTATGCATACAAAAATCAAAATTTGCACAAAGTCAAAATTTACAAAAGGAACAAAATGTATAAACAGGACTATCATGCAAACAAACAATAACTAAGATGTCTCTAAAGGAGTAGATGATGATGGCAGCAAAATATCCTCTTTGATTTGACGAATGTCATCCACAATACTCGTGACCCTATCTATAAATTTTGCCACTAGACGCTCCATCTTTGTGTTGTTCTAACCATCAAATAAAGATCCATGTGTACATTTGGAAGCTCGTTACATTTCTTTTGATAAGTCTTTTGTCTTCTTAGCCCATTCTTTCTGATAACCGGAACGATAACCAACAACACGTTCCATAATCTGAAAGTCTGTGATATACGGCATGTTCACTTTATCTTTAGTTGAAGGCCATTGATTTTCTAATCTTATATCTACCATATGTAACGGTAAATGAATAAATAAATATAAGATACAAATTTTAAAAATACTATTAATCAATCTAAAAACTCATTTAAAGACTTACATAAGCACTTTCGGCCTTCGTATTTAGCCAATGTTTTTCTAAATTGCAATGCATCTTCTTAAACATCTCAATTCCTCCAATCGGCAAGAAGATATTATTGTGTTGGCGCAAATGGTGGTTGGGTGTAAAGACTGACCCATTAGATTACATCTATTCCCTCTTTGATCAATTTTTTGAATTAGTCGTCGATTTTTTCTGAAGAATGCACAATTTGTTAGTACAAATAGAAAAGAAGTAATCAATAACACAAATAAATATTGTTATCAATAAATTAATCTCTAGGCTTTGAGCAAGAAAAAATTCGACAAAGTCTCCTTTGTATTTTCAACAAAAAGGTTTTTGAAAACCTGTAAGATATATGCCTAATGAACATCAAAATATAATTTCATCCATATCTCCAAATCCATATAGTTTCAATCACAATATAAACTTGAACTCATAAATTTAAAACCACAAAGCCATCTAGATATCAGATGGAAAGATCTCAAATGCAAACTACTTACAAAGTCATTTTCAATCATCTATTAAATTAATTAAAGTTGGTGTCTTATAAATCACATATGAAGATTAAAAAAATGGAGCTCTAAAATAGTTGCAATTACAGAAATAAAATCTAATCCTATGATTAGACCTAAAACCCAAAGGGGAAAAAGAGAGAAAAAGGCATGAACCAAAGCACAATAAGTAACTTGGCAATCACTAATAGCTATATTCAAAGTATTCAAGACCTTAGCTTTCTCTGAATTGAAGAATACACATACATCTAATTAGCTATGTTATTTTTGAGAACACCCATAAGTTTAACAAGCAAGGAAATCAATCCTGAATTGAAACGAAAAAAAAAATTGTTATCAATCTTTAAGTTCAACTACTTGTGCATTCAACACACTGTCATCAATCTTTTAAAACTGTAAACAGATACATCATATTAATTTACATAGTTGCAAAATATAAGTGAAGTAATTTTTATGAAAATGAGTCATTGATTCTTATATTATTCTAATCAAACATAAGTGAAGTTAAAATTCTCCACTACATTGTATTTTTATCCAAAATACTATTATCACAATAATTTAACTATTATCGCAAAATATTTTGGGCAACTCGGATACAATTCATTATCTACTTCGGAAATCAATTTATTCCAAAGTTGATCTACATTGTTCATATTTTCCTCGTGTGTATCATCCACTCCTTCAATATCTACATAGCTTCTTCCAGTAATGTCTTCTAATATTGGTAAGCAATCATCATTTTCAATTCCTTGAGCCTCACATCCTCTTTAGATGACTTACTATTTTCTACAACATTTGGTGGAGGTACAACTTCATCACTATCTCCGTGGTATATCCACTTTGTGTATGTTCTAGAGAACCCCTTTTTGGTCAAATGAGCTTGGACAACCTCAATGTTATGCCATACAAAATTCAAACAACTTGCGCATGGGCATCAAGTCTTGCCGTTTTCATTTAAGTGGCTCTTTGCTAGTTGTATAAAATTTCTAACCCCAACAATATATTTGGTTGAAATTCTATTTTTCTCTAGTATCCAACTCCGATCCATAGCACCACTAGCAAACAAATAGCATATCACATGAAAGTAAACACATAGCATATCACGTGAAAGTAAATGATTAATGTAAGATAAATCACACAGGAAGTCAAAACATTGAGAACTATGAGAAGAAAAGCAAAACTAGTTTAACTACGTAAATTATTGTATTAAACATATAATTAATTTTTCATTAGAAGCCTTTCGTTCATCTTTTCATGAATTCACTTTAGACAAACACGTAAGCGTGTGGAGTAAAAGAAATATGAAGGAATCCATTAAAAATTGAGGATCAATGCACTAAACCTCTAAGAATCTAAATTGAGGACCAATGCTTACATGACTACTTTCAAATTTCCTATAGCTATATAGCCTATTATCATCGAGCTTTTGGAAATAAAGAGAACTTCCTTTTAAGATAACATTAAAAGTCCATCTATCCCTTATAATTGTTAAAAAGCTTAGTTAAGTATAAGTTTCAGTTTATGACAAAAAAAAAAAGTATAAGTTTCAGTTTTTCTAAATTGTACCTTTCCTTATTTGTATATCTTGAAAGTAGTTTTTAGTAGTTGATAAAAATTAAAAAGTTAAGACTTTTTCTTAAAGATAGGTAAAAGACTTACAAATTAAAATGATAAAATTCAAAAAAAATTCAAAAAAGAAATATATATATATTAATCCAACTTTAGAAGTAGAGATATGTAAAAGTAAAAAAATGCTAAGTAGTTAAATCATTATATTAACCCTTACAATACAGTTTTTTAAATTTAAAAGTAATAGAGGTTGAAGGGATTTATAATTTGAAGTGTGACAAAAATTAGCAGTATAGATGATTGAGGATAGATGTTAAGTACTCCAACTTTTTATACAATAGCAGTATAGATGATTGTGTTTCTATTTGTCTTGTATGAACACTTAGATACATCACCATATTGATGTAGCAAATGCCATCCATTCAACTTATGGTGTAGATTCTCAGTTCAAACATTAGAAAGTTTTAGTAAAATAAGACAAATGGTGCACAACAGCCATCAAACATTCACTTTTCACAGAGCAAACTGTTCTAAATTAACAAAGGAATCAGGAGAGTTAGCTTGGGCAGCTAGTAGATCTACTTCTCACGTTAGACACTGTTTCACTGTGAACATAATTCAATTGCTTTAAGTTACAAATAAGGAAGCAAAGTGCATCGTGCCATCTAATCTCATCAAAGAAAACAGAAAAAAAAATAATGAACAACAAAACAAAACTTTTACAACAGTGATATGTAGTTAATCAAAAAGGAATCTCCAAAACACTTAGAATACAAGACTCGTTCAAATAAATATGTTGTACCTACGATGATTCAAATTGTCATTATTGTACAAGCTATTTAGTGTTAAATTAGGATAATAAACTCGAGAGTATTAATTACCTGCTGCGGATGGATAAGAAAAAACACCAATCCGGCAATCCGTCAATCGAACCAGAAAAAAGAGCTTCTAATAATAAAAGGTTGAGAGGAACAAAAGCAACTTGGTGGGTTGAAAATAGAATTCGTAGACGAAGCGGAAGAAAGCAAAAGAAGCAGAGCAAACGGCGCACAAACCTATTTTCTCGTCTTCGTCTTCTTCACAAACGGTGCACAGCAAAACCCACTAGCCTTCATCACCAACGGCACACAACAAAACCCACTCGTCTTCTTCACCAACGGCCCCTCAACGAGAGAGAGAATGAGAAGGAAAGAAGAGAAGGAGCACGTCTGGTGTTTGTTTTGGGAGAGTTCTCTTCTTCGTCTTCTTCACAAATGGCGCATAGACGAGGGGCTTTGCAGAAACCCACTCGTCTTCTTACCAACGGTGCCTCAACAAGAGAGAATGAGAAGGAAAGAGGAGAAGAGCACGTCTGACGTTTGTTTCGGAAGAGTCGGAACAGGGTCTTCGAAGAGCGCGAGTTGCTACGAAAACTTGTAGAATTCGTAAGTAATAAATAGATAAACTCGCCATGTGCGCGCCAATAGGGGCGTTTTTGACCTTTACTTACGATGAATATTGATTTACTTACGAAATTAAACTCGTAAGAACAACGACTTTAGCTCACGATTTTCACAAATCGTAAGTAAAGTACAGTTTCTTGTAGTGTTTGGCCAATTGGTAAATTGAGTGACTACATTTTCAAACTACAATGAGACAACTCATATGAATCACAGTTCCTAAATTTTGTCTCAACATTATGTTGACATCTTATGCCAACGTCGGATGAGGAATGTTGGCGCCCAGAGTCATCCAGCAATGCTCTTCAACTCAAAAGATTAGTCTAACGTGGGCTGCATTTATTTCTAAACTAAGACTCATTTAAAACTTTCCCTCTTCCACTAGCAAGCAGCGGCGGATCCATAATTTTTTTTTTATAACTATGCTATTTTATAAAAGGAATTGATCTAATTATTATTATTCGTCCTCTTAATATTTTTTTTTAAAAATTTATAACTATATTATATAATATATTTTTGCTTTGCCCTCCCACAATCAAATGTCTAAATCTGTCACTGTGAGTACGGACCTTCTCTTAAATATAAAAAAAACCCTTCAGAATCCGTTACGTGTACACTTACTAAGGGTGTGTACAGTTCGATTTGAGTCGATTTAATGTTCAAACCTAACATAAATCGAATATGATCAGATTTGGTTAAGTTTAGCTTGTTCGATTTATTACGAATTACCATTTTAAATTAGACCAAACTAAATATAATTAGTTTAATTTAGTTTAAGTTAATCAGTTTAAAATTTTAATTTTATATATATTAAATAAATTAAAATAATCAATTATATACGTATATACATAAAGTAATTCTAACTCTGTAAAAGGTGATTAAAAGAATTTAAAAATAATCTTTACTTTATAAGATTATATATATGAGAATATTTATATCATAAAATAATTATAGATATTAAAAATAAATATTAATAATTTTACTTTCGCAATCAGTTTAATTTGGTTTACATCGATTTTCAAATCCTCACATCAAACTCAAACTAAACCGATCGATTTGCGGGTTATACTTTTTCCAAAACTCGACTCAAACAAAACTTATAAAAAAATCAAACCAACTCAACTCCATCAAACTAAACATGCTGGTTCGGTTTGCGGGGTCAATGGCCAAGTAAGAGGGATACCTTAGCAAACTAAAAATGATCGAGCTTCATACCAAGCAAGTAGATTTGTTGACGGTATCAGCATCGGCACCGGCAATCTCCGAACCCTCAAGAATATTAAGCATGACATCCATGAAATCTTTCTCCCCTCTTCATCCTCCCCGGTGCTTCTTCTGCTCTTATGCTCATCCAACCATCCTTGAATCAAATTATCCATTTCACTCGCCGTCTTCTTCATCTCCTTCTGATACCCCTGGCTGTCCCACCAACTTAGAAACGGCAACGCATCCTCCATCAAACAAGGGCAAGAACAAGCATTTTTAAAATTCTGTCGGCCGGTTGCATGTGTTGGGATAAAATTGTTTATTTTTATTGTTTTATTGTACATTATTTCTGTTATTTTACATGTTCAATTTCACTTTCATGTTCAATGAAACATTTATATCTGTACTTAATGAGTATAAAAATATAGTTGCATCTGTAATTATATATTATGGTGCATTTTTGTCACACTTCGATTTTCAAAACTTAAATTTAAAGTAATAAGAATAAATATTTGCTCTTATCAAAAAAATAGCAAAAAGAAAATCGATGCGTGAATTGTATCCGTCTACCTTAACTCCAAAATATTTACACAAGTAAAAATAAATTTAATAATATCATTTATATTCCAAATAAGGTTACAAGTTAAGATACAAGAATACTCTTTCAATTTCTATGTCACGGACTATAGATTCTCATTACACAAATTAAATATTGAGTCATGAGGATACTTGTCCTTTGCCATCCATTATGAACACAACATTTTAAATATATTCATCAAGTAGAATTAACAAGTTCAAGTCGAAGACATAAACATATAAAATAACTCATAAAATCTTCAACGACCACTATAATGTTCCAAAAACATTGATTTCTAATACAACCCATTTAATTGATATAATCAATTATTAAATAATTACTTAGTCCTACTACCATAACGCTACTCAAGCCACTAACCCACTCATACTACTGTGAGACACGTCACGAACTTGCGACTCTATTCTTTCATGTACATACATGTGAAAAATAGAAGTGAGCTTGAAAGCCCAATGGGTCATCTAAAACCATTCACAACATTTTATTTAGATATATATACAAGAACATTACAAACAACTTTCACACATTAATCGTTGCAACATTTGATTGTTTGTGTCACGCCCTGGGTTGCACAGCGTGCCCCCTACCCAGACGCGGGCGCACCACCACGACCGCAGCCGTGTGGCGAACGCCTAGCCATAGTACCACATAATATTGTCTCCTGGCCACCCGGCGCACGGATCGCAACCACCTTTTGTCCCTACTATTCACTCATGAATAGTAAAGGGCCTCCCCTAGAATCGAACTCGAGACCTCCCTTAAGGAATCTAATTTCGCATTCTGAGTAGCCACTGAACCATTGGCTCAGTGGTTACTCAGAATGCGAAATTAGATTCCTTAAGGGAGGTCTCGAGTTCGATTCTAGGGGAGGCCCTTTACTATTCATGAGTGAATAGTAGGGACAAAAGGTGGTTGCGATCCGTGCGCCGGGTGGCCAGGAGACAATATTATGTGGTACTATGGCTAGACGTTCGCCACACGGCTGCGGTCGTGGTGGTGCGCCCGCGTCTGGGTAGGGGGCACGCTGTGCAACCCAGGGCGTGACAAAAAGGCCTTATGTATACAGAAGGATTACCCCTCACTGTACCACACAATATTGTCTCCTGGCCACCCGGCGCACGGATCGCAACCACCCTTTGTCCACAACAGTGCATAGCACAATGCGGGGCCTCCCCATGGTTCGAACACCGGACCTCCCCCTCGAGGAATCCTCCGTCGCAACCGCAGTAGCCCAAGACAGGCAGAAGAGTTACACTGATGCCAAGCGGAAGACCGTAGAGTTCGAGGTGGGTGACCAAGTTTTATTGAAGGTCTCACCTCAGAAGGGCCAAACTAGATTTGGGATAAAAGGCAAGCTCGCTCCGAGATTTATTGGGCCGTTCGAGGTTTTAGAACGAATTGGCCCCGTCGCTTACCGATTAGCCTTGCCACCTCAGTTAGCAGCAGTCCACAATGTCTTTCACGTGTCAATGCTGAGAGTATACAAGAGTGATTTTGATCACGTCTTGGACTGGAGGAACATTGAACTGAGGCAGGATGGGACTTATGATGAGGAACCTATTCAGATACTTGACCGGAAGGTCCAGAGGTTACGTAACCGTGAGATTCCGATGGTTAAGGTGAGATGGCAGTTCCATGGCGAGGAACAGGTTACTTGGGAGCGTGAGGACTACATGATGGAGCACTTTGCCGAGTTCATGGGCTTAGGTAATTCTTAACCTTAAAACTTCGAGGACGAAGTTCATTCTAAGGTGGGTGTGATGTGACGCCCCGAAAATTATTTCATCTAGCCCATAACCCAATTGTATTTTGCCCAAACTCTATGTGTTGCCTTGATATGTTTGGTGTTTGTTTAATGTTTGTATAGTTAATGCTTGATAATGTATATAAAAATATGTATCATAAATTGTATATGAGTCATGTTAAATTAAAGTTTAATGCATATGTTATTATTTATGCATGGGCTCATTAAACCATGAATTGATATGGGTTAGGATTGATGGAATAAAAGGATAAATGAAATTGAAGATTTGGTGTATTAAATGGATTGGACATTTAAAATACATGTGGTTGGTATGGGTAGTATGAGACCAACACATGTGAAGGTTGGTGCATGAAAGTGGACAAGTGTCCAATGCCCACTTGTCTTCTTCAAGGAAGTGCTAGAATGAGTGGAGGGAACCAAGGAGAGGAAAACAAGGAGAGAATCAAGGAGAGAATCAAGGAGGGAATCAAGGAAGTGCTAGAAAGAGGTGAGTGGAGAGAAAAGAAAGAAGAAGATAAAGAAAAGAAGAGAAAGGAAAGAAGAAGAGAAAGAAGGAGAGAGTTGCAGGAGTAAGAACCCTGCGAGATTTTAATCAAAGAAGTGGATCTTTGGAATTTACGGTCAGATTGAGCTTAAAATTTGTCAGCACGTTCGTAGCTTATGGTTCTTCATTCTGGTCGGTGGAGATCTTGATCAGAGGTTTCTTCTAAGAGATCTAACCTCTCAAACAAAGCTGGCCGGAAAGTCTGGATTTCTCGCACTGTTTCGCTCAAACTTATAGATCTCCTAAATCTACCGTTAGATGGTTATCAAATTTGGGTATGTAGTTTATAACTGACATTTATACATTCTGAACGGTGAAGATCGTAATTAAAGCTTGTGCTAAGAGATATAACCTCTGAAACAAAGCTGGTCGGGATTTCTGGGTTTCTCGTTCCGTTTCGGTAAAACTTGTAGATCTCCTCAACGTACCGTTGGATGGATATCAAATTTGGGTATGTAGTTTACAACAGATATTTCTGTATTCTGAACGGAGGATTCCTCGAGGGGGAGGTCCGGTGTTCGAACCATGGGGAGGCCCCGCATTGTGCTATGCACTGTTGTGGACAAAGGGTGGTTGCGATCCGTGCGCCGGGTGGCCAGGAGACAATATTGTGTGGTACAGTGAGGGGTAATCCTTCTGTATACATAAGGCCTTTTTGTCACGCCCTGGGTTGCACAGCGTGCCCCCTACCCAGACGCGGGCGCACCACCACGACCGCAGCCGTGTGGCGAACGCCTAGCCATAGTACCACATAATATTGTCTCCTGGCCACCCGGCGCACGGATCGCAACCACCCTTTGTCCCTACTATTCACTCATGAATAGTAAAGGGCCTCCCCCAGAATCGAACTCGAGACCTCCCTTAAGGAATCTAATTTCGCATTCTGAGTAACCACTGAGCCAATACAAAGGGTGGTTGCGATCCGTGCGCCGGGTGGCCAGGAGACAATATTATGTGGTACAGTGGCTAGGCGTTCGCCACACGGCTGCGGTCGTGGTGGTGCGCCCGCACCTGGGTAGGGGGCACGCTGTGCAACCCAAGGTGTGACAGTTTGAGTCGAGAATTTCATCACGTTTCAAATCACGTACCTTTAGGGAATCAAACCTTAGGCGTCATGTAACACCCCGATTTTCAAAACTAATTTTTTTTTTTTTTTTGTAAAACAATGAATAATTTGATTTTATATAAAATATCACTGAAAATCGAGACGTTACTCGTATCCGTCTATCTTAACCCATAACCATTTTATAATTAATAAAATTTGCAAAATCATGAATTTGTATTCTTCCAACCAACTTACTGGTTAAGATAAACGAATACCTTTAATTTTTCATACAATCTTTATCTTTATGAGGATACTTGCCCCTGTCCATCCATTATGGACACAACATTAAAAGATAATCATCCAATAGAATTAATGATAAGCTATTCCAAGGCATTCACACGTGAAATAAATCACAGGGTCCTTACTGACCGTAATAATATTCATTGAATTTTAATTATCAATACAATTCGTTTAAATAATAAATCCTTAAAAATTAAATAAAAATATTCAGTATCATAATACTAATTAATTAACTCACCCCTACTACTCTGAACTATGTCACGACTCGCGGTTTTATTCTCTTAAGTACCTGCATAAAAAAAAGAGGGGTGAGTTTGAAAGCCCAGTGGGTTATCTAAACAATTCACAATATTTTATTGTGATACATACACAAGAACATTACAAACAAGTTTCACACATTAATCGTTGCAACATTAGATTGTTTGAGTCGATAATTTCATCACGTTCCAAATCACGTACCGTTAGAAAATCAAACTCAGGGTGGCACAGCCCAAAAAATTGGAACATTGGCGATATTCCTTAGAATAACTGCCCCATATGTGTGATTCTTATCTTAATCGTGTTCTTTAGTGATGTCACGCCATACGTACGGTATAAGCACGATATTAAGTGCATTCATAAAACATATTCAACTCCACTACACAGGGTATCATGTTACAAAGTCAATTATAATAATGTTCACGCATTCACTATGTCAATATTCCAAATCATACATTTCATTATCAGACATTATAATTTATAAATGAATTCAACTACCACATAAATCTCATGCATCCAATTATCATTTGATCAGAATAAAAATCATGTTAACATACATATTATCATGGCTAAACAATCACAACATTGTATATATATAATCATGTACAATAGGCATGCATAAGCAATCTAATAATACTATGGACCTAATTAATTTAACATTCATATCTATATATCAAATAAAATATTATGAAGGCCTAGAATCATTCCCACCTGAATCGCTAAATTCCAAATTACTTAATTTCCTCTTCACGCGTGCTAATCAACCTGTACATGTATATTACGTTTGTTAATATAATTATTCGATTATGAGTATAGAGATATATATATAGTGGTTGGATGTTTAAACTAAGTATATATATATATATATATATTATATAACATTTTGGTTGCTAAAAAAATAATAGCACTTGGTAAAAAAAAATGTATGATACATATAAATATATTATATAACATCTTGATTGCTAAAAAATAATAACACTTGGTAAAAAATATGTATGATACATATAAATATATTATATAATATCTTGATTGCTAAATAAATAAATAATTGAGTTGCAATGGTTAAAAATAATAATAATAACGTATTGTATATATGATATATATATAAATGTATTATATAACATATCAAGTGGGTTGCTTAAAACAAAAGAAAAAATAAAATAAAGTAAAATGAAATTACTTAGTTGTTGGGCGGGACAGGGGAGAGAGAGAGAAAAGGGAAAAGGAGAAGAAGAAGAAGAAGAAGAAGAAGAAGAAGAAGAAGAAGAAGAAGAGAGTGAGGGCAAGGGGACGAGAGATCGAGAGATCGGGAGATCGGAGGAAAGGGATCGGAAGCGAGAGATCTGGGGCGAGGCGAGAGATCGGAAGTGAGAGCAAGAGATCGAGAGTGGCGATGGCAGAGAATAGGAGAAAGAGAGCGGCTGCGACGACGAGATCCGCGGCGGAGAAGAGAGAGATATCCGAGATCTGTGGCAGAGAAGAGGAGAGGAAGGCGGCGGCGGCGAGATCTGGAGGACTTGCAGCGGCAAGATGAGAAGGGAAGAGAAGAGAAGAGGGTTTCGAGAGGGCGAGGTTGTGTGATTTGGTTTAAAGAGAGCGAGATGCGAAGGTTTCGGCGAGATTCCCGACGACATGTCGGCGAGATCTCGGCGAGATTTCCGGATCTTGTTTGGTGTCAGTCTTCATAGCTGTTGCTTGATTAAAATCTGTAAAAGAAATATATTTGGTGCCTTTTAGGTTTGCATTATTTCGAAAACTTTATTAGCTGTTACAGACTATTTTTCATAGACAACAATGATTTAATGGCAGAGCGTTCAAGAGCAAAAGGGCCAGATTTGTTTAGTCTTTCTACAAGGTTATGCTGCTTTCTTGACTTGTTTTTTTGTTACTTGCTTCTTTGCTACAGCTAAATTCAGCATCCTTGTATCTATAAATTCTACCCTGTAACTAAAAGAAGAGATTAATGATTCTTTATATTACCTCTTTATTTTCGGATCTTGTTTGAACTCTCTAATTATTTTTACCAGATTTATGTTGTTGGCATAATGATTTCATGTCTATACCTTACGGCCATTTGCAAATGAACGATATGTGTTTGATGAAATGTCTCACTCAACACACACCATTTTTCATTGTTATGTTTGAATGCTATTTGTGAGAAAGTTTTCTGGGTATTACACGTCACTACCCAAAATCATAAACTCGTTGGCAATATTCATCATGAATAACTGTATCATAATAAACATTGGCGATATTCCTTAGAATAACTACCTCATAATACTCATTTGCGATATTCCTTAGAATAACTGTCACATACGTATGATTCTTATCTTAATCGTGTTCTTTAATAAAGTCACACCATATATACAACATAAATATGATATGAATTGTATTCACAAGATATGTTTAAACTCCACTACACATAATATCATGTCACAATGCCACATATAATAGTATTCATGTATGAACTTTATTATAACAATTATGTCAATATTCTCAAGTCAGATGTCTCATTATCAAACATTATAATTTACATATGAATTTCAATTACCACATGAATTGCATGCATCCAATTAACATCTGATCAGAACAAAAATCATGCACACATACATATCAATACACTAACAATCACATCACAGTACACATACAATCATGTATTATACACATTCATCATCAATCTAATAGCACTCATTAATTTAATGTTCCTATCTATATATTAAAATAAAATATTATGAAGGCATAAAATATTCTCTACCTGAATCGTTAAATTTTAAATCACTTAAATTTCTCGTTACGCCTAGTACTCAACCTGTACACGTATATTACGTTTGTTAATATAAATACTTATAAGAACGATTATGAGTGTATATATATATATATATAGTGATGAGATGTTTAACAAGTATATATAATATATAATATATGAATCCTTAATAGTGGCTGTGCTTATATATTATATTATATATACATTTATACCCATATGAATATGTGGTAAGACATAACCTCGTATAATAAGGAATATGATATTTCATATATGGTGTGGGTGTTTAAAGGATTAAAGCATGAAAACCTGATACCTAGAATATTAAAATAATATTTAAATGATGTGTGTGGTCATTTAAAAAAAAAAACATATATGTAATATATGATATACATTATTATGTGTTGAATGGCAGCAAGTGCAAGGTGTGATGAAATGAGTGCTTAAAAAAAAATGATATTGGTAAAAGAGGAGAATGAGGTGGGGGTATGCATTTTATAATCTAAACAATGAATGCATATTAAAACCATATGTTATATATATATATCTCACGTGATAAGAATATTTATGTTGGTGGAGTGGGTGTCTTGAAAGACATTATATTTACAGTGCCTGGTGCCGTGAAACAGGAAAACAGAGGAAGATGGCGCAAGAGAGAAAAGAGGGAAAGGAGAATAAGAACAAGAAAGAGAGAGGGAGGGTGAGGTTCCTACATGAGCAGCAACAGTAGCAAGAACGTTGCTACTGTTGCTGCATTTTTGTACGCAGCACTGCTCAAAACAGAGCATGTTTTTCGGCAACTTCTCCGTTGTTTCCTGCAAAAATTCGTCTAGACATTATAAGGGATTGTCAATAAAGGGAGAGATGGGTGTATTGGCATGAGAATAATAGCAAAACTACTAAGCAAACATGGTGGTGGCATCCAATGCCGCCACTGTCCATTGATCCCAAAAACAGGGGATGGTTATGTGAGGGGAGAAAAAAAAGAGAAAGGAGAAAAAGAAAGGAGTGGAGAGGTTGCTTACTGTGGGTACTTCGTACTTCCCTTTTTCCGGGGTCCTCGAGTGCTTCCATTGCTGGCACAAGGGAGAGCTCTAGGGAGATGGTGTTGAGTGTGACGGCTGGGAAAAGGTACTCCAATTAATGTAATAAGATTAGAGTTTTTGGTAGTAGTGATTTAATTTTTAATATTCATCTTGCATTAAGAAAAATTTTAGAATAGATTAAAGAGTAATTAAATTTTTGATTATTTCTAATAAAAAGATTAGAGAATCTTGTTAGAATGGAAAGGAGAGAAAAATATAAATTTTTACTTACTGAGAAATTATTGGCCATTAATAGATTATTTTGGAATTTTACAATTTTAGACTCGCAACAACTTTTACAAGGAGATTTTTCAAATTTCATGACCCGAAGTTTAAAATTATTGGTTGCAGAGAAGATTAAGGATTCAACGTACAGGGCATTTGTGCCCACGTACGCAACCAATATTAGCCTCTTATTATCATGTTGTATTGTATAATTTGTATTGTCTATGTGATAGCTAGAGTACACCAGGTCTCACTAATGGAATAGTCTAGACTCTAGAATAGTCTAGAATGCAGTAGAATTAATCATCCACTGTTATAACGGTTATACAATTGTTACTATAGTTAGAAGAGTTAGTTAATTACTGGTTTCACTTGATACTTAGTCATTTTTTTTTTAGTATTGATGTAAGGTCAGAAGATGCTGACACACTGGAATTAGAAGAAGCCAATACTTCTCAGTACAACCAAAAAAGAGATCACAACGATAACGAATGACATAAAGATCCGGATGAAGACTATACAAATTAATTACAAGGTCCTGCTCTCACTTATATATAAAAGGAGATAATCAAACTATCGACTTCGAGTAAAGACTTCGAGTAAAGAAGTTCGAATGCACGTTATTAAAACTAATATAGTTAGTCAATAGTTCTCAAGCCTCTTTAAGAGAAACAATGATGATACGTCAGTTATGTAAACCTTTTAATGAAGATTTTTGTTCATCTCCGAAATTAATATTTTTATCACCATTACCTTTGTTTCCTCGTCGTCACCTTCTTTGATCTTCCCAAAACTTAGCTTTCCAGCCACCAATCTCACCACTATGTTCATCATCAAATCCCCAAACCCCTGCTTCATATCAAAGACTTTATGAACCCCTCCTTCTCCCTTGTAATTCTCATACAAGTCTTTGATCCATACATCGATTTCAGAAATCCAAACGTTCTTGAGCGACTCAAGCCTCCCGCTCGAGGGAAGCTCAAGCAACGCTATCTTGCGCATGTCACGCCAGTACTGCCCATAAGGAGCGAATGAGAATAACGCGTTGTTGTAGCCCATAATCTTTAAGGCTAAGCTCACAGGGCGGCTCGCGAGAGCCCTATCGTTGGTGGTGAAACACTCCTTAGCCACTTCCCAGTTGCTCACAACTAGGGCCGGACGCATTCCGAGCCGAATGGAAAAGGCTGGTCCATATCTATCGGCCATGGCTCCGAATATTTTGTGTGGTAAAAGGCCTTGGCTACTGAACATATGGAGGTGGCCGATGATGAGCCATCCTCCAGCAGCTTCAGGAGCCTTAATTTTGCTACAATTTCTGATCTTTTTGCCAGTTCTAAATGGCTTCCAGAGAAGAAAGTAGATGAAAATTAAGAGAAGTAAGAGGCCAAAGAGTAGCGTCAGGACAGTGGTTATAATAAGTTTATGGTGTATTGAATCCATCCGTGTGGCTAGCTTACCCTCAAGAAGAGAACTGTCAAGTATATATAGGCTATGCCTAGATAGAGATATTTTATTTTATTTTATTTTTGGACAGGGAGACTCATGTCTCATATCCCTTTAATTATTTAGCATTTCTATCTAATTAGGGTTTAAGAAAATTACTGTTTTCGTTTTCTTTTTAAGATTACTTGTGGGAATTTCAGCACGGAGACTTGTATAGTGGGTTTTTCTTAAATAAATTATAAAACAGAAGCAAATTAGGGTTTAAATAATGTATTTTGGTTTGATTTAACATTTATTTATAAGCTCTGAAGAGTCGATATGTTATAAAAGGTATTCCTATAAGTCAATAAATTCAAGGAAAAATTTAATTTCTATTCAATCACTTTTCCACGTAATTTCTAGTCAAGAAGATCATGTTATTTCTTGCATTGATTTTTTTAGATGATATATATATGCTCGATAGTAATTTAAACAAACAATTTACAAGCAAAAGGCTTCATGAGAATTTTTTTTACAAGAAAATTGTTGTATAATAAAAATCACAAGTAATGTCTTTTTTGATGTTAACCTTCAGTCATTTTTTTAAAATATTTTAAAAACATATATGTATTTAAAGATGTTGTATAATATATATAATTTAGAAAACATGCAAAATGACATTAGTATCCAGCCTTCATATAGTATATTTTTTTTATTAATTTAGAAATTATGCCTCAAAAAATTAAAAATAAGGCCTGATCAAGTATATATTAAAAAGTGAAAGTTTTGGAAGCATGATACTAAACACCACCTATTAAAGCAGCGTGCTGATAATTATATTTCTTTAAAGACTAAAACCTTTGTAATTAATTTATTTTTAAAGTCTAATTCGTATATTATTTTATCAATAGTTAATATTTAGAGTTCATAGAGATCACCTAATATATCATAAACGTGTCCCATCAACACAATCGGATACATGTCAATCTTTTTGATCAACAACAAATTACTTATGGATAAATCAGTACTTATGGATAAGTCGGTACTTTTTTGAATAAGTCAGGACATTTTAAAACATATAAAGATAGTCAAAAAGTAATCCATCATATATAAATTATTTATTTATATTAGTTTTTAATCATGTAAGAAAAAAATAATAGAACTATTGGTTACACCTTAAACTTATATGTTTATTTCAACTTCTCTGAATAGTCCCAAGAAATGGAACTTTTATAAGAACTTGTTATTAACCGTCTCTAAAATTATTACAGTAAATAGAACTAATTAATTCCTTCACTTTCCTCTTTATCATCATTCATAGAATTTGGCAGGGAGGCGTGGCGTGATCGCAACTTCAAACGGTGTTTCTTTAGCAGTTCCGACCCCCTTGCTCTCCGTGACATCCACAGGTACATCACCCACCGTTGCAATCTCGAACCCTTGCAACACACGTGCCAGCGCAAGCGGTAGCACTTGAAGAGCCATTGAGATCCCTGGACACGCCCTTCTTCCTGACGCAAACGGAATCAATTCAAAGTTTTGACCCCACACGTCCACGTGTTCGTGGGTGGTCAAGAATCTCTCTGGCCGGAACTCAGTGGGGTCAGGCCACGTGGCGGGATCACGTTGAATCTTCCAGATGTTTACCATCAACTGTGTGCCCTTGGAAACATGGTAGCCAGCCACCACGCAGTCTTCCAGTGCTTCTCGCCGGCCGGAGAGCGGCGCCGGTGGGTAGAGCCTTAAGACTTCCTTGAGAATGGCGTGAATGTATGTGAGGTTGTTGATATCAGATAGGTCTACTAATCTGTGTTTACCGATTTGTTGATCGAGTTCTTGTTGGGCCTTCTTTAAAACGTGTCGATTGTTCAGTAGCAAAGAGAGTGCCCATGTTAGCGTCATCGTTGTAGTGTCGGTTGCACCGAGTATTAGACCCTGCAAATCATGAACAAATATTTTTATTTTATCTTATTTTAAATTAATGTTACATTAATATTTAATATATATATATTTAAAATATACGTCACCTATATATATTATTAAATTATATTAATTATGAATTAATTTATAATTCAAAGTAATTCAATGATTATGCATACCTTAAACGTTACTTTAACCTTCCCTATTCAAAATATGTTTACCAAATCATTAAATAATTGATTGCTTCGTTTTTCTTTGGCCAAGTGGTAAATTGAATGACTACATTTTCAAATTACAATGAGACAACTCATATGAATGATATCGCAGTTCCAAAGCTTTGTCTCAACATTATATTGGCATCTTATGCCAACGTCGGATGAGGAGTGTTGGCGCCCAGAGTCATCCAGCAACGCTCTTCAACTCAAAAGATTAGTCTCACGTGGGCTGCATTTATTTCTAATCTAAGACTCACTTAAAACTTCCCCTCTTCCACTAGTAAGCAGTGGCGGATCCATAATTTTTTTTATAACTATGCTATTTTATAAAAAGAATTGATCGAATTATTATTATTCGTACTCTTAATACTTAAAAAAAAATTATAATTATATTATGTTATACATTTTTGTTTTACTTTCACAAGATCAAAGGTCTATATTCATCGCTGTCAATAAGAACCTTCTCTTAACCAAAGAGAAAAAAAAAAAAAAAAAGCTTCAGAATCTTCTTTTTAAAGCAATTGTTACATGTACGCTTAATTACTAAGGGTGCGTAGAATTTGATTTGAGTCGATTTAATACTCAAACCTAACATAAATCGAATATGATTGAATTTGGTTAAATTTAGCTTGTTCGATTTATTACAAATTACCATTTTAAACCAGACTAAATTAAATATAATTAATTTAATTTTAAATTAGACCAAACTAAATATAATTAATTTAATTCAATTTAAGTTGATCAGTTTAAAATTTTAATTTTACATATATTAAATAAATTAAAATAATCAATTATATATGTATATACATAAAGTAATTCTAACTCTCTTAAGGGTAATTAAAAAAATTTGAAAACAATGAGAATATTTATTTCATAAAATAATTATAAATATTAAAAATAAATATTAATAATTTTACTTTCAAAATCGATTTAATTTGGTTTAGATCGATTTTCAAATCCTCGTATCAACCTTCAACTAAATCTATCAGTCCACGGGTTATACTTTTTCCAAACTAACTAAACTTATAAAAAAATCAAACCAAACTCAACCCTGTCAAACTAAACATGGCCAAGTAAGAGGGATACCTTAGCAAACTAAAAATGATCGAGCTTCATCAATTTATGAATAATACATACCAAGCAAGTAGATTTGTTGATGGTATCTGCATCAGCACCGGCAATCTCCGAACCCTCAAGAATATTAAGCATGACATCCATGAAATCTTTCTCCCCTTCATCCTCCCCGGAGCTTCTTCTGCTCTTATGCTCATCCAACCATCCTTGAATCAAATTATCCATATTACTCGCTGTCTTCTTCATCTCCTTCTGATACCCCTGACTGTCCCACCAACTTAGAAACGGCAACGCATCCTCAATCAAAAACACTCCAAGTAGCCTAAAAAATTCCCTGAACCCATGCTGAAATCTCCTCGATTCATCTTCATCACAAACCACCCTCGACCCAAAAAACCTCTTCCCAGCCACCATTTTCAAAGCTATATTAAACGTTAAGTTGCCAAACCACTGCTTCATATCTACTACAACATGCCCTTTTGCCTCCTTTGCTTTCCACTCCTCAAACAACTCTTTAATTGACGCGTCAATTTCCGAATCCCAAACGTTCTTGAGCAACTTGAGCCGGCGATTCGAGAGCAACTCGGTCATGACAATCTTGCGAAGTTCGCGCCAGTAAGGGCCGTAAGGTGCGAATCCGAGCAACGTGAAGTTTGTTGGAAACGTAGTGAGCACACAAACTCTAAACAAGAAAAAATATTGGAAGAAGGAGAAGGACTTGAGCTTGCACTTGAACTTGTGCACTTTGCTTGATTTGAAAATGAGAAATACATGAGGTATTTATAGGATCTTACCTAGGCAAATACAATAAATGCATACATGAGCCACTAAGTTCATGGATCACACTTTCCTAGGTACATGCAATCTTCACATACATGAACCACTAAGTTCATGTATCACACTATCCTAGGTACATGCAATCTTCACATACATGAACCTATTAAATATGTTCATATTAAGATACATTCACTATAAAGATTCCAAATGAATCATGTTTACTATAAATATATGTATTTCTAACATCCCCCCTTAAACATGATTCATGCACTTCAAAAATCAAACTTAATCTTTGACATGCCTTTATCTTCCCCCCTCAAATCAAAACTGCTTCATGCCTAGCATGTCTCTTAGCTTCATGAAAATTTCACCTGATAATGGTTTCGTGAATATATCTGCTACTTGTTCAGTTGTGTGACAATATTGGAGCTCTACAGTCTTCTGCTTCACATGATCACGAAGAAAATGAAACCGAGTATCAATGTGCTTGCTTCTTCCATGATGGACTGGATTCTTTGCAAGCTGGATAGCTGACATGTTGTCCACAAATATCACAGTTGGCTCCTCCTGTGGATGATCCAGCTCCTTCAAAATATTTCGTACCCATATTGCTTCACAAACAGTAGATGAAGCTGCTATATACTCTGCTTCACAAGAAGATAGAGCCACTATTTTTTGTTTCTTGGTGGTCCAAGAGAATGCAGTTGTGCCAAGATAGAAGACATATCCAGTGGTGCTTTTTCTCTCATCTTGGTCCCCTCCCCAATCACTATCTGAATAGCCTACTAATGTTGCATTTTCACCATAATTATAAAATAGACCAAGATTAAGTGAGCCTTTGATATACCTTAGTATTCTCTTTGCAGCTAGCCAATGTGACTCCTTTGGTGTCTCCATGTAACGACTCACAAGTCCAACGCCATACATAATATCGGGCCTTGTGATTGTCAAGTACCTCAGGCTTCCAACCAGACTCTTGAAAAAAGTTGAGTCAACAAATCCTCCATTTCCTTCTCTTGATAGTTTCATACCTGTAGCAACTGGAGTGTTCACAGTGTTGCAATTACTTATCTTGAATTTCTCCAAAATTTCCTTCATGTACTTTGTTTGAGATATAAATATCCCATCTTGCTGTTGCTTCACTTCAATCCCAAGGAAATAGGACATCAGTCCGTTGTCTGTCATCTCAAACTCTTTAAACATTGATAGCTTGAATTCCATAAGCATTTCACTGCTAGTTCCTGTGTACAACAGGTCATCAACATATAGGCAAATAATCAAAAAATCACCTTGATGATTTTTCTTCATGTAGACTGCATGCTCATATGGACATTTGGTGAAACCATTATGTTGAAGATAGCTATCAATGCGTGCATTCCAAGCTCTCGGCGCCTGCTTTAAACCATATAATTCCTTTTTCAGGCGATATACCTTGTTTTCTTCTCCGTCAATTTGAAAACCTTCTGGCTGGTGAATATACACTTCTTCTTCGAGAATGCCATTGAGAAAGGCTGATTTGACATCAAGTTGATATATCTTCAAATTATGATGAGCGGCAAGTGCAATCAATAATCTCACCGTGTCAAATCTTGCAACTGGTGCAAAAACCTCTTCGTAGTCGATACCGTACTTCTGCTTGTAGCCTTTAGCAACTAGTCTTGCTTTGTAACGAGAAACTTCACCTTCAGCAGTACGTTTGATTTTGTACACCCACTTGACGCCAATAGCCTTTTGATTTGTTGGAAGTGTTGTCATCTCCCAAGTGTCATTCTTCTGAATAGCATGAATCTCCTCCTCCATTGCCGATCGCCAACATTCTTCTTCTACAGCTTCTTGGAAGGTCAGAGGCTCGTGATCAGCATATAAACAAAAGAGGTTGGTCTCTTCGTCTTCTTCTCTTTGATTATAAATCTCCGCGAGACTTCTCATTTTGATGGGACATTGATGTATGGAAGATCTGTTTCTACTACTTTCTGCTGAAGATGGTGAGTTTCTTCTCGGAGAAGATGTGTCATGTTGAGGAGATGGTGGAACTTGTGTTGGGGGTTCTTCAAGTTCTTCAAACACTTGCTGCTCTTTGGCCTTCTCTTCATCATTCCAGCTCCATGCTTTATCTTCATCAAAGATAACATCTCTACTAACCACTAATTTCTTTGTTAGTGGATTATAGAGCTTGTATGCTTTCGATTCTTCACTATAGCCGAGAAAGATGCATTTCTCACCACGATCATCCAACTTCTTTCTGTTGGGCTTGGGGACCTGAGAATATGCAACACACCCAAAGATTCTTAGGTGTGCAACAGTTGGTTTGTAGCCGCTCCACGCCTCTTGAGGTGTCATGTGCTTTACACTTTTGGTAGGACATCGGTTCAGCACATATGATGAGCACGCCACAGCTTCCGCCCAAAATTGCTTTGGTAATCCTTTCTCCTTGAGCATAGTTCTTGTCATGTTAAGAATCGTGCGATTCTTTCTTTCAGCGATCCCATTTTGCTGTGGGGTGTAAGCCGCTGTATATTGATGTTTTATGCCTTCTTCCCTGCAATACTCATCAAATACTTTTGAGGTGTATTCTCCACCTCGATCAGAGCGGAGAGTTACAATTTTATGACCACTTTCTTTTTCTACATGGGCTTTATAGTTTTTGAATACAACAAAAGCAGCTGACTTTTCTTTAAGAAAATAAACCCATAATTTTCTGCTGAAGTCGTCAATGAAAGTAATAAAATATCTATTACCTCCTAGCGACTCATGTTCAATAGGTCCACATATGTCAGTGTAGATCAGTTGAAGTGGTGTCGTTGCTCTCCATGATTTGCCGCTGGGAAAAGGAAGCCGTGCTTGTTTGCCAAGTATACAAACATCACAAGTGTTACTTGGCGGCTCGATCATTGGTAACCCATGCACCATGCTTGATGAAGATAGTAGTTTTAGACCGCTAAAGTGGAGATGCCCAAGGCGATGATGCCACTTCCATGACTCAGTTTCTTTGACTCCATAGAAGCATTTTTCTGACTTTGTGCTCAGATGAAGTGGGAACATTCGATTTTGGGTCATCGGAACATGTGCGATGATTCTTCCACTTGTATCTCTCAAAATGAGAGAGTTGTCTCTCATTTGTATGTTATATCCCTTTTCTACAAGCTGCCCAATGCTAAGAATATTGCTTTTCATATTAGGTACATAATACACATCAGAGATATACCCATTCTTACCATCCTTTCGATAGATTTTTACTTTCCCTTTGCCTTCAACTGATAGTTGGGAGGAATCTCCCAAGTTCACCTTTCCATGGACTTCTTCCGTGAGTTCTACAAACAATTCTTTCTCGCCACACATATGATTGCTTGCCCCAGAATCAAGATACCAATTTTTATATGAAGTATGTGAATCATCATGTGCAAGAAGTAGAATAGAATCATTACCTACATCATGTGATGTCTCTGCAACATTGGCTTGTTCATCAATTTTTAACCAACAGTCGGAGGCGTAGTGTCCAAATTTATTGCAATTAAAACATTGGACATTCTTATTGGCTCCATGTCCATGGGATCTTCCTCTACCTCGGTTACCTCCTCGTCCTCTAAAGCTTTGATTCTTGTGATGAATTTGGCTTGACTGTTGAGTTGTACCTCGCCCTCGGCTTCTGCCTCGACCACGGTTGGAGGTAGATTTTCTTTGATCATTTAGAGTCAGTTTTGACTCTAATGCTTGTTCCAATACAGCTGGATTAAATTTCTTCTGCATCCTTTGCTCATGTACTTGTAGTGAACCCAATAATTCCTCAATTGTAAGTATCTCCAAGTTCTTAGACTCTTCGATAGCTACAACTACATGCTCAAATTTAGAGGAAAGGGATCGGAGTACCTTCTCGACGACACGGATGTCATCTAGTTTCTCACCATTTCTCTTCAAGCCATTCACGATTATTAGCAACCGTGAAAAATAATCGGACACCGATTCATCATCCTTCATGTGGAGAGCTTCAAACTCGCCTCGCAATGCTTGAAGACGAACCCGCTTCACTCGATCATCTCCTTTGAAGATGGAAACAAGAATATCCCATGCTTCTTTACTTGTTGTTGCTTCAGCAACCTTTTCGAAGGTAGCTTCGTCCAACCCTTGATAGAGTATGAACAAAGCTTTTTTATCCTTCTTTCTTTGCTCCTTAATAGCCTTCTTCTCATCAGCTATACATGCAGCCTCTTGCTCGCTAGTGGGTTCCACAAAACCATCGTTAATGGTTTCCCAAAGATCTTGAGATCCAAACAAGGCTTTTATTTGGATACACCATGAACCATAGTTATCCTTTGATAACTTGGGAACTTGTTGCTGGACAGAATTCATCGTAGCTCTGATACCAATTTGTTGGAAACGTAGTGAGCACACAAACTCTAAACAAGAAAAAATATTGGAAGAAGGAGAAGGATTTGAGCTTGCACTTGAACTTGTGCACTTTGCTTGATTTGAAAATGAGAAATACATGAGGTATTTATAGGATCCTACCTAGGCAAATACAATAAATGCATACATGAACTACTAAGTTCATGGATCACACTTTCCTAGGTACATGCAATCTTCACATACATGAATCACTAAGTTCATGTATCACACTATCCTAGGTACATGCAATCTTCACATACATGAACCTATTAAATATGTTCATATTAAGATACATTCACTATAAAGATTCCAAATGAATCATGTTTACTATAAATATATGTATTTCTAACAAAGTTGTAGCTAAGATGCCTTGTTGCTGCGGTTATTGGACGGCCAGGGAAGATTTTGTCGTTGGTTGTGAAGCAGTCCTTTGCAACTTCCCAACTGCTAACTACGATTGCTTGGGTTAAACCGAGTTTGAGAGAGAAGATTGGGCCATATTTCTCGGCGAGTTCGGCTAGCATTTTGTGCGGTTGCTCGCAGCTGCTTAGCAAGTGGATGTGACCCATTATCGGTCTTGCCCCGGCTGGCTCCGGTGCCTTCAGCTTCTTGTTATTTCCATTGTTATTGCTTGGTTTCCTGAGGAAATGGTGGCATAAGAAGATTAGAAGTAAGGTGAAGAGGCCAGCAGCTATAGCGTTGATGGTGGATACTTGTGAAAGGATTTGGTTGCTGCTTGAATCCATTAATGGTGCCTTTGAGAGATGATGATCAAGTAGGTACGTGATGGTACATGGACAGTTTATAGTAGTAGAGTAAGCTCAGATTTTTCTTTTTCTCTTTTGGTTAAGATTGGGTGTCGGGTTTGACCCTGCATATATGGGTCATGATACATTCATGGCTTGATAATGACCTACGACCAAGCTTTTAGAAAATAAGTACTAAAATACATGTTCAAAAATAGAAATCACAATATTTCCGAAAGAGAGAGGGGGGGGCGGCGGCGGCGGCGGGAGATGTTGATAAAATTTTTTACAAAATTGACTTTTCATAACGACTTGAGTTTTGTTACGTGTGGCGTGGCTGTGTTTAATATTCAATATCTCTATTTTAAAAAAATTCTATTTTGTGAGCAAATTCTCTTTTCCTTATTCTTCGCGTCTTTTTCCTCTAGCTGACTATTTATTGTAGGTTTTCTCAGGTGTTAGTTTGAACAAGCATTTTTAAAATTTAGTCGGCCGGGTTGCATGTGTTGGGATAAAATTGTTTATTTTTGTTATTTTACATAAAATACATTATTGTACATTATTTCTGTTATTTTACATGTTCAGTTTCATGTTCAATGAAACATATTTATAATGGTATCCAATGAGGAGCGTAGTCAGGAATTTTGTTTAGAGTAGGTTAAAAAATATTTTTAAACAAATTTTGATGGTATAAAAAAAATTATTAATTGAGATATGTAAATCATCAATATTCAAATGACAGATATGTGTAGTTTACACATATAATTATAACTTTTACAGTTAGATTATTATTTTTTTTTAATAACTACATGTGTATTTACTACACATGTATATTTATTTGATTATTTATTACATACTTTAAAATATGTAAATTATTAATATTTAAAAAATAGATATATATAGTTATTTTGAATCTAACTAAATATTATCAAAAAAAAAGGTCAACAAAATTTTTTAAAAATTATTTAACAACCTATTTTTAATGTTAAAAATCAATACGTAAGTAATAAATTTAAAAAATTAGGTTTCAAGTGTTTAGATGTAAATTTTTTAATTGACTGTGATTTTAATTTGTTAGATATTATTATTTAATAAATTAATATTTTATATTAAAAAAATTAACTTAATATATATATATATATATTATGTTAGAACTTACCTGAGTTAGGTGGGTCCCGCTCTGTTAATAAATATAAAAATATAATTGCACATATAATTATACATTTTTTTTATGCATTTAAGACTGTCAACAACTTTTACAAGAAGATTTTTCAAATTTCATGACACCGAAGTGTAGAATTATTGGTTGCAGAGAAGATTAAGGGTTCAACGTACAAGGCATGTGTGCCCACGTACGCAACCTATTTTAGCCTCTTATTATTATACTGTATTATACAATTTGTATTATCTAGGTGATAGCTAGAGTAGACCAGGTCTCACCGATGGGATAGTCTAGACTCTAGAATAGTCTAGAATGCAGTAGAATTTGATCGACGACAAATTACTTTGGATGAGCCAGTCCTTACGATGTGTACTACTGTCCATTTGTATACCTCATTATCACGACTCTCAGGGTCAAACGGTGGTAAAAGTCCTCTCAGGGAACCAGAGTCTTGTAAGGAAAATGACAGGAGATTCAGAGACTTTAAACTATGTTGGTGTAGTCGCTTATACTTATCTATTCGTGATTCACGACAATAATACAAACAATCCAAAAAATATAATTTAATAAAAATTGGTCTTTGGCTCAACAGTTTTTACCGATTATAGATGTTTCCAGAGACAATAAAAAATTATCTGTGACTCAAAAATAATTTGTAATCGGCCGATTAAACTAGTTATTTATTTTCACTCAAATAACATTATTTTTATATTTTTTTTATTAATGTTAAATATAGGTTAGTTATTAAATATATTTAAAAATATTAAGTGTTAACATTAAAAAAAAATAACGTTAATATTTAACATATATAAAATATTTTTTTATATTAATTTTTAATCATGTAAGAAAAAAAAAAAAATAGAACTATTGGTTACACCTTAAACTTATATATTTATTTCAACTTCTCTCAATATTCCTAAGAAATTTATAAGAACTTGTTATTAATCGTCTCTAAAATTATTACCGTAAATAGAACTAATTAATTCCTTCACTTTCCTCTTTATCATCATTCATAGATTTTGGCAGGGAGGTGTGGAGTCAAAGTTTTGACTCCACACGTCCACGTGTT
The DNA here is from genome assembly GCA_035771175.1 of Paratinospora sagittata. Lineage (NCBI taxonomy): Eukaryota > Viridiplantae > Streptophyta > Magnoliopsida > Ranunculales > Menispermaceae > Paratinospora > Paratinospora sagittata. The sequence continues at coordinate 36,265,753 of CM069594.1, forward strand.
CGTGGTGGTCAAGAATCTCTCTGGCCGGAACTCAGTGGGGTCAGGCCACGTGGCGGGATCACGTTGAATCTTCCAGATGTTCACCATCAAGTGTGTGCCCTTGCGAACGTGGTAGCCTGCCACCACGCAGTCTTCCAGTGCTTCTCGCCGGCCGGAGAGCGGCGCCGGTGGGTAGAGCCGTAAGACTTCCTTGAGAATGGCGTGAATGTATGTGAGGTTGATATCAGATAGGTCTACTAATCTATGTTTACCGATTTGTTGATCGAGCTCTTGTTGGGCCTTCTTTAAAACGTGTCGATCGTTCAGTAGCAACGAGAGGTGCCCATGTTAGCGTCATCATTGTAGTGTCGGTTGAACCGAGTATTAGACCCTGCAAATCATGAACAAATTTTTTTATTTTATTTTATTTTAAATGAATGTTACATTAACATTTAATATATACAGATTTAAAATATACATTATTCATGTATATTATTAAATTATTTTAAATTATAAATTAAAATATAATTTAAGACAATTTAATAATAATATAAACTTTAAATATTATTTTAATATTTTCTCTTATTTTATTTATAATGTTTGACTTTTTACGTATTATTTAAAATAATTTAATAACTTAAAAAATTAAAATATATTTTTAAAGTATTTTCTTTATCTTATTTCATTTTTGTTAAAAGTAAGATGGCTTCATGAAATATGATAAAAGGGGAATATTTTGATTATTTGTTGTAGTCACATGGATCAAATTCAATGCATCGAATGTTTACAAATCATCAAATAAGTAAAAGTCAACAATTCGTAAGTAATAGTTACTTACGAATTCTCTAATTTTTGTTGTGAACACAATTTCGTGAGTAAACAACTGTAAGTAAAAGTTTGAGTCGCAAATAAATATCGTGAGTAAACGTTTAAGTGATACTTACAAATAAAGTGTTGTAACTAAAAGTCTCATTTCGCGACTAAAAGTTGGCAAAAATGCAACAGCTCTACTTTTACTTGCAATAAATGCGTAAGTACAAGTAATAAATTCGTGAGTAAAAGTTTTGGTTTTACTTATAATTATAGTTTCGTAAGTAAAACTTTCAATTCGTGACTACAGGTTGACAAAAATGCAACAAATTTACATTTTTACTTACAATGAAATTCCTAAGTAAAAGTAATAAATTCGCTACTAAATATCATACAAAGCTATAAAATAATAAAACAATTTTTTATAATATTTTTAGAATTTTAATTTTTACAAATAATAAAAATTAATAAAAAATTAACAATAGAAGGAATGAAGATTTTCATTTATCAAAACTATAATTTCTACAACAATAAAGTTTTGAAGTAGTATGTATACAAAAATCAAAATTTGCACAAGTCAAAATTTACAAAAATAACAAAATGTATAAACATGACTATCATGCAAACGAACAATAACTAAGATATCTCTAAAGGAGTAGATGATGATGGCGGAAAGATATCCTCTTTGATCTAACGAATGTCATCCACAATACTCGTGACCCTATATGTAAGTTTTGCCACTAGACGCTCCATTTTTGTGTTGTTCTGACCATCAAATGAATATCCATGTGTACATGAGGAAGCTTGTGACATTTCTTTTGATAAACCTTTTGCCTTCTTAGCCCATCCTTTCTGATAACCGGAACGATAACCAACAATACGTTCCATAATCTGAAAGTCTGTGATATACGACATGTTCACTTTATCTCTAGTTGGAAGCCATTGATTTTCTAGTCTTATATCTACCATCTCTAATTGTAAATGAATAAATAAATATAAGATACAAATTTTAAAAATACTATTAATCAATCTAAAAACTTATTTAAAGACTTACATAAGCACTTTCGGCCTTCGTATTTAGCCAATATTTTTTTAAAATTGCAATGCATCTTCTTAAACGTCTCAATTCCTCCAATCGGCAAGAAGATATTATTGTATTGGGGCAAATGGTGGTTAGGTGTAGAGACTGACCCATTAGATTGAATTAATTCCCTCTTTGATCGATTTTTTGAATTAGTCGTCGATTTTTTCTGAAGAATGCACAATTTGTTAGTACAAATAAAAAAAAAGTAATCAATAACACAAATAAATATTGTTATCAATAAATTAATCTCTAGGCTTTGAGCAAGAAAAAATTTGACAGAATCTCCTTTGTATTTTCAACAAAAAGGTTTTTGAAAACCTGTAAGATATATGCCTAATGAACATCAAAATATAATTTCATCCATATCCCCAAATCCATATAGTTTCAATCACAATATAAACTTGAACTCATAAATTTAAAACCACAAAGCCATCTAGATATCAGATGGAGAGATCTCAAATGCAAACTAATTACAAAGTCATTTTCAATCATTTAATAAATTAATTAAAGTTGATTTCTTATAAATCACATATGAAGATTAAAAAAATAGAACTCCAAAATAGTTGCAATTACAGAAATAAAATCCAATCCTATGATAAGACCTAAAACCCAAAGGGAAAAAAGATAGAAAAAGGCATGAACCAAAGCCATCTTGATCTCCACAAATAAGCACATCTCAAAAAAATGCCAGAGCACATTAAGTAACTTGGCAATCACTAATAGCTATATTCGAAGTATTCAAGACCTTAACTTTCTCTGAATTGAAGAATACACATACATCTAATTAGCTATGTTATTTTTGAGAACACCCATAAGTTTAACAAGCAAGGAAATCAATCCTGAATTGAAACGAAAAAAAAAAATTGTTATCAATCTTTTTAAGTTCAACTACTTGTGCATTCAACACACTGTCATCAACCTTTTAAAAGTGTAAACAGATACATCATATTAATTTACATAGTTGCAAAATATAAGTGAAGTAATTTTTATGAAAATGAGTGATTGATTCTTATATTATTCTAATCAAACATAAGTGAAGTTAAAATTCTCCACTAAATAGTATTTTTATCCAAAATACTATTATCACAATAATTTAACTATTATCGTAAAATATTTTGAGCAACTCGGATACAATTCATTATCTACTTCGGAAATCAATTTATTCCAAAGTTAATCTACATTGTTCATATTTTCCTCGTGTGTGTCATCCACTCCTCCAATATCCACATAACTTCTTCCAGTAATGTCTTCTAATATTGGTAAGCAATCATCATTTTTAATTCCTTGAACCTCGACGTCCTCTTTAGATGACTTACTATTTTTTACAACATTTGGTGGAGTTACAACTTCATCACTATCTCCATGGTATATCCACTTTGTGTATGTTCTAGAGGACCCCTTTTTGGTCAAATGAGCTTGGACAACCTCAACGTTATGCCATACAAATTCAAACAACTTGTGCATAGGCATCAAGTCTTGCCGTTTTCATTTAAGTGGCTCTTTGCTAGTTTTATAAAATTTCTAACCTCAACAATATATTTGGTTGAAATTCTTATTTGCTCTAGTATCCAACTCCGATCCATAACACCACTAGCAAACACATAGAATATCACATGAAAGTAAACACATAGAATATCACATGAAAGTAAATGATTAATGTAAAATAAATCACACAGGAAGTCAAAACATTGAGAACTATGAGAAGAGTTAGGATGAAGAATCATTAAACCAAGAAACCTAATGTTTATATTTGTTATTTTACATAAAATACATTATTTCTGTTATTTTACATGTTCAATTTCACTTGCATGTTCAATGAAATATTTATATTTGTACCTAATGATAATAAAAATATAATCGCACGTGTAATTATACATTATGATGGATTTTATATTGTCAACAACTTTTACAAGGAGATTTTCCAAATTTCATGACGCCTATGCGTAAAATTAATGGTTGCTGAGAAGATTAAGGGTTCAACGTACAAGGCACGTGTGCCCACGTACGCAACCTATATTAGCATCTTATTATTATTCTGTATTGTATAATTTGTATTATCTATGTGATAGCTAGAGTACACCAGGTCTCACTACTGGGATAGTCTAGACTCTAGAATAGTCTAGAATGCAGTAGAAATAATCTTCCACTGTTATAACGGTTATACAGTTGTTACTATAGTTAGAAGAGTTAGTTAATTACTGGTTCCACGTGCCACTTAGTCATTTTTTTTTTAGTATTGACCAAGGTCAAAGATGCTCGCTCATTGGAGTCAAAGAAGCCGATACTCCTCAGTAGGGCTAAAAAGACGATCACAACGACGAATGACATAAGGTCCCGAATGAGGACTATACGAACTAACTATAAAGTTCTATTCCTATTTTTATTAGAAGATAAAAAGCTCTCACTTATTTATAAGATGGGCGTAATCAAACTACTAATTTTGAGTGAAGAAGTTTGAATGTATATCGTTAGAGTTAGTCAACGTTTATATCAGTTAATCATTAGTTGTCAAGAGTATGTTAGAGAAATAATTATATAATGTGTATGTATAAAATAAAGAGAGTTATGTAAAGCTTTTAATGAAAATTTTTGTTCATCTCCGATAATCCTCCATTAATGATATAATATTTTAAGATTTTTATAAACTTATAAAATAAATCATCAATAAATAAATAAGTAAAAATAAGAATTCTCATCACCATTACTATCTACACGCTACAAAATAAAAAAATTAATATAGTATAAATTAATTAAGATTTTAGCCGTATGGACGGGTACCTCTAATGGGGGAGCGTTTAGTCCGCTCAACTTATAACCTTCTCACAGCTTCGATGTAACACCCCGTAATTTTAATTAAATACATACGTTGAAGTACGCGTATATCGAAATATATAATACACATATTTTATACGTATGAGTTAAATATACATGTGCTAATATACGTATTTTATACGTATGAGTTAAATATACGTGTGTTAATATACGTATTTGATACGTATGAGCTAAATATACGCGTGTATGAAACTGCATGCTAGGTTTAAGGGGTATTAGTACATCAATAAATGTATTAAATAAATAATATAAGTTTTATTAGTTGAATGTGTTGGTTAATTAAATATGTGAATTGAGTTGAATTAAATTGATTAACTTGATGGAGGAGTTGGTTATTAAGCCAAGCCTAGGTGCATTGGTTCATTTTTATATAAAATATCATCTCATTTCATTTCTAACCTATACCCCCTCACCAACGTTTAAAATAAAAAGGAGGAGAAGAGAAAACGTGTAAAAAAATTAATAAAAAGGAAAAGAGAAGTTGCAAAAAGAAGAACGAGCGGACAGAGAGAAAGGAAAGAAGAACGAAGGGAGAACGCGGAATTCGCGCGAAATCTGGACCCGCGGTAAGTGATTTTCACTCTCTTTCTTCGTGAAATTACTATCTAAGCTAGATGTAACGATTCTAGCGGACTAATTTTAGCTATGGGAGCCGTTTTACGGCGTTTTCAAAACTTAGGGTTTTGACCCAACGTGAATGAAAATCCGCTAGAAAGGTAGAAAAATGCTTCCTGGACTGTTGGGACCCCGAATATGTGGTTAGATTTCATTGCATGATTTTTGGAGACCGTTTGACAATTTTAATACAATTTACATCTTTCGGATGAATAGTGAATAGTGAATAGTGAATAGTGAATAGTGAATAGTACTGTAAACAGTGATGTTAACAATGATTTGAAATCATAGATTCGTAGATAACTGAATTCTGGACGTTTCGATACTAAGATCGTGATTTTTGGATATGATTTGATATTTTTAGTAGCTAACGATATGATAAATGATGCGTCTCATGATAATCTATGGTAATTTCAGTGTTTAAATTGAGAGCTTAAGGGCATGGATAAACACTCTTGAGGAAGCAATATTGTTGCTCGATTTTAGAGGTTGGCTTAGAAAACCCGTGTAACCACAGTGAGTATAATTTCCTTGATTTGGTTCTTGTATGGCATTGTACCATATAAAATGTTTGATTGTATGCATGTTATATTGATATATAATGCATTGAGTTTTATGGATCATGCAAACTGATTTTAGCACTTGGAATTTGTAATGATGAGGTTTTGCGAATCTTCATTGTCATTTCGTTAGGAATTAGACCCGGATGAGGTTTTGCGAGTCCTCATTGTCAGTAGGTCTGTCCTAACAAGGATTGCGATCCTTGAAATGACTGTGAATTGGGTGATGAGAGGCTGTGTCTACCTTGTACGGCCATACAAGGGTTAGACTCGCTCTCTTGCCTTGCGGAGGAGGGAGATTGTGCATTGTGTTATTGAAAACTCATGCAATTTATGTTGTTGACATGTATGATATATTCGTTGAATGATGCATGTGTTGAATAAGTGTTTGAAATGATTTTAAATGTCATATTTCTCTAAATGTATATAATTGTCATCTCAAGAACTATATTCACTGAGCTGTTGTTTGCTCACCCCATTTCCTCTAATATTTTAGGTATTGAGTCGAAGGGAAAAGGAACTTGTCTGGTATGCGTATGTATGCTTGGAGGAAATAGATTATATTTTTATTATTTTGATATGTATACTTATCACACATTATATATATATATATGTATTATCATCTAGATGGGATGTGTGGGCATAGATAGCTTAATATATTAGATGATGAAATGAAAATGTGATGTGTGAATGAATGAACTATATTGGATTTGATTTGTGGTATAGAAAAAAAAAATTCTGTAAATTTTGGAATGGATTGTGAGAGTACGTGAAGGCTGACAGTGTAGTATATATTGTATATGAGTATGTACAGTGTATAGTATGTTGTGCCGGTCATGACGTCAGCCTACGTCAGGGGCGTCGTGACATTCGAGGCAAAGGGGAGACGATTATGATTACCACTAGATCTGGAAGCTCAAGTGCCCTCTGAACCTGAAGTTTTTCCTTTGGTTGAGTGTCCAAGACAAACTCCTCTTGGACGAGCTTCGCCATATACGAGGGGTCACTGGTGATCCCACATGTAGATGATGTTCTCAAGCTCCTAAATCTACTATTCATATCCTTCAAGATTGCTCCCATTCTCATAGGATTTGGAGATAATCGTCCACTGTTATAACGGTTATACAGTTGTTACTATAGTTAGAAGAGTTAGTTAATTACTGGTTCCACGTGTTACTTAGTCATTTTTTTTAGTATTGACACAAGGTCAAAAGATACTGACACACTGGAGTCAGAAGAAGCCGATACTTCTCAGTAAGGCCAAAAAAGAGATCACAACGGCGAGTGACATAAGGACTCGGATAAGGACTATACAAACTAACTACAAGGTCCTACTCCCATTTATTTATAAGAGGAGATAATTGAACTATCAACTTTTATGAAAAGTTCAAATACATATTATTAAAGTTAGCCAACGTTAATATTAGTTAGTCATTAGTTGTCAAGAGTCTTTAAGAGAAACAATGATGATATGTCTGTATAAAATAAAGAGAGTTATGTAAAGCTTTTAATGAAGATTTTTGCTCATCTCCGATAATCCTCCATTGATAATACTTCAAAATTTTTATAAACTTATAAAATAAATAATCAATAAATAAATAAGTAAAAATTAAGATTTTTATTAATAAATAAATAAGTAAATAAATAAGTATAATGGGTTTTCTTAAATAAATTAGAAAAAAGAAGCAAATTACCTGTCACCGCTCAACACAACAACTTAGGTACATTTGGATATGTAATTTGGTTTGATTTAACATTTATTTATTTATTTATTTATAAGCTATGAAGGGTCGATATGTTATAAAAGCTATTCATATAAGTCAATAAATTCAAGGAAAAATTTAATTTCTATTCAATCACTTTTCCACATAATTAGACTTCAGAGTCAAGAAGATCATGTTATTTCGTGCATTGATTTTTTTAGATGATATATATCTGCTCGATATTAATTTAAACAAACAATTTACACAAGTTATGTCTTTTTTTTACGTTGACACTCAATTTTTTTTTAAATATTTTAAAAATATATATGTATTTAAAAATATTGTATAATATATATAATTTAGAAAATATGCAAAATGACATTGATATTCAGCCTCCCTATAATATATTATTTTTATTAATTTAGAAATTATGCCTCAAAAAATTAAGAGTAAGGCCTGATCAAGTATATATTAAAAAGTAAAAGTTTTGGAAGCATGATACTAAACACCACCTATTAAAGCAGCGTGCTGATAATTATACTTCTCTAAAGACTAAAACCTTTGTAATTAATTTATTTTTAAAGTCTAATTTGCATATTATTTTATCAATCGTTAATATTTAGAGTTCATAGAGATCACCTAAAATATTCAAAACCTGTCACATCAAAGTAGTCAGATACGTGTCAATATGTTTGATCGACGGCAAATTACTTTTGGAAGCCACTACTTATGCTACTTTTAGAAAACATTAAAAAGTATTGAATCTCAATGTTAAAAAATAATATTGACGTCTCTTATATAAAATATTTATTAATATTAATTTTTAGTAAGAAAAAAACAATAGAACTATTGGTTACACCTTAAACTTATATGTTTATTTCAACTTCTCTCAATATTCCCAAGAAATGGAACTTTTACAAGAACTTGTTATTAACCGTCTCTAAAATTATTACAGTAAATAGAACTAATTAATTCCTTCACTTTCCTCTTTATCATCATTCATAGAATTTGGCAGGGAGGCGTGGCGTGATCGCAACTTCAAGCGGTGTTTCTTTAGCAGTACCGACCCCCTTGCTCTCCGTGACATCCACAGGTGCATCACCCACCGTTGCAATCTCGAACCCTTGCAACACACGTGCCAGCGCTAGCGGTAGCACTTGAAGAGCCATTGAGATCCCTGGACACGCCCTTCTTCCTGACGCAAACGGAATCAATTCAAAGTTTTGACCCCACACGTCCACGTGTTCGTGGGTGGTCAAGAATCTCTCTGGCCGGAACTCAGCGGGGTCAGGCCACGTGGCGGGATCACGTTGAATCTTCCAGATGTTTACCATCAACTGTGTGCCCTTGGGAACATGGTAGCCAGCCACCACGCAGTCTTCCAGTGCTTCTCGCCGGCCGGAGAGCGGCGCCGGTGGGTAGAGCCGTAAGACTTCCTTGAGAATGGCGTGAATGTATTTGAGGTTGTTGATATCAGATAGGTCTACTAATCTGTGTTTACCGATTTGTTGATCGAGTTCTTGTTGGGCCTTCTTTAAAACGTGTCGATTGTTCAGTAGCAAAGAGAGTGCCCATGTTAGCGTCATCGTTGTTGTGTCGGTTGCACCGAGTATTAGACCCTGCAAATCATGAACAAATATTTTTATTTTATTTTATTTTATTTTAAATTAATGTTATAATAATATTTAATATATATATATATATATATATATATATATTTAAAACATATATTATTAAATTATCTTAAATTATGTATTAATTTATAATTTAAGGTAATTCAAAGATTACGTACAATTTAAACGTTACTTTAACCTTTATTTTATTTTATGAATAATGTTCGGCTATTCAAGTACATAATTTAAAATAATTCAAAAACTTAAGAAATAAAAATATGTTTCCAATATATTTTTTTTATTTTATTTTGTTTTTTTTTAAAGTAAGATGGCTTCATGAAATATGATAAAAGGGGAATATTTTGATTATTTGTTGTAGTCACGTGAATCAAATTCAATGCATCGAATGTTACCAAATCATTAAATAATTGATTACTTCGTTTTTCTTTGGCCAAGTGGTAAATTGAGTGACTACATTTTCAAACTACAATGAGACAACTCATATGAATCGCAGTTCCTAAGCTTTGTCTCAACATTATATTGACATCTTACGCCAACGTCGGATGAGGAGTGTTGGTGCCCAGAGTCATCCGCAACGCTCTTCAACTCAAAAGATTAGTCTCACGTGGGCTGCATTTATTTCTAAACTAAGACTCACTTAAAACTTCGCCTCTTCCACTAGCAAGCTGTGGCGGATCCATAATTTTTTTCATAACTATGCTATTTTATAAAAGGAATTGATTGAATTATTATTATTCCTACTCTTAATATTTTTAAAAAAAAATATTAACTATACTATGTTATATATTTTTGTTTTACCTTCACAAGATCAAAGGTTTAAATCCGCCACTGTCAATAAAAACCTTCTCTTAGGTAAAGAAAAAAAAACCTTCACAATCTACTTTTAAAGCACATGTTACATGTACGCTTACTAAAGGTGTGTACGGTTTGATTTAAGTCGATTTAATACTCAAACCTAATATAAATCGAATATGATCGAATTTGATTAAGTTTAGCTTGTTCGATTTATTACAAATTACCATTTTAAACTAGATCAAACTAAATATAATTAGTTTAATTCAGTTTAAAATAATCAGTTTAAAATTTTAATTATATATATATTAAATAAATTAAAATAATTAATTATATATGTATATACATAAAGTAATTCTAACTCTCCTAAAAGGTGATTAAAAGAATTTTAAAACAATATTTACTTTACAAGATTACATATATGAGAATATTTATATCATAAAATAATCATAAATATTAAAAATAAATATTAATAATTTTACTTTCAAAATCGGTTTAATTTGGTTTAGATCGATTTTCAAATCCTCACATCAAACTCAAACTAAATCTATCAGTGCAAAGGTTATACTTTTTCCAAACATGATTCAAACTAAACTTATAAAAAAATCAAACCAACTCTAACCCCATCAAACTAAACATGGCCAAGTAAGAGGGATACCTTAGCCAACTAAAAATGATCGAGCTTCATCAATTTATGAATAATACATACCAAGCAAGTAGATTTGTTGATGGTATCAGCATCAGCACCGGCAATCTCCGAACCCTCAAGAATATTAAGCATGACATCCATGAAATCTTTCTCCCCTTCATCCTCCCCGGAGCTTCTTCTGCTCTTATGCTCATCCAACCATCCTTGAATCAAATTATCCATATCACTCGCTGTCTTCTTCATCTCCTTTTGATACCCCTGACTGTCCCACCAACTTAGAAACGGCAACGCATCCTCAATCAAAAACACTCCAAGTAGCCTAAAAAATTCCCTGAACCCATGCTGAAATCTCCTCGATTCATCTTCATCACAAACCACCCTCGACCCAAAAAACCTCTTCCCAGCCACCATTTTCAAAGCTATATTAAACGTTAAGTTCCCAAACCACTGCTTCATATCTACTACAACATGCCCTTTTGCCTCCTTTGCTTTCCACTCCTCAAACAACTCTTTAATTGACGCGTCAATTTCCGAATCCCAAACGTTCTTGAGCAACTTGAGCCGGCGATTCGAGAGCAACTCGGTCGTGACAATCTTGCGAATTTCGCGCCAGTAAGGGCCGTAAGGTGCGAATCCGAGCAACGTGAAGTTGTAGCTAAGATGCCTTGTTGCTGCGGTTATTGGACGGCCAGGGAAGATTTTGTCGTTGGTTGTGAAGCAGTCCTTTGCAACTTCCCAACTGCTAACTACGATTGCTTGGGTTAAACCGAGTTTGAGAGAGAATATTGGGCCATATTTCTCGGCGAGTTCGGCTAGCATTTTGTGCGGTTGCTCGCAGCTCCTTAGCAAGTGGATGTGACCCATTATCGGTCTTGCTCCGGCTGGCTCTGGTGCCTTCAGCTTCTTGTTATTTCCATTGTTATTGCTTGGTTTCCTGAGGAAATGGTGGCATAAGAAGATTAGAAGTAAGGTGAAGAGACCAGCAGCAATAGCGTTGATGGTGGATACTTGTGAAAGGATTTGGTTGCTGATTGAATCCATTAATGGTGTCTTTGAGAGATGATGATCAAGTAGGTAGGTGATGGTGTTTATAGTAGTAGAGTAAGCTCAGATTTGTCTTTTTCTCTTTTGGTTAAGATTGGGTGTCGGGTTTGACCGTGGATATATGGGTCATGATACATCCATGGCTTGATAATGACCTATGACCAAACTTTTATAAAATAAGTACTAAAATACATGTTCAAAATTAGAAATGACAATATTTCCGAAAGGGGGGCGGGGGGCGGGGGGCGGCGGCGGGAGCTGTTGATAAAATAGAAATATTTTTTATTATTTTAATCTTTTATATTTTGTAATATATAGACTTGGGTTGTGAATAAGAAAGAAGAGAAGATTATTAGTGAATTTGACATGGTATCAGAGCTTTGGCACCGAAACTCATCGCTCCTCTTCTTCTTCTTCTTCTTCTCTTCGCAGGCCGCCCCGACGGCCGCCATAGCCACCGCGACCACGGTCGCCTCAGCCTCCACGACCGAAGCCTCTACCACGGTCGCCCCCTCTTTCTGCCATTGTCGTTGAGATCTCTTCTTCTTCTCCTTCTTCTTGCTGGTTGAAGCGGAAGGGAGTGAGAAAATGCGAGAGGCTAATCAGCAACAGGAATGGTGAACAGTGATTTCAGATTTGTAAACAGTAATTTTTAGATCGGTGAACATTGGCGGTGAACAGCGACAGGGATGAGTTATGACCAAACTTTTAGAAAATAAGTACTAAAATACATGTTCAAAAATATATTCATGGCTACTTACAGCATCAATGAATAAAAAAATAAAAATAAAAATAAAATAAAAACTATAAGAAGAAGAAGAAGAAGAGGACGAAAAATGCATTAGACCTTAACGTAACTTCAAATAAAATAATATGATTGAGGAAGTTACAAATTTGCACCAATAACAAAGTCCTCAGTCAAAAATTTACACCGATGACAGTCTCTTCGAAATATATTTTAGAAGGCACCATTATAAGTCTCACACAAGAAAAAATACATGTTCAAAAATACATTCATGGCTACTTACAGCATCAATGAATAAAAAACTATAAGAAGAAGAAGAAGAAGAAGAAAAGAAGAAGAAGAAGAAGAAAAATGCATTAGACCTTGACGTAACTTCAAATAAAATAATATGATTGAGGAAGTTACAAATTTTCACCAATAACAAAGGCCTTAGTCAAAAATTTACACCAATGAGAAAGTCTCTCCGAAATATATTTTAGAAGGCACCATTATAAGTTTCACACAAGAAAAAAAAAATAAAAATAAATAAATAAATGGTACACTAGAATTATTTTATTCATATATCTTACTCACACTAAAATATTTCCAAAATGAAAAATAAAATAATATTATGCAATGGATCCATTTCTTGGCATGGAAAGTTTATTACTCGTCAATGAATTATTTAATAATCACGCAAAAATATAAGGTTTAAATGGCGGCTTTTATGGTTTGATGAACTATACACTTATTTTATCATACATCAGCTAACAACTGTTGTAAATAGTTAGTTAATTAGAGAATTATTAGATTCGGTTGTTATAATCTTGTAACAGATCAAATGGAAAGCCGCCATGTGTAATGTACAGCTATACATCTAACTATGTGTCTATATATATTGAAGCCACATAGGACTATAGGATCATCTTAACTGAGATCTTGTTCTTCAACTCTTTTTTTAGAAATCTCTTTTCTATTCCACTGAACTATGCTTCAGTTTTAGTGGACTCCACTAAAACGCACTCGTTGTTAAAAGATTCTTGGCCAAACTAAGTACAATAAATTTGGTAAAATTCTAAGTGTTAAACAATTCTTAGAACTCACATATCCCAATAATTACTCTGAATTTATATTATTTTTTAGTGCCAAAAGAAATTCGTGTTGAAGATCTCAGGAGCATGCAACTGATAATAGTAAAACCTTTCAGAAAAAATAATAATAATTAATCATAGTAAAAATCATTCCATTAAGGGTGGCAGAAAATTAAGTTTGGACAACATTTTATATGTAGAATGCCAGGATATGTTTAATTTTATCCGAATGTAACCTTATTTTAAATCAATATTCTGACAAAAATAAACCTTATTTATAATCATGAGCTTACTAAATTTAACTTAAATTTTAAAAATATGTATTATATATAATTATTTCTAGAAAGTAACTTTGACACTTGGCAATCCCTAATTCCAATGAATATATTTTTCCCTGCATTTTGGATATATACAAGAGTTATTTTGTTTTATTTGTTCCGACTCATCAACTACGAATATATATTTTTTTTTGCACGGTGGGAAAAGAAAAGAAATAACACATTGAATATATTGGTTGCAAAGAAGATTACGATTTGTATTATCACGGGTACCAAAATCCCATTTGTATTATCAGTAAGGGTCGTTTAGCGTGTTAGAATTCGGCAGCCTAGTATAAAAAAGGTTTAAGAATTATCATTTATAAGAAAAATATTAATTTAACTATTAAAAAAAAATATATAATTACGTATTAATGTTCATTGAATGTGTATGTTATACATATCTCGAGGCGTATAATAAATAATCTCATGAACATAAATGTGTACGTAATTGCATCGTAAATGTAATAAAGAATTAAATGTAAGACAAAGGAGATAGGTTGATTTTCTCAAGGATTATGATTTCAAAATGTACTATCACCCAGAAAAAGCTAATGTGGTCATCGATGCATTAAATATAAAGACAGAGAAGGTGAACAATAATCAAGAAGCAGAAGTGGAAAAGATGTATCAGATGAACGGGGATTCAACTTGAAGATTGAAGTGGAGGAAATTGGAGTCAAGCTAAGTAGCCTAAAGATCGAGCCAACCTTGAAATGGGAGATAAAAGAAGCTCAAGGAAAAGATAGCTACCTCAAGTTTATGAGGAATAAAATGGAAAAGTGGGAAGCCAGTGCAAATTGGAAAACAACCCTAGAAGGAATAATGACTTACAAGGATAGGTGGTGTGTACCGAAGAATGATTTATTAATCAAGAAGAATCGGAGTGAAGCACACTCCATTAAGTATATGACAATAAGCGCAATAATTAATTAAAATCAATGTTCATTATTTAATTGGGTAAATTGTGTACATCTTTGAATGTACTGCAGAAATTTTGATCAACGGAAATAAAATATAGCGCTAAATTTTAACTAGCTAATTAAGATTGACCAATATATATAAGTAAGCTTGAGATATTTTTTTTGAAAGGAAATTAAACTTGAGATTTTATTATAGTGTAACGATACATTAATTAAGGAATAGCAGATTGAAATTATATTTTCTTTTTTCTTTTTTTGATAAAGATTTGAGTGACCTCTTACAGCCTCGCATGTAAAGGATGAAGGAAATAAGATAAGAAAATGATGAGGGGACGGAAGTGTACAACTCAAATGGTGTACTCCTCCACCATCATGTCCTTTTGGTCATCCTAAAGCCAAAGAGTTCTAAGAAGGAGAGTTTAGTACCAAGTTTAAAAGGTGGCAATTTGATCAAATTGCCATATCTAAATTCGGATCCGATTATTATATAGGTTAGCCCGACAAAGTTTCAAAATCTATTGGGGAGGTCCTAATTTACATTCAAGATTTGGCCCGACCCAAAGGCTAATACTTAATTTATGTGTGTGTTGCATGTAAATATATAATTTTCATTAAGTTTTTTTTTGTTTAATTTAAAAATTGTTATCTTATAAAATATAATATGTGATAAGTATTGAAACTATAAATTAATTATACACAATTAAATATAGATGTCAAGTAATGAACAAAAATTATAAAAGTTGTAAAAATATTAGAATGAAATAGAAAATAAAAATAAAAATTATGTTACGTAGTTCAATATATAAAATAATAACATTAGGATTCGTTAGAGAAGAAATAAAATATAAACTATATAGGACAAAAAAATGATATATAAAATAATAAAATTTTTTATTTTTATTTTTAATTATTATAACTTTTATTCAATTTATAATAATAAGTTGGATCACTGAGTTTTAAAAAAAAGTCGTAACTTTGTAATAATTAAGATATCTTTTTAAATATATAATCGGCTCAAAAGTCCGTTAGGCTCAATCTAAAGTTTTGGTTCATTTATATATTAGGTCGGGTTTGGACCAAAATTTTTTAATGTTGATCCGGCCTGATTATTCTTACGCCATGCAAAATCGGGCTGGACCCAAATTGCCACCGCAGTCCCCTAAAACCATCCAAAAATAACTATTATTAAAATAAAATAATAAAAAATAAGAGACTAAGATGAACATAGCTCAATAATTAAATTTATCATATTATGCTAAAGATAAGAATAAAGTTGACAGCGTTCTTAATTATACATATCACTACAACAATACAAAACTTCCAAACTTAAAATACACCTCAACAAGTATTGTATCTTAACACGAGTAGAGCTGGAACGGTAACCGAGGGACAATCTCAACTTCAAGAGGGGTGGCTTTGGCAATCACAAGGCCTGGGCTTTCGGTCATGTCCACCGGTGCATCTCCTGGTGTTTTGACCTCGAACCCATGTAACAAACGCGCGAGCGTCAAGGGAACCACTTGTAGACCATACCAGGGCACGCTCTTCTCCCTGACCGACATGGCATCTAGTCGAAATGCTGACGCCACACATCTACGTCCTTATGACTAGTCAAAAATCTCTCTGGCTTGAACTCCAATGGCTCGGCCCATATCAATGGGTCTCGATGAATCTTCCGTAGGTTCACGATTAAGCGCGTGCCGGCTCGGACATGGTACCCAGCCACGGCGCAGTCCTCTATAGCTTCGCGTGGGCCGGAGAGAGATTCTGGTGGGTAAAGCCGTAGTACTTCTTTAACTATGGCTTGAAGATAAACCAAGTTCTTGATGTCTGATTCCTCAACCTGTCTACTGTCTCCAACTTGGAATTTCAATTCTTCTTTGGCGCTTTTGAGTACATGTTTGTGATTGCGAAGAAGAGACAGAGCTCATGTTAGAACCACCATTGTAGTATCAGTCGCACCTAAGATCAGCTTCTGTCAAAACAAGCAAGAAATTAATTGACATATAAGAATCCTCTGTCTAAAGGTTTTTTATTTTATTTTAATTTATATATATGTAAATCTGTCGTGCCAGGCAAGTGGACTTGTTAATGGTATCAGTGTCCGTGTCACTCAGTTTTTGATCTTCAAGTATGGAAAGCACTGTTTTCATGACTGTTGTGCGCAGCGAAATCGAATATCAAACCAATCGAATGCAAAAGTAAATAATAAAAACAAGAACGCAAAGATTTACGTGGTTCGGCGAAACTCCGCCTACTCCACAAAAGATGAGAATCACTAATTGGGGAATTCTAAAATGAGAGTACAAAATATGCTTCAAAACTCTCATACCCTCAAAATACAGTAATAGGGTATTTATAATAATGAGATGTTTGGTTCAGCTCAAACACTAATAGAAATTAGGGTTTGCTTCAAATACTAACTTCATAATAAAATGACATAAACGCCCACGAATAGGACAAGCCAAATAATGCGCCCGAAAGCGATCAGGTTCTAATGACATTGATCAAGTTCAAACAATGCTCAAACTTGATCGCTGGTACAATCTTGGTCAACATGTCTGCAGGATTATCTTTTGTATGGATCTTCATCAATAAAATCTCACCATCCTCGATAACCTCTCGAACAAAATGAAAACGGACATCAATGTGTTTTGTTCTTGCATGATGCACCTGGTTCTTTGCCAAATGAATAGCACTCTGACTATCACAATAAACTGTGACACTATCCATAGTAACCCCCACGTCACCAAGCAAACCAAATAGCCAAATGGCCTCCTTAATAGCCTCTGTCATAGCCATATACTCTGCCTCTGTAGTAGACAAAGCAACTGTAGACTGCAACGTAGACCTCCAACTCACAGGTCCTCTAGAAAGTGTAAACACATACCCACTAGTAGAACGTCGCTTATCCAAATCACCTGCAAAGTCCGAATCCACATATCCATCCAAATGTAAACCAAGTCTGTCATCCTTTTTCAAATACCAATCCAACATCCAAAGTACATGAAATGTACCGCAAAATCCATTTCACTGCTTGCCAATGTTCTTTTCCTGGGTCATGCATATACCTGCTAACCATACTAACTGCTTGTGAAATGTCTGGTCTCGTACACACCATTACATACATCAAACTGCCAACTGCACTTGCATATGGAACCTTAGCCATAAAACTATGTTCCTCATCTGTACGTGGAGTCATCAAAGCACTGAGCTTAAAGTGAGGAGCCAACGGTGTACTAACAGGTTTGGCCTTTTCAATTCCAAACCGATGCAAAACTTTTTTCAAATATTGTGTCTGATTCAAACACACTGTACTCTTCACTCTGTCTCTTCTAATTTCCATACCAAGTATTTTCTTAGCTTCTCCAAGATCTTTCATTTTAAATTCAGTATTTAACTGAGTCTTCAAATATTCTATCTCCACCTTGCTCTTAGATGCAATAAGCATATCATCCACATATAAGAGCAAATAAATAAACGATGAATCGGGAAGCTTACGAAAATACACACAATGATCATAACTGCTCCGAGTGTACTGCTGACCAATCATAAATCTGTCAAATCTCTTGTACCATTGTCTGGGAGACTGTTTCAAACCATAAAGAGACTTGTTCAATTTGCAAACGAGATTTTCTTTACCAGATACCTTAAAACCTTCAGGTTGAGACATATAAATCTCTTCTTCCAAATCACCATGGAGGAAAGCGGTCTTCACATCCAACTGTGCTAATTCCAAATCAAAATGTGCAACCAAAGCAAGCAAAATACGAATAGACGAGTGCTTGACAACAGGTGAAAATATTTCGTTGTAGTCTACACCCTCAGTCTGAGCATACCCCTTTGCAACTAATCTGGCTTTGTATCTCACATTATTCATCTCTGCAGAACCTTCCTTTTTGGTGAAAACTCATTTGCATCCAATAGCTTTCTTACCCTCTTGAGGTCGAACTAATTCCCAAGTCTAATTCTTATGAAGAGATTGCATCTCCTCATCCATAGCCTTTGTCCAATCTGTACTGTCAGAATACTGCATAGCTTCTTTATAACTGGTAGGAATACCATCTTCAATAACTGGGAGTGCATATGCCACCATATCTTCAAAACGAACAGGCTTACGAATATCTCTTCGCTGTCTACGGGAGGCAATAGAATCTGACTGTCGTAGGATTGCTGGGGTTGAATTCTCAAAATCTGATCTTTCACCATCTGTAACACCTGTGCTGTTGGGACTTGTCTTCATAGCAACATCAAACTCCACCTGCTCAGGAGCATCTTGATTGTTCTGTTTCGACTGAAGACCTTGTTGGGGAGATTTATTTAGAACTCCTGATTCATCAAAAGTAACATCTCTGCTGATGATAGACTTCTTTGATTCAGGACACCAGATCTTGAACCCCTTCACACCTTTATCAAAACCCAAGAAAATACCTTTCTTGGCTCTAGGATCCAACTTGTCTTCCCTGACATGAAAGAAAGCAGAACAACCAAATACATGTAATGAATCATAATCATGTGCAGGTTTACCTGACCAAACCTCAATAGGTGTTTTCTTGTCAAGTGCAGCTGATGGTAGTCTGTTGACCAGATGACATGCATAGCGAAGTGCTTCTGCCCAAAACTGTTTGCCTAACCCAGCATTAGACAACATACATCGAACTTTCTCTAGTAAAGTACGATTCATACGCTCAGCAACTCCATTCTGTTGTGGTGTATTTCGAACGGGGAAGTGTCTGACAATTCCTTCATCCTGGCATACCTTCATAAATGGATCTGAAGTATATTCTCCACCATTATCTGATCTAAGCATTTTAATTTTCCTGCCAGTCTGATTCTCAATCATTTTCTTTCATGATAAGAAGTGTTCCAAAACTTCACTTTTCTGACGCATTGTATACACCCAAACTCTCCGAGAGTAGTCATCAACAAATGAAACAAAATAATGCTTACCTCCCAAAGATGCCACTTTGGTAGGTTCCCAAACATCTGTGTGAACATAATCAAGTATACCTTGAGTACAGTGAATAGCTGTACCAAACTTGATTCGAGTCTGTTTCCCCAAAACACAATGTTCACAAAATGCCAATGTGCAAATTTTAGCACCTTTCAACAAATCCTGTTTAACCAGTGCGTGCAAAGATTTCTCACCAGCATGTCCAAGTCGCCTGTGCCATAACTCAGTAGTATCATCTGTAGATACATATGCAACTGTGCTCGCTCTACCCATAACTGTACTACCCTGCAAAAAATACAAGTTATTTCTTCTTGTACCTTTCATCACTATCAATGCTCCCAAAACAATCTTCAAAATATCGTCTTCAATTGTGATCTTGAAGCCTTTTGATTCTAATGCACCCAAAGAAATTAGATTCTTCTTCAAGTCTGGTACATTCCGAACTTCCTTCAAATCCCTGATTGTTCCATCATGTAATTTCAATTGTACTGTACCTATCCCTTTTGTCTCACATATATCATTATTACCCATAAAAACAGATCCACCGACGAATTCATCGAGAGTAGAAAAATATTCTCTATTTGGACACATATGATAGGTGCAGCCTGAATCCAAAATCTAATCCTCAGATTGACATACCAAAGATGAACAAACCAGTGAAATATCTGAATCTGAATCCTTCACTTGTGCAATATTTGAAGTAACTTTGTTCTGATTTTTATTCTGCAATTTCGAACAGTCTTTCTTCCATTGCCCCGTCTCGTAGCAATATCCACATTCATTCTTTGCCGGAATTCTTCTTTCTGATGATTTCCCTCTCGACTTAGATCGAGATTTTCTTTCTTTCTTTCCTTGCTTCTGTTCAGATCTACCCCTTATTACCAAAGCTGACAAAGTCTCCTTGCTGTCATGTTTATCCTTTTTACGATACATGTGGTTAATCAAAGCAAAAGATACCTCATCATAATTAATTGCTTTCTTTCCATGCAATAAAGTAGTAGAAAAATGTTCATATTCATCGGGTAATGAATTCAGTAAAAGAACACCCTTATCCTCATCAGAAATAGTAACATCCAAATTTAATAAATCAGCAAGTAATTGATTAAATTCTTCCAAATGTTCAGTCATGGAATTACCTGGTTTGTAGTCAAACCTGTAGAGCTTTTTCTTCAAATAAATTCGATTTTCAATGCACTTGGTCATGTACTTATCTTCCAATTTCTGCCAAAGTTCCTTAGCCTCAGTTACTTTTATAACAGAATACTTCTGTTCCTTCGCCAAACATAATCTTATGGTACCACAAGCTTGACGATTAATTTTCTTCCAAGTATTCTCATCCATATCAACAGGTTTTTCTTCCAAAGCAACGTCTAAATCTTGTTGGGCTAAATTTCTCAACTTCAAATTTCGCATTCGAGACTTTCGAAGAACTTTCCATCACGGCGATACAACCCGTCGTCAAGAACGTTCTTCTTCTTCAAATCGTTCTTCGAATCCAATTTCAGAACTCAAGTCTCTGATACCAATGACATCCTCAGAACTTCTCTTACGCTTATGCTCTTCTAGCAATCCATCAAGAACAGAGTCCAGTTCTCTCGCCGTGTTATTCATCTCCTTCTGATACCCCTGAATATCAAACCACCCAAGAAACGGAAATGGATCTTCAACCAAAAACTTACCCAATAGCTCCAGAAAATCCTCCGTTGCTTTTAAGCATCTTCTTGACTCTTCTTTGTCACAAGCAGCGTTTTTTCCCAAATACCTCTTGCCCACCACCATTTTAAGCCCTATATTAAGCGTCACATGCCCAAACCACTCCTCATCTCCACTACCACCAGCCCATATTCCTTGTTTTCAATCCATTCTTCGAACAATTCTTTCATCCACGAGTCAATTTCTTTGATCCATACGCTCTTCAACGACTCGAGCCCGAGGCCGGAGAGAAGCTCCGTCATCACAATCTTGCGCACTTCACGCCAATATGGCCTGTAAGAGGCAAACCCAAACATGGTATTGTTGTAGCACGAGAGCTTTGTGGCTAAGCTTCTTGGGCGGTTCGAGAAGTTCTTACCGTTAACGGTGAAACTGTTGGAAAATGGTAATTAAACTTAGTTTTTACTATTTTCACCTAAATAATAAATTGGGGTTCACAAATAATTTTAGGTGGGACCAAATTGGTTATTAATCGTTGACATGTGAAGTGTCAAAGATATATATATATATATATATATTTAGTTATATAAGAATATATAAGTATTTAGTTATATTCATTTATATATGACTGAGAAATTTAGTCTAAAGTAGCCTACTTAATATGTGTAAAGTGGTGAAATTTGAAAATAATCTTTTAGTCTCACATAGAAAAGTTATAATTCTAATTATTTACTTATAAGTGTAGCTAGAGTACTACACTTGAATTTTAGCTAACACACACATAATGCAGGCTTAGGGGGTTTTGCATCACCCCGCATACGAGTGAGTGAGTGAGCGGTACACAACACTTTGAGACCAATTGGATCGATCGCACTTGGGGAGCCAGGGAGCTTTTCATTTTTAGAGATCGAGGCAGATTCGACAGTGTGAGATCGGATGCACTGATTAGGACTGTTAGATCACGACCGATTGGATCAACCGCGATCCTACTATGCTGGATTGGTTGCGACGAGCGAAACCATTCGATTGCGCCTTAATCCATTGGATACGATCCGACAGTGTACGATTAGGTGCATTAATCAAATCCGTCAAATCGCGTCTAGAGGCGATCAGAATCGATCCAACGATGTAGAAATAGGCACCATGTACAGTCACGATTTGCCTACAAATAGAGTTCTTCTGAACTCATAAATTCACCCCATAAAATTTAAAAATCTCTGAATTTTTTTTTCTTCTTTCTTATTTGTTTTTAGCATTCTTTTTTGAGTGAGTACAACCAATTATGGTTTGATTATTCTTGTGAGTTGGAGTGTTACTGTCACAAGAAAGAGATTCTTGCATCCTAGGAGATAAGTATCATACATCATTAGCACCTAAGCGGAACATAATTGTCTTAAAGACATAGAGTCACACTCTAGCCTCAATTTACGTCGTTACTCTGTTGGATTAGTAATTAATCTAGTTTAACTAGACATAATTTTTTCCCTAATACCTTTAAATAGTGAATGAGAACAGCTTGCTACTCTAAAAAAGTGGTATATAAGTGAGACCATTGTGACTCCACCACTTAGACTTATTTAAAGTTTTACCAAAACAGAGTATCATTGTATAAAGTGTTGCTCAACTAAGATTGAGCTACAATATTTCATTTATATCAGAGTGAGTGAATTACAGCTGGAGGATTACATGACACATGTCATCATCTAACTCTAACAGAGCATGTGCTTACATGAGTATGAAACAAAAATAACGAATTGTCTTACGTGGTTAGCAAACGCATAGCCACCTGAAAGGGACGTAGGGAGCTATGATATTGTGTTCCACAATGAGTGAGCTCTGCTAACAAGAGACTAATCTAGTTGATTATTTTAAAAGTTATTTTTCAGTAAAGATTAACCACCGTACAGTCAATAGTAACACTCTTTTGCTACCTCCGAATTGCTTACTACTAGAGCCCGGTGCGTGCCGAGCCGAATGGTGAAGGCTGGTCCATAAGTGTAGGCCATGGCTGCGAGTGTTTTGTGGGGAAGGTCCGGCCTATGCAGCATGTGGAGGTGACCCATGACAGGCCATGCTCCGGCTGCTAATGGCGCCTCCTTCTTCTTCTTCTTCTTCTTGTTATTGTCATGCTCTAAAAGACAGTAAAGGGTGAAGATGATGACAAGTAAAGCAAAGATGGCATTAATGGCGGTTGCAGAGAGTTGGTTACTAGTAGTTGAATTCATAGCTTAATTTGTGTAGCTGATGAAGTGAAAACCATAGGCAAAACTCATCCAAGAGGGTTTAATTTAGAGTTTTATCTTCTTTGAATGGCTGAGGTTTTGGCGTTCTGCTATGGATGCCATACGTATGTTGCACCCGTGGGATAACTACGTTGCTCGTTACGACTTAGTTGACAACCACGTGGCTTGTTGCCACTTCACTGGGCAACATTGTAGTTGCTATCCTTTAGTCAACCAAAAAATAAAAAAATAATGGTAGAGGAACTCTATTTCACAACGAATGTTGATAGATGTTATTTACGTATAACATGAAAAAAAAAACTTTTTTAAAGTGGCGATGCTACAATTGAAAAAAGAGTTGAATTTTGTTCTTTTTAATTAAATATTATATTTCAAAAGATTATTATTATGTATATATTATATAGTAACTAACTAGATGGATAAAATAAGATCATTCGGATTTAAAACATAAAGATTCAGACAAAAAATTACTATATATTATCAATGTGTATGTGGATATGAACATGCTATATATTCATTACAATATGAGAAGTGCTACATAAACTCAAAACAAAACTTGTGACAAGATTTTGAATTAAAAATGTCATTTTTTCCTTTTCAAATTATAATACAATACTCTTTTGATTTCCTTCTTTGGATTAAGGCAAAAGTGTTAATCATCACCTAAAATTATCTTGATAATTCAAAAGGTAATATAATAATTTACTGAAATAAAACTCCAAAGTGAAAGTGTTTGAAGAAAGGTTTGAAGAAGAATGAAGAAGGAAGAAATATGGAAGAAATTAGCAGAGAATTATACCTATATCTGTTTCTTATCACTGTTAAAAGTTACAAAAGCTAAAGCCTATGAGCTCTTTATATAGAGCTTTGTGTAACAGAAAATACACTTGGAAGCCTTGTATTATACATCATCTGTAAATAATACATCTTGATAAACTTTCTGATTTATATCACAGTCTTGTATCAAATTAAGGCTATTAATCTCTAGACCCGTAAAGTTGTACTGGCAGTCCAGGAACAATTTCAACTTCAAGTAGAGTTGCTTTGTCAATCACGAGGCCCAGAGGCCCCATGTCACGAGCCTATTTGTAAGACAGACAAATTACTCATGCGGCACCTTGAATACTCATATTCTCGGTCAGTCATTTATACGTACACTCATGTTACAGCAAAAAACTCAAATATGTTGCTTGTGCGTAGCACCGGATAATTACTCGGATACCTTCGATAGCAGTTCTTGCACAGTGTTGCCCCGAACCATGCGATACCGGTAAGTTTCATGGATAACTCACTCATGAGTATCCCCACAAGCACACTCTAGCACATAGGCTAAATATTACTCAATGCGTTCAACTCGATAGCGGGTGGCATAACAGTGTTAGATACTCAGTCCTGCATACCGATGAACCATGCACTGCTAGCCCGATAGCAGTGTCCCATAACATACCCAAATGTTATGGAAACTACCATTACCCCCTTCAAGATGATGGCAGTCAGCCCCTTGGTTTGTGCCAAGGGAATGTCCTAGACATGGTCAAGTATTGGTCATGAAGGAGAGTTGGACAACTACTCCTCCCCAAAGTAGATGTTAAGCTTTTAGCTTGTTTCCAAAAGGAAACATCAAAATGTGAGGCCAATCATACTGGGCCATATTTATGAAATTGCCACCTCCGATTGAGACGAAACTTCACGAACCCTCTTCTTAGATGACAGTGCATGTCCAGACATGACCGTGACAAACTACCTTACTTGAATGGTCGATGCCCTTCATCGACACAATCGTTGAGTTCATTTGTCTGTTGTATCTTCCTGACGGATCATCTCTCATCGGCATCTCAATATCCTCATTCTAATTATCACACCCCAACTCGTGGCCTTGCTACCTGACTTGAACCTGGAACTCTATCATGTTCAACTTCTCTGCATGAGGAACCAATATCCTATTTACTCTAACAGTAATCATCTACCCTTGGGCATTGCCCTACTACTCGACGTAGCAATAATCTCCACCTCTGAGATCTTCAGTATCCTTATTGGAACGAGATAACATTTACCTGATGTAGCTCACCCACACACTTTCATGCTTGCACTGTTCTTCACTTTGTGCTTCTACTTGCACTAATGCATCGAACCCACGCACCTCTATGCCTACACCACTGTGCTCATCAACCCGAGATTGTTCTTCACCTACTGCGTCTGCTTGCACTAGTATCTCGAACCAATCACGATATGGAGTAACACTATGCTGAAGGGCTACCCTACTTGATTCTCAACCTACACCAAACTTCTGGTACGAGCTAACATTTACTTGATATAGCTCACCTACGCACCTCTGTGCTTACCCTCACTACGACAATTGCTCTTCACCCTGTGTTTCTACTCGCACTGGTACCTCGAACAAGTCACGATCTAGAGTAAGACGTATGCTGAAAACGCTACCCCCACTTGATTCTAAGTCTCAACTAAACTTTTGTTACTCTTGTCCCTCGCTTGCCCTCGACAAAGTAACCTCTGAAGTCCGCTCAAATCTAAACCTTGATGTTCTCTCTATCCCCATTGTTGCGTGACCTCCACAGTAGTGAACTTTGCCTCATTGATGGAGCTTCTTCCTGTACCTCAACCATTGTTTTCACCCAGGAAGAAATAATCACCACAACCGATATACATGCCTCTACGTTTCTTATGAGTTCCTCCAAATGGAATCCACTTGAATCACACCATTGCAATCTTGAACTCTAGTCCCTCGACACCACGTCTTCACCATGAGAACAAGCATTGCTCAAATGACTGCGCCACTCAACTATTAACTGACCTTGTTGTTAGCTGAGTAGCAATTTCCAAGATACATGTCTCTTTCCAACTGAAAAAAAAGAGCTCCCCAAGTTCACTCTTGAACTTGGCCCACTGCTGCAGGATCACACATATTTTACCCCATGAGTTATGCACTAATGGTCCACCACGATCCTCCGTGCGAACGAAGAATTCAGTCACCAAGGACTCAAATACCTTTGTTTTTCATCCTGAGCAAGTGTTCACTCTGAAAAATGATGCAACATCATGCACCTCCAACGCATAATACTCATTACCATAACTCATCTCATTATCCCGCCATGAACTTTCTAAGTTGTGCTTGTGCCCACTCAGCGCATCTAAGGTCTCAAGCAAAGCTCACCACAATCTTGAACTCTAGTCCCTCAACGTCATGGCTTCACCCAGAGAACAAGCATCTCACCCTATTTGTCTTTATGGTACTCATACCAAAAGGTACTCAACTGTTCACTCATGATGTACTAGTTTCCTTACACCCTTCCCAACTAGAAGTATATGTTCCTCTGAACAACTTTTCGCATTAACGTTGAAGATTTGCCTCAATTCACTTTCTGTCTAATGATGTTCGTTATCTTAGACTAACCCATCTCTTGAACATGGTAGCTCATTCACTTTTGAACTTGCACATGACCCACTGATCACCCAGAACCAATCTGGCATGTTCATCTCCGAGTAAGCAAGATAACTCATTATGCCTCATCGGGTTCATTTAAACTACTGATAACTTTGCGATTGCCCCTTCTGAATGTAGGTCGAGAATCATCTCAATCAACATTCTATTTGCACCTTTCGCTCAGTCATATGTTAGTCGAATCACCACAACTGCAACCTTGCTAGCATACATTTGAATACACTGGAGTCACCTCGCTCACTGGCATTCACCCAAACCATTGCAAAGTCACGCTTTGAAACCACACAACTTGTCTCTTCAGTCGTCCCATCAAAACTCACTGTTCTCAAGTTGTTGCCACAATCCCTCTGATGCTCAAGCAAGTCTGCCACACACTGCCATCGCACAAGAGCTAGCAACATTGACGACCAGTAGTCCTCACCACTACTCGAAACCATCGCCTTATAAGCCACACGCACACAACACCTTAGTTGTGTTCTAGTACATCAACATAACGTCTACTGACGTGATCACCTTGTTAAAACTCGTTCATGCGATCCCATATCTTGTACTGATCCCGTCACTAGCTTGGATCCCACTAGACCTCTTCGAGCACTAGCGACCTTTAACACCATCGTTTCACTTGTGACATGCGCTTAATGCCTTGTTTTCACAACTCGGAACAACGATAACAGTCATCTTGTCCCATATGCTTCACTTGACATACATCCTCGCACATGCTCTTATGTCAACACACTTGTCAACCATTGAAGCTCTACCTACTTCTCAGATATTGCTTGGGCCAAACTATTGTATCAAGTATCATTTCACCATCGTGCCACTCTAGGCATTGTATCAACACTATTGTTGTACATCTCATTCACCATGATGGTTCCATTGCACACCGCATGCATTCTCCTAATGTCTCTTCTTTGCACTTGCTCACCATGAGGTTCGTGCAATTCGCATTTTTTTCAAGCTCTGATACCATTTGTCATGGGCCTATTTGTAAGACAAACAAATTACCCATGCGACACCTCGAATACTCATATTTTCGATTAGCCATTCACACGTATACTCATGTTACAGCGAAAGACTCGAATATGTCGCTTGTGCGTAACACCGAATAATCACCCGGACGGATCACTTAAACACCTTCGATAGCAATTCTTACACAGTGTTGCCCCGAACCATGCAATATCGATAAGTTCCATGAATAACTCACTCATGAGTATCCCCACAAACACACTCAAGCAAGTAGGCTAAAGATAGCTCAATGCGTTCAACTCGATAGCGGGTGACATAACAGTGTTAGATATCCAGCCCTGCATACTAGTGAACCCCGCATTGCTAACCCAATAACAGTGTCCCATAACCTACCTAAATGCTATGGGAACTACCATTACCCCCTTCAGGATGATGGTAGTCGGCCCCTTGGATAACGCCAAGAGAATGTCCTAAGTACGGCCAAGTATTGGCCATGAGGGAGAGTTGGACAACTACTCCTCCTCAAGACAGATGTTAAGCTTTTGGCTTATTTTCAAAAAGAAACATCAAAATATGAACTCAATCATACTGGGCCATATTTACAAGATTGTCATATTTGAATGAGACGAAACTTCACGAACCCTCTTCTTTAGTGACGGTGTATATCGAGACATAACCGTCACACCGAGCTCTCAGTCATGCCCACCAGTGCATATCCTGGTGTTTTGACCTCAAACCCATGGAACAAACGGGGGAGGTTCAAGGGAATCACTTGTAGACCAAACCAAATGCCTGGGCGCACTCTTCTCTCTGACCCAAATGACATCAATTCAAAATGTTGACCCCACACATCTACGCCCTTGTGGCTAGTCAAAAATCTCTCCGGCTTGAACTCCAATGGCTCAGCTCATATCAATGGGTCTCGATGAATCTTCCATAGGTTCACGATCAAGAGCGTGCAAGCTAGGACATGGTACCCAGCCACGGTGCAGTCCTCGACAGTGATTCAGGTGGATGAAGTCGTAGCACTTATTTTATTATGGCTTGAATATAAACCAGGTTCTTGATGTTTGATTCATCAACAAGTCTGCCATCTCCAATTTGGAGTTTTAATTCTTCTTGGGCCCTTTTTAGTACATGTTTTTGATTTAGTAGCAGGGATAGAATCCATGTGAGAACCTGTTGTGCGGAATCGTGATAAAACATGAAAGGAAAAATAAAACAACAAATTTAACGTGGTTCGGCAAATTGCCTACGTCCACGGGAGACAACAAACTTGTATTATCAGAGATTACAAATTACACCCATAGGTGAATCTTACAGATTGGATCTCTTAAATAGATCTCTCAGAATAGATCTCTCTGACTCTTAGGAATGAATTTGAAGAATGAAGTTAAGCTCTATTTATAGGAGTATTCATGGGCATTTTCGTAATTATAAATATAAAATATAATATATATTTAATATTATAATAATACCCTTTCGGCGCACGGCGGCAGCATTCGGCGCCACTTTCCCTTTCGGCGCGCGATGGCCGCATTCGGTGCCCTTTTGGCTTGTCTGCCACATGGGGGTGGTCCCCACAAATCTCCACCTCCACCTCATGTGGAATAGGGCTCCTCCACACCTGCAATCTCTCTATAGATAGCAAGCTTCCTTAAAAAAAAAATTTGTTGTTGCCTCCATTAGTGCCTTTAGGCACTCCGAGCTCGTGAGATGTTGATCAAGTCCAAATAATGTTGGAACTTGATCCCTGTAACCACCTTTGTAAGCATATCTGCAGGGTTATCTGCAGTCTTGATCTTTTGCAGAAGAATACTCCCTTCTTCTACTATTTTTCGAACGAAATGAAAACGAACATCAATATGCTTCGTTCGACTGCGATGAACTTGGTTCTTTGCCAAACAAATGGCACTCTGGCTGTCACAGAAAACTTCAACATTCTTCCGCACAATTCCCAAGTCTTTAGTCAGTCCATGAAGCCAGATTGCTTCCTTGAAAGCTTCTGTTACTGCCATGTACTCTGCTTCTGTAGTAGACAAAGCAATTGTTGACTGTAGTGTCGATCTCCAACTCACTGGTCCTCCTGCCATAGTGAAAACATAACCAGTAGTAGATCTGTGCTTGTCAAGATCTCCATCATAGTCCGAATCCACATATCCGACTAGATGCTTACAACTCTTCAAATCTCTCTCGAACTTTAAACCAATATCCACAGTACCATGAATATACCGTAGAATCCACTTCACTGCTTGCCAGTGGCCTTTACCGGGGTTGTGCATGTAACGACTTACCATACTTACAGCATGTGAAATGTCAGGTCTGGTACACACCATAGTATACATCAAAACACCAACTCCAAGATCCTTCATTTCAAACTCTGAGCTCAATTGAGCCTTTAGCTTGTTGATCTCCACCTTCCTTTTAGATACGATTAACATGTCATCTACATATAAAAGCAAGTAGATAAATGTATCATCTTGAAGTTTGTGATAGTAGACACAATGATTAAACTGACTCCGGGTATATTTCTGCCCTTTGATGAAGCTGTCAAATCGCTTGTACCACTGTCTCGGTGACTGCTTCAGGCCATACAATGACTTGCTCAACTTGCAAGCCCAATTCTCTCTTCCCGGTACTTTGAATCCATCTGGTTGAGACATATATATCTCCTCGTCCAAATTACCATGCAGAAAAGCAGTATTGACATCGAGTTGGGCTAACTCGAGATCAAACTGTGCAACCAAAGCCAATAATATTCGAATTGACGAATGCTTAACAACATGTGAGAATACCTCATTGTAGTCAATTCCTTCCCTCTGAGCATAGCCTTTTGCTACCAGTCTTGCTTTGTATCGGATACCATCAGTGCTGAGAGAGTCTTCCTTCTTAGCGAAAACCCATTTGCAGCCAATTGGTTTCTTTCCCTTCGGAAGTGGAACCAACTTCCAAGTCTGATTTTGATGGAGTGATGTCATCTCCTCATTCATTGCCATTTTCCACTTATCACTTTCCATACTATGACTAAGATCTTTGTAATTGTATGGAATATCATCTCCGATGACTGGAAATGCATATGCAACCATGTCAGTGTACCGAGCAGGTTTGCGGATTTCTCTTCTTGATCGACTGGTGGCAATTGATTCTGGTTGTTGACTGATGTCTGGTCTTGGAGCCTCCACCTCAACTGAGATTTCCTCCTCGTCTTCTTCAGGATGGTTGGATATCTCTGCTGACTTGCTAGGAGTTACTGGAATATCTAACTCCACCCGCTGATGCAAATCTGGATCTCGATTTTCTTTATCAGAAACTGTATGTTTTAACATCACAGATTCATCAAAAGTTACATCTCGACTTTTTACAATCGTCTTTGTCTCAGGGTTCCATAGTCGGAAAGCATTAACTCTTTCACTAAAGCCCATGAAAATCAATTTCTTGGACTTAGGATCCAGTTTGGATTCCTTCACATGGAAATGTGCAATGCATCCAAAAATGCGCAGAGAATCATAATCTGAAACGGGGTGTCCAGACCATACCTCCTTGGGAGTTTTTCCATCTAGTGCTGTTACAGGAAGTCTATTGATGATATGAGAGGCATATGACAAAGCTTCAGCCCAAAATGCCTTGCTCAGTCCAGAATGAGATAACATGCAGCGAACTTTATCTACCAAAGTACGATTCATGCATTCAACAACACCGTTTTGTTGTGACGTGTCTGGGACTATGAAATGTCTTACAATCCCTTCATTCTCACAAATTTTCTGAAATGGGTCTAACTTGTATTCTCCTCCATTATCAGATCTAAGCCTCTTAATCTTCCTTCTCGTTTGGGTTTCTACCATTTTCTTCCATATAAGAAAGATATCTAGCACTTCATCTTTATGCTTCATGGTATAAACCCAAACATAATGTGAGAAATCATCAATGAAAGTAACAAACCAACGTTTACCTCCCAATGAAGCATTTTGAGAGGGTCCCCAAACGTCGGTATGAACATAATCCAATGCTCCTTTTGTGCGGTGGATTGCAGTGTCAAACTTGACTCTCGTCTGCTTGCCTAAGATACAGTGCTAGCAGAAGTCAAGTTTCCCGGTCTTTGCACCTTTCAGAGAACCTTGCTTTATCAAGGTTTGAAGAGTCTTCTCTCTAACATGTCCGAGCCGAATGTGCCAAAGTCGAAAAGTGTTCGATGAAACATCATTAGAACTGGTGCAAGCTGAGACACTTCCGATTACTATGTGTCCTTCAAGGAAATAAAGATTTCCTTTCTGAGTACCCTTCATGGCCAAGAGTGCTTTACGGACAACCTTCAGAACTCCACCTTCAATGGTTACCTTGTAACCGCTGGAATAAAGGACTCCTAGGGATATCAGATTTTTCTTCAGATCGGGGACATATCTAACGTCTGTGAGCCGTCTTGTTGTACCGTCATGCATCTTTAGGCGTATAGTTCCAATACCCTTTGTTTGGCAGGTATTGTTGTTGCCCATGAGCACGACTCCTCCATCGAACTCATCAAATTTGGAGAACCAATGTCGATTCGGACACATATGATAGGAACAGCCGGAATCTAATATCTATCTATCAGACTAATTGTCTATAGATGAAACGGAGAATGCAAAATCTCCTTCAGCCTTCTGTGCCACATTTGCATTTATCTTGCCCTTATTTGGACAATCTTTCTTCCAGTGCCCCTTTTGGTGACAATAGGCACATTCATCCTTTGCAAGACGTTGACGTGATAAAGGTCCTTTTGACTTTGAGTGAGATCGGCCTCGCCCAATGGATCTATCAGATCTGTTGTTAGCCCTGCCTTTGGATACCGTCAAGGCTTCGGGTGATGCTGCCTTGTTATCGCGCTGGTCCTTCCTTCGATACTCGTTGTTCACCAAAGCATTTGAAACATCACTGAATTTAACCTCATCTTTACCATATAGCAAAGTTGTTGTTAAATGTTCATAACTTTCAAGCAAAGAGTTTAACAACAATAGTGCCTTATCCTCATCAAGAGGTTCAACATCAAGATTTAGTAGATCAGCAAGAATCTTGTTGAAATTATCAAGATGTTCGATCATTGGAGTACCTTGCTTGTACTGAAAACGAAAGAGCTTCTTCTTCAGGTAGAGTCGG
The DNA here is from genome assembly GCA_035771175.1 of Paratinospora sagittata. Taxonomy (NCBI): domain Eukaryota; kingdom Viridiplantae; phylum Streptophyta; class Magnoliopsida; order Ranunculales; family Menispermaceae; genus Paratinospora; species Paratinospora sagittata. The sequence continues at coordinate 36,298,916 of CM069594.1, forward strand.
TTCTCTATGTTTTTTGTCATGTACTTGTCCTTCAGTTTCTTCCAGAGACTTGTTGCCATAGTCTCTTTCATGACAAAGTACTTCTGATCTTTTGCTAAACAGAGTCAGATTGTTCCACAAGCTTGACGATTTACAAAATTTCAATCATCATCAGACATATCCTTGGGCTTGGTTTCCAAGGCGATATGTGATCCTTCCCGGAATAATAGATCTTGAACTTCGCATTGCCACATGCCAAAGTTGTTGGTGCCGTTGAATTTCTCCACCTTGAACTTTGCGTTGGACATCGAACTTCTTTGCCAAGGCCTGCTTGTGCTTGAGATTTCTTCCGCCATTAAGACCGAATATATGTATGACACCGAAAAGTGCTTGAAAAAATGATAAACAACTTCAAACTAAGCTATATCAATAACTTAGGAGTTGAATCTGCAGAAACTGATTGCACGGTTGCATCCGGAACGGTCGAAAATGCTGGAAACGAGTCTGACTTTGTTGAAATCAGACAAAAAATGATCTGGATGAACAGTGTCGGACCGGGATAAACAGGATCGGGCCGGATATACAGTATCGGGTTGGGTCAGATGAACAGTATCGGGCTTAAAAGCGGGCTGGGGACAGATGAACAGCATCGGGCTGAAATGGTTAAGTGCGGGCTGGACCTTATGAACAGTGTCGGGCCGAAACGGCTGGGCCGGGTGAACAGAGCAGGTCGAGTGGGCTGGACCGGGGGGACGAACAACGCTGACTGAGTGGGCTGGGCCGGAGATAAACAGTGCCGGATCTGGGTCGGACCTTTGGGTGGGATCCGGGTCTGAACAATGTCAGGGATGAACAGCGTCGGGAATGAACAGTGTCTGGCAAAAAAAATTTGCAAAATAAAAAGATCAAACTTTGATTGGCTCCTAGGAACTCGTTCCTTGTCCGTTTTTCTCGTCGTTTGTTGCGTTGGACTCCTGAAAACAATAGCTACCTCCACGGGTGATCAGAAAATAGTTTCGATCACGTTTACAGAATCTCAAATTTTCGACGCAGTCTCAAAAAATTCGATAGTGTCCGTTTTTTCTTTCAAAGCTTCACCTTAGCTCTGATACCAATTTGTTGTGCAGAATCGTGATAAAGCATGAAAGGAAAAATAAAACAACAAATTTAACGTGGTTCGGTAAATTGTCTACGTCCACGAGAGACAACAAACTTGTATTATCAAAGATTACAAACTGTACCTATAGGTGAATCTTATAGATTGGATCTCTTAAATAGATCTCTCAGAATAGATTTCTGTGACTCTTAAGAATAAATTTGAAAAATGAAGTTAAGCTCTATTTATAAAAATATTTAGGGGCATTTTTATAATTATAAATATATAATATAATATATATATTTAATATTATAATAATACCCTTTCGGCGCACAGCGGCCGCATTCGACGCCCTTTTGGCTTGTCTGCCACATGGAAGTGGTCCCCACGGAACCACCATTATTCTATCAGCCGCAGCTAAGATCAGATTCTGAACAAGCAAGAGTTACGAGTTCAAACAGTAATTTCTGTCAAAACAACTAAACCCCCCATTTTATCTTACATTAATTTCTTATTTTGTCAAGAAAAGGGAAAATATTGGCAAGTGGACTTGTTGATGGCATCAGCGTCCGTGTAACTGAGATTTTGATCTTCAAGCACGGAAAGCATAACATCCATGAAATCCTGCTGTATTTTAGCCTCCCCAGAATTTCTCTTTCGCTTATGCTCCTTTAGTAATCCATCAAGAACAGAGTCAAGTTCTCTGGCCGTGTTCTTCATCTCCCTTTGATACCCTTGAGCATCAAACCACCCAAGAAACGACACCGCATCTTCCACTAAAAACTTACCCAATAACTCCGGATAATCCCTTATTGCTTTTAAGCATCTTCTTGACTCTTCTCTATCACAAGCAACATTTTTCCCCAAATACCTCTTGCCCACCACCATTTTAAGCCCTATATTAAGCGTCAAGTTCCCAAACCACTCTTTCATCTCTACTACCACCGGCCCCTTTCCCTTGTTTTCAGCCCATTCTCCTAACAATTCTTTCACCCACGAGTCAATTTCAGAGATCCAAACGCTCTTTAGTGACTCGAGCCGGCGACCGTAATAGACGATCCCAAACATGGTATTGTTGTAGCACATGAGCTTTGTGGCTGAGCTTCTGGGGCGGTTCGAGAAGTTCTTGTCGTTGACGGTGAAACACTCTTTTAATACCTCCGAATTGCTTACTACTAGTGTCCGGTGCGTGCCGAGCCGGATGGTGAAGGCCGGTCTGTAAGTATCGGCCATGGTTGCGAGTGTTCTGTGGGGAAGCTCCGGCCCGCGTAACTTGTGGAGGTGGCCGATTACCGGCCATGCTCCGGCCGGTACTGGCGCCTCCTTCTTCTTCCTGCTACGGTTCTGGCGCCTGAGAAGATAATCAAGGGAGAAGATTAATACAGCAAATAAGGTAAAGATGTCATTAATAGTGGCCGGAGAGAGTTGGTAATAAGTGATTGAATTCATAGCTTAATTGTGTCGTTGATGAGGTGAGAGTTCGGGGGCAAAGCTCATCCGAGAGACTTCATTAGAGTTTATCACGAATTGCCAAAGAGTCCTTTTAGGTACGTTGCACCCGTGGCACAACACATGGTTTTTTTTCGACTTGGTGGGCCTGGATCTCTAAGGGTGTGTTTAATAGTGAAAAAAAAAATGTATTTAAGAAAAAATTTTCACAATTATTTTATTGGACCTGAAAAAAAAATTCAGGTTATTAATTAGTTATTTAGTTATACAGCCATAACTTTTTCAAATTAATGTAATAAAAAATTTCATAAAATTTTTTTTCTCGCCCCTTGATTGAGATAATGGTGGGTTCATTTTTTTCTCATATTTTTTGCCAACCAAATATTAAAAAATAAAATTTTCTCAAAAAAATTACTATTTTCTCGAGAAAATTTATATTTTCTTACTTACTAAACACGCCCTTAATAGTATTAATATTGTCTAAAATTTAACCATCTTAACTTATTAATGTAGGACTATTATTTTGATCTACACATACCCAACAAACTCCATCTTGGATCAAAATTCAACTTTATCACAATCACACCGCACAATCTATGTCATATCAATTATTGTCATTATCTCGAAGAGGAAGAACTCGAAGAATCATCCGTGACCATGAACACACTAACATGTTTCACCTTGACATGCGCGCGTCCCAGCTGAACCATCGGCTCTAATACTATTTATTGGACATACCTGATTTTTTATTAGTATCAATATTGTATCTCTAAATTAACCACCTTTAGCTCAAGTGGCGGATTTTACTTTAAAAATGCGTCAACACCAATGAATGTAAGATTCTAACTTATATTTTGTATGTTCATATCCATTGATGAACTATTAGTTTGGTCCACCCATACCCAACAGCCACTTCACTAATCAACAAAAGATTGTTCATAATGTATCTATTATGCACTAATTATTATACATATGTTATATACTAATGGACAAAATGGATAAACAACCCTAATTATTATGTATATGTTATTACATCACTATGAAAAAGATGAAAATATCCTTTAACTAATAGGTTTAAAACAATAGCATAAATACAATACTTACATTATATGTTAATAATACATCTCGACGAAACTGTCTGATTTAAATCACAGGCTTGCTTTTAAAACAAAAAAACAAAAAGATCACAGGCTTGCATCAAAAGTATTTAATCTCAAGACCCGTAGAGCTAGATCAGTTGAAGGCGATGAACGATCTCGACTTCAAGAGGGGTTGCTTTAGCAATCACGAGACCCGGGCTCTCGGTCATGTCCACTGGTGCATCCGTTGGTGTTTTGACCTCAAACCCGTGTAACAAACGCGAAAGTGCCAAGGGGATCACTTGTAGAGAAAACGCAATACCTGGGCACGCCCTTCTCCCTGACCCAAATGGCAACAATTCAAAATGCTGACCCCACACATCTGTGTCCTTGTGGCTCCTTAGAAATCTCTCTGGTTTGAACCCCAATGGGTCCGCCCATATCAATGGGTCTCGGTGAATCTTCCATTGGTTCACTATCAAGCGCGTTCCGGCTCGGACATGGTATCCCGCCACCGTGCAGTCCTCTATAGCTTCACGCGGGCCTGAGAGTGTTTCTGGTGGGTAAAGCCGTAGTACTTCTTTTACTATGGCTTGAAGATAAACCAAGTTCTTGATGTCTGATTCCTCAACTTGTCTACTGTCTCCGATTTGGTGTTCCAATTCTTCTTTGGCCCTATTTAGTACATGTTTGTGATTGAGTAGCATAGATAGAGTCCAAGTGAAAACCACCATTATTGCATCAGTCGCAGCTAAAATCAGATTCTGAACAAGCAAGCAAGCAAGAAATTGTCACTTAAAAGAACTTTTTGATAATTCAAACCCGTGTGTTAGAAATTGTTTAATCTAAATGCAACAACTGATACAAAAAAAAAAAAACAATGCAATACCTGATAAGTAAAGGCCAAACTACTCACAAACATGGTGAGACATGCGCTAGATTTATAAGAGTGAGGAAAAACAAGATTCATAAATGAGATATACATGCAACACTAGCAAAGAGGTTTGAATACAAGACCTCCACAGGATAAAGGTCTCATTTGGTAAAGCTTTTAAAAGTGCCTTTAAATCCAAAGTCTTGGGAATACCTGCTTCTAGACAAATTCCAGTTGAAAAATGCAGTTTTTAACTTATCACGCTAGTCGAGACTAATTTTTCTCAAAACTCGTTCTCTAGAATCGCTTTTCGGAAAAGAACTTATGCAACCGCCGTAATAAAAGGGGCCAAACTTTGATACCATGATAGGTCGATCTCATGTATTCATAAAACTGCTTAACCTAAAGGCATAAGCTATCAACAGATGCTCAACTATACATATCAAATATCAAGCAATCATATATACATATATATATATATATATATATATATATATATATATATATATATATATATATATTTTTGATTGCCAACAAACAAACAAAAAACTTAGAAATGTTGGGATTGCGTGTACCAAAATAATAATTTGCACTATATAAGTAGGATTCCTTATTACATAGCTTTTAATAATAAAACCTCGCCCCCGAGCCATAGCTAGTTAACTTGGGATAATATTAATAGAAATGCAAGCCCACCGAAGCAGTGCACGAATGTCGAGATGTTGCATGTGAAGATGCTCATGCTGAATGGATCATCTACTAGCTAGGTATACAAGTTCAAACAATAATTTCTGTGAAAACAATCAATAAACGCCCAATTTATTTCACTCTATTTCTTATTTTGTCAAGAAAAGTGGAAAGATATTAATCTTCGTACCAGGCAAGTGGACTTGTTGATGGTATCAGCGTCTGTGTGACTGATCTTTTGATCTTCAAGCACGGAAAGCATAATATCCATGAAATCCTGTTCTCTTTTAGCCTCCCCAGAAATTCTCTTTCGCTTATGCTCCTTAAGCAATCCATCAAGAACAGCGTCAAGTTCTCTCGCCGTGTTCTTCATCTCCTTTTGATGCCCCTGAATATCAAACCAACCCAGAAATGGAACAGCATCCTCCACCAAAAACTTACCTATTAGCTCCTGAAATTCCCTTATTGCTTTTAAGCATCTTCTTGACTCTTCTCTGTCACAAGCAACAGTACTTTTCCCCAAATACCTCTTGCCCACCACCATTTTAAGCCCTATATTAAGCGTCAAATTCCCAAACCACTCCCTCATCTCCACTACCACCGGTCCATTTTCCTTCTTTTCTACCCATTCTCCGAGCAGTTCTTTCATCCACGAGTCAATTTCTTCGATCCAAACGCTCTTCAGAGACTCGAGCCGGCGGCCGGAGAGCAGCTCCATCATCACAATCTTGCGGACTTCACGCCAATATGGCCCGTAAGCGACGAACCCAAACATGGTATCGTTGTAGCACAATAGCTTTTTGGCTAAGCTTTTTGGGCGGTTCGAGAAGTTCTTATCCTTAACGGTGTAACACTCTTTTGCTACCTCCGAATTGCTTACTACCAGTGCCCGGCGCGAGCCGAGCCGGATGGTGAAGGCTGGTCCGTAAGTGTCGGCCATGGTTGCGAGTGTTCTGTGGGGGAGCTCCGGCCCTCGTAGCATGTGGAGGTGACCCATGACCGGCCATGCTCCGGCAGCTAATGGAGCCTCGTTCTTCTTCTTCCTGTTATTGTTATGGCTGAGAAGATAGTAAAGGCTGAAGATAAATACAGCAAGTAAAGCAAAGATGCCATTAATGGTGGTTGAAGAGAGTTGGTAATTAGCTGTTAAGTACATAGCTTTGTGTAGGTGATTGGGTGAAAACCATAAGCAAAAGCTCATCAAAGAGAATTTATTTATTTATTGGAATACGAAGATGTGGTACATAGTAAGTAAAAAAAAAAAAAAAATCTTTAATAATATGATATATGATTACATTATAAATTTAAATATATATTACTCATATATATTATTAATTTTTTTAAAATTATGTGATAGTATATAATATAGACCTTTTTTAAATGTCACTTAATATTTTTAGATTAATAAAAGAATTTTAAAAAGATGTAACCTTAACTAGGTTGAGCAAACTTGACTCGACCTAGTTGCCAGTTTTGTTTCCATCCGTTTTTAAATGGGCAAAGACAAGAAGTTTTTTCCACGCTGATGAGTCAGATTCCTACAATCTTGTCTCTTTCCGAATGAAGTAGATGCTAAAGTTGGGTGGCCTGTTTTTTTTGTTGTAGGTGGTGCTCATATTTATGTGATCACTTTGACACGGGATTATTGTACCATTTTCGAATATAGAATACTCTCACCTTCACACAAAAGGTTAGCAGGATACTAAAAATCAAAGACCCTTCATTTTCTAACACAATTTCCATTTCCTAACTTAGCTCATGTAGTGTTATTTTTGTACGCCATAAAAAAAAAATTTAAGTAATTATTATTGGTGATTACTGTTGTCACGTAATACAATCTTGATAAATTTATTGAGAATTGTCTCTTTTTAAATTGGTTTTTTACATATTTTTTTGTAAGGTTTAATGTAATTTTTAAAAAAAATACTAATTCAATTTAACTTCAAACACGGAATTACTTTATTTTTAATTTTATTTTATTCTATTTTATCTAATTCAATCCTATAAAAATAATTATATCATGTTCTGCGCATCAAATAAACCATTAAAGGACTATGTTACATTATTAAAATATTTTGATGCTTTTTATTAGAAATTTATTTGATTGAATATTATATTTCACGAAATTATATATTATGTATTAATTATATACTAATGGATAAAATAGACAAAATCATGGTGTCCAATTCTTCAAACATACAGTACAAACAAAAATTATTATCGGTTTATTAAACAGGCTTTGGACTTGATTGTCATAAAAGGTTAAAAAAAAATCATAAATGTCATTAAAATAAAAATAATAACTCATTTGTGCGCCGCCGATGATTTTCAAAAAAAAATCATAGGTCACGTGTTTAACTAAAATAATACACCAACAGTATTCATATGTTTTTTTTTGTCCACATTCTCATCTCATTCGTAAATAATAAACTGAAATTTGAGGTGGTATTTGAACTTGCTTATATCTATAGGATGTAGAATATGAATCTGTAATTATATTATAATATTTTTTTTATATTTAAATTAACATTTTTCTAAAAAAAATAGATAAAAAGTTATCTATATTATTGTAGCGTCAAACAAATTATATTACAACAATTTATTTAAATAAATCTCTAAAGGTGGCTCCACTAGTTGAGCGAATTCAAGTTGGTGGCTTATTTACATCCCACGATCCCACCCACGAAGGTGCCCTTACATTATTTATTAACAATATATCCATCTGATTTGATACATTTTTGCATTATTAAAAAGCATTTGATTTGAGAAATGTTTTAAAAACATATTTTTTTTGACACATAAATCCAACGTTCATCAACACTCGAAGCATCAAAAGCATTACTCTTTCATCTTAAGATGGGTAGAGCTGGAGCGAGCAGAAGGCGCAGAACGATCTGAACTTCAAGAGGGGTTGCTTTGGTGATCACGAGGCCCGGGCTCTCGCTCATATCCACTGGTGCGTCTCCCGATGTTTTAACCTCTAACCCATGTAACAAACGTGGCAATATCAAGGGAATTACTTGCAGAACAAACCCAACACCCGCGCACGCTCGTAGAACTTTTGACATTATTATTCTTAAAAAAAAAAAAATTCATAAATGCTATTAAAATATAAATAATAATTAATTTGTAATATTTTACTGTTTATTGCACGGTCAGCGCGTCAAACAAGCGTCACATAGGTGCGGAGGTGGCATTTATACAAAGAAGACATCTTTTAAAAAGACGTCTTCCCTTTAAAAAAATTTTTTTGCCCTTTTTTTTAAGACAAGGAAAGGCGTCTTTTCTTACAAGTTTTTTTTTTTATTTTAACGGAAGACGTCTACATATACCCCACCCGCGAGCACACACACTTACTCGTCGCCCCAATCCTCTCTCTGAAACTCTTCGGATAGTCGCCGTCGTCTCACTTCGTAGCCGTGCAGTCGCCGTCGTTGGCAGCCGAGAGCCATTCCGTGCAAGATCTGATCGTGGTTGTTGCCATTCTCGATCACTAAACAAAAGTGTCATTTTTTTTTTCTTCTTCTTATTATAGGGTTCATAACTCCGTCGTGCTTGTTGCCATTATCGATCTCGATTATTTTTTTATTGTCGATCTTGTTGCCATTGTGTCTTATCATGAATCATGAATGTCAAATTTGGGAAAGGAGTATAAGAATTGTGCCATTCTGTTAGGGAAGAAGATGGCGAAATGACTGGAAACCTTATGATTTATCAAAAATAAGAGTTTTTGAGCTAGAAGAATGGAAGGATTGGTCAAATATGTTGGATGCAGAATTCAGGAGAACATGGTGGCCTCGTGACCACATTCTGTTAAATTTCAAAAAAATTATTTCACAAAAGTAAATGGCATCAAGCAATGACATGGGAATCGGATTCCGTCGACTCCGGAGGATCGGGAGAGGATAGTGGGACGTGCTGAAAGTGGTCTGATTAAAAAAAATCAAGTGGTTTAAATTCGGTGAGGTCGAACAGTTTAGTAAAAACTTTGAATTTAACTTTGATTTTTCATTCATTAAAAAAAAAAATTGTAAAGGGAATGCGTCTTTTCAAAAGACATTTTCCTTAAAATGCCACCTGGGCGCCGACGTGGGCCTTGTTTGGCGCGCTGATTGTGCTATAAACAGTAAAGTATGACAATGGGTCATTATTTGTATGTGGATGACATTTATAAAATTATTTTTTTTAGGGGTAATCATGTCAAAAGCCCCACGCTCTTCTTCCTTACCCAAATGGCATCAATTCGAAATGCTGACCCCACACGTCCTTGTGGCTAGTCAAAAATCTCTGGCTTGAACTCCAATGGGTCTGCCCATAGCGATGGGTCTCTTTGAATCTTCCATAGGTTCACCATCAAGCGTGTTCCAACCCCGACATGGTACCCAGCTACAGAGCAATCCTCTATTGCCTCACACGGGCCTGATAGTGGTTCGGGTGGGTAAAGTCGCAGCCCTTCTTTTACAATTGCTTGAAGATAAACCAGGTTCTTGATGTCTGATTCCTCAACTTGTCTGTTCTTTCCTATGTGGAGTTCCAATTCTTCTTGGGCCATTTTTAGTACATGTTTGTTGTTGAGTAGTAGAGACAGAGTCCAAGTGAGAGCCACCATTGTTGTATAAGTCGCACCTAAGATCAGATTCTGAACAAGCAAGCAAGAAATTGTCACTAATTAAGATTCCAAAAAAGCAAGCAAGAAATTTGATAGCCAAGAAACAAAAAGCCTAGAAATTTGATAGAGATGTCCATCACATTGAATACAAATTAAGACATGGTCCTTATTAGTATGGAGGCTTTTGGAGTAAAACCCTGTGCCCAAACCCAAATTAGTGTTGGTTGAGATTGAAGTCCGCCGAACAATTTGACAGCCAAGAAACAAAAATCTTGGAAATTTTGGATGTGATCGTACCAAGCAAGTGGACTTGTTGATGCTATCAACATCTGTAGTGTGACCGAGCTTTTGATCTTCGAGTACCGAAAGCATAACATCCATGAAATCCTGCTCTCCTTTCGCCTCCCCAGAAGCTCTCTTACGCTTATGCTCCTCTAACATTTCTTCAAGAATGCAATCAAGTTCTCTGGCCACGTCCTTCATTTCCTTCTAATAACCCTGAATATCAAACCACCCAAGAAACGGCACAGCATCTTCCACCAAAAACTTACCCAATAGCTCTGGATAATCCCTCATTGCTTTTAAGCATCTTCTTGACTCTTCTCTATTACAGGCACCACTCTGCCCCAAACACCTCTTGCCCACCACTATTTTAAGCCCTCTATTAAGCGTCAACTTCCCAAACCACTCTTTCATCTCTACTACCACCGGCCCCTTTTCCTTGTTTTCAGCCCATTCTCCTGACAATTCTTTCATCCATGAGTCAATTTAAGCGATCCAAACGCTCTTCAGCGACTCTAGCCGGCGGCCCGAGAGAAGCTACATCATCACAATCTTGCGCAATTCACGCCAATACGGCCCGTAAGAGGCGAACCCAAACATGGCGTCGTTGTAGCACATGAGCTTTGTGGCTAAGCTTCTTGGGCGGTTCGAGAAGTTCCTATCGTTTATTACGTTTCACAGAGAGAAGATAGAGAACGAGAGCCTTGAGAAAGAGATATTTTCTCATTATGTACAAATGATACAGAGTGCTTTATATATACAAGATAGCTGAGCCTAACTTAACTAACTAGCTACTAAAGCACAATAGTAAAACTAATCACAGAAACAGAAAACTGTTACATACAGTTGCTGGACTACTAACAGACTTCTTAACTAACCAACTAACAGGTGTAATAACTTATTAACCAATACTATTCCTAACATCGTTAACGGTGAAACACTCTTTTGCTACCTCCGAATTGCTTACTACCAGTGCACGGTGCGTGCCGAGCCTGATGGTGAAGGCTGGTCCGTAAGTGTCGGCCATGGCTGCGAGTGTTCTGTGGAGGAGCTCCAGCCCGCGTAGCTTGTGGAGGTGACCCATGACAGGCCATGCTCCGGGGGCTAATGGTGCCTCTTGCTTCTTCCTCTTGGCATTGGTAATTAGAGGGTTTCAGAGAAGATAATAAAGGGAGATTATGAAAAGGGAGGCAAAGATGCCATTAATGGTGGATGAAGAGAGTTGGTAATTAGTGGTTGAATTCATAGCTTTGTGTAGGAGCTGATGAGGTGAAAACCATAGGCAATGCTCATCCATGAGTTTTATCTTCTTTGAATCTGGTCGGATTTACTTAGATCTTCATATAAATTTGAAAGATCCATTACAATTAAGAAATTATATTCTTAACAAACAGAGAGAAAACTTTATTGACTTCATAAGTTTTTATTAGTTTAGAAACCTTACAGCGACCTTGAAATGGCCAATTCGAGTTTTTTAAGAGAACTAATTGATAAGTATAGAATCTAATTCTAATGCAAAGTATCAATATGAGATAAAAAATGGTGTACATCTATAAAAATATCAATATTAATGTAGAAGTTGTTCAAGTTACAACACAATCACTTTTATTAATTGAAAAAAATATTTTGTATACGTTAGATGTCAACACTATTTTTTGATATTGGCATCTAACTCCTTTGAATTTTTTTAAGATGCAGTATATTACGTAAATCTCCGAATATACGCGTATCTTCAAAACATTCAAGAAAAATTAGATGTCAATGTCAAAAAATGATGCTGACTTCCAACATACATATAACATTATTCTTATTAATTATACGAGTTCAAGTTGTCCAAGCCACAACACAATTTAGAACTTCTCATATTATCATCTATTAACTAAATAATCTCTTGAATTTTCTCTTCATTATACCATCAATAGAGATTAGAAGGAAGGCGTGGAGTCAAGAGAACATCCAGTGGCGTTGCTTTGGGAATGGTTAAACCCGAGCTCTCGGTCATGTCCACCGCCGGTGCACCCATTGGTGTTGTCAACTCGAACCCGTGAAGAACACGAGCGAGCGTCAAATGCATGACTTGCAAAGCAAACGACGCACCCGGGCACGACCGTCGACCCGACCCAAAAGGCATGATCTCGAAACTTTGACCCCTTACATCATAATCCACATGGCTCGTGAGGAATCTTTCGGGTGAGAACTTAGACGGGTCGGGCCAGACCCCTGGGTCTCGTTGTAGCTTCCATATATTCACTATTAAGCGGGTCCCGGCCCGAACGTTGAACCCGGAGATAGTGCAGTCCTCCAAGGCCTCTCGGGGCCCCAAGAGCGGACCCGCTGGATATAACCGTAATGTCTCTTTGATGACGGCTTGAAGGTACACCAAGTTCTTTATATCAGATTCCTCTACTTTTCTATCTTTGCCTACGTGGAGATCCAACTCTGCTTGGGCATTTTTCAACACGTGGCGGTTGTTCAATAATAGGGATATTGCCCATGTTAGGGTTCCCGCTGTGGTGTCGCTGCCACCCAAGATTAGTGCCTAAATTTGCAAAGAAAATTTCATATTCATAATAATAAAAAATTATATATATATTTTACTAATGATACAAGATCAAACTAAACTGAGACCTCTATTTCAAATGGGCACTATGGCGGAACCACTTAAAACCCAGACAACAGATAAACACCTGCCTCTTACTGGCTTGAGGTGAGAAATAATTCACATTGAGGGACTTATATACGATTATGACTAAAATGGTCAAAGTCAAACACAAACCATGGCGTTAACTACTAACTATGATCATCCTATGATCAATTGATCATAAATCTATTTTATAATTAAGAAACTTCTTGATTTAAATTAAGGTAAGCTCTCTTACCAGGCAAGTAGATTTGATGCAAGTATCAGGATTATACTCAAAATTGGAGAGATGCCCCTCCTCTTGCAATGACAACATCACATCAATGAAGTCTTGCTCAATCTCAGCCTTGGCACCATCCAAGAGCCTCTTACTACGATGCTCCTCTAGCCACCCTCCAAGAATTGAATCCAAATCTTTAGCAGTTCTCTTCATAGATCTCTCGTGCCCTTGCAAATCCAACCAACCCAAGAAAGGAAGAGCATCCGAAACCACAAAGATCCCGATAAGACGAAAGAACTCACTAATTGCCTTTTGGCAACGCCGTGCTTCATGATCATCACTACTATCATCATCACTAGAACCAAAATATCGCTTACCAGCCACCATTCTTACGACAACATTAAGCGTCAAGTCCTCGAACCAGTGCTTAAGCTCAACCTGAACTGGCTCATGAGATCCGTTGATATTAGAACTGTTCTTAGCTACACAAAGCTGGTAAAGCTCTCTTATGCCCATTTCCACCTCTGAGATTCTCACATGTTTGAGCATCTCAAGTCGGCGGTTCGATAAAAGCTCAAGTGTGGCAATCTTCCTCATTTCTCGCCAGAAGGCACTGTATGGTGCAAACCCAAAAACTGCATAGTCGTAGCCCATGAGCTTTGCCGCAACTGTGGTTGGGCGAGTAGCAAGAGCCTTGTCGTTGATGGTGAAGCATTCTTTGGCTACTTCCCAACTGCTCACCACAAAGGCTCTGCGAACACCCAATCTAATGTTAAATGCTGGGCCATGCTTGTCGGCCATGGCCCCAAGGGTGCGGTAGAGGAGCTGGTCGTGGCCGCCGAGTAGGTGGAGGTGACCAATAATTGGCCATGCACCGGTGGGTTCCGGTGCTTCTTTGTTGTTCTTGCTGCTGATGTTTTTGCACCTGCGGGTTTGATCAAGCCATCGGTAGCAAAGAAAAAGCAAGAAAAACACAGCAATGGCTTTCAATTCAAAGAGTACTGAATCCATATGGTTTGGAAGATGCACAGTTGTTTTATGTGATATTTAGCACAAGAAGAGAGTACTAGTATATATAAGTTCCTTCTCTATTGTTTTCAAGAAGTAATTGGCATGGAGCATGGCGAAGACTCCATGCTTTGGTGGTCATGAACATGCAGAGGTGTTTGGTGGAACTAGCTTGTAATTACATCATAGCCCTTTTGTGATGCATCTCGAAGAAAATCAATGGTGTATAATCATTAATGTCTTATTTCCAAGTTTTTTGTATTTTATTCTTATTTCTTCTTTACTGAATATTGGATGATTTTCTAGATGCAAATACTAATTAAGGTTGGTCCACATCTTCAACTTTTATGGTTACATGATAGATGGTCAAAAGAGTGCCACTTGAATAAAGGAACAGAACGTGTTATGTGCAGCCAAATTTCTCACAAGGTGATCTACCTACTCTTATTAAAGTTGTATTAAATAGGACTCTTACATCATAGGCCATGAAGCTTGCTTCCTGCCTTCCTCCAATGGAATCATCAACACATCTATTCCCATTTACACAATGTATTTTCTTTGCTATTTATTTCTACATAAGGTTGTCAGTTAATTAACTGATTCATATATTAATTACCTTACATTAATCTACAAATATAGCACTCACACACATGCTAGTCTTGAGTCATGACCAATGCATTAATTTAAATTAAGTTGGGTAATTTTATACATAATTAAAATGCATTCTAATTGAATAATTTAGATTTCTCAACCTTGAATAAGGAATGTCAGAATTTCCTAAGACAATATGAACTACTGACAAATTTCCCACATTATTTTTATTTTTTATTTACTTTTGGAGAAAAAATAATGTTAGTACTTAATTATATAATCATCACCATCACCATACTGCACTCTCAGGAATCAGGCCCGTTCCTGACCCATTGATCCCCCTCACCTCATAGGGTGATTCCTGACCCATTGATCCCCTCACCTCCTAGGGTGAGGCAGTGACAAAAGTTGAACATGGAACCTTTGGGTTGCAAACCTAACTATTGTTGTTAGAATCATCTTTGTTGCGCTGCAGAAAGCAGGGGGCAAGAGACAAGAGACGGAAATTTGCAATTTCATGGCTGCTGGAAAAACAAAAGGAGAAATTCAAACTGGAGGATTTTTTCTGTTTAACTATAAACTCATCAGCAGAAGCAGCTTCGAATAAAAAAAAATACTGAAGATATAAAGGCAAAGAGAATTTAAGGCAGAAGCAATTGAAGAGAAGAAAATTTGCTGTAATTTCTCAAGATCAAGGCATCAAGACTTGGCAAGAAGGTAAGAAACAATGGATTACAAAGAAGTTAGATCGAGAACAAACACCATACAGCTAATTTTTACACTGTTCGCACTTCCATTATCACTTGGCTGTTCGCTTCTTGCATTAATGTTTTTATCACTTCATGAAACCGTCGACGGAAGGTCGGCAACCTTGATAACATCAAACAAAATCCATGCAACCTAATTTTAAAATTACAAGAAGAAATGAATTAGTAAATAGGAGGATTCAATCCATATTCATATGATGGCTTTAAGACAAAATATTATAGAATTAACACAAATCAATCTTCGACTAGATTTAGATGAAGTACCTTCTAGTTATGCCTTCCAACTGTGCTCTTCTTATCTCATCACCAGGAGGAATTCCACCATTTTTCCATGCTTCCGTCCTCCAAATATCACCATGGTATAGAGCCAATTTGCAAAGATACAGCTCTTCCGTCTCTACTAAATTAAGACTCTTGATCTGTTCTTTCATTATGCTCATAGGCTCAAACAGCCACTCAAAAACCCTTCCCTCAGGTCTATTTATATGTGTTAACTCAACATTATCACCTGATATTAGATGATGTTAAAGATATATAGTCAAGTTTGTATTCCATACCAAAATCAAAAAGTCAATGGCACTTCAAGAAAAAGCAATCAATAACATATGTAGGTATGACAAAATATACAGGCAGTGTTCAAAGTCCATACGCATGAGAAAGCCAGAAGAACCACTCTTGATAGACCATAGAAAGCAGTGCAGAAAAGTATAGGCAGGAAGTCCGATGTTAACTATCTTGCTCTTTGAATATTGCCATTCTTGTAGGTCAAGTGTCTCAATGGCTTTATCTCTAAGAAGCTCTTTCCCAGAAATCTCGCACCCTCTGAAGAAATTATCCCATATCTGATGCATGTATTGAAACTAATAATTAGAACAATATATTTCAAAAATCATCCTTTCAACTACAAGATAAAAACACTGGCCACCATACAGATTTTTCAGTAATTAAGAGTAAGAAGAGGTATCCTTACCGCTACAGCCTTCAGTGCCCTCTTTTTCTCGGAATCTGTCCTTGTTGGAGGTTTTTTAGCATGAATGGACTCAAGTTGTTCATGCAATCCCTTTAATGGAAGAAGCGGTGAGGTGATATCAAGTGCCTCACAATATCTAGGTCTGTCTGCCAAAGGAAACAGAGTGAACGTGCGGAACACAGAGGCAATAAATAGTAGCTATCAATGAGAAGTTCAATATATACTTAGTTTATACAGAAAACAAAAGGAGATGGAAAACATTATCTTCAAATGAAAAATTAATTGGACATTCTACATGATATGCAACTCAAAATACCTTGGAAAGCAAGAGCCTTCTCGCAAATAGAGCAAATCGTTGGTGTATTCATCAAACAAGGAAATACTGGCAGCAACATACAATAATCCTTTCATTGTAGAATTTTCCTGAAAAGTTTTTAAAACAAGGTAATGCCTAAGGAGATGCATATGCTTCATAAAATTAAAAAGATAAAAATAAAAGCTTGATTTGCAATATATTTTGGCGAAGCATTAGATTAACAAATTGGTACCTGATAAGCAACAACAGCAGCATAACCTCCAAAACCAAAGCTCAATATAATTCCAGCTAAAAGAGTTAATAAAACAGCGAATGGCCACAAAAGAATTAGAAGGCCTGCAAATGGGACACAGAGTGTCTCCAAGAAGGGGCCCGACCGTCCAATAAGATCTTCTAACAGCCTTGTCCATCCTTTGAAAAGCATGATGGGAGTTTTATACAATACCATCAAGGTAATCATAGGAACATCTACCACAAGCCCTAAAATAGCAGCCAACACGCATCCTGGCAACTGTAAAACCCTACAAAATTATGAGCAAGCAAGATTCAGAAGAACATGATTTGGAATTCCTTCCTAAAACAAATTCAACACATTAAAAAGTCCGCCACAAAACAAACTATGCCTTGGGTATGTGTGTACCGAAATAATAATTTTACATCAGATATGGGCAAGTTCATAACATTACATATAAGTTGGGATCTCATCGTCTTCATTAGTACCAAAGCCTTTTTACAGTTAAACCTCATACCTAGGCCCGTAGGTGGTTAAGTTGGGACAATATCTATACTAGTTGGAGATCCAGGCCCACCTAATGTTGTGTTGTGTTGGTGTCCCACATCATAATGTTTGGCATTTGTATGTTCTTCATGTAAATCCTCATGTAATTTACTAAACTCGAATCATTGTCATAGAAAATGAATTTGAATTCATATCAAGGAAGTAAAAAAAAGTTCATTTGTTAGAGAGAATACTTGAGTTCAATGGGCTTCTCCTCACTGTTCACATCTAACAGCTCATCAATCACAGAGAAGTAAGAATGGAATGAAAAATCCGCAAAATCTCGAACAATAGTGCACGCCTGCAGGATACTGCTCCAAGTACCATCCTGCAGTAAAGACGATTTCAGAAATTCTCACTTTCTCTTTTAACATCTCAATCATATTCACACTCAAATTTAACACCATAAACAACAAATAGAGGAAAAGGAATACCATGAAGCATCGAACCAGCTTGTTTTTAAAGCCTTCTTCGCTGATAGCTTTGAATGTCTCCATGAGAGGCCAAATGAATGCATAAAAAAAACCCATAGAAACACTTCCTATAATACCCACAACCGTCCACAATGCTATTGGAATCGGAAGAGTCAAAATCAAGAGGCATTTCATGTAGGGACCAAATTTCTTTGATCTGCTCCAATCAGAAAATCAAATAAAGAATCCATCAATCACCAAACTTGAAAATCCAAAAGGAAATATAGTAAAGAAAGACAAAATATTTACTTTGCAATGCAATAGGAAGTCCAAAACAGATGCAAAGGCCACAATCCAATAATAACACCTATGTCTCCAAAACCAATCACCAGAAACACAAAAGGGCAGAACAAAGCAACTGGAAATCAAGAACAGAGTAACAATTAACCAAAAAAATAAAAAAAAAGTAAGATTCTTGATTGATGACAATAAACAGAGGTTCGATTTAAATACCCTTAACGAATCCGAGAAGAAAGAGGAGCAAACATATGGGTATCAAGAGGATGAAATAACAGATATAACGGAAGAATCTAAGAGAAGAACAATCCATTCTTCTCACAGAATCTTGCTGATTACTTGAGTCTACTCAGAATGAAAAGGGTCTTCTGGTACCCATCTGAAAGCTTCTCAACTGAATCAAAATGAGCTATTTAACAACAACATACCATGTTTCCATAAATTTCTCTAGAGTATGAAATGGACCGTTTGGTAATCGGTACAAAAGGTAACTAATTGGGTAACTACCAGTGCTTTTTAGGACATCGGAAGTACCCAACAAGTACAAGATTGGGGGCAAGAACACGGTAGTAGAACTGTAGAATCGGCGTTTTGGTTCGATGAACCACCAGGGCTGCGTAAGCTTTCAACTTGTTAATTAATTAAGCCACGCTGATCTGTCAATTTATTAAAGAAAAATGGTTATGAAATGAAAACATTATTTTTTGACATCCGCTATCTTTGAATATTACAGATGGTTGTGTATTACGTAATATTTTAAAATTATAAATATATTAAAAATATATTAAAAAAATTAATATATTAAAAATATATTAAAAAAATTAACTATTAACGCTAAAAAATAAAATTGAACTGAACTTCCATGTAGGATTACTCTTTATTAAAAAGCAGAAAAGGAGAGGATCTTTGGTTAGGATTTAATATTTGGGATTTTAGTTGGCTTATTTTATTCAATTATTCTGACCCTACGAAGAATTATAAACTGGAAAATTGTAAAATTAGTTGTACAAGCATGTAGTTTGATATTCCTTCGTTCCTTGGGCCTCTTATAGACCATCACATCTGACCAAATAATCTTTTGGTGATTGATCCTACTATTTTTGTATTGAATAAAATTTAAACATACAAAATAAGATTCATCATTAAAACCTAGAATATTAATACAAGAAAAGACCTTTTGTTCAGTCAATCTTATTGCCACACTTTTTGAAATCTGGGAATGATAATATAAAAAAATTCTAATGATAACAAAAATCTGACTTATGAGCTATCAAGAAGTAGGTAAATTGGTCTTAATCCTTTGCACTCAGCGCTTGGAGTTGGAATTCATTCAAACTGAATGTATATGTCTACCTAAAGGCCACCATTTGTTAGTTATTTTATCAAATTCAAAAGCAGATGCTATTGTAAATAATAATATTAATAATATGGATCAACAAAATGATTTTTTATTTTTTTTGCAAACAAAATGTGTAGATTTAATACAAAAAACTTCTAAACTGAACTTTTGGTTCTTCTCTATTATATTTCCCCAAGCCATCATGAAACAGAGCATTGAACTCATCAAGGAATAATAACAACTATGACTCTAAGAGCAACCCAGAAGTTAAAATTGCTGCACACCCTCTATGAAAAAAAAAAAAAAAAAGACTAAGAGAAATTATTAATTTATACTTGAAGGAAAAGAAGACTACATACAACAACCTACTGTTATATTCTAAATTCTCTCACTGATCAGATTCCTCAAGCCATGCCTCTATTCGAAGTAGCACAAATCCCACAGCAACCCCTACAAGAACAAGCCCGTTCACAATTGCAGCAATCTTAAAAATCTCATCTGCAGCATTGCAAGTGGACGACACAGCTCCCCCACCTTTTTCTTCAGCCCTGCCTCTTGATCTTATTGAGATTACAAGCTTTGCAAAGCTCTGCTCAGGGCTCACTGGGAGGCCTAAGCAACACAATTTGTTATGTACTTTCAACCCTCCAAAGGAATTCAATCCTTCTATGTAAACTTTCTTCTTGTTGCCCATTTGGGTCGAATTCCGGATGGTTCTGGTAATTACAGTCACTGAAGGGACCACATCAGCCATTTCTGAGAGACCCACAATCTAGAACAAGAAAATTTTCAAGAATAAGAACAGTTTACATGTCAAACAAAGAGATTTAAGCAAAAATGTTGAGGATCATATGAAAGGGAGTATGTAAATTAGCAGGGCAATAGATATGCAGGGTTAGCTTGTTCTGAGTGTTGTTGGGACTTTGATTACTTTGATTTGGCGTTCTAAGTGATGGTGAATTAATGGATATTTGTGAGATTTGGGATAAGGTTTGGTGCATTTCTAATGGCCGACAAAGAAAATCTGAGGTTTAGATGACCTTTCTATCGAGAGTGAAAAATGATTCCAAGTGATAATGCCATCCAAAGAGATTCAAAAAGTGTTGGGGCCGAGTGAATAAAAACAGAATGTTCTGTTTGTTTGGATTTTATTTTTTATTTTTTTTGGACAAGGGGAAAGGAATTAGAAGCCCGGTTATGATTTACATTGAAATGGTTTGAGAGAGGATTTTTTTTATTTTTTTATTTATTTTGTGGCCTCGACAAAGTAGGTTTAAAACTACTGAAAAATAATCTATCGGCACAATACATACATTGTCCATGTTGAATATATGTAGACTGAAATAATAGTTTCACATTAGATATACACAAGTTCATCACATAAAATGCAAGTTAATATTTTATCCTTACTAGTATCGAAACATTTTAAAGTAAAACTCTTCGTCTAAACTTAAGTGGTAAAATTGAAAATAATATTTATATTAATAAAAATTCAGACCCAATTGTCTCGTGGTTTTGAAGACGTGTGTTTTCCACGCTACAAAGTTATATACAACTATTAATGCCTCATTATAGAACTAAACTATAATTAAATTTTAAAAAAAATAAATAAATAAAGTGGCATGCATTGAAACCACGAATACACAATTATAAAAGGGTTCGTACGTAATCAAATTATTATCCAGTCACATAGGCCAGAATGTGTGTAATTAGCCACTTAAGTAACTTTAATTAGCTAGAGATTGTGTTTTTGAAAAATGAAGATATGTTTTTCTTGTCTGTATCCTAAAGGTAGACCCATAATTGAAGGGGAAGTACTGTATGGAAACTTGTCTGTTGTGAAACACAATAATAAGTAATAGTATAATTAGAAGAGAAGGAATATATGAAAGAAAGATCAGAGGAGACGACAAGACCAGTTGGGCCGCACATGAGCTACATTTGGAACAACAGTCATGAACAGACAAGCCAGACAACCTCGGTAGTAGTACTAGTAATAGTCCTAGCAGTAGTAGTAGAAAGAAGATGGTGTTGATAGTGATGGGTCGGACTCTTCGAGGCTCTAACACTATAAATTCTTACTTGTATATAATACAAGTACATGCTTCTCACTGTGTTGTGTGGCTTCACTGGACTCCATTGATCAAATTGCTGCAAACCCATCTCTCTTAATTCCATTTTTCTCCGGCGACCAACACGATGGGCCGACGCCGGAGACTCCGAACGGCCTATCTCCGGTCGCCACAGCTCCGGGAGAAGAAGGGATTCCACTTCTTCAAGATCGTTAGTTCATCAGCAATTGAGGATCGACGTCTGGTTAGTTTTGTGTGTGTTGTTACTTTTAATCTTCTCCCATGTATATGATATGTTTTTTTGGAGGTTAAATTTGCCGGCAAACGGGTTTCTCTGGAGGGCCAGCATTCATATGGTGACGTGGCGGGAAATGTACCAGTCCGACCTGGACGGCCGGTATTGCTTGGTTACAAGCAGACGTGGCAACTTGTAAAATATCGTTGGTCCAACTCAAGTAACATTGCTCCAAAGGAATGAAAGTCGGAGCAATTTAAATGATTTTTTTATTTTTTTTTTTGGATTTTATGAATTAACAAAGATAACAATGGTGGTGCGATGCAGGGTCTCCCAAAAAGGTTCAGTAAGGAATACGGTAGATATCTGTCTAATGTTGCTATCCTCAAGGGTCCAAGTGGAAAAGAATGGCATGTTGAGTTAAGAAAAGGCAATGGAGAGATTTTTCTTAATAATGGCTGGCAAGAATTCATAGAATACCATTCTATATCTGCAGGCCATTTTTTAGTTTTCAGATACGATGGGAATTCTTATTTCTATGTTCTTATATTTGATATGAGTGGTTCTGAGATAACCTATGAGCTTAATTCCAAAATTTCTAAACAATCCAAATCTCTCACAATATATCAAGTGCCAGAAACTGAAGAAGACTCTCTGGAAATGTTAGGTACTACTTCTCATGGTAAGTCTTCTGGAATCAGATCCTCTTGCATTGTTTTGGAATTGTTTTTTCATCATTTTCAGTTGATAGGAGCTGAGATTGATCACTTGTTTCACCCAGCAAAACAACAACAGAATGTGTATTTGCCCATATGTGGCAGACGCTCATTCGCAAAGACTAATATTACGACAAGGCGGTTTGTGGCAGATAAACAGCAAAACAGAGCAATTCAAGCAGCGCAATCTCTGAAACCTGCACATCCCTCCTTCATAGTTGTTATGCAGCCATCATACGTGAATCACTGTTATTCGGTAAACTTGCTCTTCAGACACTTAATTTCTTCGTAATGTTTGTGTTACTTGAAGATGAATGTAGATCTAACATAGGAAAAGATAGCCGAATTAATTGATCATCTGAGAATATATATATATACCAGATGGGCTAGCTCAAGTCTAAAAACCTCTTAATTTCTCCACATTTAATTCAGCAATATAGAAACCCTCCAAGACCTTAAATGCCATTTCTTTTGAAACATGTTATTGATCTAACAGTGTGAAAGATTCAAATCTTCTTCATTTTGCAGCTGCTACCACTAAGCTTTGTGAATAGATATCTGACAGAAAAATTAGAGAGTGTGACTCTTGAGGTCTCAGATGGGAGAACATGGTCTGTTGGGTGCCTTGTTAAGCAGGGCAACTCTGCAAAGCTAAGTAGGGGATGGGCTATATTTGCCAAAGACAACAACCTAAAAGAAGGAGATGTTTGTGTTTTTGAGTTGATTAACAAGAATGACATTGTGCTCAAAGTTTACATTTTCCGAGTTCTAGAAGGCATCGTGTCTTTGATCTAAACTTTTGAGAAATATGGTTGTACAAATGTTTTGTGTTATATTTCTAACTGCCTACTCTTGAGAATATATATAAACTCAAGCTTCCTACTGTTGTTAGTATCTATGTTTACCTTGTTTCTATTTCTGTAGCAAGAAATTTTCAATTTTTAATATTAACTCAACATGAAATCTATGGTTGATGAAAAAACCAATTAATAATGTTTCACAATCATTTTATACTAAGATAATCTAGTTTGCAATTAGCTAACTCTAGATAAAAAGAAATTACAAGAAGATATTTACAAAAATCACTAAATAAGCTCAAGTCATTACAACCAAGATATCCCAAGTCCCTGTAAAGATAGCACAACGGAAACACAACATTTTTACAGTTCTATATAAATAATGCTTACCTACTACCACATAGGAAGCATTAAGTTTCTTGCATTGACACAGAGCAAAGTTTCATAAGGTGCCAAAAAAATATCAGGATTTTTTTTTCAAGTATACCCTCTAGCCATTCCTTAGCTAGATTTTAAGTGATTCTTCTACCAACACGAAAAATATGCACCTTCATCTCAAATTGATCAACAAGCTCAAATACACAATAATCACCTCGTCCGAGATTGTTGCCAATGGAAAATGCACGCCATCCTCCACAGAACAAGGTCCGACTTTGCCTCATATAAATTGTCACACTCCATCTCTTACCTTCCGGATTTTGCAGTAACATTTTTTTTGACATAGATGATAGGTGAGCCTTTGAAAAGTGTGTTGGTATGCTCTGCATAATAAACCATATCTGTTTGCTAAAACACAACTTGTAATATAAACAGTAGAAAAAAAGAGAGCATTTTAAATGACACCCATTTACCAAAACGAGTATATAAAATGAAATAACTCACCAAATGAAATGGTCGTGCAACACTATATGACTTGATTTCAACAACAAAATTAGGTAAAGAGGAGGTAAAGGAGTGTGCAGCATCTTCTGCTTCAATTTTCTGGTAAATCCCAAGCATTTCCAGTTTTGACGGCGGCAATCTGCTTCCTGCATCATTAACAAGATTAACCAGATGTTGTGTATATGGAGTGAGTGGAAGAAGGTTTACCGGTCTTAGTCGAACATATGAAGTTGTCTTCAAAGTTAATGCTAAATGATTCAAATGGAAAGAAATATTGTCTCAAACCGGTCATATCCCGGACAGTGTTATTCCTAGGTACATTGTTGAGCACATTTTTATCGTCAGTTTAGGCATATGAACATAACTAACAAAAGCATACTCCTACAAATATCCACATATGTGCATTAGGACATGCTTACAATTGTCATCAACCATATCTAAATAACTAGCCACTAACTTCAAAGATCAAACCATTAAAATGCCACAACAAGCAAAATATAATAAATTTAAAAGTATTTGTTCACATTGATGATAGAATTAAAAAGTAACTATGTTTCACAGGGAATAAAAAGAATGCTTATCCATCAAAAGATAAATTCTTATCCAAAATGCTTGCAATCAGCAAAAGGAAATCGATCCTTCATTTCCTTATTTAGCAGTATATATTCTACAAATGCATGAAGTAAAAAAAAATAAAAAAAAAATAGAACAATCCAAAGCATGTAGGTAAAATAACAAAGACTATTGCTTCAGACATAATAAAAGAATTCTAGGAAGCTCTACTACATGAAAAAAAATATAAAAGAAAAATATTTCCTCACTCCAAATGCACATACTAG
Organism: Paratinospora sagittata; assembly: GCA_035771175.1. Taxonomy (NCBI): domain Eukaryota; kingdom Viridiplantae; phylum Streptophyta; class Magnoliopsida; order Ranunculales; family Menispermaceae; genus Paratinospora; species Paratinospora sagittata. The sequence continues at coordinate 36,323,852 of CM069594.1, forward strand.
GAATTCAAGATTTACATAGCTTAACAGAGCAACTGACAGTCATTATCTATTTAAAAAGGACAAAATGAACATTTTCTGTAAGCTTGGCTGGAAGAGAAACCCTACCCATAACCTGAACTTTTGGTGAACCTGATTCCTGAGACTGATGAGGAAGGCACTGTTCAGGAATGTAGTTCTTTTGAAAGTCCTTCGTGTCCAGAGATAGGTGACAGGACTTGGGAGAAGTTTTACATGGCCGACCACGCTTCCTCCTTTCAAAATGTTTAAGGGGGCTACTGTCTCTCTTAATTCCTGGTGGTTTCACCAATTCTTGAGAACATTTAACATTAAAAGCATCCTCTCGCTCACATCCATTTCTAGAAAATATCTGTATACGAAAATGCATATTGCTATAATAGTCAAAGACTAAAAATTCACCCATCTCTAAAGAATGGTCGCTCTTAAACACCTCCCATCCATCTACAAGATATATATCATCTTTTGTTCTACTTAATTTGACAAGCCAAACATCACCACTCGGCCCCTCTAAAGTTGCCGCATTGGAATATTCCTTCACCAGATGCTTAAGAAAGGAACGTGGGATCCGCTACAAAATAGAAACAGTTGATCATAATCATAGTAACGACCATAAGGAAAAGGAAAGAAACATGAAAGTGAATCTAAGGGTATATCTAACAGGTAACAAATTCACAAGCATGAGTAAATAACTTAGAATCTGGGAAAATAAGGACAATTTACAATAAAATTGACATGGAATATAAATGTAAAGGTGCAAGTAAATGGCAAAGATAAATTCAAGAGATACATTGGGATAATTTTATACAAGCAGCAATGCCCAAAAGATCACAAGCTTACTTTAGTCAAAGTTAAATCAATATATGAGACTAGAAAATAAGTTATTAGTCACGACAGAAATTCTTTATCCATCTAAAGAAGCTGAAGAACATAGTACTATCAGTTTTTTGTTACTCAAACAGTTCCCTCAGAAATCAACAAATCAACAAATATAGATAAAACCGTGAGACTATGAAATGTATAAGCTTCATAAAACTACTTCATCTTTGAACTCTCTTAAAAAAAATACAGGACAGAGGATTTGGTTTTATTTTGCCCAGTAAGTGGTAACAAATGCAGTTTAAAGCTGTTGTTGCTCTGAAAACTGAGGCTTTCACTAAGCAATGGGCATATTATATACACCATTTAGCTAAACTTTAACAAGGCCATAGACTAAATTTTCATTAAATTGGCTCAAACACAGTGTTCATCCTAGTTTAAAGTCATCATTAAGCAACTCCAAGAAATCAAACATCTTGTCTTCACATTTTCATTAAAATAATAATTTCTTTGTTGTAAAATCCAAGAAATCGAAATCAATAACAGGGCATAAAGCAATCAAATTGAAAGCTGAAAATAGAAGAAGAAGATCAAACACAGAGAAAGAGAAGAAGAAGAAGAAGATAAGTTAAGTACCAGCCTCTCATGGAAATCCAAAAACATAACTTTGAAAAAAGAAGGCTTCTTCATTCTCCCTTCAAAGCTCAGAACCCAACCCTAGCTTGAAGAAGCAAAGCAGCAGCTTATAACTCCACTGTAAGCAGAGAAGAGACGGAAGTGACGAAGAGAATCTATCAGTACTGTATCTCTCTCTGTATATGTGGAGAGCGAAACAGTGGACTATGAAACACGAAGCGTCGAAGGCTAGCAAGTAGGGATGGCGCGAAAACCGAATTAAAAAGGCAATGGCGCCACGGCCACGCTATGGACTCTCTCTCTCCCTCTATCTCTATGCGCAGTCCCCCAGATTCTTCGCTTGTTGCAGAGGAAGCTATGCTCTGTCAAGTACCAAAGAAGACGACGTTCTCTGTTCAATTTTTTATTTTATTTTTCAATGTTTTCTATGCATAATCATTCTTGTCACTTCATCATGATTTCACCCTTTGTACTATTTTCGATATACATGACAAGAGAAATGCAGTATGAACAGAAAATTGAAAACCAAATTCTACAAATGTCATTTGGCAGATTTGTGGCATTAACCAACTTGGGTTAAGCAAATTATACAGACTTTTTATTACCCCAAGGGTTCATTTAGAGTGCGAAATAAAATAGAATTATTTTCATCAAATTAAATAAAATATAATAAAATAAGATTGTATTTATGAAATAATTAATATTTTTAAGGAATACCTAAATATAATATTATTTGTAAATAAAATTAAATAAAAGATATTGAAATACTATTAATTTATGTAATATTTTAAAGTTTATGAATAAGTTAGAAAATAAAATAATATATAATTTTCATATGCCTACAAATATTTCTCATTCATGCATATATAATGTATCAGTGTTTTTTTTTTTTTTTTTTAATTTATCAATATAGTTTTCTTTGCAACACCCAATGTTCATGGTGTTGTAACGAATCCAGTGGATCATGCTCATGGACGAGGTGAAACTATAGATTGTTAGAATATAGTACATGATCTAAAGAAGATTAAGGGTGAATGAATATTATTGAGTATATCAAAAATCTGTTTTATGAAGATATCATTTTAACAATTTCCAACTAAAATAACAAAAATATTTATAATTTAATTTTCAGCTTTTTTTTTTTTTTTGTCAAAGATAAAATTTCATTCGTGAAAACTCTAGGGAGAATACCTTATTTACATTAAGAAATCCATTTTTTAACAAGGTAGGCACAACATCAACTAGATTTATCTGGATTCAAGGATTTACAAAGGTAAGGACATCTCTTTCAACAGTAATAGATGAGGGCGGACTCAAACTCTGAGTTTTTGAACTACACCTTGTACTAACAAATTAACCCTTTGTTGGTTACTGGACCATAGAGTGACTGTGCATTTTTTGGGTTTTATCCAATGACCAAAAATGTGATTCTTGAAGTAAATCGCTGCAAAAATCCACCAAATCTGATAGAACACAAAAAAATTAATTAACTATGTGAATGAAAATTCTTAATTAACTTGGGTTAAGAGAACTTGCTGTATTAATTTGCTTAACCCAAGTTAGTTGAGGTTTGACTAAAAAAGGTTGGTTGGAGGATAATGCCACAAATCTGATGTGGCACATCAGATTTGTTGCATTTAGTATTTTATTTTTAATTTATATAGCATTTCTCATATAACAAAGGAGGGTCTTAAATTAATTTGTTTTTTTTCTTTTTTTAAGTTTCATTAAATATAAAAATCATTCAAGGCAATATCTGAAAATAACATGCAATTGCCAAAATGAAAGATAAAAAAAAAAATTGTGTTGCAGAGAACTGAGGATTATTATTAATATATTAAAAGAGATGTGATTCCAATTATAAAAGTAAAAAGAATTAGACTTTTAAAAAAATAATAATAAGAAGAATCCTGATTAAGGGAATCAACATTATCATCCTAAAAGTGAAAACTTCTTTTGCTGTGTAATTTTTGGGCTATTGAAATTTCTACAATTATTAGAAATTTGTGTGTTTCACTTTGCATCTATACTCTTAAACAGATTCATGCCGCTTAAAAGTCGTGTCACTTGATAACCTTGCGTGTAAATGGTTGTCACGTGGAATACAGAGATGAAAATTAAAAAACTTGAATATAATTATAATTCAGTAAGTAATTAAGGAACGAGGTTTCGATTTCGAATTTAAACTCGTGGCTATATTTATTCACCCACTTTATCATTAACTCTAAAATAATCTAATCACAAAGAGGTTAGCGAAAACACCGGGAGTCATAGATAAAAAATAAAAATAAAAATAAAAAAAATTATAATTAAATAAACTGGCAATTCAAATAGTTTGAATAATTTCTAGGGATTTTTAATTTTTTCCTTGAAACATTATAAAAGGATATAATTTTAAGCGGCGTTAATGAATGCATGTATAGAACTGTATTCTACCATGTATTTCCGTGTAAGTTTAGGTATTCGAAAGGAACTCATTGTTGATTTGCAGGCCACTCAGATTTGCAAGCCCAGCTGCCAGTGCAGAAGAAATTCGTTATATGTTTATGACAACTAGCTTTCTTTAATGCTGCAGAAATATTACACCTTCTTTTCCCTTTTGGGGATGCAATGTTACATAACTAGAAAGTTGAGCATAGCTTTTCAGGTTTTGTACCCGAGATAGAATTCAATGTTTGAAAAGATCCTAAGAAATCACATTGAAAATACATGAATATTGGAAAACGCATTTTAAATTTGCAAAAGCTGAAGTTGGCAAACCCATAATTATAACTGCAAGATATGAGGAGCTTGTTGGATATTGCTTTAATGGTAAAAACCATCACCAAGGTCGGGATCATTCATGTTGGATCACCAAGAATGTATAATCTTCAACTGAAACATACCTGAGTCAGTCATGATGAAAATAAATTACAAGCCGTATGGTTGGTCTTTCAAATTAATATGTAGTTCATAGGATTAAGATTTCTCTTCAATAATAAGATGTCCCTAAGGTTAGGGTTTCTCTAATGATGGGATGTCCATGTGATTTGGGACGTGTGTTTATATATATGAGTTAAGTTAACCCTAATTATTTCTATTTTGGCCCATCATAAATATAAAAATAATAATTTGATCTCTACACATAAAAAACTGACACTTAATTGATGCATTAAAGCCCAAAATATTTAAATTTTATTGGATCACTTTAAATAGGTTTAACCTTATACGATTACCTTTAATATACAATTATTAACATATAAGCCCACATGTTAAATTAAACCCAAGAGAGTTTGCTAGTCCATGAATTACAAGCTCTCCAGGAGCTCCGTTAGATAAGAAATTAGATACAGAGCTACTGCTTAAGCATTCAGACCCAAGTTATAGATTCAAATATGCTGCAATATTGACTGCATTACCGAAAGAGAACTTAAAACATTTTCCTTAAAAATGCATTTCTAAACAGAAGATAAACATGAAGACTATAATTACCAACCTTTGTTAGAACTGAAGGCTTTAAGCCAAGAACAATTTAATCCCTACTTTTATCAGAGAACATCCAGCAGTTTGATGCGCTCATCTGATGTGTTCTTCCACATAAGCAAAGGGCAAGAGGAACTTGGATTACCAACTGGGAAAATATGAACCCGCATTACCAGTTGGTCGACCAGCTCGAACGCGCAATGATCACCTCTTTTCAGATTGTTATCTCGCGAGAACCAATTCCATCCTCCACAAAACATGTGCTGGTTCACGCTGATATGGAAATTCACCTTCCAAGCGTTCCCTTGTGTATTTAGCAAAGTCATCTTTGTTGATTCTCTTGGAAGATGTTGCCTTGCAAAGAGACATGGCACAGTCTGCGAAAAGGATGCGAATAGTTAAGACATAAGAGGGTCAGGAACCCATTAATGTAACGGTGAGAATAGAAGCAAACTTTATTACAAGAAAGAGTAGGCAGAGAGGGACTCACCATATGGAAGGGGCGTTGCACATGGGACAGTTTCATTTCAGACACAAAGTAAGGGAAATGTGAGGTAAAGGAGTAGGCAGCTTGCTTTGCTTTTAATGCTTCACTTGTTTTGATCCAGTGAGGTTTTGGGCCTTCTAGCATTGGCACTATTGGTCCTGCTACAAGCAAAAAAATTAATAAGCTACAATCCAAACAATATATCATCATTGATACTTGAGCATCAATACAATTTTTTTATTGTTTCTGTTGGGATTATGTGGATTTAAATATTAGTCAGCAAGTTCATCACATGAAATATAAATTGAGTTCTCACCGTCATTAATAATAAGGCTTTTTTGAGTAAAACCCTATATATAGGTGAGCCCAGAGGTGGTTATACAGACGACATTATCAGTATTAGTACTAGTTGAGATCCAACAATTTCACGGTTGAATCCATTCAAATAAGAATCACATATTTTGGAGGAATTAGTCTTATCATCTAACATTGGTACTCAATTCTCAAAATAATTGCAGTTCTGTTTCAAACCTTGATTTGAATCTAATTGCTGACTGTATTGATTGGGCGATTGCCATAGGATTACTGATCTTTCTTCACATTTTGGTGAATGCTGAGAGAGGACGCTGGTGTTCAAACAACTCTCCTTCGGTGTTCTCCAACCTTTGTTCTGCTCAAAACCCTGCAATTTCTTACCACTTCGTCTCTTGTTTCTAAGATTGGATGCAGAATCTTGAACACATTTATTGAGAGCAAAATCATCCTCACGTTGACATGCATTTGAAGCAAATATTTTTACATTAAAACGCATGTTACCATCATATCTGAAGACTAAGAATTCACCAGCCTTTAAAGAGTGAGCTTTTGAGAATTTTTTCCAACCACCTTGTAGATACAAATCGTTGGCTGTTCTCCTTAATTTGACACGCCAACGATTGCCTCTTGGGTCCGTTAGAATAACTCTTCCACATTTTTCGTCGCATATACTCTTGAGAAATGCCTGCGGGATCCTCTACAAAACAGGAATTTTGGATTTAAGCAGAGCAACACAAGAAAAAAAAATAAAATTAAATGGCATGAATTTAGGAGGGATGATGAAATGGCAAGTTCTGATTGCGAGTATCAATCAGATAACATATTTTCTTTATAGAAATGTGGAAGAAGCATGAAAATCATAAAATTACCATAGTCGAGATGCATTTTTATATCACATTTTCTTACGAGTGTGCTACATTGGTAAGATTCATGGTATACATTTGATAAAAATATTTCGATCAATCACTTTACTATTTTCCTTTTCTTAAAGAGGAATGAATGCTTTGCCGTATAGGCTATATCTTCCATTTTGAAACATCATAGAGGATTTGAAATCTCCAAATCAGAAAAATTAGTGTAACAAATATAAAATTCAAGATCTAAAGTAGATCTATTATACCACATCAAAAAGCTTTAATATATTGAACATTCAAATAAAAAAACAATTATGTGAAACGGTTTTTAACTTGGTATCAGAACATTGATCTTGAAGGTCTAATGTTGAACTTCCTTGTTTTATCTCATTTATGAGTCTCGTCTTTTTTGTCTATTACCTCATTTATGTTCTTCGATAGATATATATATATATATATATAACAATTTTTCATTAAAATAAGATCAGAAAAATGTAGCTAGGCTAGGTTATAGAATGGCGTCGGATCAAACTAGAGAAAAATCCATAACCAAATGCGACTACATCGATGAAAAAGATTAAAAGAGAGGTCAGAAGATCCTTTAATTACCAGCCTTCGCTCGAAATCGCCGATCAAAACCTTAAAGAAGTGAGGCTTCCTTGTTGAAGTTTTCCGGCACGGATTGTTCATCATTCTCCGATCTACGAACTCCATTTCGTTCACCTCTCCTCTGACTTGCAATATTTAGTCACAGATTTCACCAATTGTTGTAGTAGCAGAAATTGAAGTAGTGTGTGTTTAATTTGTAGTTGCCATGACGGAAAACACGAGGAGATCAAAGGCGCGAAAACCGATTTGAAGAATAGCAGGAGGAGGAGGAAGAGGAGGAGCATGTGAATTGGTGATGGAATTGCCTTGTCGATGGGACTTGCAATACAACGTGGTGTGTTCTAAAGTAACTTTGCCAATCTCTCACATCTTCCGACTCCCAAAAATATTACTCTTTATTTTAATCTATGAATTCTTAATCCGAAGAAAGTAATCAAAGTTTCCCAAAAATGGACTCGGCTTGGTTGATAAGATGACCGTCGTGCTCTACGGAGTGTTCTACGCGAAGATAGAGTTTAAGTCACGTTAGTGTACCCTAAATCTTGACCTACAAGTATTCTTTAGATGTGAGTATATAAATAAGTGCAATGTGCCCTGACTCAATATGAATTCAACCCATTTTTATTTATACATGTTTTACAAAAAAAAAAACAAAAAGAAAGTAATATGTTGTAATATTTTCATTATAAGATTAAATTCTAAAATTATATTATTAAATCTAGTAAAAAAAATGTAAAACTTTATACTTGTATATAATGCTAATATTTGAAAAAGTTAGGATGAAGTCATCTTTTACAGTTTTTCAATATTGCATCTGTAAATCTTATTTTTTATCATTTATTTAAAGATTATTTTTATGAGCCATATAGTAACTTAATCATTTAAATATTCAAATATAAACACATTATTATCATTAAACTCCATCAAAAGCTTTTCTCGGCATTATTATATAAACATCTTTAAGAGGGTATAATGCATTTTTTAAATGTGTTACAAACGTTGCACGTATAAGTATTTACTTAACATCTATTCTCAAAACTAGTCTTGTTATTCTCAACCAATAAAAAAAAAATAGTCTAGTTATTATAAAGAGTAGTATAAAAAAAATGACAAAGCTGACTACATTTCGGCACTATGATTCAAACTAACACTATTCCAATATTTTTTATGGACAAAAACATTTAGGCATATATGCCTGATTTCCAATTTTGGAATTGGGATTATGAAATCTATTACATATTTTGTTAAGGTTACATTACATTCCTGTCAACAGATACATGATACATACTAAAGTACAATACAAGCATAACTAATAGGACACTAAGAACAACACGGGCACATAATTTCATTATTTGACTCTACCCTAATTCACGTCTATAATTAAAATGCATATCTTGCACTTCTATCCAATTCCATGTGCTCCAAACTATGTATTTTATCCTATTCAAACCTTTTCCTTCCTATATTTCTTTTCACATTTTTACCTGCAAAGCAAAAGATACATCCACCCTTCTTTCTTTGTTTTTTGTTTTTTATTTATTTTTTGGTCGGCCATTTACCCTTCTTTTAGATTAAACAATAAGTAAATAATGATATTGACTTCTTTCTTAAACAATAGGTGTTCTTCTTCTTTTTTCTTTTTTCTTTTTTTTTTGCTTTGCTCTATTATTATTTTTTTTTCTCTTCTTCATTTTATATATATATATATATATTTTTTTTTTTTTTTTCTTCTGTTTACACCATATGATTTTATGATATTAAAAATAAAGGGGTTGGTAACCATATGTATCAATGTCTAGTTTTAAAATGTCAATTAATTAGAGATTTTTTTTTTTTTTGGACTCATTTTCTCTCCATTTGAAAAACACATTCTTGTCCCTGTCAATGCATCTGTCAAATCCAAGCTTGAAAACACCTAGAGTTGACACTGCAATTTGGCTCATCTACTACATAACTGCAGACTGATGCATTGCTTTCATTGGCCACCAACCCAATCAAACTTCCAATTTCTCAATACAGATTTCACTGCTTGTAGAACCCATCATTTCTCTCTTTGAATTTTCTTCTCTATAATTCTATGATGAGAGATCTCTGTTTGCATACTAATGGAAAGCTCTGTTTTCTAGAATCAGATTTGTCCTTTCAAGCCCTTAAGAACTAGCACCATATTCAAGGCAACCACAACCACAAAAAGCCAAAAATAAATAAAAGTCATTAGAACCCAACTTTCTATTTGGTAATGATGACATGATGTGCATCAAACATGAGGATATCAGCATTTTTTGTTTTTTGTTTTTTAATATCATATCATTATTGCTTGTCTAAGCAATAAATTTCAATTCTAACTATATTTTAATGTTACTTCCTCATCTAGACTGATATATTAGATATCAAAAGATCTCTATCTTCATGAAAGACCACCTTCTTTTCTCTACTTTGCATTTGCCAATTAAACATACCCCAGTGACCAAATCTCGGCATCTTGAGTTTTCAAAGAAGTTACTCTGATATGCCAATCCATATCCTAGAATAATATAGATAGAGATCTCCAGAGGATTTCAGTGGCATTTCAAAAGCACATTGAAGCTGCTGATCTCAGGTTCTTCAGTTGTGAACTTACATCAATAAAGACAACAAACAATAGATAAGAATCAAATGAAGGAAAAAAATCATCCTTCAACTAACAAGCCAATTTATCAATTGGGACCAACCAAACGAAACTGCAAATATGAACATGAATCTTAGTTGTTTTCGCCAATCAAGACAAAGATCTTACCTCAATCGCCTTGGAGTTGGTCATATGAAAGAGTCCTTGGGTTTGTGATCAAAGTCTAGTTGTCCTCAGCTTCTCTGTCAGCAAAAAGGTTCACACAAAAGGAATAAAGGCTTTTCTTTGTGTCGGACTGGCCGCATCATCCCTTCCCTAGGGAACCGTCATTTTTTCTTTTTCTCGTTTTACTATCAAGCACTGCCGCAGCACAAACACTTCATCACATTGGAGACCACAAGAAGAAAAAAGAAACAACAGCATTGATAGACAAAAAATTCATGGTCGATTAATCTCTTGCGCTTTGAGAATATTAACATTACAACTACCCAAGTACAAAGACATCAATGACCACACAACTATGTAACAGCTGAAGTAAAGTCTGAATCACAAAAAAAATGGAAGTTGTTGTCTGCTCTTTTGGTTTTGCTTCATGTCCCAAATAGTTTACCGAAGTCATGCACATTGCTAAAGCAAAACTCTACAATCTACACTGACCCAAAAGGAAAATAAATACATTCCAGTGTGAAATAACAAGAATAAACAAATTCACCCGCTTCAATGGAAAATTTAACAAGGAAGCAGCAAAAGATAAGAGACTGATCACAAAACATACCTCCTCGCCTTTTCTGTTGCTTCACAAGCATCCCACATCAATATACACCCAAAAATGGTGAGCTCATATTTTAATTATTGTCTGTTGATGCAGATGGCAGGAATATACACCAGATGTTCTGACATCTGTATCCACTTTTAAATCTTACACTTCTGAACCCTCCAGAATAGTGGGTAATCCTTCTCCTTCAGTAAATGACGGATCAAGAAATTTAGCGACAAAAGCCCACAGTTTATACACATCTTCAAAATTGGTGAGAAAGCCAAGAGATGCTGTGACAACTTCCACTCGGATGAAGGTGTTTTTACTGTCATGACGGCCATTTGCAGCCACAGGTCTCTGTTTGGAATCATCCAGATCTAATGCTCCGCGATGATGTCTTGGGTTGTCTTCCACCCGAATATGAGTAAGAAAGCCAATTCCAAGAGAGATGCCATTTGTGTCAGCTAGCTTCAGAACAACTTCAGGGTCAATTAGACCACCACTATTATTTCTCACATTGAAAGCTACAGCAGCACCCCTTTCATATTTTATCTTTGGGCCATAGATTTGAATGAGAGGCATTCCCACATTACCATCTGGACCTAGTAACCGCAGTTGCAGTAACGAGGTGACGAGCCAATTGATCAGATAACGCAACCTAAGGGTTGTTTTGTTGAGACCTAACATGTTTACATGATCAAGATGCCGGCATATTATCTCTGGCTCTCTTCTAACCCAATCTTGCTCATCTTCATCGTCTCCATCACTCACGGAATCATCATCAACAAGGGCAGTTGCAGAAACTTCCCCAGGCTCCAAAGTATTGCTCAAACGTCCTTTAAGGGTTTCTTCTGTGCTAAAGGATGCCCTTTGTCCCATGCTTGTGACACGTTCACTCTCTTCTACACCAAAAAACCGACCACCAGCAAATCTGTTCCCTTCCCTCCTTCCTAATAACCTAAATTCACCTTCTGTCTCTCTCCTTATAGCACTTTCTTTTGGCTCTTGGCATCTGTCATAACTTGAGCCATTCCCAAGGCCAGGTTCTGCGTAGCTAGACGTGGGGTTGTCTTTTGATCCTTCAACAGTTACAGATTCCTCTTCAATCTCCCTAACATGCCGGAAATCTGAATCTTCTCTATCATTTCCTGAAGCTGAATTTGTTTCTACAAACTGTTCCTCTTCAGGAATTTCATTAACACGATCCAATTCCTGTGAAACAGACAGCACAGCCGCATCAAATGACAGCACATGGTCTTCATTTGGCCTGAAATTTACCCGCCTGTCATCAAAGATTGGACTCCTAGACACCTTTGAGGCTGGTTTTGGAGAGAGTTGCTTCTGGTTTTTCCTGCTAGAGAACCATGAGGGAGGTAATGGAGAGCCCAATATAGGTCTGCTCAATTGGCCAGAACTATCAGAACCAAACGGGCTCTGACCCAAATCAATCCAGAAGGAGTTATCTGAAGAATCGTCCTCACTAAAAACTGGACTCCTCATGACTTCACCGATTGAGATGCTCTCTGTTTCTTCAAATATGGTGCTAGCTCCATCCCTGTCAGAGCTGTTCTCAAGCTCCATCTCAGTTTCAAACACATCTCTCACCTGGGCCGATGTAAAAGCACCCGAAAAAGCAGGCAATGTTGATATTTTGTGAGTTTCTGGCAGTAATTCCTCACTGTCAACAACTCCCTGGTCTTCATTTTCTGCCAAGCCTTCTATGTCATCCACAGAATCACTTAGATACTGTGGGTAAACCGGAACAATCCTCACCATTCCAGACCCAGCATGCCCGCACTGATTCTGCAAGCTTCCCATCACAGATTTTTTAATCAGGAGGCATCCAAACCCAGTCGGGTCAGATCCAAACACTCGGTAGAATGACGTTATAATAAAATCTGGCCGGAAAAGGGACAAGCCAAGTGAATCCATGTCCTTCGGGCCTAATGATCCCGCATCAAGCAAGACATGCCAGTGATTCTGCTGAGCCAATGCCATCCACTGGTACGAATACTTAGCTCCAGTAACTCTAGACTGAACAGGGAAAACAAAAAGGCCAACTGCAGAATCCTTCTTCCTCCTTTTCTTGTTTGAGATCCGCTTTCTAAGTTCTGTCGAGCATAGTTTCAAAGTGGGCCCTTTAAACCAGGTGCTGTAAATTTTCGCCCCCTTCTCTTTAGCATTCTGAGCCATCCAATTCACGGACTGGCTTTCATGATCAAACATGGTCAACAATTTCTTATTGGTTTGAAACGGGTAGGATTCAGCAAGTAGTTTGAATGCTGAACCTCTACTAACGGTAAAAACAAGGCCATACTCATTCTCTGGTATGTTCAAATAATCCATTATCCTGGTCTTTATATCATGTTCTGTAGTGCCTGCCTCAGCACCACCATAAAGAGCATGATTGCTCAAATTTGCAGTAATTTCCTTCAAGCTAAACGATGAAGATTCCCAATACTGAATTGTTTGGAGATAAGAGAACAGCCCAAATCCACAATAATCAAGACATACCTTGGCAAATGATTCGGCAAGGTGCCCATATTCATCAGACCTGAGTTGATCAATCCTCTCCGAAGATTGGAATTTCGGGTACATGGTGAGAAACTTGGAGAACGATTCGGGAAGGTCTGGAATCGAATCTTCCGATTCAAACGTTCGTTCTGCGGCAAGAGCAGTGGCTCTGAGGAATTCTCTCTGGGCATGAAGCCTGGCCAAAGATCTTGATCTCCCAAAGCTTCCTTCTTGATTTGAAAATGACTCCGAATCGATGTCTTGAGATTTGGCAAGAGACCCATCTTCGGAAGCCTCTTCAAGCGCTTCCCGGAGCTTGTTTTCCTGCAATTGCCGGAGAATCGAAGGCTTTCTCTTGCTTTCCTCTGTCAAACCACGAGGCCGATCTCTCCTTTTGCTCTTCTTTTCCAGGATTAAAGCTGCACAGTGAGATATAGGCTTCCATAGAGAAAGATGCATGAATGCTTGTTCTTGTTGGGAGAGAAAGGAAGGAGGTCGGGATGAAGGTGAGAAGAAAGGAAAAGCAGCTGGAGCTTAATCCCTTCAAAATTCAGGCTTTAACCCATGTAAGAAACCCAGAAAAGAACATTCAGTTCAGGTTTGAAATGAAGTTTTTAAGAGAATCTGAACTTTCTTTTTCCAAAATAAAAAATCAAGACTTTGGGTCAAGGAGGGAAATTTAAAACCATTGATCCTGAGATTCTTCCATTGACACCCAAAACTTTGAAGAGATTAAGAAGATAACTCCTGAGGTTTAAAAAAGGGTAAAAAAGAGAAAAAGAAAAGAAAAGAGTAGATTCCAGACCAAGCTTCCAACAGATGGAAAAAAGAACCCTTAGCTTTAACTTCCAGCAGGAGCGCAAAATTCAGGAATTGAATTCAAATAATTCCATAAATCAAAGACCCAGAAATGAAGAAAAGGGGGAACGAAGAACCCACAAACCCTACACCACAAAAATCCCAGAATCTTCAAGAATCTCTTTACGAAAAGAACAAGAACATAACCAAATTGAAGAAGCCCTAATTCAATTTTCCACCAAAAAAAAAAAAAAAGAAAGAAAAAAAACAGGATTACCAAGAATACAGCCCAGATCCAAGCAAAACCGGAGAAGCTCAAGCCCCTTTAGAACCACCCTTGTAACACCATGAATGCAGCCCACAAGTACAAAACCTATCAAGTGCCACAACAAGTTTTTCTCATCAAAAACCGCCCAATAACTAGAAAGGTAGAGTACAGGAATGCAAAAAATTAAAAAATAAAAACACTCCTTTTTTAACAGTGAAAAAAAAAAACAGTTCCAACCAACCTCCCTGGCTCTCCTCTCTCTTTCTTCTCTGCAACAAAATTAAATGCTAACAACCCTTCTCATTTACTCCTCTGGAGAATCCCCTGCATTGATTATATGTACGTTTGTATATCTCTTCTCTATTCTTCTTCTTCTTCTCTCTTCTCTGTCTTCTAATTATATATTTATATTTATTTTTTTTATTTTTTCAATCAAAATGATTTAATTTTACCAGAAACAGTAGAGCAGGAAATGAAGACATATATGACTACAGATTCTGGAAGAATGAGGAAAAACCAAACCCATTTGACTTTACAAAACTTCAAACTAATCTTAAAACCTTCTTTATTTTCTCTAAATTTTATCAATTTAAATAGGAATTGTTATTAAAAAATCATTTAGGATTAAATAATGTAAGATTGTTTTTTTTAAGTGGAACCCACCTCTGGCTTTTCTCAACCCTATCGTGGGCTAAAGTCAAATCATCTCACTTATAAAGCTATTTCCTGTCCTAATACAAATCTACCATCTTTTTATTTTTTATTTTTTTTTATTACATTTTTTTATGTATAAATTAATTATTTCGGAGTCAAATACGTTAAAAGCATTTGAATTGATTTTTTAAAAAATAAATAAATAAAATTATGTTTAAATTCGAACTCAAAATCTATAATTTAGTCTCATTTATTTTTAATTTTTCGGTCAATAAAATTATCACATATTAATTTATTTATTTTTTTATTTTATTTCTACCTAAGTTTTAAAGGTTTTTTTATATATATATAAAAATTCGGATTTTATGGACCCTCGTGGATTTAGCTTTGAATTGATTTTGATCTGAAATCAGAAAATAACAAGTGCCCTTAAAACACGCAGGATTGAATTGGTGCGCCACGGCCACGCACGATTCTCTGCGTTGAGGTCAATTTCGTAAATTTTTAGACTACCAGTTTGTTAGTTTGGTCAATTCGATGACTTGCAAAACGGACGTCTCTGATGATGCGTTTCAGAGTTATTCCGTGTACTGCTTTCATATGTAGTGGCATTACTTTTTTTTTTTTGGTAGAAAATATTAATTTAATTATAAAAAGTTATAATTATATGTGTAATAACATATTTATAATTATTAGATGATTTATTATATACTTAAAAATATATAAAATATTAATATTTAATATATATATGTATATATGTATTGTTATACATATTATTACAAAATTTAAAATTAAATTAGTATTTCTCTTTTCTTGTTTACTAATTTTCTCAATCTAAAATCAATTTATCTTGCTCTTGGGGGATATTGCATTTTGGACTTTTCTTTTTTTGTGGTAACCTCCACGGTTCAAGATTTTTTTTTATTTTTATTTTTCAAGGGACGAAATTAAAATTCATACCCTTATCGATTATGAATACAAGCTCTAATTCAAAGATGAAATATAGATTTTTTATTTTTTTTTTTTAGTTTTTCACGAGGTATCCCTACACCCTTCAGGTATGAAATTAGTCCTCATTCGAGACAAAGATGAAATAATAGACCTCTTCTAACTAGAGTGCCTCTAAATCAAACATTGAAACTTCTATACAAGAACGACCTAAGATTTAGCCCGTTTTCACTGAGTGAACCGCTCGTTGATAAAATTAAGACAGTGTTTGATTTGAGACTCAAAAATATTTTTTCTACTTTCTTGGTACTAAAAAAGGTACAATTAGAAAACTTAAAAAATGATAAAATGTCATTTTTCAAGTTTTCACTACTCGGCCAAACAAGTTTTCTATTATTTTCTTTTTCTTTCACTATTTAAAAACTGAAAATATTTTTGAGATGTAAACCAAACACAATCTTAGATTCTTTTACTAAACTTAAATCTATACTTATATTGTGTATAAACATAGAATGTTACCAATGTAACAACTTTTCTTAAATATAAAATTATTTATTTACCTAACTTAAAGTTGATATGATAGTCAAAATTCTCCTCAACAAGTGGAAGTACTGCCTGCATCTAACATGAAAATCATAGTTATGATTCGTTTCTAATACTTACATGCTTATTTATTGAGATTTTATCAAGTATGACTCTAACATTGTAATCTGGAAGGCCCAAAAATATATTTAGAAATACTCAAAAACTCTATTTTGACCCAAAAAATATATATATTTGAATCTTATGAAATATCAAATTATTAATGTATAGATTCGACCACAATAAAAGAAAAGGTAATTTGCTTTTGCTGTGTATTATAACACCTAGTTCTTAACATGAAGTAATTGCAACTTAATCCTGTCAGTACACAAAGATTAATTATCTAATTATTTTATTTTTCTTGGCATGAACAAGTCAGGATTGACACATGATCTCATGACGTCTCTTTTAAAAAATAAAAAAATTATGTATATTTTATATATTACATGCCATATGAGTCTCCATTACTCGAGGGATTGGTGAAGTTTGGAGAAAACAATATTTTATTCCTCCCTCTGTAAAACATCTCAGATAGACTTTTATTAACTATAATTTAAATAATAAATCTTTTTGTTTAGTTTACACTAAAAACTTGTTTGATTTGTTAAATTCGAAAATATGTTTCTGGAATTTACAAAAAAAAAACATATTTTTTTAAAAAATGACAATATTATTTTTTGAGTTTTTATTTTTTAAATTACATTCTAAATTTTAAATTATGAACTAAACACAACCTTAAGTATCACCTTCTTTTTTGCAATTAATTATAATTTATCCAAATTATAGTTTTCTGAGGCAATAGTCTGATGTTAGAGTCCCTGATTGGCAAGATTAATTATATGGTTTATTCTGGACTAATGCGTGGTGAGTACGTATAGATCTCAGTGGACTAATTTAGAATAAGCTAGGACACCACTGCTTTAAAAAAAATTATCCAAATTTCTTTTCTCCATTTTTTTTTCCCTTCTATTTCTTATGAACTTCATATCGAAATTGTTTCTTAATTAGAACCAATCTTTCTTTCAGATTACTGCTTGTAAGCTTGAATTTTTTATTTCATTATTAAGAATAATTTGGTGAAGGCTTCAACATACATTAAAAAATAAATAAATAGTCGAGGGTGTCTCTGTTCTTTCTTAAACCTGCTAATATTAAAATTAACGAGGGATGACTCAACTTATATATAAAATATCAACTTGAAATCAGCAGATTTCCTTATTAAAATTAGTAGAGATTTGTTGACTTTCTATGCAATACAAAATTCACCTCAAGGCATTATAACAAACGTCCAAAAACCCATCTCAGCCAGTCTTCAGGATGAAATAAGGTGAAAATTTTAACAATTGAAACAACTCAAATCAATGGTAATGTATTAGTTTTTAAACCATTTTAAATGCCATTTTAGCCCTTCATATTTAGTAGATAGCAAACCCACGTTCGGTTAGTTGAGTGGCTCAGGGCACTCGTAGAGAGAAACGAGGTCACGAGTTCGACACTCCACTAGCGTTGGCCACTGAGGGCGTCTCCTTCTCGAGTAACCAGGAGCCCAAAGAATTAGTCGGCACCGAATATCCTTGGTCATCAAAAAAATATTTAGTTCACAGTAATATGAGACTATGCTACCATGGTAATCTACGGGGAAATACTAATCAAACCGTAAAAAATTGCAACTACATATGTATATCGATTGAATCATTTATTACACATCTCGAGATATATAAAATATTAATATTGAATGAATATGCATGTATAGTTGTACATGTAATTAAATTAACATTTTCTAATCTACAAGGTCTTGAATTCAAAACCAACTTACCAGTCCATTGAAAATAAGGTAAAAGAAAAAAATAATAATAAAAAAGGAAAGTTGGGTGAAAATAGAAACTCGTTTTGCATTTATTAAGGAGAAATTGTAGATGTGTTTGATTGTGAAGGAAAAAAGTAAAATCATCTTTTAAATATGATTAGGCTCATATTAGCTTGACCATTTATTAGAAAGAAGCTCATTAGATTAAAATAAAGAAGCAAGTTCATTAGTTTGAAGGTGCCATGCTATAAAGATGAAAGAAACAATAGTAACAATAATGATGATTATTGAAGCCATAGTACAATTACAAAGCACAATAGAGGTGGGGTTTCAAAGTGAAAACTCCATTTATTTGGATGCAAGTGAGCAGGTTAAAAGTAGACTCTTTTTTTTTAATCATGCATCTTAGGGTTCCTTTCATTTAACTTTTCACTTTTCTCACTTTGTCCATTTCATTCAGGTTTTTTTATTTTATATATTTTTTAAAAGAATGGGAATAGCAACAAAATCAACACATCTCTTTTGCTGATTGATTTGGGAGCAATATAAAAAACCAAGTGTGTTTTGGTGCTGTCTTTTCTTTTTGAGTTTCTTTGGCAGTATTTCTATTGTTGAAGATTGGGCTACTTGCCTACTTCTTCTTCTTCTTGCCATTTTCTTCTCAAGACCAACATCATAGCCCTTGTTATTAGACTTTTTTTTTTTTTTAATTAATGGGTTGCACGGGTCAATTTTAAAGGTTCCATTAATAATTTTTATAATTAATTAGCTATTACATCTTTATGAGCAACAAGATATTTCTAAACATATCCTCCTTCCCTCATGAAATAATCAAGCTGAGATAAGCAAAAAATGGTCTATTTTTAGGGTATACTTTAGCTATATATATCCTCTTATTTTCATTTTTACTGTCATCAAAATTACATAGAATTTAACTACTTGTTGAGGGGTTCTGTTCTAGCAAATCAACTTGAGAATAATCATTCAAGGATCATAAAGATGCAGCAAGGTTGTATTTTGTATGAATGACAAAAGGGAGAGTACGCCACACCAGTGTCTAATTCCTCTGGCAGCCACAAAGACAAAAATAGCAGCACCAACTAGCAAAATAGTGCTTGCTAGCACATGACAAAGGTTAACAACAAACAAGCTGTAGGGAATTCTCCAGAGAAAGGAAATATCAGATTCATTAATACCTTGCTGAGAACATTCTGGTCAAGATCTATTTACTATTGCGCCTCTGCCTCAATCTTCCAGCTATACTGTTTGAGTTCAATTCAGCATTGCTAACACCAAGCTTGCTACCCAAATTTACAGGTTTATCCTCCTTCCCTTCTATCTCCTCATTGGTGCTTTTTCCATCTTCAAAGTCAGGTTTTGGGACTTCATGGTGACTATTATCTAATAAGCTGGGAGAGCCCTTGAACTTGGAGTTTTCTTCTGCGTCTTCAAAGGGTAGAGACCTCTTTGCAGAAACCAGAGGAGGGTCAATGCAGGATTCATCTTCTGGTTTTATCTGAGAGCGTCGGGTTTGAATGAGATAATGGGCAACAGATTTGAACCCAAGACTTGATACCTGGTTAGTCAATCAATCAGGATTGAATTTAGTCATTGAGCTTGTTTTGTACAATATGTTATAAGGTCATGTTTTTTATATGGAAATTGATAAGGCTTACTGTTCTATAAAGAGAACCAGTTGCAGGCCATCCTTTTGCCTGTCTGCACAAGCTGCAATTGCAAATTCCTCGACAGACAGGACAAATCCAATTGGGATTCTTGTTTGCTTCTAGCACATTTTCTCCATATCTGAACAAAAGACTAAAAGTAGATTAATTATTTGACAGAACTGCTATGAGGGATAAACAAAGTTTGCCATAAGATCTGCAGCAGCTACTCCTTGAAAAAAAAATGTTCCACAACTTGAAGAACACGGGATACTCAAATACAAGGACGGGGACAGGCTAACCTCCTTATCGATGCCATTAATTTGAGGCAAACAACCAACTTGGGGTTGGTGTGGTGATTTAAAGATAAACCAGTAATGGATCTTAACAAACATAAGATAGCTGAAGAGGAGACTATGTTCATCTGCTGCAGCTGATTGTAAATTCCAATCCCTAACTTTTTCAGTATGGGTAGGGACTAGGGAGGAGAAATCTTCACAAGTCATGAATCATGATTTACCTCATATACAAGCAATCTCCGCAAAATTGGCCTTGGACAAGGCTGCAATTGCTGCAGCGGGTACGATGGCCAAGAGTTTTTTGCCTGTAAAATAGGGATCACGGCTATTAGCATCTTTTACCAAAATTTCTTTCGGTAAAGGACATAGGTACTAGAAAAATCCTCGATCCTATGCATGGGAATAAAAAATGATTGAATAATTCTACTATAATCAGAACATAGTAAACAGTCTAAAGTGTGAGATGAAAATAAAAAGATGCAACTAAATGCATCCATTACCACATAACAGGTTATATTATATCAGGATTAATCATATAGTAATAGAAAATAAATAATAGAGGTTCACAACACTAGCCAAAAAATGAGAAAAAGAAAACAAAAATGCTGCTGAAAACTGTTATAAGATCCAATTAATTTACTCTTGAAGTAAAGAAGCTGACATGATCTTTTTTTTTTGTTTTTCTATCAATACAGTATATGGCCATTGGAGCAAAAAGCTCATTTCTAGTGAAGATGGTATTCCACCATGGAGATCATTCTCACAAAATGCCTTTCAAATCGATCTAAATGGTCTGCATCATCACAATATCTGCATTATATGTTCATAAGGTCAGAAAGACATCTGAATGGGTTAAATCTTTCTTCAAATAACATGTTCACCATATGACAGTCATACAACAAATGAGGATGGAAGATAACATCATAGAGTGAAACAAAAACAAGATTGCATAAATGTATCTACCTATGAAACAAAATTCAACTTAACAAAGTACTATTCGCGATTATGAATCATAAACAAAATTCAACTTAACAAAGTACTAATCGCGATTATGAATCATAACAACACTCAAATCAACTCAACAAAGCCTTTCCCTAATTACATAGGGTCGGTTAGATGAATCTACATCCTCTGCTCTATCAGTAAGATCAAAAGAAGTATCACTAAGAAGTATAGAAAACGCGAAACCGTACCTACATTGATGACATGTTTTCCCCTTCACTTGATCATATATCCTTCTTCCATCCTCCCCATACCCATCAACAAAAAGAGTCCAACTCTCCTCACAAGTACCCAAAAGCTTCTCGTCCTCTTCTGTATAAATCTCAGGCTTTGAACCCTCTCCCACCAAAGCATTTACATCTTTCACTGATTTATTCTTCTTCTCAGGCCGTTCTGAGTAGCTAACAGCAGTTACATTCTGCAATCTAAACCCCCCCAATCCCCATTAACAACAACAAAGCACAAAAACATCAAAACCAAGAACACCCCAAATAAGCACATAAAAGTTGAGCAACTAAACCATTTCTGGGCATACCCGAAACTATGAGATAATGGAAATGGGCTTAAAGGGCAAAAAGAAAAAACCTGGAAGAACGTCTGGTGGGTTGGGAAGAGGGAAAAGGAGAAAGCCCAGATAATGCCTTAGGGCTTCTTCTTGTGGTGCGTTTCTTAGAAAGAACCTCGGATTTGAGTTTAACAGTGAGATCGAAAATGCCCAGTTTCTGCATTCTTTCCAAGTTTTCTTTGATTCTTTTATCTCTGCACTGCTCATACCCTGAAGTCTCATGGGTGCTACCGTCATGCGTTTCTTCATGAATGTAGTTTGATTTCTCTTGCGTTGCTGAAGAAGAATCAAGAGGAGTTCGAACTCTCTCTCTTAGAGTCATCATCTTCTTCTTCTTCTTCTTCTTCTTCTTCTTCTTCTTCTTCTTCTTCTTCTTCTTAGTCTTCGTTTCTGCGAGTCGTCTTCTTGTGCTCCATGCCTCCAACGGTCGGGTTGAAAAGCGCTTTATAGGAAGAAAAGGACCAACTCAGCGCACCATGACGGCTCTTTTCTTCCGGTACCTTGTCGTTTTTTACAGAACCAAGTGAACGCGGTAAATGTGGACGTACCCAAATCAGCCAGATTTTTCTTTTTTTTTTTTGAATTTTGGTAAGTATTTATCTAAGTCTTTCCAATTTTACTTAAATAAAGATTTAAGTAAAGTTACAAATGTGGTTGTATAACCAATAAGGAGTTGATTAGAAGCAGATTGAGTCTCAATGTTGTCACTTATAAAAGTTTTAAATTTAATTATTAGAGACGCCCTTGTTAAAAAAAGCTATCATTTTACTATTGTCTTGAACGAGAACTAGTCTCTTGCTCGAAGAATATGGGATACATTGTGAAAAAAATAAAAATAAAAATGTGAATATATCCTTTTTTCAGATTTTTTTTTAGATGTACTCATATAATAAAAAATAAAAAATAGTGTTGTATAATTGTACTGTCATGTAAGTATGGTTATATTTTAAAAAATGTATTATGGGTCATTTTCACATTCCTTTTAAGACCTAGTTAACTCAAGAAGAGAGTATATTTTAGTTGAAAATTATTCTAATGGAGTGATTAATTTTGGTTAAAATTTAACTGTAAACTTTCCTTAAAAGCTGCTTTTAGCCTTTTGAGGGGTTTAAAAATAAATAAATAAAACAATCCACCTCCTTGAAGGCATAAAGGAATGATTCACCAAGTTAATGGAATATTGTGTTTGAGAATCCCCATGCCCTTTTTGTCGGGTCTGTTATTATTTTATTTCATGAATGAAGTCTTGCCTGCAACAAATATTTCATTTCATGAATTTTACAAAGTTACAGAGACATCAGGAAAGACCCCAGAATTAAGGGGATAAATCTCAGTTAAGAAAAACCACTAATTACATAAATTTAAAAGATGTTGGCTGTACAGTTTACATCTCATTGGTGAGACTCCGAATCTAAGATCTATTCTATACAACCGAACCAGGCCAAAAAAAAATTATAAGCCCTTCCTCTCTCTCCACCAGTAAGAGAATACAAGAAAAAAATAAATAAAGCACTCAAACAAAAATTATAAAAACAAAATAGAAACGGAAGAACACATCTTCACCTCCAAGATAAGGCCTCCTTTCTTTCTACACAAGAACAAATGTTACAGAAAAAATGCGGTAGGCTATCTATAGCAGCAGACGGCAAGAGTCCCACCAGAAGCTTGTGATTAGTTATGAGACTCTCATCATTAAAACATACAAGGATGAAGAGAGAGGGTCGGTCTTCGTTGAAAGGAAAAAGCTATTACCAAAAAGTCACTCCATCTCTTTACATTGGTTTAGCTGGCATCTTATGTACATCGCAGACAAGTTCACGAAGCTCAGGGAAGATGGCTACAAGTAACAGTTCCAATATTCCATATGCAAGTTGCTTTACACAGATTTTAGACTGCGTTCAAGAAAAACAAATTGAAGATCATTTATGAATGAAGTGCTCAAAATAACAATTATAATAATATAATTCATCTTTACCTTTCGATAATTTTTTTTTTTAAACAATTATAATAATAATAACAATTCAACTAGGCTGTCTTTCAAGCTTACCTGAATGAAGTAATAAATATCTTTTGCACAGCGATTGTACTGTTTATGCCCAACCAAGCTCACCAAGGCAGTTGGCGCTCCACCTGACAAAAACATGTCCCAATTTGTTGATGATTTTAGTAATTTAAAAGTAAAGATAAAAAAAAAAAAAAAAAAAAAAGAAAGTAACAAAGCAAAGAGCAGTAGAGATATTAAACAAAAAAGGACTTTCTTCAAATTTCCTAATTCAGTAAGTGGCCAAACTCAATGTTCAGTTGACATGTATCTGTCAATCATACATTTAAAATAAGTTGGTTAAATAGAGGAGTCTCTAAAATACTATATGATCAACTCATCCCATCCAACTCATGTGATGGAAATTTGTCACCACCTCAATCCTCATGTTCAAATATTCATCTTGTTCTTCAACTTGCACATACATGAGCCACCTAACGGGTTGATACTAATATGTTATTATACCGACTTTCAGACGTTTAAACCATGTCAAGTGAATGTTCACAACCAGAAGTACTACTCCATTGGGAGATGTTCCACTAGAAACAATTTTTTTTGCACTAAAACCATCTAACTGAACTAAATAAATGTGGGAAAGAAATTGTAACACCCATCACAAAAGTTAACACAAGGCAGGAGCTTACAAAATAGTATCACTCTTCGAAAGAATAAGCCATCTGTGAAATTTATCACACAGAAATAATTATAAGCTCTCACCAAGGATCATTTTCTTGACATCGCTAGCCCTACGAGCGGCCTCAAGTTGTTGCTCAAAGGACCCTGTCTTAGATGCTTGGTTGCCATGATAGTCAAATCCAGTGCCATCTGTTACTCCTTTACTGTCCAAGCTCAGGAAGAATTTATCATTTGGCCAAAGAACCTCCTAAAAACATATATGACCAACTCAGCAATAACATAATGAGAGCATTTGCTCATATGATTAATTTTGAAACAGTTTCTACTATTATAAAAATGGCAAATGAAACTGATGTACATTCGTAGCAGAAGCAAGAACGAAAATACTCAAAAAATAACCAAATATATGTATTCTATTGAATAAAATATTCAAAGAGGAAAAATATTTATCTTCATCTATTAAATTTCGTAATTGGACCTCCTTATATAGATAACTCCCCTAAAACATCTTAGAAACTAACTAAAACACCTAAAAATAAGTTTTCTAACATATCTATAACATGAAAACAACTTCTTAATCCTATTAGACCTCTATTTAGACACTTCTAAACACTTTAATACACTTAAATAATAAAAACGAATTTTAAAAACTATCTACAACTATCACTAAAAAATTAAATATATTAAAATAAAAACTTCCTAAAAAAAGAAACTAAAATAAAAAAAACATTCTAAAATACATTATACATCATTCCCCCCTTGATGGAAAGAATTCGTCCTCGAATTCGAATCACCACCAGAAGAATCATCGTAGTATGGAGGATGTTGCATAATAAAAATATCATGTGTGAAAATTTCTCGACAACTGCATCTTGTAAGTGGTTGCTCTTGATCTAAATTTAGTTGCTATAAGTAGTACAAGCTCCTGATCTGAAACTTCTTTGAAATCTAATTTTTCTTCAATTGCTAGCAGTCAATCCGCCAGTTCATGGGGTTTGAGATTATCATGAAATTCAGGAATATCAATTTTTAATCTTGACTCCCACCTTCTTGCATCACATATTTGTTGTGGAATACGAAAACCCCATTGACTAGCAACTAAGTTCTCAAGTTCTTCCTCAATCCATGCACCTCCATCTTGTTGGAGCCAAGGTTAACTTTTGAATCACTAATAGCCCTCCCTGGTCACCAATAACGATTTCTTCCTCAAATTCATCACCATATTCATCAAATATGGGTGGATTATCAAAATGATTTTTTTCCTCATTCCATTCATCGATAGTAGGTGGTGTAAAACAAACCTCACAGCGAGGTTGTGGTGCAGGCAAGTGTTTGTGGTAGCAGCGATTCCTACAATCTAGAAAAATCACATGGGATTGGTCGGATTCGGACCCCTGCTCCGAATCGTGGAGTGAAACTGCAAGATTGTCGTGAGAACCCACAACTTTCTCCTTGTCTTGGACAACGACCGACTCTTGCAGTTGTAGCTACGACAACGTCAAGCGTAAAACAACTTTCAGTCGTTGATTCACGGCTTTGGCATTATTGGTGATCAATTTTTCAAGTCGATCGACTCGAGAATTGATTGCAAGTCTTCCTCTTCTCTTTGACGCCATTGACGAAAAAGAGCAAGATCAAACTTGTCTCTGATACCAATTTGATGTAGATTCGTCACGGAAGCAAGAACGAAAATACTCAAAAAATAACCAAATATATATTCTATTGAATAAAATATTCAAAGAGAAAAAAAAAATTATCTTCATCTATTAAATTTTGTACTTGGAGCTCCTTATATAGATAACTCCCCTAAAACATCTTAGAAACTAACTAAAACACCTAAAAATAAGTTTCCTAAAATATTTATAACATAAAATCAACTTCCTAATCTTATTAAAACTTTATTTAGACACTTTTTAATACACTTAAATAATGAAAACGAATTTTAAAAACTATCTACAACTATCACTAAAAAATTAAATATATCAAAATAAAAACTTCCCTAAAAAAAGAAACTAAAATAAAAAACATTCTAAAATACCTTATGACGTATAACGTATTTTACAATTGACATTGTTGCAACAGTTGCCAAAGCCATGAATCAATTGCTGAAAGTTGTTTTACGATTGACGTTGTTGCAGCTACAACTTCAAGAGTCGGTCGTTGTCCAAGACAAGGGGAAAGTTGTGGGTTTTCATGGCAATCCTGCAGTTTCACTCCATGATCGAAGCAGGGGTCCGAATCCGACCAATCCCATGAGATTAATCTAGATCGTAGGGATCGCTGCTACCACGGGCACTTGTCTCCACTACAACCTCGCCGTGAGGTTTGTTTCACACCAACTGTTATAGATGAATGGATTGAAGAAGCAAATCTTTTTGATAATCCAACCATATTTGATGAATATGGTGATGAATTTGAGGAAGAGATCGTTGTTAGTGACCAGGGAATGTTGTTCGTAGATCGGCAAATATCCTTGGCTCCAAAAGTTGAAGAAGTTGATGCGTGGATAGAGGAAGAACTTGAGCACTCAGTTGCTAATCAAGGGGGTTTTCATATTCCACAACAAATAGGTGATGCAAGAAGGTGGGAGTCAAGATTAAAAATATATATTTCTGAATTTCATGATAATCTCCAACCCGATGAACTAGTGGATCGACTATTT
Organism: Paratinospora sagittata; assembly: GCA_035771175.1. Lineage (NCBI taxonomy): Eukaryota > Viridiplantae > Streptophyta > Magnoliopsida > Ranunculales > Menispermaceae > Paratinospora > Paratinospora sagittata. The sequence continues at coordinate 36,350,854 of CM069594.1, forward strand.
GCAATTGAAGAAAAATCAGATTTCAAAGAAGTTTCACATAAGGAGCTTGTACTACTTGTGGCCACCAAATTTAGATCAAGAGCAACCACTTACAAGATGCAGTTGCTTAGGAATTTTCACACATATAATATTTTTATTATGCGACATCCTCCGTACTACAATGATTCTTCTGGTGGTGATTCAAATTCAAGGACAAATTCTTTATATAACGTATTTTAGAATGATTTTTATTTTAGTTTCTTTTTTTTTTTCAAAAGTTTTTATTTTGATATATTTAATTTTTAGTGGTAGTTCTAGATAGTTTTAAAATTTGTTTTTATTATTTAAGTGTATTAGAAAGTGTTTAGAAGTGTCTAAATAGAGTTCTAATAGGATTAGGAAGTTGCTTTTATGTTATAAATAGGTTAGGAAACTTATTTTTAGGTGTTTTAGTTAGTTTCTAAGATGTTTTAGGGGAAGTATCTATATAAGGAGCTCCAATTACGAATTTTAGGAGATGAAGATTTTTTTTTTCTCTTTAAATATTTTATTCAATAAAATATATATTTGATTATATTTTTGAGTATTTTCGTTCTTGCTTCCATGACGAATCTGCATCATTTTTTTTAGTTATCTAGATAACTCCCCTAAAACAACATAGAAACTAACTAAAAATAAGTTTTCTAACATATCTATAACATAAAAACAACTTCCTAATCCTATTAGAACTTTATTTAGATACTTCTAACCACTTTTTAATACACTTGAATAATAAAAACGAATTTTAAAAAACTATCTAGAACTATCACTAAAAAATTAAATATATCAAAATAAAAAGTTTCCTAAAAAAAGAAACTAAAATAAGAAACATTCTAAAATATATTATGCATCAGAAACTCGATTCAATCCAAGTTTAAAGGTATCACATCAAAACATACAACTTTGTCATCACACCAAAGAGAAAGTAACATTCACAATCCATATTGTCATGAGCATGGTTGTAAAAAATGTGAGACGAACTGTAAATCATAGAGGCTAAAAAAATCGAACAAAAAATCACAAGATTCAAGAAGTATATACGTTGGTGTATAGGAATATATATACGTTGAAATATTGTCCCTCGTGCCTTGCACACTGTTATTCAGTGTACCTTGCACCTGGCGAGTCGTGCCCTAAAATACAATGACCAATTCAAGTGAAATGAGAAACTACTTCAATGCGGGCACCCCGCAAAGAAGCATCAGAATTTCGATCAAAAGTCTTATAACTAGATTAACGATAGGTCTGAAGAAGCTGAAATTGAGAGCGATACTTGATTGTTGTATAAAGGTGTTCCAATTACAAATTGAGGAAGGAAGAATACAAGTGCATTGACAAAAAAATTGAGAAAATGGTAAAATGCACATATACAAGGAATACAACAGGAGGAAAGCTAGGCTATGTTACCTGGACTCTTTACTTTAGCCCGACATACCCGTGTCCGACTCTTCATGATACGACATGAGTATGGGATATGTGTCTGACACTTTTGATTTTAGAATATTACTATGTAGACTCTCTAATAGAAAGAAGAAAAAGCATGAAAGAAGATAATGACTCATAGGTGAAATTTACTTAAGTGGGAGAACAAAACAGACAATAAATGAGTGAAAAAAAAAAAGAAAAAAAGGAAAGAACAACATATAATATAACCGAGTCCCCGTATCCCAAAATTTGAAAATGAACAAGTTGGACCTCTAGATATGTACCTGTATCCGACACCCATACCCGAGTCCAAGTAACATAAAAGCTAGGTAAAGGAGGGATTCAGACAGGTTGGAAATGAAACTAATGATTAAATGGAGACAAAGGACTGGACAAAGAAAATGAGATGGCAACTACAAATCTTGAGTCAGCCTTTTTGTTCTTCATCCTATCTGTCTCCAGATTTGAAGGAATATTACCCAAAGAAATGACACAGAGCAGAAGTCCAAGAAGTTCACACCCCATGATGCAGCCAAACATAAAACCAATAAGACTCGTGAACCGTTTTCCTATGTGTACAAGCTCTCATATCTAAGATCTTTTTGTTTTGGTTAATCATTAGCAGAGTATCACTTTGGTCCTCCATACCCAACTTCAGTCCCTCCTCTTTATCAATGAAAGTAGGTAGCTTATGCTTAAATAGATTCTTATCCATAATCTATGTTATCATGACCAACATGCATGTTCTACAACTCAACTCAATATTTAAAAAGAAAAAACAGAGAGAGAGAGAGAGAGAAAAGATGAAGAAGCTGAACAACAATATTTTTATAACAAACTGAATTACAAATGCAAAGTGTCACCATAAATAGCTTAATAAAATCTCACATGTTTAAGAAAACAAGGTACTAATACTTTGGTTTCAACTTCCAATTCAGGTCTTCCATCAGACCAATGCTCTAGTGAATGTGAATGTGAATGTGAATGTGAATGGTCAACTTAATTCCCTAATTAACCTTCTGATAGGATGAGGATTCATTCTGAAAATAATAAAAGGAGGTTGTGACAATCATTTTATCACTAGTTTCACTACCAAGTATCATATGAAGGTAAAAGTAAAAATTTCACCATGCTTACTCACGAAAGAGCTCTTTCCTGTTTTTTTTCTTTTTGCACAAGGGGAGCGTGATAGTCCTACATCAGCCATGTAGTGGGAGGTGGGTCGATTGTGATAGTCCACATCAGCTATGTGGTAAAAGTCAGATAGGACTATATTCAAAGTTTCAAACACGATCAAGGCCTTTGCCCATGTGACTCCACAAAACTGTGGGAGCCAAGTGGAAACTGTTGTTGGTGCATGTACCTATTTAAAGCGAACAATATCAAGTGGGTTGAGCAGGATGTGACAGGGAGGGTGGGGGAAGGGCCAAAGGGGGGAGTAATTCTTTAAAAGGAGAAGTCACTCTTTTGGAAAGTAGACTGACCATGAGTCTACATACATACATGTGTGTGTGTGTGTGTGTGTGTGTGTGTGTGTGTGTGTGTGTGTGTGTGTGTGAGTTTAATTCCAAAGAAAGAACAAGGATCTTAAGTCCTGACAAGCAAGAACATACTGAAAATGGAGGTCCAACTGACTGGCATTGAGCACTAAGCACTTGCATCAAAATAAGTACTGTATGTGTAATGATATGTACTGTATACTTGTAATGAGTTGTATGTTTCTTTCTTTTTTTTTTCAAAGGTAATGAGTTGTATGTTTCAATGCAAGTAACTTAATACTTAATACATTAAAATGTCAAAAGAAGATGATCAAGTCCTTACATTTTGAAGCCAACGAATTCCAGAGGCAATAACGTCATCTCTCCTAAGCCAATGGATTTTCATCACGAGCCAATCATCAATGGCATCTTCCATCATTAACTGTAGAATTTGCTTGGAAATCCAAAAAACTTGTCTTCTGTACAAATGAAAAAAAAAAATTCAAGTTTTCAAACTAAATTAGTTCTGACACTGAAATCATTATAGAATTCGATTAGGTATATTTAGTGTAACACAAGCAGTCAATAATTAAAAACTATAATGAGGTTCAGAAGGGACAAAAGAAGGTAACGCCAAACATACTATTGCTACTTTTCACAACTATATAACTGACTGACCTCGATTTCAGTTAACACTATAAGGCAAGAAAAGTAACGACGAACAAAAGAGGAATCATGTCAAAGAATCAAAGTGGACTTAGGTATGCCCTAGTAAAAGTTATACGTTCATTTAAGCTTAAATACTGGAAGATTCTTAATGGATTCTGCCAATATTCTAGCTTTTGCATAGGAGTGCATATGCATTCTATTTCTTGTCCAGGTGATGTTGACCCTAACAATCTCATAAATCACAAACTCTAACCGAACCTGAAAGTGTATAAGATTAACAAATTTTCAGCTTCAGCAATTGAATATTTTTACCAAAAATATCCTTATCTAATTTCATGAATGACAAAAAAAAACCCTACTTTTACTCCTAAAAGCTCTCACATTTTTTTAAGGAACACTAAGTAAACAAAAATTTCAGTTGAAAAGCACTTTTTAAGTACTTCGCTAAGCAATTTTATAATTGCTTATGATATTAAATGCACTTTACAATTAAACAATTTTTTAATGGTTTCTCTACAAGCAATTTCTAATCAATTGATTCAATTCTATATAAGCTATAAGCCTATAAGTCATACCAAAAAAGGCCTCAACACCATCCCCCACCCCCAGTATTATTGACAACTTGTTTGACATACATACTTCTTTACCACGGGATAAACAGAACATTGCAGACGCATAGGGTTTGCTAGCCATCCACTAGAAACATGATTATGTGAAGATAATGGATCTAGGAAGTGATACCATTAAGGCTACAAAGCTAACAGCTATAGGTGTTTTTGCAACCCTTTATTTTGGTTACGTTCCCAAAAAAGTGTGTATAGAAGCCCAAGAAAGATTTGCAATATCTCAAACATCATATTGGACACTTGAAATCCAAACTAAAACTACAGGAGAACCATAAAAAATGAAGCGATGATAGAAAGGGAAAAAAAGTGATAACAAATGTCATAAAAAAAAAAGAATATTTAACCATTCTGGAGATTGATTTCCTCTATTTTTCATATCCTTGAGAGAGAAAAAAATTAGGTGAAAGCCCCATAATACAAGGTTGATTCAAAACAAATGCAATGGAGACAACAACTAATAGGAAATAATCCAAATTGCAATTCCTGAAGTCATATTCACAGAGTCCGAATTCTAAATTCACAATAGCAACGAAAAACACAAATTACTGAACCAGATATTACTTGCTCACCTTAGCCAACCTCTTCTGTTGAGCTGAAATGCTTTATCGACTAAGTTCAACAGTGGCACACTGACTTTAGGTGGTGTCCACTGAAAGGAAATCGGGGAGTCAGATTGTCATATCTATTATGGACAGCCAAACTAAATTAATTTCCAAAAGAAAAAATGAACAGACAAACCATTATCAAATATTTTAAAACATAGATGCATGTAAAGATCTTATGATGTCGTACAGATAGCAATTTTCTTAATAATACATGCTCTCTTTAAGAAACCCAAAACATCATAGATGCAACTGAAAACTTATGACTAACTGGAAAATTACTTTAATGTTCATTTTGGGTCCAATTACCTTCTCTATGTTCAGTTTTCTTTCAAGATTTGGTAGTTTACTCTCTTTTTTTAAAATAAGAGACATCTGCGGCATGGGTTTTTGAATTTCTTCCAACAATGATTCAGACATATCAATTCCCTCCAATCAATCAATATTCCTAGTATCCTCATCAAACATTTATATCAAAATACAGTACTAAGGTTCAAACCCAGAGAGGAAGGATCAATAATGGAGGCAATCAGAGCACAATGCTTCCCACAGCTAACTCTGCATTTCTCCAGAGAAAGGTGATTTCTTATAAATGAAGAAACTTTAGGGGAGACCTCCCTGATGTATAAGAATTATCAACAAAATTGCCCACTTTAATCAAGTGTTGATGCTATGGAATTTCAACATGAATTTATCAATTCCTTGTCAAGTTTGAGATGAAGATGCAAATATGGCTCATGGAGAAGAAATGTTTCTTAAAAAATGATTTTTTTGCTCAAATAGAAGTCCAGATTTATCAAACAACCAGTCCAAAATCATCATTTTTCATGGATGATTTATCACTTAGAATAAGATGTTCAACTATCACTCTGTATAAAAAATATTTTTATTTATCTAATGAAGACAAATTATTAAGGAAAAAATGCAAATATAAAAATTAAATACAAATCAACTGCTCAACAAATAAATGGTACCTCGGGTGGTACTTCAACTGGATCCTCCACAAGTTCTGAGGTTTCTGGAGATTTAGTAACAGGATATTCAATAGGTCCAGTCCTTTTTGACATCACCTCTAGATTATCATTTCTTCCAGAATTCAGGCTTTGGGAGTGATCATCTGATTTCATCACCCGTGGTGGGAAAACTTTTGAGCTCAATTCATTGTCTGAATGCCATCCACTGCCTTTTACATGGGAATCTATTTCCTCATTGCTAGGGCTTACATCCAAGTCATTATCAGACATGCTTTGTGAAGTTTCCATGTCATTGTAGCTCAAACTATGCTTATTGATCTCCTCACTATTCCAAGACCAATTTCTAACAGGAAGTGAAGGAGAGGGACCAAACGACGAGGATGAACCAACAACTTTGCGCATTAGGCCATCTGAAACACCTTTGACCTGTCGTAGAATATCATCCATCGCATCATCCACATTAACTGTTGATAAAATAATAAATGTTAAAATTGGCAAGCACAAATATTGTTTAAAATTGCACAACAAATAAAAGGGCACAACTATTCAAGAAGATCAATATACGAGACCAAGTTGACAAGGCTATGACCATTGTAAATCAAACAGGTAAAATGCATGCAGCAAATTAGAGAAATTGTAAACAAGGGAGCCAAACCACTTAGATTAAATTTTAGGCAAAGTCCAATTCCACTGAGCTATAACATCCCCTTGGATTAAAGTTAAGATTAGAGTCGAGCAGATGCGAGACAGCTCAATTTTCTACATTTCTACATGATCAGTAATTGGGACCCACTCTATGTCATCAACAACCCCATTATCAAAAATGTTAACAATGTGCACTCGGGTGTCAAATGGAGGCTCAAAATCATGTCAGTTATCCCAGCCAATCTGTCCTATTCGCACCATATATATAGCCAAGAATGATATGGTAAACTCATCCCTCTAAGGGAAACAGAATAGAACAGGGACATTCATATCATTAACATGCAGAAAAACAAACAAACAAACAGCTAGAAATGAAGGTAATAGTCAAGAACTACACACCTGCCAATGCCTTCATCACTGAGGTAGACTTTCCAAATGAATAATTCTTCGAAAATAAAAAACACTTTAATTAGATGATATATTCACCTTCAAAAGAACACAAATATGCTATTATATTTATGCATAAAACAATAGGTATGTCAAGAAGATGCATACCTTGGATGAAGTGCTCAAAAAATCCCACACTTCATGCTGTTCAGCAACGTTGGCTATCGATAACAGATCCTGTGGGGACAAAGAATAAGAAAAATGACAGAGTAACAAAATGGCATATATAGATTATTGAAAAACAGACAGCACATACTTGCAAATATTGGTCAAGTTGAATACAGCGTTGATGAACGAAACTGTCATCAATACTTGAAGAAAGAAACCTTTTGGGTGGCAAATGCAACGTGTAGTTGGGTATATCCTTAAGGTGCCGATGCAAGCGCTCAAAGTTTCTGTATCTGCAAGACATAAGTTCTAAACTATCAATCAAAGTTCTAAGTTTGAATTACTAGATCAAATTGTGTTGATGACAAAGTAATTTAATGATATTAAGACCACAGATGATATAAAAATAAAAAAATAAAAAACTGCCTGCTCTGTAGAAAGAACTTTGGAAACATATTTGAGCCTTTGTTTATGTAAAACAAAATATAAGTATCGAAACAAGACCTTCTTTGTACAAACCAAGTTTTCACTTCTGCATCTGTTACAGAAATTGAATAAACGGCAAATGATTTTGAACCACTTTTTTCAAAGTATGCTCCCACAACCTGCAGCAACGTTTCAACCACCAGTGTCAAAAAGTGAGATAACCAGTTACAAAGATCTGTGAAGTAACAATATTAAAAATCATCAAATTGTATACTCCCATAACCTGTATCACCATTTCAAGCGTGAAAGACTACTGGAAACTTATGAGGAATATCAACATATTTATTACTAACATCAGACTCAGAAATGTAGAAAAGAATGCAACATAGGACGCACTCTTGTTTGATTCCAGAGTGCCATAACAACATAATCAACAGCTCTTTCCAGTATAGGGTAATGAGAATCTCATTAGGTCTTACCCGGCATTTGAGCTTAGGGGTATGCAGTTGTCCTTCACCATAGCATTCCGTATCTAAGGCAGTACCAACCCTTTGCTCCATTTTATGCCTGTCAAAATTTGGAGAATAGAACTCAGAAAAAAGAGAGCGTCCACCTTCACCAGAAAATGTTTTCTCAATATCATGTTGAGCTGTCAAGGCAGAAGTGCTATTGGAACGCTTAATCTGAGTTTTATTTCCATTAGCAGGCCGAATGTTATGATTATCCAATCTATCAGCATGAGTAGATCCCTCCAAAGGATGCCCCTTGATCAGATTCTGACATGACTGTGTTTCAGCATTGACCCTATCAGCTAGCCGAGTGTCTAGGCTTGACCCATGAGTTAACCTAGCCACTACTTTATTTTCTCCCCTAATGAGACATCCAGAACGGTCAATTATCATTTCGTTCCCCAAGTTATGATTGGTTCCTGAAGTATTCTTTACAGATGTTGGTGCAGATTCATTTCTAACGCGTTTATTGAGTTTAGCTTTATAATTTCTTCCTTTAGTCCACATGTTTTCAAGATTTTCAGGAGCAAGAACTTCAGATCTTCTCTGGGTTGCAGCTTCTAAAACTCTTGCCCAATCTGCAGGTCTTGGTGGCACAGAATTTACATGGCCATGCCTGGAACTACTCAGGTATGCTTCTCCTTCATTGCTAACTTTAGCCAACATCACATCACGTTGTTCGCTGGGGTCAGCCACACTTTTCCTTATAGTAGTTTCACTTATTTGTGCACTTCCCATGACACCAGGACGATCAGAGCATTGATTAGATGCACCAGTTGACTGGCTATCAGCTACACCTTGGCTTCTATCACCTTTAGCAAAGAGGAAAATATACTCAATGATCTCATTGACATACCTGGAAAAAAAAATATTTGTTGTAATATTGAAAAATCTCATAGAGGATATAAAATATGTGAATGCTTCAACCATTTCTTTTCCTCTCAAAGTAACACTGGAAAGGAAGAATGCCCATGAATAACAAATTAACATTATATAGATGGGCAAGCTTCCAGAAAATACCAGAGAATGCTCTGTATTTTCTTTCGACCCAGAGCAAGATATTAAAGTTCTCCAAAATTTCCCCAACTTCCATTGAATTGTTTTTTTTTTTAACCACCAAATGTCCTCGAAACTAACTTGGTGTGGCTCTTCCAGAACCCCTTGTTCTCCAATGTGTAGGCTTATTATATGACAATTTGTACTTTTATTTCAATATCAATATAACTTTCAGTTTTTTTTTTTTTTTTTAAAAGAAAAGCTAATAAAAAATGGAAGTTTTATCCATGATGAAGATGAATGAAAATTAAGAAAAGTTTCACCAAGAAACTTACCCTGGACTGGCAAGATTCAGGAGAGGTTGCATTACTAAACATGTCAAGAGCTCTCGACCAATGCATCGAACCAAGGGGCATTGAGCTTCACGAGGTCTTAAAACTACAGCTAGTAATCCGCCCATAAGATGTTGAAGAACCTAAATAAACAATACATAATTGCATCAGCAAAGTTGTTAAAGGGGGAAAAAACTAAGGTAGGAAAGAATTCATAAAACCACTCCACACGCACCTTGTACTCACTCTCAGGGGATATCAAAGCAGGATGAAGCTCCTGAGAAGCTATGAGATGGTGCTTCAACCTTTCATCTCGCTCTTCAAAAGACAAGGTTCCCATAACTTCAATCCCAATAGCAGATTGGTTCTTTCGATAAAGATCTAGGTGGTTGCCTATTAACTCAACTATGTCCCTGAAACAAAATGGTCATTTCATCTTGAAATCTAAAGATCACATCTACTCTTCAAATTTAAGAAGCAAATATTAATGACTTACAGATCACATCTACTCATCAAGTTTAAAAAACAAATCCTAATTGACTTACAGAACTTAAAAGCACCTTGTTAACAATTCGAAAATGTTTAACTCTTTAACCCTTAATGATATTTCACCAAGAACGTCATTGATCAATGAACGCATCAACTCGGGAGCCTCACAGTCCGGAGTAATCACTGAGTACCACAAATCAACCACAAAATCCCGCAAAATCTTGTCAATGAACTCATTGATAGCAGCCTCCACAAGAGGGGAACCGATTTCCCGTTTCCATTCCAATGAGGTAGGCATAGTAGAAAGAAGTGGATCATCTACAGACAATTGCTTCTTCTCCAAATGCGATAGGTATGTTTGTCTACGTATTGGTCGAACCTTCCAGCGGAACTCCACCTCTTGACATAAAATGCGAAATGCAGAAAGCAATAGGACTGCTATAGGGATATTAGTCCACATTGATTTACTTGTGTCTGCAATAATACAGAGAAGAACAAGAAATGAGACAAAAGAATTACATCAAATTTTAAACAATGAAAGTGGGGCAACATAAACATAGATGAAAATCCTTAAGAGAGTCAAAATATATATATATATATATATATATATATATATATATATATATACATATATATAAATAAAATAAAGATAAAGATAAAAAAAAAACTTAACCAAGCACACATCAATAGCCTACTATAAGACTTCCACTAAAGGTTACATACTTACATGTCCCTTCTTCCAAATATGAGCTTAGTAGATATTCACTATCTAAAACAAGTTTCCTTGACTAAGTAAATGTCACCAAATTAAAAGAAAAGTAATGGATAATTTTGTAACCATGTAAGTTACTAAGTGGTCAACACAAATTTAACAAATTCTTTGTTCTCCCTTACTTTCTTTTTAATCCCATTTATCCACGTATACAATCTTGGTAATGCATTCATTTTCAACATCCTTTCTGATGTAGGACATAAAATAATGTTTCAAGGTTTAGTTTTTAGTTTCACTATTTTTACTCAAGTTTCCTTTTGTTTAGAAAAGTTTCCATTTTGGTAGAATTCTCTTTTAGTTGTAGTTTTAGGTAGTTTTTTAAAATTTGTTTCTATTATCGAAGTTGTATTAGAAAGCCTTTGGAAGTGTCCACATAGAGTTTTAACACCATTAAAAAATTGCTAGTGTTAGTTAGCTTAAGAATCTTATTTTAAATGTTTTAATAAGTTTTTAAATTGTTTCAATAGAGTTATCTATATAAAGAGCTCCAATTATGAGCTTTAGCATTCAATCAATTATTCAATCTTCTTTGAATTAAAATTTAGTTTATCATAGTTCTTTAGTTTTCCATTTTTCTTGAATCTATTGATTCATATACGCTTCTGCTACATTACTTTCACAATAATTAATGCCAAGATTTAGTGTTGCCTTTTTCTCCCCATTAGTTCCAACAGATCCTCACCAAAATTTGTTTTTTCAAGAAATAATAATAACAATGTATTGCTATTAGAGATAATCAAAGCATTGATTAATTTTATAAATATCCTTAAGAAAACCTCAATTACAAGTAATGGCAGAGCCAGCGGATTACTCGTGCAGAAAGTGTTATATCATTATATCAATCAAATAAAAGAATAAACTAACTCTACTAAAATAAGTAAAACTGTTTTAAATTAGATTGGAGTCAAGGACTTAGTTAATCAGCCTAAACTAATCTATTTTCGCAGAGTAAAATTGACTGCCGTACCCTAAGTTTGTAACAAATTCAATCATCTATAGGATTCTTCTTAAACGATTTGCACATAACTCACTCTCCATTCTCCGAATTTCAGCCAGATTATGTTCATGTGGCATAAAGAAACATGGAGCGATTAAATTAGCCCAAAACAACAGCTCCTAAACTCTGATGGTAATGAATTTTACCGCACAGTCTAAACAAGGTTGAAGATTTTTCATTGAATCCAATAGATGGCCGCATTCAACTAACAAAAACAAGGGCGCCAATCTAACATCAACATGACAACATAACGAACCAAGCCAGACATAAACAAATTGGGCAATAACCTCGAATCAAGCCTCTTCGCACAAAACCGATAATTCTGAAAGAAATCAACGAGACAAAGAAGAGACTCACGAGACAAGAAGTATGAGATGGCGTAGATGCATATCGCCCAAAGCACCGTTCGAAGCTTAATTTCGTGTATCAGATCCTGCAACGTCTCAATCGGCTTCTTCTTCATATTTTCTATCCACGACGTACTATACTTTCCGATTTATCAATCAACAAGATCACCGATAAAAGACAATGCGCAATTGAATTGAGATGTTAGAGAAGACGATCGAGAAGAAGATCAGGAGATTCGCCGGTGGTCGGAATCTAGGGTTTTCGTGCTGAGTGATTCCGTGAAATCTGGAAATCAAGTTTCTCCTGAACCTGTTTTTTCTTTTTTTCGATAATCAGGCATGGATTGTCTGTCTACTCTGCTATTTACAAAAAGGTTTTTACTGGGAAGCTCTTTTCCTTTTTCAACTCCATTTACAATTTGTTTTTACAGATTTGAAAACAAAAACAACCTTTCTAATTTCTATCTTCTTTGTTATCTTATAAATAATATACACACCCTACGCGGGAGCCGCGCCCCGCCAAGACTAATATATGACAGTTTAATGAATACTAATATCTAAGAAGTTTTAAATAAATACTTTAATTACCTGTGTTAATATATTATTATTTACAAAAAAAAAAAAAAATTGTTCATTTTTACACTTATTTTCTTCTTTGGTCTGATTATATACATTTTTTTAAGCAATGTTAAAAGAATTATAAACTCTACACTAATTGCTATAAATTACTGTCACGTCAGCTTTTAACTTTAATACATCAAAAAACACATTTTTAATAAAGTTATAAATATGTTGTGGATGCTTGACTCTTTTATATATATATATATATATATATATATATATATATATATATATATATATATAGTAATACTTTATTAAAACTTGTTTTGGCCTACTACCTCATGAGATATTGTCTCTTTTATGGCCCATAAGTTTGGTCTTCAGGCCTTTGGACAAGCAAGTAGTGAATGTCTTGTAAGATTATTTGTTAAATATGTATGGACCAAAGTAATAGTTTCACATCGGATATGAACAAGTTAATTATGTAAAATATATAATTGGGATTTTGCCCTCAAGATTACCAAAGTTTTTTTTTAGTAAAACCCCACGCCTAAACTCTAAAATAATTAAGTTTTGGACAATATTGATATTGATAGAGATATAAACTCGTCCTACAATTGGTATCAGAGTTGATGGTTCAACTGAAACACACATGTGTTAAGGTGGAGCACGTGCGCGTGCTCATGGTCGCAGATGATTTTTTAAGTTGTTTATTTTTGAAATAATGATGATGATTGATCTAACATGAATTACACAATTTATGATTGTAACAAAGTTTAATTTCGATCAAATGTAAAAATTTGTTAAATATGTATGGTCTCTAATAATAGTTTCACATTTGATATGAATGAGTTCATTACGTAAGTACTAAAGTCTTTTAAAATAAAACCTTACAACTGAGATTGAAGATAGTTAAATGAGGGACACTATCATCACGAATAGATACCCAAGTCTCTACAATAATATTCTAGGATATTTTGTTTTTTTCTTTAAAAAAAAAACTTATTGCCAATGTGAGAAAGTGAAGCTTAATATGTATTTTTACTTAGAAGAGTATATAAGTAACATAAAACTAATCTCTATAATTGAACTCATAACACAATATATTGATGTACTAATTCTTACATACAGTATCAATTATTAAAGCTCATTTTGACCCATCCTATGCGTTGCAAGATATTAATGTCATTTCCATAGCCCCCAAATGGATAATTAAATTTTAACGCCCAACCTAAATAAACTTCAAACACCCTTGATTTTTATTACTATTTTATTTAACTCGAGATTAAAAGAAAAGAATTTAGTCAAACCTTAATGAGTAAAGAATAAAAAATTATTATCTTTTACGTGTTAGTCAAACCTCAAAAGTCCGATAACCAAAATTGAAGGCACGTAGGAGAGACGAGCTAATATACTTAAAAAATAGTATAAACTAACATCTAAAAAATTTTGAACAGAATATTCTATAATTCCACGTGTGATTTTTTTTTAGAGAAAATATTTATGTGTTTTTTCTTTGATATGATGAGTGAAGCCTTTGAAAGAGACGTGAAAAGCAAATTAGGGAAAAATATAAATCTTAATCATCAATGTTTATTTTTTCTTTAGCGCTAAGTTTCTTGAGTTGTGGAAGTTCAAATTTTAAAATTTAAAAACACGTTTCTTTTCCTGAAGTGATATTCTTTGGAGAAGACTTTAATACATGGGCCTCCTTAACAACAATATATACTAAATATTTCACAATTTAAAAAATAAAATAATATAAACTATTTCACTATTAAATAATATAACCATCAATCCATAATCCTTTTTTTTATAAATGAAGTACTAAAAATATCTTAAAGTTTCAAAAAATAAAATAACTAAAAAAAGACATTGGAATGAATACAACTTATAAAAGTATAACTACTAATTTTGGTATAATTATATTAAAAATAAAATACAAAAGTTTAGTTTTATTGGAACAATAATTCAAAATATTACTCGCGTGACATTAAAGAGGGTTTTTTTATTACACAATCATTATGTATGGTGTATGTAACTAAAATTAAATAAAATGAAAAAATAATTCTTAGACATGTACGACGCTTGGTTACACATATAAATTTGAAATTATTCTCACTCAACACTCGCACCCAACACACTCTTGTCTTTTTAACTTGTGTGGTATTCTACTTTTTGATTTTTTGTATACCTTCATTTTTGGCTCACACTAAAATATAGATGAACACTTAATTCTACATAAAAGATTGATTTCATCAAAATGTCACCATATTCATCATAATATTTTAATAATTAAAAAAATATTATATATATATTGAGTGTCAGTTATATTATTTTTTAACATTTACATTCAATTAGTTTTTAATATTATAAGAATGTATTGCGTAATTTTTTAAATATACACACATTCTAAAATACTTAAATTAGTACCCTAAGTATATATAACATTACTCTTACCAAAATTTAATATCGAACATCCACTTGTACATTATAAATAACTAAAATGTGGATTTTGCAACTCATTCGAATTTCCCAACAAGATATAATAAGAAAGACAAATATATATATATATATATATATATATATATATATATATCTGAATTCACAGCGTGGATGTAATAAACAGGGAAAATACTCAAATAGAGGCACAGAAGATCTGAATTCCAATACGAATCACGTAGTCAGCGCGCGAAATGCGTTCAAATGAACAAAAAAGGACAGAAAATATACATATAAGTGGGTGCAGTGCAGAAGCTGCAAGTGAAAGCGACGTAGGTACGAGAAGAACCCCCCTTGAGTCAACACCAGTCCACCTGTCTCTTCGCGTGCCGACCCGGTCGTCGCTCTGCCTCATCATACCATCGTGTCGCTGAGACGCTGAGACGATGACCACTTTCCCGGGTCGGTTCAAGACCCACCCGACCAACTTCTTCCGACCCTAATATTATGCAGTAGTACTGTGGTGCATGTAGTTCCAGATATCACGGTTCACGGCCGCCGAGAAATCCGCCAGAAACCAACAACGTACGATCCATAGATAGATGGTTAATAGATTAGATGGAGGAATCTGATGCGGACTCGTCGCCACCACCACCACCACCAACAAATCACCCAATTATTGTTCCCCACGCTGCCCCGACACCATCATTACCCGTGTCCCCTCCTCCACCACCTCGGCTCTTCCTCACCGCCGCGCCACCACCCCACACCTAAAATACCCGTAATACCCTCCCGAACATTCAATCATTTTTACTTTGCTACGGAGGGTATTTTGGTGTTAATGGTCTTAGTTTCTTCTTTTTTTGTCGTTTAGTGTGTCTCTCAGACGGCCTGTTTTGACGATTTGCAGGTTATCAAAAGATTTTGGAACTGTTGCACTCGATTGTGGGCCCAACATCCCCATCTAATATTATGAAAAATTCTAATTTAACAAAAAAAAAACACAAGTGTTTTGTGTTTGATTTATCGGTTAATTTGGTGATTTTGCAACTCAAACACGTGGTCAGCGTACAAATGAGGTTGAACTAGTGGGGGCCAGTAGAATCTGCCACGTGTCGAGTTTGTCTGCAAAAGCTGTCTCATGTTTCGTGTCTCCCGAAGCACGCTAACTGTCTGCATTCTATGCTTCACAACAAGAGAATAAATTCTCTATCCATAAAAAGCTCTGCAGACCTTCGAAACTTCTCCTCTACTTTGCAACTCTCTCTCTCTCTCTAGCCGTCTTTTTCCGGCGAAGAATTCCGAGAGAATGCCGTCGGAGTCCGGCGAGAGACGCCCGGCTAAGTCGCAGAACCTGGGTGGTCTGCCACCTGAGCAGGAGCAACTTCCTTGCCCGCGATGCGACTCCACCAACACCAAGTTCTGTTACTACAACAATTACAACCTCTCTCAGCCCCGCCACTTCTGCAAGTCATGCCGGCGCTACTGGACCCAAGGCGGGACCTTACGTAACATTCCGGTCGGAGGTGGCAGCCGGAAGCAAGCCAAGCGGTCTCGCACCACCACCTCCGCCGGTCAAGACGCTATTCCGGCTACTCCCATTTCGGCTTCGCCTGCCGTAACGGGGCCCGAAACGCAGCTGCCTTTACGGTCTGATGTTAGCGTGGGCGTTTCGGGGGGGAGCTTTACGTCTTTGCTTGGTAACACGCAGAGTGCCAGTTCGGGTTTTTTGGCGCTTGGCGGGTTCGGGTTGGGGATTGGATCCGGGTTTGAGGAGCTCGGGTTTGAGTTGGGTCGGGGGGTTTGGCCGTTGGCGGAGGTTGGGGAAGGTACGGTGGTCGGAGGTGGTGGTGGGTGGGGGCAGTTTGGTGGTGGCGTCGGCACCGGCGCCGGCGGTGGTGATGGTGGGTTTGGTGATCAAGGGGAGTGCTTTGCTTGGCCGGAGCTGGCGATTTCGACGCCGAGGAAGTGTGGGAAGTGATATATGGTTAATTTGGTATGATGCGTAGCGTAGTAAGGTCTGTTATGGGTGCATGGGGGATGCATGTGGATGATGAGTATGAGATTGAGGGGTGTTGATCTTTTTGGTTTGTTTGGTGACAGACATACCATATTGGAATGTACTTGGAGAGGAGATTTTGTCTTTCTTTTTTTTAATTTTTATAATCTTGGGTGGGTTTTGATGAGGAATGTGGAGTGTAGGGTTGTGTAAAGGGATTAAACGGAGGAAAAAGAAAATAGCTTTAATATGGGTCGATTTTCTGCAGATCATACTTAGAATTTCAGAGTTCTTTTTTATATTTTTTGTGGTTTTATAATAGCTAGGTGGATGAGAACATACGGTCTTTTTTAAGGTATTGAGGGTTCTTTGGTTGCTTGAAACCATAGAGATGTCAGATAGCTATAGCTAGGTTTTTTTTTTTTTTTGAGTTTAGAAATTAAATAGCAATATTTTTGCCATATTCAACCAACTAGCAAGTTTTTTTTCTTAATATTTAATGCAAATATTTCTCTCATTAGTTACCCAATACCCAGTTTTACAATGATATATATATATATATATCAAAATCCTGGTGGACTTTAATATCTTTGCATGCACATGCACCTTGAATTCAAAGATGAGTAATGCAAAAGAATATGCACTAAGTGTTAATACCATTTTTTTTTGGGTGACACTCAATTTTTATTGAATATAAAAAATTAGGTATTAATATAAAAAAATAGTGTTATCATTGAATCGTATATAAAACATTTTTTTTTAAAGATTTAACACAATTATAGCTTCCAAAGAGCTTAAAAACAATTGCAAGCAAAGCACGCATTTGGGCATGGGATACCACCGCCTTAGCTTAGGTTTGATTCATCTCAACAATCAACAAGAAGCCCACACGAAGTTGTGATTAAAGAGATTTATCGTAGCATGCATGGCGAAGGGCACATGTAGGCATTTAAGCTGCAGGCAGTTGTGGGTCATGGAGAATTTAAAGGTAGAATGTTGCACCTAACGACCTATAATTTTTGGACCCCTTTCAAAACAGAGAGGGGTCTTCTTATAGCTTTGGGTATATATATATATATATATATGTATGTATGAGATCGAGTGTTGCATGTGTTACCAACCACCCTACTGATTTCTGAAGTTTTCTTCAAAGATCTTTTCTGTGGGTGGAGATATTCCATTTTCTTCCCCAACACAAGGGGACATGATGACGAGTTTTAGGTGACACCTCTTCATGACCCACAATATCACAGATAACCAAATTATATAACATTGCTAGCTGCTAACGACCATGACATGCTATCCAACTTTATGTACATATTATTATCCGTCTCCAAGTTTGTGTAAATTCTCAAATACTATTTTTAATGGAAATGACAAAATATTCCTTCTGATAGAGAAACGCACCGGTAATTAAAGGCTCAGTTTTAGGACCCTTTTATTATATATATATATATATATATATATATTATGTAGTTTAGTTATTGGGATAAGTCAAATACATAGTAGCTTATTAGATAATTACAAATGTTAAGTGGGCGAGTCACATAACTGGCCGATAATTTTTATTCTTTACATGAAATTATACAACAAGGTCTCTTTCTATTGGGTATGTTGCTATATGCTCATGCATGCATGGATCAAGCTGCCTTCTTATGGACCACCTAGCTAATTGTTTTTTTTATCAAGAAATGAATGCTTTTTGTTGTGTTGTGGAGCAATTATAATGCAAAGGAAACCTTAATAAGTGTGTCGTGTGGTTTATTATGAGGTTAAACATACTTTTTACACCATAGAATAATTAACGTAATGTTACTTGCATTATTAGAGTTATTAAAGTTGACCCAAGTCTTAATGGGCTGCCTTTCTGGACTCTAATGAATTGGACTAGTACTATATTACAAGCCCAACCAATTAAAGCCCATATTGTTAGGGTTTTACCCTGGGATTCAATGGAGGAATAAGATTTTTTTTAATTTTTTTTCTTATTTGGATCCCATTTCTTCTTCTTCTTTTTAATTAAAAGAAATTATATGTATAAGGATGTCATCAGTTAGATTTAGATTGGTATACTACTCAATCGAAATCAAACAAATCACTAAGCCAAACCGAATCGAACAAAGTCAATTTGAATTAATTAATTAGTTTAGACCTTTAACTTATACTAATAAACATAAAGAATATTTATTTGTAATAATATAACAAAAACATGTTATAATATATTTAATATAAATAATATTAACCTTGATTGGTTTAATTCAGATTAGTACAATACAATTTTTAAATTCTCAAACCCTAACCTGAAGTGAACATGTGAAAAACCGAACTAAACTGACACTGGAACGTAAGAAGAAAGTAGTGAAAAATAAAGTATGAGTTTATTTGAAAGTAATAGAAATTGGATAGTGCTACGGGGACTAAAAGCGCAGACTCAATTGACGTATTCGTACACTTGAGTCCCTTAAATCATCTAGAGCGCCTAGTAAACATGGCTTATCTCAAGGACTCAGGCACCAGCTGAGTTTGGTACCAAGTTCCTTCATCATTTTCTATAGGAATTAATCATTTGCTTGGACTGAGTCATCATCCAGTTCTTGGAAATTAAGCAAGGGCCTATTCTTCTTCTTCTTTTCCCTCTTTTTCTAATTAATTCTGTTTTACTTCAAGGGTGTCTGATCTTCTTTTATTTTTCCTTATGCAAGCTACAGAGTTAGCTGAAGAGATGAAGTGTTCTGGATATAATTCCTGTTCTTCAAAGAATAAGTTTTTCTTCTGCCTTAGCTTTGTATGATCCCTATATCTCTCACAACAGTACATAATGATAATGTCAAAATATAAAGACGAAACAATAAACAGATAAGATTAATTCCTGATTCTTCTTTGATTCTCATTGTAACTAACACTAATAAAAATGACAGAATAAATAAATAAAATCTCCTTTTAATTAATTTTTTTTTTGCAGATTTTGCCAAGAACTCAAGAATGGTCATATAATGAGGAGAAATCATGAACATGAATTTGGGCCTCTTACAACCTAACAGAATATTCATGTAAATGTAGAGTTTCTCTGAAATAACAAACAGAGTATGATGATAATGACACAAATTGCAAATAAAAAACTGGGATTTGATATACTAAAGCTATTGTAATACCAATTTTAAGATAGTGATTACCAAACTAGGAACTAGAAACAACTTTCAGAAATCCCAAGGGATGTAGTATTTATATTCCTAGATGCCTTAGGTAGCCCAATATTGCCTGCACATTCATATTAAGTAGAACCTTCCTTGATTGTTTTTTCTTTTTTCACATAGTTTTCATGGTGATGTTCATAGGGAATGAAGTTTCTCTCACAAAAACTAAGTTCTTATACACAACTGTAGACACTAGGTAGTATAACATAACATGGGAAGCTGCCTACCTGTAGGAATACATGTAAGAAACAAAAAACTTGGCCTGATCAGTGATAGTTCTTCACTTATTCCATTGCATATATTGGCATGAATTGATGAAATATTCCATTCCTTGCACACCAAAGAGAAGCCACAACTCCTGTCCAGTGTGCAAGAGATGGAATACACCATGAATCCATGAGACCCGGAAAGAGATGCTAACAGTGACAGACTAAACTCACTGATTACTACAAGGGAGCAAATATTTTAGCAACTTAGCACACCACCATTTGCTTTGTGAGCTTGGAAATGCTCATAAACTGAGAATTTATAGATGTGAAGGGCTTAACTTGAACAACCAGGTGTACTTTCACAAAGTAAGAAAATGTGCCTCCACTGTAACTGATTGTATCATCATCTTCTCTCTTTATTTGAAAAATCAATGTTGTTACTGAGATAGGATTAGAATATGCAAAGTTGGTTAATTTCATAATCATTATATTCTTTTATCTCTGATTGACTTTAGGAACACAGTAGAAAGCAATGATATTAGTGGGATGGCAGGGAAAATGATAAACAAAGTACATGTCAGCGTCGTCTGCAAAACCAAGTGCCCGATTAGGTGAAGGTAATAAGGGGGTATTTGAAGTTATCTAATTTATATGTTAGTCTTGGTGTGAGTTGTGTTCTTGTGAGTTGTTGTTTAATTGTTCTTAAATGACACTGGGAAATGTCTTTTTCCATGGATATGCATTTGTTTGGGTGATGAAAAGGAGACTTTTTGCACTGAGTTGGCTTTTCAACTTTTCACCCTCCATACTTTCTTTCTTTCTTTTATTTTTTATGATCATTTGAGATCCTTTTTTCATCTTTTATAAAAGTTAAAGCTGGTATGATCTCTGATCTCATGTCCTTGAAATATTCTTGTGGTTGGCTGGTTTGTCACTCCTTGTGTGTATTTTTAAGGCACTGATGTTCTTGGCAAGTTCCAATGAATTAACAGAGAGAACAACCAGTGGTCACTGTGCAAACACGTCCACTTTTGCTTGAAGGGAATCTTTGGTGAATGTGGGGCATAGATAGGTCTCTTCCGCACTCCAAAAAACTGCTCTGTTTAAAATTATATCATGTAAACAGAGAGTTTAATTGCAGATTAAGCGGTACACATTGATTGCATCATTAAAAACCTTAGTCACATGGATTTTTAAGTTCTGACAGACATTTCTTAGATCCAATCTAGGCTTCATACTGATCTAATTTGAATTATCATACTCATCAAACAGATACACAAAAATTCAAGATTACATGCACAATGCATGTGGTTTAATCAAATCTTCTATATCCAAAATATCCAACTTCCATTTCAATAGTTCGAATCGATGTGAACCTTGCCCAAGTTTGCATAGGAAACTGAGGTTCTCTCAGTATGAGTTCTTATCTGAAATTCACTTGGTTTAGATGTTCAAAGATCAAAATTTTAGCTGGGCTTAAAGAATTTAAGCTTAAGTCCATTGTTCACCATGCTCCAGATACCTCCAATGGAAAAGGCCAAGCTAAAGGCAACCCCAAGCCACCCCAGTGTCCAATTGAAATACCAATTAAAGCTGTACTTAGGAGGCTTCCTGATTAGAACCCACATAAAGCAAGGGTATGCAAAGGTGACTGGAAGAGTGAGACCTCCTAGAAGGCCAGCAAGACTTGAAAGAAAAGGGAGTGCTACGCCAATGAAGAAGGAAATGAAACCACACAAGACTCGGAAACCACATCTCACCCAAATTGAGCAAGGCCGGTTTGTTCGACTGGTGTAACCAGCTTCGAAACTGTCAAAAACGGGCATTGAGTAAATTTGGAAGCTACTTAAGCAGTTTATCACAACTAAGAGGAACGTTGTGCCTAGTAGCCCTCTTGATATGTCTTGCTTGTGAAATCCGTACAAGGCATTCAGGATCCCTCCTGCAGGCATCTACACCAAGGAAGAAAGAAAAATCAGGATATCAAGACTTAGATACAAATTCAAGAGTAACCAATCTACATTTACAACAGAAATTAATATGTAATAGCATGCATTTTTGGCAAACTTGTTGGGTGGGCCTTGATCTCAATTAGTGTCAATATTGTCTCCAACTTAACCACCTCTGAGCCCAGGGGTAGAGTTAGGCCTTGATACTAACGAGGGTGAGATCCTAACATATATTCTATATGATGAACTTACCCATATCCGATGTGAGACTATTATTTTAGTCCACACATACCCAACAAAACTAGGGGTTTAAACCCTCCCCAAGCTGGACATGCATTTTCATTGCACACGGCCATCTCTATGTATAAATTTATACCTCAGTTCCCTAAAAGGGGCTCGTTCCCTTAATGGGACTCTTAAGAAAGTTGAATACTTAGTAGATTCACTCACTACTCTATAAACATTTCAGACTAGAGATATATGACATTGTTTTTTTCTTTAGAATTTAAGGATTAGCTCCATTTTACAGAGTCACATAACCATTCATTCATAATTGATGTTAATTACACTCACCTGATTTCCATAAGCCCAGAAACCGCCAATGGCAATTGGGAACAAGCACATGGAAATTAAGAAATAGGCAACCTTGGCTCCTCTCCACATGGGCACATAAGCTGGATGCTTAAAAGTTGATGGCATTGTTGCCTACAGAATCCAAAAAGGGCCCCTTTAGGATTTTGTGACAACAAAAGGAGCATTTGCTATATAACATCAATATCAATTATAGAAGTACATAATTTCTCATATACCTGAATCTCCAAAGCCAGATTATGTCCTCTGAATGCAAAAGCTATAATACCAAGCGCATTCATGACGGAAAAGACGGCAGCAGTGGATGAAGGGGTTGGAAGGAGATGGTAAGAAATGGATGGTGGCCTTGTTTGGCTAACAGAAAGAAGCCACACCATGGTGCAATAAGTAATGGCTGTCACTGCCCCTATAAGAGAGAGCCCTGCAATTGAGTTGAGATTTGGGAGCTGAGACAGGACAATACACAGTGAAGTGAACACCAGATACCATTCAACCGTCGTTAAAGGATTCGTCGAACAGATTGGCCCACAAACTATTTGGAAGAAGAGCTTCATGGTCTCTCCTCCCATTAGAATTAATGCTGTTCCAGTACCGGCCGATAGGTAAACTGTTGGAAAAAGGGCAAGCCATACACCTAATCTTTCCCCTGATGAAGGAAAGAAAAAAAAAAAAAAAAACCAACAAATATTAGGCAAACAGCTTCAAAATTCAACTAACATCTTTCCTAATGTTGTATTTTTTGATGTTTATGATATGGAACGAGTCTTACCAAATGCTGCTTGTGCAAGCTCGACATATCGGTTGTATCTCTTGCCAGGAACAGCTTCATGTAGTTGTACTAGAATCCACAAAGTATAAAGTTGCCAAAAGTAGGCTATGGTCAAGGAGATTATCCCCCAGCTCCTGCAATTTTCCCCATGCAAATATATGGATTAAAAGAAGGCAAGAAGCCAGATGAACCAAGTTAAGGCCAAAATTTGCTAAAACTAATTATGTTACCTTTTCTAATGAGATCTATATCAATCAAATTATACATCCTTTTCTAATGTGTTAATATAACCATAATAAGTATTATCATGCAGATCAAAGCTATTAAACAGAAGCTCCAAGGCCTAAGTTCTAGTTTTTTAACAGGATTAAGATTTCTTGAAGATGTTTTGAGAGTCTAAAGACATCCCTTTGTCTTGCCATTTTTTGTTTTTATCGTTGTTTTGGTGTTTTGAACATGTGAACTGATCTTTTTGATAAACATTGTTCCATTGGGCCTTGCATATTGTCTCTAATATGCTTCAATTTTCTTTACTTTTTTTTTTCATTAATGGTGATTTAGAATCTTATTAGATCATTTTGAAGTTTACTTTTAAGATGTAAAGTTGCAGAAAGTTAAACCATATCTTCTCTCCCTAATCATGATGATCTGATCCCTTTGTCTCAGAAGAGAGCCCATATTCTTCACCATGCCCGAGAAGATCAACCTTCTTTTGAAATCATTGTGAATCCAAAGCTGTGTTTCAAAAGCAAGTAAAGGGTTTGCAAGTGCTCACAGGGTCCCTTCTTTTTTCTACAGAAGTGGCCCACTTAGTTCATGTTCATGGAACTTCCTCTCAATGCATCACTCTAAAGAATATAATGTAAAACAACAAAGGGTTCACTCTATTTTCTCTCAGATACGAGTCTATGTTTCACATTATTTGTTGACTACTGGTATTATTGAATTGTGTCTAGCCCCAAGAGATTAATGAAAGCGGTTCCCAATACTCATAATCTTAAAATATATATATATATATATAAATAAATAAATTAAAGAGTATCATGTATTTCTACTTGTGTACTCTCAGCTATTCTCAAATTTTCTCCAGAAAAAACATAAAAATCTACCGACGCCTGAAGGGGTACAACCTCGTTTTCTAGATTATAAAAAATATATACAATTTGTAGTAATAAATGAATTATTACCATTATATATATACACATAGTAATAACCTCGAAGGAATGTGCAGGAACCTTTTTCTGTCATTTATTAGGTAAGGAATAAGAACTCTGCAGTACAGAAGTTAAGGGATGCAGGTACATCCAAACTCAGATGCAAGGAAGGAAGAGCTTGAAGAAAGAATTATGATTAAAAATAGAATGAAATTTTAAGTTTGAATGTTAGATAGTTAACACCAGTACTATATATTTTGAAAACCACAATAAAAATATTATAAACACTTGCCAAATTCCCCTGCTTTCCCCAAGAAGCTGTAGTAGTTTTTTTCTTTTTTTATCCTCAAATAACACAGATATCTAAATTTTTTATATCATAAACAATCAATGAAAAATATTTTCTAGGACATGATTCATGGCCCATCCCATTGAAAAAAGGAAAATTTCCCCCACACAATGTGGTCAAAGTCATAGACAAAGCAGTCAAAAACAATTCCTCATGTCAGGGGATTCTGAACATCACTGATTTCAAAGATTTTTTTTCTTCTACTTTTTGTTTAATTACTAAATTCAAACCCAAACCCCACTTTTCTACCGTGGTTAAATTACTCTCATAACACATACTCGTAAATGAATAACAGTAAGAAGAAGTAGTAGAAAAATGCAAGAACATGAAAAGCTGTGTAAAACAGCAATACGAGATGAGCACAAAAAGAAGAAGAAGCAAGTTCATACCAGCCAAGAAAAGCAAAGGCAACAGGCAAGAGGAGAGCCTGGAACCCAATACCGGCATTGAGATTGTGAAAAGCAGCATAGTAAGCATTGCCATTGCGAGACTCAGTTATGGGCAACCATGCATCTTGTGGGTTCAGCTTTGTCAAGTGTCCAACCTCTTCTAAGTACCCTTTCATGTTGATAAGCACCCTCTTCATGGGAGTCCCTATAGGACTCAGAAACCTCGGTGATATCAGCGACGTCGGAGTACATGTCGTGGTCGACTTCGATGCCACTACTCTCGGCGACCTCTGCCCTGTCGGAGTCAGTATCTCCGGCGTCGACATCCGAGGTGTCACCGGAATAGACACCAGCTCTGTCTCTGGTCTCTCATCCATGTTATTAATTTCTACTAAACTTGTAGTTTTCTACCTATATGGTAGTAGTACTAGTTGTTCTAGCTAGCTAGCTAGCATCTAATATTACAATTATATAAGTAAACTATGTTGTATATATATATATATATATATGGTAATGGAAGTGGGTGGGGACATGAACTTGGTGATTAAAGATATTGATGTTCAATGGATCATGACGTAGAAAAAAGAAAAGAAATTAAATGATTAAATTAGAGGGTGTGGGAGCTAGGTGAGGCGTGATATTTTATATGCAAGTGAACTTTTACTTTATTCAAGGATTTTCTCTTCTTCTTTTTTTCAAATATTGAGGCACGCAGCATGCTTGGTCATGATGCTATTTCCCACATTATTACTATTTTCAGACATCAAAATGCCATGGTCAATGCGTTTTTATAGTGGGTCCTGCTAATAGGGTGTGTATATATAATTATATATTCAGCAGCAGCTTTTAATATTAATTGTATATTTGTACTTAGCTTAATTTATATAAAAACTTAAAAAATAATATTTTTTCTTTTTTTTATAAATTTTAAAAAACTATTTCTAAATTTCAACAAATATATTTCTTTTGGGTTTTGAAAATTTTAAATATTGTATCAGAGTTCTAAATCAAAGGCAGCCTGCAGCTTTAATACATGAATCCTTTCTTACTTTCCTTATTATAATGACTAGACGCATGAAGAATACATTATGGTGCGAAATTACCTTGGGGGGAATCAAATTCCTTGAGCCTTGGGTTTGAAGAAACGGAATCTCCAAAGGGTAGAAATGGGATTTCAAGTCTGAACAATAAATCAAAGGTTCCTGCGGCTGCGGGGGTTATTTTCGACTTTTACAGACAGGAGCTTGCGCATCTGGCGCGGGGTGAGTTTTGTCGGAGGAGTAATTTCAATTTTTACTTTCTTTTATAAAATATTTTGTTTAAGAGAGGGTGGGTGGCGCTGCTAACGTGCGCCTGGACAGACGGGCCCTACCTCATGCGCTACTAATCTTCCAGTTTCCCGACGTGCCGTTTGCACCAGCACGCGCCGGCCCGTCTACTAAATCAATCAATTACCTATTACTTCTCATATAAACCATTGAAAGTGCTTCCAATTTTCAAACCTATTTATTTTTTAAAAAATAAATTTAATTATAAAATAATGTAATTATATACTTATATTTATTAAATATATGTAATATACATGTCTTAAAATATGTAATAAATAATTTAATAAAAATAAAAATATATTATTTTAATATAATTATATTATTTTATAGTTAAATTAATATTTTTAATTTATTTCTTTCTTTCTTTTTATATGTGTACGGTTATTTCTCCCTTTAAGCGTTGTTAAAACTAGGATTGATTCTGCTCAGTAAGGCTGTTTAGAGTGAATTAACGCGGTCAAGAATTAATTAGAGACCCATGAACATGTAAACAAAGAGTTTAACTATAGAGGTAAAACCAGCTCAGTTAGCCTTATCTTGGGAAAAAACTTTGTAAGACGATGACAAACAAGTAAATTCGTAAGTCTCAGTGAGAGTAAAGTTGTGACATATATAATGGCTTTGTTTGGGCCTTTCTTGTGCCCATATTATTTTTTGTGATTGATTAAATAAAATTATTCAAATTAGCACCACAAAATATTAAACATTTATGAACTTTATCATAAATCACAGGTAGATTAAAGAACACGAAATTATATGCAGAGTCATCCACGGCTCCCAACGAGCAAAATCACTCGAGGATTATAAAAATATTGTCTTTCACATTGTAAGATATTGCGGTTACTTACAAATTAAAATACAAACTAAATTGATCGGACTTTATATTTTTAAGACAATTATTTCTCGTGTAAGTGCTTACAGTATTTGACACTTCTCTTTTATAATACAATAATCACAACAGTAGGACTTCAAATTATAAGATCAAAGAACCAATTGATGTTTAGTACTCTCTCACATACTATGACTAAAATAAAAAAAATGCATGTTCTAATTAAATATAATCTAATTTATTGAATGAATGACTTTAATATGGACTATTTATAATTGTCTAAATGGTGCAAACAAAAAAAATATCATTGGGAAGAGTTATTTTCTTAAAGACATGCTTATACATGATAATAAATATCATTTTAAATGTCACATCCCTTTAAATGAATGAGTGTTGTATGAATGAGCGCACACATTTAACACACATTTTCGTCTTTTCAATTTTCCATTCATTTTTAAATAAATTTTTAATATTTTTGTTCCCAACATTAGTGATCTTAAGACAACTCTCTAGACAACCTAAAATAAAGGTAAAAGAAATGTCAAACTATTTTAGTTGAGATGTGAACCAACTTGAGTTTATAAGGTAAGGAAGTCCTATACCCAACCTAATATATTCTACTCAATTCAACTCAACTAAATTTTTTTCTAATTACATGGGGTTGGCTGCATGAATTTGCTTCATCCATCCCGCTCTGTTGAGAGTTAAGTCTGCATTTAAATTAAAAGTTAAATCTTTTTTAATTATCTATGTTTATGCTATATTAGGTATATTTTTACTTTTATTGTTACTATCTAATGCTAATAGGTTATTTTCGTTGTATGTATCCAATTGGTGTTAATACTACTAATGTCGAAAGTAGTAGCACTACTTAGAGATAAAATAAAAGAGAATTAATTAAAGTGGGTTGGATGCGTATAATGAAGGATTTTATATGCACAACCTTAGAAGAGTGACCTACTAACTCCGCCACAATCAGCCCCAAGCTAGGATAAAGAGAAAAATTGCGTTAAATAACTAACAACCGACGTAAAACTTTGTCATATTAATTATACACCCAACCTAGTTTAACTTGTTAAATCAGATTGTTTTTTTTTTTTTTTTAAATGTGTGAAACCTTGTTTCCTACCTGTTTTTAAATTTAAGATTCTTAAAACACTTAACTGGTTTAATTGTTTTTTAGAAACTCAAAAACTATTCTATAATTCAACTTAGAAATTTGCAAAGGAAACAAAAATACTACAAAGAAGTATTTCCTATTTTTCTAAAAGAAAAATGCTAAAAAAAAAAACACCCGCAAAAACTCAAACTCTTTACCTCCATTGGATGATTGGATGACATGAGAATGTACAACATTTTCACCAAAAATTTCAGGAGTATATCCCTAACAACACTCTTTTTAAAATTGAACTTTAAACTCTAAAAACAATATTTTAAAAACTTGTTTTCAAAAATGAATTTGAATCAAAGGCCAAACGGGCCCTAAATATTGTTGTGCATTTAAAACCTTTTTTTTCTTTCTGTAATCCATGTTGGATTCACACTTTCCTTCAATCAACAAGCAATTTTTAGACCCAAAAAATAGTAAAAATTAAATCGTCCCCACAAATACCCTTGAGCATTCTTTTTTTTACCGGGCACTGACAATACTCGAAACCCAGACCCGAACGCCAAACAAGGCCTTTTTTGTAATTTAATTTTCATTTTCAATTGTTTTTTCTCGCGTCGTTCCCCTCTTTCCCTCTCTTCACTCTTTAGGGTTTATGGCTTCAAGGCTTCAACTAGTTTTTGAATCGTCGAAATTGGAGGGATTTCTCCCAAAAAATCTAGACAAGATTTCTCAATGTCCGAAACGAAACGATAGTTCCGATCACTAAAGCAGAATCTTAAGATCATTAATGGCGTTTTCTCTCTTCGGTCAGCCTCCACAACAGCAGCAAACACCGCAACTGTTCCAACCTCAACAGCAGCAACAGCAACAACAGCAACAACTACAACCATTATTTCCACAAACCAATCTGTTTTCGCAACCCCAGCAACAACAACAACAGCAGCAACCGCAACAGTTTCAGCTTCAGCTTCAGCTTCTGCAACAACAACAACAGCAACAACAGCAACAACAGCAACAACAGCAACAACTGCAGCAACAGCAACAACAGCAGCAACGGCAGCAGCAACAGCAGCAACAGCTCTATCTCTTCACGAAAGATAAAACTCCAGCGAGTTACAACACGAAATGGGCCGACCTTCATCCTGACTCTCAAAAGATTCTGCTGCAGATCGAGTATGTTCCATTTAATTTTTAGGGTTTTGTGGTGGTTTTGATATGGTGTTTTTGGCGGAGTGGTGTGTATTGAAGCTGAATTTTGCTTCAAAATGTGTTCTTCAAGATGTTTTCTTACGTTTCTTGTAATGTAGGGAACGTATACTGGAGTACAGGGATGAAAGCCAGCGCCTTGATCAGTGTAGTCGCCTTTTCGATTCTTCGGTGTCCAATGATGGCTTCGAGCTTGATGCTAGCCACATTATGCAGGTATGTTTTTTATTTTTTTCTCTTTTTCGAGTCAAATTCTTCTGTGGCTTAGGGAAAAGTATTTGTGTAGAAATTTGCTGGAATTTAGGGATATAATTACAATATCTAGGAGCCTGTGATTTATTGGAGGATTCTGTTTAATTACTAGGAAATCTATGTACTTCCTAAGGAAATCAAATATCTAGGAAAGTTATAAATCAATTATTAGAAGTCCCTATTAATGTCTCTAAAAATTATTTACACAGAAACCAAAAGAAACCTCTGTAGTATGTCATGAAAATGCGTAGCAGCCCCAACTTTCCATCCACGTCCATTATGGATGTTTAGAGTGAAGCTGAGTAACCTCATTTGTAAGGAATTCCTTGATTCTTTTTTTTTTTCCTTGGAAGTATTGATATTGAGACTTTTTTTTTTTTGGAGGTGAGATCATCTTTGATTCTGAATATAAGGATGAAACTTCATTTTGTTTTCTTGGATAGCCTATTTAACTGCTCAAATACATGAAACTCCTGCCTATGCAAGGTCTAGAGAGGGGTTGGACCTCTTTGGGTCTATTGTAAGCAGCCTTGCCTTGCATCTCAGGAGGCTGTTTCCATTACTCGAAATTGTGACCACCAGGTCGCTTGGTGACAACTCTTACCGTTGCACCGAGCACATGCAATATGCATAATTCAAATGTCTTTGCACCTCATTGTTTTTTGTGATATACTTGAAGGCCTCAACTTAAGGTGCTAGTCACTGCCACTCAATCTCTGTCTATGGTTAATCCTTCTCCATGATTCCTGTCCTCGAGTTTCCTGCACCCTTCCAAAATTTTACCCTTTCTGATGAAAAATAATATGGCCGTACATTACTAACATTGAACTAATTCTTCTGGACACTTTTTTTGAGGCTCCTTTAGATCATCAATGGTTGATGAGATTTGACTGTTAACATTGTGTAATATTGATTCATAAAACTCTCATAGATTCTGTACAGTTTTCTTTTGAGGCTCCTTTTGTAGTAGATAAACATCCATATCCATAAGCATTATATAATAATGCTTTTGTGGCTTGGATTTATATCTTGTTGAATGAATAGTGGAATGGTAACCTCCTCATTCAGTCATCAGTAGTTGGAGGACTTCCTTACAGATGTTTTTTTGGCTTCTTTGCCATCATGTTTGAGCTGGTTGCTTGTGCATTTGTTTCTGAGTCCAGATGAATGGTATACGAGAGAGAAGTGGAAAGAGTGGGGCTATAGTGTAGCTTGTGCCGATGCTTAGTGATGCTTATTTGTTTAATAGTACTTGATTGTTATCAAATATATAGTAAAAATGACAATCTCCACTCAATGTTAAAGTTTTGATGTTTTTGGAATGTAAGGATTGTGGTTTAATTATTTGGTGCTTAAGAGGGGATTTATCCTTGCTTTGTGGTTTAGGCAGTCTTCTAATATATTTTTTGAATTGTATATAGAATTGCTAAATCCATTTAGAATAGGTGATAAGGACAAAATTGTACAAAAATATTTTGAACCACTTGGAAATCATGTTCAGATGGCTGGTTGGGGATTTGTTTGCGCTTAATACTTGTGTATTCCATTCTTTCCTGTCAAAGAATAGGCAAACTCAATTTCAATTGTGGGTTTTTGTTATTTCTTTAGCATAAGCACATGCTTTGTCTCAATCTTAGGAACTTGTACAACTGCTAGCTTAATAGCGTACAGCTCTTGTTTATCTAATTATTGAGCTTACTGGTATTTTGTACAGAATCATAAAATATCTGCTATTTTACGTTTGTGTGTTTTTCTCGGAACAATTTGCTTAGAAGGCAGGATTTCTATTTGGCAGTTCCTTTTGCCATGCATTCATGGTGAGCTTGGGGATCAAGGAACATTGTAGATTGTGGTTCATGGTGATGACCAAGTATTTATTGGGTAGAGAAGCATTCTCAATAAAACATTGGTTGGGTTTTAAATGTTAATGTGGATGATAACGTGGTGTTTAGGTTTCAGGCAGGCAGTCAGGCAGGCAGTTGACAAAAATGCTTCATCCTTTTCACCTTTCACAAACAAGTTCCTCTCAGTACAGGAGAAAAACATGTTTATATCCTTTGAAAAATATTCCATCTATAGACACCAAATGATTCAAATTCTGAATAGGTGAAGGCCTTTTACTGGATTTGTGAAAAAGCTAGTGCTTCTTGAGTATAATGTGCACATCCCTCTATTAGTTTCTTGCTTACCGAGGGTCAAGGACACCTTAAAGCATGGTTTCAAAACCCATCACGCCATCTAGTGGCCACTGGTTGAGCTGCTGTGCGGACTTAACAACTGGTCTCCAACTCTCCAGTCCAATTCATGACAACGACTGTCCTAATTTCTGATTTTACTTTTGATTTCACTATGAGAAACTAGAAATTGAGCCAATTCATCTTTTCAACCAATTTGTTGAACCAGTGTGGTGGTTGTTGACTGCACTTACCTATTTAATGGCTAGTCCAGGCTTGAAAACATTGCTTAAAAGGGGTGGTGTTAGTAAATCAGTCTGACCCTCTCAAAATATTTAGTGGTTGAAACAGAAGATAGCTGCTGAATGAGTATCTTCAAAATTCTCTTCGGAGTGTGGAGTCAGCTGAAACTTATTTTGTCTTTTGCAGTTTTTATGCTGCCATCATACTGTTGGTCTTCAGTGCAAGGTGCTGAACATTATGGTTTTTGTCAGGAACTTGGTGGAATCAGTACTGCCATGGAACGAGAGAGAGCTTTGCTGCAAGGGTTGATGGCTGTAGTGAAAGATAGGATGAGGAACACAGAGGTTGCAGTTCGTTCATTCATGATGCTCCGTCCTAGGTTTATTCGCCTAAATGTAGGGGCGACTTCAAACAGCACTGCCCCTGCTCAGACCCTAGGAGCAACAGGAACTCCAAATACAACTAGTCAACCAATGCCTACCTCCCTTGTACCTGCTTTTGATTTCTATGTGGGGCTTCCGAGAAGACCGTCCCCGTTTCTGCAGCAAACAGTCACCAGATTTGAGAAGTATATTGGTGAATGTTGCCAGTGGATTGAAGAATTGGAGCAGCTGCTCCTTTCGGATACTGATGGGAATTATTCTGGCTCAGATTCATCATTAGTGGCGTCACTACCAAAAGTGATGACCAATTTGCATGACTTCTTTGTTCATGTGGCTGCAAAGGTGAGACTTTTAATTCGTTTTGTCCATTGTGGTCTTGTAGAAGTTGTGTATTACCTGAAAAATTTAGATCCTTATAATGTGCTTTCCAAATGATGATGTATCTCTACATGTTGAGCCAACAAGTTCAAATTTCTTCTTTCGTATAAAAAAAAAAAAAGTTAAAATTAATTAGGCTTAATAACAAGTTCAATTGCTGTATCTCAAATTCATCACTGGTGGATCTGGTGGTTATTTTTGTTTGTTTCTTCACATGAATTGAATTGTTTCTCATAGGTGGAAAATCTTCATCAATATATTGAATCAATGAGAACAGCTTATCTTGTTCATCAGCGACGCAGGGGTGATGGGCATGATCCATTTCTTGAGGCAGATCAAAGAGAAACAGCAAAACAAGAGGCTGCATCCAAGAGAGTTCATCCAACATTGCATTTGCCTGCTGTTTCACAACCATCTACACAAGTTGCAGGTTTGTTTGCTAGTGTGCCAGCATCAAATGTGTCGTCTGGTCCACAGCCTTCTGCAGCGGTGGCATTAGCTTCTTCTGGAAGTGCACTTTTTACTCTGCCAACATCTGCACCATCTGCCTCCACATCTTCTATATTTTCTACACCATTGGCAACTGCACCTGCACCATCTTTATTTGGATCATCTGGTGCTTCACCTCAGTCTTCAATTTTTGGGACAGCATCAGCATCTCTGTTTGGGTCAACCCCAACTCCTCTGTTAGGGACCAGCGCTCCATCTGTTGGTTTGACAGTTGCAACTGGGAGTTCACTTTTTTCAACTCCGTTTACATCAGGTATTTGTTGGTTTGTGTAACTACATTAACTGGATATTTTGTGATTAATTGGTTTTAAAATTTTTGTTGCTTTTATTGTTCTGCAAATAGGAATCCCCGATTGCCTGTGAACTTCTTTTTAAAGCTACCTGGTGTTTATGCTGTATCTTATGTTCATCTTGATTAGATCAGGCCAAGTCACGTGTTTCTAAGAAGCTTATTTTATATCCTTAATCGTCCCGTGATTGGATTTATAGATATTAAACCCTATGATATTTTGTTCAATAACTCAAACTCTGGAACTCTGTCAGGGGTTTAGTAGATTCTATATGATTTATGTTGATGCTTTTGTTACTGTTGGCAACTGATTGAATGGTCTGACTTGACCTCTAAACATAGAACTCATTGTTTTGAGTGTTCTATCAATAAATATTAAAGGTAATGTTAGAAGCTATTTGTGTGATACTAAGATGCGGTATCAGAAGATATTAGTAGATTACCAATTATTGTTGATTATTTCCTTTTCCTTCCATTGGGTTTAAGGCCAAATTTTCTTTGGTTATCTGACTTTATCTTTTCATTTTCTTAGGTCCCGCTGTAGGATCAGGAGCAAGCTTTGGGAATGTATCTGTGAGTATTTGCTCTTATCCTTCTAGACACGTTCTTTTACTTCTGCTTTGATGAAGCGCCTTTGGGATATCATTCATGAAAATGGTTCTTCAGTGGCTAAGAGGTTTTTCTATTAATCTTTTAGCTTGTACACAATAGACCTGCCGATGCATCTATTGTGTCACATTCATAACATCTCTTTCTATCCGCTTATCCCTTTTGTTCCTAATTTTGACTCTTCTTCTTGTTACAGAAAACTTCCAGGCCAAAATCTCGGACAGCTAGACGCTGAAAAATAAACGCAGCCACTCAACCAGTTGGGACAGAGATTCTAAAGGGACTGCTACCTTCACTGGCAGTTGCCAGTTGAGATTGTTTTTACAAATTTCCGAGATAACTCAAGCAGCTATACTCACTCAGAATTATCTCACATCATCAAGTATTGGAAATCAGCATCTTTTCAAGGCTGGCGGTGACTACAGAGAGATGTTACATTTTTATTTTTTGCTAGGCTACGGTGATGTTGCATTGCTTCATTTAGTTTCTAATTGTATGGAATTGGCAATTGAACCTGCTTCTTCAACCTGTAGATGATTTTGAGATAATTTTAGTATTAATGAATCCTGTATCCTGTGGTTTTGACATTAATTGGGCACAACAAACATTTTTATTTTTTTGGATTGATGGAGCACCAAATTTTCATTGTTACCCGTACTTTCTTTTGTTCATCATGTACAGCAAAAGCCAACATGAATAATTCATATTCCCTTTATACTGGAGTTTCTGCACAGGTCCTCCATGGAAGCCCATGCATTGGTTTTTACAGTATCTGATCTATGATCACTGCAATTTTGGCATCCTCCTCAATGTTAAGTATATCCGATCTTGTCATGTTCCCTTGCAATCTGTGCAATTTGCTTCGGACATCATCGACCTGCGGGTGAGTTTGATCATCTGAAGTAAAAACGTGAGTCTTGTTCATTATCTCAATCCAACTACTGCCTGGATCCTTTTCTAACATCATTCCTCTGATCTTTCTTCTCATTTCTGAGACTGCATCCCATCTCCCCGAAACAGCATAAAGATTTGAAAGTAACACCAGGGTGGCACCATCTTCTGCATCCATTCTTAAAGCTTCCTCTGCAGCATGAACTCCCAGTGTCAAATTTTTGTAAACAACACACGAGCTTAACAAAATTCTCCATAGTTCAGGTAAATCTTCGCTGAAAGGTGCTTCATTGATTAAATCTTCAGCTTCCTGCAATAGCCCTGCTCTGCTTAACAGGCTTACCATGCATGAATAATGTTTTGGCCCTGACACCAAGTTGTTTTCTCTCATGTAATTCCAAAAGAATTTTCCTCTTTCAACAAGGCCACTGTGGCTGCAAGCAGAAAGCAGGGACACAAAGGTTACTTGGTCTGGCTGCATATTTTTATTTAAGATCTCGTCAAAGAGCTTTATAGCCACCTCTGCTTTGCCATGGTTACTGTACCCTCCAAGCATTGAGTTCCAGCATTTTAAATCAGGATCTGCAACTCTGCAAAATACTGATTGAGCTGCTGGAAGGTTACCATTTTTCGCATACATATCGATCAGACTCCCAGACACACTCATATCTTCTTCATACCCCGATTTTACTGCAAGTGAATGAATCATTTCACCTTGCTTTAGGGTCACAAGATCAGCACAAGAACTCAAAACACTACTTAAAGCAAAGCTATCAACCTTTTGACCCTCCATTTGCATTTGATAGAAATACTTGACTGCATTCTCACCTTCGCCTAATCTTGTATAACCTGATACCATTTCAGTCCAAAGCACAACATCTTTATGTATCATTGACTTGAAAAGCTTTTGAGCAGAATCAGATTCATTGTTCTTGAAATACATGGAAACAAGTGTGCTCCCAACAAAAACACTGCTCTCAAAACTTGTCTTATTAACCTGAGCATGGAGAGGTTTCCCGAAGTCTGAAGCGGGTAAAATACCGGTTGCAGATATGATGGCTGCAAAAGTATACTCGTCTGGCCGTTGTGAAGAAGTTTGGCATAGCTGGATGAACAGAAACATTGCCACTTCTCCATCTTCATCCTCCAAACACCCAGATAAGATTGAGTTCCAAGACACCAAATCTGGAACCTCAATTCTTCTAAAAACACAAAATGCTGTTTCTATATCACCACAAGTAGAATACATGTCCAGTAGTGCATTTTGCAGAGGTAAATCAGCTGGTTGGTTTTGTTTTACCAATTGGGCATGAATAATTTTCCCATTTACATAATCTCCCAATCTACTACTGGCATTTAGTAGCATTGAATAAGTGAAATTGGTAGGCATCAAACCAGACCTCAACATGTTGGCAAAAAGTTGAAGCCCTTGCTTTATCTTATTGTTCTTCATGCATCCAAATATCATAGAATTCCATGCAACGGCATCTTTATCCACCATATTATCATACACTACTTTAGAACAATCCAAATCCCCACAATTTGAGTACATCCCAAGCAAAGAGGTTTGAACCCAGAGATCATTCAAGAATCCCATCTTAACCACTTGCCCATGCAATGCAGAGCCTATTGACTGGTCCTCCAGAGATGAAGCTGCCTGGAGAAGGCTGGAGAAGGTCGAGTTATTTGGTCCGATGCCCTGAATTGACATTATCGAGAGAAGCTGAAAGGAAGATAGAGCTTGACGGGGAAGTCTGGAATAGGCAGCAACGAGGGCATTGTAAGAAACAAGGTTTCTTTGCGGCATTTTGTCGAAAACTTTGCAAGCATCCTTGATCGAACCGCATTTTGCATACATGGAAAGGAGATTGTTGTAGAGGAATGGTGATGGTGGCGGGCTTACGAGAGTTGCGGATGTGACCATGAGAGCGTGAAGTTGGCGAGCTTTCCTTAGAGAGCTGCATCTTTGAACCAGTGTTATCAAAGATGATGCTTCATGAAATGGCAT
Source organism: Paratinospora sagittata (assembly GCA_035771175.1). Taxonomy (NCBI): domain Eukaryota; kingdom Viridiplantae; phylum Streptophyta; class Magnoliopsida; order Ranunculales; family Menispermaceae; genus Paratinospora; species Paratinospora sagittata. The sequence continues at coordinate 36,388,531 of CM069594.1, forward strand.
GCAGAAAATGAGAACGGAAAATCACTCAATTTTGAGACAAAACAGCAAGAACCAGAAACTTTTTAAGTGTAGAAATTAATGTTTATAGCATGACATCATCAATAAATAAATAAATACAATCCAATGGTGATGGGTGTTATAGTCTCCATTTCAATATAACATTTCAATCATTAATACGGGGTTGGTTCGCTGGTTCCAAAAACAAATTATAAGATGCGAGTGAGTCATCACGAGTTTGAGTCGGCCTTCGTCTATTTCTTTTGGGAAAGATATCTTTTTTTTACACATCTTTAAATTCGAAAGGATTAATCTCGGAGTCTCAAAAAATAAGAAAGAGAGACGGGTATTAAAAAACCAATACCCAACCAAAAAATTCACTCAACGTACCTCTAATCATATTTGACCACATTAAAACCCAGATTTACCAATTTTACCCATATTTAAAAATATTTATTATTTATTATGATTAATACTAAATAACAATGATCAGAACAAACTACAACAATACATAGAATTTATAACTAAAGATAATATCCATATTTAATAAAAAGAATATTTAATTCTTTGAAAAATCCATGAATTATAAGAGAAAAGAAATCAATTCAAAGAAGCTATGGAAAGAATGTAAAAGGTGGGAATATAGGCGGATTTACCAATAACTCTCCAAAGTATTCAATTATTATCTTTTTTTTTTTTCAAATTTGAATGTGAAATAACTAGCCGTTGTGTCGTAATTAAATGATGTTCTTTAAAGGACATCTTCTTTCTTTTCTTATTCCAGCCTTGTCCTTGTAATTTCAAAACCCAAACGCGCGCTGCGGTTTCCGAGCTACCGTTTTTCGAATCCAAGACCAGATCATAGCCGTCCATTTCATTTTCTGTCTTTTTCATACTTAAGGCTCTCTTCTGTCTCAACTGATCTAGGGAGAGAGAGAGAGAGAAGAAAGATCTTCTGGAAGTTCAAGATTGAGGGTCTTTGGGCCCAATTCTCAATGCATTTTCAAGATCAAATTCTAAAACCCTAGACGATCTAGCTGAAACAATTTCAGGACTTCCTCAGCTCCGAGTCTTGTTCTTCACTTCTTCGTTCAGGTGTACGTTTACGCTTGTTAAATCATTTCTTTCCTTTTTTTTTTTTTTTGTAAATAAGCTGGATTGAATTCGTTCGTTTTTTCTTTGAATTGGATTTATTTCCGGCTTATCGATTTCAAACTCGACAAAAAATGCGTTCTTGATTTACAGAATGTTGAGAGATTTGAAGATCTTCCGGCGGAACTTGAGCAAGAAATCCAATGCCGAGGAGATTGAGAATGTTCCGGCAAATGCTAGTGATTGTAGTGTTATTCAGACAGGTGACGATCCAAATAGAGCGCCATTAAACACAATACCTGAACCGTCTCAAATCCCTAAGTCGTCTGCGCCGGAGCAAGAATTGGGTAGTCGGAGCAAAGTCGATAGAACGCCTTCTAAGGCGCAGTCGAAAGGCAGTGGCAATGGTTCGTGGGCACTTAGAACGCCAGAGAAGCAGGTGGGGATTTTGTCGTCACGGAATAAATTTGGGTGGGGGCAGAAGAATGAGCTTGGTGGTTGTGGTGGTACTGAAACAAGAGATGAGGGGAAGGATGAAATGAACCATTTTCCACCGTCAAGTCGGAGTCTTGGCAATGGAGGAGGAGGTTTAACTAATACGACCCCTCGTTCGAGTCGAACTGTAGGAAGAGCTATCTCCAACCATTCGGAATGTAGTTCCATGCAAAGTACGCCAACGAAGAGTGTTACCAAGCCTCCAAATCCAGGTTTTGGGCTTGTAAATGGTTCTCGCCCTCCGGTGAATATGGGGCCACGGGTGGGAAGCTTTGCTGCACTTTCGAAAGGGATACCAACGACTTCTGCTGTGCCTATGATTGTTAATACCGTCGAAGTGCCTCACTTTGAGCTTAGAGAGGATCCGTCGTTCTGGATGGATCATAATGTGCAGGTGAGCTCCTTCCAATTGTTCTTCGGATTGACTTAATATCTGCTTGAATTTCATTTGATTTTATTGTTGTGGCTTTTTAGTACAATCCTTTATGTTTATAAACGTGGAAATTTTCCAGGTTGTTATCCGTGTCCGACCTCTTAATAGCACTGAGCGGTGCTCAAATGGTTACAATAGGTGCTTGAAGCAGGAGAGCGCACAGACCATTGCTTGGATTGGGCAACCGGAATCTCGATTCACTTTTGACCATGCAGCTTGTGAAACGGTGAATCAGGTCTAATTTCAAACCAGAGAATTAATTTTACATGCTATATGATATTTTTCAGTTTATTAACGTTATTTGGTGCTTTTTTTTTTTCTAAAAAAAATAAAACAGGAGATGCTGTTTCGAGTGGCTGGTCTGCCAATTGTGGAGAACTGTTTATCTGGATACAATAGCTGTATGTTTGCTTATGGCCAGGTACATTGGCATGTTTCATGTTGTCTTTATATTCAGTCTAATCCCGTACTCATGAACACCAACTTGTTTTGAAAAAAAATGGCAAGAAGATACTTCCTTGATTTGGCGGAGTTGAAAGGGTTCTTTCAGGTCATCGTCAATGTATCTTATTTCAATGTTGAAATTAAAAAAAAACCCTCAAATATGCCTCTTTGTTTGTTATCCATGCTGAAAAATTCAAAGGTTATTCTGTTAATGCCATTTTCCTTGGTTTTCTGAACTTCGGCTATAATTGTGTTTATGGTTGTCATTTCTTCTGATAGTTCAATCAAATGATTTGTTCAATGCAAAAATGATTTTATTTATGTAGACTGGAAGTGGAAAGACATATACCATGCTTGGTGAGATTGATGAGCTGGAAGTTAAGCCCAGTCCACATCGTGGGATGACGCCACGCATTTTTGAGTTCTTGTTTGCAAGAATCAGAGCTGTAACTACCTTTCTTTGCTTGATCTCCTGTTGTTGGCATTCATATTTCCTACATGCATTTTAACTGTTAAGACTTTATTAATTTTTCTCCATCTTTCTTATTGTAGGAAGAGGAGAGCCGTAGAGATGAGAAATTAAAATATAATTGCAAATGCTCTTTCTTAGAGATTTACAATGAACAAATAACGGATCTTCTTGATCCTTCATCCTCCAATTTGCTTGTAAGTTTGCTACCCCTTACCATGTTCATAGTGCTTAATGAAGTCTACATAATACCTCATTTGTCTATTCTTTCAATTGTTCTTTTAAGATTCGGGAGGATGTAAAGAATGGTGTCTATGTCGAGAATCTCACTGAATCTGAAGTCCAAACAGTGAATGATATTCTTAAGCTTCTGATAGAGGTGAGGGATTACTTATCCTTTTAAAATTGGTTGTTTCCTTCAACAAATTTCCATGTATTAACAATTTTTTCATGTATAAACAAAATCTTTCTCCTATTTTTCATGAGTTAACAATTTTTTTTTCTCAATAGGGTGCTGCAAATAGGAAAGTGGCAGCAACAAATATGAATAGAGAGAGCAGCCGGTCACATAGTGTTTTTACATGTGTGATTGAAAGTAGGTGGGAAAAAGATAACACCACTAATCTACGATTTGCAAGATTAAACCTAGTAGATCTTGCTGGTTCAGAAAGGTAATCTGCAGGTCTGAAGCGTGCGTGGTGAAGTGTCTTGTGTATGCTTGGATTTTGATACAGAACCACTTACAATTTATTAATTCAAACAGGCAGAAAACGTCAGGAGCTGAAGGTGAACGTCTGAAGGAAGCAGCCAACATAAACAAATCATTATCTACTCTTGGGTACATATGATACCAAATTGTTTCTACTATTTTTCATTTTGTAGGTGGGGCTAGTATCTATCATTATTTTTGCTAATCCTCATTAATTTATTATTTCTATTTGCAATGGCAGTCATGTAATAATGCTTCTAGTGGATGTCGCACATGGGAAGCAGCGACACATACCTTACAGAGATTCAAAGCTGACATTTTTTCTTCAAGTCAGATTCTAATTCTTGGGTTTTCAGCTCTTGCTGCTTTAGAGTAACTTATGCGTGATCTTCTAATTGATTGACATTACAGGAATCTCTTGGTGGGAACTCAAAAACAATGATAATTGCTAATGTCAGCCCCTCTATCTGGTGGGTCACATGATATTTTTTTCAAATAAATTATCTCAGCTTCTTGCGTTGTTCACGTTCTGATAAACCTTTTCCCTTCGTAGCTCTGCAGCTGAAACACTAAGCACTCTTAAGTTTGCTCAGCGGGCTAAACTCATTCAAAACAATGTAAGGGTTTTGTTTAAAACTAGTCGGTTTGGTATTATTTGAGAAATCAATTTGTAGTTGACATTTGACTTTTTTCATGTTAAAGGCCGTGGTAAATGAAGATGCTTCGGGAGATTTATGTGCATTGCAGCACCAGATACGAATTTTAAAGGTTTTGTGGGATCTGACAACCATATGCATGATGGTTTTATTTCTATAATGAATTTCTTGACTCTAAAGGGAGAGGGTTTTGAAACAGGAAGAGCTTTCTCTTCTCAAACGCCAGAATGTGTCTAGGTCTCTTTCATTTTCTTCAGCAATTCAAGAAGATACTGACGGGGGCAGAAGTGATAGTACTTCTAAAGAGATTCCTGAAATGTCTCACATGAATGCTGATCTCCCTCAAAGATCTACATCTTTGGGAACCGTGAGGATGTCCACTAAACAGGTAATTCTTCAAGTAGATTCATGTTGTTTATTTTACTTTTCATGCAGAAACTATGAAAGATTTAAATGTCCTGGAAGTTGAATTGTACCACCATTTGCCAGGGTGATTCTGTTGTTGAGAGGGCCCTCAAGTCTCAATAATTGTCAATTCGTGGTAGGTCAGGTGTAGAAGTCTCATAGGAAACCACACTTAGTTCCACTAGATGCTCCACTTCTCTGCATCCATTCTCGTTTTCTTTAGTAATCAAAATATAAGGCCAGTGCATTGCTTTTATTTTCATATGGTTTTAGAATATGGTTTCCTATGGTATTGTAATGTTCCAATACTGGCATGCTTTTTGGGCAGTGGGGACCATGCTTGTGTTCACCAGATCATCCATACTGATGAGTCCTATGCCAATCTGTCTTATGTTTATATCAGTTGAAATCTTTGGAGACAACACTAGCTGGTGCCTTGAGAAGAGAACAGATGACAGATGCTTCTATTAAACAGCTTGAAGCTGAAATTGAACAATTAAATCGTTTGGTAAGTTGCTGTCATTAAAGCTAGATGAGACATGCTTGGTTCTGTTTACTTATAAATCTTCTCACTTTAAGTGTTGCTTCTCAGGTTCGCCAAAGAGAGGAGGATACCCAGTGCACTAAAATGATGTTGAGATTCCGTGAAGATAAGATTCAAAGAATGGAGTCATTGCTGGGTGGTTTCATGCCGTCTGATACTTATTTAGTTGAAGAGAACAAAGCTCTTTCTGAAGAGCTTCAGTCGCTTCGAGCTAGAGTTGATAAGAACCCGGAAGTAACTCGCTTTGCATTAGAGAATATTAGGCTTCTGGAAAAACTTAGAAGGTAAATCCCTTACATCTTGCTGAGGAAAAACATCTTCAATCCCTAGATACCTGATAGTTATGCTATGTATCTGTAGATTTCAAGATTTCTATGAAGAAGGGGAGAGAGAAATGCTGTTGGAAGAAGTGTCTGGACTGCGGAATCAGGTTGTTGTTTAATATGAAGAATTGTATGTAAATTTTTCATTTTTCTATTTTTATTTATTGTTAAATGTTGTTATTTACAGCTACTTCAGTTCCTCAATGGGAATATCGAGCAGTATAACCATTCAAATTTGAATATGTCACCCAAGGTCTGTGAATGTTGTTCTTCCAAATATACCTTTTTTCATTAATTGCTCTTAAATTATTCTAGGCTTTAGATTTTGTTCTTACAAATGCTTGTTTTGTTCATCTTGACACTCTTTCTTCTCTCCTGGCCGCAGGATGCCGTTCATATAAGCAGAGAAAATGATTTCTTCAATATTGAGGTTGCTCTACTATCAAAATTCATGGAGAAATTGTTTTATTTAATTTTTTGTTTTTGTTGTATGTATACACTGTTATCTCAGACAAACTTCTCCTTTTTTAGTTGAAGAAAGCCCATGAAGAGTTAGATGCCTGCAGAAATAACTTGAACTCTTGCTTGGAGATCAATGCTAAGCTCACTAGGTATTTGAAATCAAGTCCACTGTTTCCCAGTTAATTTTACTCTCTGACTTTTATGCTGGATGAATTAAATTCATGATAGATTTTTTCAATGTTTTCATTCTTTTTTATTATTCTCTGTTTTCCACAGCGAAATAAGTGATCTCCATTCTCAGTTGAACAACCTCAAATCGGTATGCCATGATCAGCATGTTGAAGTTGAACCCATTATGGTAAATTTCCATCCTTTCTTCTCTATTAGTCTCACAATAATTCTTCAAATCTTATTAAAAATGTCAACTTTAAATTACAGGGGTCCGCAATATATGTTCAAGAATTTGAAATTCGCTTATGTGAAGAAATTCAGAAAGAGAAGGTGAAATGGAAGCATGAAAATATAATGAAGCACACTGACGAAATCATGAATTTGCAACTGGAGCTGGATATTTCAAAGATCATTCTTCAAGAAGAAAGGTCATCTCATGGGGAGATGGAGGAAAAGGCTTCATGCTTGAGTGGTGATTTGGAGATAGCAAAAGAAGAATGTTTGAAGATTAGAATGCAATTGGAAGCTGCAAATAACAAATTAAAGGATGCAAATTCTGTGATTGACGCTCTAGAGTGCCAACAAATTCTTTCAATTAATGAGTTGGAGGAACTAAGGGAAAGAAATAGTCATTATTTGGAGCGTCTAAGCAAACAGGAGCAGGAAATCACTACTTTGAAGGAACAACTTAGTAATCAGGAGCTCAAAGATTGCCAATCTTTGGAGCCTTATGAGAGTGATGATTCCATGTTGCAGACAAAACTCAAGAGGATGCATGATTCTCTTGAAAAGGCTAAGAAGCTAAATATGTGGTACCAAGGCGATCGAGCATTTCAGGCATCAAATGAACAAGAAATGGATGAAATTCGTAGACAGGTAGAGGCTGAAACAGCTGAGGTGATTGTATGCTTACAAGAAGAGCTCACCACACTTCAACAGCAAGTCAACAATTGCAATGCAAAAGAAATTGAGACGAAACAAAGTTTGTTGCTTCTTGAAAGTCAATCAAAGGATCTGCAGGAATGTCTCTACTCGATGACTCAGGATAAAGAAAGGTTATGTCAACTGCTTACAAAGAAAGAGGAGGAACTGCAGAGATCATCTGAAGATTGGGAAAACTTAGCCTTTGAGATTGAAGAAATTATGGTTGAAGGACACGAGGCTATTGTAGATGCCTCTGATCAGGCAGAGTTCATATCCAGTTCCTTCCCTAAGAAGACGTGGATAAGTGAGCAGGTAGGGAGGATGATAAGAAACTTATCTGAGAAAGAATTGAGGATTGAAGAACTAGAAAAATGTCTGGAAGACGCACAAAATGTAAGAATAGATATGGATTGGAAGCTGAGGTCCTTGAGAGGAGCTGCGCTTGCTATTACTGAAGTACAACAACATGAAAGCTGTGAGAAGGAGAAAGAAATTCTCTCTTTGACTTCATTGTTGCACGAGAAAACATTCATTGCAGAGGAATTGGAGAATAAAATCAAAATTAGGGAAGACCAAATCAGAAAAGCTGAACTTTGTGCAACAGTTGCTTTTGTGATCGTGAAGAGACTTTCTGAGATCAATTCTGATTTTTCTGATGCTTTAAAGAACAAAGATACTCAGTTTAATGAGACCACAGGACTGGATTTTAAAAAGGATGTAATAGTGCAAGACCATGCTGCTGTAATTGAAGAAGCAGAAAACCAGATTCAAGATCTGAGAATTAAATTAGAAGGTTCTGAAGAGACCTGTGCTAAGTTAAATGTCAAGCTTGTTGAGGCAGACAAACGCATTTGTCAAATGGAAAGGCAGCTTGAAATGTTTGAGAAAGGTGCTCTTTTGGAAGCAAGGGAGAAAATTGATGAATTGAAGTTGGGTGTTTCTGCACTTAATTCATGCGTGAATGAATATGCAGAGAAGGTTGGAACCTCTAACATAGTTCAGACTATCGGGCAGAATCCTCCTGAATGTGCACATGGTGATTCTCAAGGACTGGTATGCTAATATTCTTGGTCTTTTTGAAACTGCCTGAACCATTCATTTTTCTGATGAAATTCTGACACAGTATTTATTATTGGCTCAATGTGTTTGATCTTTTGGACACTTTGCAGACTCAGACAAGTTATGGCATTGACTGGAAGGATAAAAGAGTTGATGCCAGCAATACAGATGGTGTACCAGAGAGTTCTTCCAATATCTGCATGAACACAAATTATATCACATCTAAACTGGAACATCCAGAATCCGGAAGAACATGTGAAAGCATTTGTGACACAGATTTGACCATTCTTCGGCTGAGAAAGGAAATAGAGTCTGCTCTAGAAAGCTTGAAAGGGACAAAGTCCCAGATAGCCAAACTACTCAAGGACCAAGAGGAAATTCAGAAATCTAAGAGACAGAGTCAAGAAAGTATGGACTGTTTCAGTTCTCAATTTCTTGCAGTCCAAGCAGAGATAAGAAGTTCTGAGGAACAGTCTGATCTCAAAATGTGGGACTTGGATCACAAGATTCTGAGGATTGAAGCGATGGCTCAAGAAACTAAGGCTTACTGGTTTCAAAAGAAAGAGGTGAGCTTTTTCTTTCTTATGGTCATTTTTCTTGCAAGAATATTTTATGGTAATTGTCATGGCATGTCATGTACTTAGTGCTAGTCATTTGTTTTGATTCCCGTAGGCTCAGACATTTTTGTTATTCTTGGTTTTTTTTTTTCATTCCCATATAACTTCAAATATGGGATTAATCATTTGTACGGGTCTTCTTACCCACAACTATGGCTAGGGTTGTAAGCGGGTCAGGCCGGGTTGGGTTTGGCCCAAAAATTGGCTTGAGTCGACCATGTCGGTGAGAAAAAACTTCACCCTACTGCTACCCGACCTCATGTTTTGGAGGTCTTTTGTACCCCGACCAACCTGCCTAGTCGGGTAGCCGGGTTTTATAAAAAAAAAATCAAATTATTAAACTTTAAAATTATAAAAGATAAAAAGATAAAAATAAATAAATAAAACATTAAATAAAAAACTAAAAAACAAATAAATAAACCAAATAAATAAAAAAACTAAAAAATAAAAAAGACATATTAAATAAATACATAGATAATTTTTTTTTTATTTCCTAGGGGCCTCCTTGCCAAACATAGAGGCCCCATTGGGGCCTCCTTGCTCAGCATAGAGGCCCCATATAACCCATGGGGTTCGTTGTAAGTGAAGGAGAGGGAGGGGAGGGGGTTTTATAGGGAGAGAGCTCACCACATCCCCAAGAATCCCAATATGGGATTAAGAAAAGGAAGGGGGAAACCCTCTCTTTCTTCTCTCTCCCATCCTTTTCCTTCTCTCTTTCTCTCTCTCGACACTCTCCCTCTCTGCTGACGCTCTCTCTCTCTTCTTCCTCCTTTCCTCCCTTTTTTTTTTCAACAAACTCTTTCATCTCTTCCTAACCTATATACTTATATTTATCTTAATAAACTCTTTCAATAAACCTACATTTATGTAATTAGACAAATAAGACCCATCCTGTAATTAGATGCACCTCCCTTACAACAATTTTATATTGTCTCGAATGACACCTAGTTGGTTTTATATATAACAATTAAAAATATAACTTACCCAAAAAGACAATTAAATAACATATTGAACTATATATGTTATGTTTATACCTTTAGCAAATGATATTGATGACCTTTTAACTAATGTTGATGCCTTTTTTTAACTTGATTGAAGTGAAAAACCCATTTTTTTTTAGTCGTACATAGGATGAATAGGGAGAAGGAAGTCACTTGTCTTGTATAATTTGCTCTTCTCCCCAAACTTTGACATTGTCTAACCCACCAACAACATTTAAAAGAATGTGGGTAGTGGGGTTGGTCGGGTTGACCTGACAAGATTTTAGTAAGACCCAAGACCCGACCCGACCCGACCATGTCGGGTTAGTGAAAGATGCAACCCGACCAACCCGACCTTTGTCTTAAACCCGACTCGAAATGGTTGAGTTTGGTCGAGTTGGGTTTGCTTACACCCCTAGCCTTAGTTTGTAAAAGACACTGCATGAGTTCAGACTCACTTTCAAGTGAGGTTATTGTAATTGACCTATTGTTGTCCATTTCCAGAATATATTTCATTTCTTTTTTGTTTAGTGAGAACAATGTAAATACAACATATGGTTGGTAGAATCACAGTTGTCAGATTCTTGAATTGAAATCATAATGTTTTAGAGCTTGGTGAATTGAATTAGCAAATGAATCGATGAACTATAATATTCACATATATGGTATAAATCATATGTATCTTAGTATCTTTATTTGTATGTGTGTGTGTGCATATGTGATATGCCAACTCAACTCAACTCAACCAAGCCTTTTCTCAACTACATGGGGTCAACTACATAAATCCACTTTCTCCCCTTTGCTCTATCAAAGGCCAAGTCGGCATTTAAATTCAAGAAGTTAAATATTTCCTATTTATCTCTGCCATGTTATTTTAGGTCTTCCTCTACTTCTACTAATACAATGTAGTGATAATAAGTAACTTTTCCTAATTGGTGCGTCTAAAGGTCTCGTTGTATGTGTCCAAATTACCTTTATCAGGCACCCTTACCAGTTTCCGAATGTACTCATTTTTAATTTTATCTTTTAAATTTTTACCACATATCCATCTTAGCATTCACATTTTTGTTATACGTAGTTCGTTAACATGTTTTTTTTAATTGCCCAACACTGTGTATGTGATATGAATCACACACACATACATATGCACGCCCTAATTGAATTGTTTTCTTATATTTTTTTGTTAAAGAACTTATCCTAATAAAAAATTGGTCTTGTACAAAAGGTCCACTTAAAACTACATTTTCTTTATATTGGAATTGTGTAAAATACATGATACATGAAATCTAGATATGAAATATATGTTTTTTATTTTTATTTTTATTTTTTTTATATTTTTTTATAACTTTTTTGTTAGAATCATGTCAATCATTAGATTGTACCACTTTTTTAGGATTCACTATAAGGTTGAAAAGCAGATTCCCAATAAGGATTTTAATCAATTTCCCCTTAATCACATTTTAAATCATAAGATTCATTGGTTCTGATTGGGAATCTGATAACCATTGGTTGAAACAGTTGTCCAAGGAGTGATTTTGTAATCGCAAAGCTGGGATCCTCGATTTGATTATTATGTTCCCCTGAACTTGTGTCTTTCGCAATAACTTTACTACATTTTGTATTAGCTCAGTTTTGGCTAGCTGACATTTTCTGATGATCGTGAATAGGTGCTCAAGATTGAGCTTAATGATGCAAAGGAGGTTGTTGCTCAGAAAAGTGCTGAGGCTTCCATTCTGCTTGCTAAGTTTGAAGAGGCTCAAGAGACCATGAAAGAAGCGGATGTCATGGTAAATGCACTGATGAAAGCAAAGGAAACAGCGAGGCTGGAAATAGAAAGGCTTAAAATAATTGAGGCCAGGTTAACTGATGAGAGAGACTTTTTTATTGATGAGGTTCAAAGCTTACGAACTTCCAATGAACAGAAAGATAAACAATATAAGAATCAAGAAATGCAATTCAGCTCGGACTTGTCAGAACTTAAGACCCTTGTTTTCTCATTGGACGATGCTTTTAAGCAGGTCCAAGACACTTCTGATGGTGAATTCCAGTTGATGCTCTGTGATCTCCACCAGTTGAAGTCCCAGATTCAGCAATCTACGAACTTAACAAGGTCATGGTTGGAGGATATCTGGTCTGAGATTATAGGGAAAGATTGTGCTTTGTCAGTCTTACACCTATGTCACATGGGAGTTCTTTTGGAGGCAGCAGCTGGGCTGAATGCAGAAAATGGGTTACTTAATCATGGGTTGTCTGAGTCAAACTCCATTATGGCTGAATTGAAAGAGCACAATTCTAAAGCAAAAAGGGAACTTCAGATTTGTAAAATCCTTAAGGGGAAACTACTGGTTGACATCAAGTACAGTTTTGATCGTATCTTGAGGAAAGAAGACGAAACAGGAAAAATCAATGCCAAGTTAAACTTTTTTGAGAAAAAAATATTGGATTTGCAACTCCAGGAAGAGCTGATGTTGGCCAGGTCAAACTCTATGGGAAATGAGCTTTCTGTTCTAATAAAAGAGCTGGATGTGAGTAACAAAAATGCCTTTGTAGCTCTTTCAGACCAAGAGAAAGTGCTGAAAGAGAGAGAGGAACTTGTGAAATCTCAGGTCGAATTCATGGAAATGGACTTAAGTGCCAAAGATTTTGAGTCACTTATCTTTGCATCAGAATTAAAACAGATGGTTCTTCAAAACACTGATTTGGAGAGGCAGCAAGAGAAATCCATTGTTTTCCTTGCAAATATAGAGAAGGAACTTGTCCTCTGCATGGTACAAGCAGAAATTGAAAAACTGTTAACTAGAGATAGAGGCATTGAGGTTGCCCACCTAAAAGAGAGAGTTGAAGAAAATGATATTGACAGAAGTTCCCTCTCAGAGAAGTTGAAACAATGCAGTTCAAGACTTGAAGAGGTAAATCAAGAAAATGAGGCCCTCAGAGGTGATATTCAGTCACTGAAGGAGGTTGCTTGTTCAAATAACAAACTAAAAGATGAATTTCTTGATATTATGGGAGCCAAAGAAAATTTAATGGCAAAGGTTCAACTACTTGAAACTGAAATGGAAAGACTAACAAGAGAATGGGAAGTTAAGGAAATAGAGTCAGGAGCTTCAATTTGCAGTCTTCAGGAAGAAATGGACAGGAAAGATGGAGAACTAAACCAAATGCACTCCATAGAAGAAGAAAATCTCTCTCTGAATAATGAGGTGAGGAACCTGAAGGCAGACTACTCTAGAGTCCTTGATGATTTGCAGGCAAAAAGTTCTGAATCTGAAAAATCTTTTAACTGCATAAATGCCTTAAATCAGGAAAACCATAGGTTGCAAGAAAAGGTTTGCTCCTTGGAAACATGCATTGCCAGTTTGCAGGTTGATTGTGACACAAAAAACAGAGAGGTGGAGGAACTTCAACATGCTCAATCAATCACGGAAAGAGAGCTTACCTCAAAAAGCCAGGATCTAGAAACTCAAGCCAAGATAATAAATGCCTTGAAGGAGGAGAATTGTTCTTTGAAAAGCAACCATATATCTCTCAACCAAAACAAGAACGAAATTCTTTCCTTCCTAAGTTCGAACTTCAAAAAATGTCTTGATCTAGCCCAAGCTGTAAATGCGACTGGAGACAGCATATTTCAAACATTGGATGAGAAAAATGATATGCTGTTAAACAAATTGGTTCAGGAGATTTGTGAAAATGATGAAACAGCATCAAAGCTCATAGCAGAGTGTGAGTCCTTGGAGAACGTCACTGAACAGATAATATCTGAAAATTTGTCTTTCAAGGCTGAGTTGTTAAGGAAAGATGAAATCTTGAAAGGCTTGCAGTTTGATTTGAGTTTATTGCAGGAGTCAGCATCTAATGCAATGGACCAAAAAGATGAACTTGAAAGAATGGTGGATGCAATGGAGTCCTTGGAAGATGACCTGGCACTAAGATCGGCTGAGCTTGACAAGACTTTCGCTCACAGCCAGATGCTTGAAACTCAGTTAAAGGAGAAAACTGAATTGATATCTTCTTTGGAGTTGGATATCTCGAGAAGCGAAAAGTCATTGAAACTAGCTTTGACTGAGAATGCTGAGCTGAAAGCTAAGATGGATGATCTCTTAGTTGCTAAGGGTTCTTTGGAAGAGGAGTTACTGGACCGGAGCAAGGTGATAGAAAAGCTAGAAGAGGAGATCTTTCAGCTGGATAATGCACTAGGCCAAATGAATACTGCTCTTGAGGGCTTAAGGACTGACTTATTTAAAGTTACTAGTGAGAGGGATCACCTTGATTCTGAGGTCATTGTATCAAGAGAGAAGTTGGAAACAACGCAGGCCTTAGCTGAAGAAAATGAAGCTATTGCCAATGAAGCACAACAGGTATGGCTGACTTGCTATGCTGGTTATTTACACTCAAACAGTTTCACTCATCTTTTTTTTTCTTATGATTCTTTTCTGTTCTGTCAAATATAGATTTCTGAATCAAGAAAGACTTATGCCGAAGAAAAGGAAGAGGAGGTTAAACTTTTAGAGAAGTCTGTGGAAGAGCTAGAATGCACTGTAAATGTTTTGGAAAACAAGGTGATTTTTGAATATGGTTTTCATTATCATTTTCTTGGTTAAATTTCTTCTTTCATTCCTTGATTTTGTTCTTTTATTTTGGATTTCACTTTGTCAGGTGGATATTGTCAAAGGAGAGGCTGAGAGACAACGGTTGGAGAGAGAAGATCTAGAATTAGAACTTCAGGCCATAAAGGACCAGATGCAGAGCGTGCACACTTCTGCAGCAACCATGAATTTAGAAACAAAGAATGCTCGAAGTGTTGAGAGTAGAGACACTGACTTGCAAAGGTTTACAAGCCACTAAAATCTGTTTTCTGTGTATATGAGGTCACACAACTTGGTCATGTAAACTCCTGTGTTTTTTTTTTTTTTAAAATTTTTTTCAGCAGGCAAATTGAAGAGAAAGAGTATGAACTTAAAGAAGCCCAGAAACAAGTAAAAGTTCTTGAGAAGAATTTAGCAGATAAAGAGGCTGAGGTGTGGCCTTTTACTTGTTTTCTTCGTTGTTCAACATAGCTTTAAGACGTGTGCAAGATGGTTAAGACAGATTGCACACATATTTCATATTTCAAAATTCAAATAGATAGTGATCCCTTGAGTTCCTATCAACAGATTTCACAGTTCAAAGTGCATCTTTCTGAGCTTAATTTACATGCAGAGGCACAGGCGCGTGAATACAAGCAAAAGGTAAGTTGGCCCTTTGTAGAAATGAATAAGATCTTTGATTCTCATGGTTCTAGATTAAATTGGATGGTTATGTGACCTTCATACTTTATTTTTCCTTATTTGACCTTTAGCATCTAATTAGTTGACTATCAAATGCAATGCAGTTTAAAGCATTAGAAGCCATGGCAGAACAAGTCAGACCAGATCACGTGTCCTCTGCAGTGACAAATTTGTCAACATCCAAACAGGAGAAGAATGCTGTGAAGTCCAGAGGCTCGGGGTCTCCCTTTAAATGCATTGGATTGGGCTTGGTGCAGCAAATCAATTCTGAAAAGGATGAGGAGCTTACTGCTGGCAGGCTTCGAATTGAAGAGCTTGAAGCATTAGCTGCTAGTCGACAGAAGGAGGTGGGTTTATTAATGTTGCTGTCATTTTTCTTCACCTTGAGAGAGTAACTAATGCTCTAAAAATCGGATTCTGTTGACTGTCCCAGATATTTATGTTAAATGCAAGACTAGCTTCTGCAGAGAGCATGACCCATGATGTAATTCGGGATTTATTGGGAGTAAAGTTGGATATGACAAACTATGCTGTAAGATTATGAAACTCACACCTACTTAAAATCATTCATCCATCTTGCTATCCAAATTCCATTATTGTGCCCTCTTGTATATTTGTTAGATTCATTTCTACTACTTGATCTTGCTACTTGTGTGGACTTGATGTAAATGGGCCACATTAGACACTTACTGCCTTCTTTTTCCTGATGTGCTAGTCACTATTGGATCATCAGCAAATGCAAAAATTAACAGAGGAGGCTCGGCTAAACAATAAAGAATCCATAGTTAAGGTCAGTCTGGTTGTACCAACGAAATAATTAAGTTGGTATTGATTTTCGTGCTACTGAGTGCTTTTATTCTCTGGAAATGTGAACAAATGCAGGAGCAGGAGGTGGCCAAACTGAAGCAGCAGCTGAATGAGTTCATTGAAGAGAGACAAGGGTGAGGACTGCTACTTGAAAGCGTGAACTTTCTTGACACTTCTTGCATGTTTTGCAGGATGTCTTGGCTAATTGTATGCTTTCTTTATAGATGGCTGGATGAAATAAACAGAAGGCAAGCAGAAATGGTGGCTGCACGGATTGCGTCTGAAAAGCTTCGGCAGTGGGAACAGTTCCTCTCAGCTGAAAATGAAATGCTAAAGGTTTGAGTTTGTAGGGTTTTTCATTGGGTTAGTTTCTAATTGTTTTCAGTGCTGGAATCTTGTTTTTTAAATCAGTTTACTGCTTACTAAACATTGTAGAAGGAAAACTTGAGCCATAAGAAGAAGGTGATGGAACTTGAAGGTGAAGTAAACAAGCTGTCTGGCCAGCAAAATCTCCAGCAACGCATTCATCATCATACCAAAATCAAGGTATGGTCTTTCAAGTTTAACTGATTTTTAGTTCTAAAATCTCAAGATGGCCAGTCTTGAACTAAAATGGTATTCCACTGCAATTCGGGTCTCTTTCTTAATTGGATTTGGATCTTCATTTGATTACATGGATTGGATTGAATCCTACAGTACAGTAATCGAATTATGTCTTCAGAATGATATGGGATTGTATATTAAAAGCCTTGATTTAAAAAAAAACAAAAAAAAAAAAAAAAAAACAAAAACTCATAACTACTAATTGCTTGCACCTATTCCCTTTTTATCTCATCAAATAATGTTTAGCACAATGTAACAGGATGAAAATAATTGGCTAAAAACTCAAAACGAAGACCTAAGTGTCAAGCTTCGACGATCAGAGACCATTCTTTCACGTGTGAAGGAAGAACTTGCTTGTTATCGTGCATCCAGTGGGGGAGTTCCAGTTAGTGATTTTGATGAGGAACACCGGTTGAATAAAAAACTAAGGGTTAGTATGCAATGGTGTGACATATCTTCTGTGCAGTCTCGTAACAATTATTACTTGAAGGTTGAGGACAAATAGATTCAGTCTAAGGAACACACTGGTCTTCTTTGTTCACAACAGGAAACTGAAGAGGAAAGACTACAGTTAGCTGAAAAGCTATTGAGCTTGTGTACAGCCATTTTGAAGGTTTGCACATATTTCTTTGTCCTAACATCATATTTTCTTTTGGATTGGATTGTGTTAAAGAGAGTTTGCACTAATATTTGTTTATCTACAGTATGAGATATGATTTGTTCATCAATTTTCTTGTTTGTGACCGAATTGCAGGCGGCTGGAATAACACGACCTCTTTCCGAAATTAATCTTTCTGTGGCAGAGGAAGCACTTGAACAGCTTAAGTCTCGCATCGTGACACTGGAAGGAGAATTGCAAGATTTAAGCTTTAAGGTTATAGGTTCAGAACTATTTGTCTTTTAAAATGTATAATACGATAAATTTATAACTCAAAAGCTGACATGTTATATTATGGTTTTTCATTTGCAGAATAGAATTACGAGTGAAAGAATTCGATTGTCTGAGCTAAAACAACAACAATCGTCGCCTTTAAGTTCCAAGATACAAGAGGATTGTACAGCTCCATTTCTTAGGACTTTAAGTCGATGAGTTCATCACACCCTCATGCAAGGAGCCTTGTTCACATGCATCAGCTTTTTTAGGCTTGCAGTTATGATATATCTGAGTTTGGGCATGAGAGTAGTATGTAATTATATAACTGAGCATGCTTTAGCTCTCTCTCTCTCTTGCCCCTTAATGTATTTAATTGGTTAATCTTCCAGGTAATTCTTTTATTGCTGTGAACATCCTTGCATATGAAATATCAATGAAAATAAAAATTTAGAAAGTTTTTGCCAAGTTTTATTTCACAGATGCTTTTCTTAGACTTACGAGGCAACATGCGGTTGCATACGTTGGCCTTTTAGATGCTATAGTGACACTCTTAGTGATATTTGATATTGCCTGTCTTCTTTTAAGTTGTCATAACTGATATTGTTCACCTGTTCAGATGCAATGCATCTCTTATGTCATATTTAACTATAAGTAGAAATTTCTTATTCTATGCCTCATTGGGAACAGCAGGGATTTCTACGAAAGAAGAGAGAAGTATTAAGTATGTAAAAAGGGGGTTTAGAAATAATTTGACACAAGTTCATTTTGGCCCGTCCTACATGTTACACGATATTGTCCGGTTTCTCAAGTTTAACCAACCCATAAGTTGTGGTATTGGGTCAGTGGGTGCCTATGTAAAGCATTTCATAAAGATACCTTTCGAAAGATTTTATTTATTTATTTTTTTAATTTTTTTTTTGTGTCTTAATTAACTTAAAACAATATGTAGTCAATGTAGGATTAATCTTTAAAGGTAAACCCGCCAAATAACGGGTCTCGTGGTAAAATAATGCCTTAAATATTTATGACACCATTGACACATTCTAGCTTCTTGAAATTACAAACGTGAATTCAGGTGAGCCAAAGTTCAGAAACAACAAAATACAGAGCAGTGTAGGGATCTTGCTGACGTGGGAACTTGTGGCTCCCACGTATGCACCAACGCTCCTCCGCTTCTGTGCACACTACATAAACCTTGTGGCGCACTTGTTTCAACTTGGACCGAAGCTTCTTCAATGTTCCGCTGTCGAAATTGAACTTCGAAGGCGTCTCGTGTTCGTTCGAGAAGCTCTAAAGCCTCCATAGTCGCTGCAAAGGAGAGCTCCGTTTTCCTTAAGTCAGTGCTCGAAGCATCTTATCCATTAAAGGTGTGAATCTCTCGGGTTTCATTTTCAACGCTTCTTTTGCATTTCGTCTCAACTTAGCATTCGTTTCTCAGATTACACATTCGTTAAATTCGTAGCTTTTTCGCTTTCGCGTTTTCAGTTTTACTTCGTAAATGAGCTCCGCGGCCGTCGGTTCGATTTCCTTGAGTCGAGGATGCTTTCTGAAGGTCGGTATCTGGATTAGTGTTTGATTTAAATTAGGCTTTTGAGTTATCGATTTGTTTTTTCCGATTGAAGTTTGCTTGGTTTGATTTAGGAGGAGATAAGGAGTTTGAGCGATAGGAAGCGAGATGGTCGGAAGCTGCGCGTTAGAAGTTCTGTGGCTCCGTCGCCACAAAGGTCGCGGTTGGCACAGACGAATGAGCAGAAATCTGAGAATACTGTTCGCATTGGAGTTCTTGGAGCCAGCGGTTATACTGGTTCCGAGGTAGGCTTTTTTTTTTTTTCTTCTCCTTTTACATTTTTATTCAATTTTCCGTGTACTCATATGCTTGATTGTTGTGGATTTAGCTAAAACGATCTTAATTTGGATGATGTTATATTTGTTATGGTTTGATCTATGTCTTGTGAATTGATCTCTGTATCTAATGGTGATTTGACGCTGTGTATTCTATCCATTCGACCTTAGTTATGAAATTATTTGCAGATGAAGAAAAACTAATGAAACGACTGATTTATTGTATAGTTTCCGTCAATTGTGGGAATATCTTTTTTGCTCCTCCCGATTTGTAGTTGTATTGTGTGCGGTAATGTTTGCACTATTTTCTTTAGAATTGCTTGATTTCTGAAACTGTGAGTAAGGGACTTTTTATGGATTTTTCTCTGTGAGGATATTAGATTTGGCTAGCATAATAGCATATCCTGTTCTTATGCATGTGCAACCTTTGTTCATCTCATCAAGTTGACTTGTGAAATAGTTATTACTTCTTCTCTATTGGGTATAGTGTGCTGTTTTATTTTCCATGAGATGCGGTTCTATTCAAACCAGTATTTTGAAACAGTTTGTGTTTATAAGTATCAAATCTTGTTTGCTTCGTAGCAATATGACATAAATTTTAGTATTATTTCATTAAACTCATTTTTTATGATTATGCAAGCGGTACAAATATCATATGAGTGCCAGCAAATTTCATTTTGGAATGTACCATTTCTTTTCCTAGTGCGTCCGCTCTGAAATATAGTCTGTCATGCTTTGGGCTTTCTCGTATGCTGAATGGGACCGCTAGTTGAAATGCTGCCCCCTAATCACTTGTCACAGTCTTAGACTCCTAAATATGGGTAGAAATACCAGAAGAAATCTCTACTATTATTTCTATCTGATGATACACAGAGGTATGGAGCCTCTTTGAAGAAATGAATATTTTTCTAAGGGAGTTACGTACCATCATCTGGATTTCTGTTCAAAATGCAGTTTAGTGACAATGTAAGCTCAACACTAGAAACAGTGAAATACAAATAATTATGGTTAGGCTGTCCATATATACTTGTATGTTTAGAGGTTCAGAGATAAATCAAAGAATCCTTTAATAACTGTTTGGTTAGGGGATCAAAATGCCTTTTTTTTTTGGATGCTATCCAAAATTTGTGAAGGAAACTAGAAAAAAAATTAAAAGTTATTTTCTTGCTATCGAAAATGACCTAAACAGGAGTTTAAAACTATTTTCAAATGCAATACAAGAATTCAATCTCAATTCTTTCTTAATTTTCACACTAAATGGGGTTTAAGCCCTTAACTTATGGAATTAGTATGCCTTAGATTTTGGTCCTTTTAAGCATTTTCTACCAGAAGCGTTGGATTTCTTCTTTGTTAGCCAAAATGGTATGTTAACTAATCTCTGTCTGATTTGATCTTATTGTGTCACTATCTCTGCTCCCATTTGCCAAAACTTTATGTTATTACTTTGAAATTTTCCTTTTCTCAGCATTTGATCGTGGCAAGTGACAACACATGAAAATTGGTATAGTTTGGCACAAATATGATAGAGTACGAACATTCTAGTGTATTTGCTTATTTTACCTAATTGTTTGACAGATAGTGCGTCTCATGGCAATCCATCCTTACTTTGGCATAACTCTGATGACTGCTGATAGAAAAACAGGTCAAACAATTGGATCAGTATTTCCACATTTGATCAAGCAGGTAAAACTTTTGTTTTGGACTGGAGAGGTGGGCTAGTTGTTATATGTCTTTTGTTTTTTTTGAACTAGTAACTTCTCTTCTTTGGAATTTGAACTAGTAATCACAAACTAGTGTATGTTTACCTGTTCATCTTCTGTAATTTCTCTTTTAAATTTTTAACGAACATATTAATGATATTAGAGAGAAGGGAGGTCAAAAAGATGGGCTAGTTGAAAAAAAGAAAAGATGGAAAGAAGAAAAAAAATACAACAGACCCACAAGACAACCCTAAATCAAGTGTGTTACATTTCCTCCAAACCTCCATGCATGTCGACGACCAAAGAACTGTGGTAAGGATTGAGGTTATAATACCTTGCTAGAACCAAAGAGGTAGTGAAATGGATTTTGATGGCTTTGGGCAATGACAAGAGGTGGATTGATATTCCCCTTGATTTCTAGTATGACTGCTTATAAGATGGTCGATTGCCTGGATGTTCTCCAGAAGGTTGGTTTAGGAAAGAAATGATGCATGGATGAGACATAAATCCCCAGGTCAATTGAAGCTCCAATGCGACACCAACTACTGAACCCAATCGTTGCTAGTACTGCCATCTTCATCTGACAACCTATTTATAATTTATAGTGAGTTAGAATTTTTGCCTCAAACAACCCCCACCCTTCACAAAAAGAGGTAATCTCAGGCTTGTGCAATTTGAAGTTCTTTCTTTCTAAGTTTTCCTAAACCTAGCACATAACTTGAAGTTTTCTATTTTTATATATCTATTGAAAAGTTAAGAAATAATCATACAGTAATAGAGAAATTGCAATAGAAAAGACAAATGAGAGTTTTTGACGATATTGTCAATTTGAACATTGAGAAAACCAAAGAAATGAAATAAATCTCAATAAAAACGAGATAAAATAAATGTATTCGAAACGAAACAAAGCGGGGGGTTCAAGATTAGCTCAATCAATGAAATGCCTCTTGGTTAATGAATGGTGCCACTTGCTTCAAGTTGCCCTTCCCTTTATTGATTCTTAAGTCCTCATCTGGCAAGTCAATCATTTGAAATTTGCTTTTTATCGCGCAGGTTTACCTTGTGTTTTGCTCTACTTAAAATAAAGAGTCTATTAGTATTATTTTAATGATTTGAAAATGTTTGAACAATAGACAGTCTACAGGGCTAAGCATAACTGAATACTGGAAATGTTTCTTATTCCTTTTGGAACTCATACTGTATGTATTAAAAGCATAGTCGTCAAATCATATGTGCAACAAGGATAACAGCAACAAGAGCATGAAGCCTTGTCTCAAATATTTGGACTTTTAGGCTGCGTTTGGTTTATGATTTGAATATAGTTTTCTATATCTGAAAAGTTGGAAACACATAAAATGCGTTTGGTTGGTTGAAACTCGAAAACAATTTCCCGAAATTTATAAAGAAAATGTGCTGTTTTCAGGAAACGAAAAAATGTTGTTTTCCAAGTTTTCACTTTTGGGTTGTATTCTAGTTTCCGAATCATGAACCCAACACAGCCTTAACTATCTTAAATGAATTGCTATGGACAAATTGAAGCCATTTATACCAATACTTCAATATATTGGGAGAGTATCAGCGAAAACTCATCAAACAGGAGTTGCTATTAGAAACTTATCTGCATTCCTGACTTTAAAACAAATAGCCAACATCCATCACTTGTTTATTTGAATGGTCAAAACAGTGATCTGACAAAAAAATCTTTACTCTATAAACAATCTATTGAATTAACTCTCAAAATTTATTTGCGACTAACTAACTATGGATTTATAGTTCTTTTTATCCTATTGTTTTGCAGGATTTGCCTGATTTGGTGGCTATCAAAGATGCAGATTTTTCTAATGTGGATGCTGTATTTTGTTGTTTGCCTCATGGAACTACACAGGTTGTTTTCTATCTCAAACAGAGGTGCTTAAAATATCACTTATGACACCCTTGGATCCTATTAAGTGAAAGACTAAGTCTGCTGGTATCTTGTTTGCTTTAGGAAATCATCAAAGGCCTACCCAAGGGGCTAAAGATTGTTGATCTTTCTGCAGTATGCTTTCATTCATCTCTCCATTTTTCAAATTACATGCTTTGTGAAAAATTGGATAATACTCATACTAAGATTATGGATATGAAAGTAAAATCAGATGCCTTTGTAGGACTTCAGGTTGCGAAACATCGATGAGTATGAGGAATGGTATGGTCAGCCTCACAGAGCACCTGAATTGCAAGTAATTTTTGTTTTTGATGCAAGAATGATATGTTTTTTCTTTCTGTTAGGCATATATATAATGTTTATTCTTCTCAGAAGCTTCAAACACAGAAGCAAATGTGTTCATGCTTGAAAAGGGTTTATGAGGTCATTTATAATCTTAAGATTATGTGTGTTTTTTTTTTTGGCTGCTTGGTGATGGATCTCTCATTGTTTCCAGAAAGAAGCCATTTATGGATTGACAGAGATTTCTAGAGAAGTAATTCGCAATGCACGCCTAGTCGCTAATCCTGGTTGTTACCCCACATCTATACAACTTCCCCTTGTTCCCCTAATAAAGGTTTGCTTTTATCCTGTTTCATCCGATATCTTTCATTTTATTTACTTCTCATAAGAAATGTTTCATCTGATATTCATCCCATTTCTTCTAATTATTTTGCATTATTCTTATATTTTTATTATGTGAAAATAATATCCAGTATTGTTGGTTAATACTTTGTGTAGTACTGGTGCTACCGTGCTAAATATGGCGTAGTTGCCTCATAGTTTTATACTTTGATGCTATAAATTCTAAGCACAAGTAGTTGTCGTCAAGCTTTTGTAATCATG
The DNA here is from genome assembly GCA_035771175.1 of Paratinospora sagittata. Classification (NCBI taxonomy): domain Eukaryota; kingdom Viridiplantae; phylum Streptophyta; class Magnoliopsida; order Ranunculales; family Menispermaceae; genus Paratinospora; species Paratinospora sagittata. Next base: position 36,412,213 of record CM069594.1, read on the forward strand.
AGCTCTGAAATGTATTTGGAAATAGCATTTGAAACATATGGATAAGAAAAAAAAGACGAGGGAAGTTAGATCTATAGTTATTGTTTGTCAGCAGCGAACCGGCGACACTCATGGTAACAGTATTCAAGAAGTACATAAATCAAACCAATGGATTGTTTAGCTTGTTCTTTGATCATGAAACTTGACATAGCTGGAGCTTTAGATGAAGTAACAAAGATCATGGTTGGACTAAAAAACTTAGTTGAATAGAGATAATTAAAATGAATAAAATTTTCAAACATATGTGAAAGATTAATTTGAAAATCTCAACAAAAATAATGAGAAATGAGGAGTTAGTTTGAGTTAACTAAGATGTGCTCGTGTACATTCTTCCCAAAAGAGAGATGCTTCCCTATGTCTATGTGGTTCCTGTGCTTTGTCTAATTACAAAGAGTTTGGCAAGCATTTGAATCATTTTACAACTATGTCATTTATCTTTAAAAAAAAAGGTTGGGAAACTGTAAGGTTAACTTGTAAGTTGGAATGCCTTTATAAAATCTCTTTATCAAGATGTGAACAGCCATTGCCAAAGCAATGGAGTTACCTAAAAATTTAATCCAAGTTCATTACTTTTTCACATTTGATTAATTATTATTATTATTTTTTTGAGAGAAAACAAATATAGTACTAATATATAAGAGTAGTAGCATTACAAACAAAACCTTGGGAGGGAGTACCGGAGGTACTCCACTAGATCAAAACACCCAGGACTGACGAATCTCCAAACTACACACAAGAGATCCATCTCCCAAAACTAATCTGAAAGTTGAAACTCCACTGAGCCTATAACAGACAACCCAATTATATGCAACACTATGAGCATCCCACACAAGCAAAGTTGTCCTAGAAGCACTCTCAAACACCCTACAGTTGCGTTCGTGCCATATAGACCAAATTGAAGCAAAAGTCACCTTCCTACCAATATCTTTGACTCTCTTAGGCTGCCCTGATTAATCACAGGTGAATAATTCATAGGTGAGTCCTTTTTGCTATCTGAGCTGAAAATAGTTCATATTTTAAAAAAATATTTAGTAGCATAACAATGATGATATACATATAAGTGATTGGCCTTGTCATGCAGGCTAATTTCATCGAACTTGAAAATATTATTATTGATGCAAAATCTGGTGTTAGTGGTGCAGGTCAGAAACTCATACTTCATCACCGTCTAGGTCCATTTCTTTATTTTTTTTTTTCATTTTGTTTGAAATATATGCTGTAGGCTTCTGACTTGTGTGTTGAGGATATCTCGTAGGACGTGGAGCCAAGGAAGCAAATCTATACACAGAAATTTCCGAAGGGATCCATTCTTATGGCATTACAAAGCATCGTCATGGTATGTTATTATACTTGTAACAATTGTAATTTTTTTTATTTCTCATTCTTATGACATTACATCATTCTGTAATCAGTATGCTTTTATGGCAGTAGTGATATAGACCTAGTTCACCCTTTTAAATTAAGATTAAGGACCTATAAATTAATTTTAAAAATTTAAAACCACTAATAAGATTAGTAAAAATAGGAGTTTGTTGTAAATATTAAGTTTCTATATTAATTTAAATAGCAAATCCAAACATTATTATAAGTATTAAAGGTATATCCTATTAACAAAAAAAAAAACTCATTTTTCATATAGCCCTAGTTTTTCCCAATTGATGCATGGTTTTCCACCACTTACATTATACAAAAAGATTCTGGATGCACTTTTTGCATTTGAGGTTTTTCTTGCAAGAATAAGTATATAAGATTCATGAATCTTGAGATTTATGCATACCATCCTTCCTGCATATTCAGTTCCAGAAATTGAGCAAGGACTCTCTGATGCTTCACATTCAAAAGTTACAGTTAGCTTTACTCCACACCTGATGCCAATGGTAAGGTTACTGAAATTGCATGAAGTAGCTAATCAGTCCCAACAAATGTAATGTCACTTAATCCTTTACATTTCTTGTAGAGCCGTGGCATGCAATCAACCATATATGTAAAAATGGCTCCAGGAGTGGCGGTTGAAGATCTGTATCAACACTTGAAAATGTCCTATGAAGTATATTTTCCTATACTGTTTATTTTGCTGCGTCTTTATTTTTTTTTAAATCTCTAACAGGCTTCCCTTCCCATAATTTTCAATTGGTGACTCTTCTCAGTTCAGCAATATCATAAGGAAGATTTTTTTAGGGTCATTGTTTGGTCAGCATAATTAGAAAGGAGGGAGGTATACTGTATAATTGTATCAGGACTATCATACCTTACTTCTCACTCTCTAGATGATCTTGTTCTCAGAAAGTTTTCTAATGTATTGTCTCAATTCTTTCAAAATTCTCGAATGCTTTATCATATATTTGACTGTCTAAATGGACTGTGTTTGTCTTTGGGAAGAAGCTAACTGGTTTGCTTGTTCCAAGCCTAGTGCTAGTGGGGGTTACTCTATCTCGGAGTGGTGTAGAAATTGGGCTAGTTGTATGTAGGTTGTTCTTGGGTTTGGATTATGCTGGTTGGTGGCTTGGTTATGAATGAGCATTGCTGATGCTCCTTGCACTGTACTGTTTTGTTCAGTTCTCTTTGGTTTAATACAATTTCTTTGTTTCCTCTCTCAAAAAAAAAAAAAAAAAAAAAAAACCTAAGGTAGTATATTTGGTGTTTATCGTTACACTCTGTGTACTAGTGTAACTTTTAGGTAGTATCTGCCTTGGATGATGGTTGATCAATTGCTTCTAAAGAGTGAAGAATGCTGCCATGTTCCTACTTCTTGTATTATTCTTTGTATAAAGAGAGTTCGTAGTTATGACTTCATTGTCAAAAAAAAAAGAAGAGTGCAAATTTACTAAATATTGTGTTATCACCTTAATTTTGTTCAGGGCCATATGTATTAAGCTGAGCCCTGAAAGCATGTTCTCATGCTCTTTCCTTAGAGCATTACTTTTTAATATCATTTTGATGATATTCTAGAATGCTCAAATGCCATGCTTTTCCAGCCTTCCAGGCGCTGTCTTCTTTACATTAAGCTTGGTTTTCTATTCAAATCTGATGTGTAAATTGCTGAATCAATAATTTATATGTTTTGTCTGTTATTGTAGACCTAACTAAATATAACTACTTGTAATTTAGATGTCGATTTAGCCCTTGATAGAGCAAAGTGAGAAAGTAGATTCATATAGTTGTGACCCCATGTAGTTGGAAAAAGTACTTAGTTGAGTCGAGTTGAGTATTGTAGACCCAATTAACCTTTGTGTTGACCAGGTAGTTTTTATTTTATTTCAGGATGAAGAATTTGTTGTTTTGTTGGAGAAAGGACAGGTTCCTCACACTCGAAATGTTCGAGGATCTAACTACTGCTTCATGAATGTGTTCCCCGATCGAATTCCTGGAAGAGCAATAATAATATCAGTCGTATGGAACTCTTTTAATCTTTCTTTTGAAATTTGCACTAATTCTAGTATTTGAATATTATGAGATCATGCAGGGATTGAACTAAACTCAAAGTTTTTCCTTAGATTGATAACCTAGTGAAGGGAGCATCGGGCCAGGCGCTCCAGAATCTTAACATTATGATGGGTTTTCCTGAGAACACTGGGCTTCTTTACCAGCCATTGTTTCCTTAGCATCTTCCGAGTTTCCCTGTGCAGGTAATGGGAAACACTGGCTCTCTTTTCCTGCATTGAAATATTATTTCTAGTTGGTTATGCATTTTGTGTTCTGCAGATTCCTCTCGTAGAAAATGTCAAGGACACAATAGAAAGGCATGCTTATGTTCATAAAAGGTGTAGCAAAATAGAATCACATTATACTGCTTTTCATATTTGGAGCCTTCCTAATTCCTATGACAAAAGAGTTTGGATTCAGTACAGATAGTAATAGTATATGGACTGCATGCCAGTTTGTGCATGGATGGTGCAAACATAGAAGTAGGAAAAGAGGGATGCTCCTTTCATGCGTCATGCACAAAGTTGTATGGTGTGGCAAGTTGGTAACACTGTAATAATGCCAGGAACTAAACGCGCTGGAAGTCTGGAACTAGATTTTAATGAGACAGCAGCCCATATATTATCATAACTATGCAATATATAACATCAGTTGGAAAAATAAGAAAAAGAGAGTGGTAGAGGAAGTTTATAGATCAAAGTATGATCATCTGATCAGGTTAATTAGCACCAAATAGTGCCGTAATGGCACCTATTTTGCAATCTTGTTAAGCATATATCCTTGACACCAGAGTCATCCAAGGTCACTCAGGTCATTGTTCTGGCTTTTCCATCTCAACATTGGTGCTTCTTTATGCAGGAAGTGAGGGCTTCTCTGTGATTTTAAAAATTTTAAAAACTTATTCTTGGGACATGTTTAAGTTGTTTGGTTTTAAAGCCTTCAATTTGTTTATGCAATAAGCAATATATATAACAACTACATATATTTACTTCACATAATTTATGCTATTTTTAATACCTAGGCTACTTAGACACTGCCTTAGTTCTTAGACCGCAGTATTTGTTACAAGCATCAATATTCCATTCATTTGCACTTTTTACAGCATACATGACTAGACCAGCATTCCATCCATTTTTTTTTATCTCGGCTAATAATGCTGCAGGCATCAAGCTATTGGATGTTGCTCTTAGTGCTCACGGCTTGTATTTTTAGCAATGAAGTTTCTTTGGCCAATCTTTTCCCCTTTTTGTTTATTAATAAGGTTTATGGCTAGTGTTAGGCCAGTGGTATGAGGATGTTCTTATCATAGGCATAAGAAGTGTTGGTTTATTACAATAAAACCATTGCTTACTGTTACTGTTATTTATGTAAAATATAGGATAGTCTATATTTTATATAAGGGAATTGTTTTGATGTCATGTCACTTTCTTAAATAGCAATTTTGCCATTTATTGATTTGATCAGTCTTTATGACTGGTGGTAGCTCTTTACAATTAAGTGTGAAATGTAATACATCGCATCATTGCATCACTATAAAAAATTAAAAAAAAGGCCTACGTAGTACAAGAGGCTTTTGCCATTGCAGGGTCTAGAAAACATGATATGCACAACCTTACCTTTGTAGTGGAGAGGTTGCTTTTAGATTCTAACATGTCTCTCTGTCACAATGGTGCAACATCAACCATTGTGTCAAGGTCTGCCCGTTCAATACTGCACATTACTGTTTTCAGATTAATTTTGTTCTAGCTAGGTGGTCCAATTTGTTTATTTATGTTTTTTTGAAGGGATCAAAGCCAGATTTGACAACCACATGCACCATAATTGTCCTTTAGGTGCATATTACACTTCAAACAATATAACTAATAATGACGTAAAGGTTATCCTAATAATTTTGAGTTGAATATGTGACTTTTTGTTTCGTTAGTTGATTTTCTTCGTAGTCTTTCTTTCTTTCTTTTTCTTGTTAATTTTTTTGTTTGTGTTATCCGGAAGGATTCTGTTTTTCGTTATACTTTATACGTCTGCAATAGTAAATCTTACCTTTTCTTTAGCTCCTCAACTCTCCTAGTTTGCAACTTCTCACTATTTCTCACCTTTGTAGTCACTAATCTTTATCTCACACAACCAAGTGGTTTTACTGGATATTTCCTGATATCAGTTAATGTTACCTCCGTGCTCTTGAAGTTAAGTTCTCATTCTTGATTATCATTCCTGCCATAATCTCTATCTCGTGCTACCAAGCTATCTTTTTTTTTTTTTCCCATTTTGTCATGAATTGGTGTCACTTCTAACTTCTCAAAATATTTTTATTCCTTAGAACATAGTTTTAAGTTTAGCTTGCATTCAGTCATAATCCCGAATACAGACGATTTCATAAAGCTGATAACTATGGTACAAATAGATTTGAATCTTAGGCATGAATCTTGAAAATAGTTATTTTGGGAATGTTAGGGTATTAATGGCCTGTCCTGATTGTTTTAAGACCCTGTTCATGTGGGCCTTGAATTTTGGTATTTCTACATATCATCGCTTGAACTGTTCTTAGTTTATGGCTCGCTGAATGTTCTGGTTTTAGAGGCTTAGTGTATATGCAATAGGAGTAATCTTGTTCTGATAATTGTTAAGCTAGAAACATTAGGTTTCTTTTGGGCGCTGCTTTTTTTTCTTTTCTTTTCTGCATGCCCGTTGTCAACCCTAATTATTTTTAGGCCAGTTTTTATTTGGGCTTTGAATTTGTGTATTTCTAGACATGATGGCTTGAGCTGCTTCTAGTTCTAAAGCTTGCTGGATGTTCTGGTTTTAGAGGCTTACTGTATGAATTTCAACAGAAGTAGTCTTATTTTGAAAACTGTTAAGCTAGAAACATTAGGATGATTCTAATGGGCTTTCTTTTGGGCACTACCAGTTCGTTCTGCTTGTGCTATTGGCAAGAATGTTACCCCACATTGACCACAAATGAGGGTTGTCTACTATTTTAAAAGTCTAATGCTCTTTTTCTTTTTCCAACCTATCTCATGCTCTTTTTCTTTTTCCAACCTATGTTGAATGTAATGGATCATGGCATGAATAACCGTCTACATCAAGTAATGATGCCATGCTGTGTGGACGGAAATGATGCACGAGACAAAAGTCCTATTGTCTTGTATTAGAATAATAATTGTGGTCAAGGAAGTAGACATCAAACATCACCATTCATAGAACCACTGAAAGTTACGTGCACTTCCATAGTGACAATTCGAACGGAGATCACAGCAATCCAATTAAAGTTGCAACACAGCAATTAACTTGTGGGGACTACTTCTTAACCACCATCACCACCACCACTTAAAATCCTAATCCTTTCAAATTTAGATAATGTTTTTATTAACATTATTTGCATTAAAACTACTTAGTGATCATAGAGTCGCTAGGACCCAGCTCAACCAATATTATATATGATAAGTCTGAACATCAAATTCTTTTGGTTTCTTTTTGGAGAAGCTTACATTGATGCAGCCATTAAAGTATTTCTATATAATTGATGGAGTGTTTAAGCATGAATTATTGGTTATGATTATACATAAAAACTATGAAGAGCCTCTTGGTTGTAGAGTCAGCTTTGTGTTATTCTATATTTGGATCCTAGCTTTTCTCTAGTGCTTGTGTGGACAACCTCTTGTGTTGATCTAGGTCATTCTTTGTTCTACTCTTTTGTTTGATGAAAACATAGATTATGCAGTTTCCAATATGAACTATAAGGGTTTCACTATTCTGAATTTTCTTTTGAATTAGATGTTGATTAGTTCCTATCCCTTCAATAAATTACATGTAAGGTTTTATTGTTTATGAAGGCAAAAGTAGGTAGAACATCCCGGGCTTGGCGGTGAAGGGAATCGCCTTTACGACACATGTAAAGACAATATATCTTATCCCCCCTCCCTTCTTGCAATTAGGACTTTAAGACCACCAATCAGCATTCATAGAATACTATAAATCTCTTCACAATTAGGGGATAAAAAATTATGAGGCTGAGGTAATTGGCATGGGACCGATCCTTGATTTTAACAGACAGGGTAGGTAAGGATATTAGTCACAGAAACAGGATAAGTTTGCTACTTTTAGAGTTTGATGGATGTATAAATCCACGACCCAAAACGCCAAAATGACCATATTTTCTGGTCCTACCTTCCAAAAAGAGAGTTGATTATGTGTTATTCTAACCTTTGGATCTAAACATATCCATCATTGAACTGTTGACATCCCTAGTACCTATTAACCGTTGCGTTTCAATGGTAGAAGTTACTTTTGCCATAAAGTTGGTCATTTGGTTGTCTATTGAATCATGGATAATAAAAAAAGAGGCGATGAAGTACAGTAATGAATAAAAAATAGGGATAGACTGGGAGAGAGATTAGTGCAAGCCAAGCTAATCAAGCAATTAGAAATCATGTTAAGTCCTTCATGGGATTCTTGTCATTTTGTCGTTTCTTCACTTGACATTGTGGGGTCCAGATTTTATTTCAGAGACTGACTGAGGAATATGTAGCCAACGACCATTAAGGTTAATATTTTGGAATTTGATTACATGATGTCTGATTTGTGGATCTCAACATCAATATCTTCCAGGATGTGCTTATGTCATGTAGTTTGTCGTTATATGTTTTTGGATTTTTTAACTTAATTGTGGTAATTGTTCTTGAACTGCATAATCCTTTCACACTAGCCTGATGATAATGGTTTATTTCTTATCTTGTAATGAATGTCGGTCATTGATAGATCCAAGTTTAAGATATGTACAAACACACCTATCTGCAGGGCCCAGTGCTAGCAAAACCCTATCACGATGCTGAAATAGGTGATCTTAGATACGAGAAACATTACTCAATAAAAAATTGAAAGTCTTTGGTTTATGATGATTCATGAGTGGAACCAACGTACGTATTTGTGCATTGCTTAAATGTCTGAATGGTTTATGGTAACTTCCCTAGTTATCCACCTTAGTGGACAAAGATCAAATTTTATTCGGGATAATAAAAGAGATTATTTTTTCCTTTGGGTCCTAGTGCCCATGTTTGATTGTGCCTCAGTGTTATATTGTGGGTCTTATGTAAGGATGTCAGTGGATTGATTTAAATTATGAAACTAAATTGAATTGGTGTGTTTGATTTGGTTTTTTAATAAGTTCAGTTTGAATTAGGTTTGGTTTGAAGTTTTGAAAATCGATCTAAATTAAATCGAACTGATTGTAAAAAAAAGTATTATTATTTATTTTTTAATGTCTAATATTTTTTTTATGATATAAGCATTGTCATAAAAAAATATATAATTATCTTACATGGTAAAGATTATTTTTAAATTTATTAAATGTATATTAAAAAATTTAAGATTATTTTATATATACATTTTTTATAATTAATTATTTTGATTTATTTAGTGTATGTGAATTTAAAATTTTAAATCGATCAACTCAAATCGAATATGTTCAGTTCGATTTTATCTGAGTTGGTAATTTGAACTAAATTGATCAATCGATTTTGATTATGTTTGGTTTGAATTAGGTATAAGTATCAAATCGATTCAAATCGAATTGTTGGCACCCTTGTCTCATGTCCTTGGCTTTCCTCAGTCCATGTAGTATCAGGCGTAGGGTCGGTTTGTGCCACAGGTTCTTTTGGAAATTAGTCTTGGCTGTACTGTGTATGTGTATCTGAGCAAGGTTTGTAATGTGGCACTCTATTGATTTGTATATAATTGTAAAAATCTTTAGGAACCCCGAATGATAATGATTATGGAAAGAAAAGAGAAGTAATAAGGGTTTTATTAATCCACGTGCAATCCACCATTATTTCACTTTCTTGTGCCATGAGTCTCGATTCGCATCACCTTTTTTTGAAGAAGGGGAAGGAAGAAGGAAAAAAAAAGAAAAAGTAAAAAGAAAAGAGCTCCCTGCATGATGAGTGACAAGATCTACGATGTAATCTGGTCCGTCCAAACCCAAGGTCGTAGCGTGTAGGAAGTGTGGCCCTAACACCCATGACGGTTCTGCTTTCAACTCACATCCACCGAATTTAAAGCCAATAGAGTGATAGAGTCATTCAGATTTAACTTGATTTCGTAAAGTGTCTGTGTGGCACATCAAAGGCGATGCTCCCGTATGTACAATGGTTGTTCCGGAAGAAAATCAATAAACAAAATGGAACAGAGATTTATAAATAAATAAAAAAAGGACAAACAAAATAGAAGAGAGATGACGTGGTGATGTGATGTTGATGTTAGTGTTTGCCGGGTTGGTGGTGCTTTGTGCTCTTTGATCACCGGCGTCCTCCTCGTACGTACACTGACCGCGCGTGCCGTCCGGAGCGCGCTCTCGTTTCTCTTATCTCCCGCCTTCCCCTAGCAGCCAGCAGCAGCAGTAGCAGAGACACGCAGAAGCAGAGGCCGGGATGAAGGAGACGTAAGATGAACCGACGTCTTCAGCGTGCCCCTTAGCGGAAAACGACGCAAGAGCGAGCCATCTCTGCCTCACTCCCTCCTTTTTTTGTTTCTTTTCGGGTCTGGAGGGGGTGACAGTGGTGGGGTTCGGATTAGTCGTCGCCGTCAATGAGAAGGCCCTCGATGCCCGGGCTGTTGCCTGCCTACCTGGCTGACTGGCTGGCTGGCTGGCCTTCCCAAGTAGACAAGCAGTAGTATTAGTAGTAGTAGTACCATTCCCTTTTCCTTTCCTTTCCTTCAGCTTCTTGCCGGTTCCCTTTGTCAGCCTCGCTTCCGCTTTGGACCTTCTCGCTTTTGCACCTTTCTCGTCTCGTTTCGGAGATCGAGGCCTGCTCTGCCTCTCTCCCTCAAGTCCCCATCCCAATCCCAATCTTTCTAAACTTAAAAACATTAATTTGAATAAATAACCATAATAAAAGAGGTGGACTACCATTTTTTCCCACAGATACGGGATTCATCTCTTAAATCTTTTCATTTTCTATCTAAATATTTATGTTGAAATGAAGTTACTAATTATCTTTGGCATAATTGAGATCTATTTGGATCGTACATTTCCATATGATTTTATAATTTACACGAAAAGGAACCATATGGATCGTCTGAAGCATTATTGCCATTGTTGCCCAAAATATCTTTAAAAGCAAAACGATTATAATACCTTTTAGCAAATTTTCTTCCTTTCGTATTCAGGTCTCTTATATTTTAGGATTTTAATATTTTCTTAATTTTCTTATATCTAATCTTGTTTAACAAACTTTTCATCTTATCTCACTTCATGTAATTTAGAAAAAAAGAAAAAAGAAAAAAAAAGAAGCTGTTAGGCCTATTTTCAACTCACTTAATATGTGGTAGATCTGTTATTTGAAAAATTGAGTATAAGTAGGGGTTAGATTTTGAACTTAAATGTGTTTTATTTATTCATTTTTATAAAAAAAATTAGTTTAAATATTTTTATTATGTTCAAATTCAAAAAATTAGTTCAATACTACTTATTTTTTCTTTTACTCCACACTAGGCAAGTGGTTAGATTTTTTTTTTATTTTTCAGTCAATTTTCAGATGTTCCTTTTTGACTCTTTTATATAATATGCTGATAGTGCTATCATTTTATATAATAATAGATATATATGAAAAATACAAGTGATGAGGACAGAGTTTTAGAGGGGGCTTTTATACATATATTATGATATTATGATATTATGATGTCGAAGGAAAATAAAAGAATTCACGATGTGACATGTCACCTATGCATGGATGGGTTGCACAATTCTAAAAGAAGCCCTACCAGATGTCAGTTGTCCCACTCTTTTGAGGCAATTCAGCTTTTCTTGGTTCTCACACCATAGCCATGGGTTGCGTTTTAGGTACTCAGAGATTCGTACTCCTTTTTTCATAATTCATCCTTCACCAATCACACTCTTCTAATACCCCTTCTTCCTTCACCTTCGTCACACCAACACCTCCCCCTTATTTTCCTCTTTTCTATCCATCTGTCACTACTAAGATTCTCTACTACTTTTTATTTATTTATTTAACATAAAATTTTAAAATATAAAAAAGATTAATTAAGTTTGAATTGTGGTCAGCCCACCACCAAACCAAAGATGACCGGTCATCTATCATAAAAACTATTGTTTGTGTTTGTGGTTTCTGCAATCCTCTCTCCCTCTACTAAGGGGGGTCCTTATATTATATATAATTCTTTTTAACAAAGCTAATGTCTTTAGACATACTCTTTAACCCTCTTCAGATCACGACCCAACTTCTGGGCTTTTCTTGTCAAAGTGTGAATTTGAAAATTAGTTGGTGGCCTTTTAACTACTGCATGCTGTTTTTATTAAAATTATTAAACCTAACTTTTATTTATTATTGTTCGATAATAAATTACATTTAACTTAAAAATAAATATATTTTTATAAAAAGCCAAGGTTAATTAAAAGGTAACGCACTTGCCTAATTAAAAGCCACCTGAAAAGTATATCATCTAATTATAAAATAAATAAAACCACATCCAACAGTTATAGTGGGTGGAGGGGAAGGAATAATTAGAAGTGAGTAGTGGTAGTTAATTGGAAGTCATATATCCATGAAATTAAAGTGAGGAGATTAGAGAAATGGCCCCAGCCCCCAGCAGCCAGCAGCCAGCAGCTCTGACAATAACCAAATAGATTATATCCACGATAGAGAATTCCAATATATATGGTTTGTATCTGACAGTTAATAATAAAGCCAAAGTTTGGGACAAGATCCCTTGGCAGGAATACTATTAGATTATGTTTCTCTTGTTGGCATGTGGCCAGCGGCTCATTGGTGATGAGCCCAGCAAAGGGAATTTCCTCACTGACATCCTCCCCTCTCTTAATAAGAATGTTTTGTATTCTCTCTTCTCACATCACATTCCATCTATCCGAAAACACTTGCATTAATTAATAATAATTTCTACTCTATAGATAGATAGATAGATAATGTTATTTAAAAGACACTGATCAGTGGAACTTCCCGAGTGAAGATATCCAGTGATTTCAATTCCTAGCTCTCTAGCTACCTTAATTAATTAAAAGAGAATGCATGGTTAATTAGTAATTAACAGAATTAATCCTGCAGCGAAATTCCATTTCTATGCCAAGTTCATGAATAGACAGACTGCAATACGAAATCTAAGTCTAAGCAGAGCTTTCTTTTTAGGGTTATAAGAAGAGGGTAGCTAGGGATGTATGCAGCTGATTCCTTCTTCTTCTTCTTAGACCTTCTTGTCTTTTACAGCTAGCCTAGGGATTCATGCTTCAATTGAGACAAGTTCTATCTTCTAGAGATACATTATTAATTCACGGACATAGCATATGTACGTGAATTGGCATCATTAATTGTTCATATTCCTTCGTACGTAACCAAAAAAAATCTACTATACTTTAATTTCACATGAACTTTATAATTGCATTAATTTCCACATAATATAAACATTAATTTAATTAATAACGTAGAGTCTACACATATGAGTGATCGTACGTATCATGCATAGATTAACTTTAGGGATTAATAATGTGGAAGAGTGGGGACAAGATGAATATGGTATATAAAATCACTATATAAGACCAAACGCTAAGAAGCAAAAGCCAAAACTAATGGAAGCAAAAGAATCCAAAAGAAATGGTCAACTACACTGCAGACATCTAGCATGCAATATTTCCCACCTTCAACATCATGTTGTTCCCACTACATGACAACTTGTTCCGTTTTAATTCTCTCTCTCTCTCTATCTATCTATCTATTTATATATATTAATTTCTATGAATTTCTTATTAATAATGGTTGGTTACCCATGTAATTTCTTTGTTTTTTATCATTAATTAATAATGAAATGTATATTACATTTTCATAAATAGACAGATAATTAAGATTAATTAGGCACGTGTACCTGAGCATGACAACTTGACAAGGGCTTTTTAAGGCTCATATCACGTGTAGTTGAAAGAACATAATTATAAAAGAAGGGAGAATGAGTGGATGAATGATGAATGTGTTGCAGTGGCACACGAGAGCTATATATATATATACATAGAATGAGAATGAAATTGCTTTGGTTTGTGGTATTAATTGATGAATAGAATAATAGTAATGTGGTCGTTGGTGGGAACTCATGGGAAGGCTAAATTGAAGCCATGAGTTTCGGGCTCTCTTTACTCATCAAAACTACCTTTACACGTATTTCCATATGATCATAAGCCTACCTCTTCAACTTGTAATCATTGCCTTTGAACCACCCTTGCCCGCCCCCACTTAATTCCTTTTATATATGATTAACTTTAAGTCTTATGGCTTATTATATATGAATTACTCCTATCGACTTATAACTAATTGGAACATATATAGTTGTTGTTGGGTTCAAGGGTTAAAGTAACTGCGTTGCATCATTTTTGTTGAGAATAATGTTATATTGATATTCAATATGTACATTTAAAGTGTACATTACTCACACACATCATTGGATTGTCTTGAATTATATGTTGGTATACATGTTTTAAGGTAATTTAATGATAATGTACATTTTAGATGTTACTTTAGTATTTTTCTTTTACGAAATGCACTAAATAGCTCGTTCATGAGTTACAGAAACTCGATCCTACGGTCCTACCTACTTTTTTCGTTAGGGACCTACGTTTAGATTTAAACGCAGAAGTCGTGCCAAACAGAGTCATATTGTCCATGTACAATTGAAGTCACAAAGCTCCACTTTATATTATTAGTCGTAGGAGTTCCCTTGAAATATCTATAATTAAAACCTCTTCATGAACATTTTCCTATAGTTAAACCTCCCAACTTTTAGAGAATTGTTCTTAAGGTCTCTCAACAACCCTAAACTAAATTAAAAACTTGCTAATTTGATCAGCAATAGATTTTGTACGTTATGTTCCATTATTTGTCTAAAACTCACTAATTGCATAAAAATTTACACATAAGGGTTAGCATATGAATATAGTTCATCAACTCAACTAAATTTATCAAAGTCTTTTTCCCAACTAATGTAAACTGGTTACTGCTTTTGTTTGCAATGCGCAAAAATATTGGTGTGTTTTTCAACTGGATTTTCTTTTCAAATTTAACTTTTTTTTTTGTTCTCAATTGAAATTGTATTTTTTAGAGAAAGCAATAAGCAATTAGGTGGAAAAGAATTTGTAGGAGTAGAGAGATATATAACAAAGACTTTATGGATCAGATCGATCCTAGTCCAATTAGGAATTTGATTGATCTGGCTAGAAATGGTATCATATACATATATTGTATGTAAGGATATAGTGATTGTGGCTTGTATTCCATATTGTACTGATTTCTTCTTTACTACATGGTTTTTTTTTTTTTTTTTTTTAAAGAAAACATACTTTTTAAATTAAATTTGACAATACTATTTTTTATTTATTTTCTCATACACTTTATTACGATTACATTATTTTATTCTAATTTCACCACGTTTTGGTCAAACTAATGCAAAATTATGAGAATGTTAGTTATATATAATTCAATTATTACAATCCCTTTCAAGCATACGTATATATATATACACATACATATCCATTTTTTTATTCATGCATCAAATCTATATATGGAGGAAAATAATTTTATATTTTATTTTTATTTAAATTAACATTTGAAAATTTAGGTTATGTCTAAGAGAATCTTAATCATCAAGAAGATAATAGTTCCTCTGACCTTGAATGCATCATGAGTAGTATAATAATGTGGTCTTATCGAATTTGATTTTTCATGAGAAGTAGAAGAAGAACAAGTTATGATTAATAGAAGGGTGAATTGGGAAACAAAAAAATAAATAAATAATACATACTCCATTGCTTTCAAAAACCACTTGCTACAACCAACAGCCCAAAACACCTTTTTTGAAGATACAAACACTCTGGTTTCTTTCATCGTCTTCTTCTTCTTCTTCTTCTCCTTTTTCTTCCTTTATCTCCATCTATTTTAAAGCTTGATCCCCACCTTCACTTCTCCATTCTTTTTATTCCCATAAACACTACCTAACAAAACAAATCAACTGAACACAAAGGCAAGAACTTTGCTTCTTCCACCTCTCTCTCTCTCTCTCTCTCTCTCTCTCTCTCTAAGACAGTACATAACACAACAAAGCCTACTTTCATTTGCTTTTTTCTTTGCACCAATCAATTAAAAAGAACTCATCCATCTTTTCTTTTCTTTTCTTTTTTTTTTCTTTTTTTTTTTCTTTCTTTGTTTGGTTCATTTCTTGTAGATTTGCAAAGTTGTAAAAGATGATTCAAGAGCTGTTAGGAAGTGGTGCAAGTCTGCTTAGTGGAGAAAGGAAAATCTCTATCACTGGTGCAGTTTTACAAGGCTCATCAACTTCTAATATTTCTCCTTCTTCTTCTTCTCCTTCTCCTTCTTCTGCAACAGCAACCACAACTACTGCTTCTGCTTCTGCTACTACTAATACTTCAAGCACTGCTACTGCATCTTCTGAACAGCAAAATCTGAGGTGCCCAAGATGTGATTCTTCCAATACTAAGTTCTGTTATTACAATAACTACAATCTCACTCAGCCTCGCCACTTCTGCAAGACCTGCCGACGGTACTGGACTAAAGGCGGTGCACTTCGCAACGTTCCCATTGGAGGTGGCTGCCGGAAAAATAAGAGCACTAGTTCGTCAGTCATCGTCGGGAAGTCGGGAGCTGCCACCACCGGAAAGGTCAAATCTGGTTCGACGGATATCATTAAATCGACCCTTGGGTTTGATCATGAGCCACCCTCCAACCCAATATTATGGGCTTCACCTCATAATTCTCAACTGCTAGCCTTACTCAGAGCGACCCAAAACCCTAACCCTAACCCTCATTCTGTTGCTGTAAAGGAAGAGGAAGCAATAATTGGATCCCCCCATATGAATTCTTGCTCGGAAGTAGTGACAGGTGGATTGAATGCTAGAGCCATTGGTGTAGATCCGTTGGGTCAACTTCCTATTGGTCTGTGCAGCTCTTCATGGAGAAACAATCATCAACAACAGCAACATAATCATCATCATCATCATCATCAGTATCAACAACAGCATGGCTTTGTACTTGGCGGCGAAGTTCAAAACACAGGGATTCATGAACTTTATCAGAGACTCAGATCATCTTCTACGACTCACCAAACCGATCATTCCGGCCCGGCATTTCTAAGCAATTTTGCTTCCACATCTTCCACTTCATCACCCATCTTGGAACCATCTCCGGTTGCCGGTGGCAGCGGTGACTTGGGTTGCTGGAATCCAGCGTTTTCGTGGTCTAATCTATCAACTACAAATGGTGCATTTCCTTAAGATCTCTACCCCTCTACTTCCTCTTCTTCTTCTTCTTCTTCTTCTTCAATGTTTTTTTTTTGTTGTTGTTTGGGGGCATGGTATATGGATATGTTTGTGGTATCAGTTTGTTCTTTTTTGTTAGTGTTTTTTGTGTGGTTTAAGGTGTGTTTAATTAGAGAGCTTGAGATAATGTACCGAGAATCATCAAGCTAGAAGGGAGAAATGGTAAAGGTGGAAGTTTCTTTCAGAGTGTTTTAATTTTTATGAGAAAACCCTATTGTCTCAATATTACACCAAAAGTGTCACATTAGATAACAGTTCTTTCCCATTTTTAGTGTCTAAATTTACAGTGAATTAAACACTCGTTTTAAGAATTCAAACTCTCTGCACAAGTTTATAAGATGGATTCTTAACTAATCTTCAATCAAATTAAGTATATTATATAAGATCTCTTGTTATGTACTCCTCTCATTAATTAAAAGTTTTTTTTTATTTTAATTACAAGGTTATTTTTGTGGGTGATTAATTAAGTGTAGCAATTCTAGGAGATTCCTCCCACTGTTTTAAATTTGTTATGAAAGAAAGACGTGTTGTGGTATATATCAGTAGTTGAAGCAGCCTTTGGTTATTTATTATGAATTGATTCTTGCAGTTTGAAGAATCCCATGGTAGATTACTGAGTTTTGTCTTCTGCAATTGTCTGCTCCCCTCTTGAAACTCGCAGACATATACGTATACTCTCTGTTCTGATCAATTACACATTAATGTATGAGTTATTAATTAATTAAGTTTTGATATCGAGATATATGCGTGTCATAAGCTCGTATAACTATGAGATCTTCAAATTCCAGATATATACTTCATATATGTTCCCAATCTGTCACTATCTTCACTTTCCCTTGCCCAACTGAAAATATTCTTTGTTTTTATCTATAGTTTGCATTAAAAGAAGATAAGAAAAAAAAATACTTTGATTATTTCGTTTTTGGTGTAAGATCCTGATGATGGGTGGCCTCCCATTAAACGTAACAAATATATCTAATTCTTCTTGCAAATGCCCAGAGAGCAGGATCTCTGAGGAAACAAATGAATGTTGAAAGTACAGAAGGAAGACTAGGTAGTTGATTGATTTTTGTAAAGAACTGCTGCATAAGTTGTACTTGTGCCTGGCCAAGAACCCATTTAGTTAATTATGATTATAACATGTCGAAGCATACATATATCTCTATTATATATAACTACACTACACACCCTCGTTGTTTGTAATAATCTTCATTAAGGTTGCAATATGTATTCGAGATCAGTTGGGCCAATTGTAGTTGTAGAAAACCCTATTTTCACTCGTACTACTGTCCAACTAATCACTTAATATATAATTCATACTTGAAATTAAGAACTAGGATGATTAATTACCTCAATGTATTTCAAACACAAGTGCTATTTGGCAGCAAATATACACTGCTATTGATCATACATATTTTTAACACCCATTTCCAATACCCATGTATATTGTATGTCTTTCAAATTATGCATAAGATTTTTGCTTGCCCATTGATAGAGCAAGACAACGATATACAATATATTCGCAAAGATATATAGAACCACAAGAACGGCCAATTCATGTAGTCAAACTACAAACGTTGAGCTTAGTTATATTTTTGCTTGCCCATATATGGTAAGCAACTGCGAAAATTCCAGCAGTCTTTGTTGAATTAAGTGTAATAACTCTTCATCCCTGCACGGAGAGTTCAACTAATTCACATGTGAGATCTGTGGCAGCTGGTTACTAGCAATATTAATGAGCTGAAATGCTTAAAACTAGCTGAAGGGCATTCATTACATTAATCTGGTGATTTCCCAACCAAAACATAACACATTTAAGAACCCTAGTGCCAAAAATGGTATTTTTCTTCAACATTAATTTCTCACTTGTAGAGTTGGTGTTTTTTTCTGTTTGATCAAACAAGGCAAAAGCCCTCCCAAGTCCCATCCACCCCCAGTCGACTCAACTACTGTTGCCTGTTGGCTTTAGCTTGCCAAGTTCATGTCTTGCCTCACCACCTGATCATAAAGTAGTTTCTTTATCTAGCCTTATTAGGAAGCCATGGCCTCTCAACTCAATCACAAGCAAAGCGCTTGGGGTTGGTGAGTGATCATTGGAAGACAAACAAGATAATTATTGCGGTTGTTGGACGTGACAAAGATGCTTATGTTCTCAGAAAAATATTTGCATTTGACTGGGATTCCATGAAGGAAAATTAAAGCACCATGAAGTTGGGTTAACGTCACGTTTATCTGGAGAGATTTTGTGTAAAATTTACGTCAATAATACACATCAAACTACAATTAACAAAAGGACCCTAATAATTCATGAAAACACAAGGAAGATTAAGAGCTATACGTTGTGTTCGGGTTTTGTTTAAAACCCAATACCAATACAACTCAACTAAACCTTTTTCCAACTAAATAAGATTGGCTAGTCTTTATTTAAAGAAAATTGTCTGAGAAATTAATATCACTTAGCTAAAACTGCTTAAAATTTAATTGACTAGGTTTTCATACACCAAAGAAATTTATCTACTCCCACAACATATGTTGCTCCTCTTTCCCATACCTACCTACCAGAAAGTAGCCAAGTCCCTTTAAAATTACATCCTTTCCCAAGAAAAGTTAACAAAAAAATGCATACCACGTCTTAAGACCTTAAGAGTTGATGTACACAACCTTACCTTCCTTTCCTTTTTTATGAAGAGACCATTTCGATACGTGACCTTCGGGTTACAACAGAACAACTTTACTGTGGAACCATGACCCACCCTTTCGATGTCCCAAAAAGTAAAAAATAAAGATATTGAGAAAAGAATAAAGCATTTTCCATTTTTTTTTTTTTTACAAAAGAATTAAACAAGTGAGTTGCTTGCCTCAAAACATAGTACAGTTTTGCAGGTGCCAATGCCTTTTTCACTTTTGACAGTTTGAGCTAATGTCACTCTTGGGAGCATCCTCTGCATAGTACATATAGAGACTATTTGCCGCAGCACAAGCAAGAGCATTGGAGGTTGGATGCCATGCAAGATGAAGCAATTTGGTCGAAAAATCAAAAGATCCTCCATTGCCATCCATGCTTGGATTCTCAACTCCTGGCATTGGAATGAAAATTTTCATGTGAGAAGAAAGGCTTAACAAGTTAGGGTAATCTAATTTTGGCTCATTTAAAGCGTTTGGAAACAAATTAAGCCAATAGCAACCTCGTCTACGAGAACGTGCGAGATTGGTTAGCGACCTCGAAGGTTTTGTTGTAGATATTTGAGTCTGGCGTCTAACATAAAAAAACAAACAAACACAATAACAAATTAGTCTCCATTAAGTTCTATATGTTCAAAGCAAAGAAAATTAGTTTCAGATTGTTGGGGTACCGAGTGGGATTTTTGCTGGCTTCTAATGTTGATGCTTCATTACTTCCCGGGGTACATCCAAAAACACGAAATAAATTTCTGCAGAGGAAGCACTGTTCAGTTAAGCAGATATTCAGAAAGTGAACAAGTCATGCAACAAGGGGAAAAGTATACCCATAAGAGCCTGTGGCGACTCGAAGACCATCACCACTTAAACAGCATTCAAATTTGTCAAAGATGGAATCGTTTTCATATAGATCACAAAGCTGCCAAAGAGCAAGACAAGTGATTAAGGCTTGTCTACCCAAAACAAAAGGGAATACAGTGCTTGTTGATTTAAAGATGGTAACAAGCTCACCTTCGGTCTCAAGTACTCATGGACTTGGAATGTTGCAACTGGGCTGGCTTCCATGTTTAGATCCCATAGCTACATTGACAAAAACAAACAAATGGGTAATGATTGAGCAGCTTTGCTAATTAGACGTGTGAGCAATTATTGAAATCTAGGTTTACTAATTCTCATAACATTGTAGTAAAATGAATTTACTCAATATATGTGTGCGCGCGTGCGCGCGTGTGTGTGTGTGCGCTTTTTTCTCTCTAGTGTTTGGATCATGCATAACTTGCTAGAAGAACAAATCTATGCCAGATGTCGTGTGAGGAAAAGCACTAGTCATGCAGGTCCAGAGTACCACCACATCAACCCCCATATAAAGAAATCATCATACAAAAGTAGTAGGCTTTAGAATGTTCCCGCGGTTAGAGGAGCAAATATGGATGTCATCAAAATTAAATGATCAAGTGAGTTGTATGGATCTTGAAAAATCTAAAATGGCCTATGAAGAAGGATTCTAGTTGCAGTTCAACAGTTCAACATGATTCATCAAGAGATTAACGACTTAATTAACCAAATATATAAGAAACCTTGCTCGATGCTAACGTTAGCGTTTTCTCAAAAGAGTAACTTCTCTAAAAGAACAAAATACCACATCATTCATATTAATGCATCAATATACCCAGGAATGTGTGTGGTTAACCAAAACTTAGTAATCAATGATATCATCAGATAATAATTATCCTTGTTTTCTATATATATCATGATTCATAAAATACATGATTGGGTACCATTAGAAGATCTTTCTTCATCAGTTAATTAAATACTGAACAAGCCATTTGCTAGAAAAAAAAAAGTGGAGTTGAGGAGAGGAGAGACATGTAAAGATCATTTTATCTATCACATGACCTCTGCTCCTACATATGAAAATCATCTCACCCCTACTTCAATTATCAACAGCATTTTCAAGAAAGAAAAAATTAGGCCTTTCAACATGAAGAAGGTTCCCAAAAGTATTTTAAAGTAATACAGCAAACCTTGAGTGTCATGTAATCACGACTCAATATGTGTCTTCCATCCCTCCCAAACTTAATATCTGATATTGAGGCAATTATTTCAGTGAAAAATGAGCGGGAGCCAGGTATCTCATGCTCCTCGAATCTGAGAAAGTAAATATAGTGTCACTTCAGCTAGTATTTTTGGGACATGATTACAAGACTCAAGGATGAAAAAAGAGGACAAACTGTGTTAGGCAAAAAGCATTGTTTGGGTGACATTCTTACATTTTTGCATGAGTGTCACATAAAGCTGATTGCCTCATGTCAATAAGGCGTATTGCACCCTTTGAACTACTGTAAGCTAACATATTGCAATGAATAGGATGAAATTCCGCGGAAGTTATAACCTCTGTAAACCAGCAAAACATATCAACAGTTAATAGAATATGGAAACTGGCATTTCATTAAAATCCACAATGTAAGAATCAGATTAAATGCACAAAGGTGCAGATAGCAATTACTTAAATATGAAGTAGGCACAGGAAATTGGAGAAGCCAGGCCAATAGATTTGTGCAAGTAGATGAGAGGAGAAAAAACATTTAGAATATTCAGACTTGACGAGATAAACTAGTTGAAATTTCTGAATAATGAAAGATAAATAATAATAATAATAATAATAATAATAATAATATCAATACTAACAATGATGGCGATGATGACACTAAAAAATATTAATAATAGTGATGACAATGAAAAAATAATAACGAAAATTTAAGGATTCATCAACAAGAAGGTTCATGAGAAGCTCTTGTTTTGCTATTGTTGTCATCATGTTTTCTCTGTTCCATTGGTTTGCTCTTTGATGGGATGAAGATCTTGAAAAGATAAGCAAAGGAAGTAAGGACAACAAATAGTAAAAAGTTGCAAAATTTAAACCCAAGCAAAACCAAGGACTAAAAATTCGCCGAATTTCGCCGAAATTCAGATAATTTTTCCGATTTTTTTACCATCGAAGTGCAAAGTGGGAGGTAAAATAAAAAATGCAAAAATTCGCTAAATAATTCGATAAACTTCGACGAAATTCGATAAACTTCGACAAAAGTTTAGTTTTTCAATAAAAAAAAATGCAAAAATTCGAGCAAAAATTCGACAAAATTCGATGAAATTAGACAGAGAAGTAAAATAGATGTTACTTCATCAATAAAAAACAAAAAACACTAATAATTATGTATTATTTTCAACTTCATCAACCAACATAGCAATATAAATTTTAAAAAATAATTTAACAAGTTAACAAATTATGTAGTTTATGGGATATGCTTTACCAAAAAAAAAAGAAGCAAAATAAATAAATAGTTAAAGTCGAAATAAGATAAAAACTTAAAAATAAATTAAAAGATTTCCTAAAGTCATCTTTTTTTAGTTAACTCTTATGAAACAAGATTAATAAACAACACATTCAAATAATAAACTAATAAATTAAGCATGATAGAATTCAAACTAGTAAAGTATATGGTCGAGAAGCAAGCCACCACAAAATTAAATATCAAAATAAAGAAAACAAATTAAGACCAAAAGCCGTCATTCAAATTCATCAACTCACTTAACAAGATTGATTTTGTTAGGTCGCTTATTGATATTTTTATGTATTAAAAGTGTCTATTTATATTAGTTTTTAGCTCATACTACAATAAATTTAGATATTTAAGCATATATGCAAAAATTCTCTAAACTTCTCTAATTTAGCAAATTTTTACAAAAATTCTCCATGTCGAATTAAACTTCTCCGAATTAATTCTGATTTTTGAAGGTCGAAGTTTAGGGAAAAATCGAAGTTTCGTACCTTGAGCAAAACCTTGGGCACTGCCTCAATATAGCAGGTCCTGAAACCTTGCCATGATATCAATACTGTCAAACCTTTTTAACTCACAAACTTACATGATTCCAGGTAACAAATGATAATGAGCATAAAAATATTTTGGAATCCTAAACCCAAGGAGAAGATAAATTGCACAGGGAAGATTTAATGTCCAAGAGAAATAGGACTTCGAAGCTTGACTTTACAATCAATTACTACATATGAAGGTCATCTAAGTTTCCTTTATAATGTGACATTGTGACTCTTACATGAATATGGTCATTTCGTTGAAAAACCCTGCAGCAGAAAATCTGTTCAATCTACACTATGAATAGATATAATAAATTGAAATTAAAACAGAGCACGTACCAGTGAGGTCCTCCATGTTTACAGGCTTCACATCAACAATGTTGAAACTTTGATTACTAATTTCTAAGTTCCACAAATTTATTCGCAAGTCGTCAGCTGATATAAATGTCTCCCCATCACTGTGGATAATTTAAAATGGACTGTTTTAATAAACCTAAATGACAGTTGGATATAGGTAACAAAGTAGAAGCATGATGAGAAGACAAAGAAGAATTGTTTGCCATTCAATTGATTTCAAAGAACAAAATTGCTCCTTGGTAGTGCAAAAAGCTAAATGTTTCATAAGACATGCACTCTGCAGAGTCTTCGAGAGGAAAAATTCTCAACTCACAAGGTAAATAGCATGGAAAAAAGAGTAAGAACAGACCTGTTATTTGATATGGAATTAATATGATAGTCATGGGCATGAGCATATACTCTTCGACATCTGGGAACCAGGTTTGCATCATGGCTGACGATCTGTTTAAAACCAAATCAGGGCAAAGTTATGGTCTGGACTAATTTGAAGTTCTTGATATATCAAAGAGTCTTATTATCTTACGAACTAAAAGTACATATTTGCAACATGACCAAATTATATATGTGTATACTATGCACAGTGCACTCAAGTAGAAACAGTACATCAATTGTATATAAATACATGTGCAGTGTATACTGTATATAATGCTGCTTTTTTCATCAATATGAACAAGAGGACACATGAGTTGTGATTCCCACATAAATCAGAAGAGTCGATAGGATTTGGCCTTTGGCTGTGGTCAAAACCAAAACAAAATACCAGCATGCCACTAAATCAAAACAAGAAGAAGGAGGAGGAGGTAGAAAGAAAGAAAGAAACAATCAACATAAAAGAAAGCAAGAAATAATAACCAAATAAAAACAAAACGAGGAATCAACTTTATGAAAGTGCAGCAGCTCAAATCATCATGATTTTTAATTCAAATAATCAAGAAGAGCAGCAAAGGGATAGTTTAATTACCACTGGTAGATGGAGAGAAGGGAATCCTCCAGGAGGAAATTCGAAATCAAACAGTCCTCCATTTTGCCGAGCAATTCCGCCATTTCTTACTGAAGCTGAAGAATTTAAATTCATCTCACATATCATCTTTACCTTTTTTTCTTGAACCTGTTAGGAATTGTACAAGAAGACAAAAATATAAGAGGCTAAACCCCATTGAAGACGTCCTTAGTAATCTTAAGGAACAAGCCCACTAATAGTAAAGGAAAAAGACTAAAAAGAAGTAGTCTCCACCAAAAAAAACCAAAGCAAAACAAAACAAACAAACACTCAAGAAGCATCTGACTGCTGGAATAATGAAGACTAATGCACCCCAAGTTTCCGTAATTACAACTAGAAAAGATTGTGAGTCTGTGGTGTGGTGAATTTGGAAGGAATGTAATCTGGGGATCTTTGAGAATTTGGCTCATGCCGCAAGAGATGTGTGGGAGTTTACCAATTTAACAACGGGATCATGGATTTGTTCTTCCAATCTAGGAGAAAATTATTCAATATCTGATTGGATGCGATGTCAGAGCATTCTGATGTAGTTGTTTCTTTATATTTAATATTTTTGACTCTTTGGAGCACTGCTGGTGCTCACTGCTTTTGTACCTAGTTTTGTTTATTTTAATATAATTATCTTGTTTCCTCAAAAAAAAAAAAAAAAAAAGAGATTGCGAGTTTCACAAAAGGGCAAATGATCAACCAATAGTCCTCAGCCTCATAAATGAAATGACAGCTGAAATTGCATATCCAAACGATGTTAACCAAGCCCCAGATAGATATGCATACATATATGTGCCACTTTTTTCACAAAGTGTATGATTACAATCTATATAAGAAATCTACATGATAGAATACATGGACAGGACCCTGAGCACATGCAATAGAAGTAGGAAAGGAATAATGCATCAGGATATCGAAAAATATTGAATTAAAAGTTAAAACCAACCAAAGAACGCACTTTTCTTGAACTATCGAAGCCTCCTGAAGACGGCCTTCAAGGAAACAGAAAATTTCTTAATATAGCTCTTTCTCATCAAGGCCGGTTCCACTAACCATATCTGTAATAGATGATGTGGTGATAATACCAAAAGAATCAAGGCCCAAGTGATGCTCATTCTTGATGGAAAGCTTCTTCTTTGGTTATTTCTCTTAGGATATGTTTGTATATTAATTGTGTTATAACAAAATAAACAAGCAAAAGAAACATAATATTAGTAGCAATATTTAGCAAAGGAACATTAAATAATAGAATATACACTTTGAAATTTTCAAGTTTTGGACAAAATTTTCCAGGTTTAAAATCTATTGAGAATTGAGAACCTCAGTAGCACAGAACTTCCCAATAACTTTAAAGTAGACCAGATGCAATATATGCTAAAACTTCAAGATCTTCACAACATATTGCACATTCACTCTCCTCATGGTCAATTTCTCACAAGAAATTTTGTTTGTTGTTTGAAGTTTCATAAGAATATTTGAAATTTTCCTTGAAAAATTGCATATCTTTCCACGGGTTGATTTTTGTGGTCTCCTAGTGAATTTAAAAATGACTTCATGAAAATTTCAAAAATTCTCTGTTTATAACCTTGCTGGAAGCCTGGAAGTATAGAAAGAGACCACCAATGACCAACCCACAACACTACCAAAAGCCAGGCATCAGCGCACGTACAATGTCACTTGCAAGTGTCATAAACATTTTAAAAAAAGACTAGATAAAAGAGAAACTATTGAATATTGTATACAGGTCGTGCACCTTCCAATATTTTATTGTTTTGTCATTTGTAGAGAGAAGGGAAAGAGCGCCATGGGCTGTTTGACACCAACGCACTTTATTAATTTTTTCCTCTATTTCCAAGCTCTTGAGGTAGTCAAACTGAAAAGAGAAGTGATTAAGTAAAACCAAACACAATTGAAATCACGTACAAATTGGCAACATCAGCAGAAATATACCTCAGGTTCATGACTCTGGAACTCAGTCTTGTAAGAGAATTCTGGATGCCTAGCAACTGGGTAATCTGTTTTTTCAAGATCCTTCCGGAAAGCTCGCTGGATCAATTACACTTTGGTCAGAATGCCAATTCATATTCACACCAGAAATAAACCACCAGAGAATGAAACTTGCTTACATCTTTCCCATCCGTCGTTTCAAATAGAACAACACGGCCCCCACGATCCCCGGTTGCAAGATGCTCTCCAGTTTTGTCAAATTCAATGGCAGAAATAATATCAACTGCAGATGAAAATCAAAGGCAATGAAAAGAGAAGCTTTTGTGAGGAAAAGTAAATGTCAATTCAGTAGTCACTCTTGTCTTGCACAATTTAAAACAGGAAAAGGAAAATAAACAATTGAAAGTATATTGCATCATAGAATTTGAGTTTAAACCAAGAATGAAGTACCAAGATTTCAGTTTAAGTCTGAAACATAATTAAACCAACCATTGGGCTTCATAGAAAGAATTCCTACAATGAAGCTGGATAATTTCAGGCTGTGCAGAAAATTATACGCTTAAAATTTGTAGTCATGAAATTACAAGCGCATGAACATTCAAATGCTCAACGATATATATATATATATATATATAAGAGGAAAATAAAAGGGAAAAGGAAGCCTGGAATTCCATGTCCCAAAATCAAAGATGCAAATGAGAAACAAAAAACCAGAAATTATAGACTGATAATTAAGATCGTGACTTTAGACCAAACTGACCAGTCATGGAACCTGATGGAAATTAATATTTGCAAGTTACTATCAGATAACAACAAGATGTCAAGATCATCTACATCATCTCAATTAGATGAATAGATAACAGATCCTATTTCCCATTCAACTCTATCTACATCACTCAACACGAATCTAGTAACCAAACAACACATTCAAAATTATAACAATCCGGCACATCTACCATCTAGTAAAGATTCTCATATGAAACACAATATTTCATTCCCTCCCCCAACACCCAACCCCCAACCCCCAACCCCCAACCCCACCCCGTCTTCTCTAAGCATCTTTCAAAAGATAAAAACACTATTTTCAAAGCTTAATGATCATAAATATATGGCATTTGACTTTTCATTTGAGCTTAAAACACATACACAGGCACACGATTGAAAAGGGGGGAAAAAAAAAGGACAAGGTTTGTACTCAATGGAATTAGAGTATTCTTATGGGCCGAACTAGAATATCCCGTTATCAAATTGAAGGACAAGGGTTTTGCTAATTCAAGTCAGGAAGTCCAACAGGACATAATAAATTGTTATGAACTTATGATATCTCACTAATACAGTACTACAATTCAATTGTCCACATTCCTGTCAATCTAGTCCAAGAATTCATCATGTTCAATATCTTCCTAAACCTTAATCCATTTTATGTTCCAAAAGATGTAATCTTTTTCATATCACAACAATTTGAAGCTGTAATAAACTCACTTCAATGACGCCAGAACTCCTGAAAACAAACAACCGTTTTACATCTAAAACCCACTTCCATTTCACATCAACATTTCCAGTAAAAAAGAACAACCAAGCAATATCACCTTAAATTGTCATCATGAGAAACTACAAGGCAAAATCACCAAGACAAAGGGACTATAGAACAGATTACACTTCACCAAACTGCTAATAATGAGAAACCCACTTAGATTACAGCCGAAACTCTTGCAAACAAGCATACCTAGAAACCAAATCACATAAATATCATAAAACAAAAAAGAAAGACAATAGAAGCTCAAACCCCACCTTCCTGAACTTCCTCCCCGGCCGCTCGTTCTCCAAAAACCTGAGAGAATTTCCATTCAAGATTAGTGGGTACCCCCGCATCTCCATTAGTTAAAGGGATCATCTTTAGAAATCACCAGCTCCCCATCAACGGACCCGCATCGGAGATCAAACAATTGCGCCCTTTTGAGCTTCTGGGTCTCTAGAAAATCACCGCATTCACTAAAAAATGACCGAATCGCCCAAATCTGCCTCTTCTCGTCCACCTCTTCTTCCCTTCTTTCTATCAATCAATCTATGTGTTCTTCGTTGTCAGTTTGCTGCTTTTGTTGCAGCAAATCTGCAAGTAGAATGGAAGAATTGGGAATGGGAAGGAGTGATTCAGCTGTGTTTTCTTGTTTATCTCGTCATATTGTTTGTTCATTGATGAGGAGTGGGGCATTGATGGGTACCCATTAGCCCATACCCGACTGGAAACAGATGCAGGTTTATTGTACTCTCTAATTTATCTGAAATTTTGGTATAAAAAGCCAGAATTAGGAAAGAACAAGAATCTAAAATTCCTAATTAAATCCTTAGATCACGATGAAGCTTTTTTGTCATTGAAAAAATATCTTCATGTTAATTTAAATAATATTCACACTGTTGAGAGTTGATCAAGTTGGTGTGTATAAATTTAAGTCAAACTTATTTTAATCTTTTGTATGAGTGCCACCACTATTTCTAACTTTTTTTTTTTTGGATCTAGATATTCGAGTCGGCTTGCTCACATCCGATTAAATCCAAGGTGTAAGTCTCTAACCCGCAAAAGAGGCACCCCCTGAAACTCTAAAAAAAATTCTCGTTCGGGCTCGTATATACCTTAAAAGAAAATAAGTGAATAAAGCTCGAACTTATGACTTCTCGGTAACTTGTTCACTATTTCGATCTTCAAAATCATACTTCAATAACTACTCACATGGATCCTATATAGATAAGTTTTAATTTTCATATTTTCTAGTCATAATTATTTCTTTTTTTTATACTACAAACTGAAATTTAAATAAAAAAAAAACATATTTATTACATTCAGATTTTCACTTTACTTGTAGACCTTATTAAAACAAATGGTAATTTAATTATTAAAGTCATTAGGAAAAAAAAAAGAAGAGAGAGAAAGAGATAGAGGGTGAGTGGAAGGATTTTGATTGTCAACCAATATGATAGAATATTGCTTCTAATCTAAGGAAGGAGAGACATTTAATTCCCAACTTCCTATAATGAAGGAGCAAATTCAGCAATGATGCAGTTCCCTTCAAATCCAAAGTTTTTTTATAGGAGGAATCAACTGTTGAGTATACATGCATTGAAATTTAGGTAGCACTTGGTAACTCTATTTAACTTCTATTTCTAAACCAACCTCTAATTGTAATAGAGGTCTAAGCTCTATTAAAATAAGTAAAAAAAAAATTGTTCATTCTTGTAGAGGTTATACTTCTACATTGAATTAGAGGTTGAAAAAGTTATAAAATTATCTAAAAAATAATTTTTTTTTACTAACCCTCTATTACTTTTTAAATGTTGTAAATAGAATTACCAAACACCATCTTATAAATGGCTAGATTTTAAACCCTTAGTTAACTATAATATTATCACCATGTGATCTAGTAATCGCGGGTTCGAATTGTAAAAATAGACTTTTGTGATGCAAAACAAGACTATGTGCAATAGACCAAAAGTGGTTCAATGACTTTGATGTCATGTCGGATCCTGCATAAGTTGAAGCTGTTGAAGCTTCGTGCACATTTTTTCATTTTTTTATTTTTTTATTTTTTTTATGTTATCACCATGACATTGTTCTATTACTAATAGAAGCTGAGAACCGCCAGGTGTTCTTCCTTCAAATGGCTTCGACTGGGCTCTGATATGATGTAAATACATTGCTACCCTTACTTAAGATTTAAAAAGACTACAAAGTTGAGTTGTTCCACCAAACCTACTTTTGTTCCAGCCAAGTAGAGCAAGGATAAAGAACAATCTAAATAAGCAAAGAGAGATACTGGCCATTCCCCTTGCCTGATATTTCCTTAGCAATTTCAGATGTATGCAATTGCATCCACATGGAAAGAGGTAGCTTTTTTTTTTTTTGGTTTAGGAAAGATGGGATTGGTGACCTAATAAGTGGGTCTAATCTAAAATGTAAATATGGAATAATAATAATGCTTTATTGCTTTCACTTTTCAACTTTGGAAGGAAGATTGAGATAGTTCACATTAAGATATCAGATTGGGTACTTGAATTGTGTTCTTATGATGACCCTGCCTTAGAATGGTAAGAGAGTTAATGGAGAATCCTAGCTTTCTTTTCTTTAAGATTCTAATCATGAAAATCAACAAGAACTATAAGACAAGATAAAAGCAAGCAGTAGAAATTAAGTAGTAAATCCAATCACACAAAGTAAAAGAATATGAGAAGGTTCAACTAGTTCATTCATGGGAATAAAGGGCTTCTTCTTCTTTTTGAGTACAGCATTACAAACTTAGCTCAAATACAGGCACAAATAGAGAGTACAGCCAAGACCAATTTTGAGAGAACCTATTGCACATGCCAACCCCACAGCAGATAGGTAGGTAGACTTAAAGAACCTACAGAGATTTAAGGGAGGCCAAAGCCTTACTAACAACCTGTATGCTTTGGGTGGCTTCTTCTTGACTCAAGTCAAGCAAAGATTACATTAAGGACATAATTATCAGATTCTGCATGACCTTGTTCTCACTTTCTCTTGGTCAAGCAACTTTCCAACAGTACATTATTTAACCCATTTCAAAATAAATAAATACAAATCTAATGGCCCAATTGAATACAAATAACGAACAATCAAGGACTGGTAGGTATGAGATGCTGAGATATACATGAATGGGCCCAAAAATCAATTCATGGCATTAAGCACGGTACCCTCTAGGAGGAGATAAGAGGAAAGGTTGGTAAAGTTTGTTTATCACCTATAAATTGTAATGCCAATGGCCAATAGGGGTCTTATTTTGTTTAAGTTCTCATTTCTCTTTTTTGTGTTTTGGAAATTCATGTCTGAACATGTATGCAATCTGTACTGTCATCAAGCACTAATTTGAGATTTGGCAGCCAGCACTAGGTTATTGTTGTTTGTTCCTGATGGATAGTTTTGCTTTTAAAAGAAAAGGTCTCTCCTAGATATATGATTATATATAACCATGAATACAAAGATCAAGACAAACTAACAAATTCCCATGCATATACAAGTAATAAATTAAAAAACGAAAAAGAAAAAAAAGATAGACAAGCTATTAAAGAATCGCATAATGAATTAATTTGGAGATTGAAGGAAAACATTTACTAATTGAGAATTTGGAAATAACATTGTATAGTTACTTCGCTTTCTGTACTTTCACCAAATATTCTGGTCTACTTTTCTTGTCATCACACCCTCGTGACTCAAGATTTGTAAAATACAAATTGACTAAAAGTTCTAAGAATGCCGTCCCTTGGCTTTGCCGCATAGGAGAGTGTTTGAAGGAATATCATACTCATTAGCAAGGCTTTTTTCCGGTGTCCAAACCTTGAGATAAAATTGCTGCCCAAGATACTGCTTTGCCCAATGTGCTGATCTTATGTTCCACATACCTTGGTTGTCCAAGGATACTAATATCGCGGTCCATGAATTTGGATATACCTGCAAAGGAAAATAGGTAAAACAGTAAGCAATGCAAGAAACACTAAACAGTTAATAACACGAGACTGGCCATTTCAATTCCAAAACACAGAATCAACTAATTAACATTCCAGAAATTTTCTACTTGGGCAGTCTATTTTCAGTTACCTGAGTAGTGTGTCTAGTGAGTGTGTCAACTAGATTATAGCTACTCCGCTTGAATCCACTGCCCGCGGCCATAACTGGATCAATTGAAGAATTACAATCAGTTGTTGAACACAAGATAATAATAATAATAAATATAAACATATAAAAAAATACAGAAAACAAACAGAATATAGGTAGGACCTACCCGACAACCCAAAAGTCATAACCATCAAGATGCCATGATTGGATCTCTCTTTCATTGTTCTGGAAAATAATCTCAACAAATTCATGGAGAGAAGTTGTGATTATTGAGGTAGAAATAAATGCAGGACCATCAGTGGGTAGACTTTGGAGTGTATTAATACTAAAGACACCAGGGATATTGAAATAATCAGCAAGCTTCAATGGAGTATCAGCATTAATGTACGAAACCCTATTAACGGCATAACGCTGCTTCCCATTTATCAGAGGTGCCGAGTTGGTGAAGACAAACGTCCTAGATGGAATTATCTTTCCATAGTGAAAAGAGCCTTGAGGATTGGGGCGAGCTGCATTTGCCGTCAAATTCCATCTTTGGGAAAAGGAGAAAAGATTAGAGTCAGAACTCAGACATATTGATTTAAACACTACGTAACTTGCAAAATAGTTCATAGGAATATTATTACGATGGAACTATGTATAGCACATTCTCGATGGGAAGAGAATATTGGTGATGATCCATGTAAGAGATATGCATTAGTCCTGCTTGGTTCATTGCCAATATCTTCAGGTGTTTTTAAAAATTATACACTTGTGAGATTTCATGCGAGATGAACCCACCAAACATGCATCAAATAGCTACAAAATCATGAAGATATCATCAAAACATTGACTTTGATCAATATGACTTGGAAAATCTGCAAGCATTTGTATTGCATCAGCTGCAGCAACTATATTCACATGTTTTGATCATGATAAACTGATACTTGATAGGTTGAGTTCACAGGTCTCTGCGCTTGTATCAAGCAAGGGCATGGTTTCAATTAACACTTTTTACTTATCACAAGAAAATTATATATACAGATCTAAGTGGCCACTTATAAGTTACAAGATGATGTTCCTAGATATGTAAATTTAGAATAATTAAGCGTAACGCAAATAGTTTACCTGAAGGTTCTGGCTTGCCGCATTGACCAGTGTACCTGGTACGTAGGACCGATTGGCAACGGTCCGGACACTGGTGTGTGAGAATTTGTGTAGTGTAACACGGCAGTTGCTGTAAGAATGCGCTTTGTAAAGCGTGTAGAGGCAACGATGTAGTAGTCTTTTGGAGGCTGATTCAAGGTGACAAGAACAGCAACAGATTGCCCCACATGTATATCAAGAGATTCATAAGCATTCTGGATAGTGTGGGATCCTTCAACTTCAACCAGCCTCAATGTATGACCCTGAATTCTGAAGTTGATTGAGGTAGACATGCCCACATTTGAAATCTTGAACATGTAAGTTTTTCCTGGAAAAAAAAAATCAATGACATAAAGATAACTTGACATTAAAACTCATATCCATGTAATAAGATACACTGAAAATTTGAAGAATTGCCAACAGTGAAAAACCTGAAAGAAATTTGAACAATTAACATTATATGTTAAACTGTAAATATTACCAGGATCCCCACTGAATGAAGACTGGGTCTTTCCATTGACAAGAAGACCATCAGGGAATGGAAGAACTTTCCCAGAGTCCAGGGATTGTTTTAGAACCTGCAAATATCAAATGCATTTTTAATTATTAATTTCAAGATTGAAATTCATCTGCAAATCATGAGACAGAAAAGTTAAATTGTAAGCTTGCCTTATGACTGGTCTTGTGCCAATCACCTATCAGTAAAGTAAAATCTCCATTAGGAATAGGATATGGAATAGGTATCCTGGGTCTTTGATAGACATTAATGCCTCCATATCCACCAGCAGCTCGATGCATTTGAGTTGAAGGGAAATACATGAAGCTCCCAATCTGATCCTTTGTCTGGAACTTGTAGGTGTAGTTTGAGTTAGGAGGAATAGGGCAATTAGTGCCCAATACTCCATCCTGCCATGAGTTCTTCCTCTGCTTAATCCCATTCCTAGTTTCCCAAAAAACAAAACATGCTCCTTGAGTCCCAAAACAAATCATTATATAAAACAAGACTTAAAAAGAACTACAGATCAAACTACCAGTACAGGAAACGTTTAGGGTGATAAAAAAAAAAGATTCAAAACAATGTGCCTAAATTGAACTCACCAGGTCAAGAGAAAAGGCTCATCTAGCTTGTTAATAAGGTTCAAAATGATGTTGTCATTAGTCACAACATCAAGTCTAGGGCCAGGGAATTGGCCATTGATAAGAATAACCTACAAAAAAACAAAAGAACAATTAGAATCCAACACATTTCATATAACAAGTAGATGATTATTCATGCAGAAAGAAATGGGACGGTAGGGAAGATAGAATCAACCTGTTGAGGAACGCCAAGAGGAGCAACAGTGCCATAAGTTACAGTCCATGTGTAGTATCTATATGGATCCTCTGCTTTCACCAATGAAACACAACAACAAACCAAAACCCCATAAATTAACTGCAGTAACATGCTTCCTCGCATTTCACCACCAGATACCTCTCCAAGACTCAATTTTTCCTGCAAAAAATCACATCAAATAACACATTTTTAAAGAGAGAAATAAGTACAAGAAGATGCATCTACTTGTCTCGTCACACTGATCTACCAAATCTCTCAAATATCAAACATTTGATCGGCGAACAAAACTTAAGTAAATCAAATACCAGTACAACCGCATACAATGCTACAAGAAAAGATGATTTCAAGAACAGAAACCTCACCTGATCACTTTATTCACCTCCTGCTCTTCTTCCTCTGATATGTCTACTAAGCTACTTGAATTAGCTGATACAGAAAGAAGTGTTCGCGTTAAATAACGAATGTTGCTTCGAGAGCTTGATCACTTGGATTACTTAAATCTAATCCCACTGTCATCACTCTGTGTTTACATTACTTTAATCTCCACTTTTCTCCTGCTGTTCCGCAAATCTTCGGCGCACGTCACGCGCTCACGCGGTGTTATGATTGGTAGGGTTCTAACAAGACTCATTTTGTTCTCATAAATGATTGTTCCAGTTTTAATTACTTTTAAGTTCTCTTAACAGCCTAAATTCTAACATACATTATTTTAAACCCTAGAGAATGTAATATTCTAGGGTTTTTCTAAAGTCAATCAGTAAATGATAGATCCAAGAAGCTGCCTTCAATTTCAATCAATCTTGTTTCCCGCGCTAGCATTACAATTCAGATCCTGTGCTCCCGAGAGCCGAATACACATGAAACTCCAAACGCGACCTTACCGTCTAATTGCTTCATTAATAACTGGGGCTCGCTTGTTATTATTTTGTTACGGTGCTGTCGGGATCATTGTTACGGGAATGACGCGGCGCCATGTGGGGTAGGTCTGAACTCTGAGTGGGTCCATCATCCATGCCTCGCGTTTCGATGACACGTTGCACGATATTCGAGGATTTAGAATGGAAGGTTGAGAATTTGGGTGGGACCCTGGCGTAGGGGGTACTCTGGAAATGATGAAAAATTGTCAGCATGTCAAAACCAACCGTTTTATAGCTGTCACTCGCGCCAAACGCGCAGCACCGATCCGACAGTAAGTGTTTAATTGACTCGCTTTTATTTACGCGTTTTAATGGTTTCTACGCTACTTGGTGAGGGTTGCGTAGTGAGTCACGTGAAGACCGCCCATGCTTTTAAAGCGCTATTCACGGCGCTACAACCGTCACCTCCTTAAGTTGCAAGGAAAACTGAGTGGCACTGTGCTTCATATTCATTCCCATTGTTATTTGGTTCTACCGCGGGAGGGGCAATGGGCAATTAGCAAGTAGCTCGTTTGGAGATCAACTTTTACAGTGAAAAAAAGGCACTTTTCTACAATTTCAAGAAGCTTGTAGGAACCTGCTTCTCTGTAAAAAAAAAAAAAAAGTGTGTTTAGGTTAAAGCGGAGAAACGGTACCAAACAAGGCCAAATATTAGTGGTATATAAATATAAATATATAGATACAATTCTTGACTTAATTGAATATGGGTGAACAAACTCAACTAATGGTCACAAAGCAGTTGTAGCTGTAGAAAAAATGAAGTAAAAGGAAGAGGTAAGTCTTTGATGCTAGAGGTAGTGGATTAATGAGGTTGCAAAGTAAAAGTAAAAGTAAAAATGGAACAATTGGAGCATAACATGAATTACAAGCCCTTCTCCTACTTTGTCACGACGCTCCTGACGTAAGCTGACGTCATGACCGGCACAACGTACTATACACTGTACATACTCATATACAGTATATAATACACTGTCAGCCTTCATACTTCCCAAAATATACAGAAAGTTTTTTTTTAATATACCACACATCAAATCAAATCAACTATATATAGATGATCATTCCACTCACATTTATTCCATTCATTCCACAAATTAAATTCTCACCTGATAAATATCTATGATCATCTCATTCTATCATCCCAAGCATTATATAATCTTACCACATAACTCATCTAGGTGATAATCCCATATGTAGCATATACACGTATATTTGGCTCACACGTATAAATACGTATATTAACACGCATATATTTAGCTCTTACATATAAAATATGTGTATTATACATCTCAAGTGTATAATTAGCTCTTACATAAAAAATACGTGTATGTATTTAAGTAAATTTACGGGGTGTTACATACCTAACATTAGGTTGGGTCAAAAGAAGAGTTGAAGCGCATAAAGTTAAAAAATATATCATGAGTTCGAGTCTTCTTACTCATACAACAACATCTTAAAGTGTTTGTGGCTGTATCTCAATAAACTAATGAGGGTGGCCTGATATCATTAATTTCAAAAAAGAAAAAAAAAAAAAAAAAAAAAAAGTACTCCTCGGACTCCTAAGTCGGTCACTGATCACAAATATACCTTTGAAATGATAGCAATAAGTACTGGTCGGCTATGGGTCAATTTAATTATCTCAACGAATATAATAACGGATTTCTATCTCTTTACTACTAATGTGGTGGGTCTAGAGTTGACAAAAGCTAATATTATTCAATAACTTTGAACCTTTATAATCAATCTTCAGGTGCATTTAATGCAGTTGACATTTAAAAGGTATTCAATTTACAAGTTTCTCTTATATTATTCTTTCATTAATTTCAGTATCAAAAACAGTTTTTTTACATATATAATACAAAAAATGAGTTTTTTTTTAAGATTAAAACTACTTATACATCAATTGAATTTAATTATATCCTAGCCAGATTTAAAAATTATATATATTTTTAATTAATTTATCAAACTGAACCCATAATAACTTTCTTCCTTGAATTCGATTGAGGCTGAGGAAGTGGGAGACCATGATAAATTAATGCCATCCCTGCAAAATTGAACAAAACAAAAAAGAACCCCCATCCCTCCCATTAAATGAAGAATAAAGTATTATAGATTTTCTATGTGAAGAGGTGGCCAAAAGCTGGAACTACCACTAGCAAAATGCATGTTAATTTATTTAGAGAGTGCAGCATCACATGTTTCACGAGCAAAGCTGCATTCTGCAGGATCTGCAGATTGTATAGATTTTAGATGGTAACATGAGACCAAGTAAAATCGGAATCTATCTCTGTAAAAGCTTCACCTTTCTCACTTTTCTTACTATAGTTTAGAATCAGACAATCTTGTGTGATGAAGTTCATGGTTTGCACATGAGATCTAGACTGTTTTTCATTATATATTCTAAACTTAAATTAGCTAGCTAGCTCCCGTTTCGCTTTAGGTGTGCAGCTACTTGCGTGTAATCGCGAGCATTTGAGAAAAATACACTACGTAATGTTGCAGACAAGAAACACTTCGAGATAAAATATTTTGAAATTCTGGCTTCATGGTGTTGTATGTGTTGACTAGTTCTCCTAAGAACAGAGATTCCAACAATCCATGGTGACCCATCATGGTTGCACACACACACACAAACACACATATATCTGCATTTGTACGATGTAATGTATGTTCAGTGATTGTTCTTGCTCTCTTAACTTGCTTTAGGATGAAATCTTGCAGTAATGTTTGTCCTGTTTGATACCAGAGCAAAGTTCAGTGACTTATATATCTGGTGCCAAATAATGAGTAGTCATCATTCGAATATAAACATTCTCAAGCAAGCGTTTCAATAAACAAGAAGCTTTGATGCAAAACCATCATCATCTACATTTAAAAGGATTGTCAAACTCATAAATATCACATATACATACACAATATTGAAGGGAACAGGTTCATGTAGCTCCTATCTGTTCTTCTAGACTTCGATCCTATTACAATATGATTGTATCTTTTGATGAATATTTTTCATTATTTCAGTCTTTGTATTTTGTAATATATAGACTTGAGTTGTAAATGAGAAAACAGGGAAAATTGGTAGTGAATTTGACATGGTATCAGAGCCTTGGCACCGGAACCCATCGCTCCTCTTCTTCTTCTCGCCGGCCGCCACGGCCACTGCGACTACGGTCGCCTCGGCCTCCACGGCCAAAGCCTCTACCGAAACCTCCTCTATTGCCCTCTTTTTCCGCCATTGTCGTTGAGATCTCTTCTTCTTCTTCTTCTCCTTCTTCTTCTTCTTCTTCTTCTTGCTGGTTGGAGCGGAAGAGAGTGAGAAGATGCGAAGGGGACTTACAAGAGCCAGAGGCTGCCCGATCCCGCCGGCGGCTCCGAGAATCGCAACTTTCCGGTCCGGACTCGATTGGGAAGAGAAGGATCGACGGAGCAGATGAGACGAAGAAGAAGAAGAATTTCTTAGGGCTGATTCGACGGATCTGAGCATCGAACCAGGGTTTTTCAGATCCGAGAGGCTGATCAGCAACGGGGACGATGAACAGTGATTTCAGATCTATGAACAGTAATTTCAGATCTGCGAACAGTAAAGACAAATTTTCAGATCTGTGAACAGTGTTTTCAGATCGGTGAACGGCGACTGTGAACAGTGACGGTGAACAGGGCGGTGAACAGTGGTGACCGGCGTTGAACAGTGGTGACCGGCGTTGGGCAGCGTGCAGCATTGGGCAGCGTGCAACATTGGGGGCAACGTGCATTGGGGAGCATGCGTTGGGCAGTGTGCACAGTGCACAGTGCAACGTGAACAGTGTTTGTGAACAGTGATTTCGTCGCTGTGAACAGTAAGCGTGAACCGTGATTTCGGTTGGTTTATCGTCACCGTCGCGATTCCATTTGGTTCGCGAGCCACTTGGATTAGTAGTTTAACCTCCACGTGAGCTCATGGCCGGCGGTGAGCATGGTGTACCGCCTGTCCGCGCACATAAAACTGGCGGGGCTGGAACTTCATCTGGGCAGTACGCAGGGAACTCGCAGGGGCTAGCGGGTACAATCGACGCTGCGGCTCTCGCAGGTGTTTCTGCAACGCAACTGCAGCAACTTCTTGCATTTTTGAACTTCGACAAAAGAAAAGATCGACTACATGGTAAAAATAGTCATTTTAGTTGGATTATCGATACTGGAGCGTCGAACCATGTGACGTGCGACTTGTCTATTTTGAAGAATGTGAGAAAGGTACAATACTGTCTGGTGGGTTTGTCGGATGGAAACACGGCAGAAGCAAACCAAGAGGGGAGTGTCGTGCTGCCAGGAGGATTGAAGCTCGACAATGTGCTTTATGTCCCACAATTGACATGCAATTTAATTTCTGTTACTCAATTAATCGATGAATCAAATTGTGTTGTACAATTCACTAATAATATTTGTGTTATACAGGACCAACCGACGAGGAAGGTGATTGGAGCAGGTGAAAGGTTGGATAAACTTTATTTTTTCCGTGGTGTTCCTCAAGTGAAGGTCTTGACAGTGGATGGTGATTCGTCGTTCGAGTTATGTCATCAACGAATGGGGAATCCGTCGGAGAAAATATTGAAGATGATTCCGGCTGTAAGTCATTCTTGTAGGTCAAATAATAAATCTTGTGATGTGTGTCCGCTTGCAAAGCAACCTAGATCTAGTTTTCCAATTAGTACGAATAAAGCTGGTAGGATTTTTGAACTTGTTCATTTGAATTTGTGGGGGCCTTACAAGGCTCGTTCTTCGTGTGGGGCTATCTATTTTTTGACAATAGTAGATGATTTTTCAAGAGGAGTTTGAGTCTATTTACTTTGCAATAAAATGGAAGTTGAATCTATGTTTCTTAATTTTGTTGCTATGGTTGAACGTCAATTTGAACAAGTGATAAAACGTGTGAGAAGGGACAATGAGACCGAATTTAATTGTTTGCATGATTATTTTTGAAATAATGGGATTATTTTTTAGACTTGTTGTGTTAGGACTCCTCAACAAAATGGGAGAGCTGAGAGAAAGCATCAACACATTTTAAATGTGGCTAGAGCCCTAAGATTTCAAGGGAACTTACCAATCAAATTTTGGGGTGAATGTGTGTTGGCAGCGTGTCACTTGATTAATAGGACACCCTCTACTTTACTTAAGACTAAATCGTCATATGAAATGTTGTTTGGGAAAGTGCCTTCTTATGATGCTATTCGTGTATTTTGTTGCCTTTGCTATGCTCATAATCAACGACACAAAGGTGATAAATTTGCAAGTAGGAGCCGTAAATGTATCTTTGTTGGCTATCCTTTTGGGAAGAAATGTTTGAAATTGTATGATTTAGAAACACATGAGTACTTTGTATCGAGGGATGTGAAGTTCTTTGAGAAAGAATTTCCTTTTGCGCCAAACCAACCAAGGAATGTGGTGACTCCTGTGCTGGAGAACAATGAGGATGGGGCATGAAGTGAGGATGAGGGTGCCGATGAGTGTGCTGCGTGCGTTGAGGGGGGGTTGGAACCAGCGTCCACCCTTGAGGGGGGTCTGGTGCTGCGGTGCAGCCCGAGCAGCAGCCCGCACATGAGGATGCGCGTGATGAGGGGCTGGAGAATACGGTGGGGGAGCAAGGTGTGGAAGTTGACGGTGAGCTAGGGAGAGGAAAACGAACCAAAACTCCTTCAACACGGTATCGTGATTTTGTTACTCATACTATACGGAAAATAAGTCCATCTGAGAATTCATCAGCTCCTTCATCTTCCTCAGGTACGCTCTATCCTTTAACACATTTTGTGAATTGTGAACGTTTTTCTGTGAGACATAGGAATTTTCTTGCAACTGTGACCGCGAGACATGAGCCAAAGCATTTTAAAGAAGCGATGAAAGACTCGGGATGGCGAGATGCGATGGGTAAGGAAATACGAGCGATTGAAGACAATGAGACTTGGGTAATGGAGACTCTTCCACCCGGCAAGAAAGCACTAGGGAGCCAGTGGATATATAAAATTAAGTATAAGTCTGATGGCAGCATAGAGTGACTCAAAGCAAGACTTGTGATCTATGACAATCATCAGGTGGAAGGAATTGACTATAACGAGACATTTGCTCCTGCGGCAAAAATGGTGACGGTTCGTATTTTTCTTGCAATTGCTGCTGTTAAAAATTGGGAGGTACATCAAATGGATGTGCGTAATGCTTTCCTTCACGGTGACTTAAGTGATGAGGTTTATATGAAGGTTCATCCAAGTTTCAAAAATACAAATCCTAACATGGTTTGCAGGTTGAAAAAGTCGTTGTATGGTCTGAAACAAGCTCCCCGATGTTGGTTTGCAAAACTGTCAACAACGTTGAAGAATTATGGTTTTGTGCAATCTTATTCAGATTATTCCTTATTTGGGTTGTGCAGGGGAAGAACTCAGATCAACGTGTTAGTTTATGTTGATGACTTGATTATTGCAGGGAATGATAAGGTTGCATTGACAACTTTTAAAGATTACCTTAGCAGGTGCTTTCATATGAAGGATTTGGG
This sequence comes from Paratinospora sagittata, assembly GCA_035771175.1. Classification (NCBI taxonomy): domain Eukaryota; kingdom Viridiplantae; phylum Streptophyta; class Magnoliopsida; order Ranunculales; family Menispermaceae; genus Paratinospora; species Paratinospora sagittata. The sequence goes on from CM069594.1 coordinate 36,454,365, forward strand.
AGTTTTGAAGTATTTCTTAGGGCTAGAGGTAGCCCGTAATGCAGAAGGAATTTTTCTTTGCCAAAGAAAATATACACTCGAGATAATTTCTGAAACGGGTTTATTGGGAGCCAAGCCTGTGGCATTTCCTATGGAACAAAATCACAATTTGGCCCTTGCTAAGGGCGAATTCCTTGCGGATCCGGTGCCTTATAGGCGACTTGTAGGGCGATTGATTTACTTGTCTGTGACGAGACCTGATCTTGCCTATTCGGTTCATATCTTGTCCCAATTTATGCCACAACCTCCTGAGGATCATTGGGAGGCAGCTCTCAGGGTCGTGAGATATTTGAAGAAGAATCCGGGGCAAGGGATTTTGCTTCGTGCTGATAGTGACCTACGTCTAGAAGGGTGGTGTGATTCGGATTGGGCTAGTTGTCCACTTACGCGGCGTTCCTTGACAGGATGGTTCGTGTTTCTTGGTTGTTCTCCTGTGTCGTGGAAGACCAAGAAGCAACAAACAGTGTCTAGATCGTCTGCGGAGGCTGAGTATAGATCAATGGCGGCAACAGTGTGTGAGTTAAAGTGGCTTAACCAACTTTTAAGCGACTTGGGTGTGCGACATCCGAAGGGTATGAAGTTGTTTTGTGATAGTCAGTCGGCGTTGTACATTGCTCAAAATCCGGTTTTTCACGAAAGAACAAAGCAAATAGAGGCTGACTGCCATTTTGTTCGAGATGCGGTGACTGAAGGGCTGATTTGTCCGTTATATGTTTCCACTAGTGTTCAATTGGCAGACATATTTACAAAAGCGTTGGGAAAAGCGAATTTTGAATTTCTACTCTCCAAGTTGGGCGTTCGTGATCTTCACGCTCCAACTTGAGGGGGGTATTACTATATGATTGTATCTTTTGAGGAATACTTTTCATTATTTTAGTCTTTGTATTTTGTAATTTATAGACTTGAGTTGTGAATGAGAAAACAGGAAAAATTGGTAGTGAATTTGACATATCCCTTATGAGATCAATTTTTTCATGTGGCAAGTTCTTTGATTGTATGCCCCTACGGTGTCGCAAACATGTCGTCAATCCAATTGCCAAGTTTAATTATTGTGTTCAAATCAGCAGATATACATCTTTTCTGTAAATTCATGTAGGCCATTTGCAAGCTGGATTTGTTAAATGGTAGGTCCTTATGTGTTCCACTATCACAACAGAACAAATTACAATGTGTTGACTCCACAAATTTTGATACTAAGTTAGCAAGCAAAACCATGTGATCCTTCATGAAACATGTCTACTTGCACGCACATACAAACTTTAAAGATTGTCAATTTATGTTTTCATATATATCTCTTGTGGCCTATATACCAATCTATATATACACATATAAACTTGGAAATTAAACCACCCAAGTGATCAAGCCTTCAATTAAATCTTCTGGTGTTGAAATTCTCCTTGTCTTACCAGTCTGTCACTCTCCTAAGTGCAATTGCCTGAACAATCAATGGCGATTCATTTGCTTGGGAAGATTCAAGCTAAGAAAATTCTTCAACGTTCATTTTTAACATCTGCCGTCACCAGCATTCCCAAAGGCCACTTAGCTGTTTATGTTGGACAGATGCAAAAGAAACGCTTTGTGATTCCTATTGCCTACTTGAGCCATCCTTCATTCCAAGATTTGCTAAGAAAAGCAGAGGAGGAATTCGGCTTTTGTCATCCAATGGGTGGTCTTACAATTCCTTGCGATGAAAATGCCTTCCTCGATCTCACTAACCGTCTCAACGCTTCATGAGAGGAACATCAAAACATTTGTTTCTAATTTTTGACTGTAAAGAGTGGTTGTTTCATTTGCAACCCCCCCACCACCACCAAATTTTGTGTAAAGAGAAATAGATCAATTAATTTAGTACAGATTCTTTACTTTTTTTTACACTTGTCATCGGTTCCTTCAATTTCTTTTGAAAAGTGATGCACACTATCTCCTACTAACTATACAAGTAAGCCTCTAAGTTGAAATAATAAAGTAGATTAGCATCATATAGAGTGGGATGGAAAGTTTAGGAAACATGAAATAGTTTGGTAAACCATCACATCTGCATAAAAAAAAGAATTCTACTTTCTTAACTTCTCTAGGTATAAAAACTTGCAATGTTCACCCTCCTTGGAGAGCAAGGTTTGGTGAATTATGATAAAAAATATAACTGATCTTGATTCAGATTTTTTATAGTATAGGTGCCTCATGATGAAGTGGTTAGCTTAGTTTTCAAAATTTATATGGTAGCTAAATGACTATTTTGTGGAAATCTTGCAGCTTGTTTGCCAAACAGTCAAGCTTTTGATATCAAAATTTGGAAGAATTAAACATCCGATATAAAGAACGGGCTATCTTTTCATCATCTAAGCATTACAAGAGATTTCAGAGATTTACAAGGGTGACGGTGACCTACTTCTGGTCCACTGCATTCATTGTATTCTATCTTTCCATCAAAATGCTTGAAACACTTAAGTTGATAGTGATTTTCAGTTTGAAACATCTAAGTCATACAAGCATGGTCAAAAAGTTCAATTGAAATCCTCTTGAATTCTTGCAAGAAATTTTTAAAATTGAAGATTCATGTCCCTAAAAACAATTGGCCAGTCTGTTTGTAGTCAAATCGTCGTGTTTACTAGGTCCTTGCGATGCAACTCGCCTTCAATAATTTCATTTTTAATAGGAAGGAGTTCTAAAGATGTCGAAAACATGTCCTTAATCCAACAGACCAGTTTGATAAGCATTTGAATAAGTAGCTGGCTCTGTTCAAGGATGGTTTCATTTTTTATTTTTTATTTTTTTCAAAGAGTAATTCATGAAAACCATACAACATGACAATTCCATAATTCTAATAAATAATAACAAAGTCCTGAAACAAAACCATGTGAACTTTCTTGAGGTGTCTCTTAACAAGGTCCACACAAGCTATTTGTTGCTATCCAATATGTATTGATACTGATTGCTTATATATGAATTATGCTATATAGACACTTCACTTTTTTTCTTTAAAAAAAATATCTAGTTTGCTAACAAGTTTCAATTCAATTAATGTTAAGTAAATTGTGTTGAAATCAGCATTTATACCACTCGTTTTCCATAAATTCATGCAGGACCTTTACAAGCTGGATTTTTTAAATGCTAGGTACTAGTGCATTCCAAGCAAAACCATATGAACTCTCATTGAACATGTCTATCTACACTGCTCGGGCATTTTTCAAGCTGATATTGTTAAAGGGTAGGTCCTTATGTATTCCAAGACCCAACATACTAACTAAAAATATGTCCACTCATAAAAGTCATGATAATGAAATTAAAATGCAAAATCATGTTCTATTGTTCTCTCTCATTAAATATGTCTACGTACATGTTCAAAGTATGGTCACATCTCCGCCGAGTCGTTTCATTTTTTCTTTCATTTTCTTGTTACTCTCGAGTCTCAATCTATAATATGTCTATATATGTGACTGATCACGTAGCCTTCAAGAACCACCCAGCTTGAGTCTTCAAAACATCTTCTTCTTCTTATCATTATTCTAAAAGAAGTTTGTCTTAAACAGCTAGCCATGGCTATCCATTTGCTAAGGAAGATTCACATGAAGCAAGTTCTTCGAAACTCGTTTCTGAAATCATCGGTAGCAGAGGTTCCAAAAGGTCACTTAGCCGTTTATGTTGGACAGATGCAAAAGAAACGGTTTGTGATTCCTATTGCCTTCTTGAGACATCCTTCATTCCACGACTTGCTGAGACAAGCAGAGGAAGAGTTTGGGTTTTGTCATCCAATGGGTGGTCTTACAATTCCTTGCGATGAAGACACTTTCCTCGATCTCACTAGCCGTTTGAACGCCTCGTGAGAGCGAAATATCAAAACATCTGATTCTTTTTTTTTTGTTGGACTGTAAGGAGTGGTTGTTTCATTTGCCATCCCCACCCACCAATTTTTGTGTATAAAGAGAAAAATCTCATTTAGTACAAAACACTTCTTTTTTTCTCTTATCTCATTGTCTTGAAGTTCCATTTATACCAATCCTTCTTAACTAGAAACAAGCTTTATTATGGAACAATATTAATATAATTAACATGCAAAACAGTGAGGAATAACAAACATTCCTTGACAAATAATCCTTGCTCTATTTGCATATATCTGGTCATTTTTCAGTGATTACTTCCTCAATAAACCTGATTTAATGCTTTACCATAAAAATATGGCAACTTTTCCCCTGCTTTGCACAAGAGAAGAACCAAAAACCAAGTAATTGATATTATGTGTGTGGTTGTGATTCATATATGTTATGATATCATAGTTAATGCTATCATAGCTATTTGCATGATTTTATGGAGCTTACTCTACTTGAACCGAGGCCTGCCATTCTACTGGGGAGCTAAGGAAATTATTTCTAATTTTTCTTATGTTGTATTGCATTGGAATTCTGGCAATTGATTTTAAAATTAAATGGATTCTACTCCTTCATTTCTAATGCTTCATTACTCAAGTTTTGGAAGCAGTTGGATTGTATCGTATGGTATATTTTCAGTTAGATAGAAAAGGAGCAAGTAATTAGCTTTCTAAGAAGTTAATTTAATCCATTCACTCCGAATTCCCCAATTTTATTAAACAAGGTGTTTGTTCATACTTCATTAATCATTCAATAGAAAACTTAATCATGGAAGCACCACCATTAGTGTTTAATTTAGATTTTCTCATACAAGTTTTCTTGAATTTTTGGAAACCAAAATCATACCAGCCTTTGGTCGAAATGAAAAGCTTGTTGCCAATAAGGCATTGGTTCAATGGTTAAAATAGCTGGTTTATTACACGGGGTTGAGGTTTGAGATGAGACTCCGGAGGAGCGGATACCAGATTTCTTTAAATTTTCTTATAGGTGCAGACTGACTGTGGTGGGCCAGCTTTGAGGTGCCATCAAGTCGGGTCTTGTTGGTGTGGACATTAGTTGAGTCCTGTGTGACTTATTTTCCAGGAGTGATGTAGGTATCGAGTTATATTTATTTTTAGAAGAAAAAAAAAAAGAAAAAAAAGAAATGAAAAGCTTGTTCGAGGTCAAATCATTTAGGTTGTTCGCAATTATGAAGAATGTGACCCTTGTTTCTTCAGTACATCATTAATTTCTTCTTTAATGGAAGGACAATCACGGGAATCATAGAAACATTGTCTTTAGACTAAATGAATATAATATAGTTCTGTTCGGCACTCACATCAACAGGCGTCTCTCTAATTAAAACTTTGAATGACCTTTTTTTTCTTAAATGGTAAGGAAAAGAATCTGTTCAAGTAAAAATATATAATAATGCTGTTAATTAGGACTATAGCATCAGCATTAAACACCATTTATGATATTTCACCACAAAAAACCAGCCATGCAAAAATGCCTGGTGCCAAATCTCTGATTTTTCATGGGCATGTCTCCTAACATGTCTCATGTAAATATCTCGTTGCTAGGAAATTCTTGTACATTCATCTCCTTCAGTTTCTTGAGCTATCTATTTTTTCTTAGCCCTTTGGATAGCAGAGAAAATAATACTTTTTTTAAGATTTTTTTTTTTTAATGTTTAGTTGGCAAAAGAGGTGAGAAAAACTCAGGCCCATAATTTTTTTACTATAATTTTTTTAACTAAAGGGATGAAAAAATAAAATTTTCTCATAAAAAAATTTTATACACTAATTTGAAGAAGTTACAATCATATAACTGAATAACTAATTAATAATTAACTATGTCAAAATTTACTCATGTCCAATCAAATAATTATGAAAAATTTTTATCAAGTTTATTTTCTCAAAATTTTTTTTTTTTTGAGAAAATACTATTTTCTCATGAATAATTTTCTTAACTATCAAACACACTTCTATTTCTCGTCTTTTTTTTTTCCAACTTTCAAAGAACAGTGTTTCAATGCAAATGTTTACTTTGTTACATTATGTAAATTCATGTAGGGTCTTTAAAAGCTGAATTGGCAATGTGGGTAGGACCTATTATGCTCCAAATCTCAAACACAAATTGCAACAAATCTACTCCACAGAATTTTGATAATCAATTAGATTGCGACGCCACGTGAACCCCCATAAGACATGTCTCTCAGCATGCCTTTTTCATCAGTGAAACTTCATTTATGAGCCATTTTATCAATTTAATTCATATCTATATATACGCAAAGTTAGCTTAGAGAATTTCCATCATCTGGTGTTCATATACTCTCCGTTCTACCAAGCCTTCAAAACTAAGAAAAAAAAATCTAGTTCTTGTTCTTGTAGAATCAATGGGTCTCCATTTGTTTGGAAAGATTCAAGCTAAGCAAATTCTCCGGCGGTCGGTCACGGCGGTTATGGGTGTTCCAAAAGGTCACTTAGCTGTTTATGTTGGAGAAAATCAAAAGAAGCGTTTTGTGATTCCTATTGCATATTTGAGCCATCCTTCATTCCAAGACTTGCTAAGTAGAGCTGAGGAAGAGTTTGGATTTAATCATCCAATGGGTGGTCTTACAATTCCTTGCAATGAAGATGCTTTCATCAATCTTGCTAATACCTTGAATGCATCATGAGAAGATTCTAAAGCATCTAATTCACAATTTTTTATTTTTTTTGTTTTTCATTTTTGATTACAAGGAGTGGTTGTTTCATTTGCAACCCCCAAACCAATTTTTTGTGTAAAGGAAAAATTAATAATTTCAATTGAGATTCTTGCTTTTCTTCCAAGATATCTTGTTGTGGGCATGTTTTCACACTCTTTTTATAATTTTTTTTAATATTACTAACTATGCCAATATTGTCTTAGATTTTCTCAATAAAATTATAGTAGTAATAAAGTAAACGTGAAGTCCGCATAATCGGATGGCTAAGGTGAGAAGAAATCTAGGGCCTAAGATCGGACGGTTGATTGGGAATTTGATTTTCTATTTAAGGGGTCCAGTTCATAAAATAAGGTTTGTTGCAAAGCAGGAGAGCTATGAACGGGGCTGTGACGGCGTTGGAAAGGCAGTAAGTTCGGGAAACTGTGGGTATGGGCAGTACGGAAAGGAATTCATGGATAAGAGTTGTAAGTTTCCTTTCCGATTCCGCCCATACCTAGGTTTTCCCATTCTTTCTCCCTCTCCTTCTTCTTCTTGAAACCCAAGAAATACAGTTGCTAGGGTTAGGGTGTTTCGGTTTCAAGATCGTATCATGGGTTTCTAAACTCATGTCGAGAGATCCATTAGGGTTTTTCCTTTCTTTTTTTTTTGGTTATTTAGAAACGATTCTCGCAGCTTTCTCGACGCATATGTAATTTTAGGAAAATTACTTATTATTATTGCACATGAAACAATGAACAGATTTCTTCAATTTGATTACATAAATTATAGAGTAGACGTTCATCAATTCAAGCTATTGCTCAAAAAAATAAAATAAAAATCTTGCTATATAATAATCGAAATTTAAAATTACAAATACCTCTATCTAGAAATAGAGATGGTTCTTAAAAATTGTATTGAAATTTTAATTTAGATTATGCTATAAAGAAAGGTTTTTTTTTTTTTTTTTTCTTTTCTTTTCTGAATACGATGTTATAAGAGTTCATATACTTATGGATGACTGTTATTTTAAGTCTTATGTTTTTTATCATTATTGCTGGAGTATGTCTTATATTTTAATGTATTAAAAAATATACATAAATTTTCTTGATTTGGAGAAGGGTTGTCATAAAGCTGTCATTAAATTTAAAAACAGTTTCTAAAAATATGAAACATGATTTATCATATTCAAAAGAATTGTTTAAAATTTATTTTATTTGTTCAAGGAAAGAAGTTTACGCGGTCTCATTAAATACAAGAAACTCAAAAAAATAATATTTGTATATTTTTTATTTTTCGAAAAACAGTTTTTAAGTCGCATTAAACAAGACAAGTTTTTTGTAATTTTTGTTTTTAAATTAAAAAAAACTGAATTTAAATTGCACTCTATTTGTGACAGTGCATTGTGCCGCCACAAAAAGTCGCACTAAAAATAATAAACCGCCGCTATATGTTTTCATTACATATATGACAGACTTTTTGTGGCGGTCGTGGGATCCGTCACCAAAAGTCTGTCATTTTTTATCACCAGCTACTTGTGGCAGATCCCATTTCGCCACCAAAAGTCTATCTTTAAGAGAGTTACGGTCACAACCAAGTCTGTTATGTTCTCACATACTATTTGTGGCGGATCCAAATGCCCCCAAAAAGTCTCTCTATGCTCGAGAGACAAATAACAATTTTATTTTTATTTTTTTTGACAAAAAAAAAAAGCTGTACAAGATATGAAATTGGGCATTTGACATGATTGCCCCTAAAAAATATAATAATTTCACAAATGTCATCCATTCAAAAATATTGTCACTTTTGCCTTGTTTTACTGTTCATTGTACAGTCAGCGCACAGTCAGCTGTCCACACAAGCACCACGTCGGCGCAGAGGTGGATTTTTGACCGTTGAAGGGAAGGCGTCTTTTCACTTCAACATAAAAAAAAATTTACCGTGAAGGGAAGGCGTCTTTTCAAAAGACGCCTTCCCTTCAAATGCTTTTTTTTTAACCGAAGAGAAGGCGTCTTTTGAAAAGACGCCTTCTCTTCGGTATATTTTTTTTTTAAGTTGAACGGAAGGCGTCTTTTGAAAAGACGCCTTCCGTTCAGCATTTTTTTTTTAAGCTTAAGGGAAGGCGTCCTTCCCCATTTTTTTTTTTTTATTATTTTGTACTTTTGTCACCGAAGCCAAACCACGTGGTTTTTTTCAACCCGACCACTTCCGACACGTCCCACTATCCTCCCCCGATCCCCCGGACTCGACGGAATCCCATTCCCATGCCCGGTTGAATTTTTGGACCCCCATGCAGAATTCAAGTTCAAATGAAAATTCAACGCTATTACTAAACTGTTCGGCCTCACCGAAGCCAAACCACGTGATATTTTTCAACCCGACCACTTCCGACACGTCCCACTATCCTCCCCCGATCCCCCGGACTCGACGGAATCCCATTCCCATGCTCGGTTGAATTTTTGAACCCCCATGCAGAATTCAAGTTAAAATGAAAATTCAACGCTATTACTAAACTGTTCGGCCTCACCGAAGCCAAACCACGTGGTTTTTTTCAACCCGACCACTTCCGACACGTCCCACTATCATGAAAGTAAAATTTCTAAGTACAACATGAAAGTTTTTTGGATACTACAGCATTTGTGATGATAACTTAATCATCTTCTACCCTTCTGAACTCACTTGTTTTAAAATTGCAGGTCAGTGTAGTATGGCACTTCAAGCTATAACAGGAGATAGAGAATGGAGTTCGTGGACCCTATTCATTGCTACTGGTCATTGATACTGGAAAAAGGGTCTCCTTTCTTTTGTTCCAACTCATGATCTGAACGAGTCGCACACCCTAGTACAATGAAAAAATTGTTCGTCGACGCTGAGGGCATCCCCGATAAGCGGGGGAGTTTGTGACATTTTTGATTTGCTGTCTTGTGTTTCTAATAAATTTTCAAACCTATAATAAGAAGAAGAAAATGAAAAAATAAAAATCAAAACTGGCACCTTTGTTTAGTGATCGAGAATGGCAACAACGACGGTCAGATCTTGCGCGGAATGACTCTCGGCTGCAAACGACGGCGACGGAGCGAGACGACGACGACGGAGCGAGACCAAACGACGGAACGAGACGACGGCGAAGGAGCGGCGGCGAAGACTTTCAGAGAGAGGAGGGGGCGAGTGATCCGTTTGCTCGCGGGGGGTATATAAAAAAAACTTTGAAGGGAAGGCGTCTTTTCAAAAGACGCCTTCTCTTCGGTTTAAAAAAAAGCACTTGAACGGGAAAAGACGCCTTCCGTTCAACTTAAAAAAAAAATACCGAAGAGAAGGCGTCTTTTCAAAAGACACCTTCTCTTCGGTTAAAAAAAAAGCATTTGAAGGGAAGGCGTCTTTTCTTCCCTTCAACGGTCAAAAAATCCACCTCTACGCCGATGTGGCGCTTGTGTGGACAGCTGACTGTGCGCTGACTGTGCGCTGACTGTACAATGAACAGTAAAACAAGGCAAAAGTGACAATATTTTTAAATGGATGGCATTTGTGAAATTATTGTATTTTTTAGGGGCAATCATGTCAAAAGCCCAATGAAATTAAACAAAAGAAAAAGATCAAGAGGCGAATCTCACTGAAGTTTTAAAAAGAGCAGTGACGTTTCTCTCGTTCAAAACGGAGCTGGGTTAGGGTTAGGGTTAGGGAAGTGCATTCATTTGCAGTGATGAGGATGGAAAGATGGTTGAGCTCCGGGAAGCTTTGGGTTTGGGTGGGTGGGGAAGGTCCAAATTTCGTCCGAAACGCTAGTTTCCTTCCCGAGGCCACCCATACCTAAGGCTTCTCGTTGTTCTACCTCTCCTTCTTCTTCAGCGTTCTTCTACCAACGAAAGAGTCATGAATTAACCTCAAGGTTTCTATTTCTGATCACGAACGGTGCTTGGGAATCAAGATGTTCCGATCAATGATATACGGTGGTGTCGTAGATATGATTTTGGATCTTGTTGGTGTTCTCATCGAGGCGTTCTGAAACGGAGATTGAGGTATTGGTTTCTACTTTTCGTTGCTTTTCTAAGGTTTAGGGATTGTAGTAAGTTCTTTGTAGTTTCTCCATGCCTTATTTTCTACCGTTTAGGTGAAGGAAATTGAAACGGAGAAGACAGGCTTGATTCGTTATTGCTCAACACTATAATTCAAAACGATGCTCAGGTTAGTAGCATGGAGCTCTTTGGACTGCTTATTTGATTGAGGAATATTCTAAGTTTTTTTGTCAAGATTAGTATGAGATGATTGGTATCCATCAAGTTTACTTCTTGCATATCTGTGTCCTGGCATTTATGTTTTTGCATCATTGAAGAGCTATGAGACCCGTAGCATTAACTCTTGTATTCTATTTAGAAGTCTACGCGGTTTATTAGTTGAATCTACCAAAATTTTGTTGATTTATCATCAAGCATGCCTCAGCTTCTCTTAGGTTTAAGCTGAGAGAAGTTTTGGCTTTTTAAATAGTATAAATTATTATTATCTTCGATAAATCATAGGTACGAATTTCTGTCCTTGGATATCAAAAGAATGGCCCTACTCCAAACCCATGGCCAGTTGGCAATGAGGCCTCATATGCAACTTATCTATCTGCCTATTAATTCATATCAGGGCCCTCATTATGTTTGCCTTCAGCAGTAGTGCATGATGTGTTGCAACAAATGAACTACCAGTATAAGGACCCAACAATGTTTGATTGGAATAGGAAGGCAAAACCATGTGAAACCGCATTTGGCTTGTCTCCCATAATGCCTATGCAAACATTTCTTGACCACGAAATTCATGTCTGAGAGGGCTGGTCACACGCATTTCCTCTTCCTATATATAATCATATCAGCCGATGCAATCAACCCAATCCAAGTTTCATTAGAAGTCATGGCTATTCGTCTACCAGGGATGTCTCAAGGCAAGCGAATTCTCCGGATTTATTTTTTGAATGCATCGTTCACAATTGTACCAAAAGGCCACATTGCAGTTTATGTTGGAGAGACCCAAAAGAGGCACGTCATTGTTCCCATTTCATACTTGAACCATCCTTCATTCCAAGGATTGCTTAATCAAGCTGAAGAAGAATTCGGGTTTTATCACCCAATGGGCGGTCTCACAATTCCCTGCAATGAAGAGGTCTTCATTGATCTAACTCAAAGTTTAAATTCTTTATGAGATGATAAATCATGAAGATCTCATTCTTTGTTTTTTTATATATGTTTTTTAAATTGATTATTGAGGAGTGAGGAGTGGTTGTTTCCTCTGCAACCCCCACCCCATTTTTGTAAGGAAATAGAAAAAAAGAATAAAGAAAAAGATCATTCTTTGCATATTCTTGTTATTGTTTCTCTTGAATTTTCTGTTTCTAAGTATGCCCCTTCTCTGTATCTTCAACGGTCATCTGTATGATTGGGTGATACATGGGGACTAACGTGTCGGAGTGGTATACAAAAGTTTAGCAAACATAATATGACTGGTTCTTGTATTGAAAAACAATAAGCATACTTGCTTGTTCTCGGAGAGCAACAAAACTCACTCACAATTTGTTCCTACTGATAAAAACCCAAGGTCCCAAACTATATTTCAGAATTATTTTTTTCTGATGTTATACAGAACCAGTACTTGAAGAAGGCACAATGTGGTGATTGTGAAATTGTAAGTTGGTTATAGAAGTTAAAAAACAATCCTTGATGTCAAGAACATGTTCTACAGCCTAAGAAAATGTTCCATCTAGTTAATGTAGGCGGTGGTCCAGCTATTGTTCAAGTTGATCTTCCCTTGTTGTTATGTTTTCTAAATGTAGACCTCCAGCTATTAGTGCAACAACACTGGCTTGATGCCCGTGATGAGCTTAGTTACATTGGCATGGACTATAATGAAGACAGTCAAATCCAACTAATAGAAATAACCATATGGTTGTTTGCATAACAGTGGGGTAGCGACACATTCTATTAAATTGGTACTTCTAGCCAAAGATGTTAGGAGCATGCTATTGTTCAAATCCATCCCAGCCAATTGGTGACGCTTTCACGCCTCTAGGCTGCTTCCCTATTTAGGTAATCACATTGGAAAAACCAAACAAAGAAAAAGTTAATCAACCACTCAATCAATCAAACAGAGGTACAAAAAACACTTCTTTCTATTTCTCGCGTGTTACTTGTTCTTCATTCAATGTACTCTCTCAGTTACACCAATCCACATGTCTAGGCTATCTCCATTTATAATGCGCAATTGCACACTCCTGCATGAATCACATACCTAGAACTATGAATCCTAAAATAGTGAAGACATTAACGAACTTGCACTCTAATATAATTTGGGAATTTGAGTCTTAGCCACATTCTAACATCAATCTGCCTATTACCGCATGTTAGAACTCATTACATAGTTTCTCAACCAGATGGTTCATGACAAGTTGAAAATGTGCTACATAAGAACTATCAATGCAAGGTGATAACAATCATGGATGCCAAAAGACCTTACAAAAGAAATAATCTCTTATCTATAAGCTCAGATGGTTTGACTACATGTAGCCCAAGTGGATGATCTTTACCAAACACTTTATTTCCTCAAGCAGCACAACCATCTAGATTTCTTGCTAGCATGGGCCATTTGTGGAACACACTGAATCCCCATTCCTAGATATCACAATTTAGATCAATTTTTGTGGGTGGTACCTAGAACAGAATGTCATATGGCTTTTCTTTCTTTCTTTATATTTTCTTGAGTTGGGGATGGAGAGATCCCAGATTTCCATCCATTGTCTTCTGATTCTGCTCAATGTGCTCATTACTACACGAATTGCTTGGAGGATCTGTAATATCAGGATTTTCTTGGAATTTTAAGGAATGTTCCACTCCCATCTTCCTGTTTTATATGCTTTCAACCTCTTGTCCTATTAATGGATTCCTTTACAACTAGAAGTTTTCATTGCTGTCAGGTCATAGATTTTAACTGGCATTGTTGTAAAGGTCTTGCTGCCGTCCAGTTAGGGGTTTGTACTGTGGGGAAGGATTGATCAGCACCCTTGGTGCTTTCTAACACTTCTGTATTCATCTTATTATTTATTAATATATATATATATATATATATCCTTTGTTTCTGCTCAAAAAAAAAAAAGAAGTCTTAATTATCCGCCCCAACCTATAGATACAAATCAATAAGGAAAAAAAAATTATTATTATTATTTTTTTGATTGAATTAGATGGTAAGTATGTGCTTCTGTCCTTGGATATCCAAAGAATGGCCCTGGCCGTAGGCCAAATCCACAGCTAGTTGGCAATACAGCCTCATATGCAACTTAGCTGCCCTGCCTAGTTATTCATTTTGGGCTCTCATTATGTTGTTTCCTTCCGCAGTAGGCCATCAAGTGTTGCAACATATGAATTGTTAGTGCTAGGATCCAACAAGGTTTAATGTGAACAGGAGGGCAAAACCATGTGACACCACATTTGGCTTGTCTCCCATAATGCCTATGCAAACATTTCGTGACCACAAAATTCATGATTGAGAATGCTGGTCATATGCAATCCTCATCCTATATATAAGCATATCATCCCATGCAATCAACCCAATCCAAGTTTCACATTCTTCCTCTCCCAACAGACTTTCTTATCTACATTTTTTCCACTTTCATTTTCATTACAAGTCATGGCTATTTGTCTACCACGGATGTCTCAAGGCAAGCCAATTCTCCGGAGTTTTGTTCTGAATGCATCCTCTACAATTGTACCAAAAGGCCACATTGCAGTTTATGTTGGAGAGACCCAAAAGAGGCACTTTGTTGTTCCCATTTCATACTTGAACCATCCTTCATTCCATGGGTTGCTTAATCAAGCTGAGGAAGAATTGGGGTTTGATCACCCTATGGGCGGTCTCACGATTCCTTGCATCAAAGAGGCCTTCATTGTTCTCACTCAAAGTTTAATTCATTTATGAGCTGATAAAATATGAAGATCTCATTCTTTTTTATTTTTTATTTTTCTTATTTGATTATAGAGGAGTGGTTGTTTCCTCTGCAACCCCCACCCATTTTTTTGTAAAGGAAACACAAAATAAATAAATAAAGATCATTTTTTGCATATTCTTGCTTGTTTTTCTTATTTTATTGTTATTGTTATTATTATTTTGCTTATAAGCATGACCCCTTCTATGTATCTTGGAACTGTCATCTGTATGATTAGGTGATACTTGCGATCTAACTTGTCTGAGTAGTATACATAAATGTGCTGTGACATAGTATGGTTTCTTGCATTGAGCAACAATAAGCTTACTTGCACACTTCTTTGGAAGGGCAAACGAGCTCTCACTCGATTTCAGTCCTACTGATAACACCGCAAACTATATTTCAGAATTTTCTTTTGTTGTTATATTAATATAGAATATAGAACTAGTGTTTGAACTTTTGAAGAATATGGTGATTATGAACTTGTACTTCGTCAAAAGAAGCTAAAAAAAAATTCTTGATTTCAAAAGCATATCTGCAACCTAAGAAACATTCGATCTAGTTAAAGTTGATGGTGATCTAGCAATAGTTCACGTAGATATTCCCCTATTACTATGTTTCCTAAAACAGACCTCTAGCTATTAATGCAACATCACTGGCTTGATGTCCTTGATGATGCTTAATTACTTTGTCATGGACTATTCTGAAGACCATCAAACCCTACTGTTAGAAATAACCATATGGTCGTTTGCATAACAGTGGGTTTAGTGACACATTCTATTGAATTGGCAATTCTAGATGATGATATCACAGCATGACCATCATTCAAATCTTTCCCAGCCAATTGGCTATGCTTCCATGCCTTTAGGCAGCTCAACCTATTTGGTCAATCACAGAGGGAACAAAAAGTTAATGAACCAACCATTCAATCAATAAAACTGAGGTACAAAATGTGAATGATAGCTTAATATGCATTATTAGATCTCGACCTTTCAGCTATAGCTTTTGGGTTTAATGGTTTTTAAAAACACCTCTTACTATCACTCGTGTTACTTGTTCTTCACTCAAATCTACTCTCTATCAGAACCACCTACAATTTTAGATGGTCTCATTTTATAATAAAAAACAGTCCTGAGTCCTGATTTATGTCAAATGCATGAAGCATACATCTGTGACAACTATGAGTCCTAAATTAGACAAACATCTATTTGAACAAGCACAACATGAATTGGGAATTTGAGATGATCTCATTTTATAATAAAAAACACTCCTGAGTCCTGATTTATGTCAAAGCATGAATGATATATCTGCAACAACTATGAATCCTAAATTAGACAAACATCTACTTGAACAAGCACTCCATCATGAATTGGGAATTTGAGTCTTAGACTAAACTATCACAAAAAGTTGGAAACGTGTTACATATGGACCATCAGTGCAAGGATATAACAATCATAGATGCCAAAAGGGTATGTTAAAAATGAAATAATCTCGTCTTTCTCAACTGGATCTTTACCAAACATTTTAGTTCCTCAACTAGAACAACAACCTTGATTTTCTTGTTAGCTCGGGCCATTTGATGTTAGACACTTGAGTCCCATGTCTAGATAGTAGATATCACAATTTAGATCAATTTTTGTTGGTAGGGCATAGAAGAAAATGCCAAATGGCTTTTTCTTTTTTTGGTTGAGGGTGGGGGAAAGGGGAGATCCGAGAGTTTCCATCCATTGGCTTTTGATCATTACTTCAAGAGGTGCTTACTGCTTAAGAGAATTTGTAATATCAGAATTTTCTTGAAATTACAAGGAATATTCTACCCTCATTTTCTTGTTTTCTTTGTTTTTACCATTAATGGATTCCTTTACTGCTAGGAGGTTTTAATTATCTGACCCTAACCAATAGGAATAAATCAAGAATTATTATGTTTTTATATTTATTTTTTGGCTGAGATAAATAGTAGGTAATAATTTCTGTCCTTGAATGTCAAATGCATGCCCTAGTCCAAATCCACAGCCAGTTGGCAGTACAGCCCCATATGCAACTTAACCACCTGCCTCTCAATACATATTGGGCCTCAGCTTATTAGGTTGTTTCGTCCAGCAGTAGGCCATGAATTGTTGTGACCTATCAATACTAGGACCCAACAATGTTTGATTGGAATAGGAAGTCAAAACCATTTGAAACCACATTTGGCTTGTCTCCCATAATCCCTATGCAAACATTTCTTGACCACAAAATTCATGTCTGAGAGGGCTGGTCACATGCATTTCCTCTTCCTATGTATAATCATATCAGCCGATGTAATCAACCCAATCCAAGTTTCACATCCTTCCTCTCCCAAAAGACTTTCAGCCCTTCATTTTTTCCACTTTCATTTTCTTTAGAAGTCATGGCTATTTGTCTACCAGGAATGTCTCTAGGCAAGCGAAGTCTCCGGAGTTCTTTTCTGAATGCATCCTCCACGATTGTACCGAAAGGCCACATTGCTGTTTATGTTGGAGAGACCCAACAGAGGCGCTTCATTGTTCCCATTTCATACTTGAACCATCCTTCACTCCAAGGGTTGCTTAATCAAGCTGAGGAAGAATTCGGGTTTGATCACCCAATGGGCGGTCTCACAACTCCCTGCAACGAAGAGGCCTTCATTGATCTCACTCAAAGTTTAAATTCTTTATGAGATACTAAAACATGAAGATCTCATTCTTTTTTTTTTTTTTCTTTCTTATTTGATTATAGAGGAGTGGTTGTTTCCTCTGCAACCCCCACACAAATTTTGTAAAGGAATTAGAAAAAGAATAAAGAATCATTCTTTGCATATTCTTGCTTTTGTCTTTTGCTCTTTTATTTTTCTTTAAAACTTAAAAGCATGAAACCCTTCTCTGTATCTTGATCTTTCATCTATATGTTAAGGTGATACATGCAGACTAACTTGTCTGAGTAGTACACAGAAATGTACCAAACATAATATGGTTGGTTCATGCTTGAAGAAAGATAAGCTTGCTTGGAGACTTCTTTGGAAGAGCAACCAAACTCCCACTCGAATTCTGTCCTACAGATAACAACTCAAAATATAACGTAGATTTTTTTTTTCTGTCATTATACAGAACCAGTGTTTGAAGCCAAATTTAAACTTCCTATGAATTGGGAATTTGGCTCTCAGTCAAAATTTTAACATATCAATCTGCCTATTAACTCATTTTAGGCCACATTAGATTGTTTCTGGACTCGGTGGTTCACATAAGTTGGAAGTTTGGTACAAATGAACAATTGATGGAAGGACACAGCAATCATTGATGCCAAAAGGTTATCTTGCAAATGAGATGATCTGTTGTTTAATGTCTCTACGCTTAGATGTTTTGACTACTACATCTAGTCCAACTGAATCTTTACCAAACATTTTATTTCCTCAAGTAGAGCAACAATCTAGATGTTCTTGCTAGCATGTGCCATTGGTACTTGAATCCCATGTCTAGCTATCACAATTTAGATGAAATTTTGTAAGTAGGACGTAGAAGAAAATGCCATATGGCTTTTCTTGATATTTTTTCTTCAGCTCTTGAGGGGGAGATCCCAGAGTTTCCATTCATTGGCCTCTTCTCATTACTCAGGAGCTGCTTATAGGATTTGTAATATCAGAATTTGCTTGGAATTACAAGGAATGTTCGAGCCTCATTTTCCTGTTTTCTTTGTTTTTATCCTCTGGTGCCATTAATGGATTCCTTTGTTAGTAGGAAGCAAAATTATCTGACCCACCCTATAGGAAAAAAAAATAAAGAAGAAAAAAGAAATATAGCTTTATTTTTTATTTATTGGCCGAGATAAATAGTAGGTACGAATTTCTGTCGTTAGATATCAAAAATAATTCACAGCCAGTTGGCAATGTAGCCATAGGCAACTTAACCACCTTCCTATTAATTCATATTGTGCCCTCATTATGTTGTGTCCTTCAGTAGTTGGCCATGAAGTGTTGCAGCAGATGAACTAGTAGTGCTAGGACCCAACATGGCTTGATGCAAATAGCAAGGAAAAACCATGTGACACCTCCTTTGGCTTGTCTCCCATAATGCCTATGCAAACATTTCTTGACCACAAAATTCATGTCTGAGAGGGTTGTTCATAGGGCATTTCCTCTTCCTATATATAAGCATATCAGCCAATGCAATCACCCAATCCAAGTTTCACATCCTTCCTCTCTAAACAGATTTTCAGATCTACCTTTTTCCTACTTTCATTTTCATTAGAAGTCATGGCTATTCTCCGGATTTCTCAAGGCAAGCGAATTCTCCGGAATTCTGCTCTGAATGCATCCTCCACAATTGTACCGAAAGGCCACACTGCAGTTTATGTTGGAGAGACCCAGAGAGGCACTTCATTGTCCCCATTTCTTACTTGAACCATCCTTCATTTCAGGGGATGCTTAATCAAGCTGAGGAAGAATTTGGGTTTGATCATCCTTTGGGCGGTCTACGATTCCTTGCAACGAAGAGGCCTTCATTGATCTCACTCAAAGTTTATATACTTTATGAGATAATAAATCATGAAGGTCTCATTCTCTGTTTTTATTATTATTATTCAGGAGTGGTTGTTTTTTGTCTGCAACCCCCACCCCATTTTTGTAAAGGAATTAGATAAATAATAAAGATCATTCTTTGCATATTCTTGCTTATGTACTCTTCAATTTTTTTAATAAGCATGATCTCTTCTCTGTTTCTTAAATATTCACCTATATGATAGGTTGATCATGAAGAGTAACTTGCTTGAAGAACAAGCTTGCTTGCACACTTTGGAAAAGCAACCCAACTCCTAACAACCCAAGTATATTTCAGACCTTTTTTTTTATATTTTTTTAACCTGAATACAGAACCATTTTTTGAAATTTTGAACAAGTTGCAATGTGGTGATTATGAACTTGCATTTTGTCCATTGTTAAAACTTAAAAGATAATTATTGATTTCATGGACATGTTCTGCACTCTAAGAAACATTCCATGTGGTTAAAGTAGGTGGTGATCTTCCCCTATTATTATGTTTCCTACAGCAGACCTCCAGCTATTAATGCAACATCACTGGCTTGACGCCCTTGATGATGCTTTAATTTCATTGGCTAGGACTGTGAAGAAGACAGCCAAATCCAACTATTATAACCATATGGTTGTTTGCATGACTCTGGCTTAGTGAAACATTCTATTGAATTGGCACTTCTAGCTGAAAATGTCAAAAGCATGGCCATCGTTCAAATCCTTCCCAGCCAATTGGCTAGCTTTGATGCCTTTAGGCAGCTTAACCTATTTGGTTTATCACGGAGGGGAAAAAAAGTTAAATAGCCAAACATTCAATCAATCAAACATATGTACAAGTAACACTTCTTACTATCACTCTTGGTTTACTCGTTATCACTCAATCTAATCTCAGTCAGGCCAATGCACAATTCTAGATTAGCTAAATTTTTAATAAACACACTACCGAGTCTTGATTTATGTCAAATGCATGAATCACATAGCTGCAACAAGTATGAATCCTTAAGCGACAAACAGTGATTTTAACTAGCATTCCAACATGAATTGGGAATTTTTCTTACCAAACTATCACAAAAAGTTCGAAAGTTGCTACATATGAACCATCAAGGAAAGGACATAGCAATCATAGATAGCAAAAGGGCGCATCTTAAAAATAAATAAAAAATCTGTTGTCTTGTCCAACCGGATCTTTAAACATTATCTCAGCAAGAGGAACAATCAAGGTTTTCTTTTTAGCATGGGCCGTTGTTGGTAGCACTTGAATCCATGTCTAGGTATCACAATTTAGATCAATTTTCGTGGGCACGACCTAGACAAAAACTGTCATATGGTTTTCTTCCTTCTTTTACTGTTTTTTTATTTTTTGTTTTTGTTGAGGATGAATCCCAGAGCTTCCATCTATTGGGTACTGCTCCTTACTTCAAGAGGTGCTTAGAGGATCTGTAATATCAGAATTTTCTTGGAATTACATGGAATATTCTACCATCATGTTTTTGTTTTCTTTGTTTTTAACTTCTGATGCCATTAATGGATTCCTCTACCATGTAGGAAGTTCTAAGTATCTGATCCACCCACAATAGAAATAAATCAAGAATGAAAAGAATGTACCTTCATTATTATTATTATTATTTTTGTGGTGATAAATAGTAGGTACCAATATCTGTCTTTGGGTGTCAAATGCATGCCATTATCCAAATCCATAGCCAGTTGGCAGTGCAGCCTCATATGTACCTTAACCACCTGCCTATGAAGTCATGTTGGGCCGTCATTGTGTTGTTTCCACCAGCAGTAGGCCATTAAGTGTTGTAACACATGAACTACCATTGCAAGGACCCAAAAAGATTTAATGTAAATAGGAAAGCAAAACCATGTGACACCACATTTGGCTTGTCTCCCATAATGCCTTTGCAAACATTTCTTGACCACAAACTTTGTGTTTGAGAGGGTTGTTCATATACCATTTCCTCTTCCTATATTTAGACATCAGCCAATGCAATCAAACCAATCCAAGTTTTCACATCCTTCCTCTCCCAGCTGACTTTCAGATCTACATTTTTTCAACTTTTATTTTCATTAGAAGTCATGGCTATTCGTCTACCAGGGATGATGTCTCAAGGAAAGCGAATTCTCCGGAGTTCTTTTCTGAATGCATCCTCTACAATTGTACCAAAAGGCCACATTACAGTTTATGTTGGAGAGACCCAGAAGAGGCGCTTTGTTGTTCCCATTTCATACTTGAACCATCCTTCATTTCAGGGGTTGCTTAATCAAGCTGAGGAAGAGTTCGGGTTTGATCACCCTATGGGCGGTCTCACAATTCCTTGCAAGGAAGAGGCCTTGATTGATCTCACTCGAAGTTTAAATTCTTGATGAGATACTAAAACATGAAGATCTCATTTTTTTTTTCTTTGATTGTAGAGGAGTGGTTGTTTCCTTTGCAACCCCCACTCAATTTTTGTAAAGGAATTAGAGAAAAAAGATAAAGATCATTCTTTGCGTATTCTTCCTTTGTCTCTTACTCTTCAATTTTTCTTTATAGGCATTAACCCCTACTCTGTATTTTGGGACTTTCATCTGTATGCTTAGGTGATACATGTGGACTAACTTGTCTTAGTAAACAGAAATGCACCAACGTAAAATGGCTGGTTCTTGCTTTGAACTGCGATAAGTATGCTTGCACATCTTTGGGAAGCAACCAAATTATTGCCATAATCAAATTCTACTGATAACAACCCAAGCTACAGTAGAGATTTTTTTTCTTCTTCTTTTCTTTTTAATGTTTTTGTAAGGCAACGGTATTTTGAATGAGGTGCAATGTGGTTATTATGAACTTGTAACCTGTCCATAGAAAAGTTAAAAACTAGTAATGTCAAGAGCATGTTGTACAACCTAAGAAATGTTCCATCTAGTTAAATTAGGTGGTGTTTTAGATATACTTTAAGATCTTCCCTAAGTGTTATGTTTCCTAAAACAGACCTGCAAGTTTGCAACTATTAATGCAATATCACTGGCTTGGTGCCCTTGATGATGCTTAATTTTATTGGCATGGGCTACAATGAAGATAGTCAATTACACCAATCTACAAGTCAAGGTTATCTCCATTTATAATAGAGACACTTCTAATTTGTGTCAAATGCTTGAATCACATACTTACAAATACTACATATCCTAAATAGATAAACATTTACTTGTACTAGCACTGCAACATGAATTAGGATTTTTTTTTTCCATTTCTCTTTTCAATCTCTTGGGCCGGAGCCCTTGGGCACACCGGCCCCCGAAGGGAGCACAAAAACAAGGAACCAACTGATACAAATATCAACCCATAAGGAGCAAGCGGACCCTTGGACAACAAGTGGGCTTCTTAGCTGATGCATAATGTATTTTAGCATATTCTTTTTATGTTTTTTTTTTTAATCTTAGTTTCCTTTTTAGAGAAGTTTCTATTTTGTAGATTTCTATTTTAGTGGTAGTTCTAGATGGTTCTTAAATTCGTTTTTATTATTTAAGGTGTATTAGAAAGTGTTTTAGAAGTGTCCAAATAGAGTTATAATAGAATTAGAAAGTTGTTATTATCTTATAGATAGCTTAGAAAACTTATTTAAGTGGTTTAAGAATATCTAAGTTGTTTCAAGGGAGTTATCTATAAAAAGAGCTTCAATTACGAAATTCAATCAATGAAGATACAATTATTTTTTTCTCTTTGAATATTCTATTCAATAAAATTTATTTTGGTTGCTCTTTTGAGTATTTTGTTCTTGCTTCTGTGATGAATTTACATCATTAGCCCACACAGCCTAAGATTATTATGCTTGCAACAAAGGGCTCGTAGGCCCACACACCATGTTGCAAGTAGCATTTATTTTTCCACCTAAGGGGATTTGATCTCTACCCTCCAACGTGGGCAAGAATGCTCTTGGCCACCATACTAAGTGGTCATTTGCGAATTGGGAACTTGAGTCTTGGCCAAATCCAATCATATCAATCTGCCTATTAACTCATTCTAAGCCACATCAGATTGTTTCTGGGCCTGATTAATAAGAAGATGGAAGCTTGCTACATATATGGAAGGGCGTAACAATCATAGAGCAACAATCTAGATGTAGCCCAACTTGATCTTAGCAAACATTTTATTTCATCAATTAGAGCAACAATCTAGATGTCTTGCTAGCATGGGCCATTTATGAAAGACACTTGAACCCTTGTCTAGATATGACAATATAGATAAATTTTCTCGGTAGGACATTAAAAAATGTCTTATGGCTTTTCTTTATACACACACACACACACACACACACACACACACACACACACACACACACACACACACACACACACACACACACATATATATATATATATATATATATTTTTATTTTTTATGGTCGACTCTTGAGGGGAGGATTCCAGAGTTTCCATCCATTGGTTTCTTCTCATTACTTCAGAAGCTGTTTAGAGGATTCTGAATATCAGAATTTTCGAGGGAACTTAGGAAATGTTCTTGCCTCATTTTCCTGTTTTCTTTGTTTTTTAACATCTGGCGCCATTAGTGGATTCCTTTTCTATTAGGAAGTCAAATTATCTGACCCACCTTATAGAAAAAAAAAATTAAGGAAGAAAAAGAAACATGACATTATAGTAATTATTATCAATTTTCTGATATTATTATTATTATTATTTTGGCCAAGATAAATAGTAGGTACGGAACTTTGTCCTTGGATATCAAAATTATGGATCAAATCTAAATCCACCGCCAGTTGGCACTACAACTTCATATGCAACTTAACCACCTGCCTATCAATTCATATTGGGCCCTCATGTTGTTTCCTTCGGCAGTAGGCCATGAATATTGCAGTATATGAATATCAATGCTAGGACCCAACAAGGTTTGATTAGAATAGGAAGGCCAAACCATGTGAATCCACATTTGGCCTGTCTCCCATAATGCCTATGCAAACATTTCTTGATCACAAAATTCATGTCTAAGAGGGCTGGTTACATGCATTTCCTCTTCCTATATGTAATCATATCAGCCGATGCAATCAAACCTATCCAAGTTTCACATCCTTCCTCTCCCAAAATACTTTCAGATCTACATTTTTTCCACTTTCATTTTCTTTAGAAGTCATGGCTATTCGTCTACCAGGGATGTCTCAAGGCAAGCGAATTCTCCGGAGTTCTTTTCTGAATGCATCCTCCACAATTGTACCGAAAGGCCAC
Organism: Paratinospora sagittata; assembly: GCA_035771175.1. NCBI lineage: Eukaryota > Viridiplantae > Streptophyta > Magnoliopsida > Ranunculales > Menispermaceae > Paratinospora > Paratinospora sagittata. The sequence goes on from CM069594.1 coordinate 36,478,619, forward strand.
ATTGCAGTTTATGTTGGAGAGACCCAAAAGAGGCGCTTCATTGTTCCCATTTCATACTTGAACCGTCCTTCATTCCAAGGGTTGCTAAATCAAGCTGAGGAAGAATTTGGGTTTTATCACCCAATGGGCGGGCTCACAATTCCCTGCAATGAAGACGACTTCATTGATCTCACTCAAAGTTTAAATTCTTTATGAGATACTAAAACATGAAGATCTCATTCTTTTTTTTTCTTATTTTCTTATTTGATTATAGAGGAGTGGTTGTTTCCTCAGCAACCCCCACACCAATTTTGTAAAGGAATTAGAAAAAGAATAAAGATCATTCTTTGCATATTCTTGCTTTTGTCTCTTACTCTTTTATTTTTCTTTAAAAGCATGAACCCCTTCTTTGTATCTTGAACTTTCATCTTTATGTTAAGTGATACATGCGGACTCACTTGTCTGAGTAGTACACAGAAATGTACCAAACATAATATGGTTGGTTCTCGCGTTGAACAATAAGCTTGCTTGCACACTTCTTTTTTGGAAGAGCAACAAAACTCTCACTCGAATTCAGTCCTACTAATAACAACCTAAATGATATTTCAGACTTTTTTTTTCCCGCTGTTATACAGAACCTCTATTTGAAATTTTGATGTTGCAATGTGGTGATTATGAACTTGTTCTTTGTCCATAGAAGTTAAAAAAAAAAGATTCTTGATTTTAAGAGCATGTTCTGCAACCTAAGAAACGTTGGATCTAGCTAAAGTAGGTGGTGATCTAGAGATAGTTTAAGTAGATCTTCCCCTATTATTATGTTTCCTAAAACAGACCTACAGCTATTAATGCAACGTCATCGGCTCCATGCCCTTGGTGATGTTTAATTACGTCAGTATGGACTATGATGAAGACAGTTACATCCAACTACTGTAACCAATAACGTATGGTTGTTTCATAACAGTGAGTGAGTGACACATTCTATTGAATTGGCGCATCTAGCTGAAGATGTTAAAAGCAAGGCCATTGTTCAAATCTTTCCCAGCCAATTGGCTATGATTTCATGCCTTTAGGCAGCTTAACCCATTTGGTTAATCATGGAAGGGGAAAAAAGAAAAAGAAAAAAAAGAAACCTTAGATAACCAACCATTCAATCAATCAAACGGTGGTACAAGAAATACCTCTTACTATCACTCTTGGATTACTCATTCTTCACTCAATTTACTCTCTCAGTCTGACCAATCTACAATTCTAGATTATCACAATTTATAATGAACACTCTCCTGAGTCCTGATTTACGACTAACGCATGAAACACATAACTGCTGCAACTATGAATCCTAAATTAGAGAAACATTTATTTGAACTAGCATTCCAACATGAATTGCAAGTTTGAGTTTTAGATCAAACTATCACAAAAAGTTGGAAAGTTGCTAGTTGCTACATATGAACCATCAATGCAAGGACATAACAATAATAGATGCCAAAAGGTCATCTTAAAATTGAAATAATTTGTTGTCTTACCCAACTAGATGTTTACCAAACATTTTAGTTCCTCAAGTGGACCAACAATCTAGAATTTCTAGTTAGCATGGGCTATTGATGATAGACTCTTGAATGCCATGTCTAGAGATCACACTTTAGATCAATTCTCAAGGTTAGGACCAAGACGAAAATGTCATATGGCTTTTCTTCTTCTTTATTTTATTTATTTATTTTGGTTGAGGGTGGGGGAAGGGAAGATCCCACTAGTTTTCATTCATCGGGTTCTTCTCATTACTTCAAAAGCTCCTTAGAGGATTTGTAATTCAGAATTTGCTTGGAATTACAAGGAATGTTCTAGCCTTATTTTCCTTTTTTCTTTGTTTTTAACCTCTGGTGCCATTAATGGATTCTTTTACTATGTGGAAGTCAAATTATTTGAGCCACTCTTTAGAAAAAATCAAGAAGAAATAATAATAATAATAATAATAATAATTATTATTATTATTATTATCATTATTATTATTATTATTTTATTTATTTATTTTTGGCTGAGATAAATAGTAGGTACGAATTTCTGTCCTTGGATATCAAAATAATGGATCAAGTCTAAATTCACAGCCAGTTGGCAATGTAGCCTCATATGCAACCTAAACCACCTGCCTCTCAATTCATATTGGGCCCTCATTATGTTATTTCCTTCAGCATTAGGCCATGAAGTGTTGCAACATATGAATTACCAGTGCAAGGACCCAACAAGGTTTAATGTGAGTAGGAAGGCAAAACCATGCGATTCCACATTTGGCTTGTCTCCCATAATGCCTTTGCAAACATTTCTTGACCACAAACTTTGTGTCTTAGAGGGCTGTTTGTATACCATTTCCTCTTCCTATATATAAGGATATCAGCCAATGCAATCAAACCAATCCAAGTTTTCACATCCTTCCTCTCCCAGCAGACTTTCAGATCTACATTTTTTCCATTTTTATTTTCATTAGAAGTCATGGCTATTCGTCTACTAGGGATGATTTCTCAAGGAAAGCGAATTCTCCGGAGTTCTTTTCTGAATGCTTCCTCTACAATTGTACCAAAAGGCCACATTGCAGTTTATGTTGGAGAGACCAAGAAGAGGCGCTTCATTGTTCCTATTTCATACTTGAACCATCCTTCATTTCAAGGGTTGCTTAATCAAGCTGAGGAAGAATTTGGGTTTGATCACACAATGGGTGGTCTAACAATTCCCTGCAACGAAGAGGCCTTCATTGACCTTCAGAAAAAGTTTACTTTCTTTATGAGATAAACATGGAGATCTCATTCTTTTTTTTCTTTTCTTATTTGATTATAGAGGAGTGGTTGTTTCATCTGCAACCCCCACCCCATTTTTGTAAAGGAAATAGAAATAGAATAAAGATTAATCCTTGCATATTCTTGATTTTGTCTCTTACTCTTATTTTTTTCTTTATAAGCTTGACCCCTTCAATGTTGCTTGAACTTTCACCTGTATAGGGGATAAATGTTGACTAATTAGTATGAGTAGTATACAGAATACCAAACATCAAATGTTTGGTTCTTGCATTAAACTATAATAAGCATGCTTGCACATCTTCAGAAAGCAACCAAAATCTCTCCAGAATTTAGTCCTACTGTCCATGACCCAAACTATATATAAGACTTTTTATGTTGTTGTAAGTCACCAGTGTTTGAATAAGGTGCAATGTGGTTATTGTGAACTTGTTAGCTGTCCATAGAAGTTAAAACTAAAACTTAATGTCAATAGCATGTTCTAAAACTGAAGATATGTTCCATCTAGTCTAAGTAGGTGTGTTGATTGAACTATAATTCAAGATCCTCCCCTATTGTTATGTTTCCTAGAACAGTCCCTCAACTATTAATGCAACATCACTTGCTTGATACCCTTGGTGATGCTTAATTACATTGGCATGGACTATGATGAGCACAGTCAAATCCAACTGCTAGAAATAACAATGTGGTTATTTGCCTAACAGACTTAACAGTAGGTTTATGACAAGTTCTACCGAATTGGCACTTTGGCTATTGATTTGGTACTTCTAGCCATGTCAAGGGCATGGTCATCATTCAAATCCTTCCCAGCCATTTGGCTATGCTTTCATGCCTGTAGGCAGCTTATCCTATTGAGTTACTCAGTGTAAAAGCAAAAACAAAAGTTAATTAACAAGCCATTTAATCAATCAAACAGATGTACAAGGAACAAATCTTACTATCATTCATGCATTACTTGTTCTTCACTCAATCTACCCTCTCTGTTGCACCAATCTACAAGTCAAGGTTATCTCCATTTATAATAGACACACTACTAATTTGTGTCAAATGGCTTGAATCACATACCTACGACAATTACAAATCCCAATAGACAAACATTTATTCGAAATAGCACTCTGACATGAATTGAGAATTTGATTGTTGGTGAAATTGTGATGTATAGTTGGGAAAAGGCTTAGTTGAATTGAGTTGAGCCAAATTGTGATGTATCAGTCTCCCTACTAATTCATGTTAGGCCGCATTAGATTGTTCCTGGACCTGATTCACAATAAGTTGGAAGCTTGCTAGACACTAATCATCAACAGGGGGGTGGTGTAACAATCAAAAAGGCTATTTTACAAATGAGATAATCTGTTGTCTAATGTCTGTAAGGTCAGATGGTGTTTAACTACATGTAGCCCAACTGGATTGTACAAAACATTTTGTTTCCTCAAGTAAAGCTACAATCTAGATGTTCTTGCTAGCATGGCCCATTGGTGAAAGAGACTTGAATACCATGTCTACATACCACAATTTAGATAAATTTTCTCGATAGGACTAAAAAAAATTGTCATATGGCTTTTCTTTATGCATATTTTTTTTAGTTGATGGATGACTCTTTAGGGGGAGATCCCAGAGTTTCCATCCATTGGATTCTTCTGATTACTTCAGGAGCGGCTCAGAGGTTTTGTGATATCAGAATTTACTTGGAATTACAGGGAATGTTCTTGCATCATTTACCTGTTTTATTTGTTTTTAACCTTTGGCGCCATTGATGGACTCCTCAAGTCCAATTATCTGACCTAACCATTAGGAAAAAAAATCAAGAAGAAAAAAAAAATATAACATTATTATTATTTTTTTGAAAAGGAAAATATAACATTGTCATTATTATTATCATCATTATTTATTATTATTATCATTATTATTATTATTATTATTATTATTATTTTAGCCTGAGATAAATAGTAGGTATGAATTTCTGTCCTTCGATATCAAAGTAATGGATCAAGTCTAAATTCACAGCCAGTCGGCAGTGCAGCGTCATATGTAACTTAACCACCTGCCTATGAATTCATTTTGGGCCTTCATCGTGTTGTTTTCCCCAGCAGTAGGCCATGAAGTGTTGCAACACATGAACTACCATCGCAAGGGCCCAACAAGAATTAATGTAAATAGGAAGGCAAAACCATGTGACACCACATTTGGCTTGTCTCCCATAATGCCTTTGCAAACATTTCTTGACCACAAACTTTTTGTCTGAGAGGGCTGTTCGTATACCATTTCCTCTTCCTATATATGAGGACATCAGCCAATGCAATCAAACCAATCCAAGTTTTCACATCCTTCCCCTCCCAACAGACTTTCAGATCTACATTTTTTCCACTATTATTTTCGTTAGAAGTCATGGCTATTCGTCTACCAGGGGTGATGTCTCAAGGAAAGAGAGTTCTCCGGAGTTCTTTTCTGAATGCATCCTCTACGATTGTACCGAAAGGCCACATTGCAGTTTACGTTGGAGAGACCCAGAAGAGGCGCTTCGTCGTTCCAATTTCATACTTGAACCATCCTTCATTTCAGGGGTTGCTTAATCAAGCTGAGGAAGAATTCGGGTTTGATCACCCTATGGGCGGTCTCACAATTCCTTGCAATGAAGAGGCCTTCATTGATCTCACTCAAAGTTTAAATTTTTTATGAGATGACGAAATATGAAGATCTCGTTCCTTTTGTTGTTTTTTTTTTTTGTTTGATTATTGAGGAGTGGTTGTTTCCTCTGCAGCCCCCACCCCATTTTTTTTGTAAAGGGAATAGAAGAATCATAAAGATCATTCTTTGCACATTTTTCTTCGGTCTCTTACTCTGTTATTTTTCTTTTTGAGCATTGCCCCTTCTCTGCATCTTTAACTTTCATCTGTATGATAAGGTGATACATCCGACTAACTTGTTTGAGTAGTGAGTAGTAGACATAAATGCACTGAACCTAGTATGCTTGGTTCCTGCACTGAACAACTATAAGCTTGCTTGCACACTTCTTTGGAAGAGCAACAAAACTCTCGCTTGAATTTTGTCCTACTTGTACAACCCAAACTATATTTCAGTCTTTAGTTGCTGTTGTTATGTAGAACCAGTGTTTGAATTTTTGAAGATGTTGCAATGTGGTGATTATGAACTTGTACTTTAGTCCATAGAAGTTAAAAAAAACAATTCTTGATTTAAAGAGTGTTCTGCAACCTAAGAAATGTTCGATCTAGTTAAAAGTCAGCGGTAATCTAGCCATGGTTTAAGTAGATCTTCCCTACTATTATGTTTCCTAAAACGGACATCCAGCTATTGATGCAACACCACTGGCTTGATGTCCTTTGTGACACTTAATTACATTGGCATGGACCGTGATGAAGACAGTCAAATGCAACTACTAGAGATAACCATATGGTTGTTTGCATGTGACACATTCTATTGAATTGGCTTCTAGCTGAAGATGCAAAAGCATGGCCATTGTTCAAATACTTCCAGCCAATTCGCTATGCTTCCATGCCTTTAGGTAGCTTAACCTATTTGGTTTATCAAAGAGGGATATAAAAGCTAATTAGCCAACCATTCAATCAGTCAAACAGAGGTAAAAGAAACCCCTCTTACTATCACTCTTGTGTTACTCGTTCTTCACTCAATCTTTTCATTTAATCAGACCATTCTACAGTTCTAGATAATCTCCATTTGTAAGAGACACACTCCTGCGTCCTGATTTATGTCAAATGCATGAATCACATACTGCAACAACTACGAATCCTGCATTAGACAAATGTTCATTTAAACTAGCCATTCCCAACATGAATCGGGAATTTGAGTCTTAGGGCAAACTATCACAAAACAGTTGGAAACTTGTATATATGAACCATCAATGCAAGGACATAAGAGTCATAGATGCAGAAAGGGTATCTCAAAACTGAAATAACCTGTTGTCTTACCCAACAGTATCTTTACCAAACATGTTTAGTTCCTCTAGCAGAGCAACAATCTAGATTTTCTTCTTAGCATGTGCCTTTGATGATAACACTTGAATCCAATGCCTAGACAAAAATGTCATATGGCTTTTCTTCTTTCTTTCTTTTTTGTTTTTATTTTTTTTTTTGGTCGAGGGTGGGGTTAAGGGAGATCCCAAAGTTTCCGTCCATTGGTTCCTGCTCCTTACTTCAAGAGGTGCTCAGAAGATTTGTAATGTCAGGCTTTGGTTGAAATTACATGGAATATTCTACCCTCATTTTCCTGTTTTCTTTATTTTTAACCTCTGGCGCCATTAATGAATTCCTTTACACTAGGGAGTTTTAAGTATCTGACCCCACCCAATAGGAATAACTCAAGGATGAAAAAAGAAGAAGTAATCTTTATTATTATTATTTTAATTTTAATTTTTTGCTGAAATTAATTGTATGTACCAATGTCTGTCCTGGGATGTCAAACGCATGCCTTTGTCCAAATCCACAGCCAGTTGGCAGCGGAGCCTCATATGCAATTTGACCGCCGACCTATTAATTCATATTGGGCCCTCATTGTGTCGTTTCCATCAGCAGTAGGCCATTACGTGTTGCAACATATGAACTGCCATTATCAATTCAAGGACCCAACAAGGTTTAATGTAAATAGGAAGGCAAAACCATGTGACACCACATTTGGCTTGTCGCCCATATGCCTTTGCAAACATTTCTTGACCACAAACTTTTTGTCTGAGAGGGCTGTTCGTATACCATTTCCTCTTCCTATATATGAGGACATCAGCCAATGCAATCAAACCAATCCAAGTTTTCACATCCTTCCCCTCCCAACAGACTTTCAGATCTACATTTTTTCCACTATTATTTTCGTTAGAAGTCATGGCTATTCGTCTACCAGGGGTGATGTCTCAAGGAAAGAGAGTTCTCCGGAGTTCTTTTCTGAATGCATCCTCTACGATTGTACCGAAAGGCCACATTGCAGTTTACGTTGGAGAGACCCAGAAGAGGCGCTTCGTCGTTCCAATTTCATACTTGAACCATCCTTCATTTCAGGGGTTGCTTAATCAAGCTGAGGAAGAATTCGGGTTTGATCACCCTATGGGCGGTCTCACAATTCCTTGCAATGAAGAGGCCTTCATTGATCTCACTCAAAGTTTAAATTTTTTATGAGATGACGAAATATGAAGATCTCGTTCCTTTTGTTGTTTTTTTTTTTGTTTGATTATTGAGGAGTGGTTGTTTCCTCTGCAGCCCCCACCCCATTTTTTTGTAAAGGGAATAGAAGAATCATAAAGATCATTCCTTGCACATTTTTCTTCGGTCTCTTACTCTGTTATTTTTCCTTTTGAGCATTGCCCCTTCTCTGCATCTTTAACTTTCATCTGTATGATAAGGTGATACATCCGACTTACTCTGTTATTTTTCTTTTTTAGCATAAAGAAAAAGTGGTTGTTTCCTCTGCAACCCCCACCCCATTTTTGTACAGAAATTAGAAAACAAATACAGATCATTCTTTGGAAATTCTTTCTTTTGTCTCTTAGTCTTCACTTTTTCTTTTTAAGCTTGAACCCTTCTCTGTATCTTTAACTTTCATCGATATTATGAGATGATACACGCAGACTAACTTGCCTTGCTGGTGTATAGAAATGTACCAAACATACTATGGTTGGTACTTGCATTGAACAATGATAAGTTTGCTTGCACACATTGTTGGAAGTGCAACCAAACTCTCGCTCAAATTCAGTCTTACTGATAACAACCCAAACTATATTTCAGATTTATTTTTTTCCTCTTCTGTTGTTATACAGAATCAGTGTTTGAAATTTGGAAGAAGTTGCATTGTTGTGATTATGAACTTGTACATTGCCCCTAGAAGTTAAAACCAATTCTTGATTTCACGAGCATGTTATGCATTTGAAGAAATGCTCTATCTAGTTAATGTAGATGATGATCTAGTCATATTTTAAGTAGATTTCCCCTGTTATTATGTTTAGTTAAACAGACCTCCAGCTATGGATGCAACATCATTGCCATGTTGGCCCTTGATGATGCTTAATTACATTGGCGTGGACTATGATGAAGAAAGTCTTGTCCAACTACTATTGGATTGGCACTTCTACCTGAAGATGTCAAAAGCAAGGCCATCGTTCAAATCCTTCCCAGCAAATTGGCTAGGCCTTCATGCCAGTAGGCAGGTTAACCTATTTGGTTAAATCACACAAGGAAGAAACTGTTAACTAACCAACCATTCAATCAACCAAACAGAGGTACAATAAACTCTTCTATCATTCTTGCTTTACTCATTCTTCACTCAATCTACTCTCTCAGTCAGACCAATCAACAATTCTAGATTATCTCAATTTATCGTAAACGCACTCCTGTGTCCTGATTTATGTCAAATGCATAAATCACATACCTGCAACAGTTATTTAAACTATCATTCCGACATGAATTGAGAATTTCAGTCTTAATTCAAACTATCACTAAAAGTTGGAAACTTGCTACATATGAACCATCATGCCTATGCAAACATTTCTTCGCCTCAAAATTCATGTCTGACAGGCCTGGTCACATACCATTTCCTCTTCCTTTATATAAGCATATCAGCCTATGCAATCAACCCAATCCAAGTTTTCACATCCTTACTCTTCCAAGACCTTCTTCAGATCTATATTTTTTGCACTTTCATTTTCATTAGATGTCATGGTTATTCGTCTACTAGGGATGTCTCGAGGCAAGCAAATTCTCCGGAGTTTTGCTTTGAATGCATCCTCCACAATTGTACCAAAAGGCGACATAGCAGTTTATGTTGGAATGACCCAGAAGAGGCGCTTCATTGTTCCCATTTCATTCTTGGACAATCCTTTGTTCCAAGGGTTGCTTAACCAAGCTGAGGAAGAATTTGGGTTTACCCACCCAATGGGCAGTCTCACAATTCCCTGCAATGAAGAGGCTTTCGTTGATCTCACTCAAAGTTTAAGCTCTTTATGAGAGAACAAAATACTGAAGATCTCTCTCTCTTTTTTTTTTGGATCATTGAGGAGTGGTTGTTTTGTCTGCAACCCCCAACCCCATTTTTTGTAAAGGAAATAGAAGAAGAATAAAGATGATTCTTTGCAAATTCTTTATTTTGCCTCTTACTCTTCTATAAGCATGCTAGCACTTCTTTGGATAGTAACTAAACTGTGTCATGAATTTGCTCCTACTGATACAACCGAAACTATATTTAATATTTAATTTTTATTGTCGTTATACAGCACTAGTATTTGACGGGGTACAATTTGGATGATTGAGAACTTGTAAGTTATGGGATTTCTCTTTGCATTTGAGTTATAGTGCCTACCGTCTAGTATTGACTTTTTACCAAACTCAACTCTTCAACTTCTGTAGGTTCCATTTTTTGTTAAATTGTTTTAATATCTCATTCATGGGACGTATCGTGGGAGTTTTAGGCAACAACCCAAAAAATTAGACAAATCCGATTGCATGGTTAAAATGGACTTTGAAGCTATATGGGGCACAATGCATACCCTTTCAATGCTTGGAGAAAATTAAGAAAATAGTAATTTACTTTTGTTGTAAATCTAGATATGTCTTGATTACCTTAGTATTGGCTGATCAACTTAATGCAGATTTACTTCACTGTCAATGAGTTTAGTTTTGATCAAACTTGTTCAAGGCTTGCAGGAGATATTTTGGATTTTCAAGTGGTTAACTGACATCAGATTTTGGTTTTATGCTACAGGCGAACAAAGGGAAAGAACATCTATGCCGATAATAAGAAAGTTATTTTATCAGTTAGTAGAAGTACCACTTCCTGTTTAAACATGAACTTTGATGCTAAGAGGAGTTCAAGAAATTATCTATCTATTTCAGTGTAGTCGTTTTATATCTACGGTTCAAATAGTTCAGTTGTTCTTTCCCTATCATTTTGCTCCCAAAAGCAGTGGTCCAGTTGTGAATGCACACCAATAGCTTCATGATCTACATGGGTAGGGCCATGATCAATTCTGAACAACCATAATTCACTCTCTGTGCTCATTATCTGTCAATGTATATTTAAGTGTGTGTCTGTTAGGATCAATGCAGGTTGACAATGATAAAGTGACCCACGAGGCACCCAGTATTTTTGAGAGGGTCACAATTCCATAGGCAATGATGATAATTAATTTAGTATATCTATTTTCAGTGGCCATCAAAATAAAATGCCAAATGACATAGGAAAACATAAGCCCATCTTGATATCTTTTTTAGGATGAAGCAGCTGAAATATAGGTAGGGACCCTGCTCATATTCACTTTAAATTAGAAGTCCCCAGTTCACCAAACATTTAAACATAGCTTCATTTCTAATCCACAACCAGTTGGCTATACTTTCGTCCCTACCATATCCACACAAGAACTCTAACTCAACAGCACCATGTGACGCCTCACTGGGCATGTCTCCAAGCATGCCAGGCCAACGTGTTTCTTGACCCATTAATGAATCCACCAAAATTCAAGAATATGATTGACTACCTACCATTTCCTCTTCCTATATTAACACACATATCAGCCAATTCAACCAAACCAAGTCCTAAGTGTTTAATAATTTTCTCTCCTTGCAGAGTTTGAGATCTGTGACTTGCCATTGCTATTCTTGTCAGGAATTAATGATGGGGATTCGGCTACTAGGAATGTTTCAGAGAAGGAGAAATCTGCAGAGCTTTCTTGCAAATTCAGCAGCTCTATCAATAGTCCCAAAGGGTCACATTGCAGTCTACGTTGGAGAGGCCCAGAACAACAAGAAGCGGTTTGTCGTTCCCATTTCCTACTTGAATCATCCTTCATTCCAAAACTTGCTGACTAGAGCAGAGGAAGAATTTGGATTCCAACACCCAATGGGTGGTTTAACAATTCCATGTGAGGAAGATGCCTTCCTTGGTCTTGCTTGTCGCTTGAATGGTTTGTAACTGAAGAAACCAAGTGACATGTAAAGTAGCAGTAACGATTAGCAATAGAATTGACATGTTTATGATAAATTCTCCAATTTTTTGTGAGATGGAGATGGCCATTTAATCCATGTAAAATTATTACTTTGTAAATATGTCCTTTCAAGTTCAACCACATTATTTGTTAAAATTATTGCATTTTCTCCTTTCACTTTTTCATTCTTTTTTGGTCTAGTTCTTATCATAACATCCTGATGTAACTGGTTGGTAGAGATTCAAGTATGTGTATCAAGTGGAACATGAACATAGTGAGTGACAGTATGATGTGATTGTATTAAGAGTAGTTATTTGCGGCGGTCACAAATGGTTTTTGTTTTAAAATATATATATGTTTAGGGTATTTGTGGCTGCCTGAGAGGCGCAACAATATTACTTATTCATTTTATGCCGCCACAAATAGTTTGGATTAAAAATAATAATAAATAAATATTAAGAGTGTTTTTGGATTATTATTAATATTAAGTTAATAAAATTAACCTTTTTTTATTAAAATATTAAATTTAATAAAAAATTATTATATTTAATTAAAAATATTAAGATAGGTGAAGCAAGAGAGAGGGGGGTGGATTAAAAAATTTTCATGGTAATCAAATTTTTGGGAAAGAAAATACCACTTGTCTCAATAGGAATCACTTCGGGGAATCTTACTTTTTTATTAAAAAAAAAATGTAAGTGAAACAAAGAGGCAATCCCTCCTCAAAAAATTGAAAATAACCGAAAATATAAGGTTCGGTTGGATCCAACCAAACTTAGTACATGGATTCGGTTGGGGCCAACCTAACCTGTGTGTCAGGTTCGGTAGTGCACAACCGAACGGAGAGTATTGGTTCGGTTATACCCGACCGAACCTTCTATTTTTTATTGTTTAAGAGTGGATTGCCTCTCTAGTAAGTTATTGTGGGTATCTAAAATACATAGGTATAAAAATAGCACTTTCAACACAATAGTATCATTCAAACTATAGGAACTACGTTCTACGCCATTGGTATCAATAATTTACATTCAACCAAATAGATACAGGAAATTATCGTTCTATTATAAAAGATCAATCATCATTAACTAATCACTATCTAAGTTAATTGATTGTTGTGTACTAAATACAGTATCATAATCCACATTATACACAAAGTATGATAGCTCTCATCCTTTTGCGAGTGGTGTACGAAATCTTAACCAATCTGGTGAAATGGGAGGTATCATGCTTCTAGGAGTAAGCATAACCTATAGAAAAAAATAAATGTAAGTTATACACCTAATTTGTAGCTTCTTTATATAAATATACAAATACACATAAGTTGTAATCCACGCAATGTCATATACACATACATGCACGAAGTGACATTGGCTTACGTAACCAATTCCAACCATACGCCTTAATGGCATTGGCGAAGCCTCAGTTCGAAGAGATAGAAATGTCAAACATTGTCTCATTGACAACAACACGAACACGATATTGTAATGCGACGCTACCAACAACCCCATGTCCGGCAAAGTCATCCACTTATCTTGTGGTGTTGGATTGTCATTGCAACTCAAACACATCATTATCTCTTGAACCCGATTACGACTTCCTAAAATCAATGTTTAATGTTCGTATCTCTCTCAATAGATCCGCTATGACCTGCCTCCAACCATCGGTCCCCATACCTAATGATTCACCAATGACCCTAAACCCACAGTGGCCATCGGCTATCACATCTCAGATATGATGTATATATTGATTGTCACGACACCCCTGACGTAGGCTGATGTCATGACCGACACAGTGTACTATACACCGTATATACCCATATACAAAATATAATACATTGTCAGCCTCAACATACATTCACAATAATTCTCAAAATTTTCAGAAATTTCGGCGGCATATCCCCATATGCTGGACAATTTACACTTTTCCCTGATATACCACAAATCAAATTATATATATATATAGTTAATTCATCCACAATAGTCATACATACATCTAGCTATTCACATTTCATTCATTTATCAAATCATATCATCTCTTCTTTCCACCATGTAATCATGTAATCATGTACATAATCATTAACATTTCATAATCCAATATATTCAGCTATCTTGTATATGCCCACACATCTCATCTAGATGATAATACATATATATAACGTGTGATATATATATATCAAACTAACACAAGTATAATCCATTACTCCAATGCATACATACATCAACAAAGTAAGGATTCGGGTCACGAGTCGATCACTCTCTAACTTTTCCTTTTCCTTTTAACTCTGTACCTGGAATATTAAAGGGATGGAGTGAGCAAACAACAGCTCAGTGAATATATATCTTGATATGACAATCATATACATTTAGGAAAACATGGCATTTAAAATCATTCAAAACAATTATTAAACACATGCATCATTTAACGAATATATCATACCTGTCAACAACATAAATTTCATGATTTTTCAAGAAAACAATGCATCATTTTTAACTAAAACCACAATCTCTCTCCTTCTCGTAATGGAGCAGGTACAAACTCCTTATTATGCACCGATAAGGAGCCTACGCTCGAACCTCGCATTACTCAATTCACAGTCATTTCAAGGATCTTCAATCTTTGTTAAGACAGTCCTACAGTCAATGAGGTACGCATAACACTCATCCGGGGCTAATTCCTAACGAAATAACATCAACTTGCCTTCACAAGTCTCACATGTTCCAATGCCAAAAAAAATAATATTTATGAATGCAAATTAAAACACAATGCAGCAATGTACAGATAGCATATTTACATTCAAACATTTCATATAAATACAATGTCATACAAGAACCAAAATCAAGAAAATATACTCATAGTACAAGACTTTCCAACTTAAATACAATCACCGTCGCTTTCGAGTCCAGTTCCAATTTAAATCCAACTAACTCAACCTGTGACAACCACTCTATAATTCAATTTTATTTATTCAAATCTATTTACATATTTAATTTCTCAACTCACTTCAAATCACCGATAATAAAGATCAACCTGAAAAATAATATACACATTCTGTGAATTTAGATCCCAACTAAATTTAGGACTCATAAGCAGTTGAAGAAACTACTATCTCATTTCTATGGTCAATTTAGATATTTCCACAAGAAAAAACAGTGGAAATAAATTTCCAATTCATATTTTCACTAGTTCTCAGTTTTATTTTTTTATTGGAACATATATCAATGTTATTAAAAATATAGAACATTCCTATAATTATTCTGTTCACATCGACACGTGTAAAATCAGTCATACTATAATTCTACCACCTTCAACAAGTATTTTACTAAGGTTTTACACGTTTGCAGAGGTATCCAAAGTCAATTTTACTCACCAAAACCATATATTTAGTAACTAAAAATATCAAATCATATCCAAAAATTACAATCTTGGTATCGAAACGTCCGGAATTCAATTCTCTATGATTCTATAGTCTCAAACCGGAGTTTCACTACAAATAAGCATAGTACTGTTCAAGACACTATTCATTGAAAACATATATAATTTTTACTAAAATTATCAAATGGTCTCCAAAAATCATGAAATTAGCATCGATGGACTCACAACAATCCATTCTACCATTTTATAGCCTTAAACTGGAGTTTCGTCAGGTTTTAATATGATTCAAAAGGTCTCTAATATTAACTCTAACTTTCAACAGTCATAAAAGTTTTAAATGGACAAATAAATGAAATCTAACCACATAGTCGGGGCTACTACAGTGTAGGGAGTGTTTTTCAACCCTTCGAGCAAATTTTCATTCAAGTTGGGTCAAAATCTTAATTTTGAAAACGTCGTAAAACGGCTCTTAGAGAATCGTTACATCTAGCTTAGATATTAATTTCACGAAGAAATAAAATGAAAAACAGTTACTGTAGGTCCCAATTTTACACGAATCTCACGTTTCTCTTTTTCTCCTCCTCTTTCTTCTCCTTTCTGCACGTTCCTTTTTCTTTTCTCTTTTTTTTTTCTCTTGTTGTAAAACGTTCGAGAAGGAGATTAAAAGGGAGAGTTTTTTTTTTATCTCATGCTCCTCATGCTCAATAGCTAACCAACTCACCCCATAAATTAATAAATTTAATTCAACTCCATTTTTAACTTGTAAGCACCCATATATGATGATCCCATATATATCATCTTTATTTAATAATCTTATTTATTTGCTTATACCCCTTAAATATAGTATGTATTTTCATACACGCGTATATTTACCTCTTACGTATAAAATATGTGTATTATACATCTCGATATACATATAATTTAACGTATGTATTTAACTAAAACTACGGGGTATTATATTGATGCCAACCGACTGGAAGATGATCTAAATAATCATGAGATTTCATTGATCGTGTCCTATGAACCTTCATCGACCTGAAGCTATGCACTGATGTTATGGAAAGAGGCGTAAAATTAGCAGATAGAACATGTTCAAATAAAGAAAGGTCTTTTTTTGTTGATTCATCAATCTTCTTGCTCGGTCACCCTTTTGTTTTAATTTGTCCTTCAGGTGCAATCATGGGAGTTGATGAAAGGTTAGTTAATTCTCAAAGTTTCTGAATCATCCTCGCCTTGCCAGCACGATCACAAACCTCTTGCTTCTTTCAAAAATTATCAAAATCTACCAAACAATCAAACTCCGATTCAATATCCTCGTCGGTAGGAGGAATCAAAGTTTGTTTCTTCCAGTAGGCATCCACAGAAGACAACGGTATCGACATATTTGCTTGTTTGTACAAAACAAGCTCGTGGGCACATGGTAATCGCATTCTTCGTAACACACATCCGCAAGCCTCTCGATCCATCCCAATATTTTTAATACGTTTCCACTCCTCTAAAATCTTGTCTAATGCCGCCTTAGATATGAATCCATGCAAATGTTGGTAAGTAGAACCTCATAAATTACGTTGCACAGTGTTGAGACTCTTTTTGAATGACGCCTTAATTTATGTATGTTGCAACTGTAGCATGGAATTAATCACAACCCAAGAAGACTCGAAGTTACCTTGCGATGAACTGAGGTATCTTTTCAATTTTGAGTGGGCATTCTCCGCTCTGTTGGTTGTGGTATTGCCAAAATGCATAAGTTCATTTGTCCATGCCTTCAGAAACTTTTTCTTATGCTGTTTTAACCAGGTCATGCACAAATATTCAAGCAACTTCGGGTATTCACTGTACTCTTTAAAGAAAGTCTTTTTTAGTTGCCTATACCCATCCACTGTTTCACTATACATCAACGCATTCCATGAGTCAAAAAATACTTCGAAGTCTTCATTCTTTGCAAAAAAAAAAACCCCTTTGACTGAGCCAAGACATTCTTGCTGATATGCCAAGTACAAAGGAGATTGGTGGTACCGGGGAACACCTTTGAAATCGCATTCATTAAGGCCAACTCTCGATCTATCACGATTACCTTGGGTGGAGAGTAATCATTCAACAACTCCTTCAATTTACTTAGTGCCCACGCATAGTTGTCTTCATTTTTACTTTTCAAGTAAGGAAATGCAATTGAAAATGCCATCTTCGTTGGCATAACACCAACAATCAGTAATAGTGGAAATCTATATCTATTCGTCTTGTATGTGCAATCCATCAACAAAACATGTGAAAAACATCTTAAAAGATCAATAGAAACCGGAGGAGCCCAAAACAAATCTCTCATTGAATCTATTGTTTTGTCACACCTATGCCACTCAACGTACGTCTCGTCCTCCAACTTGTGTAAGAGTTGTTGCATTTGAGATCTACCCTTGTATTCCATTAACTTATGCTTTTGTCTTGCATTATAGATTATTTTCAAAGTTGAAGCATTATTACCATCTCTTTCTTTTAACGTCATCAAAATGTCTTTCGGGCCTTGCATGACTTTTAGACATTTGAATCGTGATTTTCATTTCTTCGTTGGTTAACCTTCCAGCAAATGAATGGCCTTCTAAATAGTTCACAGCTGGATGATTATGAGTGTCGCATGCAACATATACTATCCATTCACCGTCTCGAGGGCTCTTACACTTTAGCAGAAAAGGACATCCACACTTTTTTGAGCCAGTGTCATTTCTCTTCTTTTGACCAACTGAAACTTTCCCAGCAACAGATTTATATTGACCAAATCTCTCACAGGCAAAGTTGATTCTTGGTCGTCTACCATTACCCCCCGCATCAGAATTGCGAGTAATGAGAACTAATCTATTCCTCATTTCAACTTCACAGACCCATCCAACAAGTACTTCTTTAGTACTGAATGAAACATTTGGCGTGAATTGATCTGTGCAGTCTATAACAATCTTAGAACCAATCATATTGCCTTGGCATGACCCTTCGTTCTACAATAATAATAAAAAAAACAATTAGACAAAAAAAACTATTAAAACAATCACAAGGACATAAAAAAATAATTTCATTTAACAAGACTCAAAAAAAAAAAATGGAAAAACAAGTGGTTCAGTTTTTTTGACCGAACCTAACACACAGGTTCGGGCCTGCGTGCCCGAACCGATGATGATGTTTCTTGTTTATAACCCAGAATACACACAAAAAAAACCACAAAAACTCACCGAAGATTGATGAACTTCGTCCCAACTTGAATCATGCGCCATTGTGCTTTCAAATGATGTGAAGATCGAATTTTTTTATTTCCTAAATGTTTCTACACACTTGAGAAAACTACAACAAAACACCTAAAAAATGGTTGTAAAAGCTTATAAAGAGTGTTTAGAGAAAGAAGGGTATGGAGATTGGTAGAAGCAATAGAGAAGAATAGTAATGGAAGAATGGTTTAGGGTTTATGAGATGAAGAAGAAGAAGATGATTAGTCGAGGGGGTTGATGGTGGGATAAATTTAGTAAAGATAAGTTAGGTGAAAATAAAATTAATTTAAGGATAGTTTAGACAATTCATAAAAGGGTGTTTTAGAAAAAAAAAAAAAAAAAAATTGGTGGGGTAGGAAGATTAAATATGGTCTTATATTTAGTTGCCCCCCAAATAAATATAGAGTATTTGCGGCGGCCCTCCGGCACAAACGCATGTATACCTAACAAAGAGTATTTGTGGCGGCCCAGAAGCTGCCACAAAATTTTTTATATTTAAAATAAAATGTTGAGTATTTGTGGCGGCCACGCAAACCAGTGCCTCAAAAATCCTCTCTCGCAGGAACAAGATTCTTTTCGGTGATTGCAATTAGGGCAAGAATCACAGAGAAAAATTTCCAGCTTTCTTGAAGGGAAAAAAGAAGAAGAAGAGAGAATCTAATCTTGGTTACTCAGAATACAATAAAATCCTCAATGCCCCAAACTTCTGCAAGAAAACATGGCGGAGATCAGTCAGACGGTAGCGGCTCCGCCCCAAAATCAAAACATCCCAAAACGAGTAAAGGCAGTGAGGACAACGAGAAGAAGGTCTGATAATCTTATCTTCCCATAAGATTAATTTCAGTTTCTCAATTGAACTCATGATTTTCAGCTTATTCCATTGATTCTTAGTATATTCATGTTTGGGTTTTTTTTTTATTACTATTTAGAGTTCGAGCAAGAGGCTGAAAGACGTAGAAATTAGCGTTCCGATAGTGTATGGAACGATTTCGTTCTGGCTAGGGAAAAAGGCGAGTGAGTAAGTGAGCTTGACCGATTGGTTTTTATTGCGGATTTCTTTTTTTTTAATCCCTGTGTGTGTTATTGAACAAGTTGGTTTAATTGCTTATTATATCAGGTATAATTCGCACAAGTGGACTGTTTATGTTCGTGGGGCATCAAATGAAGATCTTGGAGTCGTGATAAAGCGAGCAATTTTTCAATTACATCCAAGTTTCAATAATCCCACTAGGGTTGTGGAATCGCCCCCATTTGAGATATCGGAGTCTGGCTGGGGTGAATTTGAGATTGCTGTCAGTCTGTTTTTCCACAGTGATGTTTGTGATAAGCAGTTGGACTTGTGAGTTCATTTACACTGTTGAGTTTTGATTTTCTTGAATTGAATTTGAGAGGCTTAAAGTGTGATTTTATTTTGATTTGCATTTTACAGATATCATCAACTGAAGTTGTATCCTGAAGAAGAATCTGGTCCTCAGACTACCAAGAAACCAGTTGTTGTGGAATCATATGATGAGATTGTTTTCTCTGAACCTTCAGAAAGTTTCTTTGCTCGAGTACAGAATCACCCAGCTGTAGTTGTGCCTAGACTTCCTCCGGGTTTTAACTTACCCCCTGCAGGTAGGGTCTACATATATTTCTGTTTTATGGGTTTTTATTTTTCTAAATTTTAGTTGTTGAGAGTTGAGGTTGCAGGGTCTGTAGATAACGGGAATGACAAGAAGAGAGGCGATACCAAGGATCACCAGCTAAGTCAGTGGTTCTCGAATTTCTCTGAGGCAGATGAATTATTAAAACTTGCAACAGCTCGTCAGCAGGTCAGAATAAATTGAATGTCCATATACCTTAATTCTGAACTGAACATGGATTTATTTATTCTTTATTGAAAGAAAGAAGCATACAAGTAAATGAGATAACCTAGAATGCAGCAGCTAAATAAAAGTGTAAAAGCCAAATGGGCATGCTTTTATCACTTGAATGCTTCTCCTCAGTGCAAGAGTCTTCCCTTCTCCAAAAGTACTTGATTTTTTGTTTAAGTTGAATCAATGATTTTAAAAAAGCTAACTGAGATGATCCCATGCCAAGTGAGCCACTTCCCATTTCTAGTGTGTAAGGGTAGGGAGATCCGAACACACCTCAAGGAACTAGTTGGATGTTCTAAGAGACGTAAATACCCTCAAATAAAAAGCAAACATCCTATTAAGAAGAAAAAAGTCTAGTTTACATAGCTATTGAGTACCAATAACTCTATTGTTCCCTATACAATCACCTGTACATAAACCTGGGCATATCTCATTCTGAACGAGTTTTAAGGCATAGAATATAGTCAAGGTATATTAGACATCATCAATTGTGCGGAAATACATGAAAGCCTAAATATAAGAGTTATTACATTCATCCATGTCCATACATAAGTCCAAATGAAAGCAAAATAGTAAAATGGCTAAACTACTCTATCACTCCAAGTCAATACTCACCAACTAGCTAGGTTGAGCTAACACCGGGGAGAATCACAAAGCTATGTCTTTGCCCTTGTCTAGGGCACTGCTAGATCTTGAAAAGGGAAGGAAAAAGAGGAGAGCTAAAAGCCCAGTGAGCCGTTTCACATTTAACCATCACATACTCACCACTACATTAAAACCAATGCATGGAGAAACCCATCATGATATGTATGAAGCCAATGAATGTACATCATAAATAAAGAACATAATGGCATATAATCAAAATATCCGCATTGTAAATAAATTGTGTTTTGCTTTAAGAAACAAGCCACATATCATAGGACCCTACCCTATGCCCTCTTTGGTATCTATCATCGCATTACTAAGGGTACATTTAAGACTCCGTCTAAGCTTAGCCATTGGTGTGGCTTGATTACTGTACACCGCCCATTACTAAGAATATATAGACCCCTATGATATCGGGACTTTATTTGCTGACTCCTCCATATGAGTGGCATAAGATTGGGAGTTCCCCTAGCACCGACATGGTTCGATAATCAGTCACCACCCATTACTAAGATATCAATCCCAATCGCTCAACTCATGAGGTTTACTACCCTTTATGAAACTCATGCCAAAACATAAATACTAGTCTTAGGATCATTCCAACATATTTAGTCTTTTCATAACATTAGAAATGGATTTCAACTCCATCCACATCATTAAGGGTTTCGCATCTAACACCCATCGTTAGGGTATGTTACAAATATGAACTAGCTGAAATGGAGATTTTGGGTTCTCCAACTTTGAAGGCTTGTTCGGCCTTCATTTAGGACTCAAATGAACATTTAAACGCCTTATGAAACATCCAAGATCAAAGCCCTAACTAATATTCACGTTCTAGGTCTCTTGGAGAAAATAGGGTTTTGGGATTTTGGAGCATTACCTTAAAATGGTTGGATTGATGATAGGGAATCTAAATCGATCCTTCGGAGTGGTGTTTTCACCCTCTGCAGCAATAATCTTGGCCTCTTTGAACCCTTCTCCAAACCCCCAAAGTTTCCCCTCCCATTTCTCCCATGTTAGAAAAGTGGAAATATGTCAAAAAATCCCTAAATCGCGCCTCTTTTTATAGGCCCGAGCCCATCCAATCAACTGGATTGCCCAGAATTTTCCTTCTTTTTTTTTTTTCATCTTTTTGAAACTCTAGGTCCTCCATACACTATTGTAAGGTTTTCCCACTTGATGAATGTCATTTCCCACCTAAGTTTGGGTCTTTGAGGTCCCTAACACCTCAATACAAGGTTTTCTATGGTTCAAGGGCCGTTATTTTTTAAGAAAACTTGGGACATATCCTAGTATTAAGCCTAAGTGAAAATTGGGAATGTCACAGAAATAATGCATTCCATAACCATATATCAATAATTACATCTTTAAACTGCAAAAGAATCCGAGGTCCCACCAACCTTTTCTAGATGAGATTAGAGAACAAGTACATAGCAAGGTGAGTTTTGAAGGGAGGCTCTATAAGTAAAGCATTTAGAGATCACTTGGAAATCTCTATATTACTCTTCATCTTCAATACTTGAAAGTCTTCAAGTATCAAATTAAAATGAACTTCAAAGACACAAAACATCCTAAAGAAGGCTCCAATTCTTCTGGAACAATCCAGGGTTACTTGGGGCTAACCAGAAATGGGACAGAGTCTTTTCTGAGTGTGAGAAAGTTCATCTTGAGTAATACGTGAGTGGTCTTGATGAGTAGAGTTTTAAAAGAAAAAATGATTTGATATGAGAATCCAAATTGTTCCGAAATGACTTTAATTGATCGAGTTTCTTTTATGAAAGTTGATTCAACTTGTCTATTGTGGATCCAACTTCCTTTGCTTGGCTTTACACACTGAACTTTTACACTCTATTAAAAACTTACATCAAAATATGGATTTTCTTTTTACATAAACATTGAAGTTGGCTACTATACAAAATCCAAGTTCCCAACAATGGATTACTGTTGAATACTTGAATGTATAAATTGTAATTTGAAAATAAAAATGTATCTATGAATGAGGGAATACTTAAGGTTGATAGCCAGAAGACACATTTATTCATTTTTTATTTATTTTAATTCAGTCATTCATAAAGATATATATATTACAGATGTTCTTGGTCATAGCATTAGAATGAAGTGGAGATGTGGATTTGTAGTTTTATATGATAAACACATCTAAATTGTACAAGATGCTTTAAGACCAACTATACTTTGTAGTGTAGCATTGTGATCCCCTATATTTCATGTCTCTACTATACGTTTTGTATGTGTGTGCATGACATCTAAACTATTTCTCTATGTGGTTGGGGCAGGTAAGAAATGACACACACATGCACACATTTATAGCAAGCTCAGTTGAGATGGATGAGCGAAAAAAAAAAAACTAGAGAAATTATAATTATTAGAAATCAATTCATGTGTGGGAATGTCTAAGGTAGCATTTTTGTTGATGTCTTGTCGGCTCGACCCATTATTTGGGTAAGGTTGGTGCAGAGCATCCTTTGCATAAGTCGCGTTAATTTCTTTTTTCTTGTTCCTCATCCATTTACCACTGTTGCAGCGCATTAAGAAGTCCTATTATGTTGGTACTTCATTTCTTATTATCTTTCTTACTTGCACCCCGAGATGGAGGCTTTGATATTAAGAAATCAGTAAAGATGCTGTAAAGACTTCATTTGACAACTTATTTTTGGTCTGATAGGTTCAAGCTCATATTGCTAAGCTTCGAAGGCAGTTGAGTCTGATGGATGGGCAGCCACAACAGTCAAAACCAAGCCTGGGTCAGTGAATGTACTCGATCCTCTAAACTCTAGACAGTTGTGCTCCCTTCAAATTGAAATATGTGATGCACATAACAGTGTAGAAATTTTATTATTAATCCAGTTATAGGATTTGATGCTCTTTTTTTCACTTTTTTTTCCTCAACTGTGGTACAGCTCAACGACAATGTAACTTCTTAACAAATGGCTAATGGAAAAAAAAAAAAAATGTATCATTTGACACACTATAGAAAGATGGAATTTGTTTATATGAGCATGATTGCATGACTGTTTGTGGTTCTTGAAAATTGTCACTAAATGTGGCTAAATCTCTAAAAGCCAATCTCAGCGGATTTTGATGACTTTTGCCAAAATTTGTTCACATATTGTGTTAGAAACTTAGAATGGCATTGCTCAAAGTAAAATCTAACACTACCCAAAAATTTTCCCACCTCAAATGTTGTTGAAGCAGCAACATAGACATTTAGTAGAGAGGAGGAGCAAAGGAGCAAAACCTTAGTACTATTGTATTGGGAGAATTCTTTTTAACAATTCTCTTCTGCTTGTTTCCCTCAATATGGCTCAAGAAATTGGAGCTTCCCAAACCTGTTTTTTTTCTTTTAGCAAACCATCTAACAGAGAGACCATGCAACATTTCTGAGACTGCCAATAATAGCTTCAAACTTAGATATGGAGTAGATCCTGCCAAAATCTTTAATTCCCAAATTTCTGAACTTTGCAAATGAGTTAGTTTCAATGGGACAGGGGATATCGGATGCATCTCTGATGCCCTGGGTTGTGTTCTTTTTGCTCCTCATATATATTATATTCTTATTGTTTCTTCTCAAAAAAAAAAAGTTACAGGAATGGGATATCATGAGCCATCTTCCCAAGGGAGAAGGTAAAAGTAGTACCTGTTGTCCTACCTTCTATCCATTTCAAATGGAAGATGAGCACTACTAATCTTAGTTGTAGCTTACAAAAAAGACTGCAATTTCTTTGAATCTTCCAAATCTCTTGCAAGAGAAACTCCTATGACTTCTTATTCATCAAGTTTGACTGGCTGACTAATGAGGACATCCCTACAATCCAAATTATAGTGTTAATGCAAGGAAGTTTGATGTCAAATTCATAAATCTTATCAATATCTGGTGGAATGTTCTAAGCCAACTTCGTAAAGATATAACATTGGGAAAAAAAGAAGAAGAGGAAGCATGATTCACAATTCCTAACCATATTCCATGGCAATGCAATGACAGGGTCATATTTCCCACTAGCAATGCCACATTCTGTTCTCTCATGTCGTGCAAACTCAAAAAATGTCGTAACACCCATCATCCATTTGAATTTTGAAAGTTTCTGAACCCTTTTTGAATTATCAGTTGGGCAGAAAAATGTCTTTCTACTTTTTCTTTCATCAAAACTTTTTGATAAATGCTTTTCTTTGCTATGATTTTTTTTTTATCAACAGTACAGATAAATGCAGGGCCTTGAAGTGTGAATCAATTCATTAACCATCTGCAGATATATATATTCTTGAACCTTCCTCTCTATATTATATATGCTCATCTGCATCCAACAAAAGCCCAACCTGATTTGTTGTTATGATTAAACACATTTCATTGTGTTGGGTTCAAATTGAAGAGGCCCATAAAATTGTCCTCTCAACACTTCTATATTTCTATTTCTAGCTTTTTGCTCGATGTTAATATCTACTTTGGCATTCACTCCTAGCAAAAAAGGAATTTCTTCAAGAGTTACTTCAGATTTCCTCTCCTTTTCTATCTGAGGAGAAGCATCCATCACTTTATTGTTTCATTCCTTAGGAACTTTTGATTTCTTCAATACATTATAGATGGTCTCATCCTCAAGCAGAAAGCATTCCACCAAATTTTTCACCAAACCTGTGTCAAATATTTCTCTTTCATACACCCTGTGCATTAATCTTAGTTTTTCATTTGTCTCCTTAAACTGTAGCTTTGAAATAATAAATTCTCTTCTAAGTTATAATCTTTCAATTTTTTTCTTTTTCCTTTTGTTGAATCTCTTGTCTTGTCAAATTTCTCTATCTTCTTTCAATGATGATGTTCATTTAGAAAGGAACACCATGAGGTTCATGCCTCGTGCTTTAGGCCATGGAAAAGCCTCATTCAACTTTTCTACAAACGAGAATAGCTTCTTTTTTTTTTTTTTTTTCATAGAATGTCTACGTGAGGATGTTACCTGTCCTCCTATATTGTGGAAATTCATGTGGCTGACATGGGAATTATTTAGACCCATTCAAACTTTTTGCTGAAGAACTCTGATTAAAAGTGATTATCATTTTTTATGGCCACTATTATCATTGTTGTTTCTGTGGTGGTTAATTCTCATTCACTTATTTTTGGTAAATGCGGTAAATAGAATTAGTGACTGCCCTTGGCTCTTGTGGCCAATTATCAAGGTGGTTAAGAAAGCTTTGAAGAAATTCTCTCAAGGGGGCAAGCCAACAGGGGGGCTGATTGGCTGGCAAACTTTAGAACCCAAGTTGGTGAACTGAAACCTTCTTCTCCCCTTCTCGATGAGAATAGTCACAAAAATTGTATGATTCCTATTGCTAACTAAAAAAGTCTTTCCTGCTAATTTCACTTGAAACTGTGAGAAGGTGATTTCTGAGCATCTGGTTGGTCTTTCATGTTCCCTGCAGGAAATGTGGATGAGCTGATGATTTCTAGACCAAAGGTCAACATGCTTTCACATGAAAAATGTATTCATCAAATCACCGTTTCACTCTTTAAAGCCCAAACTGATATCGTTATGGTTGATACATATAATATATTGCCCGGGGTAAGCGGTGGTAATTGTTACTAACTTGTTTTGAGGTGAGCAGAAATATATGAATTTTCATGCATGTGCTACCTATGGATTTACTGATTGCTGAATCCCTTCTGGCTATAATGTTGGATAGACTTAACTTCCCCTCTGCATTATTAAGATAAAGTGATTTCAACTGGTACCCACTCGATTTTGCTCTCTAAATCCCGCATTGTAATTAATGGTGTCAATGAGAACCAGAATTTGGCCCCAATTGCTGGTAACCTAACGAGGTACTGCTTCTACTGCACTGTCTTTATGCTTGAAAACACCAACTCTTGAAAAACACGTCTCATCCCAAGAAAAAACCATAAACTTGTGGACTAGAAATGTCAAGACATATCTCTCTTTTCTTATGCTACTTTTATTTTAAATGAAAGAAACACACTCTGCGTCGAAATGTTGGAGTCGAAATAGACTCTTCCTTACAATAAGTGGGAAATACGACTCTTCCTTACAATAAGTGGGAAATACAAGGACGGAGTACTCGCCTTATGAATTGGACCACACCAAGTTGTTTAGCACCATCATAAACTTGACTCTCACATGGCACATCTTTGCCACACTAGTACTTGACAGAACAACACCCTTTCAGCCTGGTAGTTATTTACCAAATTGGAGCAAATACAATGAACAAGATTTGTATAACTTTAATATAGTGGGGTTTCTCTAACTTCTGACTATGGTTGTTATTTGCTGTTTGATTTGAATCCTCATTTGTACCTCTTGGCTTCCACTTTATGTGGATAATTTGGTGTGTATGATATCTGCAATGGAGTCAACTTGGCTTTTACCCTTTTTGCATATTATATGCTATTTTCCATGAAACCATGAAAGCTGCAATGTGTCTAAACCCATGGTTTAGTTGTTTGACAAATGAAAAACAAGCTAGGGATTATTGAGTTTAGACACATTCCTTATCAATCTAAACAAAAGGAGAAGCAAAAAAGAACCTTAGTTGTGAACCAAATGGAGCCCTAGCTAGGTTATGGTTACTGTGCACCATGGTAGGCTTGATTGCATAGAGAAAGGCTTTTGCATGTAAAAGGTTACAAGTAGAGTTAGCTAGCTAGGTAGTTGAAGTGTAGGAGGTGGAGGTGGTTGAGTAAAAGGTAGGGTTTAGTTGTTCAAGCAGTTGGAATGATCTCATAAGGCCTTACAATGTTGTCTTTACAAAGGGCCCTGGAGGCAAGAGTAACATGGCCTTCATGTGCCCAGTAGGAGGCAAGGTCACAATCAATCCAAGAAAATGCATTTGTTGATATTAGCTATTATAGTCGGTGCCTCTGAATGGAAATGGTGGGCTACCACCTACATTGATTCTATTTTTATCCTTACTCATCTACAAATCTCATTCTCAGAACATGGGAGTCATTTTCCATTGACTGTGACCCTATGGCAAGCAAATCCTTTCTTTCCTACCTTTACTACTGACTGGGTTTGCTTTAATATGATCTGGTTCAGTTCAGCTTAATCATAATTTTTATTTTTATTTTCCCTTTTTTCTCATGAAGCTGGAGCATCAAGAACAACCCTCAACATGGGTTTCATTTTTAACCCAATTAGTTAGTTGACTCTTCCAAAATGTTATTTTTCAGTTGATTAATATATACTGGCTTAACTTGTAAAGAATTTAGATGGTATGGTTAATGGGATTACCTGGGATATGATGAGAAAACCAGAAAGGAGAGAGGAGGAGACAGAAAGACCAGACAACCTTATAGAGCATTTACTCCCAGCTTTTTCAGATGGCTTTCTGGGCCTTAGAACATGGGAAATATCATTCTTTTTTTCTTTTTTTCTCTTTTTATATGCATCAGAGCAAGGCAATAGGGGCTGGTGGTCCTCTTTTGAGGATGATCGGTTGATACTCATGAAATTACAACTTTTGCTCTTTGGTTGGCTCTGGTGTTAATTTTAGCAGTAGGACCACTTAGGATCCCTATATGCAGACCTTCATATTTGTAGAGAAAACAAGTAGTAAAAGTTCAAGTAGAAATACAATTTGCTTTACAATTCAGGAATACAAAATCTAGGAAACTTAGCTAAGGTCGTCTTAATATGTTTAGCTTATTATCCATTTGATGTACTCTAGAAGAGAAGGTGAACTGAATAAAAAGTACAAAGGTAGTTATCTGACTAATGAAAGAAAATAAATACATGCAAAATACATACAAGTAGAGAGGGCCAAGGCTGATGAGTAAGCGGTACTGAAGACAAAGATAAAGCTGATCATAGGAGAGTCTCATCTGTGGGGTCAAAAGCCCCAATACCTGCAAAGGAGTAGATGTACACACATGGGGGAAGGAAATTTGCGGTTCTTTCTAGCCAACTAAAGCCACTGAATCATAGAACCCAACATTCAAAAGAAGCCAAAGCCCCCTCAGATTGGTACTCTCCAGTACACAGTACACTTAATAGGGATCTGTGAACAATAAAGGAAGGATAGTGAGATCAAATTGGGACCAAAATAAATTGTTCTGTTAGTACTTTAAATGTAAGATGCAGAGAATTGAATGAGTTATGAACAATCAATAAAAGCATAGATGGATGAATGAATTGAAAGAAATGCATCAATTTTTAAGTACATAGACTTAACTGTAGTTTACTAGGAAGTTGGATGAATGCTTGCTACTTAAAAAAGCTGCATTAAATAAGGGAAGCTGTGGAAAATTTGGTGGTTTTACCCTTGAAAAGTGGAAAGGTCAAATGCTTAGAAACTTGTAAATAGAAACAAAATATATCTTATGGACAATTGGAGATAACCCAGAAAGGAATACATTAATATAAGGGGGAATGGAAGGAAATTAGGTATTTAGACCAAATGAAGAGAATGGTAGACAACTAAGAAAACCTATGTTTACCAAGCATGAAAATGGAGAAAAGACTTAAGTGTTGGAAACTAGACATGTAAATCCAAACGGTGAGTGAGTGAAGGGTGTGTGTGTTTGTTTTAAGAGGGACCCAGGGCAACAAGTAAAAGATTAAACCCTAGAAATTGTAAGGTACCAGCATGTCCTTGCATTACATACTGACCTGGTCTGTCCTTTGCCCCTACACCCCACATGTCTTTGCTTCTTATTTCCTCCACACTTGGCTCCATATATACCCATTAAACCACCCTTCATTTCCTCACCACCTTCACCTCTCTTTTCTCTTTTCAACCAGCACTGTTTCTTCTTTCTTTCTTTCTTTCTTTCTTTTAAACATCAAAAGCTCTCTCATTCAAAAATGGCAATCTCAAAAACTAAACTACCTCAAACAGCAGTTCTAATGCAAATTCTCAGAAGATGTTCAAGTTTAGGAAAGAAACATTATGATGAACAAGGCCTTCCTTTTGATGTACCAAAGGGCCATTTTGCTGTTTATGTTGGAGAGAAGAGAAGCAGATTCATTGTTCCCATTTCCTTCTTAACTCATCCAGAGTTCCAAAGCTTACTTCAAAGAGCTGAGGAAGAGTTTGGATTTGATCATGACATGGGTCTCACAATTCCTTGCGAAGAAGTAGTTTTTCGCTCTCTAACATCCATGCTTAGATGATCAAAGACAATGATATATGATGGCGATCATTAATACTGTTCATGCATGCATGCAGAGAAGATGAAGCTGCACATTGCTTCTCTCTTTAATTTTCTTTTTCTTTTCTTTTTTTTGGGGCTGTAACAGTAAATTAACCCGACCGAATACCCAAGTTGATTCTGGGTTTGATCTGTATATTTTATGTTTCTGGATCTTCCTTGCGGCGGTGCTTTCTTGCACCCTGTGAGTAACTAATGAAACATTGCAAGAGTGACTTTCCTTAGAACTCTCTTTATCTCTTTTTGAGCATGAGACTTCAAAACAAGCACTAAACACTTTTTTTTTTTTTTTGAAGAAGAAGAAGAAGAAGAAGAAACAATGTTAGTAGTTAGTTGTATAACTGACTTCATCATCATATCATACTTTTAGATAGTTATCAAGTTTGTTCTCTTGATCCATTAATCTCCCTTACCCTCTAGGATGAGATAGTGGTTGAACCAAAAATTTTTGGGTCCAAAACCACTTTTTTATCAACTGTTACATTACCATGTTCAAACAATCACTTAATTCTTGGCTAAATTTCCTCCAAAGAAATCTAATCTGCCTTGCATTTTACACAAAGTTGTTTAATGGGTAAAGATTTCTAAAACTTTCAGAATTATTTACCTTATTTTGTGTCACAAGATTGCAATGGTTCTCCATTTCTGGAGTACATTTGCCAACAATATTATAAATTATTTTAGAGAATATGCAAAGATAAAGAAACAGCTGCCCCATGAGGGTCATAGAGACAGCCGAAACATAAGCTTCCCTAGAAGCAGGCAGAGGCCTGAGGACAAGAGGGGAAGCCCTTGCAACTATTGGTACATAAGGCTCGACAACAAGGGTGTAACAAGATTGTAAAGAATTACAACCATGGTTACCTTATTTATTTTGTTGGTAGGGAGACATGAATCCTAACCAGCTGAACTAGCGCTACTTGGCCGAATTATTTACCTTTGTTTCAACAAACTTAGCAGTGGTAAATAAGTACTGGGTAGCCCACAAATTGCGGCATGTATCAAGGTCAGATGAATCGGTTCATCTTTCTTAGTTCTCCTGCTCTGTCGTAACCAAGTCACCCCTGCAAGATCCTGCTGACAATCTGATAAAATGGAGCTTTGTTTTTTACCCATTTAATTGTTAATTTGATGCCGAAGTAGTACATTTAATGGGAAACATCGAACTTAATACCTCTAGCTTGGTGGTAGGGTTCTTATGTAAAATAAAATAAAAAATATAAGTCTTATAAGCTTAGTTTGAGCATTGTATCAATATAATATCTTCTATGCCCAGATAAGTACTCCAAAAAATCCCATTGTTCTTGTGGCCTCTTGAATTGATTTTCATGAATATATTTTTGTCTGTACTTCTACCATTGTTTGCTTACAGTAAAACTATTAAGTTTACAGAATGTCTGTATAGATTTGAGAGCCCAGGACCCATTATAAGTGAAGTAGCAGCACACAGACTCCAATTCTGATTCTCTTCTTGTCCTCTGAACCATTCATTTCTCACTTTTTTGATAACATTGCTGTACATGTTTTATCTGCATGTAAGGGCCACCAGCAGTGAAGCAAATGCTACCTCTACCTCTACTTATGTGTGGGGCTTCTGTTCTTTTAAAACCCTCTTGCCCTTTTCTTCCATAAGACACTAAGGGCCCATGTGTTTGAACAATTACAAGGGTTTTTGACTTACTTCTTAAAGAAAAGTTTTTTTTATCTTTTCTGGCGGACTACTGTACTGGGCACCCCCCCCAAGTAGTTGTTATTTCATAGTTACTTCTACAAAAATTATAAGCTGTTATATGATGAATAGAAGCTATATATACCAAACAATGCCTAAGACACTTTGAAACAAAACAGAACCACTTCCAAGTCAAGGGCTAAAGTAAAAAAAAAAAATTACTACATTGTTATTGCTTTCATCAAATAACTCATTGCATTAATTTGATTAATGGCCTTTTGGTAGTTTTAAAAAAGATTTATAATGATTTGATTTTTGGTGAAAATGAAGTATTCAACTGAACAAGAAATGATATGGGAAAAAAAAAGTAGCATATTCTGATATTTTTTTTTTATTTTGAAGAAATAGTGTTAATAGTTAGTTATATAATCAACTTCATCACCCAATTTATTCATACCGCACTCTTGAGATGTATCAGACTCATTCATAATCCATTAATCCCTTCACTCAAACCATATTCTGATGATTATAGCCTAATGGAAAGAGATTAGAAAAAGAAGTACTTATGGGCAGGTCACTTCAATGTTAATTTAAAATGTCATCAATCTAATTGGATTGAATTTTCAAGAAGAACTCAATTCCATTAAGGAAGGATGATATCTTAAGCAATGCGGGTCAAAGAGGACTCAAATCATAAAAAGACTAATTACTGATCATGACTTTGCAATCATCCCAACAAGTTCTTAATTGAATTTTGTGGGCCTTCAATTATTAGAGGGTGATGAAGCAAAAGTCAATATCATTTACAAAAAAAAAGCCATTAATTAGAGGTTAATATGAGCTAATCAGGGGGAGGGTTCCACATTCTCTCTCTTTAATTTCTAGCATCACTTGTGGCCATTCCTCAATTATGGCAGCAATTTGAGCGGCTGATTACAGCTTTTAAGAATATGACCCCTTGGTGTGGTGGTCAAGACTATCTTTCCCTATCATGGCAGAAATTAAATCCCTACAAGTGAAAAATAAATGTTATTTACAACTTAGTGTGTAAGCCTACGAGCTCTTTGCTACAAGCATACTCTTAAATTGTAGAGGCTTAAAAGCTCACTTATTGTTAAAGATTTACTCGGTATTTATGGTTTAATATTTGTATTGATGAGTTCCTGATTTTTATTTTTATTTTTATTTTTGATGTCTAGGGTATCTGGGACTTGTGTCCCCATAATCCTTCTGGAACACGACTACAAATATTTAAGAATGTCGTTAGCCAATAAGTGGTGGAAGGTATTTTAAACTGAAAACTTTTAAATAGGTGCACTTGTATTCAACCACTTAAGCAACCCACCGTTAATTATGAATTCGTAATTTTTGAGTTTCAAGGTTTTGGTGGGGCCAAGACTCCAATCAATATATATCAATGAGCAGCTGGATCAAGGTGTGAGAAGTTTCGTTCATTAGAGATAAACTACTAGGGCTTGATAGAGAATTTAAGGCCCAAGGTTTTAATGAGCTTGGACTTGGACTTTGCAATTGAAGGTTCTAGTTTCCTTTGAGCCAGATCCAAACTGCTCAAGTTGCCAACCCATCTAAGAAACAAACGTTCTTAACTCATTCATTGTTACCAAGCACAATATGTAATCTATCTTATATGATTCACTTCCAGAAATAAATAACTTCAAGAGAAGAACTCCAAGGATTTTTATTATATGACAGTTTTTACATGATAGTATATATTGTATATCTCTCAGACTCACATTTATCTGAAGATCATCTTTCAGAACAAACAACTTCCAGCTCCTAGTCCTTGTTACACTTCATCCCAACTTTATCTTTTAGACTTCTTATGATCTCCATTTACATAACTTAGATGTGGATCATCAGGAGATTAAGTACCTTGATACCCAATCAAGAGAATACTATGTTTTCCCTACTTTGGCCTGAGTAAAGTCCTCCATTGTGGTGATCCTTATTCAGCTGGACTGTAACGCTATTCTTTTTTCGGAGAAAAGAACCTGGTAAAACCATATGAATGTTTCTCTGGTGTCAGCAAAGAGGACAAGGAAGAAGAAGATGACTTAGTATGCTTTTGCTTTGGGCTCTTTGATCTGATTGGCGACATCATCAAATGGTTTTCTTCTGTCTTCTTTGGACTTGAGTAAGAATGGAATGCATCCAAGGGGGCTTCATCACCTTGTTTGAAGATGTTGGAAGAGGCAGAGTTTTTCATCTCAGAGTGACGACGAGAGTCTTGTGAGCTATACATAGGTATTGGTTCATGCCTCACGTTGTTTGGAGCTTCTACCGCAAGTTCCTGTTGAGGATTCAAAGCTTTTAACTGCTTTTCAAGAAGAAATATGGCCTCCTGACACTCTACTAGCTTATTTGTTGCTGCTGCTAGCTCTTTCTCCTGGCATAATTGAAGGAGAATTTCAAGTTCATGGTCATCTAGGAAAATGAAGAGGAGGATTCACACATGATCCGAAAAATAAAAGATGTTACAGTGGTTACCTGTCTCGACTTGATTTCAGCATTCGCAGCTGATGATAATGAACACTTTGAGCAGCTTTCATTCCTTAAAAAAAATTTTAAAATAAAAGAAGGATAGGCTCATGTTAAGTCATGAAAAAGTACACTATAAAAAATCATTTTATGAAAAATCTACTCTAAATAATGACCATTCTCCATTCAAACTCCAGGATGCTACAAAGAGGGCAATGTAGCCAAAACAACAAAATGATGTACTTTGCAATATGTTCAAACTCTATGTCCACCATTTCTGCAGGCAAGAAGAACTAACTGAAAGAAAGAACGGGAGAAAAGAAGAAAGAAGAGGACGACAGAAGCATAGATTGGTAACATTCTTCTATCATGGATGAGTCATGTTAAGGACTTGCCGCCAATAGAAAGCAAGTGGATGTGTGGTACTGACGTTGATAATTTGGAATTAATACGATCAATCTATAAAAAACAAAGTCATCTTCTAACCTTTGCTGCATCTGCTTTTCAAAATCCTTGCATTTCTCCAGAGTAGTCTGGTGCTTTTGCTTTTCTTCCCGAAGCTCTTCTTCTAAGGTTTGTGCTCTACCACGTAGAATGTTTATTTCAGCATCTAACTCCCGTGCACGCGTTTCAAGTGATCTATAAGATTCTGCCACACATTTCAACTGTGTCTCCATCAAGCTATTAGATTCTTTAGAAGATTCCAACTGTGATTCAAGTTCTTCCAGATGTTCTGTTTCCTTTAACTGAAACTGTGTGAGCTCTAGATTTTCTGTGCATTTAGCTAGATTAAATGCCATGTTATCTTTTTCTGATTGTAATTGCTCCTTTTCTTCCAACAAGGATCTCCATGATGCAGCATTCATCTCAAAGCCTGAACTTAAACACCCTTCTTGAAGAACGTCATAATCAGAGGTAGAACGAGAAATGTGTTCACAGCCATTAGGATATCCCTCTCCCAATAGGCCATCTTGATCTGCTTTATTTTCTAGTAAATTCAACTTTTCATTGCAGTCAATACTGCAGGTTTCGCGTTGATTGATCCTTGCTTCACTGATTTTGGCTAAGACATGAGAAAGGTCATGTACAAAATCAACCACACTTGCCTCACCCGATAACAATTTATTAATGGATACACAGAACTCCTCTATTCTCTTCTTTAATCCATGATCATCAGAGGAGTTATCCTCGACTTCTACTGGTTCTTTACCTAGAGATGTGACAAAATCACGAATCCGAGAAATGGCCTCAACCAACTTTTTGTCTATAACTTGCTCAGTGTTGATACCGGGTTTGCCATCTTGTATCAAAGAACTCCCACTTTCTTTGTTTTCCTCAATATCTTGAGGACGACATTGGTGTTTTTTGGACTCATCTGGGGAATCTTTATTCTCAAAAGTAGAATTTACAGAATTCTTAGACAGAAGGCCTTTGATATCCTGCACGACGCGCTTGACATCTTGTAAATTCCCCAGAGCACCATCCTTAGATTTAGCCTCAAGCTTTTCAATTGATGATCCAACATTAGCTGAGATATGATTATCCAATTGACTTATAACAAACTCTGGTTCTGACCTGAGATCCCCACTTGTCACAACATGGCTCGATGAATTATCATCCTCATTCTCTGTTCTCTTATATGGTGGACTGCTTGAAATGGATATCACATTACTGGATTCAGTTGATAAGTGTGCCAATTTCTCCATCTCAAGGAAGTCATCCATAAGGTCCAAGTGATTCCTGTTGTCATCCTTGTTGGTATTGTCCACCTTCCTTTCCTTCTCAAAATGGGAGGGATTAGAGATGAAAGGTGTAGCCCAAATCTCTGTAGAACTTACTTCTTCAGAAATGGAGACCAAGCTTGATGGATAGCTTGCAATTTGACTTGAGGGATCTTCAGTAAGTGTCTCAACAACTGATTTTCTAGAGCTTTTATTTTGATTCAGCACCTTCAACTCTGCTTCAAAACGTTGAAGTCTGCTGGCCATTGAAGCTAACATGCTTCTTGAACCCTGCAATTCTGTGTTTCGCTTTGCCAAGGCTTCTTTGAGCATCTTTGTTTCTTCTTCTGTTGCTAATAGACGTTCCATTAGAAACTGAACTTCTTGATGGTATTGCTGCATATTGTCATGGGAAAACTCAGGCAATGGGGACAAATGTGTACTGGAACTCCTGCTAGGAGACCTCCTTACCCGGGTTTCTCCATAGTCACGGCCTAAATTCTCAACTTCTAACTTCATTTGTGCCAAGGCGGCAGGTCCAGGCAACTTTTTCCGAACAAGGCTGCGTAATCTCTGGCACTCTGCTTCAAGCTTGGATAGTTTCTTGACATCCTCTAAATGCTGCTTGTTAGCTACTTCGGCAGATCTCAAACTCATGTTTTTCTCTTCGTTTCGAATTTCAAGTTCCTTTGATACTATATGGAGCTCATATTTAAGAGAACTTGCGTCCCTTTCATATGATTCAATATCAGTTTTCAAAATCTCAATCTCAGCCTCAACTTGGGATTTTTCTTCACTGATCTTCATTATCATGTCTGAACGCTCCTGCAAAGTCCTGGAAAGTGCAGCATTTTCAGCAGATAAACTATGGAGTTCCTGACTCAAATTGACTATCTTCTTCTCAAATTCAAGCTTGTTCTTTTCCCGTAGCTCGGTTTGGGTGAAAACAATTTCATGTAGTTTCTGTTCATGTTCTTCCTTCATACTTCGTATCTGTCTCATGCACTCTATGAGGGCACCATCCAGATGCAATGCCCGATCCTCTGCAGTAAGCTTTAAGTCTGTGACAGATTCTAGTTGTTGTTTCAGTGCTGAAGCTTCTGCTTCAGCTCTTTCCCAACCTGCAATAGTGATAGGAACTCAACTTGTATTACTTACCATGCATGTGCCAATCCAAGAGGAAGTATTATACATCTATGAACACCAAAACATGATGATATTTAAGCCAAATAAAACTTATCATAGCAGAATTCTATCTTTTGTATGATAAAACAAACTAATCTTAGAGTGAGATGTAGCAATTTTGTGCACACATTGTATTGTAATAAAGTGTTGTAGCTCAAGCAAAATACCTGAGATGGCATCTTCAGCAACTTTTGCATGTTGTTTTACAATATTTTCCTTTGTAGTAATCTCTGAATTAGCTGAAGATAACTTTTCGTTTATCGTGTTAACTTCATCGCCTAATGTCTTAGCTTGACCCGCCAATTCAGTCAGACGTGTATATGATTCCACAGAAATTTGGATATAATTCTCTTTCCTTGAAGTATACTGCATTACCAAAGAAACAAACCAACAGAAAACAGAAATTAATAGGCACACAATCAAAATTCCAACAAAAGACAAGTATACTAGGCCTATTAGCAGTTACTGATAGCAATTATGAAACAGTGGTTCCCATGACTGGAAAGAACAGATGAAAAAGAGAAGCTTTAGATAGAAAAAAAAAAAAAAAACAGCTCAATAGTATGACAAGCAAACCTGATATCCTTGAGATTCAGGTGAACCTAAAGAGGTAGCCACAGAATCTGGTGCTGTCACTTTCCTCTCAGTTGTAGTGTCAGACAATCTTTTCTTCCACGGCCAGCTCCGGCGATCCATTTTCAACTATACAACCTGAACATTAGAGTTCAGAAATGAAGTCAAAACTTTGAGTGAAACCGTTGAAACTAATAATAACAGCAACACCATTTTATTATTCTCATTAATATTAGACATCCTGATGAATGTTAAAAATCAAACTTGGTTAACCAAAGGCTGCAAATTCTTCATTCATTTATGGCTTGTAATAGCTGAAATCACCACTGTTTCATTACCCTGAAGTTCTACAATACAATTTCTTCTTCCTAATGAAAAGTAACTGAGAATTCGAGGGTGATTAGTGTGTTCTAATGATTAATCTTCAAAGCACAAACTAGTAATCCAATCCCAGTGAAGGAACCAGAGGAATCTCATTCTCCCAAAAATCCAAAGAAACAAGAAGACGATCACATGGATTTTCAGTGATTTAAAGAGAATTTTAAAATGGCTCTGATATTAATGTAGAAGAAGGGATATTTTAAACGTTTCACCATCTCCTGGCATTATAATGACGATATATCTTACACACTCTTCATAAATGTAAAAATTCGAATAAACTCCAAAGGACAGCACCGACACTGTAACAAGCACTGAAAAATACGAACTCCATGAAAATAAATCTCAAAAACATGAAACAAATTTATAATCAAAAAATTAAGAAACGCATACCAACA
Source organism: Paratinospora sagittata (assembly GCA_035771175.1). NCBI lineage: Eukaryota > Viridiplantae > Streptophyta > Magnoliopsida > Ranunculales > Menispermaceae > Paratinospora > Paratinospora sagittata. Next base: position 36,517,029 of record CM069594.1, read on the forward strand.
AAAACAAAAACCAGAAAAACATAATTCCAACGACGATTAATTGCATGCTCAAACGAAAAAAAAAATGAAGAAAATTCAACTTAACGCAACGCCATTGACGAACCAGAGAATCGACAAAGATAAACTGACAGTACCTTGACTAACGCAGCTCAAAAGGTCCAATTTTCAGAGCAGATCTCTTCTAACAATTATCTCAGAAATGCAGAGAATTTCATCTTCCAGCAGACCACAAAAATCAAGAATTTTAGTTCAGAAAATTAACAAAGTTAGGGTTTTCTTTTCATTCTTTCTTCTTGTGTCTTCTTGTGCTCCAGTAAGAGGAAGGAGTACTGGAGAGACGGTGCTGTCCGGTTGGTAATGTAGAGCTTCAGATGTCACTCTGTAATGGAGAACATTGGAGTGTTTAGAACGCCCGGGGACAAACTTTCTGTTTCAACAGTTGGCTGTTGTAGCTCTTCCAAATCACTCCTGGCCGTTGATCCATAGTTAGCTGCGCTGTGAAAAGCAAGTGGACGGACGAGATTGATTTCTAACTACTATTATATATATGAAATGAAATGTATTTTGCAAGCGAATAAAAAGTAAAAACTATCTAATTGACACGTGGAAATGAAATATATTATTTCCATTTTCTATCAAAACTGAAGGTATTTCAGAGCCAGATTGGTTTTTTAGTTATAATTGTCCTTGTAAATATACATATATTAGAATTTTTTTTTCAGAAATTATTTAAAAGAATTTGGTAGTTGATCTGATGTCTTATATGAATGAAGATTGGCTAACCCAAAGTTTGGTAACGTCGTAATTGAGAAAATAAGTTTTAATTTTAAATTTGAGTTCATCCTTATATTTATTCGTTTATTTTGGGGAGGGACGCCTAATAGTTTCTGTAATTTTTTATTTTAGAATAGTATTGCACTCATATGGATATATTATTTAATTTCATTATCAATTAAAGAATTTTTGGAATTTGGAAGACTTCAATATACAAATAATCCTATTTGAATTGTAATATCATGTTTGATTTAAGTTTTGATTAAAAAATAAAAAGAGTTGGTATTTTGTAGGTAAGAGGAATAGAGCATTACCTACCTTAATGAAAATGAGTCTTTGTAAATACTAAATCAAAATTATTTAATTGCTTATTACAAGCATCTTTTGGTTAGGTTAAGGTTCCACTGCCACGTGTCGAATGATGGCTCTTCGGACAGCAGGCGTAGTATCAACAGGAGACAGCGGAGAATTATTCTGTACTCCCAAACATGTTGCGACACGTTGGGACGCCTTCGCTGCTGGTGCATTTGCTTGATACCTGTCACCAGTAATAAGAAGCCACGTGTCACAAATTTAATAAGAAAACGATAAAGATATATATGTATATATTTATTTATTTATGCAGTCGGCAACACGAAACGGGTTTCGATAACTTTTATTTTATGTATAGTTAACGATTTCGTTAACCGTTAATGTGTATCTCGAGGGAAATTCTTAATGTGATGTGATGGTGACTATGGAAACCTAACATTTAATGATATGATAGGTACGTGACTATGGCATTTGAGACGCGCGTCATTCACCAGATGACTACTAAATTTATCATAATGATACATACATGATACATCATGTTGATGGTGATGGGGATTATGGTGATGTCTCATTCATAACCACCATCAATTAATGACAAAAAAGCGTTGCTTTCGATTTTTTTTTTTTTAACTACAAAAAGTTGACTAATTATTTGCATATATATGTATTATCATAAAATTAAGCTTTAGTCCCACACTAATTACATGCTACATGATAGGGTTTCTTTTTTCACGAGAAAAAACTCGTGTGGGTGTTATTCAATGGATGCCCGGATGACCCAAGGTTATACTTGTATGGATAGCTGACCACGTCAATGGCTAACGGCACAAAAGAGTTGCACGCATGGACACTTAGGAAATTTTACTAATTAATCAATAAATATCATATATCTTGATGTCAACTGATGAAAAAATAGAAAAGGAAAAACATGGTCATCAATGCAAGGCTGATTGTACCAAGCACTTCAATATATCTACTTGAAAGTACATTATTTAATGTAATGTAATGTAATAGTGCATCAATACGATCGTTTCTATCCATGTTTATCATTAATGTTTCTTCAAAATTGGGGAGATCTCACAAGAGCTTGGACAGATCACAAGAGCTTGATGGACAAGTAACCAGCAAGCGGCGCATGGGACTCAAATTCAAACTCTCAAGTCGATCTCACATTGGAGCATTTGGATCCAATAAGAATTCAACGGTCTTTGCCCAAAGCTAAGGGTGATCTCTTCCCAGCCTAAAACTTCAACACCCAAACCCAAGCCCAACTTCAGAACGCATTGGGACTGTATACTCTCTTAACTAATTATATGATTTAGATACCAAATTGACCTTTCCTAGCTAAATGTGTGGTGGCCTTTTTGTAAAGTAGCTTTATATTTTTAATTATGCAAATCATTGAAATATACAATTACATGCATGATTTACTTTAGAATTGACAATACATATAGAACCTAACATATCTTACTACCCTCTTAAATGATTAGCTACTTTTCACAATTTTTTTTAGTCGAAACAACCAACGAAGTTGAACACAGAGCCCATTGTTTGCATGAATTCCCGAACCTATTGAGTTTGATAATTTATTTTAGGGGTTTGTTGAGTTACTTCCTCCCTTATATTGGCAAAACCTTGATCCTTTATAGGTGCTCACACACACATACAGAAGTATTTGTTAAATTGTCACCTATCAAAACTCGAACTCAGACCCCTTAGTTGTCTGTCAAGCCCAAGGTCACTCTGCCAACTAACTGTTGGCTACGACTTTTCATTCTAGCAAATATTAATGCAGGAACTTTTGATTGAAAGTTTTAGCCTTAGGATGCAAGAGCTGGTTGGGCATGTGCAGGCCAGTGAGATAGACCTTAAGATTGAGCTCAATGCAATAGGGTCAGAAGAAGAAGATGACGAAATCAAGTGATCCCAAATGTGTGTTTTGGTGGGCATGAAAGTGCACCAATATGGTGGGTTTGACCAAAACAGCAATTAAAATACATGCATCTGAACCCTTGGGGCTAAGTCTCCCTCACCAATTATTTGATCAGACCATGTGGGATTTCTTATCTATATACGTATTTTTAAGTTTTTGGACTAAAATTAAAGTTTGATTTTCATATAAAGTCGACCTCGTGATTTTAAACGACATTAGGGAGAATGCAAGTAAATTAAACATAGCATTATAATTAGAAGAGTGTTAAAACGACTCAAGATACATGGAAAAATATATACCTAAGTTAATATAGTAATACACCACATCACCACATTATCAGAAGTAAAAAACATAAAAATATATTTTTAAGAATCAAAATTTACGTTCAAAATTATACTCGTACTGATGTAGAGTATGGTAAGTAGAGTATGGTAAATAGAGGATTTTTCTCTTTTTTTTTTCTTTAATGATGTGGTACTGTGATGTATTATCACATCAGCTTAAATATAGATTTGAGTACATATCTTACGTCGTTTTAGCACTTCTCTTAAAAAATAAATAGAAAATATCCTTTATATATCATATACAGCATCAGCATAAGTATAACTTTGATTATAATTTTTGAATCGTAAAAATATTTCTCATATAATTAACAAGTTTATGAACCGTTATTTTTAAATATCTGCAATGCCCTGAATCACTTCAAACTACAAAACACCGTGGTACACCGTTAGTGTTTTTTATTTAGTGACGTACACCATTAGTTGAGAGATAATATTTAAAATATGAACAAAAAAAAAAATCCACGCCGAGTCTTCATGTTTAAACGTTTTAATTAGCATAAGATACGATCCAAGATGCTCAATTAAACATAAGAATAAATAAATAAACATTTAATTAAATATATTTATAAAAAAAAAAAAAATTACTCCGTTCTTGAACATGTACAATTGATTAAGGTTAACCGTATATTCATGATTTTGAATTTTGAAAAATTAGTGATTCTTTTTGCAACTTTATAAATTAAAATATTCTAATGAAAAAAAAAAAAGTGATGTAATTCTCATTCTCAAAATGAAAATAATTTTAATGCCTGGTGACAAAACTTGTTTGGACGCAATTGTTTAGTTTTGTCTCGCCCGAAATAAAGTTAGTTCAAACAAGATTATTCAATAATCGGGTCGGGGAGTTGAGGTCAGACAAGGACCTTATGTTTGAATCTAAAACTAGGTTAGGTCCAATCATGACAATTTCGACATTTTTCATCTATATTTTATCCGAAAGATAAACTAATTTATCTTTATTCATTTTGGATGTTGTTTGCTTAAAATTTGTAAACATAAACAATTACTAAAATCTTAATAGAATTTTCAATTTTGACAATAAAATTTGTACATATAAGATAAACTTAAAAGAGGGGAAAACAGATCTATAATAATTTAAAATAAATAAAATAATAAAAAATATACACATATAACTTGCACATTATCTTTATTCATTACCCATCCTTAAGTTTTTCAATGTTAATAAAAAAAAAATGAGATTTAATAATTTTTCCTATTAAACTTAATTTAATAACTATAGCACTTAATTTAATAGCTAATTTATGTTATAATTATAAGTATAATAAAATTGAACCGCTTATAATTTAGAATTTAAAACTTAGTTAGGTCCCAACATACCATAACTTTATTAATATAAGGTATTGTTGGACTTTTTGTCATCTTGAATTTTACGATCTAAAAATTATATTTAAAATTATATTCATGCTGATGTGATATATTGTCTGTGATGAATGCTCTTTTTTTCTTTTTCTTTTTTTTATACATATTATAATGTGTGTATTGACCACCCGTAAGCATGAATATATTCTTTTAAGTATATATTTTCAATCGTTTTAAGTATTCCTCTTTTGGATTTGGGTCAGGTAAGGACATTGCCATATCTGGAGTGCCGTGGGCCATCTGATGAAATTCAAGACGAGATTGATCACACTATATTTGTATAATTTAAATATGTACGACACACAGAAGATTTCTTCTTTTATTTGAAACTAAAAAAAGAAAAATCCCGAAAAAAGAATCAGGTGAAACTGAACATGTGGGAAACTCAGACTCATTTCACGTGGGGTGGAGCCAACATGATTCTCACATAATTACCAAAAACCTCCCTCATTAATTCTAAAAATTCTATGTAAACCTCCTTAACATTTATAAAAGAATTTCCAGAAGAAATAATATTTATGTAAACAAATATGCCATGTTCAAATTTCTTTACATTTTTCATCAATTATAATGAAAAAAAAATATGATTTATATTATTTCTTCCTCTGATTCCAACTCGGGGAAGACTCAGCCGGGAGCCAATAAAATTAGTTGTAAACTCGACCGGGTGGACTCGGCCGAGTCGAAAGAATCGAACTCTCTTTTTCGTCCTCCTCGTGTTTAAACACATCATTATTCCAGTCAGTTATACCTTATAATAATTATAACTTCTTGGACTGATTTACAAACTCGACCGAGTTTACTCGGGATTTGAGACTCAGCATATCGGCTTATCGTCGATCCCGTGCAGCAGAGGCCGCGAGTCGCGCCACAAATCGAGATGACTCCGGACCCCCACGTGGCAATTATGTCTCTGGAAATCCTCCAAATTGACGAACCGAGCTGAGTTTCTCGACTCGGAGGACCGGGACACGAACCGGACGATTTCTTCGAACAGTGACTCGTCGCAAGGAATTGCTAACGGGCCTGGGTTCTGGAACCCGTATTCTTCTTCGGCTTGAACCAGGAGTTTTCTGAAGACTGGATGGTTCAGGTACGTCGCGCGTACCACGAATCTCCTACAGCTGGCGCCCACCACGACTGCCACGTGTCCGGCAGGGACGTCAGATGGGATCATCCCGGAGACTCGGGACCCCATCGCCGCTTTCTGGCGCCACCGCCGGAGAAGCTGCCGGAGTCTCACAATGTACCGGATTTTGCGGCATTTTCCGATGCCGGCTGACATTTTTGCTTGCTGAAGGCGAAGTGAGGAAAGTGAGAGAGAAAAGAGTGAGAGGGGGAGGTTGTGAAGGAGAGGTGAGAATGAATTTATAAAGATTGGAGTACGACAATGCCCTTGTTGTTTGAGATAATTACGAAGAAAAAAGACCCGATGTGTTTAATAGCAAATAGGTTGGAGATGTAATTAGTGGAAAAGAGAAGGGCATTTTGGTAAAAATCAAATGCAGTAAACTTGGGAACAAGACAGGGAGTAGAGTCCGCTACGCAGCAAGAAACAAAGCCGAAACTCACGTGTTGGTAGGGAGATTTGACTCTCCAGTCTCCTGTGCATGTGCAAAGGTGGCCCCACTGCCCCTCTATCACCGTTAAAAATAAAAGTATTTTTTATCTTCTAAAATTATTTTTATTATGGATTAAAGGTTCTTTGTGAAGCCATCAATTTTAGCTTCAGCTGGGTGGTCTTCAGACTCTTCACTTGCTTTATATATATATTCATTATGGATTAAATGTATATATATATACATATATATATATATATATGTATATATATATATATAACTCTAGTGATCTAAGGAACTCCTCAAGCCTTCACTTTAGCACCTTAGCTAGCTAGCTAGTCCCTTTAAATTAAGAAGGAGATGTTTAATACATTTAGTTTCATATTGATTTAAGGGACTGTTTAATTATTAAAGTATACCACATAAATTAAAGCAACTACTTAATTACAAAATTTGTGTATGATTAGCTACATAAATCTAATGAATGCATGATAATATTCTTATCTATTTATATAAAGAAGAGTGTCTAAGTGCATGATTTCCCAAACTCGTGACAAGATAATATTGTTCCAAATTAGTCAACAACAGAACCAAAGCCACGGATCTCTCTGAGATCATTAAACTATATGTTGCTCTCTACATTCCACATGTGCTTTCAAGCCTTCAAAACTTGTTATCCCGACCACCAAATCTCTTTGTATCAGATTATCTAAAGTTATTCTAATTCATTTTTAGAATCATTTTCACTTCCAAATATATATTATATATGTTTGTATGGCTGATTCAAACTATTGGAAGTATGATAAATACTAATTAACTAAGAATTCGGTTAATGGGTCCCTTTTGAGTCTCGTGAAATACAAGTTTGGTGCATGCATTTATCTAACATTATAAGAACAAGTTCGTGATCTTAGCTGTTGGGGATTTATAAGACACAAACAGTACTCTCTATTAATTAAAACCATGCTTACACCAACCTACAGCTTCATTGAAGGTAATTTCACGAGTGAAGAAAGATGATCCACCACACACACACACACAATATTCACAAAAATGCCCGAGCTATGTGTCACCTAGAGAAATTAAAGCTAAAGAAAAAATATTATCGGAGGCATCGATCAATAGTTGTTAACCATTAAATTTCTTTGATTTACATTTTATTAGGACTTGATTGAAATAAGTTAGATGTTTTTAAAATCAATTTTGAATATGTCATTACAATATTTCTTCTAAATGAATATTAATATATAGTCGTCTTAAGCCTCGGGCTCAACCAGTGTTAAGCGACCTCAATGCTTTGCTAATGAGTAAAGTTCGAGTCATCTTTATGACCTTTGGCAAGGTAGCATATGTATACCTCAAGTCCAATGTGTGAAGGTATCTCAAATCTTAGCCCTGATATAAATGCAGTAAAGTACGTATTCTCTACATACATATATAAATATTTCCTACTAGGTATACATACTCATTAATTTTTTTCTTTTTCCTTTTTTAATTTTTCACGAGGTATCCCCACATTTTATAAGTACAGAACTAGTCGTCATTCGAGACCAGAGTGAAATAGTAAACTTTTTTTATACAAAAACGACATTGGGACTCAATCAATTTCATTAAGCCAATCAGTACTCCTTAGTCCTCAATTTATTTCACTCAAGGAAAAATAGTTCTCACCGACAAAATACATATTTGAAATATACTATAACATGGATTAATCTTTATCTTTATGTTACTTTATATCACTTACATTTATCATGAGATGAGATACAAGTTACCCCATGGCATTCTTGAGAATATAACAAATTCCCCCAAGTCCTCAATGAGATGGGAAATGTTCATGATGGGACCCATCATGATGTGGTGACGTGGCATTACTCGCTTGGCCTAAATCTATGCACTTTGCAACAAATTGACAGGAGGGTCGTTTCATCCTTGACGATGACGTGGAGGTGTGTCAGGACGCGCAACAAGCGGTCTTTTTGGAATTAAAGAGCGTCTAGGTACGTGGCCGCAACGCTGTAAAGCAGATTTTCGAGGCCGACAAACCACGGTGTATGCTAGCTCAAGTTCCTTCACTTCCTTGTACGGCCTCTCTCCTTAAAGAATGACGATCAGCTGTTCCATCGTAGCATCCTCCACCTACAGAAAGCCACGTGGACTATAGCTCTACGGACCGAAAAAACTGTGAAATTTGATATATTGGAGTTTATCTTTAATTTCTCAAATGACATATAAACCAACTAATGTTATATATAATAAACATTTTCTTATTGTTATATATAATAACAAATGGTATTAGTTTACTCATTTTGATTTAATTAAGATTATGGCAATTAAACACAAACTAATCTGAAGCCGACAATAGATTAACGATTCTTTTTTAAAAAGTATTTTTTTTCGAAAAATGCTTCTACTAAAAGTATTTTTGAGAAAAGCTAATCATTCCCGACTTCTTCTTAAAGTACGTATATATATAATTTCGTTGAGATTAATGAAATACCAAAAATACTCTAAACTTGTTTATTTCTTAAAAAAAATTGAGTACAAAGATATGACTAAACCCTAAATTAAGTCATTGTAATTAATTATATACAACCATGGATCATGATCAAGATTAATCAAATTAGTAGAGTCCCATTAATTGCTATTTTATGGAATGATTCCATTTAATTGTAATTAACAATGTTATATAGTTTAATTTACTTACTAATTGAGAAAGGAATAAAGACCACAAGACATGCATGCATCAAAATATTATTATTAATTAATTATGTTACAAGACGGCGATAATGACCTATATATATTTTCTTAATCTATATACTTTAGAGTCTGCTTTATCTTGTTTATGTTGGTAGTTAATTAATTAAGTTGGTTGAAAAGGCTAATCATCTTTCTAAAGTAATCAACTGGCACATGCAATGCACATTATATCATTATATATACATATAATATCAATCTTTGATGATTTCTCTTCCACAAATATTAATAATCAATAATTAATTAAAACCCTAGCATTTATTTATTTATTTATTTATTAATCTTTAGACTTAGAACACAGTCAAATATATAAGTACTTCAAACATAAAGGGCAAATAAATACACTAGAGCTTGCTTACTTAAGTTGGAACAATCTTATCAATTCCCATATAAACAGTATGGGAAATTAATTATAAACCTATTTATAAATTTTATGTTGGCAGCAACAACAGAAGCAATTAGGTCATGATTTGTTTGTTAGCCTTAAACAAATTTAAGATGTTTGTGTCAAAGGAATCTAAGTGTTTAATTAAGATTACGTGTCGAAAAAGGGTTGTTAAAGCCAAAAGTTATTAGTAAACATTTTAAGAGTTTTTAGTAACAAAGTTGACGCTTTAATACGTGGATTAAATAAATTAATGATAGCTTTCTGTTTATGTATATGTAGACAGTATTAGTTAGTTTAATTAAGAAGAACAAATGGTATTAGTTTACTCATTTTGATTTAATTAAGATTATGGCAATTAAACACAAACTAATCTGAAGCCGGCTTGGATATTGTTCTATTCAACTTGGTTGAGATGTATATAGCCTGTTTGATGAAGAAACCTATGCATATATATATATAAAAAAACTATGAATGCACCTTGATCGAGTGGGCTTAAGAATTCAAGTATCTTGTATATTCTTGTGGAAATAAATGAAGGAGTATATCTAAGAAAACTAACAAATCTGTGATCGATGCTATATATATAATTTACCTGAAAGCTCTCTCACCAGCCAACAAGAACCAAATGAATATTGCAAGGGGGAATAAAGAAGATTTGGTGCTTAAATTTCAGTGGTTTTTTTGATAAATAAACTAACAAAGGAAGCATTGGGTTTGGGTGGGGGGTGGGGGGTGGGGGGTGGGCACACAACAAACCCACACCAACCCCAATACTCTCATCTTCTCCCTATATCTCTCTTTAATGTATACGTTTTCTATATGGTCTAAAATTGAGTATTGCTACATTGACATTTCTATATGACATCAATACAAATGTCACCTTCAATACATCATTAATTAAACTATCTCGAATCATATGCTCGTGTATGATTAATTCAACACAATCTAATAGTGACTTGATGAAAATATTTCCATTCCTGTCCACTAAAAATGTTATTTTAACATTTTCCTTAAAGAAAAGAACACAGAGAATGTAATTATGTATAAACACACCAATTACTAAAGTGATTAATTAGTAGAATCTCCATGCCTCAATTCACCACATAATTACTTGACTTACAGTATAATTTTTAGAAAAGCGATGGACGTGATTAATTCCACCCATATGAATTTCTTAGCCATGTTTGATTTGTAATTTGAAAATAGGAATATCATTTATATAATAACAAAATATTTAAAAACAACTTTTAATCGTTTTCGAAAAATAGGTTATTTTCTGAGTAAAATCAATAGTTAAAAAACTATTTAAACAAGTTTTTTTATATTTTTTTTTATTTTTTTATGTTTAAGGATATTTAGATACAAACAGTTATATTTGAATCATAAACCAAACAAGGGCTAAGAGCCAAGATATGGAGTGAATTACTCCATATCTTGAGAGCTGTTAAAATTACCACCATTTACTCTCTGTTCACCCACCCACTCTCTTAACCCATCTTAAATTTTAAAATCAATTAAAATCTCTGTCTCTCCCCGCCCATATTTCTATTTTCCCCGCTCTTCTCCGACACCTCCTCTCCTTCTCTTTTACTTTCCTCTTTTTTCTTCTCCTTTCATTCCTTATTTCTTGTAATTTCTCAACTTAAAACAACATTTCAAAGGTTCTTTAGCTACAAAGTAATAAGATCTTGCGGTAAAATAGAGGGATTTTGTTATTTCATAATGTTCTACACAAATCGATGTAAGAGAAAGATTGAATCTTAAATCGCTAAGTAAAATACGATTTTTGCAAGTTATGAGTTGATTTTTTTGCGTTATTTTTAAATTTGTACAAATTCTTGTTAAAAAATCATCAAAAAACGAAGAAAAACGAGGTGGAACATGGGTTTTGAAACCCATTTTCAAGCTCTAACGCACCTGTCTGACTGTTCAGGGCTTGACAAGTCGGTTCCGTTCGACCAACCATGGTTGGACAGATTGGTTTTGTTTGGTCATCATCGACTTGACAGTTTGTTCTGTCTGGCCATCGCATGCCAAGCGATTTTTTTTATTTTTCCTTTTTTTTTTCCATTAAAGAATCAAATATTTCCTAACTTTATAACTGTTGTTTTTTTTTTTTTTTTTATAATAGTTTAAATCTAACATTTGTAAACTCTCAAACAAACAAAAAAAAAAAATCTAACATTTGAAAAAAAAAAAACATGTAATTAATAAAAAGACTAAAAACAATAAAGCAAAATGGGTTTGTCCAGCTGGAGGTGGCCGTGCAAACCCAATATGTCTGGTCTTGGCGGGTCGAACATAATGAGTTTGTCTGGCCACCTCTGGCCTGATAGTTTGTGTTGCGGCGTATCTAGAATGGATTTTGAAAGTCATTTTCAACGCTATTTTCTTCAATTTATGGGTGATTTTTGACAAATAAAAGGTTTATAAAAGTAATACACGTACAAGAGGGTGCGAAAAACTTCCTAACTCAACTTGACAGGGTTGAAGACCATTTTGATAATTTCACAAAAGACCATTTTTGTCTTTTTAATTTTTTAATCTAGGTGGGTAGACAAAGAGTAAATATTGGGTGATTTTAACAGCATTCCATATCTTTGATTTGTTCCATATATTTGAGTATTGATTTCTAGCCCAAACTATATCTGCATAAGAAAGGAATTATACCATCGGGCTTCGATAGGTTAAGCCCACGTTTAACATTAAGGAGTGTCCCAGGTCCGTTGTAGACCTTGGTTTTGGCCCAAAGTGTTTTTGGTTCCTTTGATGCATCTCCAAACTATATGATCGAATCTCTATCATTATTCAAACTAAATTCGATTAGCTTAAGGAGAGATTAATCTAGACTCTATTAAATTTCAAGCATCGAGTCATACATTCAATTTAACTTGATAAATCCTTTTCTTGATTACATAAAATAAGTTGATCCGCTCACTCCTATATACATATTTAAGGTTAAGTTACCAAAGAAGCGTTGGCCAAGTGATTGAATAGAAGAGTAAGTAACTGAAAGATTACAAATTCGAGTCTCGTCCACTTCTGCCCCCTCTAAGATATGAGCCCGAATGAAGATTTTTCTCGGGGTTTCAAAGGGTGTCTCCTTTGCGGGTTAGGGACTTGCATCTTTTTCGAATTAGCCAGGTGCGCTAAGATGCCCGGCCACCTAAGTTTAAAAAAAAATCAAAAAAATTAAGGTTAAGTTGACATTTATATATATTATAACTATTTATATCATTCTTAATTAATGTTATCCATATTATTTTCTATCTTTTTCCACCTCTTACTAACTAGCTAGTGTATCTAATAATTTTTATTGTATGTGTCTAAATTGCTTTTATAATTAGCTTCCTAACTACATATGTTTTTAAGAATTAAGTAGGAATTCTTCTTTCTTGGGGTCCGTCGATGGTTCCTAGCTAACTAATATTTGAGAAAAAAAAATTAAGAAAGAAAGGAAGAAAGAAAAAATGGTTATTGTGTTATGTGTGATCTAAGAATTGGACTTTTCAATTCAAATTATTAGAAAGAGAAGTTTAATTTAAGCAAAAAAAAAAAAAAAACTGACTTCAAAATTAAAAAAGATAACAATATCAATAAATAAATTGTTACAAAATAAAAGAAAACTAAAATAAAATAAATATTAAACTAAACTAAAGCTAGAGAATTCAGAGGGGAGTTTGTAGAGATTAAAGAACTTGTACTCTTTGTTGATGATTACATTAAGATACAAGATCCTTTTGTATAGACCTTTTGGTATAAGGGGTTACAACACTTATTTACACAATATATTTAATACAATTAAGAGCAATAAAATAATCTCATAAATTTGGAGGTCGTGGGATTTAAAATATAGGGGTTACAAGCATTGAAATTGGAGGTTATAGGATGGGTATTCAACACATTTATAATATTCCCCCTTTGAATACCCTTCATAAGTGAAAATATAACTCGTTAAAACCTTACTAAATAAAACCCTGTGAAAAAAAAAAACTAGTAAAGTAAAAAGAGTACAATTCTCAAGGAGTCATATTGTTTAGGACTACGTCATTAAAAACCTTACTAGAAAAACTCATTGGGACAAAATCACAGCAAAGGAAAAAAAAGTATAGTCCTAAAAGAATAACTCCTCTTTTAATTCTCCCCCTCATGGTGATATGTGCAAACTTTCTTCTGTTGCTTTGCTTGAAATATCTTTGAGTCGACTCATCCCAATATTATATGCAAGTTTCTTGAATGTTGTAGTCGGCAAAGCTTTTGTAAACAAGTCTCGATCTTATTTGCTGTACATCAATTTCACAATTCTTCTGAAGCTTATGTGTAAAAAAGAATTTTGGTGAAATATATTTGGTTTTGTCACCCTTGATATAACCATCTCTTAGCTGCGCAATACATGTTGCATTATCTTCATATAATGTTGTAGGACAATCTTTGATAGAAGATAATCCACATGATCCTTGAATGTGTTGGATCTTAAATTTCAACCATACACATTCACGACTGGCTTTTAGATTTCAACCATACACATTCACGACTGGCTTCGTGAATTGCAAGAATCTCCAAGTGATTTGAGGAAGTAGCAACCATTGTTTGCTTCACGGATCGCCATGATATCGCAGAGTCACCATAAGTAAAAATATATCTTGTGTTGTGACCTTGCTTTGTAAGGATCTGATAAGAATCCAGCATCCGCATATCCAAGCAAATTTGATTTTGCCTTTCTCGAGTAAAATATACCTATGTCACTTGTTCTTAGAAGATAACGTAATATATGTTCAACGTCATTCCAATGATTTCGGGTTGGTGCAGTGTTATATCTTGCAAGTAAATTAACAGAGAAAACAATATCCGGTCTTGTACAATTGCTAGATACATAAGTGCACCTATAGCACTAAGATATGGTACTTCATGACCGAAAAGCTCTTCATCATTTTCATGAAGGCGAAAAATGTTTTTATCCACTTCAAGCGACCTAACAACCATTGGGGAAGTTAGTGGATTTGCATTGTCCATATGGAATCGCTTTAAAACTTTTTTAATATAATTTGACCGATGGACAAGAACTCCACTTAGAAAACTCTCGATCTATAGGTCGAGACAAAACTTTGTTTTTCCAAGATCTTTCATCTCAAACTCATTTTTCAAGTAATTAGATATTTTTCCAATTTCTTCATGAGTTCCCACAATATTTAAGTCATCAACATATACAATAACAATCACAAACCCAGTTGATGATTTTTTGATAAAAACACATAGGCAAATTTCATTATTCACATAACCTTCATTCAGTAGATATTCACTAAGGCGATTGTACCACATGCGACCAGATTACTTTAGTCCATATAAAGCTCGTTGTAATTTTATTGAATACATACTACGAGGTGTTCCCTTATTCTCTTCAGGTCTTTTAAATCCTTAAGGGATTTTCATATATATATATATCACCATCAATAGACCCATACAAATATGCGGTAACAACATCCATTAGAATTTCAAGTCCTTCTGAGACTGCTAGACTGATTAAGAAACGAAATGTAATTGCGTCAATAATAGGAGAATAGGTTTCCTCGTAAACAATACTAGGTCTTTGTGAAAAGCATTGAGCTACAAGTCGTTCTTTATATCTTGTAATCTCATTTTTCTCATTTCTCTTTCGCACAAATACCCGTGTAAAACCAACAGGCTTTACATTATTCGGTGTTTGAACAATTGGTCCAAATACTTCTCGTTTTCTCAACGAGTTTAGTTCTATTTCAATTGCTTTTTTCCACTTTTGCCAATTATTTCTCCGTCGACATTCTTCCATAGTTAGTGGTTCAGAATCATCATCATTATAAACATCAGAAGATACATTGAAGGCAAATATATTATTTGGAACAATATTATTTCGATCTCATATTTTTTCCTGTATATACATAACTTATTGAGATCTCTTCATTTTCAAGCATTTTGCCCACTTCGATGGACAATTGTTCCATATCATGTTCAAAGGGTATTTCTTCCTTTAATTGATCATTTTCAATGGATACTTGTTCATGTAGTACTACTCCAGGAGTACCTCTCTGTTCATTTACTTGTTTCTTCCTCTTTCGAGGAACTATATGCATTGAGCCAACAGGCCTTCCACGCATCAAGCGTTTTATTGATTCGTGTGCCATTAAATTAACAACTTGCCCTTCAAGGACATCAACCCTTGCTAGAACATTTGCAGATGGTATATGTGATTTCGTCACTTTCTTTATATCAGTAAATGCATCAGGTAATTCATTTGCAATTCTTTGCAAATTAATAATCTGTTGAACCTCTGGTTCACATTAATTTGTGCATGGATCATAATGAGACAAAGCTGATGCATTCTAAGCAATTTTACGTCATTTTTCTGAAATTGACATTTTTCTCTCTCCCTAATGGTGGGAAAATTGCTTCATCAAATTGACAATCTGCAAAGCGGGCGGTAAAAAATCACCCGTTAAAGGTTCAAGGTATCGTATAATAGATGGAGAATTAAAACCAACATAAATTTCAAGTCTTCGTTGAGGACCCATTTTACTTCTATGAGTAGGTGCTATGGGGACATATACTGCACAACTAAAAGTTCTTAAGTGTGAAATATTTGGTTGTTGACTTAATACAAGCTGTAAAGGAGAATGCTCACAATAAGTAGTAGGTCGAATGCAAATTAAAGTCATCACATGAAGAACAACATGTCTCCAAGCAGAAGTTGGTAACTTCGTTCCCATTAGTAAGGGTCGAGTAATCAACTGAATACACTTAACCAAAGATTCAGCCAAACCATTTGAGTATGAGTATGAGGAACAAAATACTCAATATCAATCCCAACTGACATGCAATAATCATTAAAAGTTTGGAATGAAAATTCACCAGCATTATCAAGACGAATTGTCTTAATCGGATTATCTGGGAATTGAGCCCTTAATCGAAGTATTTGTGCAAGAAGCCTAGCAAAGGCAACATTTCGGGTCCAAAGTAAGCAAACTTGTGCCCATCTAGTCGATGTATCAGTCAAGACCATAAAATAACGAAATGGTCCACAAGGTGGATGAATAGGTTGACATATATCCCCTTCAATTCGCTTTTAAAAAGCGGAAGATTCAACAACGAGCATACTTGGAGATAGTTTAACAATTAATTTACCTTGTAAGCAAGCGACACAATTATATTCAATTCGCAAAAGAACCCTTTGATTATTTAGTGAATGCCCATGCGAATTTTCTATTATTCGCCTCATCATTGAGAATCCGGATGACCCAATCTATCATGCCGAATTATAAATATTTTTGGATCACATAATTTTTTGCTCATGACAATATTTATTTCTACTTACCTTATAGTTGAAAAATATAATCCAAATGATAAAGCCAAGAGTTTTTCTAATATTTTCTTATTCTCAATAGAAATTGAAGTAATATATAAATATTTTTTATTGCCTTCATTCATAGTCTCAATATGATATCCATTTTTATGAAGATCCTTAAAACTAAGCAAATTTTTTCTTGAGTCAGAAAAATATAAGGCATCATCAATATTTAATGTTGTTCCACCCGACAACATTATACTTGCTCTTCTAGAGCCATCAATCATATTTACAGTGCCTGATATTGTATTTACATTAGCTTTAGCTAATTTCAGGTTCAAAAAATATTCTTTATCTCGAAGAATAGTATGTGATGTTGCACAATCAACGATGCATACATCTCCTTTATTTAATTCAAAATTTGGGCATTCTTCATTAAGATTTATCTATCATAGTATAAAAATAAATAAATAAATTATATATATAAGTCATCTAAAAAAAACAAAGACATTTTATTTTAAGAAAAGACAGAGAAAAAAAAACGTCATTACATAATATTAAAAAAAAAACAAACAAACATCACACTATTTAGTTAACATTTCCCTTATTGATATATTGGCCACCGAAATCTTTCAAAAAATCTGAAATATCAAAATTTGTAATGTCCACAGTGGTATCTCCATTATAAAAATTCTTGTTCAAACTTTCCTCTACATCAACCATATTCATTTCAACCTTTTTGCCTTTTATTTTTAATTGAGGTTTGATAAAGGTCAACCAAATGTTTAGATGTACGGCAAATACGATATGAGTGCCCTTTCATTCCACATCTATAACATGTATTCACATGGTCTTTTGAAGGTTTATTTGGTAAACCTTTTCCCTTTTCTTGCCTTGCATCATATTTGTTCCAATTCTTCTGGAAATTATGACCATCATGATATCGATAATTATTTCTGCCTCGGCTCTGCCATATCCTTTTCCTCGTCTACTATAATGATTATGTCCACATCCATATTTATGATCATTAACTGAGGCAACATTCACTTCAGGGAATGGTGCAGTACTAGTTGGACGAGAATAATGATTTTTCATCAATAACTCATTGTTTTGCTCAGCCACTAAAAGACACGAGATCAATTTACAATACTTAGTGAATCGATGTTTTCGATATTGTTGCTACAAGAGCACATTTGAGGCATGAAATGTAGTAAAAAAAATTTTCTAACATATCATCCTCAGTTATTTTCTCTCTACATAGCTTCAACGGAGAGCTAATTCTGAACAAAGCGGAGTTATATTCACTAACTATTTTGAAGTCTTGCAACCTATGATGCATCAACTCAAAACAAGCTTTTGGCAAAATTACCGTCTTTTAATGATCAAACATTTCTTTTAAATTATTCCAAAGGATGAAAGGGTCCTTAATAGTGAGATATTCACTTTTTAGGCCTTCATGGAGATGGTGCCGAAGGAATATTAAAGCCTTCGCACAATTTTGTGTGAATGCTTGATTTTCTTCTTTAATTGTATCTTCCAAATTTTTGGCATCTAAATGGATCTCAGCATCAAGTTTCCACGATAAATAATTGTTGCTCAAAAAAGTGCAACAAATTCAAGTTTCATAATACTCGACATATCTGAACAAAAAAATATATATTGGTAAGTTCTAATCAAAATATATTATTTATAATTGTATCTATAATGGATCATTCATTTTCATAAAATTCATAAGATGAGTATTAGTGTGCAAAGAAATAGTTATATATATTTTATTCAAAATATATATAAAATCTTTTTTTTTTGTTTTAATACTACATTTAACCAAATGACATACATGTGTGTATCCAAGAATAAAGAGTTTCAAATTATAACTGAATATTAGACATATATTTTAGCCTCAACAATTTATATGAGGGAAAAGAAAATCTACATAGCCTTTGACTATAAGAGAAATAATAGCATAAGATTTTCATACAAATAAAAAAAAAAAAAAGGATAACACAAATAAAATAAAATAAAACCTTACAACATTGTATACCTTTCCCAATGAACAAGATGATAATTTGAGTAGAAGATAGTGTTTCTCTTCTTGATCGATCTGAGCAGTCATGCTGATATTGTGTTACAAAATAAAAAAGAATTAAAATAAAATAAATATTAAACTAAAGCTAAAGCTAAAAAATCTAGAGAAAAGAGTTTGTAGAGATTAAAGAATTTGTGCTCTTTGTTGATTATCACATTGAGATACAAGACTCCTTTATATAGACATTTTCGTATAGGGGGTTACAATACTTATTTACACAATAAATTTAATACAATTAAGATTAATCAAATAATCCAATAATTTTGGAGGTTGTGGAATTTAAAATATATGAGTTACAAGCATTGAAATTGAAGGTTATAGAATGAGTATTCAGCACATTTATAACATAAATAATTATAGGGGATATATATATATATATATATATATGTTGTGGTTGTCCATGTAAAGAGCCAAGTCATTGGTATTCTACCATTGATAAATAAAAGAGGAATGCTATACGAACCAAATTTACCGCACCAAATGGCACAAATCCAATGTGGAAGGTAGGGGTGTTCATAAGTTGGGTTGGGTCGAGTTGGGGTCAAAACTTAACACAACCCAAATAGTTCAGGTTGGTAATCTCAATCCAACCCAACCCAACCTAAACAGTTTGAGTTGGGTCGGTTTGATCGGGTTTGACTTAAGCATCATATTTGATATATAATTTATTGATATAAACACTTTAATTATTCATTTATTGTTTATATTTGCTAATAATTTTTTTTCATTATTATTTTGCAATGTATTACTCTGTTAATATTACATATTAGTATATAGTAATAATAATTTGTAAAATAGCAACGCATTGAGATTATATATATTAATAGTAACCCTATGATATATATATATATATATGTCGTGGTATAAACTAAATTATGTAAGAATCATAAAATACATATAAATCTTTAAAAAATAACACCTAAAGAGATATTTTAGAATTTTAACACTTATATTGATTCAGGTCGGTTTAATGAGTTCAAACTCGTAACTCAATCCAAAATTTAAATTGATCGGATTGAATATTTTAGAATTCAACCCAATTTAAATCAATCCAAAAGTCGATTTCCATAGAATTGGTCGGCTGATGTGAAATCAGTTTTCTTGTAAGTTGCATTAAATGCTCAACCTGAAAACAATGCCCATGGCAACTTTTGTAATTAAAAGAAATAAAGGGGCTTTAGCACTATAGCACTCGACGCATTATTTTACAAACATAAAGGTAAAGGTATGGGGTTTGTCGGGTCCGGTTTTCCTCTGCCTACCAACCCGGACTTTGGGTTACCTTGGTCAAGATTTTATAAATCAATCCAATCAATTTAAATTAATCCGAATTCATTAAGAATATTCAATATTTTTCAGTTAACACTTTTATTAAAGTCAGCTATGGTTATTAGATCACATAAAATTTCATATATAAAATAACATAAATAAAAATATATACTTAAAATTATGTTTATATTCATATTTGACTTAATAATTAGCTTAAAAAATAAGAATTTATAATCAATTCATTGAAATAGACCAACTAAATTAACCCAACTCCAATCAATTCAAAGTTATCAATTCAAAGTTATTGAGTTGGGTTGGGTTGAGTTTAAGGGTTGTATTGGGTTAGGTTGGATTAGTTTAAATTTTTTACAATCCGACTTGATTGAATGGGTTAGTATTTGACGTTAACCCAATCTAACCAAATCCGTGAATACTCATAGATTAAGGTAGTAGCTAGCTCTCTTTTACGCTTCCTTGTGGTGCTATACTACCATTTCAGTAAGTATTAATTACAAGTTAATTTTTAACATTTATATTTTTTTTAAGTGTTTTTTTTTAATTTAAACTCATATATTATATATATATAAATTTTAAGAGTTCGGTTCGTCGGAGATCCAATTTTTTAAAAATTACCCTAATCAACCTAATATATCAATTAAATTAATGATCCAATTTGATCGGATGGGTTTAGGGTTACTTCCACATAAAGTAAATGTCATTTTGTTTTGTATAATCAATGTCGTTTGTCAGTTTTAAAAAATTTAAACAGTATAATCTAAAGCCCTTTGATGTAGGCAATTAAAAAAATGATTTTAGACCTGCCACGTCATATTTATGCTATTTGGTGTAGCAAATTCCGTTCAAATAACATTTCTCTCTGTTCACAGATCACATCAAACGACTCAGAGTCATGGATGTTACGTTTCTACTGCTGTTTCCTCCAGATGCTTTTCCCATTTAGTGCTTCAACAACTTGAAATTTTTTATTTTTTTTCAAAGATTTGCTTTTGTGGCTTCCAAGAAAGAAATCTTGTCATTCTTACATTTCTCTATATAAGCCAAATTACGCATGACTTCCTTTCTTCCCCCCCACTTTATTTTATCGCTACACCCAAATATACATTAGAGACCTAAAACCACGCTTTCATTTTATTCGGAGGGTTCTTTCAATAACATTTCTTCGAGAAAAGCTTTTAAAAAAAGTTAATTTTATCCTATTTCTTATATATATATATATATTATTATAATTTATTTAAAAGTAAATATTGCTAAATAATTTTAAAATTTTTTATTTCAGACTCGGTGTAAGTTCAATGCCCTCCTTATTCATTTTTGTTAGAATATGTACATTTGTAAAATATTAGTCTTGTCCTATAAAAGAAGAGGAGATCTACCTGATGTCAAAAAATTTGTACCTAAAAAAAAAAAAAATTATTTCTAAAATATTTTAAAAAATTTCTCTCCAAGGGTCATTATCTTTAATTAATTACTTATTTTATTTCTCATAAAAAAATTTTCATTTAATTTTTAAATTTATTTATTAAAATTTTGTTGTCTCATTGTCATTTTGTCTTGTTTCTTTTTTGATAAAAGATAACATGTAGTTGATTGTCATGAAATGTAATGCATATCGCTAAAATGTACATAAGTAAAAACAATTGTGGAAAAGAGAACTAATTATAGTTCCCCTTTTCAAAAGTCTAAGCTACGCGCTTTTCTCTTTGTCACTTTTACTAGATTTTCAATACATAACTCTAAACTTTATTGTTTTTCATTGAGGGGGGCCTCAGCCCAGTGGAAGAGATGAGGAATATGTCATCATCGAAGTTTTGAATTAGTCGACCTTATTTTTTTATTTAAAATAGTTTTTTAATAATTAATTATGTGAAAGTTAATTAATTTCTATGTTTTTTTAATCAACATGGCATCAAGTTAATTCTAGGTACAACTTATATATGCAATATCGTCAACCCAATTAGAAACACTTTAGTTCCACGCAATTGCTTTAGACAAAGTGAAAGCAAATATATATATATATATATATATGAAGAAATTAATATACAAATTATATACATATTTTGACATTTGAAAGTTTTAATCAAGACTAAATCTCGCAATCCATTAAACTTGTAAATTAAGGCAATAGATTTTTAGTTATATGTATACATCCTATGTGAACAAGACCCCATGCATATGTGAGTTGTGACCCAGTTGTTAAAAATTACTTAATTTAAAAGTTATAGTTGTTAAATAAAGGTTTAATAATGTATATCAAATAGAAATAAAATTATCATCACACTAACTTCTCTTAAATATTTTTAAAAATATTTAAAAAAATTGAATGATAATATTAAAAAATAAAATTGGCATACAGCGCACATAAAATATTTTTGTTAAACATTGACTTTGACATTTCCAATTATATATACGAAAAATCATTAATTTTTTACCCTACAAACTCTTCCAAAGAATGGGTAGGGGCCCCCTCAGACTTCACGCGCTCGGCTACTAACTCACTTTGTTTGAATGCATGGGAGGAAGATCAGGGCCGTCAAAGCGTGTGTTTAAAGAAAATAAATAAATCAAACGGTCCCAACTCTCTATCAGTCACCTGCCCAAGTGGGCTCCTCTATAATTAATATCACTTATGCTCAAGAGCATAAAATATGGTTATATTTTTCTGTCTAGTATCCATAATCCAGTGAGGGAATAGACATGAAGGATAGTAGGGACAAACCCTAAATGGTTCCTCTCTTCAGAATCTCGTGTCCCCTTACTTCCCAACACCACTGCATCCTTGTTCCCCGCGCCACCATCTCCGGCCACACCACCACCTCAGCCTCTTCCACCACCACCTCCTCTCTCTCTCCCTCAAGATATCTTTCTCTCGCTCTACACTTTCACTGGCAAAGAGTGACCACCACCACCACAAAGTCAACACCTCCATAACATCTTGTCAATCCCAGAACTCTAAAATCAATCTAGTCCACTGAATTGATTCTCTCTGGCCCAATATCTTTCTCTCTCCCTACACTTTCATTGGCAAAGAGCGAGGGTTTTTTACTTGCATAATTAATTAAAATGATGACATTAATATTAAAATTTTAAAAATAATAATTCGTATACCTCATTTTTAACAGTGAAATGTCAACATGGCGCTGATAAGGACACTTGTTTTTTATTTTTTTAGTTTAAATCGATTTGAACTAAAGGTTTCTTCCTAATAAACGCCATCAGTTTATATATATATATATATATATATTAAAAAAAAAAGTAAGAAATTCTTATACCAAAGTCAATCTATGGCCATTTCGAACGAATCTCAATATCCTCATAGGGACCGATGGAATCGAGGGAACCCTGCTTCTATGCCTCAGTGAAATTTTTATCTCATAATTGGACGTTTTAGTTAAAATTAATTAAAAACACTTAGAAAAGACTTTTAAGTCAACCGCAACCAATCTATCGGATTTTTTTTTCCGACCAATAGTTGGAGCGAGTCTCAATATCCTCTCAGGGACCCTCGGAATCGACGAAACCCCACTCCTATGCCCCGGTGAAATTTTCACCCTCCGTCGGAAGTTTTAGTTTAAATGAACTAAAAATACTTGGAAAAAACTTTTGAGTCAACCACGGCCAATCCATCGGGTTTTTTTTTTCTTCTACCGACACTTGGAGCGAGTCTCAATATCTTCCCAAGGACCCCTACTCCCATGTCTCAGTGAATTTTTCACTCCCAACCGAAAGTTTTAGTTCAAATGAATTTAATTAACTTAAAAAAGCTTTTGAATCAATCGCAGCCAATCCATCGGGTTTTTTTCCGATCAACACTTTGAGCGAATCCTAATATCCTCTAAGGGATCCCTGGAACCGGTGAAACCCCGATCCTATGCACCGGTAAATTTTTCACCCTCTAATTAGAAGTTTTAGTTCAAATGAACTTAATTGACTTAAAAAAAACTTTTGAGTCAACCGCGGCCTATCCACCGGATTTTTTTTCCCACCGACACTTGGAGGGAGTCCCAATATCCTCCCTTGGGCCCCCGCAACCGACGGAACCCCGCTCGCATGTCCAGTGAATTTTTCACTCTCCAACCGAAAGTTTTAGTTCAAATGAACTTAATTGACTTAAAAAAAAACTTTTGAGTCAACTGCGATCAATCCACCAGATTTTTTTCCTGACTGACACTTGGAGCGAGTCCCAAAATCTTCCATGGGCATGAGAGCGGGGTTTCGTCAATTTCGGGGGTCCCTCGGAGGATATTGGGACTCGCTCCAAGTGTCGATCGGGATAAAAACTTGGTAGACTCAAAAGTGTTTTTAATTAATTTGAACTAAAACTTTCAGTTAGGGGTGAAAAATTTACCGGGCATGGGAGCGAGGTTCCATAGGTTCTAGGATTCCCTTGGAGGATATTCGGGCTTGCTTCAAGTGTCGGTCGGGAAAAAAATCAGATGGATTGGCCGCAGTTGACTCAAAAGTTTTTTTTAAGTGTTTTTAGTTCATTTGAACTCAAACTTTCGGTTGGAGGTGAAAAATTTACCGGCACATGGAATCGGGGTTCCGTCGGTTGCGGGAGTCCCTAGGAGAATATTGAAACTCTCTCCAAATGTCGGTCGAAAAAAAAAATCTAATGGATTGGCCGAGGTTGACTCAAAAATGTTTTCTAAGTATTTTTAATTAATTTGAACTAAAACTTTCGGTTGGGGGATAAAAAATTCACCGAGGCATGAGAGTGGGGTTCTATCTATTTCGAATGTCCTTATAAAGATATTGGGACTCGCTCTAAGTGACAGTCGGGAAGAGAACATCGTGGATTGACTGTGGTATAAAAAGTTCTTATGTTTAAATAAATAAATAAATATATATATATGAGTTGAAGGCGTCTTTTAGAATACAGGTAAAAAAAATTGGGTATACAGGTCATAATTTTAAAATACTTGATATTAGTATCATAATTTTAATTAATTAGGCTAATTAAGTCAAAAACCCCCGACTCAAGAAGGTACTAGCAAGTTGACCACAAAATCTTGAATGGTAGCCCCGGGTTCTACATGACCATGCATGCTTCACTTAATTCATTATTCTTCATCGTCAATCTGAATCAGTACATCTCATGATCAACCTCATCCCCATCTTTGTTTTTTTCTTTTCTCCCTTCTTTCTTTCTTTACGTCTTTTTAAATTGGTGGCCCTTCACTTTGCTCTTTTCATATGCCTTTTTTGACAAAAGCCTCTGGTTTTTTCTCACTTTCTTGTGGGCCCTAACCTAATTCAACCTTAACCATTCAAATTAACTAAATGCAACAAGAGAATTTATTAAAAAAAAATATATATAATTATAATTAAGCAGACGAAAACTTAAAAAACTAATGTGGATAAATGCAGTTGAGAAAGATAAAATTACTAATAATATAAATCTCAACTTAATCTTTAGTAGAATAAAATTTTAAAAAATAGATATATGTGATGAGTAGTGTTATATTAACATTTTTAGTCAAATATTTTTATAGTGCTTGTGTTGAATTACAATGATTGAATTATCTTGAATAATATATAAATATTTAATTATTTAATATATACTTTTAATGGTACATGATAAAAAAAAAATAAATACTTATTGATATCAACTAGAAAGTTCACTTTAACATTGGATTGTGTTTGAAAAAACAAGAACAATAATCTTAGTTGTGTAATTTACGCCAGTTATTAAGTCGAGTTGCTGCTTGGAATCATAATATCATTTTCACATATAATATTTATTTGTTTTGGCAAGTTCCCATGCTAATCCTACTGGCTACTACTACCACCATTCGTGAAACACTGTGCTTTTGCTATTTATTAATTCCCCGCACCACCCGCCGCGTGCTAACTCCGTTCCAATGATCAATCCTGACCGTCTATCTTCTCACTCATCCACACGCGTGCATGGATGTTCTTGTTACCTTCGCACGCCACGTTGAATCAAAATCTATACATTTTACATTTTTCCTTCTTTATGTACTTTGATCCTAGGATCTGGGCAACTGTGCCTACTTGTGCCAACCACATGCAACTCAAAAATTCCGTTCGACCCATTAAACATTTCTACGATCTTGTGATTGGAGCCATCTAATTTAATAAATTAGATATACATTTGATACTACGAAAATATTTAGTTTTAATGGGTTAGAGACATCTTGCTATGTAACTTTCTTAAAGTATGGTATGGTGATAAATCTAATTATATAAGTAACCACTGACATCATATCTTAAAAAAAAATAAAATCACAGAGATCAATCTAATTCTTAGTTTGAGCTGAGCTAAGTATTATTTGATAAAATTGTTGTTTTTTTTAATTATTTGATTAGTTTCATAGTTATTTAATTGGATTTTTTTAACTATTTAAAGGTCAAAAAGGTATAATTAAAGTTAAATCAAGAGGGAATGGAGGAAGTATCTTCTTTTCACGATGGATAATTAATTTAATTATATAAAGTATGAGGCATGAGCTCCAAGAGCCACGCTTGCGTGCACATGTGATATTAACCCCAGACACTTGTGGAGTGTGTTGGGTACGTACGTGTGCAAGCACGTATTTGTTGTGAGGCACACGCGGGACAAACGGTTTGATTCGAAAGTGGGGAAAGGAAAAATAAACACAAATAACAAAAGGAAAATAAATAAAACTGCCATTAAAGTGAAGCAGAGGAAGCTCAGTGCGTGAACCCAAGAAGACCAAACGACTGAACCGATGGTCTGAGAGAGGCTCGCAAACGGGCGCTAATCTGTTTTCGGACGCACCCACTTGCCCTTTTTGAAAATTTCTCTCTTAAAATCTCCTTTCCTCTGTTTCTGGGTCTCTGCTTCTGGTTCTGGGCTTGCTTTATCTGAGGTTTCAGTCCTTTTTTTCGTGATTTCTTCATCTCCACTCAGCTTTTCTTTATCTTGTTCCCTTTTTATTCTCTTTTATTTTTTGGGTTTAATTTTAACAGAAAAAAATGTGAAAATGGGATGAGAAGAATGAAAGAAAATTAGCTAAATTTAATTAATTTCAGGGTTGAAGTTGAGATAGAGAGAATCATATCATCATTTTTTCATCGAAAGGTCGGTTTCTTTTCGACTGGGTCAGGATAAAAACACTCGAGAATTGGACTAGTCATGCTTGGGCTCGCGTGCAAGAAGCAAAACTCGCTTTCTCTGATGGCTAATGGGAGGCCCACTTTCTGGAAGACCCACCAAGATCTCCGTACTTTTCCCAGTTTTTGTTCCTCTGTTCTGTTCTGGGTGTTTAGATTCTGAGCTCTCTGTCTTCTATGTCGAATTGAATGTTTCTTCTTAATTGAAAGTGTTAGTCTGGGATATGGGTTAACTATGTTATGATGCTATATGGCATTTTTTTTGAGGTGGGTTAGTTGGTTCTAGAGTTCCAATGACTGGGTTCCTCTGCTTTGGCCTAGTAGTTGTTTAGTAGAGAGAAAAATGGCCTCTGTTGAAGAGACAATCAAGCCAGCCGGTGGGTCGGTGACTGGAGCTCCTACTCTTCTTGAGGAAATGAAGATTTTGAAAGATATTCAGAATCATTCTGGTAATTTTATTTCTCAAACATCTTTCTCTCTCTCTCTCTCTGATATAATACTTTTTGTTGTTGATTTTGGTCCCTTTCTTAAAAATTAATGCAGCTAAGGGATAATGATCTCTGTATGTGCCTGAAACTAATAGCTTAAGTTAGCCATATGAAGTAACTACTTTCATGCAATAAATGAAAAGAATTTCCTGAAAAGAACATCAAACCTTGAAATTTCATTCTTTATCATTTGATCTGATGGATTTTCTGAAAGAACAGTTTTGATTGAGAAATGTTCATCTCTGTTTGATAATGTAGGTAGATCCGTTACTTTCTTTTCTTCCTTTTCTGAATTATGTGGTATTTGGGTTTGTTTGTGGTTGGTTTTAGGAGTAAGGAAGACTATAAATTCCGAGCTTTGGCATGCTTGTGCTGGGCCACTCGTATCCTTGCCTCAAGTTGGCAGCCTTGTTTACTACTTTCCCCAAGGACACAGTGAACAGGTGTGTTTTGTTTCTTTTTTTTTTTTTTTTTCATCAAGAGATTTCATTACCAAGTCAATGAATTACTTCTCTTTTCATGATCTTTATAATGTATGATCTTTTTGTTAATCATTATCATATACATATTTAACATCAAATAATACAATTTTGCTGAAAAAAAAATAGTTTTTAGGTAAGAAGAATGAAGTCCTTGTTGAGTACCAAAAAAAAATCATACAATTTGAAATTTTGACGCCATTGACAAATCGAGCATTTTTAAGCTCATCACTGGCTGTTTTCAAGTGCGATCCTCTAGTTTTCTTATTAATTTGGTCATCAAAAACATTGAACATCATGTTTGATGTATGTCTCTCTCTCTCTCTTTTTATTATTTGATGGAATTCATTTTATTTTATTTTTCGGTAGGTTGCAGCTTCGACTAAAAGGACAGCAACCTCCCACGTCCCTAACTACCCAAATCTCTCATTTCAGTTGATGTGCCAGGTTCACAATGTTACACTACACGTATGTTTGATGCTTTTGTTTATGATGTTTTATTAAATTTGAATATTTAGTTTATCATTCAATTGCCTATAGTTTACAAGGTCTATCTTCATAATTACTTGTACTTTATTGGACCTTCTAGGCTGAAAAAGACACAGATGAAATCTACGCGCAAATGACTCTGCAGCCAGTGAATTCTGTAAGATCTATCTGTTATGTTATGCTTAAGTAGCTACAATCTTTTTCTAGCAGAGTTTTAAAGATTCAAGAATTTTAGACACCTTTTTCTAACCATGTTTTTTTTGGGGGGTTCAGGAAAAGGATGTATTTACTCTTCCAGCTCTTGGACTGAAGCCGAGCAAGCATCCAACCGATTTCTTCTGCAAGACTTTAACTGCAAGTGACACAAGCACACATGGTGGTTTCTCAGTGCCTCGCAGGGCAGCAGAGAAGCTTTTCCCTTCATTGGTGAGTCTACATTAATGAAAAAAAAAATCAATAATTTTAAGCTTTTAAAGGTGAATGGTAATGGAACTGGACTCGTGGCTTTATAACATTTTCTTGTCTCTATAGGATTACACGATGCAGCCTCCAACGCAGGAACTCGTCGTCCGGGACCTGCATGATAATACATGGACTTTTCGACATATATACCGTGGTGAGTATACATGCTTGACTTTGAATGGCAGATTCCTTTTGTTTTTAGTGAAATTTCACCAGCAATTTCATGAAGTTGGATAATTTGGCTGTATGTTACTGCTAGACTTTATTTGTAATATATTTTGGATTCAACTTCTTTATGGATTTTTCTTCATATAGGGCAGCCTAAGCGTCACCTTCTCACAACTGGCTGGAGTGTGTTTGTGGGTGCGAAAAGGCTTAAAGCAGGCGATTCTGTTTTATTTATCAGGTAATTTCAACTGATATACCTATACGATTATAGGTTGGATGTGGATCGGTAACACTTAGTTCACTTAGTTCAAATTTCTTTGCAACTGTGAAAGGGATGAGAAGTCTCAATTACTGGTGGGTGTGAGGCATACAAATCATCAGCAAACAGCGGTACCGTCATCAGTTCTCTCTGCTGATAGCATGCACATTGGAGTCCTGGCAGCTGCAGCTCATGCAGCGGCAAACCGAAGCCCATTTACTATTTTCTACAATCCAAGGTATTTTGAATTCTCCATTCTCCTTCCTCCGTTCTTTCCCTCTTCTTTTTTTCATGTTGTGTTTTTGGATCATATTCACTTTTCTGCTTTTGCGTAGGGCATGTCCTTCGGAGTTTGTGATTCCCTTGGGAAAATATCAAAAGGCTGTCTATGGCACCCAGGTTTCAATTGGGATGAGATTTGGAATGATGTTTGAAACAGAAGAGTCGGGTAAACGAAGGTAGGTATTTTCCTGAACTACCCTGTCTAAAATTCATCTTTCTTTTTCTTTTTTTTTTCTTATTCCCTCAGTAATCAATAATCAAAATGTATTTGTCTCAAAATAAATATTGTCATGGATTAAATTTGTCCTTTGTGCAGATATATGGGTACAATTGTAGGTATTAGTGACTTGGATCCATTGAGGTGGCCTGGTTCCAAATGGCGCAATCTTCAGGTAAATGAGGCCATTCCAACATGTATACATTTCAGACACTATTCTCTTAGTCCTGATTTTGGATTCGAAGGATCCATTTCAACTTCTAAATTAAATAGAAACGGTTCTTTCTTTTTTTTTCTTCATTAGCCTCATTCCTACATTTTTGTCTGAAATAATTAGGTGGAATGGGATGAACCCGGATGTAATGAAAAACAGAGCCGAGCAAGCTTATGGGAGATCGAGACTCCCGAATCATTTTTCATCTTCCCTTCTCTGACCTCATGCTTCAAGCGGCCACTGCATCCTGGATACTCTGGTATGCCAATATATATGTTGTCTTTGAGTTTTTTCAGGTTGTCATGAAAGTTTTTTGCTGTGGTTCAGGTGGAGAAACTGAATGGAGGAATCTTATTAAAAAACCCTTCATTCATGTTCCAGAAAATCAAAATGGTGATTTCTCATATTCTCCAATTCCAAGTCTCGGTTCTGAACAATTGATCAAGATGTTGCTAAGACCTCCAACTGTTAGTGCTGTCGGGGCCTTTTCTTCAACCATGCCTGCATGTGTTATTAAAGGAATGCCTCTGCTGGGAGATTCACAAAATACACTTTCTACATACCAGAATCCTCCTCAGAATCAAAATATCTCTCATCAAAACTCGGATGCAAATACAACATCACAGGCACCTATACAGGAAACAGTCCAACGAGAAAAAATTGAAAATCAAATACTGCCGAAAGCACAGACCGAGAAGCCTGAAATAGTAGCATCCACTGTTGCCACAGATCAGCTAAGTGAAAACAAATTTGTGGGGAACCTCTTGAGTACCCAGGACCTTGTAAATCATCCATTGTTACTAGACCCTGGATCATTACAGGTTCAGACTGGTATGAGGTTCCCTCATCAAAGTGATGTAGCGCAATTGGACACAAGTAACCTAAGCAGCTTATTTACGCAGCCAAATCACCTTTCTTCACAGTTCTTGGAGACTGATGATTGGTTGTTGCAATCTTCTGCTAATCAACCTGTTACTGGAATTCTTAAATCAACTGGGCCTTTCTCAGATTGTGTGAAACAAGATGCTTCAATGGCATACCCGGCTATGGTTAACCCAATTTTGCCAGCTTCATTGGGTCAAGAACCATGGTGCCCTCCATTCGATTACCTAAGATGTCTATCTCAACCAGAGCTTCTTACTTCATGCTCTACTTCATGTGGTTTAAGAGATCTTCCTGACGAGAGTAAAAGTCATAGCGATATTTACAATGGTGGAAGTGCCATTGTTGATCCTTCTGTTTCGACGACATCTTTGGGTGGATATAGTTCACTTGCAGATGCCAGTTTTCAGAACCCTTCAGATTGTTTGGTTAGTAACTTCACTTCAAGCCAGGATCTTCAGTCCCAGATTACCACCACGGCAAGCCTGGCTGATTCGCAGGGCTTCTCGCTGCAAGAGTTTCAAGACAATTCGGGAGGTGGTACATCTTCGAGTAATATTGACATTGATGAGACAAGCCTGTTCCAAAAGGGATCTTGGCAACAAGTATCTCCACCTCTGAGAACATATACCAAGGTACCAAGAAGCCAACTTTATATTTTGGAGTAATAGACTCAACCAGGAATTAGGAAATTCTCTCTTAACTAGAGTACATCTAATGAGGGATTCCATCAATATCCTAAAAGTTCTGCATTAATATCTGTTTTTGGTGGGCAGGTCCAGAAGCTGGGATCAGTAGGTAGGTCAATTGATGTTACAAGGTTTAAAAGCTATGAGGAGCTGGTTTCTGCAATTGCATGTATGTTTGGCCTTGAAGGCCTCATTGATGATCCGAGAGGCTCAGGATGGAAGCTTGTTTATGTAGATTACGAGAACGACGTTCTTCTTGTCGGAGATGATCCATGGGAGTAAGAATCTGCCCATCAATTACTAATCTGTTAACATATGCCTGTCACTATGAATTTACTAGACCCACCAAGATTTTCACTGGAAAACGAGCTAGCCCCACCCTACCTTAACATCATTTTGGTTGAATTTGTGTGTTTGCTTCCCCCTAGTGTTTGATTTGTGTGTGATTCTGTCCTGATGGCTGACTTGCTTCGTATTGTTATTAATACAGAGAATTTGTCACCTGTGTTCGTTGCATAAGGATTCTATCGCCTTCTGAAGTTCAGCAAATGAGTGAAGAAGGGTCGCATCTTCTTAACAATGCAATGGAAGGTAACAAGAGTGCAGCTGGGGGGCATTCATGATTTCAATGTACTATCATATTTTAGGCGACTGGGCAGATTAATGGTGCATCCTTAATCTGTTGAACCATCCATTATTCCTATAATTTTTTCTTAGTCACATATGGTAGGATGTGTGGTAGCTGAAGTTCCAAAAGTGAATCAAATGGATGATATTTCAAACTTGCAAAAAGTACTTGGTAAACCTATAAATGTAGCAGCCGTCAAGAGATGCAGTGTAGTAGCAATGGGGCGTTCATGGGAATATATGTACATTTCATGTGATGCATGAAACGGAAACTTTTAAATAAATAGCTTGACAACAAGAGAGAGTATTTATATTAGCTTGTGAAAATTTTTATGCTGCAACAATTGAGTTGATCTTGGGCTGTGATTCTCTTTTTTTATATTTTTTTTCATAAAAAGGAAAAGAAATCTGATCATACCCTGACTGCACCCCATCCATTTCTAATATATTCGGTCAAGGAGCAGAACTTCCTCGCCTTCAAAGATAACAGGAGTCTATTTTGCTTTTGATACAAGACTCTAAACTCTGATGAATGATTCTTCATAAAGCAATTAATGGTAATGCAGCAGATATATATATATATATATATATATATATATATATATATATATATCCGAGTATGATAAAGCTTCACTGCCAAAACCTAATGAAGCTCTACTCAAAAATTTGGTCAACATGCTCTTAATGTAAAGAGCCATTCGTTGCATGGCTAGAGAAACCTTCGGGTTGTTGCTAATGTTGGATGTGAAGATGCCCGACACGGGCCTAGTTTAAAATGAATCAAACCTTCCAACAAATAAACCCGCATAGACCAAAGCTATAATCATGTCGGTTACTTGGCACCACCAGGCACTACTCCAATTAGTGCTCCCGATTGCCATGACATAAGAGGCATGTTTGCAGTGCCCTAGGATATCCACTATCACCATAGGTTGCAACATCTAATTAATGCATAGCCATCCTTGTGTTAATTACCCGTAAACAAATCTTCTATGTAGATGACTATATCATTAAAACTCTGGCAGAAACCATTGGTCCCATGTTTTATTCCCGCCCTATGCTTGCTTGCTAAAGCCTTATTGAGTTCACCTGTATCTATGATAATGAACACAAAATAGAAGGACATATACCTTGCGTAAAAGAATCATCAACCTGTTATTCAAATTGAAAGTATTCTGTTCACTACAATACTATGATGAAACAACTACTGTCCCAAAGGAAAGGTGATGTAGATAGCCATTGGCATTGTCGCTCCACAATTGAAGAAAATAGAACAGCCAATGTAATGGTTGCACAAGCAAACAAGATTCAAGGAAAAATTGTGGAACTATCAATGAAGTAGCCCCATTTTGTCAATTAAGCTTTACAAAAAGAAGCCCTCCTACAGGTCTATTTGAATCATTATTTTGTTTAATAATTAAAAATGGTGAAAAATATCCTTCAGTGATGCGCTTTAGCCTCTGCCTTCTTGTGCGATTTTGCCGTTGCCTGAGAACATCAAGAAATGAATAAGCACGGATAAAAGAAAGTATGCAGAATCTTAAATGACGTCGTTCTCCTAAAATTCATTATTCCTAAAAAGATTACTATCTAACCCCGATGCCCAGAATAACAGGACAACCTACTGAATACACCAGATAATGGATTGAAAACGTGACTAAATTGGTCCTAGTTGCTCTTCGGGACGGAGGGGAAGAAAGGAGGAGATTCTCAAACGAGGAAAAAATTCTAAGAGAATTTTTATGAAAGCATTTCATTTTCTTCTCTTCTGAAGTTTTATTTTCTCAGAATGCATCGGCAACTTTAACAGATGTTGTGATTCCATATGAAGCAGCAGCAGCAGCAATTACAACCATAAAATGCAAAAAAGAAAACTAGAAACAATGATATTGAATTCTCTATAAAATTGCGCTTCATCTTTGAACAGTTTCAATTGTGGCCAGTACACAGTTATCCAATACTGGAGATTTTACAAGAACTTACACAGATAATCAATTGGAAGCAGCAGGAATACAATGGTAGAAATGGAAGCATCGAGTATCGAAAGATCACCAGGATATAAAATTAAACGATTATGTTTCAATTCTTTGAAGGGTAAATTTGAAGAATTAGGGAGATAACAAATTTCCGCAAGGAGGAAAAGGACTCATGAAATACTGATGGTGAATCTATCATTTTTGGATTTTCCTTTTAACTGAAATGTATTTTGGTTAAACATGCCAGCAAGAGTAGTAGAGTAAGAATGTAGGCTCAATAAGAGAGTGCACCAGTTACAAATGTACACAAAATTCACAACTGAAAACACGTTTCCACATTTTAATCAAACATGTCATTGGCAATTCGAACTTCTGAGCACAATCAAAGAGAAGTGCAAATGCAAAGCTAAGCTCTTTATAAAACATCACAGGAGGGAAAGAAAAAAAAAACTAGAGTCAAACATAAAGTTCCAGATAACCAATGAAGAAGACGGAAACTAGATCTAGTGAACCTCACTGCAATTCGCACAACAAAAAACACAAAGAAACAAAACCACATAAATCAACAAATGCACACCGGACAAAAGCCCCTTCATCTAATCTGATCAACCAACCATATAGGTTTTAAGGACAATTTCACAGACAGTATCAGATTCACGGCCATTAACCAATCAAATCAACAATAATCAGATCAGTCCAAACAAACGCAGAAATTAACAAGCACCACAATTACAACCACTGAGATACATGGTAACCCAAGCACAGATCTACTAAATAAATCTAACCATTTCTGCTATTAAATCTATGTCAATCAAATAACATCGATCGGGAATACCTTGAGATACTTGAGCTTCAGGCTTCCATAAACAACGCCGAAAGTGAAACACGATGCCCGAGCTACCTGTAAAATAATGGCAGATGAATTGGTAAAACAACCGAAATGTAACGGATTCAGATCAGACTTGCCCAATCGGAACGAAACGTGAAGAGAGGTACCAGAGAAAGAGTGCTGGCGCCGGAGTAAGGGCCGGCCGGTGGCGCCATGGAGACCGAAGGCTTCTGATACTCGGGGAGAGGCTGTGTAAGGTCAAGTAGATCGAATTGCAGAACACGAACAACTCTTGCTGCCCTAAATTCGCTATAGAGAAGAGATCGTCGTCGTTATTTAAAACCTGAACCAGACGATATGACAAAAAGGTCCTCCTAATCTTATTAAATGCCGAAACCTATCAGGAAGACTAATTTCTTGAGTTTTTAGAAATTATAAGTATTTATTAGATTTAAAGTAGTAGATTATATTAAGAAATAACTTATAAGAGTTCTTGAAAATTATCTAGGTTTATAAAATAAGAAAATAATAATCTAATCGTAAAAAAATTATAATTATAATATAATTATATATTCATATTTACTAAATGTACGTGATCTATACGTACTTAAAAGCACTTACTTTTAATATTATATTTCAAGTATTGTATTATGTTAAATCAATATATAATTTAAAGTAACCGCACAACTCTTATGTGCATAGTATTAAAAATGTATTTCTTTAGTCTATTTTATAACATTGCCCTAAAAAAAAATTCCAACTTAAGGTTTAAATGAATTTTTGTTTCTAGCATAAACTTTAATACTTCTTGCATGCATTTGACATTTATTTTTAGGCAAAAGTATTAAAATATATTTGAACTCGAATCAGATATAACAATTTTTTTTTAACAAATAAATATAACTAAGGTGATTGACTCAATCTCTTGGATCCTGTTGTGTGTGTTATACTCAAAAAGAAAAAAAAAATATATAATAAAAATAAATAATCAACACAGCTCAATTAAAAAAAGTTTTTTCAACTATACAAATTATTTTATTTTTATTTTTCATGAGGTATCCTCGTACCCTTTGGATATAAAATTAGTTTCTATTCGAGGTGGAGTGAAATGATAGACTTCTGACGAAAATATTTTCAAGAATCGAACTCTGAAACTTTTATATAAAAACGACTTTGTGACTCAACTAGCTTCCACTGAGACAACCGCTTGTTGATTATAAATCATTTTTTACTCCATTTTATAAGAGGTTATATATATATATATATATATGTAAGGTTATTTAAATGTCGTTTTATAAAAGGTTAAAACGACATTTATACCAAAATAATAACATTTTGTAGATACAATCCTCTTTGTTATTAAATTTGTTATATTTTTATAGAAATGTTTTCGAAATCTCGTTACGTGCCACGTGTATTTTAGTTAGGAGGTGCGGGGAAGCTCTGATCGTCTCATACCAGCCCGAAGTCACGCGTACGTAGCAGCAGAGAAAGTACTATACGCTTATACCACCGTTCTACGTTCCGAGTAAAGCTGCCCACATAAAAGTTCTCAGCGAAGACGAGGGATGCTTTGTGCTGTTCTGCTCATATCATTAATCAAAGCTTTGGGTCAGCGAAGATAGATCAGGAGAGGAAGAGGAAAAAGGCTTCGATCTCATCAGATCGAAGAGACAAACACAAGAAGAAAACCAAGATGTCTTCTAATCAAGTCAAGGCTTCGCACATCCTCATCAAGCACCAAGGTTCCAGAAGGAAAGCTTCGTGGAAGGATCCAGAAGGCCGGATCATCTCCAGCACCACTAGAGACAGCGCTGTCTCTCAGCTGAAAGCTCTTAGGGAGCAGATTGTCAATGGCGAAGCCAAATTCGAGGATATCGCTTCTCGGTACTCCGATTGTAGCTCTGCGAAACGCGGCGGCGATCTAGGTTAGTTTCTCATGCAGTGCTCTTTTGTTTAGGTTACTTGTTTACTGATCGATGGATGTGTACTGTTTGGTTTTTGTTTAGTTGTGTTCTTTTGCTTTTGGATCTACCTGTTGGTTATTAAAAAAATGAGAAACGAGGTCTTTGATTGTGCTTTTTTTTTTGTTAAAGATTCGATTTTCTAGGTGAGACGTCGTGGTTTTTGTTGGTGGTTGAAGATCGGTTTGATGGACTGATGATTCGTATGCGATTCCTTTGTTTTTGAGATTAGGAACCTAAGGTCTAGGGTAATCCTTTTACGAAACGTCGTCTACGTTACTGGCGCTTTGTTTTGCTGTGCTCATGATAAGTTGTTAATGAGTAATTACTGGCTACAATTTGATATTGATAACTTTAATTTTGGAGTTTATTGGCTAGTGCTTTATAGAACAGAGTGGAGGGAATCAGATTCACGTAGCTGTTCCCATGTGTTTGGGAAAAGGCTTAGCTTTGGGAAAAGGCTTAGCTTAGCTGAGTTGAGTTGTTTTTATGAGTTATGATCTTGCTGCTGATTGTGAAGAAATATTAAGTTCTATGTAGAGTTTATTGCTGAGGTGTCACTATCAAAGATTCAAAGTTGTTGCCTATCTATCAGGTTTCAATTTCGTTAATCTAAGGTAGCAATGTTAATACTTTATTTGTTCAGAATTTCTCTAGTATGGTATTTTGTTCTCAAAGGTGATCTTACGCCAGTTATGGGGATTTCTGAGGGTGAACAGGGTTTTGGTTGTCTTCATTATTAATCAACATAATTGTTGGTGTAAGATTTAACCAACACCAGTAGACAGTGAGGTGGAGAGAATAGAATGACCTGGGACTCGTTGGAGTGCTAGGAAGGTCACCAAAGACTGATGATTTGAGAGAGGAAAACAAAAGATAATAGGTTATTGTGAGGAACACCGGTGTTGTGCCGGCCAAAGACCTTCCGATGCCTAAGTTAGTTCAGAGCTTCGTAGACTTAATGGTACTGAATTGGGTAGAAAGTTGTTTACCTCCCTTTTAGGGATTATGGTCTTTTTATAGAGAAGGTTGTGGGTCTTTGACTTTGTATTAGAGTTATTGTAAAATCAAGAATTATTCTTGTGCTGGAAGATCACATTTGATTTCTAGTAGAATTAAGAAGATCTGGTGCAATCTTTACGAGATTAGGATGACTTAGTAGCCTCCTAGTCGAACTAGTAGAGCTTCAAGTCTTATCACAGTCGAATAAGGAATAAATTCCG
Organism: Paratinospora sagittata; assembly: GCA_035771175.1. Lineage (NCBI taxonomy): Eukaryota > Viridiplantae > Streptophyta > Magnoliopsida > Ranunculales > Menispermaceae > Paratinospora > Paratinospora sagittata. The sequence goes on from CM069594.1 coordinate 36,555,510, forward strand.
AACTTATCGCAGTGAATCACTCCTTATCCCTATTTGAACCTGTGTTTAGTCGTCATTCGTTTCGGAGTCTTAGACCTTGTCAAATTGGTATGCCGATCTGGAGTCTTTCATTCTGTCTGCTTGTAAGCAAAGATATAGTCGGTAAAAGAGGTCGATAGCTTTAGGTTGGCACGCCGTCATGTCCTACCGGACTGATGTTGTCGTTTTATAGTTGCTGACCTATCATCCAGGTCAGTATCCCAACCGGCCAACCTGGAGCTCTCTTATGTTGGTCTGGTCATTATGGCGAATAATATGTCGTCCAGGTCGGTCGGACAGGCCATGTCTCGAGCTGTATGCATGACTGAGTAGATTTGTATTACATCCTATTTGGTGAAACTAGCGTGGCTGACATGTCTTATGCTCGGTATATGGTCCAATATTTACTCCCCCAAGCTTCGAGCAAGACTGATTGCTTGGAGGTTAGATGAAGCTTTAGATACCGAGCTATTTAATGCTCATGACAGTTGTGCTCCGAAAATCGTGCGGACGTGCGTCGGCTGACAGCTCGGCCACACTTGCACGTTCGTTGAGTACTCGCCGTTGATTTTTACTCGAGATTCGTACTCATCATTACGCCTTGCAGGTCGTTCGCCTATAAATAGAGAACTTGTCATTTGCTCTCCATTCATCCACTGCGCTCCAAAGAGATCAGTAGTTGTTTGCTCGGCATTTCTAGTCTTCCATCCTTGTGCAGTAACTCCTCACTCACAGCTTTTCCTTTTATCTTTCTGCTAGGTAGTCTGTTAGTACAATCTTTAGGTTATTTAGATGGCTTCTTCTAGCGTAGATCCACCCACTGACCAGATCGCTTCTTCTCCTCTTACCTTGAATGAAGTTTCGTACGAGGACCTATTTTCTAAATGAGAAGAGGAAGTTAGGGTTGACCCTTGGGTCGGAGGGGATGTTGTAGTTCTGTCCTCCGAGGAAGAAGGTTCCGAGGATGGCTCTGAAAAGGATGAGGAGGTGCTTGACGTGTTGTCCCCTTTTAGTCGATAGGTCACAAAGTGTGCTTGGTAGCACCGAGCCTAGTACCTCGGATTGTCCTCCCGTGTCCTTTAAACCAGTAGTCGTCGGTGCAGGTGAAATATTCTACTCGGTCGACCGTGTTCCCTCAAAGATAAAAGAGCACCATCTTGCTCAATTAAGGAAGGAGGTCGTCCACACCCAATATCATTTTTAGGAGATCTAATGACCCTCATCGAGCAGTAAGTAGATCAGCCTTTGAAGCCTTCCCCAATTCTCCATCCTCCTTGGAGATCCATCTCTTTTGCTGACCCTCATCTCAACCAACCTTCTGATTCATGAATAAGCAGACGAGGAACCAAGAAAGCGACCGCTTCAGACAATTGTTTCCTCCCGCCATCCTGTCAGTCACTTCAATCAATGTGAGATTCGTTAATGCCTCACTGAACTGAGATTAATGGCATTAGTAGTGTTTCATTGAATTCTTTTTATTTGATAAGATTCCTTAATTAGTTAAGTTTGACTTGCATAACAACAAACCAAACTCCGAATCCATATAACAAGTACTCTCAAGTCATGAAAAGTTTCATTTTTACACATTCATATTGCAAACAAATTTTGTTGATGAAACGCACAGTTTGGCCATCATTGGCATTAAAATTAAATTCCTTTCTCTTATTGCTTCTGTCAATATTCTTGGGATGTCTGTAATTTTCCTTGAGTTCCATGTCAACTGGAACCAAATTTTGCAACCTTCCTCATTTCTGAAACAGTGGCAATCATCTGCCACCAGTAGAGACTAATTCCAACTATTTGAACCCCGGAACAAGAATTATGATGCAGCTATGTATGATTGTGCATGAAATGGCGAAACATTAGGATCAAATATTGAGCTCTCACATATATCCAACCACATGGTTGCCTGGATGCTACAGGGATGTATTCTTTCTTAATTAATTGGAGATGCCCGTCATTCACTGATCTTCTTTGTATTGATTCTCACAGGACGGTTTGGTCGGGGTCAGATGCAGAAGCCTTTTGAAGAAGCTACATTTGCTCTCAAGGTTGGCGAGATCAGCGAGATTGTGGATACTGACAGTGGGGTGCATATCATCATGAGAACTGGCTGAAGAATGTTACAGCACTATTTTACTCCCCTTTCAACAGACCTTCCTTTCTTCTCTTAAACAAGTGTTGCTTACATATTGTTTCAGGGACATAAGAGGTCCTCTTATTGATCTCTTATGATTGCTGATTGAATCTACTGAAGCACTTAATTTTTGATTTTCTGAATTTTCAGAATGAGCATTTACTTTGCAGCCGTTTCTAGTTTTCGGAACAACATTGGGGATTAGACACAATTCCCTGTAAATTCTCACTTAATTCCCATGTAGAATTTAGTGAGAATGAAGCAAAATGTTGTTACTGTATTCTTAACTTGTGAGTTCGATGTGTTTCAAAGTTTTGATTATTTCACAATTTAAATATACTTTTGTACAAGTACAAAAGTTAAAAAAAACTCTATGCCTACTAATATATAGAGTATAATAATACATGGTTAAATATAAAATTTAGAAGCCAACATTCATGACAGAAAAAAAAAAAAAAAAAAAAAAAACATTTGTAATTAAGTTAAACTAGAAGGTCTTTGCGAAAATGTGAAAAACAATAATCATTTTGTTGATTGCGTGCGAAAACTATAATAATTATAGTTCTTGAAGTCCTATAAAAAATACTACTATCTCCATTAATTAGCATAAAATTATAAATTTTATTTCTAATGAATTTTGTTTGAATTGATAGAAATTAGTTGACGTAGCATTCCAGTTTCGGTGCCTCCACTGCGTAAAAGTGCCTCTCTGATCTTTGAAGGGACAATTGTCTACAGCCACTCTGAAAGGTCTCACACTAATTCGCCACACGTCAGCACGAGCTCTTCGCCCTTTCCAACACAAATCGGCAACAAAAACATTAATTGAAAGTTACAACTGCTCGTACTCCCATCGGCGTCTTCTCTGCTCACACAGTTGCGAAGGAACAATAAAAGAAAGAAACAAATGGGAGCTTCATCGTCTACACAGCAGAGCTCGAGCGAACAGCAAGAGTTGGAGTCTTTTGCAGCCTCAACGGGAGCTCTTCCGATTCTTCATAAAGCTTTTGCCAAGCTAGTTGATCCTCAAACCAAATCGATCCCCCTCAAAACACTCCAAGTATGATCATGATTTCTCTAAATTTTATTTTTCTTGCTTCGAAACCCTAATTGCGTTGCGTGCTTCAAATTCGATTATCTCTACTTATGAGCTTTATTTTTGAAAGATCATCTGTAGATTTCTCGTCTCGTGTTGCTACGTGTTTTGAAACGATATTGTGCAGAAATTAGTGTTAATTAGTTTGTGATTTGCATTTGCATTGGTAGGACTTAGTGATAGTTACCTTTTTTGCAGAGATCTGAATGAATAAACGAACTCACGTATTACGATTGTTGAGTTTGAGAATTTGCACTACTGAGATAGTCTCATCAATCACTCGTGCAAAAGAATGGAAAATTGAACTGCATTGTGGTCATTTTCCTTGTATTTACAATTCGGATGTTTGCATTCTTTAGAATCGGCAAAGAATGTAATGAACTTCCCAATTAAGTTATCAGGTTAGTGATGTATGTGATTTGGAAGAGAGAACGATGAACAAAATGAGAAGAAGAAAAATAATTAATGGAAACAGAGAAAGAGTCTTGTATTGTATAGATGAATGATTTCACTGATATATATATATATATACAAGAAAGTATGAGCTGTCTCCTAACAGATTAATAATTAACTAGCCAGCCTTATAACTAACTGAGTTAACTAACTCATAATAGTTAAACTAACCATATAACAAGATCACGTGACATCTGAACTTGTCTCCCTAACAATGTACTCAAGAAGATGAAGCTATTTCATTACTTATTGATCCGAGTATGATGGAAATATTTGGAATAAGTTTGGGGCGATGAAGACGTGGTTTCTTAGAAGATTATGTGTGCTAATACGCATTTAGATACTCTTACAAAAACTTTATGTTTGTTTTCAGTCTGAAATCAATTTTCCAAAAAATGCTTATCCGTTTCAGGAACACTTGAGCTTGAATTTCATGAATGCACAGAACGAAAGAGCTTCTTCTACACACGAATGCTTTTTGAATTTACTATTTAACTTAGGTCCAGCCATAGTGGACCTGTTTTTCATAGCGGACAAAGAAGGAATTAATTGGATTGAGTTCTTGAGAGGTTACAGCAAGTGCAGTGGACGAATGCCAGCTTCTATGTCTCTTCATACACTGTGCAGAGTGTATGCTGCTGCAAGTGAAAAAGCGGGCCATCCCACAAAATTGGAGTTTGAATATGATGATGATGGTTGTAAAATTAGTGGCGCTTTCACGCCTGCTGATTTGCTCATGCTTTTGTCGATGTGTTGGGTCATGTCGCAGGCTACAAAACCCTTCTCCAATTTGCAAGATAAATTGTGTCTTCCAGACACGGGCCATATGATATTATCAGCTATTACATCATGCATTGAAAATTGTGACGACTTGAACATATGGAACTATAATATATCAGATTTGGAAGTTCAACTTCCTGCTCAAAAGCTTCATACCTGGATTTTGAGAACAGTCCCAGGTCTTGCCTATTGCTTTAGTCAGTATCTCCATGCTAGACTCCAAGGCGCATCTTCAGAGGTACTACACTTTCTTCTTCAACACTAGTATAGTGTTTACTGTTGACTTTGCTGCTATTCCAATGAGATATTGCAAATGCATTTTGTTAGAAAAAGGGAGAACTTTTAGCCTGTGGTTGCTTTTTAACCTCCATGTGGTATTACCTAATTGAACACAAACAAAATAAGCCTTTTAAAAGAAAAGAAAATTTTGGCTTTTTTGATGAAATTTATGCACCCTTGTCTAGCAGCGATTTTATTATATATATATTTTTTAGAATATTGCTATTAAGGGGAGCTAAGTCAATTCAATCACCTTTAACTTTGTTCTTTCTCCATTATTATGAATGCCTTTTGTTGTGTTTTTGACTGATTTGATTATCTGAATAAATTCTATGGTGTTTTATGTTAAATTTTGTGAATCTGATTTTCAGTGAATTATCATGTTATTTGTTCTTTTGATTTGGACAGGATACCTTGGACTTTTCCAACTTATCATTGGAATTTAGCCATTCCACAGAATCCCATGATATGCATATGCTAACACGTGGAAGGGCCTGGGCAATCTCTCTTACCCTTACAAGTACCTTATGTGAAGAAATATTAAACGCATCTGTTCCCAGAGCTGACAATGGAGCATATGACAACCTTCTATATCGGTTTGTTATTTCTTCCTTATCATACAAGTATCTTGTTGGCATTCTTAAGGATTCGTCATTTTTACAAATATTCATTTGTGTTGATATTCCATATTCCTTGGTTACTAGTAACTGCTTTGACGCTGCACCGTCCTTTTGTAACATTCTCTTGGAAGGTCCAGGTAGTACAGTAGAAGAAGCTTGATACTCACTTGGCCACTGTATTTGCATCGTTTAGAACATTTTCAATTCAAAACTGAGCACGAAACTTTGGGTTCATTCAGCCTCGTTATAGAAAATAACCAATCACTTCTGTTTTTGTGTGCTTGTTCTTCTGTTGGCACTTGTATCGTCAAATATTATTGGCAATTTTACGGAAAAGCAACTGTTTCTGCCATTCTCTTCCCATGGAATATTTTTATTCTGAACAATTTCTGTGATTTTGGCTTACCTGGATTTTCTATATTTTCGTTTTCACTTCTATCATACCTTCTCCTATTGGATATGGATATTCTTGTGCAATGTCATTCATATCTCTTAGTTATTGAACCGTTGGTGCTTCTGCTAGTAAAGTACTTATATGTTAAGGCTCTTTATTTGCATCTAGCAACTCAACTGGAAATCAGCTTATAAATACGAAATTGTCACCAATGTATCCATTCATGGCTGGTTCTTTGGTCCACAAATTGTGGAAACTTTGCCTTTATTGTCAAAGGAATAGGTTATATTAGGTTGACATTCAAAAGGTCTTTCTTGTGAGCCAAGTAGCTTGATGAGCAAACAGGCTTGGCCAGATCTTGTATCTTCAATTTTACTTTCATATTTACAGAAACAGTGACAAAGACCAATTAATTTAAAATTTTCTTTTCATTGGATATATTATATTGAAAATGGTGACAAAAATAAGTTAAACACCCGTATGAAACTGTCAGAACTAATGTTATCTATTTTTGTCCTACTACTTGTGACTTGCAAGCAGGTCGTCTCTTCATGGGAAGGGGTTGAATAGATTCTGGTCAAATGTCGAAGGTTATAATGGACCCTTGCTTATTTTGGTCTCTGCGAGCTCTACAGATTCTCCTGCAAATGATTCTAATGTTGGCCGCAGGATCTTTGGTGTACTTACACAGCAAGGCTTTGAAAATAAGGATGTTTTCTATGGAAGCTCTGGATACCTGTATGCTATAAACCCAGTTTTTCACGTGCTCCAACCTCGTGGTAGGTCAAAAAAAAAAAATGATAAAAAATGAAAAATCAATTTTTATGAGATCTCTCCTCTCTCCTCTCTCTCTCCCTCTCCCTCTCCCTCTCCCTTTCTTCCTCTCTCTTCATGTTATTGGTTACTTCTATTCTAAAGCTGATCTAAGGAGTATCCTTCCTTTAAGCAGGGAAGGAAAAGAACTTTGTATATAGCCACTTACATCCTAGCACGAGAGCATATCAACCACATCCAAAGCCTGTGGGTATTGCATTTGGAGGAACTATCGGAAATGAGAGGATATTTATTGATGAAGATTTTGCTAGAGTTACAGTTCGTCATCATGCAGTTGACAAAACTTACCAACCAGGTTCCCTTCTCCCCAATCAGGTATGACTAATGCTATTGAAGTGGTGATATTCTAGTTTGATTCTGTGTGTCACTCACTGAGCTTTGGTTGTAGTTTTAAAATTTCAATATTTTTTCGTGCCTAATATTGTTTGTAATGAAAGGGTGTATATTCAAGACAGTAAGACACATGAAATATATGCCACACTAAGCCAATGTAGCACACTAAGAAAAATATCAAACTGTGAGTACGACAGTGGCATGGTCCTCCTTCGTTGAGTTTATCCTGCTGATTTGATTTGGAATGGATAAAGTGTGTATACTTAGGAAAATAAACTAAGACCTTCCACCATACTGATTCAAATTAGTGTGCAACGAATATGGTAGTCGTATGGTCCACAACTAATCCCTCTCTCTATTTAGATTTTATTTCTTTTGCTATTGTATCAGTGTGATTCCACAGGGAATGTGGGTTTATTTTTCTTATTATTGGATAAGTTTGTGGACTATCCTACAAAACCTTGGAAGTAGTGTGTTTAGTAGCTTTATCTAATTCAGCTGTCCTACTGCTGATTTTCCATGTTCATCATATCCATGTGACTGATATTGTTCTAGAAATGAAAAATTTGGGAGTTCCAATATGTAGGTGGAGGCTTTTTGATAAGATCATTTTGCTATGTATTGCCTCTTCTGTTTCAATTGAATTTAGTGGTGCAAGAAGTTTAACTGTTCTAGACTTGACTTGTAAATGTGGCTTTTGTAGGGATTTCTGCCTATTGAAGCTTCAATTCTAGAGGTAGAAGTATGGGGGTTAGGTGGAGAAAAAAGTGAGCGAGAGCAGGATAAATACAAAAAGAGAGAAGAACTTTTTACGGAGCAGAGACGCAGGGTTGCTGACTAGATCTATACTTTTTTTTTTTTTTTTTCTTTTCATGTTTAACCTTTTGCCTTGAATTCTTTGTGGAAATAATCTGTCTTTTTTATGTAGGTTGACTTGAAAACTTTTTCCAATTGGGAAGACTCACCAGAGAAGATGATGATGGACATGATTTCTGATCCCAACATTGTTCGAAGTGAAGATCGTTAGCTTGGCTGAACTTGAGTTGAGATACATTATTCCAGTATTTTGGGATATCCTGATATCTGAAACTAGTAAATGGTTCTGCAAATGCTAAAGTTCTCAAAATATGTGTTGCTGTTGTACATATTCAAAAGTATTGGGGATCCCCTTATCTTTTCCACTACCTTCTGAACTGCTTAGCATCAGTTTGGAGTTTGGACACAGAAGAAGAAGAAAAAAATGTATTTGAAGGTAAAAAGGAAAAGGAAAATGTCATATTATTTTAGATTTCTCTCTACTAGGCTAATTTTACATTGTTGAATTATGTGTACATGTTAATCAATGTATTTGAGTGAAGATGTAAAGTGGTGACTTCTGAGAACCCCTTGTGAAAAAAGAGTGAAGATTCGGAATTGGTTTGGTTTAGAAGCATTTGAATTCCATGGTTTTGAGGGGTCCTTTTTCACATAATGAGATTGTTGAATCCTTTAAAGCTACGAGTTTCAATGGTTGATAAACTTTTTTATCAATAGAATAACGACCATTAATCACTTTTAAAGAATACTACAACCTAAGTACTCAAGGCCAGCATCCCATTGTTGTCAAGCATCCATGTTACACGTCCAACCACAAATCTTCAGTTAATGATCAAAGCCCCCAAATTACATGGGTAAACTAAGCGAACTTCCCTCGTACCAATAACAGGCTCCCTATACCCGGAGGACGAGACACGGGTGGACATTTGGTACTCGTCGAAGTACACATTTAGCCGATTCACCAGTTATTTACTTGGTCGATCTTCTCGATTAACTGAACGGGGATTACGATTCTACCTCCTTCAAATTTTTTCTCTCTTCCTTCGATTTTCAACTTGTGTTATACTCGGCGTCCAAGTGCCTCCCTCTCCTCTCCGATTCCAACAAAAAGGTATTTCTCTTTATATATCTCATCCTATGATTGATTGATCATTTTTTTAGGGTTTTAGTTTTGTTGTTGTCGGTGGTTCGGAGCGTTTTCTCGCAGATTAATGAGAACCACAGCTTGCATTGCTTGATTTTGGTGTTGCAAGGGAAGACCGCGCGGCAAGCTCGTCAAGCGCTCAATCTTTTCAGAGTTAAAGTTACGCTGTTCCAAGTGAGATTGAGGAGTCTTAATAAAACCGGAATTCTTTTTTTTTTTTTATTGTTTGAAGATCTATAGCTACAGCTCTGCTAGGATTGGATTGGATCGTGTCTTGTTTGTTGCATTTTTTTGGTTTTTGTGTGCTTGTTAACTTGTTTTCTGTTCTTTCTGTAGATTACTGACTTGTTATTTAACGAAGCACGTTTTGATGCCGAAACATGAGGTATTGAGCATTTTGGAACAGGAAGAAAAGCTTCTCAAGAAGTATAGCCTCGGAGACAAGCAGGTTGCTATATCTTTTGAACTGAGCTCAACTTTTTCTTTTTTTTCCTTTTTTTTTTTGTTTCCTTAAAGAATTAGTTAGAAGCTTGACTAATGTTTTCAACTCGCTACTTGTGCATTAGTTCCTAGTTCCTACTTCATCAAATCTTATTAATTATTGTATCTGGTGTAATGGTAAAGTAACGAAAATGCTGCATTTTCCGATACATGATGACAGACGATGTCATGGATTGCTCTCTCTCTCTCTCTCTCTCTCTCTCTCTCTCAATCCCATGGGATATTTTTATTCTGAACAATTTCTGTGATTTTGGCTTTACCTGATTTTTCTATATTTTTGTTTTTACTTGTATCATGCCTTCTCCTATTTTAGTGGATATTCTCGTGCAATGTCATTCATCTCTTAATTATTGAATCGGTGGTGCTTCTGCTAATAAAGTACTTATATGTTAAGGCTCTTTATTTGCATCTATCACTCAACTAGAAATCAGCTAATAGACTCGAGGTTGTCACTAATGCATCCATTCATGGCTGCTTCTTTGGTCCACAAATTATGGAAACTTTGCTTTATTTATTGTCATAGGAATAGGTTATATTAGGTTGACATTCAAAACGTCTTTCTTGTGAGCCAAGTAGCTTGATGAGCAAATAGGCTTGGCTAGATCTTGTATCTTCAATTTTACTTTCAAATTTCAATCGGATACAATATATTTACAGAAACAGTGAGAAAGACCAATTAATTTAAAATTTTCTTGTTTTTGGATTTATTTTATATATATATATATATATATATATATATATATGAAATGGTGACAAAAATAAGTTAAACACCTGTATGAAACTGTCAGAGCTTATGTTATCTATTTTTGTCCTACTACTTGTGACTTGCAAGCAGGTCATCTCTTCATGGGAAGGGGTTGAATAGATTTTGGTCAAATGTCGAAGGTTATAATGGACCCTTGCTTATTTTGGTCTCTGCGAGCTCTAGACAAGGGCGTAGCCAGAAATTTTATTCGGGGTGGGCTAAAAATTTTTTTAGACAAACCTCGATAGTACAAGAAAAAATTATTGATTGAGATATGTAAATCATTAATATCCAAAAAAATAGACGTGTAGTTCACACATGTAGTTGTAACTTTTACAGTTAGATTATCATTTCTTTTTCAGTAAGGGAAATACTAACTAACTGCGAAAATTTGTAACTACATATGAAACTACACATGTGTATCTATTGAATTATTTATTGCATATTTTAAGATATGTAAATCGCTAATATCCAAAGGATAGACATATGTAGTTATTTTGAATCTAACTAAACATTATCACAAAAAATGGTCCAACTATCTTTTTGAAAATCATTTGTCAATCTTATCTTTAACGCTAAAATCGATACTTGAGTGACAAATTCAGAAGAGTGAGTTTTCATGTGTTTAGATGTAAATTTTTTAATTGATTGTGATTATAATTTGTTGGATATTATTATTTGATATATATATGCTAGCTCAGGTAAGCCCCAAGGTGGCTCCGCCCTTGGCTCTAGAGATTCTCCTACAAATGATTCTAATGTTGGCCGCAAGATCTTTGGTGTACTTACACAGCAAGGCTTAGAAAATAAGGATGCTTTCTATGGAAGTTCTGGATACCTGTATACTATAAACCCAGTCTTTCATGTGTTTCCGCCTAATGGTATGTCAAAAAAAAAAATTCATTAAAAGTGAAAAATCAATTTTTATGAGATCTCCCCCCCCCCCCCCCCCCCCCCCCCCCCCCCCCCCCGCCTAATCTTCCTCTCTCTTCATGTCATTGGTTACTTCCTTTAAACAGGGAAGGAAAAGAACTTTGTATATAGCCATTTACATCCTAGCATTAGAGTATATCAACTTCATCCAAAGCCTGTGGGTATTGCATTTGGAGGAAGTATCGGAAATGAGAGGATATTTGTTGATGAAGATTTTGCTAGAGTTACAGTTCGTCATCATGCAGTTGACAAGACTTACCAACCAGGTTCCCTTCTCCCCAATCAAGTATGACTAATGCTATTGAAGTGGTGATATTCTAGTTTGATTCTCTGTTTCACTCACTGAGCTTTGGTTGTAGTTTTAAAGTTTTAATATTTTGTCCTGCCTGGTATTGTTTGTAATGAAAGGGTGTATATTCAAGACAGTAAGACACATGAAATAATGCCCCTATGCCACACTAACCCAATGTAGCACACTAATAAAAATATCGAACTGTGAGTACGACAGTGGCATGGTATGGTCCTCCTTCGTTGAATATAGTATTACTATTTTGATGTTTTGTATCCTACTGATTTGATTTGGAATGGATAAAGTGTGTATACTTAGGAAAATAAACTAAGACCTTCCACCACACTTATTCAAATTAGTGTGCGATGAATATGGTAGTGGTATGGTCTACGACTAATCCCTCTCTCTATTTAGTTTTTATTCCTTTTGCTATTGTATCAGTGTGATTCCATGGGGAATGTGGGTTTTTTTTTTTTATTGGATAAGTTTGTGGACTCTATCCCATAAAACCTTGGAAGTAGTGTGTTTAGTAGCTTTATCTAATTCAGCTGTCCTACTGCTGTTTTTCCATGTTCATCATATCCATGTGACTAATATTGTTCTAGAAATGAAAATTTTGGCAGTTCCAATATGCAGGTGGAGGCTTTTTTATAAGATCATTTTGCTATGTATTGCCTCTTCTGTTTCAATTGAATTTAGTGGTGCAAGAAGTTTAACTGTTCTAGACTTGACTTGTAAATGTGGATTTTGTAGGGATTTCTGCCTATTGAAGCTTCAATTCTAGAGGTAGAAGTATGGGGGTTAGGTGGAGAAAAAAGAGAGCGAGAGCAGGATAAATACAAAAAGAGAGAAGAAATTTTTACAGAGCAGAGACGTAGGGTTACCGACTAGACCTATAATGTTTACTGTCTTTATGTTTAACCATTGTCCCTGAATTCTGTCTTTTTTTATGTAGGTTGACTTGAAAACTTTTGCCAGTTCGGAAGACTAACCAGAGAAGATGATGATGGACATGATTTCTCATCCCAACATAGTTCGAAGGGGATCGTTAGCTGGGCTGAACTCGAGTCAAGATACATTATTCCAGTATTTTGGGATATCCTGATATCTGAAACTAGTAAAAGGTTCTGCAAATGCTAAAATTATCCAAATATATGTTGCTGTTGTACATATTCAAAAGTATTGGGCATCCCCTTGTCTTTTGCACTACCTTCGGAACTGCTTAGCATCAGTTTGGAGTTTGGACACAAAGAAGAAGAAAAAAAAATGTATATGAAGGTAAAAAGGAAAAGGAAAATGTCATATTATTTTATATTTTTCTCTCTACTAGGCTAATTCTACATTGCTGAATTATGAGTACATGTTGATCAATGCATTTGAGTAAAGATATATAGTAGTGATTTCTGAGAGCCCCTTGTGGAAAAAGAGTGAAGATTTTGGAGTTGGTTTGGTTCAGAAGCATTTGAATTCCATGGTTTTGAGGGGTCCTCTTGCACATAATGAGATTGGTGGATCCTTTAAAGCTACGAGTTTCAATGGTTGTTGAACCTTTTTATTAATAGAATAACGACCATTAATCACTTTTAAAGGATACTAAAAGCCAGCATCCCACTGTTGTCAAGCACCCGCCTTACACTTCCAAGTACAAATCTCCAATTAATGATCAAAGCTGCAAATTACATGAATAAACTATGCAATAGCATACCAATGACAGCCTCACCATTCCAGGATGTTTCCTTATTACACTACTAACTTGTATTATTACTATGAAGGCAATAGCTTATAACATAGCACGTGAAAATAGACATTAAACTCGCATTTTTAGTCCCACCTCGAGAAGTTACAAATACAAAATTCGCCTATTTAAAATCAATAACGATTTACGTGTCGTGGAAACAGGACGATGTGAGCGGGTTTTTAACGACCCAGGAAAGTCCCCGGGCTTTTTCTTCGCAGAGATGCGACACCGGAAACGGTGATTCTTCGAACGAGATCTATTCGCCCCGTGCGAAGGGCTGAGACACGTGTGGAGCCTTGGCTCTCGTCGAAGCAAAAATTAGCCGATTCACCCAGTTATTCACATGGTCAATCTTAACGACTAACTGAACGGGGATTACGATCCTGCTTCCTCCACAATTTTTGTTTTCTTCTTCCTTCAATTTTCAATTTTGCAGCATCAGAGAAGCCATGGCGTCGGACAACGACGCACCCAGATCCGAACCAACGCGGCTTCAAAGTGCGCGGCGCACTGAACGGGGATTACGATCCTGCTCCCTCCGCAATTTTTTGTTTTCTTCTTCCTTCGATTTTCAACTTTGCAGCATCAGAGAAGCCATGGCGTCGGACAACGACGCACCCAGATCCGAACCAACGCGGCGTTCAAAGTGCGCGGTGCACTGAACGGGGATTACGATCCTGCTCCCTCCGCAATTTTTTGTTTTCTTCTTCCTTCGATTTTCAACTTTGCAGCATCAGAGAAGCCATGGCGTCGGACAACGACGCACCCAGATCCGAACCAACGCGGCGTTCAAAGTGCGCGGCGCATTGGCACCCCGTGAATTACAAGGAGGCTCACGGGATATTTGCTTGCAATGGGGATTTCGTTTAATCATGAATCGCCGCGCGAGGGGAGTATTTTGTGATTGCTAGAAATCTGCAATACGCAAGAAGAAGTTGCAGAGCACAAGAAGAAGATGTTGCTCGGAAAAAGGCCTCGACCGTTGATGAAAAGAACGAGGAGTCTCAAGGAATTGACCGGAGATTCCAACGACGTTGGAGCTCAGGCGACGGCTGATCCACAAGACGCGGTGAGGGATTGGGGAGGTTTGGTGAGAAGAAACGGCGTTAGCGGTGATGAGAAGAAACGGCGTTAGCGGTGTGGGTTCGATAATAATCGGTTGATCACGGCAACCGGAGTGTCGTCGCCGGGGGCGAGGGGAGGCTCAGCAGCAGCCCTGATGATCATTTTGGTGGAATGCGTTTTGGATTGTAAGAAATCTGCAATTTAAAAAAAAAAAAATTGTATGATTTTTGTTTCTTTGGAGTTCTTTTTAGAATATAGAACAGTTAAGGAGTTTGGATCGGTTTTATTGTTGTTGTTGTTGTGTTTTGATTCATTCTTCTAGCTATGCAGGGTTGGTGGGCGTTTTCAAATCCGATTCATTTGTTCCCTGAAATTAGATAATTTTTCATGATTATGTTTTACTTGTCGAATCTCCAATTAAAAACTTGCATTCTTATTGCTTGCCCCCCTATGTTTCCTCTCTGTGTTTCGGGCTCTTACTAATGTTTTTGCATTGTGGGATCTATTTGTTTTTGTGAGCTTCAATTTTGCAAGGAACTGGTTGATCTATAATCTTAAGAATACTCAACTCAACTAAACATTTTTCTGACTACATGGGTGAGCCACATAATTGACATTTAAATTACAAATAGAATCTCAAGAACACTACACTAGTGAAATTAGTAGGCAGCTACATGATGTCGGCAGCGACACTTGTTTTTTTAGGAGAAAGCTACTTGAATTTTGTGTTTATGCTATTGTCCTCGTCTACTCCAAACTTTGCATCAGTTCGATGTACTTGGCCCATGTCAGGTCTTGATGGTCAGGATTCAATTTTCTGCTGTTGCATTATATAACCTGAATCACCCCTGTTCTAGCCAGTAGAGTCAAAATTATGGGGCATATGAGATGCTCAACTCAGCTCAATTTCAGAAAGCCTTTTTTTAATTACACGGTGTCGACTACATGAATTCACTTTCTTCACTCTGTTTTATCAAGAGCTAAGTTGATATTTATATTACAAGTTGTTATATGTTACTCTAAAAGATCACCTTACTAGATATTTTGCCATCTTTCATTCAATCAATCATAGTTAATGAACTTCAGAAATTAATATTTATATTGTAATAATTAAATGATATCTCTTCACAGATAGAAATGAAATACCAAAGCCAGTTAACAAAGTCAGTTCTTTTGCACATGGCAGTGAGTAGAATAGTAAGAAGACAATGTTTGGGCTAGACCTCTGGTAATGATCAATTCAAAAGATGAACTAATCTTTGTAAAGTTACCTGACTTGGTATAAGAATGAAAGAAAGGAAAAAGGACATATAGAGAATGAAAAAATAAATATCTTCTGTTAATGAATGTGAAGAGAAAGGAAAATGATGTCAAAGTTCACCAAAATGACAACACAACAGTTTTTCATTATTGTTATTATTATTATAAATGTCCAAAGTGCTCAGATATTCTATAGTGAAATTGTTAAACAAGTGAGAGAAGAAGAAAATAAAAGCAATCTAGTCTGGTTTTCAATTCAAGTGATAGATGGTTTCTCAGTTAAAACTTTCACCAAGATAAAGACCTCTTCCTTGGTTCTATGTTTGCCGTAATATGCTGCATAAGATAACGATGTTTTCTCCCTTTAAAATCATCCGGAAGAAATTAATATGCCAGATGTAACTGAATTTATTGCATCTAAAAAATTAGACTCATTCTGAATCTCTGATTCTTTTAATAACAAATAGAATCTAGGACTTCAAAAAACTGGATACATCTCTTCAAATGCAGAAAAATAGGTGATCTCATGGATAAATGCAAAATACAAAACCACCCACCTCTGCCACCACACTCTTGAAAAACTATTGGCCTGCATATGTCTGCTCTCTCTCTCTTTGTCCCATAGCTCATTCCAACCATCATAAACACAGCAAGACCTAATATGCAAACCAGAAGAATATTTTGATACTCCTGAGTAACTATCTGCATTTGGCTTGCATATTGAACTTCAGATGCCAGTTGCATATCAAGAATGTCATTGGGGAAATTTCTTTGAATATTATCTCACCTTTGCCATTTCTCTCTGTAACAAACAGAATATAATAAAGAGTATTAACAAAATATGGGTACTATACTGGTCATCCTTGTCAGAAGACAACCATGAACTCGGTAATTAGAAACATCGTTATTATTCAGTATGACAATTTTGTTGTGGCAGGGTACTTATAATTAATTCCCTAGCATGCTTAAGAATGTATGCTGTGCTGCCTTACATGGTCTAGAAGTGGAACACCTAAGGATCTTCAAGAAAGGTATGCTTTCTTGTTTTCACGACTAGTACGAGGAGGAAGATTCATGAACAGTGATAAAACCATAATACTTGCTAATCTCGATGCTTTTGACAAGAAAGCCTGTGGCCAATAATTATTTCCTAACCACGCAAGTGGAATGTCATCTTGTGCAAATAAATTGGATGGCTCTCCCTCTCAAATATGCTGACTTGAAAAAACCATATATCTGCTCTGTTCAAAGTGTTTCTGTGTAGCATGAAGATTTTTTTTTTTCCAATAAAAGGCCTTATCTATTTAATAAATAACCAGATATAGAAATTACCGGGTATGGTGGCCTTTTGCACCCTGCTTTGACTGGGGTGTTGATGGCTGCATTCCAGGTGAACCATGGCTCTCCCTTGTGCCCGGTAGGGGATGTAGCTTCTGGGCATAACCATTAGAGCCTTGCGTATCCGGACTAGACTTGGAAGAGTTGTTTGTGTGGGCCTTGGCCTTAGCAGACTCTGTGGCTTGCATGTAACTGGGGAGAGAAGCACTTCTACTCCTGTCCCTTTGCTCTTGCTCAGCATGATCAGATTTTGCGGAACCAAATGAAATGCGTCTGTTCCCATTATTTTGGTCCTTCCTTGATTGATCTAAACTGCGTCTTCCACCTGATTCAAGGTATGGTTTTGAGAGCAATCGTCTCCTTACTGGTTGTTGCTTACTGTTTTGGACAGTTTCACCCTTTTTTAGCTGTTTCCTATGAACTTTGAACGGCGTATTACTGGATGTGGTCGTACAAGATTCAGGGGTTGTCATGTGGCTTCCTTGAGATCCTTCTGTTGACAATCTGTGCACTTGTTGATCTGTAATAGTATCCATTTGGATTCGAGCATCTTTTTCTGCAGAATGCTCTACAGGAGAGTATTCTTTTGGTACATCTGACTCAAGAGCTCTGTTGACAATCTCAAGCTTCCCTGCAGGGCATGATTTCAGCTGTGACGTGAAGGGAAGTCTTTTCACTTCGAGATCTAAGATTCCAAAATTAGATGCATCGCCAATGCTGTCATTCCCATTAATTATTTCCATCTCTGTGGATTCATTTCTAAAATATACAACTCCTACTTCAGGTTGGTCTGGTGAATCAAGTGTTGAGGAAATAGACAATTCAGTGCCACATTCTGAACCTCCAACTTCTATGATTGGATCACTCGTTATTAAATTCTCTGATGGACCAAGTTCCCTGAACCTCATCAGAGGATATGCTGAAGATGGAAGGCAGTTTAAGTTAAATTCTTGTGCTACATCTTGATTCATCAAACTGGTTGACCTACTAGAGGTGGCTGTTGAAGTCAGCTCTTCAAATTTTGACTGGACAGCAAGGAAGGCTGGATTACATGATTTTCTAGATGCAAACACCGAGTTCTTGTCTTGGGTAGTGGAATTGAGTGTTGTTTCGTAAGTTTCCTCCAGTTGCAAACCGGTTTGATTTGTTTCTATTTTTGAAGATCTCTCTTGTACAATACTCAAGCCAACATCCTCAAGCTGAGTGTGCTGTAGTTCATTGGTTGCTGAGAAAGATATCATTGGAAAACAAAACTCAAAATCATAGCTATCTGCATCAAATTTGTTCAAACTTGCTTCATCCTCAAGTTGCTCAAAGCTAGACCTCATATCTATTGAGGCTGGCATAAGCTCATCTGGAACTTCTTCAGTTACCTGGTCTGAGGCAGTTGTATCAGCCCTTTCTACTTGTTCCTCATTCTGTGAGTTACGCTGTGGCTTCCGTGGATGTACAATGTCCGTTGATGATACAGATGACCACCTCTCCAACCATTGCCATGCAGAATCAAGTTTTGAAAGATCACATTTCATGAAAATTGGGGTTTTCTTCGGTGTCAACGCGAAGAGCTGAAGGCAACAATGTGTCAGAGAACCTATCACTGATGAAATTGAATGGAAAAAGAATGCAAATAGATCAAACACTCGTACCTGGCAAGAAAACCCATTGTTGATCAATTTCACAGTATTGTAATTTGAGTTTGGTATTGCCCCTGGAGTTTCTCTTACCTGAAGGCAATGAAAAAAAAATATCAGAGGAAACAGCAGTAACCAATAATTGAAACGTGTTATGCAAGTACTTTTCTTCAGTAACAAAGGACACTCTAAATTTCAGATAATTTGAGAATATTCAAAGTTGGACTAAAAGTACTCCTCCTACCAAGCTCTTCTCTCTATGGTTATCTCTCATGCGTTTCCTCCCTGCAAACTTGCTTCTGATACCCAACACTTCGAATGACGTTTGAACATGGCGAGCACGAACAAGAGCTTGCATTTTGATGATAGCTTGAACGCAACGGAGACTTTCAACTGCCTGTCTCCTGACTAAATGCCCTCGTATAGCAGCTTGCAACTTAACTACATTCTTAAGCTGCAAGAGTGCTATCTGAGCCTGGCAAATGTGGATTCAAAGTATTAAAACCACCTGAAGATAAAAGTTCATATGGAGTTGAAGAAGAAAGAAAGGTAGAAAAAGGGTGTTTTAAAAGTACCAAATATGCTCTAATGGCTGCCTGGATGCCAATGACAAGAGATTCCTCCAAGAATAAATCAACTTTTTCACCACTCTTCAGGGTAGGCAAAGACATAGGCTTGGTGACACTCCCCATGGAAATCAAGGGGTCAATCTTGAAGTTGAGGGCCTTCTCTTCAGTACTCAAGGGATATGGAACTGTAGGGTTACTTTGTGAATGGAAGTTAATACCAGTAAAGTACTCTGGACTCTCTGCATTTCCTGTGGGCAAGGTTTCTTTGATCTTTGAATTGCCCAACTCTCCATGCCTTTCAGATCTCTTCCTGAAACTCCACCACTGCTTCTCTGCCGACACCTTGCTCTGGAATATGAGAAATATGTAAAACTACGTACTATAAGTAAATTGAGTGTCTACATAATAATTTTAAGTTCTATTTTGTGATCCACAGTTTTCTAATTCTTTCCTGATGAAAAAGGAACTTCATTAAACCACAAGAAGGCAAAGCAAACCTTTGCAGCATCATCTCCTAGAAATGGCTCTACAGAAAATGAAGAATGATATATACATACCCTCTACCTAATTAAACACAACTGACAGATCCATCAAGCCTGTTCACCCTTATATAACTCTTTCATACCAAATGAAATAACAAGAGCTTCATGAATCAAAAAAGTACCTTGGACCGCTGGAGATCATCGTCCTCAACATAATCGTGATCACTCCCTCCGCAAGTAATGATCCTCAAGCAAGAGTTGTTGGATGATCTCACCATTTCCCTCTCTAACAGTACTAGTGCCCCTTACCAATTCCAGCTTAATAAATCATCATCAAAACAACAACCTTCTTCTCCTTACTCATTCAGTCTCGAAGAAAAACAATGGAGTGGTGGTGGTTTTAATTTTAGGAACAACAGAGACAGCTCTTATCGTTGTAGGTGTTACGTTACATGGCGTCTGTCAGGCAACGTACGAAGCAGGAAATTGACGGCATGGGCACTGACATGAGATAATTGTCCTAATTTGGGACATCCCTTTGTGATGAAGAATGTTCAGATGGGTACGTAGTAATAAGTTTCTCTTGCCGTAAACCCTCATATCAAACCCATTCATCATCTCTAATGTGTGATTATATATATATATATATCACTCTGGCCAAGGATATATATTAAAGATAAATCCATATAATGGTGGTGGGTAATTACCATAAGAGAAATTAATATCAACGAAGAATGCTAATAATCAAAATTAATGATCAAGAAAAATACTCTATTTCTCTCATTTTTTTTAAAAGAAAATAAAATCTCAACTCAATTAAGCCTTTTTTTTTCAACTATACGGAGTTGGTTACATAAATTTGCTTTCACCACTTTTCTCTATCAAAGACTAAATCGACATTTAAATCACAAATAATTATATATTTTTTAATTATTTTTGCCTATACTATTATAAGTCTTTCTTTACCTTTGTCATTATCATAGATTGTTATAGCTAATTTTTTTCCAAATTTAGTCATCTAAATATATTTTTTGTATATGTTCAAATCACCTTATAATAATTTCATTTTCTTATAATATTATCTTTAATTCATAACTACCCTTACAATCACTTGAATATATAGGTTTGTTATTAATTTTATCTTTTAATATTTATCACATATTCATCAAACATGCATATTTATGTTACTTTTAGTTTGTTCACACTATTTCTTTATTGCCCATTGATTCAAGGCATTAGACTAAACGAGAATTTTTATCGTGATTTTAAGAAGTGTTTCCTTTGTGGGCTAGGAGTTTATACCTCTAAGATTAGGTACACGCAAACTGATTCGAATACTTTGTGGGCTAGGAGTTTATACCTCTAAGATTAGGTACACGCAAACTGATCCGAATATCCAGATTTTAAATATATATAGGTGTATGTATAATACATATGAATCATTGAATTATGGTTTTCATGTGTGGTTCCACATGCCAGCTATGGATGGATGGAAACCTGACTCAAACGCATAAATATTTAGGGTCCACCACCTCTGCCTCCTGCATGTGGAAATGAGTCTTCCCTTCTGCAACGAAAACACCCTCCATAGCCTTTACAGGTTTCTCTCCCGCTAACAAACCTTTACAGGTTGTATGCCCCTTTGGCCCTTCTGATAATAGTAATAATAATAGCAATAAGATGAATGTAAAGTCACACATATATATATATATATATATAGCAGAAATATGCTTTTTCACGTACAGACAACGGCCCATATGAATTATGGTTTCAAGGCTCAACATTAATCTAGCAGCATTGGATCAGCTGCAAGTTGATATACACGTGATTTTGGTTTTCCGATTATGGGGTCATGTTTTTATTTTGTATACGAAAATAATAAAAATATATAGTGATACGTCAGTTGAAATGTTATGTTTATGGGACCCTCTTTTTAAGGAGAATGTGCAATTCGTTCAATGGTGCCATTTCGTAACGCTAACATCGCTACCTATGGGTCTCCGTTGTCTGCTGTATATACACATTTATTCAGCTTTTCTATATATATATATCTATATTGTTTAAATCCTGTCAAGGATGGTCACTCCTATGTACAGATATCTATAAATGACGTTACATTTTTTCCTTTTTTATTAAAACATTCACATCATTCATTTTTTTTAATTACTGGTTTTTTAACATTCGGAAGGTGTCATTTTTCTTTGAGTGAGACTAATCGCCTCAAATTCAAGCATGACAAAGGTGTTTAGGCTGGCCCTTCTAACAAATGTGAATAAATGAAGTATGCTCAGACTCAAATTTAAGGTATGAACCTCAATCCTGTTTATATTTAGTTTTTCAATCAACTGAGCTATTATCGTTGGTAGTCAGACCATTAATTTTAATACATGAGAGTATTACAATATTATTGATGACTCCTATACGAATATTGCGGCTTAAATTGTAAATGATGATGTAATGGGCTATCTCGTGGAATAATCTCAAATGGATTATAAGACTTTTCATGTTTTGATACTTAGTAGCCTAGACTTGTACAACATATTTTCTGATGAAAAAACAAAACTTTAAGGGAAGTATTTAGTGTGCATATGTTAAGCCACATGGAAATGTTTACTAATATTTAAGTGTTGGCGAGCTTGGATCTTTATTAACGCTAATTTTATTCTTAACTTAACCACCTTTTTGAATGTAGGTGCAGATTTTATTTTAAAAGGTTTCGATACTAATGAGAGTGAGATTCCAACTTATATTTTATATGATATAATTGTCTATATATATGATGTGAAACTATTATTTCAGTCTATATATAGATATTTAACAAATCTCCGCCTTTGGCCAAAATCTAACTTTATCATGATCACACGTTACACTATCAAGTTAAATCACCTGTTGCAATTATATCGAGAATGAGCAACTTGAAAAACCATCCGCACTCATGAGCACAAGTGTTTGCTCTATCTTGACATACATGCGTCTCGGGCGTACCATTGACTTTGATACCACTTGTCATCAACTTAATTACCTTTTAACTGTACATGTAGGGTTTTACTTCAAAAGAAGTCTTTTCTAATTAAAGTAAGATTCCAACTTGTATTCCATGCAGGTGGTCATATGTGACGTCAGACTATTATTTTGATCTTCCCGTGCCCAACATCAAAGACCTAGAGGAAACAATATTATGATATATACATAATGGGCTTAACAACTAAGATCATTGGTAAATTTAATGTTGGTCAAATCTTGCATGTAATGCACTTTGAGAGATCATGCATAAGTGTCAAACATTTCTGTATAATCATGATTATTCCAAAAAAAAAAGAATTAACTACAGTTGAGTAGCATAATGGCATTGTCAAGTATTGTCATGATCATATTAGGACATCAAAGAAATATGCAAGCTCATAGCCTATGATGGGAAGAATCCCACAGATATAAGAGGATCAGGGGCTTTTGACTTGATTAGGCTAATTAATTTAAATTATGATCCTAATACCAATTTTTTAAAAATAATGACCCAAGGTATTGGGACTTGCTGCAAGTGTCGGCCGGGAAAAAAACCCTGTAGATTGGCTGTAACTGAGTCAAAAGTATTTTCTAAGTCGATTTAGTTCATTTGAACTAAAACTTCTAGTTGGAAGGTGAAAAGTTCACTGGGACATGGGAGCGAGGTTTTGTCTGTCCCTGGGAGGATATTAGGACTTGCTCCAAGTGACGGTAGGAAAAAAAACCTATCGGATTGGCCGCGATTGACTCAAAAGTTTTTTCTAAGTCAATTTAGTTAATTTGAACAAAAAGTTTCGATTAAAGGGTAAAAAATTCACCGGGGCATAGGAGAGGGGTTCCGTTGGTTCTAAGGGTCTGTGGGACTCGCTCCAAGTGTCGGTCGGGAAAAAAATATCGTGGATTGGCCGCGGTTGACTCAAAAGTTTTTTCTAAGTCAATTTAGTTAATTTAAACTAAAACTTCCGGTTGGGGGATGAAAAATTTACCGGGGCATGAGAGCAGGGTTTCATCAATTCCGGGGGTCCCTGGGAGGATATTGAGATTTGCTCCAAGTGACGGTGAGGAAGAAAACACCGTGGATTGGCTGTGGTATAATAATTTCTTACTTTGAAAAAAATATATATGTATATGAGTTGAAGGCGTATTCCTAGAAGACGTATTCTACGTGGCAAAAAAAAAAATAATTTTGAATCAGCGCCTAGGTGGACAAATTACCGTTGAAAGTTGAGTATATGATTCATAATTTTGAAAAACTTGGTGTTAGCTTCATAATTTTAATTAATTAAGCTAATCAAGTCAAAAACCCCGGAATCAGGCCCCATCTATCACAAGGGCTTGAGGGCCTATAGATTAGTAATGGGACTAATTAAGCCCACAAGCACAACATGGGATTAAGCCCACACAACTACATGGGACCCAAGCTCACAAGCCCATAAGTTCTCACATCTTATTACAACTTCATGGGCCTTGTTATATTTAAAGTGCATCCGATGAATCGAAACATCAATGATGTCAACTCACTGGACTTTGGGTGTGGTCGGCTGAATCAATCGGGGTGAGGTTGTTGTGGTTGTTGCCTTGTTGGGCTGGATGTACCTAAAATTGAGCCCAGTTGCGCCTCCCATAATTTGCACCAACAAATCAACTCTCTTCCCACCGGAACCGGAACCAACCGAGCCTTACGATGCAGGTGACGCGCGACGTATTTATCCTCGCTCAGAGGCACGCATCTCTAGTTTCCAAAGCCACCACTTATCTCAATTTTCTCTCTTTTTCGGTATTTACCTTTCTCTTCTTCGGCGCTTAACTTGCGCTTGCGTGCCACCAACGCGCCACCAGCTGAGGCGGTGCTTGTCTTCTATAGATCTTCTAAAAAGACGATTTCGTTTTGCGTTTCAGTATGAGAACTAGAAACGCCGACGCCACCCCCAAAATGGCGCCTAAGAAGACGCTTGCGAAGAAAACTCCCCTGAAACCCTCCGAAGCATCATCAGGCGACGCGGCGGCGACGCCGAAATCCGGTCCTTCGATGACAACGTCGAAGCAGACGAAGAGAACAGCGACTCCGAAGACCGAACCGAAAGGTATTTTCCAATTCTTGAACCCTAATTACGCGATTCTTGATTGTTCGATTGGTTTGGTTTTTTTTTGGATTTGATGAGTATATGTTGTTTTTGATTCTTGTAACGATTGATTTTGTAGTTGAAGATGCGAGTGCATCGGCGGACGCCTCTCAGGTGACGGCGGAAACGAAAGCGGCTCCGGCTGCGAAGTCTGCGGGCAAGAAAGCAGGTAAATCGCCTTCGGCGAGAGCTGCGAAGACTCCGAAATCGGTGGAAGCTGCGGTCAAGAAATCGCAGAAGATGGAAGAGCGGCCTTCTGTTGTGAAGGTTGAGGAGGAACCTGTAAATAAGGAAGAGGCTTCTGTTAAGAATAATGTTGAGGATTCGAAGAAGGAAGAACAAGCTGTTAGCACTAGTGTTGACGAGGTTCCAAAGGAGGAAGAACCTCCTGTTTCGAATGCGGTGGTTGAAGTTTTGAAGAAGGAAGAGCTGGATGTTTCGAATGCAGGGGCTGAAGTTTTGAAGGAGGAAGAACCTGTTGTTGTTGCGAATGTGGCCGTTGAAGTTTTGAAGGAGGAGGAATTAGAACCTATGGTTACGGAGAAGGTAGAGGAGGTGAAGGAAGAGGTAGTTCCTGTGGAGGATGCGAAAGAGCCTGAGGATCAGCCTGTTGAAATGGAAAAGGATTCCAAGGAGGATGTGGAAGAGAAAGGCATCCAACCTGTGGGAGAAGAACGAAATGCCGCAGATGGGATGGAAGATTATGGTGAACAAGAGGGATTTGAAGAACCTGGGGACGAAGAATGTGCACAAGATGACATGTCAGAGCCAGATGAAGAAGCTGGGAGATTGGAAGCGGAACGCATGGAAATATCGGCCCTTGCCAAGGAGAGGAGGGTGAAGAAAGAGCAAGAGATCTTTGTTGGTGGGTTGGATCGTGATGCTGTGGAAGATGATATTAAGAAGGTCTTCGAAAAGATAGGAGAAGTTGTTGAAGTACGGTTGCACAAGAATCCAGTCACTAATAAGAACAAGGGTTATGCTTTTGTGAAGTTTGCTGATAAGGAGTTGGCGAGCAGGGCACTTTCCGGGTTGAAAAATCCTATTGTACGAACCTTTCTCCATATGCTTGGATGTGTTAACTGGCTAATAGTTAATGTAGTTTTCTGTTGTATACAGATTCGCGGGAAACGGTGTGGGATTGCTCCCAGCGAGGACAATGATACCCTGTTTATTGGCAATATCTGCAATACTTGGACCAAGGAAGCTGTAAGATTCTTCCATAGTAGTGATACATTTTGCCTGTCTATTACATTTATCATCTGTTGATATCTTTCTGGGATGTTCAGATTAAGCAAAAGCTGAAGGAATACGGGCTCGAAGGTGTTGAGAATGTAACCCTTGTCTCTGATGCCCAACATGAAGGATTGAGTCGGGGCTTTTCCTTTGTTGAGTTCTCTTGCCATGCTGATGCAATGCTTGCATACAAGCGTCTTCAGAAGCCTGATGCTGTTTTTGGTCACGGTGAGAGGACTGTTAAAGTGGCTTTTGCAGAACCTTTACGGGAACCAGATCCAGAGGTCATGGCCCAGGTCAAGTCAGTCTTTGTGGATGGCCTCCCTCCTCACTGGGACGAGGAGCGTGTTAGGGAGCATTTTAAACAGTATGGGGAAATTGAACGCATTGTGTTGGCTCGCAACATGCCTACTGCCAAGAGGAAGGATTTTGGGTTTGTTGATTTTAACACCCATGATGCTGCTATTGCTTGCATTGATGGCTTAAATAGCACAGAATTGGGTGATGAGAGGTCAAAGGTAACTTCCGGCTATATTACCCAAACTCTTTACTTTATGGAAAAGTACCCGTGTCCACACTGCATGATACTGAAATGTGCATAAGGTCTGTTCTGACACTTTGGGTTTTAGAATACTACTAGGTAGATTCTCTAAAGAAAGAAGAGTAGTAGAAAAGAAGAAAATGATTAATGGATGATAATACACTTAAGTGAGGAGGGAAAAAAGATAATAAATGATTGCAAAGAAGGAAAAAAAAAAAAAGGAAAGAAGAAGATAAAATATAAGTTTTGTAATGAACACAATCTTGTACCAATACCTAGATTTAAATTTTTGGATACTTTTTCATCGAGTACCCATATCTCATAATTTGAAGTGAACAAGTCCAACCTCTAGATATGTATCCAAATGCGGCACCCATACCTGATTGTTTTTGGTTTTTTGGGGACGCAGTTTGTGGATAGAAAGTTGTTTGTGTTGTGTATGTTTATAGAAAATGATAGCAAGAATTTGAATTCCTGTTGTCTGATGAAAAATGCAAATCGCCATAACTCAAGCCATCTACACCACCATTTTATTCGTCTTTCTCAGCAATGTGGAAGTCAAATAATGTGGATTCAAATTCTTGGTATTCACTACCTGAGGCTCTATCGCTTTGTGCCCACCCGAGAGTAGATTGGATGGATGGTCCAGCTTTGGTAGATGCCTCCTCTTGTCCACCTTTATATGTGTGCTCCTGGGAAAACAGTGAAAGACCCTCATCCCTTTAGTTGATACGTTTTGGTTCCGTTTTAGCTGATTCTTGATCATTACTTTTGGCTTTTAACTCTTTGGTCATTCCTTCATTTATAAGAATGTTGACTTGCATGCAAACCTATGAATCTATTCATGCAATGGACGTGCCATATATTAAGTTTTTGTATGTGTGGTTAATTTAATAGTGTAGTATCTGTGTTTAACATGGGAATAACGAATACCATTCTCTTGTTACTAATTAATACCAGGCAAGAGTTAAAGTGAGACTTTCAAATCCATTACCCAAGACTCAGGCTGTGAAAGGAGGGTTATGTGGTGGATTTCGGATTGGCCGTGGTGCTGGAAGCGGGTTCTCCAGATTTGGTATTAAATAGCCAAATCCAGAGAATTTTGATTAGCTGATTTGATAAATGCTGTTTATTGTCTAAATTTTTGCAATATTTACAGGTAGAGGGTTTGGAAGAGGTGGTCATGGACATGCTATGGGCCGTGGGAGCTTTCAACGTGGCAAGGATTTCCATGCACGTGGACGGGGACGAACTGGGAGATTTCCTTTTCCAGCTGATAGTTACATGGAGGGGTCATTTTCTGGGTTTTATGGAAGACAACAATTTGGGGGACGAGGTAGGTCATTATGCTAGAGAAAAAAAAAAAAAAAAACCCTTCAGTAATTAGCTGGTACACATGACTAATTTGTTCTTGTTCTCATTGCATTGCAACTAACATAGGAGGGAGAAGAGGTTATGAAGAAGAATTTGCTCAACCTGATTTTGGAAGATCTAGGCATCCTGCTGAGAGGGGCCGTGGAAGGTCTTTCCCATCCAGAAGACAACAGTTCGCTTCAGAAGGAGGACACTACGGTCAACCTGTTGGTGGTAGGTATTTTGGTGATGATCCCTATCTGTATGATGAGAGTGCGCATGGTATGAAACGGCCATATTCTATGATGGTACGTAAATTTATACATTGTCCGTTACTTTTTAACTGGGTGTACTACATCACACCGTCACTCATTGTGAACATACTGTATATGTTGGTTTAGGATCATGAACCAGGTTACCTGGAGCCTAGTAGACTGCGTCCCCGATATGATCACCCTGATCCTATGTATCCATCTCATGAAACTCGTTATCATGGTAGCAATCTCATCTGGAGCTGTATATAATATGGTGAAATGAGTTCCACAAGTTGGGTTGAATTCATAATTGTATTTGTTAATCTTTACTGCAGACTCATTTGGAGCTGGTAGCAGTCTCTACTCTCGTGATTACTATAGTTCAGCTGTAAGTGGACATTGCTTGTGTACATGTATTCCTATGTTTTCTTATAGTTATGATATGGTGACATTTGTATTTTCTATGACATTGTACAGTATGGTGGTAGTACATTTTCATCTGCATATGGAGCTGATCGGCCATTTGGAGGTGGCTACTACTATTAGACTAAACACTTGGTAATGCCAAAGTCTCAGCTGTTCTAGATGGTCCAATTTCTGGCATTAATATGGTTGCTCCTAGACTATTGCTGAAGTTGTCAGCTAATGGTATTCAGTTCCTCTTGCAGATACATGAAATGCTGTTGCTGAAAGCTGGACCGTGGACTAGCTGTTTATAAAAAACTTAGATTAGGTTTTCTATACCTCTTTCTGGTTTTTCTCCTCTCCATAGCTAGCTTTTGTTTGTTTTAAGTTTTTCTTTTGGGTGCCTTACTTGTGATTTGCTATCTATTATGCCATTCGTTTAGCATACGCCATGATGAGGGCTTTTCTGGTGGATAAAATGTAACCTTGGAATCTAATGTCCCTGTTGTTACGTGGTGATTAAGGGGAGTCTAATTTAGTTTGTCCCAGTACTTGAGCTTCTGGATTTGATCTATTGGCAAGTGGGCTTATGCTTATGATTTAAATCTTTTGGAGGACACATGTTGGCAGTCTTATATTTTTTGATGTATTTAATGGTACTAATTGGGTAAAGTTCTTTCATTGTTAGAGGCAAAATTTGTTGAATTTCATGGTGTTGCTCCAGTGATTAATAAGGAGTGTAGATTTGACTGGATGGGCACGCCACATTGAGAATGATTCTTTTTAATGTCTTGACCTCCTTTGAGAAATTCTATTTGGAGTTATTTGCAGAGCTGAGATCCTATAATGATCTATGTCTTGGTTACTCAAGGAAGAGTGGATGACATTAATTGTCTTTATTATGCTCTTGGGCATTGATACTAACCTTGAACTGGATGTGTTTAGGATTTGTCATTTATTCTCACAGTAAAGAAGGCTTGTTGATCGTTTATTCATTTTAATGGGGAAGAATCTGGTGACCTGTTTACTATTTGTAAGTGGAAGAAATAATCAAATTTTTTGGTGATGTATCTTTGGTAGCTCCTGATGTGGCATGCTTGTTTTCCAGTGTTCATTTGGGAGATATATCCTAGGGATCCTGTGAATTCAAAACTCTGGTGTTCCTTTGGGTTGATTTGAAAATAGGCTTTCTATCTGGTGATACATCTTCCCTGGTGTAAAAATTGCTTGTTTCTAATTTCGATTGATTGCAAATCATTATGATGTTCTTATCTGATGAGAAGCTATATGCAGATTAGCTGTCTCCCATTTTGCAGTGTCCTATCTTTTCTTGTAGTTTTTCCTATGGTTGTGGTGTTAGTGGACCTGGTTGATTGTAGAATAAAAAATGGATTTGGAGATTTCTTTATAGTAAATGGTATGCTTACTTTTTTTGTTGTTTGCTGAGGTCTGCCAACTGTTATTTAATTGGAGGAGAGAGAACAGTTCCTATCATTTGGAGCAAATTGCTTCTTTGGGGTCACATTCTTTGGGCTAAGCTGCATTTGGATAATGCATAGTTGATAGTTCTAAATGGATTGGCTAGTTTAGGTGTCAATTGATAATTTGTATAATTTCAAGCTTGTTGCTCTTTGTCCAGTTCTGCTGCCAATGTACGTGATTCATATTCATTATGAAGAACTAGGTTAACTTTGCCCGTCACGTGCTAAGTTTCTTTTGGTGCTTCAGAAGGTTGGTTGCCTTGAATGCTTGAAAATTTTACACACATGCACTACTTTTCTATTTGTTTTCAATTGAAATTGCTTTTCCATTGAATCAGCCATTCTGTATACTAGTTCTAATCTAGTGTTGCATAAATTGATGCGAATGCTGCTTGTATTGGTTAATGACTAATGCATTATTCTATGTTTTTAGACATGATTACTGCCTTCCTGTTTACTATGTTGATAATCTCTTTTGGTAATTTACCTATCATCTGATGTTCTATCAATACTGTGTAGCTGTGCACTTGTGTCAATTTGTTGACAAGAAGATGTGCCATTGAATCTGTATTTATGTTTTCCCTATTGAGTTAAGACTAGTTTCTTTTCTTTTATTCATGTTTACTTTGTTGCCTTATGTGCTGTTAAATGTAAATGATATGGTTCTGAGTTCTTCATTGTTATTCATCATTTTCTTGCACAAGCACAGTTTTTTCTTATAAATGGCTGTAGAATGTAAGTTTTCTCAAATGTTGGATAGCATATGTTAAAGTAAGAAAAGAACTTATTTTGTATACCTTTATTTGATGAACCTTGCCCTTCTAGAGTGGATAATTATAATTAAAACAGGTGCCAAAAAAGTAGGGAAAGAATAGTAATAGCTAATGTATATTGTCTATAATTGTATAGACTGTAGACAGTGCATGCATGTACATTTAGGTGCAAGCATTTGCTAACTTCGACAAAGTGGGTTGTAGTTTGTGCTCCATCAGAGTACTGGAGAAAAATCCTCATTCCTATATGAAAATCATTATATTAGGCTAATATAATGTGAAGACTCTTTGAAACCTCTATATTGTGAGGAAAATGTTCTATTAAATCCTGACTTGGAAATGAGTTTGGAAGGCCTAGATGCCAGCAAAATTATGTAGGCAAGGCAAGCAAATTGGCAAATAGTGTGCATCACTACCACAAATATGCTTTACATGCATCTCTAAGGTCTTCACTAAGGGAATAATCAGATCGTGAAAGGAAAACATTGGGCTATTTGATTTCAAGATGGTCCATTATACTAACGTGTGCACAGGGGAGGACAAAGGTAACAAGTACTTTTACTGTGGCAATGCAAAAAGATGGTGGGAATGAGGAATATCAAAAATAAAGTCCAAAACAAAGCCACAATCAGGTAGGAGTAAAATGAATCCTATTTGTTTATTATGTTTAGGACCTCATCACGTGATTGTTCAAGAAGGAGAGGTTCAAGCAATGGTGAGTGTCGAGCTAGGAGACGTATCTAAACCTAAAAGTTTTAACCTTTTCAATTGCTTAACATAGTTCACAATGTTTAGGCCCTTGCCCAAGATTATTTTTTGTGTATTGAAGCTAGTACCAATGGAAATAGTGCTGGCAATGGTGGACACTGGAGTGACCTATCATTTTATTTTAGACTGAATTGTGAGAAGGTTGCAACTTAATGTGAAGATTCTTATAGTTAAATAAGCCTATTAACTGAAAAGCTTGTTCATCTGTGGTAAAAGTTTTTATTAGAATTTAGAAATGATTTATTTTGTGATTGCTAAAGTAATCTGAATGTCTTATCTAATGGCATCTTTGTCTTTGGAGGCAAGTTTGCATGTTTTATTCTAAGTGTTTTTGACGTTGGGAACAAGTGTAAATTGCCCGGGATATTGATTTGCATTTTGCCTTGAAAATCTAGGATGGCTTTTGAAATGGGAGATGATTTATTTGGTTGCTATATAATATATTCAAACCACCTGTGAAACTTTTTTTTGTGAAGGAAGAAATGCCATGTTGTTGGAGGTTTTTGAAGCAATTGGCCTTGCAGCCTTGCAGGTTTTCAAAGAAATTAGTCCCTTGAGAAATACTAATCATGCCACAGAATTAGTGCCAATAGCATGGCTTCTTTCACTTGGTATTGATGGAACAACACTTTTGAATCTAGAAGAGCTAAGTAACTTGTTGAATTGGTAGATTCTAGCCATCAAAGGCTTCCGACATCGCCGTCACACCCAATGAATCATTAGGATTTGTTTTCAATAGAATCTTTTGTAGTCATTGGTTCCGTTGTTCCCATTACTTCTAGTTAATGGCTAGGTTCGAACTCTGTAATGGAGCATCTAATTCCATTTTTCTTGAATCAATCCCTCAATTGACTTGATGCTCTTTATTTATTTATTTATTTATTCTTATAAGGGTATCACTTTCACTGCTAAGAAATTTCAAACAAACAAGTTTGACTTGTCCAAATGCAAAAGTAAGATGACAATCAATCGGCCTACAATCATGTGGCTCTTGATTTTATTATTTTTATTTTTTTAATCTCAATGCACTACCCGCTATCCATTGAGAGATCATGATGATCCTTGGATTAGGCACCTTCATCATGGGAGAACATGTACATTGTTGGTTCATAGTCTCAATTGGTTAAGAGTAAACGATGATATAGAGGTGTTGAAGTAGACATGTCTTGTATGTCAAGCAGTTAGTAAAGAGATGAAGCTTGTTTATAAACTTATTAATTGGCTTCTTGAAGGTCCAAGGCTTCATTTCAGTTTTGGTAGTGGTTGATTGGTCTTCCTTGTATTTGGAATTAAACGTAGCTAGACATACTTAAATTGCTGGCACATTGAATACAAATTTCTATGGTGGGTTGGATGATATTGTCGTGTTCTATAGACCTTAGGAGAGCATATTGAGCATCTTTGGAAGGTAATGATTGGAGAGACTTGATTCCATGCAAAGAATGAAAGATGTGTGTTTGCATATAAGATCACATTATATTCTTCAAAGAAGTGTTAGACATCTTAAGAAAGGATCAAAAGTGGTGATGGTCTACATGTTGTGAAGGAGCATTTAGAAAGCTAAATCAAGTAGTGGATTTTGGGCAATTGTTGAAATTATTATATTTCAAATTACCATTGAAGTGCGTATTGATGAGTTAGACCATGCTATATGTTGAGTATTTTTCTAGGAAGACATATAAAGGCTTTAACAGTTGGATGTTGAATCAGAGATGAATGTTATTCATCCATTCGAAGTTGATGAGATGGTGGTTGCAATACTTATTATTGAACCCAACTTCACTCACCAAACATTTTTGGAAGCAAATGGTTTTGTATGCCAAGGGAGGGAGGTTGTACATGCTTAATACAAGTTTCCTCAAAAGGAGCTATTGAGAGAGATTCTAGATGAGGCTTAGATAAGGAACTTTGATCAATGAAGATTGAAGAACACATGCATTGTTGGCTCATAGTTTAAATTTTGGTAATGGTGGAAGATTATGTGGAGATGTTGACTAGTACATGTCTTGTATGTCAACAAGTTAGTTAATAGATGGAGAATTACTAGGTTATTCCATTTGAAACAACCTTCGAGAAGCTTGTATATGTGTAGCAACCCAGTTTTAATTAAAAATAATAATAAAAAGTACATATATTTAATGGGGTGGACCCAAAGAGATAAATAACTATATATATATATAGAAAGTGGGACCCACACACAAATAAAAAAACATATATAATCTAAAGTAAACGAAATTGAGTAGCGTTGGCTACCCAACGTGTTGTTGACGTCATCATGATGTCATCAACATGCAAAATCTTATTTTGTAATCAAATATTACAATTTATTTTAGTTTTTATTGGAGTAAAACATGATTTTGAGTGTGTTTAAGCTATGCCAACCTTTTTAAAACCCTAGAGCTGCCAAAAGAGAGTGAGGGAGCATTGGGAAGCCCTCCAAGAAGGTTCCAAAACATGTCTAGAGATCGAATCTAAGATCTAAGGTAAGAGTTTTGGTTCTTTTTCTCTTCATGTTTTGGGAATGGTTTGGGTGAAAATCTATGGTTTGGATCCATGGAAGCAAGGGTTTTAATGATCCCTTCGCTTGTATTTAAACCTAGATTTGATTTATTTAGAAGGGTTGGAATAACTTCAAAACACTCAAAATCATGTTTTATACTAATAAAAAACTAAAAGAAATCGTAACATTTAATTAAAAATAAGATTTTGCGTGCTGATGAACTCAACATGACGTCATCAATGAGCTGGGTAGCCAACGATACTCATTTTTAGCAAAAGGGGCAGGTTTTGCTTTATATTATTTTATTTTTGTGGGTCCCACTATATATATATATATATATCTTTTGCCTTAGGGCCCATCTTATTTAATATTTGTACTACTTTTTACTTTTTATGGGCCCCACGCTCTATATATAAATATATATATTTTTCGTCATTTCTCTTTCTTTGGGCTCACCCCATTATATATATGTACTTTTTATTATTATTTTTTATTAAAACTGGGTTGCTACAAGCCTGTTCCAAGCAAGGTGGCTGGTTTCATTTATTGATGAATCTAGCCAATTATAATTGAAGACTCTTAAGTACTATACAACATAGGAAAGGCACCATTTGCTACAATTTTAATGTGGAAGCCTTAACATTAGATTTACAGCTTTTGGTTCCCAACGAGCTTTCTTTTTTACTTACATTAAATGAAAATTTTGAGAATAATTGTGTGTTGGGCAATCTAGATACAATAATGATCCAATCAAAGTATTCAAATGTAAATATTTTTGTTCAGTTGCTCATGGAAAGATATCGAATTATTGAAAATCTCTATAAGCGTTTCATCAGTAACTTCAAAATTAAATTTTGAGAGGAAATGATCCTAATTCCTTTTATCGTAATAAAAAAGGTAAATTATATCAAATGGTGAACTAAAGAACTAGAATCCTACAAAAAATTAAACAACTAGACTTTAATAATGAGCAACTCAAGTCCTAAAATAGATCTCTACTATTCAATCCTTATTATTAAAATAGATCTCAAGTCCTAAAATAGACTTGAATAACCTTGGTTACACCAAAAGTTGTCTGTGTACTTTAATGTTACCAACTTACTTGCATGCATACTTGTTAACAAGAGATCATAAGTCACGAAAGCTTGTTCAATAATCCTTAAGTTTTGGGTGATAAGATCTAAAGCTTCAAAGAAAAAGGGATCAAATGGAGTGACAGAGAAAGATTTACTAGTGTAATTACTAGAACGAACTTTTAACTTTGATTTCAGTGGTGGTGAGTGATATAGGATGGAGACATGGACGAGAAGAGTCCAATTATTTCAAGGAAGAAAAGAAAAGTGGATAGAAAGAGAAAAAACAAACAAAAGTCAAATACCAAGCAAATGGTGCATTCAGAGAAATAAATTGTTGAGGGATAAAAGAGAAAGAGAATGAAATATTAGTCTTTAGAGAGAGAATAGGAAGAAGAAGAAGAGAGAGTTTGAAGCACAACAAATAAGGAATTGAAGTAGAACTGGCAACAGGTCTACACTTTTCAAAGTGAAAGAATGATAATGTGTAAAAGAATAAGGGGATTTGTGTAAGAAGGGAAAGAGATTGGGAAAGAATATAAGAAGGAAGACAGGGGACAATGGTGAGAGCTTGGTAGTAAGACCAAATTGATGCAAAAAATAATATAACTAGAAGATATAGAGTAGAATGGGCCAAAGGAAGAAAAAAGAATGTAGGAAAGAGAAAAGAAGAGAAAATAAAAATCAATTTACCTACTATTGAAATTGATATTTTTAAACATTCAAACAAGACTTTTACTAGAACCAAGTACAATTTTATTTGGACCAACCCGCTACAAGAGTTGAGGTGGCCCCACAAAAGGAACCATTGACAAGAAATGGGCCCACATTTTTTAGGTTGCCTGAAGAGAGCCCTAAAGTATTGCACTCAAATAAAACCCATAGGAAAGTTTTGAATTTAATGACATCCCATTACTAATCCCCCTAAAAAGACTCAAATCTGGAAAATGTTCTACCAACTACATAGGTTTGGTTTGATTATATGAATCCACTCTATATCATGGGTTAAGTCAGCATTTATGTTACAAGTAGTTTTGCCTTTCTTAATTATCTCTTTCCAAGCGTCCTTGCCTTTGTGTAGTTAAGTAGACTCATGTCATAGTTGATCTGAGAAAGTTTTATGTTAGCTATCAACTACATTAAGCAACCCTCCTCATTTATTTGGGCTTGAGACTGATTGTGTATAAAGGTATGAAAATTATGCTCAACACAAGTAGAATTGATCCTCTACAAGACTAGAGTCTTAAATTGGATTGTACTAAAAATAAACAACTAGAGTCCTAATTTTGAAATAACTATATTTTAATCAAAGCCAACCACTCACTCTACTAAAATATGTCTTTGCTAATTAATCCTTATCATTACCATTTTCATTTCATAGATGCGATTCTCCATAGCTAGTAAAGAATGGATATTGGTTTGGAATAGGAAGAGTGGAAGGTAAAAATCAAATATGAGCAAGTCTCAACGAGTTCAAGAATTATCATGGTAGGTGGACAACTAAAAGGCAAGCAGATAAATTTAGCTTTCATGAAGGCAAAAGCAATGATAGTTGTAGTGATTAGTATTGGTGCAAGTGTAGTTTTGGAAGATTTTATCTTAAGATATAACTTCAGTAAGGAAAAAAAAACTGTCGTTGTAAGATGTGTGGTTGGAAAGAAATTGGAGGATATAAGAGGCTCGTTACTTAGAAGCCAAAGTATTTTTGGGAAGTGGTAAGATTTGATGCGTCTTCCTGGCTGAGGCAGGAAAATATGTCAACATTTTTTAATTGTTGAATATTCTAAGGGATTAATCTTTTCTTTTTTAGTGCCCTCCTCTTTGATCTTCTTTCTTGTTGATGGTCTTTCTCTACTTTTGAGGACCGCTTGTCCTCTCTTTGTACTTCTGTTCTATTTTGATGCATTTTTATTGGTTTCAATAATAGCTTAAGAATTCAAGCCTAACCTCTAGACCCGCATTCAAACTTAATACTCATATTGAACTATTAACATAGGTGATAGGTTTATCACAAAAATCTTGAACTCAATTTTTGTAAAGCTTTCTTCTCATTTGCTGCATGAGATGAATACTTAGTGTAATCGTGAAGATTAGAGGCAAATTATTTTTAATGGACGCAACCATAAACAAAAAGAGAATGGAAGTTACAGATCACGAGGAAAATAGGGTGTAATGTGTATACATTCATGTTGAACTATTAACATAGGTGATAGGTTTATCATGAAAATCTTGAACTCAATTTTTGTAAAGCTTTCTTCTCATTCGCTGCATGAGATGAATACTTGGTGTAATCGTGAAGATTAGAGGCAAATTATTTTTAATGGATATTGCTTATTTTCAAAGATTTTTTTATGATAGTTGATTTGATCAATTTAAATGTGATGGATGATGTAAACATTAGATTATATGTATGGTACTACGATTATAAATGTAGTTCATTGTAATATGCATACGATGTAGATTACTCTACCTATGATAGTACACACCAGTTCATTTCTTTTTTAAAAAAATTCAGCTGCCTATTGATCTAATCATCTGACTAGGATGAAGGCTTAAATATGTTTCCAAGTAATGAATGCCGAATCCTCATGGGCTTCCAGTCTAACATGGTGTAACATGCTAATGACAAAACCCAAACTGAACTCGACTCAATATAGGGTCGGTTGCATGAGTTCGCTTCCCCCACTCCCTCTATCAAAGGCTAAGTATTAAATTTTGTTATAAGATTGTCATGTTTTCTTAATTATGTGCCTCTATTGTGCATCTAATGGTAAACATTGTATGTGTCTGAACCATCTTAATTGATTCTCTCTCATTTTATGTCCAATTGGCTAATTCTTCCATTCTTTGAATATTTTTATTTTTAATTTGTTTCTTCAATGTCTTACTGGATGTCTATCTTAACATTCATTATCACCAGTGCATCTTATGGTCTATGTTGTTTATGTCCTATTGTGTTATTTTTACTCTGGTTGGTCTATGTTGTAGAGAACAACAAGAGCTCATATTTATTTCTATCTTATGCATATAGGGATCCTGTTCTCATCTCTCATAATTCTCTTCAGTCCTCTGTCTAGAGTTTAAGAAAGTTTCACATAAAACAATATATTCCTATCAGTGATCATTGTCATATGTTGAGTCTTTTAGTTTAGAGTATCACCATCTTTCATGGTCTATGATTGAACCACAAGAGCTCATATTTCTTTCTATCGTCTTATGCATAGGGACACTCTTCTCATCTCTCATAATTTTCTTAAGTCCTTTGTCTAGAGTTTAAGAAAGTTCCATGTAGAACAATATATTCCTATAAGTGATCATTGTCATATGTTGAGCCTTTTAGTTTAGAGCATCACTATCTTTTATGAAAGCAGTGAGGTTATCGTTGTTTTGATTGAAATTGTTGATGTATTTAATTATTGGTAGATCAGTAGGTAGGGTCATGGTTCTTATTCTTCTAAGGTGAACATTTAAGTAGGTGCTATTTACTATCTGTTGATGTTTGATGAAATCACAATCAATGAGGATAATTGCAGTGTATGGTTAGTTGGTTACTTTTGTACATGATGTTAGACCATAGTCTTGTGGTGCAAGATTGTGGAATTGACAGTTCTTGTTTTTCATTGATTCGGGTCTTGTTAATTCTCTAAAGCCTTCTCCTCTCCTTTAAAGAAACCAAAATATCTGGAAAAAGGAGTCACAGGTGGGGGGAAGGAGCCTTTTCTGTGTTATTTTACATCTTTATTTGTTCGGAGTGAGGCATGGGTTTTAAATTCTAGAGGCTGATATACATATGTCATGATAGTATAGTTGCTGCCAATGTCAGTGGAGAATAGCACTTGAAAAATTTTGATGCAATGGTGTGAAATGACAATACTAATTTTGGCGGTGATTCAGTTTTTAAGCAATTGAGGTGACTCAATTTTTTTTTCTGCGTGAAGGAAGAGGGGGGGGAACTGTGCTGGCATGGTTGTGACATTGTTTCTCCAATGACTGTGTACACCCTTCTTTTGGAGAGTGGGGGTGGAAATTTTATGATTTACTTTTTTTAAGTAGTTACTGTATATTAAGTTTTCTGAAGAATGTGTAGCGAGGGAATGATTGCACAGAAAGTAATGAAGTAGATTATTATTGCCCATGTGTACAATGTGCATATGAAAAGTGTTTGGTTGGTCAAATCCAAATAAAATAGTTGTCTTTTCAAGTTTTACTTTTTGTGTTTTATCCTAATTTCTCACCTGAACTTTGTTTTACTGATGGAAAGTCAGTTCGTGGCACTGTGTTATGTTTGATGGTGTTTGAAGGAGAAAGCCAAATTGTAGCTTCATATACTTTTTGTTATAGAGTGGAATTGCCAAGAAAAGTGATGAACTCTGGAAATGTGAACGAAAATTGTGATGTAGTTTTAACTGTTTTAGGTTATCTGTGCATCTATGAAAAATGACAATTCTCGATTGCTTCTAAATGGTTGAAGCCTGTGGTAGAAATGAGAATGTGTATTTTGTGTTGCTTTAATGTTGTTTTGGTTGCTTACTTATCTATTGGGCGCAATTAAGCATGACAAGCATATAAATCTGATTTTGTCAAACTTGATCGGTTCTATAACTTTGGCGTCTCTCGCATCCATGCTTCCATGTAGTTATAGTTTTTTTCCCCCGATTTTGATGTGAATCTGGCAAAATTGCTTGTGCCGATTTTTCAGCCCCAGTTTTTGAAGTTCTAATGTGGAGAGTTCAATGAGGTGGTGTTCTGCAACAAAGTTTTCTTAGACTGTTATTCATGTATTCATGTGTAACCAACCACTGAATCTTTTGTTGGTAGAAGTGAAGAATATATAATAGTCTTAGCCTTTTTGAACAAGTATAACCAACCACTGAATCTTTTGTTGGTGATTCTGGTTTTATTGCTATGGTTGTGTCGTATGTAAGTTCCACAGCCAGAGACAACAGATGCAAAGGCAACAAAGAAAAAGATGGAATTAGCACATTTTAGATAATAAAAAAATAAATGAACGATTTAGGGGTTGCCAGTGGGGTAAATTGACATAAATGCATGATGATGATGCTCTTTAGCTTGATTTACGGCTGACTTGGTACCTATTTTGTAGTTGAAGAAACAGGTACAATGCCAAGACATCAGTCTTTTTAAGTTTTCTGCAGATGCTTGAGCAAGCAGCAACAAACTCCATGAGGTGTTGGTCGAAAATCTCGTTGCCAATGCAGGGTTTAAGGTCGTTTAACTTGATCAATTTTATCTTCTATCAAATATTAGGTGGTAAGTCTTTGTATTAAATGCAACCTTCATATTGCAAAATGAGGCTATTAAGTCATAATGGTCAATTGTCATTTACTTAAATTGTTTTGGGTCATAAATTAATAGCTATCAACTACAATGTCACACATACAATCTTGTCACTCTAACCGTTGCTTGGAACCATTTGTTGATAGATTAACCACGTCCTTACATAGAGTGCTGTGCGGTTGCAAATCTTACTACCGGCGCGTTGCCACTTGCTACAACAGGAGAAAGATGTGGCAGCTTGGTGTTGCTAATGCGGGGTCTCACCCGCCAACAAAGGAACAGTTGCTGTGATGAGTAATCTGAAAAATAATTTACACCATAATTTTTAATAAAATTATTCGACGTGCGCCGATCCAAAATTCGTGTAATAATTCTGAAATTTTAAAAATTACAACAGTGGCAAATAGACAAATAATTAAATTGTCTTCACAAGGAATGTGAAAAAAGCTCAAAGAAATAAATAAAATATTTTTTTATTAACGAAGGTAGAGATTTGTTAAATTATTAACCTAATATAATATTATTTTATAAAATTGGTGGTAATTTTGAACAAATGTCATAAGATGGTTCTAAACATGTCTTAAAGTGATTTGGTTAATTCACCTCAAAAAATACCATTTAGCCTATATAAAATGATACTTCTACCCACAATTATCTATAATAATGAACTTTACTAAATGACCACTACGAACTCTCTCACTAACTCCTACAAACATCACGACCCAACTTTATAAAATAATATTTTATTTAGCTAATAATTCAACATTAAGTACATAAAGATGCACAAAAAACACGTAACCAATGAACATAATTCGATCTTTAGAAGTTTAAATTGCATTTCAATTGTAAAGCGTACAGCATCATCTATGTATCTCAGCTCAATATGCATCAAACAGGGGTAGCTGTTAATTTCATATCCTCTTCATCCAAAAGAAGCGCAGCCATCACGATTCTTAAACGTCGATCTGATAAGAATGAAGTAACATGGCCGTAGAAAATACGAGTTAACAACCAAGAATTTGCATTGTGCTGATACAATAACATATAAAAACCTGTGAATTCGTCATTATCAATTTTATTTGTACAAAGCTGCCTCAGACCGTCCTAGTATATGTGTCGTAAACATATTGCAGATACACAGATCTACATTTCAGCCATCAACCAAAATAGTCATCATTGGCACCATCATTAACTAGACACACAATTGGAAGAAATCAAATTTAACAACAACGCATCAAGCTAATTCAAAGAAAATCAGACGCAACTCTGTCATAAGAAAACATAGAAAACATTTTTTAAAAGAAATTCCAGCGAAGTTGTGTCAGAGTTTAGAAATATCAGCATTAATGTTATCAGACAGGGATAACTGATTGATTTCATATTCTCATCATCCACGTTGCTGTGAAAAAATTATTGTAAAAATCAGCAAAGAAGATAACTAACTATTAGTAACTAAACACACTGAGTATCACTATATAAAGACATAGAAAACACATCAAAAGTAAACAATAATCATCAGAACAGAAGGCCAGTGGCATCAGCTCTTCCTATTCAACTTAGAATCACCACACCCAATTCGCTGATTGAGCATTCAAGTCGAAAAAGCTCGTCATTTGCCGTGCCATTCCACGATGAATGAATGAAACACACCCAAAATTAAACCCTAAACCCTAATCAGAACACTGAATTCATGGTAAAATGAAGGCATACGAATACTAAGACGTAGATGGCAAGGAGAAAAGAGAAACACCCAGCAAGCAAACCTTCTCGATAGCTTTGACGGCCTTGGCTTAACCAAGCATTCGATTTATATAGAGGGTTTATGAAATGAAAATCCGGGAAGCACGATTCTCTTATTAGGGTTTTGATCCAAGGGATAGGATTTTATGTAAAAGTTTGATTACTGTGAATTGATTAGTAGGGTTTGGATCACTCTTGCTGCTGCGGACTTTGCGGTAGCTAAGAACAAGAATCAAGAAGCTATTAAAATCGGGCCTCCATCTCGCACAATGTTGAACTGGGCCCCTTTTTTGTAGGCCCATATATAAAGCCCACAACTGTGACGGACGGCGTTTTAAGACCGAATTCAGAAATTCCGCTGACCCTAAATAATCTGCGGAAATCGAGGAGGTTAAAACCAAGAGCCTCTACTCCATGTTCTCATCCGTACGTACGCCAGAGATCTCAACCGTCGAGTTAAACTAATCAAGCGTTGCTCAAATAACATAAATCTATTCGTGGTATAATTCTTCACAAACTCTCCCGAAATGAAATTCAGATTCATTCGAAATGCGGAATCCCGAATAATAAAAACGTTTTATTTCTTTCTTTTTTTATGTAGAATTTAATTATTTATTAGCTAAACGCGGAGTTTTAGGTACGGAGACGAAAGAAGAAGGATGCATCTGCGCTCCATGTGAAGAAGAAAGAGAGAGAGAATGTGGTAGCGAAGCTTCGTCTTTCTGGTCGAACAGCTTTCCGGAGATTCTCGTACTGCTCGAAAACGCGTGTTTTTTGCCCGGACGGTGGCCGGCATTGCCGCATTTTCAGTCTGAAAATGGCGGATTCCGGTGAGGTATGTTCCCTTTCACACTCACACTCACCAAAAATTTGGTTTTGTTAGAACCCTTTTTTTAAATAGCTGTTTCTGATCATTTGGAGGATTAGGGTTTATGTGAGTGTACCTACTGGGGTTTTCATTTCTTTTATCTATTTTAGACTATTTATTTGTTGTTTAAAGCTTTAGCTTTTTTTGTTCTTGATTTGGCGGTTTTAGTGTTGTTGATCGATCGTTGGAGACTCTAGGGTTTGGTTTTGAAGACTAGTGAAGAGGTATTATTGTTAGTTAAGAGGGAAATGGAAGAGAGGGATGAGCATCGTAGTAGTAATAGTGAGATGCTGCAACGGCTTCAATCTTCGTTTGGTACTTCTCCGTCATTGGTTTCGAAGCAGCAACAATCATCGGTGAACCGATTTGATCTTCCTCAGTTGGATACTTCACAAAGTCGTCCACCACAACGACATTTTTCCCCGAATTTTAGCCCTGAGAATAACCGGAGACCTGGTATTCCCCCGTCGCACCCGCACATCCCACCGGCTTCTCCGTATTCGCAGATCCCGGTATCTCGCCCAAACGCACAACAGCCCAGTTTTAGCCCTGGGCCTTCGCATTCTAGATCGTTATCCCAACCCGCATTCTTTTCTTTAGATTCGTTGCCTCCGTTGGGTCCTTCACCTTATCGCGACACCGCATTGACTTCAATATCAAACCCGGTTTCCCCTGATGTATCCATGGAAGATCGAGATGGTGGTTCACATACTTTTTCGTCTTCTCTGACACAAGGCAATGCATCCCGGGTTGGCGAGAGCCTTCCCCCAAGAAGAGGGCATAGACGCTCCAGTAGTGACATCCCGTTCGCCATTTCTGGTTCATTTCACTCCTCTTCTCCCCTTGTACCATTAAGGGGTCATGGTGGGTTTTTTGACCCATCAGCATATGCTAGAGAGAATTTGGGAATCACGAAGCCAGTTCAGCCGGTGAAACAAGAAGTTGATTGGGATAGAGATGGTGATAAAAATGCAGAGGGGATAGGAGAAAGGAGGTCTGATGGTGAAATGATGGATGATTTGTTCTCTGCATACTTGAATTTAGACAACATAGACCTTTTGAACTCCCCTGGAAACAAGGAGAAGAATTGTCAAGAAAACCATGAAGATTTAGATA
The DNA here is from genome assembly GCA_035771175.1 of Paratinospora sagittata. Lineage (NCBI taxonomy): Eukaryota > Viridiplantae > Streptophyta > Magnoliopsida > Ranunculales > Menispermaceae > Paratinospora > Paratinospora sagittata. The sequence goes on from CM069594.1 coordinate 36,599,497, forward strand.
GCAGAGGTAGTGGGACAAAGAAGAGTGGTGGTGATAGTAGTGACAATGAAACTGAAAGCAGTGTAAACGAAAGTGGCACAAGTATGGCAAGGGAAAATCCTAGTTACTCTGCCGAGAAGAAAGAATCAACAAAAAGGAGTGCTGTGATTGATATTGCTCCAACCAATCGTCACCGTAGAAGTGTTTCTATGGATAGCTTCATGAGTAATTTGCCTAACTTTGGGGATGAATCACCGAAATTGCCACCATCTCCTGGTACCCTGGCTGGCCAAAACTCACTCAGCAAATCAATGGATGGGAACAACAGTACATTCAATTTGGATTTTGGAAATGGTGAGTTCAGTGGGGCAGAGTTGAAAAAGATAATGGCGAATGAGAAACTTGCAGAGATTGCTATGACAGACCCAAAACGTGCCAAAAGGTCTTTAAACTCCAACTTACATGAGCTCTTTGATACTTGATTAGATGAATCACCCAAACTTGTATTACTTTCTCTAATAATGGACTAATTATCTCAGGATATTAGCTAATCGGCAATCAGCTGCCCGCTCCAAGGAAAGGAAGATGAGGTACATATCAGAATTAGAGCACAAGGTGCAGACTCTGCAGACAGAAGCGACAACATTATCTGCACAATTGACACTATTACAAGTCGGTATACATAGTCTAGTTTTTTCTTTCTTTCCTTCCTTCCCTTATTTTTATTTTTTGAGTGGAATGATTTGGTTTTAAGCTTGTATAATTTATTTCAGAGGGACTCTGCTGGGCTTACAAGTGACAACAATGAACTGAAGTTTCGTCTTCAAGCCATGGAGCAACAGGCTCAGCTTAGAGATGGTATAAATCTGTCATTTTATCACAAGACTTCTTTGAAAGTTTTTCACCTATGCAGGACTAAGTATATGTACTTGTATTCGCATTAACCAAGCTTATATCTTGTGTTGCTTCACTTAATTAAAAGCGGTATGTAGGAAAGGATTTCCTCTATTGATACACTAACATTCTTACACTTCTTTGTTTAATAAACTCCTTGTACTTTTTCCTGGAGAACATTGTGGTAGAGGGAAATGGGATGATGTAATAGGGAACAAGACATGTCTGCTGTTTTGTTGAAGACTCTTAGAATGCCATGGTTGTCCCATCTTCCAAAGTTGAAAATTTCAGGAAGGATAATTTATTGGAATTACGTTTGCAATAAATTTTGTGTTGGCTCTTTTCTAACATAACAACTTGAAACTAGCCTAGGGATACCTTACACATTACATACCTAGTATCCCAAAGTTGATTTTTGAATTCATATTTATTGGTTATTTAGGACTGGTATTAATTTGGATAAACGTTACTTTGGCTGTATAATTCAGCATGGAGAATCATTCAATCTGTTCTTTGGTTAACATTTGATGATTCAAACTCATGTCTTACCATGTGTAGGTTGAAATGGCATTTGATTTTGGGTCTAGTCTTGTCAACCAATAAAAGAGGGTCTTATTTATTTTTATTTTTTTTCTTCTAATCCGTTCTCATAAGATCTTTTGTTTCACTGTTTGTGTATAATTTAGGCATGACATGTAGTGGTCACATAGGTTGGTAAGCTTTGATTGAAGAGTTAATTTGGTTTTTCATTGTGTACAAGTCTTTTAGACTAATGTGGATCTTGCAGCCCGCAATTGCAGGTGTTGCAAGTATAGAAACATGCCTCTAAGTCCAAAGCTAATTAGAAGCAGTATGTTTCATTTATATCTCATTCTAAATTGGTAGAGAAAATTCACTAGTTGATGGGAAATGAAAAGTTATAAATAATGTTGTCTCAAACATATCGAAAGAGATTATCTGAATTTATATGCATATGAATTTTAATCTGGTTTAAATTATATTTGAATTGAAATCCCCATAGATATATTATTTTCTTTCCACAAGATGCAATTAATTGATTACATCATTTTGTTGAACTGGATGCTGGTATGTCTAGAATCACCTTGTAAAATTACATAGCATGCAGTAGAATATTAAACTGGATGAATGGTAAGACCAGGACGGACTCAGCAATAGGCCTGTATGAAAATCATTAATTATAATGAGGTTTAGGAATATATGTGTGCATCTCTTTGAGTTATGGTGGAACATCACACGAGAAGCATATAAAGATAATACTCATCTTTGAAGTGACTGTATTTGAATGGAGTTCTTTGTATTTTCTAGCAGCTGTATTTTTTAGTGTGTTGTTTCGTTGTCTTTAATTCCTTTCCAACAAGCAATATCACTGTCTTGTAGATTCCTACTCTTTCAGTAAGCTTCATAAAGTGAATTATTTCTTTGTTCTTTATATGTTAGCTCAAGCATCTCATAAGAAAATACAAAGAAGACTAACCTGAAGAGCTATATAAACCATTTATATATGTCTATTACTCTGACATGCATACGAACACGCATATATGCTTATATTGCTATTAGGCTGACATGAGTTTGGGACGCTGATGACCAGTTATAACAATGACTTGGAAGATTTTCACAAGTCTTCTGGGCTCCATCCATGGTAGACAAGAAGCAGATTTTGAACTGAAATTTGATATATTCACTCATTTCTTCTTTTCTGTTTTTTTTTAAACATGGCAGCTCTTAACGAGGCATTGACAGCAGAAGTCCAGCGACTGAAGTTAGCCACAATGGAGTTGGGAGGGGAAGGCGGGCGCCCTTCAAATCCATTGGCACAGCAACTATCACTGAATGCCCAGCAGCAGATGTTTCAGATGCAGCGGCAGCAACACCAAGCCCAGCGATCGCTACCCGGCCAGCAGCAACAGCAACAGGCCACTAGTTGTTCTGCGAAGCAAGATACAAGTCACTAATAGGTTGGTACCGGAAGCTCTTGCTTGTGTGCTTCTGTTTTAAGTTGAACCAACAGGCTACAGGCTACAGGCGATCAAACATGACCACGAGTGACAATGGAATGTGGGTCTGGGTTGCACATCCAAGAGAGGACGTCACAAGTATGCATAGCTATTCAATCGTCTTTTGTTAGGTTACTACATTCAATTTACAAATTATATATTACAATATGTATAATTATTTTATGACCAGATATATACATATATATATTATATTTTTTGGTCAGCTTAATAACATTTGTCTTATCATATTTTTGCCATTGATATTTCACTTATTGAGGCTCACTTTCATAAAAAGAGGGGAGGCAAGGTCAGTGGAGTGGAGGGAATCTCTGTTTCAACTTGAGGAAGAGAAATCTCTGGTTTTCGTCACCTGGCTAGCCGCTTGCTCAGCATCAGCACGTATGAAATCAAAATCATAGGCCCAATACAGCCATGGTAGAATTTTATGGAACTAGTAGATTAAAAAAAGTCTACTCGCTGTATCCTTAACACATTTTGACGAGAACTGCAGTGCCAATCCCATGCTTACAGCTATCCATTTATTTAAATTAAGCTGGAAACTTAAAAACATATAAAGTTTGCTACTGTCTGCGGATTTTTCTATATCAACCCTCTTCGAAAATGTTCACTCAAACGTTTGTCTTTTCGATTTTACTGTCTTTTGCACGCATGTATTCTATACTTTGGGCCTTTCAATTTAAACTTTTGTTATTTGATCTGTATAACTTTCAACTTTTTACTCTTGAATATCCACCAAATTTAAATGTCTTTGTTTTTTTTTTTTTTTTTTTTCACTTGGAATTGAAAGATGAGATTAGTGAAACAAGTTCACCTTCTTTTATTCTTCAAATAGAGTGATTCATAGAGTTCTAAGTGGACATCAATCCGACCAGACTTCTAACATCCCCCCACCTAACCTGGGCAATAGACCCAGCATAATTCTCTTGCAATGCTAAACCAGAATAGTCTTTGTGACTTAAGATGGTGATGAAGCAACCTCAATGGCACTACCCAGTGGCCAAGCAGCTTCAACAAGGGAGTTATGGTACTTCACTTGCTTCACCAAAGTGATCTCTTGCTGTGGATCCAGAGCTGTTCAGACAACAATACCAGCAGCAAAAGTAGACACAGGAATAAATATAATCCCTTGAATATTTGAAACAACCAGCAGTAGAAGCAACAGAAGAGAGCAGAACCTTACCAAAACCATCAACAAGCAAACTGAACTGATACACAAGGTCCATGCATATATAAGGCAGGTTATCCGCTTCAACACGTGGGAATTTAGTTTTAGCATCCTTAAGTTTTGTGGTGCAAGCGCGTCTGGCAGCATTCTCGTAGTCAACAGGTCTAACTTTAGAAACAGGTTGCTCTGGATCTATGAAACCCGCCTGTATGTTTAAGGAAAAAGTTATTATTATAGACAAGAAACTACATTTCAAGTAAATTATTCTATTATTCAAGTGTGAGACAACTTTCTCCACTTAAATCCAAGGGCAACCAAATACCTCAGCAGCCCTGTCAAAGAAGAATGAGGCAACAAAAAGATTCTTTTTCCCAGGCCCTCCACCACCATTCCATATTCCACCAAATGTGCACTTCGGGTGTGTACATGTCTCATTGATTTTAAAAGCCATGACGCACTCCCTCCTACAACTATCCAAGCTAGATCCAGATGAAGAAGATGATACTTCATACTCCACTCCTCCATACTTGTAAGATCCTTGAGAGAATAAGCATACAATGTTGGGGAATTGAAAGGGAGACAAATTGATGTACATTTCAGAAAGCAAGTTGATGAAGGCAAAAAGAGTTGTAAAGACACAAGAGTAAAAAAGCAGTCACAAAAGTATCAATGAATATAATAATTTAATTTTTAAACCAATCAAGAGCATGCAATAGTAATTTAGAAGTGGCACAGGTTAAGGTTCTGCATTGTTCGAGTTAGTAAAAGAAAAAAGTTGCCTTGTCTCACACAAGAGAAACAGCTCTAGCTGAGAAACTTCTTAATATATCTTAGGGTAGTATAATAGGGACTACTGTCAAAAAACCTTTCAAAGTGGAAATAATTGATGTTTAACAGCATATCAAACACTATAACCTAGTGGCAATACTGCTACACATGAGCATCAGTTAAGTCATAACTGGCATATAAAACACATGTCCAATAATTCCATTCAATACATTGTCGAAGCAGTTGTGCTTGAAAGGAGGATTTGGCATACCATTGTAGCTGTTCAAGATGCATGAACTGCCAGGGCCCTTCACGACCTTTAAAATCTCTGCCCGAGCTGCTAATAAGCCATAGCGCAAATAACTGCTCTACAACAGACAAAAACCATGTTAGCAACACTTGTGAAAATACAGGCAGACGATGGAGATAGTATGACAATGAAAGATTTTCTTCACTGGCTAAACATTAGAGTTGTTGGATGCCCTCTAAAGCAAAAACCAAGCAACAATAATGTAACAACGTAACAAGCCTAAGTTATCAGTTCTGGAAGCTATGAGATCTATTTGTAAGGGAAAACAGAACCTGTGAACATAAAGGTGATACTTGTTTCCCTTGAGAGACAGCTCCTTGATATAGGCATCCTCCCCAGCAGATATTTTCGGTGCATTAGCTGCATGCTTTGCGGAGATAGCATATGCCATTTGGACAGATCCACCTCCAAGATCAACTACTCCAACTGTGTTTGGGAATTTCTTTCCGACATTTCCTAGTAGATAATTTATAGTCACCTGCAAGGAAGAAGTGATTTCAGCAAAGAATTAATATGCAGCACCATTCAATTCACGGGTGATAATATTACAAGAGGAAGCAAGTGGATTTTATTAGTGCAATAGAAATTACAAATTCGAACAAAAAAAAAGGTTATAAAAGGGAAAAGACATAGGATGACTAGTATCCTCAATGAGATTATATGATCAAATACCTAGAAGGGCACAATATAATTTTAGAAATAAAACAAAAATCACAAAGGAACACTACTTAACAAAATTAGAATTTTTAATTAAACCACTAATAGGCTTCGGAGATAACAATGAAAATAGAACATTAGAAGTCGTCACTAAGAATGCAGAGGACAGTAAAGAAAAACAGCTGGGGCAGCATTGTAGAATCAGACTGTCAAATTGGCAAAACTTGATTGTCGTCAAATGATCTGGAAGGCTGGACTCATTAGATTGTTTTGAGAAAAAAGAAGTTGATTGCAGTTTCCCCAAAAATATAGCATAGACACAAACATACGTTAATTTTGAATTCTGATACATCAGTTGTAAACAAATCAAACAAGAGATGCTTTAAAAAATGCATGAACTCTTTCACTTGATTCTACTCACAAACCTCAGCATGAGAATTATAACAAATGGACTCAATCACACATATATACTTGTCCATTTTTTACTTCTAGTCAATGTAGAAGCTTTATCATTTCAACCCAATTCCACGTAACCGCAGATAATAACAAATTTCAAAAGCCAAATGTCGTTTCAAAGTAATAAATCTAGGGAATTAGACAGTTCAAACCAAATTATATGCCTAAGCATTAGGCCCATAAAACTACCATTTAAAACTTAATGAAAAAGTGCTTAAAAGTTATATATTACTGTAATTTTCCTTTCTTTTGAATAAGGACACCAATGTGATTTTTATTCCCAGACCTACTGCTTCTCAACTTACCCATTGAAAAGCACCTTCTTGATTTCCATCGAGAACAGCAACCCACTCAGGTTTGGATTTCAATGCACTATTTTCTTTCAAAAAATCTCTAACCTGTGCAACATAAAATGATCTGATCAAGTAATAACAATGGAACCATTTAACCAGTGTTCCACACAAGCAAGAACAACAACAACATCATATGTAAAGAGATTGCAAACTACTACCGCTTGCAAAATTCTCTCAGATGCATTTCCTTGTAACTGCCTCAAACCTGCTGTCGCCTACATAACAAGCATTAATCAAAACCATGTCACAAGAAACTTTACCATTGCTTCTCCAACAATTAATTAAACCAAAACTCAATAAAACTACAACACAAATTCGAATTACCCCGACTCTAACAGGCGTATTTCCGCGCAGATGCTGAGGAATAACTCGTTCCGCTGCCACCAACAACGACTTAAGCGATTCCGCAGCCTGCTCCGGATCGCTCGCATACGCGCTCAAACCTGGCTTTACCTAAGCTTACAGAAACGCACCCATATTGCACAATATCAGGCTAATTTTATAGACTAGAAGCACAAAATCAAAGTTTCAAGACCAAATTGAAGCAATTAGTAACCAAATTTGGGCAAAAAAAAAAAATCTTAACAGAGAGTACCTGAAGAAACAGCTCGAGATCATTCCCAATGGGAACCAGATTCAGATCCTGGTCGAAACAGAACACGTGAACCCTACTCCCAGAGCTTCCGGCGTCGAAGATAACAGCGTAAGACGAGTTAGCCGCAACGGAGCTCTGAGCCTGTGAAAGCTTCCGAAAAATAATGTGTGTGTCGCGGTAGAGTTCAGAAGAAGAAGAAGAAGAAGAGCGAGGAGGCGAGACGAAGAGAAGGAAGCAGACGAGAATAAGAAGAAGAAGAGGGACGGAAATAACGAGAAGAGGTTTGCGGAAGCTGTGAATGTTGCGGAGAAGTGAGGAGTCGTGTTTGGAATTGTTGCGTTTGATGAGCATTTTGTCGTGATCGGAAGTGGTGGAGTTATGGGAGTTGTGATGGGATGATGAAGGTGTTCTGTGTCTGATTTGTGAGTTTTTAGGTGCAAATTTCAAGGATTTTTGGTTGGTTTGGGTTGGTTCTTCTTGTGTACACTCCAGCTCGTTTGTTTACCACTAGTGTAGAGGAATTACAAGTCGATCGCAGGATGATGAGGAAGCGCCACCGAAATGGGCTGCTTCGTTCAACAACCTCTGGAACACAACACGTTCCTCTCTCTACACAAGAAGAAGATAAAGAAGAAGACGAAACAGTTTAGCAGCGCACTCTAACACTCTCACGTTGAACGCTCATATGCGAAGAATCCGCCGGCATTCGGACATGTTTACGACAATTTTAATTAAAAAATTAGCAACGCTACGGGGAGCTAAAATATTATACAATTGTTATAAATTAACTGTGATGTTAACTTTTAAGTTTAATACATAAAAATATAATAATTTTTAATAAAATTATAAATTTACCGTAAATACTTTACCCATCAAAATTTTTTTTTAAAAGGTAAAGAGGGGAACACCCAACAAGAATAATTAACACATTACATCACGAACTCTCCTAGACCAAGTAAACCTAGTTGCATCTTCCCTCATAATATTGGATAAGCCACGGGGAGGAAAAGACAGGATACACACTCCCCGATTGAACTTCAAAGCCTCAGTAGCCAAATAGTCTGTTGCTCTATTACCTTATCTGTAAATGTGTTCAACTTGAACTATCCAATCTCTCTGAAGGAGTCTTCTACACTCATTTACCAAGTTGGAAAGGCTAAGCTGCGGCATACTGTTGCCTTTTAACCAACCAGCCACCATAGCCGAATCTGTTTCGAAAACTATAGAACGATGGCCCTCCTCCCAAGCAAGACGTAAGCCATGAACAGCAGCCCATAATTCAGCTTCAATTGCAGTACAAGAACCAATATTAGCCACAAACCCCCACAACCACATACCACGATAGTCACGGAGAAGACCGCCACCCCCTGCTCGCGATGAAGCATTCTTAAGACATCCATCAGTATTAAGCTTAGTTTAACCATGGTTGAGAGCACACCAACCTACCATCTTCACCCTCTCTACCTATCAAATTTTTTGGTATAAAAATTTTAATATTTTTAATATTTTTCTTAAAAAATATGAAAAAGTAATGGTATAGCCAACTATATTTTTTTGAAGGCAAATTCCAACTCACGCTAACGCGGTGGCATTGTTTACGTGCAACATGAAAAAAATATATATATTTAAATAGTTAAAGACGGTTACATTACATATTATTACATAATATAGTATTAAAAAAAGTGTTAAAAATTACATATCCTTAACATTTTTTAATATTAAATATTATCAAATTTTATTTTTTTCAATTATTATTTAGAAGCTGCCGAATGCATCTATTAAATACATTTACTTTTACAATTGTCATGTTATTTTAGTTTTGAAGAGTTTTCAATTTTTTTTTTCTTTTTTTTTCTGAAAAAGAAAAATTGGATTATTCAGTTTTTTCTTAAAGCAGATAAATCACTTTTTCAACCACACTTTAGAAAAAAAAAAAAAAAAGAAAGAAATGTTACGAAACTCATTCAAAAGTAATTTTGGTCCAAAAATATATTTTTTTTTATCAAAATTTATTTATTTATTTATTTACACTTAGACCAAAATATCTGCAAGGAAAGTAATTCCCAGGGACGCCAGCTCTACATATAACGTGAAGGATCATGATAAATTTGTCGTTGGTACCTTATCTTATCTTTTCATCGGTTTTTTTTTTTTTTTTAGTTCAAAACTGGTGAAAATTCAATTTTAACTTGGACTTCAACTTTCTCTCTGTATTAATGGTATGGTTATTTCAAGTCTAAATATAATAATAATTTTTTTAGAAAATTTTTAAAATAATTTCAAAAAGTTATGGCAATTTGTTCTTGAGGCAGCTAAACAAATTATAAAAAAATATTTTTTATATTACAAAAAAATATCTATTTTGATTTATAATAATATCCTCCTGTGATTGTATTAAAATATTCTTATTTTTTATTTTTTATTTTCTAATTTTGTTGTAGATTCGGTCTTGTGTGACTGAATCAAAATGTATTCGTTCGGTTATATAAACCAAACTTATAACTATTGCTTCAGTTTGTGTGACCGAACCATTTTTTTTTATATTTTAAATATATTAAAAAAAATTATATAGTTGACGATGACAAAATCCAAAACGTAAGGTTTTATCGTCTCTGACTATGGTCCAGTTCTTTCCATGGTAATTTTTTCGGGCACTCAACGATATTTTTCACGAATAAAAATACCAAAACAAATCATTTTAACAATAATTCTCTTGTTAATTAAATAATTTTTGTTCATAAAACTCAAAATCGCAATCGCTTTCCGTATTGAAAAAAATAATACAAAATTTGTCTAAACCATCAATTTTTCTGCTGAAAATGAGATAATAGCAAAGAAACAAGTGATTTTGAGGGTTTTAAATGTAGTGATTTATAATTTTTAAGAATATGTTTGAAAAAAATAATACAAAATTCGTCTAAACCATCGATTTTTCTGCTGAAGATGAGATAATAGGAAAGAAGCAAGTGATTTTGAGGGTTTTAAATGTAGTGATTTATAGTTTTTAAGAATATGTTTAAAATTTGTAGGATAGGATTAGATTGGAGGAAATAAATATGTTTGAAATTATAAAAATGATATTTAGGATAGTTTCAACATAACATTTCTTTAAATTCTGTAGTAGGAATATAATATAATAGAAATAATCTTTTTTTTTTTTTTAGTTTATTTAACTGCCCTCTTCATTCTTAAACTTTCCACGTCATAATAAAGAGTAATGGGTAATGTGAAAAAATAGTGTGAGTAATGTGTTTCGAAAATGAAAGTTACTCAATTTTATATATTCACATATTTATTGTATAAAAAATAACTATGTACACTACTCTATAGCTCAAACAAAAGACGAGGGTTGCATTAAATCACAAATAGTTAATGCTAAATATTGTGGTATCTAAGTGTAACATAAATTTGTCAATGACTCATTGGTTCGATGTTCGAAAGATGTAGACCGGAGGTTGTAAGTTCAATCCGTAAGTTGAGATCAATAGATGAACAATAATGTTGAGATTTGCATTGAAATTTTTTTACCAGAACGATTAGTTTGTAATTATGAATAACGAGCATGCTGAATATTTTGATTAACTGATCAATTTTGTTAATGATGATGAAGTAATTAAAATTTAAACTTAGGAAATATTCTTGTCGTGTTTTTAATTTTTTATATCAACTCGCCAATAAAATAATCAAAAGCAGCTGTCCATCATAAGCCTACGAAATTCACAAATAATTAATCTCGATCGTACTATTCTGCTGTATGTGTCAACTTTGTCAATAACGTGAGGAACAGATTTACTTGTTAACACAAGCTAACCCGAGCTAACACCTAAAATATAATATATATTGAACAAGCACGTTGAAAGCATGATCCGCTAGTAGTGAGCATTATCTAATCAGTAATTCCTCCCAATCCTATGTTTATCAATAAATCAATCCTTAATATTGAAATGAGCCAATCAGCGCAAAGCACACGGATCGCGCCTTGTTTTTCAAAATACCCGTCTTTCCTTCTTTATCCTTGTTCGAATAAAAATCGTAAACCGCCCGACTTAATTATTAAAACCCTATTTCTCTATCGACAAAATCGTCCGTTCTCTCTTTCGATTGAACAATTTACCTGCTCGGAAGATCTTAGGTAAATCAAGTTGTAGTTGTTGTTGTTGTTGTCTGTGTTCTAATTTCTGTTTTATAGAAAAAATCTGTTTTGTTTAATTTCTGAGATTCGATTGATTTACTGTATTTGTGGGTTTGCAGTTTTTTGAGTTTTGATTCGATTCGATACGATACGATTTGAAGTGCAATGGCTCGTACGAAGCAGACCGCTCGAAAGTCCACCGGAGGAAAGGCTCCACGGAAGCAGCTTGCAACAAAGGTTTGATTGAATTTCAGATTTTTGGCGAAAATATTTCTTTGATGATCTCTTTCTTCTTCTTCTTCTTCTTCTTCTTCTTCTTGAGTTTCGTTCTGATTCTGTTATGGTCCTCTGAAGGCTGCGAGGAAGTCGGCACCGACGACTGGTGGTGTCAAGAAGCCTCATCGTTACCGTCCTGGAACAGTCGCTCTTCGGTAGATATGCTTTTTCTTTCATCATCATTCAGAATCGTCTTCTGTTCATTCTCTCCCTCATCACATTACAAATCTTAATTTTCCTTTTCCTTCGTGTTCTTTATGTTTTAAACAGAGAAATTAGGAAATACCAGAAAAGCACCGAACTTTTGATTCGCAAGCTCCCATTCCAACGCCTTGTCCGTGAAATTGCTCAAGATTTCAAGGTATTATTACTTCATACTAACTCTTTATTTTATGCTTTCTTATATATATATTTGTTTTAACGCTAATGTAATTTTGGTTTTTCATGTTTGGTTTAGACGGATTTACGGTTCCAGAGCCACGCTGTGCTTGCGCTTCAGGAGGCTGCAGAAGCGTATCTGGTGGGTCTGTTCGAAGACACAAACCTGTGCGCTATTCATGCCAAGCGGGTCACCATCATGCCCAAAGACATTCAACTCGCTAGGAGAATCCGTGGTGAACGCGCTTAATTCGTTCTGATGGAAGCGTTTTAGTACTATGGTGCTTTGCAATTTGATGCTAGGTTCAAATGCTTTTGATACTTGTGTACATAAGTTTCTCATTTAGTATAGGTTGTGTTTTTTGTGTCTTTTACAAAAACATTGCAATCATGGTAGTGAAACTCTCTGTTTTGCCCTTTTTTTTATTTTTCATATGACACTGTAAACTTTGTTTCTTGTTTTGATTGAATTTCGATGTGTAAACTTTGCATTGCTCTGTTTTACACTTTATACCTTTTTTAATTTTTTAATAATAGTTTTGGGTGGCTATAATTATGGGTATCCCTTGATTTTTCCTTTCGTCTCAATGAATATGGATCAGTAGAGATCCCAGGAAATAACTGTGATTTCCGCTGATGGGCACTGGGCATGAGCTTAAGTCTTATTTGTAGGGGTTGGGATTGTACCTGGGAAATGGTTGTATTTGTTAGAATTGATGGTAATAGCAACCTGTCTCTGACTCTGGTGGAGTTGGAGATGAAAGAAGATATGGGGAAGAAGGGGGTATGCAATCTTCTTATCATTCTATTCTGGCATGCCACTCCTTGAGATGAAGTTTGTACTTGGGAACAAGGATATCCAGGTCTACAGATTGTGGATGGCAGCAAAGAGCTTGTGGAGGGAGCCAGCTTTTTTTTTATGGTTGGTTTGCTTTTTTATTTTGGGTCGTCCAATTGTAAACTGAACTTCCGGTGTGAAAATTAAGCTCACCACTTTGTGTTGAAGACAATCTTCGTTCTCCTTAAAGGAGTTGTGCCATGGGAGGTGGTTTAATACTCCAGGTCAGGCATTAAGATTGCTAAGTGTGTTTCTCTGGAGGGTTAATGATGCAGTTGCCAACCCTAATGTTTTGAATTTTAAGGTTTGATGTTTCTTACTTTAAATATGAGTTTCTGTATTACTAATACAGACTTGATGAACTAAAAAACATTCTTCACAGAATTGGAGTGTTTAAGGAGAAATGAAGTCCTGAAACAGTTTTCACCTAATTTGGCAGTAGCATTTCACCACCTGCACGTAAAAAGTTTTTTTGTTGTTGCAAGTATCATACGAACACACGCACAATGTCAAATTCTGATCATCATATGAGAAAAGTATGAAAACATCTCTGACGTCTTGTTTATGTATCTATATGATTTTTTTATTTTTTTTTGTTGAGAAGAAACAATTTATTTTCTAAACCTAGCCCTCTTGTGGAAATGTGGCTTTTCGGAATTAATTATACTACAACAAACTTCGACCTGGCACCGTACTAGATGACCTATGGACCTGAACTTGCACTTAGGGCTCTACTGTAAACCCACCATTACATCAGGAAGTATTTTTCTATGGGTTCCTGATATGTTTGAAAATTTGACAAAGTTAAAATTCAAACTCGTGCCACTTCATCATGTCTCAACGCTTCGAACCATACGCACCATTGGCATGTATCTATATGATTCTTATTCAACATGTTCAATAAATTATGCAATTCAACATATAGCTATGGCTTTGACAATGGCTACCTACTATAATATATATCATAGATAAAGAGAACAGAGTCCCATTGAGACCCTCATTCCTTTTCCTTACCCAACAACAATTTGGAGAGCCAATGCTAATCAAGGTTATGGGCATTGTGTAGTGTATTTCTTTAATGTCTCATGGTCTTGGAGGCAAGAATTAATGCATAAGAGGCATGCTCGATTTATATGCATAAAAACCTCTTAATAGCGTCAGATCCAATAATCGGCATGCTAATATTTGAAGCCATTACTTTCTCAGAAGCAAAAAAATAATAATAATAATAATAATAAAACTATCTTTGGAAATTTTTTCACGGTTAATGCTACAATGACACAATTTTTTGATACATATTTTTGATATTGTAAGTAAAAGTGGTTGGATTGTCTTGAATCATGCGACAGTATTTCGTATCACGCAATTACGCATGATATGAGGTATTGTTGCGTGATTTAAGGCAATCTAACAATTCTCACTTGCAATGTCAAAAATATATTTCAGAAAATCATCTAAACTAATCATTTCCTTTTTTTCAGTGCCCACCACTGCCATTCCTGCCCTCTCTATCCCCCCACTCTTATTTTTTATTTTATTTGATTTTATTTCTCCCTTGTCTTATTTAATCTATCTATCCTCTCTGACAAACTCTAAACAATTTGCCTACATCAATACAATGAATTTGAGATCATGCGTGGCCACCTCTAGTTATAATGAGCTGATGCCAGTAATGGTATACAAGGAGACCGTATTAGATTATATAATTGCAAATATTGTAATACTTGATCAAGCAAAGGCATTATGAAGCAAGTTATAAGTAAAATAGAATAAAATAAAGTAGTGAACATTTTATGTTATGGTTTTGAAATAAGTCAAATTAAGTACCTTTTTTTGTAACAAAGAGTCAAAAGTACTTCTTGACTCTTTCCAGTTCTTAGATATATTCATACACTATATTACAATTTTTTAAAATTTTGTGTGAAATACTATTTAATCTTCTATGACTTGAATTTGATTTTAAGCAAGAACTTTACATCAATCCTAAAAATTGTTCTAGCAGATTAATAATTATTAACTATTTATTATTGTTATTATTATTAATCATAGTTAAATTTTTTTGCATTTTAGAGAAAGAAAAATGTTTTAGAAACACTTTATTGACATTACCCGTAAGAATTATTAGATATCCTCAAATCAGGTGTTAATACGTTATTCGAAGTAATCTAACAACTCTCACGGATAATGTCAACAAAGTGTGTTAGTCAGACATTACTCTTTTAGAAATGTGGTTCAAACCCCAACACCTTGACACTTTTAGATTGTCTCAAATACGTGTTGTAGCTCGTGGTTTTTAGTAATCGAAAATGTTTTTATAATTTGAATTGTAATTTAAAAAAAGTAGTCATTTTATTATCTTCTTATTGGGTTCAAAAATGATTTTCAACATAGTAAAACAAGTTAATTAGTATGGTTAATTACATTATTCACATACGTGGCCATTTATATAGGATTAGAAATAATAGAGAGTGCGGCAATTGACACATTTGTGGATAAATGGTTTAGAAAACTTTTGAGATGATGTCTCAATTTTAGGTATTGCAAGGTCAATTAATTACCATCCAATATGGCTTAACCTAATATTAGGAGTAAAAGCTCCTGTCTAGACTAATTACATATTTAAATTTTCTTTTACATTCAAATGGGTCGTTTGACTCAATCAGTCAAAACTCCTTTCTAAGCTTATATATTTGAAATTTCTTTTGTATAAAATATGGGCCTTTTTTAGTACTCTCCCCTTGAATTAATGGTCAAGTCATGACAATAAAAAAACTTTCTATTTGGAGTGGGACAAGTCCTCTATTTTTCTATTGCTTATAAATAATTTAAAGATATATTAAGATTGCTTAATTTGGAAAATGATATAGGGACAAGTCAAAACATTTCATAAGAACTTCTCAAAAACATTAAAAAAAAAAAAAACTTACAAACAACTAAATTGAATGATTAAATTAATTACATGCATGGCTAGGTTTGGGGGGAAATGAATTAGATCAATTCAAGTTGCATATGCAATATCTATAAAGGAAGTTAATGTATGAATTAGTTGAGTTGAGAGTCAAAAACTCAAGTTTCTTTATCAAGTGAAGTTCCATTTATTGGAAATATATAGGTTAATGTTATGCCCAAGTTACTTATATATATAGTAGCTTTTTTTTTGGTTATTTGGTCCTTAATCTCAAATTAATGCTCGTTTGTGCAAAGAGATTATGAAAGTCTAAGCATCTAGTTTAGGAATTTATGTGAGAAAATTCTTGTGTTTGGCTGTATGTCATGATAAAATGGAAAACTAACCTATGTGTAATTGAAAAGTAACTCAATTGAAAAATGCTAGTAATTTATTAGAGAAGAGAAGAGAAGAGAGACAGAGAGAGAGAGAGAGAGAGAGAGAGAGAGAGAGAGAGAGAGAGAGAGAGAGAGAGAGAGAGATTTGTGATGAAGTCATCCATATACCATATATATATGTTTCACAGAATTAATGAGTAATAATATAGGTCTCCAAAGTAGCAGCAATAACCCAGCTAATTAACTAGCTACTACAGTACATACATAATGAATAATAATCTCCACAGTACACATAATATATAACTCTCTGTCATCTCTTTTCTCCAGTACTAGATACTGTAGATATTATGATATAATTTCTCAAATGCAAATGCCAATGTCAAAGTCGGATCCAGCTGAACTTAACATTCCATCTAACTTGTACCCATCTTCCCTACCACTCTGCAATAAAAGCAACGCCATATCTGCATTATTATCATCATCATCATCATCTTCAGCACCAAAGTTGGAAGGCCCTTCACCATCATTATTATTAGCAATACTATTATTATTATTATTATTATTATTATTGTTGTTGTTGTTATTATTATTATTTCTCTCTTCCTCATGACTCAATTGTGAAGCAACAAACTTGTCAAGGGCCCTCCAATCTGTAACTTTCTGCTGCTGCTCATCTTCTTGATCTTCTTCTTCAACAATCACATTATTCTCCAAACACAAAGACGACGTTAAGCTCTGACGATGACGCTTCACTAGAGATAATACTGAAGGACTCTCTAGCTGAGGAAGTTGTACAATGTTATTCATGTGATCATCCCAGTGCATGATCAGGTTCATAGTATCCATTAATTCTGTCTCCTTCTTGCAAGCTGCTTTCTGCTGGGTCGTTTGCCTTGAATTATAAATATTGGTATGATCTGCTGGATCTATGATGGAACTGATCCCACATGGTTCATCATACAAGTTATACCTTGATGAAGCCCATCTTTCTGATGATCCACTTGATCTTGATTGGCAACTGGGTCGTTTCTTGAATGCTCGGCACACCACCCATCCTTCTTCCTGTAATAAGAGAACCTCCTTTTTAATAAGACAGACGTTGAGAATATATAGAAGAAGAAATATTGTATAGATTATTTAATTTCAATCATCTTTTTTAATTAAATTTTTACTTAGATGTATTTCTTTTTCTTTGATAATGAGAAGAAGTACTTGATATTCTTTTGAATCAGTTTCAGAATGGAAGGTTGATCGAAGGTAATATATATATTGACCAGACAAAAAGGAATATTGGAATCATTGGGAGCTAGAGAAGAACATTTTATGCGCTTTTATTAACTTTTTTCTTTTAAGAAAAAAAAAATGAGATATGAAAGTCAAAATTTCCCCTAAAGAGAAGTTCAAGAAAAAAGAATATAAAGAGTGCATTTCAGGTAAAAACTAGCAAGTCAAAATAACCTAAATAACATTAATTTCCAGAAAAGGTTTCTCCAAAGAGTTCAGTACTATTCTCTAGTACTGATCAACTCCATTATAAATGCAAAACTTGTTGGGATTTTTAGAAAAACATGAAAGAAAGAGAATTCAAATATTGAAAAAGTTTGAAAACCTGATCAATAATGTACTATATCTATGTATGTAAATGTATTACTATTCTGCATCAAGTTCATTTAATTTCTATTTTATTCTCTTGGTAGCTAGCATAAAACTAATGTGCAAGTAAATTAATTAACATGAAGCAGTAGTAATGGTGGTGGTGCTTGCCTGAGATGACCCATTAATTTCTTCAGATTCAAGCCTGTACTCGTGCATGATCCAGTCAGTTTTCTGCCCATTAGGTGCCCTTCCTTTGTAAAACACAAGCGTCTTCCTCATCCCTATCAACTTCATCTTATCATACACAGATTTATCTCTTCCTGTTGCCTTCCAGAAACCCGCCATTGTCGCCCTATTCGTTCTCGTCCCAGTTGGATACTTCCTATCCTTATAACTGAAGAAGTACCATTCATTCTGTTCCTCGTACCCAAATCGACAACGTTCTGTCCATATATAAATCTCATTTTAGATTAGCAATCGTAATAAGAATTGTTCAACTCAAGTCAACTCAATTCAATAAAGCTGCCTTACCTTGAAGATCCCATGGTTCAATTCTGTAAAGATCGATGTCTTTGATGACGTTGAAATCGATCTTCTGAGACAAGACCTTCTTCTTCAGATAATACCCGACTAATTCCTCGTCGGTCGGGTGGAATCTGAAACCAGGAGGAATACATGATTCACTTGACGCCATGAACACCGGCACCACCACCACAACCACAACGACAAGAATACACAGCCACTGCTGCGACAAATTCACGGCCAGCAAAACCACTACCACTACATAGCACCCTCTACAACCATCATTCCCGTATCATCATAACCTAGAATAAGACCCAACACCTAAAGGTGATGAAGGGGATAAGCAGAAGGAATAAGAAAGAAGAAAAAATAAAAGATGGAAGCTTGAAACAACCCCACCCTTTAAATAAAATGGGACATGCGTTATCAAGACAATCATCAAGTCATTTGCGGATGACCGACACCCACCATTTAATCTCTAAAAGGGAAATATATCTAAGACGCGTGTTATATATAAAACTAAGCCCATTTTTCTCTTGTAATGATTCTTGTCGTTAAAGATTCAAAAGAAAATTTTTATAAAAAATAATTGAGAAATTAATTAATTAATTAATGAAGAACTGAATCATTGTAAGGTGGTTGGGTACAGGGTGTGGTGAAATTCAAGGTAAGTTTTGTTTGGGACAGATTATGATATAGGGTTGGGCTATATAGTACCATTTTGGCTTTAGCAGCTATAAGAAGAAGAAACAGACACTATACATATTGGGGGAGTCCTAGTTATGATGGTGAATGGTCGAAATGATTCATCGAAAACTGGGAATTTTTATTGTATATATCAGATTAAAAAGGTCAGAATTGCGTACCCGATTGTTGAAAAAAAGTAGAGAGAATTTTATGTATCGCAAAGGGAACCAAAAAAAGAAAAAGATCAAGAAATAAAATCATAATTAAAGTGAAGAAGCACCAAAGCTTTGAGCATATAACTTATAAGCCATTTGAGAGAGAGAGAGAGAGAGAGAGAGAGAGAGAGAGAGGGAGCAAAGAGGATATATAGGATATGACTTCAGCAAAACTGAGCATGCGTTCCATTGGATTTTAGGCCTGCAAAGAAAGGGGAATGGAAAAAAGAGAGGGAGACAAAGATGTAAGCTCTCTGCATATTTTCTACTATAAAGAGGGTTCTGAATCTTTTGTCGTCTTGTCTGCTATTTTCATGGCACATCTGCCATTCTAGTTTGATTGGGAAAACTGTTTGAAAAAAAGAAAAAAAAAAGTGTAAAAATATTGGAAAAGGGCCCTTGATTTACTACGTTTTCTTTAATGAATTTCTCCTTAAGAAAGAGAATGTTCTGAAGAAGCTGCATATTGAAGAGCCCATCCAAATGTGAGAAATAAACATGTAAAGTTTAGTTTGATAACTGCATTTCTAGTGTTGAAAAAGTAGAGAAATTAAGAACTGGGTTCTGCAACTAGATTGAACAGGTAACTTGGATATCATTTTTCAATAAACTTAAGTAAACATTAATGTAAGAAAAATGAGATGAGAATCACGGACTGTAACCCAAATTTCAATAGATCAAATTGTCATATATATATATAGTCCTCAGTATCTAAGAATAAATGCAACCAGGCGAATTAATCTTGAGCTTTGAACCTGCTGGCATGGAGGAGAGACATTCTTCTAAAATTAGTTGTAATAAGAAGTTTTCCTTAATTTAGCACCAAAAAAAAAAAAAAAACAATTTCCTATTCAAGAGAATGCTAAATATTGAAGAACTTAACATAAATGAGAGTTACCATAGGCTGAAACATCTGCATGAGTAGTGATCAGTAGTGTTACCTGTGAAATGTTTCTTAGTTTTCTCTTTTAATCCAGCAGTAGAAGAACAAAATGCAGATGTTCACAGAATATATGAGAGAAAAGGAAAGTTGGCGAGAAAATTATATTATTATTGTCTGAAGAGGGTGATGGTGCAGCTTATATACATATATATAGAGATACGTACTAAAGAGGTGGGAGCTAGATGATCAAAAGGACCACTGGCTTCCGCATGATTTCCTGGAATGAAATGACTTCCTTGACTGACGTCATAGCTGCCCTCTACCACTTTGTCTTCTTGCCGTTCTAATTCCATTTAATTAACTATTTATTACAATAGCCTTCATATATATTATGGACGATACTAGAGGGACTCAACTTTTAAACTTAGCCCTTAGATTAACCTAGGGCCCTTCAATACACATGACTCTAGGATGATCGAACGAACTTAGGTGTGCAAGTACACCAACTGAGTTTAACAATTGTGTTAACTCCTTTATCATTTTCTAATTCATGGCTTCACCAAATAAAAAAAAAGAAAAATGGGACCATTAATTAGATCTAGCTATAAAAGGACATTGGACTATTGTGTGGACCAAGTAGTTGTCTCACAATTTTATTTAGTCTTCTAGGTTAGGTTAAATGGTCTATCTGTTACAATTGATGGTTACAACATATATATATATATATCACCAACTTAGATAAGTAGTCTTATTGGCATTGGTATTTGTTGTTTCCCATCTTTATGTTTTTGCTATATATCAAATTAGCAAAATAATAATAATTAGTCTAAAGCAATTTACAAAAGATAGATTTCATAATGAAAATGCTTTATATATGACATTTTTTGACGCTGACATCTAATTCCTTTAGATGTATTTAGGAATGCATGTGTATTTTTTAAAATACACATATATTCTCAAATACATCCAAGAGAGCTGAATACCAACGTTAAAAAATGACGTTGACACTCAACGTACATTTAGTATTCTTCTTTCATAATAATATTTCATCACCTTAATTAAATGATTAATAAAATTAAAAACTAATTAATTGTCACTCTTCCACAGGACTTTTTGAAGTACACTTACTGAGGATTCTAATTAAAAGGGATTAGCTAGTAGTGTCATTAATTAGCTTATAGGTGCTACTTATTGTAACATTGTGGTTCAATAGTGCCCCACCCATAATGGCAAGTTATGGGACCAAGGCATATTATATCGGTGCTCGATGCCCATCATTAGACAACTTTTGATAACATTCTAGTCGAAGTGCAGGTGCAATGTAATATTGTTAGTGAGTGTTTGGTTGCAGGTTTTAACTTGTTCTAATATGCCCATGTTCTCATTATTTGGGTTACTACATCACATGGGATCCGCCACATTACATTATTCAACCATAATGTAGATTTTTCATATCATTAAGATTCCTCATATATATATATATATATATATATATATATATATATATATATATACATAGATATATGCTCGTCAAATCAGTCTATTCTAAAACCCTTTTAATTACGTTATGCAAAGTCAAACCTAAAGTTAAAACTCTTTTACCCATTGTAAAGTCAAACCAAATGTTAAAACAATAATAAAACAAAAAAGAAATTGAAATGGTGAACTAATTATTACTATTAGATAAGCTTGCGGGTGGTGGCTAATAATTTTGAAATCTACTAGCTATATCTAAGTCAATTTCGAGGATATTTCTAGCAAAAGTTGGATTTTTAATGACAATATTAATGGGTTAACGAATTGTCTAGATGCATGAGGCTTATTTTAATTTTTACCTCATTTGTATCAACCATTATCCAATATATATATACTTTTTAAAAAAATGTTTTAAGTATGTTGAGGCCGCAATCCTGACACTCAGTTCCCTTAGATATTTTAAAAATGTATCGTTTAATGCGTAACATTCTTAAATACACACATATTTTTAAAATATCTAAAAAAGATTGAGTGTTAATATAAAAAAATGACATTAGGACTCAGCATAGATATAACATTACTCTACTTTTTAACCCACGTCAAATTGTCATTATGGTACCAATGGTCTTCTTTTTAAAAAAAAATACAATATTGCACAGCCAATTTTTGAAAAGAAAGTGTTGACTTTGTTGCTAGGTACAATTTTTATTTTATTTTTAAATATTTGATTATGGATGATCATGATCATGATAGTCGGGTCCGAAAATCTCTCTCTCATTTTAATCACTAAAATTTCCACGCACACGCGCAGAAAAAATGAAAAATTCCATAACTTAAACTTGAAAAAACTTGAAACATGTTATTTCTTTAGCAAAAGCAGCCTTTAAAGTAACATTTTCACATATATATTACCTTTTGGGCTGCTGAGAAATTCTTTACCAATAAATATAATTAAGATCACGACAAAAAAGGCTTTATTAAACACCTAATAAGACGGAGAAGTAAATTCAACGTTGGCTACCTTTATTGGTATACATTTGAATCCCTTAATTTAAAATTGAGAGTTCGATTTCCTTTCTTTGCAAATAAGTGAGAACTTTTCCTTCCCTAATAAAAGTGATAGCGGGACCATGGTAGTTAGTTCGCGTGATCTTCATTCAGATCCTTTTATATTCATTGTATTTGTACTCGCCTTCTTAGTCCTACTGAAGGGTCTTGACTTCCTTTGGCCTCAATGTTAGCATCATATGGCCTCAGTGCTAGCATTCTTTGACTTTGTGTTAACACTTAAAAAATAAAAAAAGAGGTAAATAGACCTCGAAATTATCATGACTCATAAGAATAGTGTTTGGGTCTTTGTTAAATGGGGTGTATGTGGTTGTTGCTTGGGGAGAATTTTTTTGCGTCGTGTACTATACATGTAGGGTACCTGCATACCCATTAAGGGGATGTCACCCACTCCCTCCTTAGAAAGGCTCTATTGATATAACAATAATGTATTATGTTTTTCATGATAGTGATTTTAACTATTACTTAATGAAATTTTTCATAAATAATTAACCAGTGACCTTCATAAGGGCCATTAAAACAAGGTGAGCACACAAAACCTACAAAAAAAACAGATAAAGGTCTAATGGCAAGAGCATATAACCTTCGTAAGACACTTAGAGACTTAAACAATAAGGGTCATACGTCCAGACCAAGACCATGAAAATTAAACCAATAACCATATGGTTAATGTTAACTTGAACCCTTTGGCATTTGTGAAAGGGAGGTTTGCAAACCCTTTATTATAATATAAGGGTGGATTAGAAATGATAAGATTAAAAATAGTGTAATCATATGTTTGATGGTATGTTTAGGATTGAAATAAAAAGTAATTAAATAAATTTTTTATAAATAATTTTTTTAAAAAATTACATTAAACTTATAAAAAAAACCCAAAACCACACTGCTACGTTTGAGATTTCTTTTTCTTTTTCTTTTTTTTTAAGGAAGAAAGATGCGGGAAGAAAAAAAAACAAAAGGGCAGAATAAAACGATGAGGTGAGATTATTTTTATTTCATCCAACCTCACCTCCAAACATGAGATTTTAACTATATTTAGTCCAATCTCATGTTATCCCTCGTGCCAAATATTCCCTAAAGGTCTTGTCCCGAAAAGTTAGAATAGGTACTTCATTCAAGACAATTACTTTTCTAATTTCACTTTATATTTTTAAAAAAAAATTATAAATAAAAAAATGAAAATAATAACATATTAATATCATTACTCTAAACCTTCCTTAATTCCCTCCATTTTGAGTAAGTTCATGCTTGAGTTTATAAAAAACAATGCTGCTATATAAGACGTCAAATTAATACATATTGCAGCATTTTATATTATAGCTTTGAAATTGTTGAAAAAAAAAAAGGCAAGATATGACTAAACCTCAAACTTTATATACCAAGCTATATATTATTTAGCTTAATCAAAATAGTTGAGATGAGTTTTGATTAACAGTAAGATTATATTTTAAAAAAATTAAGATTATATTACTGTGGTATGTTGAATATACTGTGGTTGTTTGTACCCTTGCGTCTCTGTGACATATTTGTCATATCTTGCATAATTCTCTTCATCTGTTTGGTTGTTCAAATATTCTTACGACTAGTTACATTTCTGATTTAACCATGTCTTTGTTTAGTCATCTACCTATCTGGTTATTAATAGTCCTAGTTATCCTTGCTATACTGTTTTGTGGTATACTTCGCCTATGTTTTGCCTGTTATATATGTGATGCAGTTGAAGTTGATGATTAACTGAGTAGTTAGATTTTCTATATTGGGTTTTGGTCTTTAATAGAAGCAGAGGAATCTATTTTTCACCTGTTTATTTTCCGTTGGATATCCCAGACGAGGTCTTGACGGCCCAGAGAGAGAGGCGACGTAAGACAAAAAAGGTCTGTAAGTATCCATGGAACCCTTTGGTGATAGTCCTCCTTCATCTTCTACGTCCGACCCTAGTCCAGTTTTAAAATCTTCCTCTTTTAATTTTTCAAGTCTTCCTGAGTCATGTATTAAACAAGCTTCGAAAATAGATGATTTGGTCGAAGTTACCCATATCCCAGCTGATAGCAAAGTTAGTGAGACTATACCTCCATTATTAAATCCCTACTGGTTATTTACAAAAAAATCTCAGTCGTTTTCAACGTCTGTCAAAAAATTAATTAGCCGTAAAAGTCCTCCTATTAAGGAATATATACAGAGTACTGCCCTTACTCATTGTACACTTGAGTCTACTTTGCAAGAACAGTATGTTACCCTTGAGTTCGAACCCTCGTTCATCCGTCATTGGCTAGCTAATGGTTATACCCATATCCATATGGGAGCCATCCGTTTAGTTCTCTCCTACCATGGTAGAGGCGATTTACCAATGAATGCTCGTATTGCTTTACTCGACACAAATCTTTTGGAATATGAACATGCATGTATTGGAACAGTTCTTACCTCTCTCAGTCATGGATCTATGATCTTTACAATCACTCCAGATTTTAATGTCTGTTTGAAAGATCCTACCTTACCCACAAGGTTTAAGGTTCAGATCCAATTTTCTGGTGTTCAGCATAGACAAGATAGTATCATTGCTACTCTCCATCATCAAATGGCTTTTCGCCTTCAAGATCATGCTATTCATCTCAGAACACAGAAACCAACAGGTACGATCATGGCCTTTGTTCATGATAATGAAGTTCCTACTCTCATACAGATTCCAAAGCAAATTCCTCAGAAAGCTCTTCGAGATATGCTACCATTAGTATGGTTCACTAATTATGAACACTTCCTCAAGCGTTCTGAACCTGTTACTAGTATTGCTTGTCCGTTACTCAAAAAGCAAGCTGATGGTGCTGTCAAGATCACTTTTGATTCTCTGAAGCAATCCACAGACAGCTTACCTGTTCATCACTCCATGATGATAGAGCCTATCTATTTTGGTACTCTTCAGCGACCAGAAATTCTACCACAATCTTTGAAGATCCAGCCAATATCTACTCATGTACCGGCCGAAGATCCGCCGCTACACTCTTTTCAACCTGATGGTTCAGCTCTCTATCATTCTCATGTTGATGGTCACTTCATTTGGGATTGTGATCCCTCTATGTGCAAACCTGGTTGTCTATGTCAAGACGATTATGATGAAGACACATGGATGGATATATATGAATATCCTTCTCTGCGAGAACAACAACAGCAGAAGAAGACCAAGAAAATTCCTGTTTTCTCTTCATGTCGGTCTTCTACAAAGTCTCTCAGACGAGAACCACCTGCTCCTCCAGCAGCTCCTATGGTTCCTCTATGTTATCCTATTGGTCCATATGATCAGGAGTTTCCTCCTCTTACTCGAGTGACAGATCCTACACATCAGACTACGGCTAAACCATTTGTTCCTCTTAATGAGATTAGATCAGATGGCACTCCAAGGCCTATTACGTCTGCTGAAGAAGTCTTGAATTGGCAAACTAAAAATGCCCTTATCCAGAATGGTTATCTGCAACAAATTGATCAGCATCTGAATTCTCTTCACAATACAACTTCAACCTTGATACAGAATACAGATATTCAAGCTGCTACTAGTCAGAAATACTATACTGAGATAACTGCCAAAATTCATGAATTAGACTCTCTTCTTCGATATTATTTACAACATAATATCCGTGGTCCCCAATTTGATTCCGCTGAACGAGAAATTTATCAGCTAAAAGAACAGCTCCAATGTGTTATTAATGACCTTCATCGATTCCAGACACCTCCTACTTTTCCAGATGCCTACCCTATGTCTATTATTAGATCTAGTTTTCCCCCATCAACCTCTACCTATCAACCGTTGATACCTTCTCCTAGTTCAAGAGCTGAAGCTCAAGCTAGTCTTATACAAACCCTTAAGTCAGCTGCTTCACAACCACCTCCTCAGGTACAACCTACTTATAGGTCTCCTACACCTCCTAGGTTTTCTATTCCTCCAAGTTATAGAAACCCTACACCTATTGAACCACATCCTCGTCCCTCCTTTGGTTTTAGAGGAAAAGCTCCTCTTTATCAACCACCTGTCATACCTACTACTTATTCATCAATAGTCACAGAACCTCCTTTACCTCCGAATTATCCACCTCCTCCGATACCTCTGCCTCCGCCAAGTAACCCCATCTATCCCTATGAAGATGAAGATTCAGTACTTGATGAAGTTCTTCCTATTGATATCAATGACACTTTTGATTCTATTCATTTAGAATCTTCAGACCAATCTGAAACTATTGATCAATCTGATGATCAATCCCAGAGTCAACAATCTGATCCTATTACAGAAAATACAGACATAGATTCTGACTCTTCACAGTATATGGATATCTCTGCTCTTGCTCAAATTAATATGGCAGATGATCCATCTACCTCTGCTTCTGCTACAAACCAACAACAACAGCAGCAACAGCCTTATGATGAGGCTATGGATATGCCTGACAATCCTCCCGATGAACCTCCACCAGACCACGCTCAATTTAACAAATCTGGTAATGGTCCTTGGTTCTCTCTTGATGACGTCCCCTATGAACAATGGCGCAACAAGATTATTACTTGGTGTGCTTGGATGTCTAATCAGCATGCAGTTGTTGGTCGCCCTACAAATCTAGTCATATCTGATTTCATCTCAAGAACTACTGGATTTGTCCGAGATTGGCTTACTTCTCTTGGTGATTACCGCATAAGACAACTTACGCAGGTATCCCTTGTTGATGTTTATCATGTTCTAATCCGAGAATTTGTTGGTGACGAAACAGTTATGGAGAAAAAGTATAAACAAGAATACTTTACTATGAAATGCTGTTCTCTCCAAAAGAAAGATCTTTATCGTCATTTTCTTCAAATGCTCCAACGATTTCATCTTCTCGGCGGATATGATAAAACAGACTTGAAGCATACTTTTATTGCTTCTCTTCCTACTGAGATTCATCCTGAATTGAATCGCTTACTCAAAGCCACTGGTAGAAATCTTGATCAATATTCTCTTGCCGAAATCTTCCAGACTCTTCTTGAAGCCATTGATAAAGTATGTGAATTACGCAAGATGGTCAAAGATTCCCAGAAAGCTTCATATTATTCTTCCAATGTTTGTGACAAGAAATATCTTACTATTGGTTGTAAAGACAAATGTGATTGCTCTTCCACTCACAAGTCATCCCGTAAGAAATTTTCTAAGTTTCACAAGAAGAACCCTCATAAGTTTTCTAAACCTATGAGATGGAAGAAGAAAAGACGTCTTAGATATTTTAAACGCAGAAATCCAGCTACTGCTACTAAGACTGCTCGTTGCTATATTTGTAAGAAGCCTGGACATTATGCCAGACAATGTCCTGACAAGAAAAAGAGTCAACATCTTATTCAGAAGCTCCAACACTCTTATTCAATCCATGATGATCATGATATTGAATCTTTATTTTCTGAACAAGACTCTGCAGATGATGATACAGTTTTTGCTTATCATGATTATTCATCTGATGCTTCTCAGACTTCTGATGACAATTCAGAACCTTACATGGGTATCGTCTCTACCCCTTCAATGATTGTCTCTCATGTTCTGCCTTATGCTGAAATTGCGGTCATCCCGACCAAGTTTGACAATCCTCTCAAGGTCATAGCTTATTTTGACACTGGTGCTTTCAAGAGTATGATGAATCCTCGTATTCTCCCTGATAAATTTTGGAAACCTCATACTGAAACCTTCAAAGCTGCCAACAATGAGATTTTTCAGACTCATCTGATTACTACTCGCAGAATTGGTTTGAAATTCTTCCCTAATCTCATTTTATGGACTCATATCATTGGCTGTGACTTACCTGATAAGGATATTCTCTTTGGAATGGATCTTTATTCTAAATCCAAGTTACGAATACTTCCTCATGGAATCTCTTATCAGAATCAAACTCTTCCATATACAACTATTCCTAAGTTGTATACAATACAGGATGCTACTTCCTATCAAGAGAAATTAAAGTCTTGTTTCAGCGAATCTCATAAGACTTTTACTCATTCTCATCCTCTATGGAAGAATTCTAAGTTTTATATCCGACTCCCATTCAAATTGAATGAGGATATAAACCCCACTAAGGCTATTCACCCTGGAATGCCTCCTGACGACCTTGCCCTTGCTCGGCAAGAATGTGATGAATTATTAGCCCAAGGTTTATTAGAACCTACTACTTCTGATTGGGCTTGTCAAGGTTTTTATGTCAATAAAAGAGCAGAACTTACTCGAGGAAAGAAACGTCTTGTAATTAATTACAAGCCTCTGAACATCTTCCTCAAAGATGATAAGTTTCCTCTGCCAAAGATATCTTCTCAACTGACATTACTTTCAGGATCTACGATTTACAGCAAATTTGATCTGAAAGCAGGATTTTGGCAGTTAGGCGTTCATCCTGATGATCGGCCTAAAACGGCTTTCTGTATACCCAATGCCCATTATCAATGGACGGTCATGCCTTTTGGTCTAAAGGTTGCCCCTTCTTTATTTCAGAAAGCTATGACACGTATTTATACTCCGATCCTCTCCACAGCTCTTATATATATTGACGACATCCTCCTCTTCTCAAAAACTGAAGCTGCTCATCACCAGCTTATTTCTCAGTTTTTAGATATCACTCAACAGCATGGTATCATGCTGTCCGAAAAGAAGAGTATCTTATGCACATCCGAAATTGATTTTCTTGGAATGAAGTTCTTTAATGGTGTCTACCAACCTGGTTCTCATATTGCTGTCGAATTATTACAATTTCCAGATACTGATCTTACAGTTAAGCAACTTCAACAGTTTCTAGGTATTATTAATTACCTTCGTATGTTTATTCCTCATATTACTCGACACACATCAGTATTATCTTCTCTCTTGAAGAAATCTCCACCACCATGGTCAGATACTCATACTGATGCTGTTCAATCTCTCAAGAAGATATGTCAGAATCCCCCTCCATTGGTGATTCCCAGCACTGGTTCCTTAATCCTTCAGACTGATGCTTCTGATCTTTATTGGGGTGCTGTTCTTCTTGAATCAATAGATTCCACTAATTCCATCTGTGGATATCATAGTGGAAAATTCTCCGATGCAGAACTCCATTACCATATTACTATCAAAGAAGTACTTGCAGTCAAATATGGTATTATGAAGTTTGCCTTTTTCTTACGGCCTGCACAATTTGAGATTCAAATGGATAATTCCTCATTTCCCCAAATGTTGGAATTCCGGAACAAGATGGTTCCCTCTGCTCAACTTCTTCGTCTCCAGGAATGGTTTACTCAATTCCAATTTACAGTGAAACATATTCCCGGAACCAAGAATATTCTGGCTGACTTCCTTTCACGACCTATTCAAAAACCTAATGCTTCTCAAGTCTCTTTGATCCGTAATGGTTTTTGTATACCCATCATATTCCAGCCTAAAACTATTATTAGGCCCAGGCCTATTCAAGTAATTCAAGCCCATGGGATTTTTCCCCTTATTGGTGCAATATTTCCTCCTGAATTACCTAATCCTACAACAGCTTATGAAGTCCGAGAATATGCCCATCAGAATCTTTTTTATTATGGACATGCTTACTTTATGGACTACCCAGCCCATCTTCAACCGGACTCATTCCATCAAAATAAGCCTTACTTATCCTTATTCCATCTAAGGCCTGATATTTCCAGAAAGTTCTTTTGGTATTTATGGTGTGTATCATGCTTATACAAAGTAGCCTTAACATTTATACCTTCTGAACTACAGCAGTATTTTACATCACAGAATACATCTCTGTTAGATAACTGCATGGACTTATTTGCCCCTAGGCAAACTTGGATAAGTCAAATAACTGAAATATGCCAGCTACAGCCTCCTCGCCTTCATGCTATATATATTGGCTATCAGCCCTTCTCTGATTCATCCCGAGGACTTATTACAGAGCATTTTCTCCAAGAGTTTCAGACGTACTCTTGCCATCTTACTGATCAAGTTCTCTCTGGTGTCCGACAATTCTTAGAAGACATTAATGGAGTTTCTCCATCTTCTTCTACTCATATAACTCACGGACCACATGAATTCATCCCTTCTGAACAATTGGATGAATTAATCCAGAATCAGGCTCCTTGGCATATTGAAGCTCCTCTTCCTCAGTTCCGAGATCCTCCGGAAAGATCTCCCAGTCCATCTCCACTCAGAAGACGTCTCAGTATCTCTCCCCCTGTTTATGACAATCTCTATGATAACCAGCAACAACAAGACATAGAATATCATAATCAGGTTCATCCTCACTTCAACGATCCTCCAAGCCAACCCAGAAGATCTGTAAGTGATCCACCTCTGTCTTATGAGGAGATTGTAGAATGTCAGCAAGCCCAAGACTTTGAAGACAATGCCCGCATTGCCTTGGGTCTTCTACCTCCTCCTCCTATCGACCACCATGAAGACTGGCTTGACAACTTTGATACTGGTGACCCTGATGTAGATATGGAAACTCAGTGTGATATGTCACCATGAGAATCCATCTCTTTAACAGGTATTTTGCTGCCTATCTTGCCTCTGACACTGACAGATTAAACCAACATAGAATCCTCACTGCATACATGGATGATAACCCTCACTCTCAATTTCCCCGTCTCCGACGAGATCTTGCTCTCCTACGACTTCAACGATTTCGTGACTACCGACACATTATTAGCAGACTCAACAACATCGACCTTTCTGAATCATCTCCTTCAACACGATTAACTGTCCTCCGACGACTCCATAATGCTCGCCGCCAACTCGACCGACAAATACAACCACATCTTCCTGACCTCATCAATGATGTCAACCTTGCGCAACAACTATCTTCGCCAACTCAACAAGCACCACAAGATTCTTCCTCATCCACTAGCTCATCATCACATGCTATGGACCCCACTGATGTCTCCCACTCATCACAAGATGCTCCCGACATGTCACATCATCCCATGTGATAAGCATCTACTTTTTCAAAAGTATGTACAGTAAAAGCATCATTACTATTTGCTTTTGTGAGTGCCTTTTTTCAGTCCAGAACACGCGATCTTATCTTCAGCCAGCTTAAAGACTAACAGCTGTCCCGGATTTGAAGATATTTGAAGTCCGCGGATTTGAAGATGTGTGAAGTCCGTGTCTTGTGTCTATAAATACGAGTTTGTAAGATCATTTAT
Organism: Paratinospora sagittata; assembly: GCA_035771175.1. NCBI lineage: Eukaryota > Viridiplantae > Streptophyta > Magnoliopsida > Ranunculales > Menispermaceae > Paratinospora > Paratinospora sagittata. Next base: position 36,631,219 of record CM069594.1, read on the forward strand.
GATCATCGAGTCTTGTAGTTTTACTGTCAAGCTTATAATCCACATCATCTCTAGTCATCTCCGTTTCATATGTGTAGCAAAGATTGTTTTGTAAGATAATCCTTTGCATCCCGCTGTGTGATCTTTATGTAAGATGTGTGCCTTATAGGTGTTTAAAATAGCCTAGCATGAGTGATATCTAAAAACTGAGAAATAAGCTGGTGATGAGCAGCTTCAGTTTTTGGGGACCACGGATATTATGTTGTAAATAATATCGAAGAAGAGAGTCTAATTCATGAATTTTGGCAGTTATCTCAGTATAGTATTTCTGACTAGTAGCAGCTTGAATATCTGTATTCTGTATCAAGGTTGAAGTTGTATTGTGAAGAGAATTCAGATGCTGATCAGGATCAGATTGTTGACTCTGGGATTGATCATCAGATTGATCAATAGTTTCAGATTGGTCTGAAGATTCTTCTCGGCGGATATGATAAAACAGACTTGAAGCATACTTTTATTGCTTCTCTTCCTACTGAGATTCATCCTGAATTGAATCGCTTAAATAAATAAATAAGGCTATGAAGTGTGTGCTTTACACCATGGATTATAGGCTTGTAGCCTCTATAGGCTGAATTAAAATATTTAGCCAGTGGACACGTCATACCTGTCGGCATTTTTGCACGTGCGCAAATCAAATACTTTCCGCCAAGCCAACAGCACGGGGGTGGGACACCACGTGTCGACCAACTCAATTCGTACTCGGATACATCAGGAATTTAATTGATACAAGGTGACACTGTTGTCCGAACAATGCCGGGGGGGGGGTAATTAAACGCCACGTAGCACGGCGTGGCCGGTAGTGGCACGCGGCGGCGTATCACCTCAACATCAAATTAAAATAGCCACTCCAGCGCCTTTGTCTTTATTCCAGATCCAGTACTACACCAAGTAACTTTGTTACAAAACTCCATCCTTACATCAAGTAGCTTAAAAGTGAAAATAATAACTTATTAACTCATTTTCATTATTCCCAAGCAATTAATCCATTAATGGCTACAAGACAATAAATATCATGTAAAATTTTTTTCTACAAGATAAAATCATATGAACTATTCATAAATAGAAACTAATCTTTTTCATTTTACTTATGATGTATTTTTTTTTAAAAAGACCCCTAGTAATTCATTAACTAAAAGCTTTATATTGACATGTAAAATGTTCCATTTACATTCAACTCAACTCGATATTTAAGCATTTTCCTACTTCCATAGAGTAAGCTACAGAAATTTAGTCCTCCACTTTGCTAGATTTAGGGCAAGTAAATATATTCAATATATCTTTTGCAAAACTAAGGGGATTTTAAATTTCTTAATAGCATTAATTATATTTATGTTGTCTAAGTGTTTAGAATATTAACAAAGGGTAGTGCTACGTATACATTGGGTGTCAACGCCAATTTTTAACGTTAGCTTTCAACCTCCTTTAAATATTTTAGAGATACGTGTGTATTTGAATAATGCTACATATACGTTAGGTGCTAATACCAATTTTCAGCGCTAGTTTTTTACCCCATTTAAATATTTTAGGGATACGTATGTATTTGAAGATATTGTGTAATATCACTATAACAAAAGTAGTTTTTTACGACAATTTTCACGATAATATTTTATGAATATGTATCATTAAAAGTTATTGAAGATGACAATTTTTAATGAAATGTCGTTGTACTCAAGTATAACAATATTTTCTTAACTATCATTGAAAATCTTGAAAAGTCTTGCAATAGAGGACATTTTATCTAACTCTATAAAGTTAAGTATTAGTTTTGAACAAAAAAAAGACTACATATTGTATTTTTATGACTTTTAGTTAAAAAAAAATTAATATTATATGTGGAAATTATAGAGATGATGCAGCAAAGATTGGATAGCAAATCTAACCATGAGGAACACGCATATTTGACTCATCACAAAAATGGCAGTAACTTGGAAGAAAAGGGAGATCCATGTAGGGTCCTTAAGGAATCTAAAACCTCACCTGGGGACATTAGACCCACCACCTCAAAAACAAATTTAATTAGACAATAATACTCTCACCCGCCCCACTTGCCAAATCAAAAAACAACAGCATAACATGATCACCACTTCAAAATTTTCTTAGTTAGGGTTTGTCTCTTCCATTCCATTCCATTCTTGATGGTAGCTGGTTGGTGCGGAGAAGCCACCTTATATAACTTTAGTGATTTAATGGTTCAACCATACAATAGCACTACTCATCCTTTTCTGGGGCATAATGTACTATCATTGTTCTTTGCTAAGCAGCAGCCTTAACCAATTCAACCAAAAACACGTATTTACTATTTAGTTTAGTTTGTGAATTCAAATGCAAATTTCTTATTTAAAAATCCAAAAGCTTGATAAACGTGTTTGATTAGTTGAATTTGAAAACAATTTTTTAAGATTTTATTCAAAAAAGTAACTTTAATTTTTTATTTTCGAATTGTATTTTTAATTCTGAATTAAAAACATAACATCACAAGAGACTTGAATGGTGTCGATGCAACACATATATGAGTTCGAGTCTGAATCTAATTAAAATTTTATTTTATTTTATTTAGGTTGTTATTTAATTTAAAATTATATTTTAATTAAGATTTCAGTTGAAATTTAGGTTTGTTCAAGAGTTTTAGTTGATATCAGTAATTTATAAGTTATATTTAGTTATAAATATTTTAAGATATAATTTGGAAACCACCCTTTAGATTATTGATTGGAATTGATTTGATATCTCACACTCTCTCTCTCTCTCTCTCATTCTTCTTCTTCTTACGACGTTGCCTCGTCAGACGTATTTAGGTGTCTTGTGAATTTGATTAACGTAGAATCGTGTGTATTGAGAGACTGAGTAGCTCCATGTTGATGGAAAGGACGAAGGCATTTGAGTACACTTTAAGAAAAAAGTCTCTTGAGGTGCACCGCATCAAATAAATGCTATAAAATTATTTAATGAAAAAGTAAAGGAATTACTTCTTTCCTTGTTGATATGCAAATAGAAAGAAGAATTCTTTATTATTTGGATTTAATTTAAAGAATCTTCTTTCAAAAGATGATCATTAATATATATATATATATATACCACTTCTTTTTATTATTAATTAGGAGAAATTGCAGTAGGGTGTAGTGTATAGATTAATATAATTGAAATATCGAACAAGTAACATGTGCATTAAATTGTAAAAGATTTGATGAATAGTTTGGACCCATGTTTGGTGAAGTAACACAAATGCAGTTAAGGCTCATATATGTCACATTTTGATTGTGAAGGGAGTGCTTGTAAGGCAAGTTTCATAAAATTAATTTGGAGATCAAAGTGGATGTATATATATTTGGGAGTATTAGAGCAAAAAGGGGAAGACAGGTTATATATCTGGCAACTTAAGGAAATAATACTAGACCCACTTATATGGCAGCTTTAATCGTTAGACAAAAAAAAGTGAATGTGAAGATAATAAATAGTTTTGTCTTTACGGAGATACAATGATTGTTCATCATATTGATTTAGATAGGCATTCCATGGAGTCTTAAGTTCACAGCCAAAATTAACTAATTAAACAATTAAGAGTGGTTGGTCGATTAATGTGCAATTAATGTTGTCTTAATGACGTAATAAGACGGCTTGGCTCGATGGTTTATGACTTGGAGGTCGTTGGTTCGAATTCGGATAAGAATTAATACAAAAATATTTTGGTAATTTCAGCTTATCGTCCTTGGTAAATCCTTCGATGATGTTGGGTTGGTGTGGGAACTAGTGATTTCGTAAGAGACTGACACTCAAGTACAACGTTATTATTTATTTATTTATTTATTCATATAATTATAAGGATATATTGGCTGCTTAGAGCATTCAACTAGTTCCTTAAGCACCTAGGTTCTTGGGCTTAGGTTTGATGTTTTATTTTAAAATGTCCCAATATTAATAAAAGTGAGATCTAATAAACTTATATTTTATGTGACGAGCTTATCGATATTCAATCTAAAGATTATTATTTTCGGTCCACATATATTCAACTTATAAAACACAACTTTGTAAAGGAGAACCAGTTAGATTAATTTGGTTATCAAAAGCGTGGATTTATATATATATTCTTTAACCATTAATTTTCTAAGTAATGTGAGATTATGTTGTAACATATAAAGTATGTAGATCTAATTTTGTCTATGTCATGGACCAGTTTGTCCCAATCACTTGAATATATCCAGGGTCTGGTACAATGTCGATTATGGTTCGAACGGCCTGCGTAGGTGTGGTCCAATTGGCTCCAACAGATTTTTATGCTTAGCTTTTATCTTATGTAATAATATTTTAAATAATTTAATCATAGCCTATGTATTTCATTACGGCCTTATATATAAATATTGTACATCAAGAAAAAGAGCTGGCTACTCTCCAGGGTGACGACAGGACAAAAATATATTATAGCCCAATGGATCAGTTAGATGAACTGCCCAATATTATAACCATTTAACCAGGGTTGAGCCAAGTCCGGCCCGCTAAGGCCCAGTCCCCTTGTCTTTCGGGCTGGACCTGACTGATAGCCTGGTCCGGCCCGCTTTAGAACAAAACGTGAGAGCGAGCAAGATGGTCTAACTAAACAAATAGAAAATAGAAGAGCGTTTCTTCTCCGCCTCTCTCAACGCTTGAGAATCATTTAGCACTTTCAAAGCAGAGAAGGGGAAAGCTCGAAATTCGATCTTCCAGTCTCAGATCCGATCGGAGATTCTGCAAATCCGATCTCGAGAATGGCTTCTACGTTCAGCGGCGACGAAACTGCTCCGTTCTTCGGCTTCCTCGGCGCTGCAGCGGCATTAGTTTTCTCCTGTACGCAAACCACGAACCCTAGATGAACTCTCAATATGTTCTTGATCTTGTGTTTTCTCTGATGATTTCTGCGATTCTATGTTTTCTTGAGGTGGATCTGTTGTTGTTGTTGTTCGGTGATTCAGGTATGGGAGCTGCTTATGGAACGGCTAAGAGCGGTGTAGGTGTGGCTTCCATGGGAGTGATGAGGCCAGAGTTAGTGATGAAATCGATTGTTCCGGTGGTTATGGCTGGAGTTTTAGGTATTTATGGATTAATTATTGCTGTTATTATCAGTACTGGAATAAATCCCAAGGCCAAATCGTATTACTTGTTCGACGGCTACGCTCATCTTTCTTCTGGTCTTGCTTGCGGTCTCGCCGGACTTTCTGCTGGCATGGCGATCGGGATTGTTGGCGATGCTGGTGTTAGGTATCTCCCTCTTTCTCAATTTCATTCTAATTGTTGCTTTTCGTCTTATGTTAGTGTTGTTTATCTGCTTCCTAATTGTTATTTATGGCTTTCGCTTCTGTAATTTTTTTAGACAGATTTTGAATTTGTTTCTTTTTTTATTCTTTTCATGGCATGATTTAGTAGTTCTGCTGCTTCTGCATAATCTGTTTAATACCGATGCTATTGATATGAAACTGAATCATTAGATTTATGGTTCTATTTGTCTTATATCTTTATGAGTTCTAGCTTTTTCTCTTGTTAAAACTATTATAAGGGGTGTGTCCAGTGCATGAGGCTCCAGTCATGGCAAGATTTGGGAAATAGATAATGTATGCAGCCTTACCTCCACATTGGAGAGGTTGTTTCCAGATTGAAACTCATGGCCTTAAGGTCATAATGGAGAAATTTTGATCATTGCACCAAGGGCCTTCCTTCTATACATTCATGAAGAATCTTATTTGATTCCCACCGCACCCTACCATGTTAGTGTGATATTTAAAAATCCTTTGGTTTCTTTCTTGCCAAACACACCATTGAAGAGCGAGTGCAAAGTCCTGCCGAACTAACCACCTATTTTATTCAATCTCCTTGAGGGGAGTCAAAATGGAGAATATTAGCACATCTTTTTGGCGTTAGCCAAGTCTACATAATATCCTTCAAAAATCGATGCCAAAGCTCTAGAGTGAGTGAACACCGAACAATGAAGAATGGTATGCTCTGTATATTCCTCATCCTCTTTATATAGCACGCACAAGTCAGGAGATAAAGACAAGAAAGACATCCTCTTTTTAAGAATATCAAACACAATAAGTCTATCAAGGACAAATACTCAACTCAACAAAACCGTTTTTCCAGTACATAGGATTAGTTACATGAATTTACTTCCTCAACTCCACTCTATCAAGGCTAAGTCTAGAATTTATAGTATAAGTGGTTATATCTTTCTTAATTATCTCTCTCCATGTTATTTACTTATTTCTGCTCTTCCTCAGCCTCCATCATTACCATGAATTGTTAATCGGCAAGTTTTATGCATATTTTTCTCTCTTCTTCTTCATCTTTGCTTTCTGTTTTTCTCCTCAATTCACTATATTATCATTTATTAGTCTTTTTCTTCATTTGTTTTCTCTCTTCATTCTTTCTTAATAGAAATATCCGATTACAAATCTAAAGGTTCAAAGTCTCAAATACATTTCATGTGTCTATTTTCATGTTTTGTCATGTTAACAAGGGTATTGTAGCTATAGTGGATAGTTTAGGTAAAATACGTAACAACATAGTGACAAAACAATCCATGCTTTGAAAAGTTGATTGTTGGATTGTCAAATTGTACTGTTGCAATAGGCATGGGTCTGATGATGTTGAGATTGTTGCTTTCAAGCATTGAGGTATATGAGATGTAACAATGTCACACCTTCCCTTGTAAACATGTACTATTTTTATTATCACATATAATTAAAATGACACAACAAAGAAATAATGGAAATTTCAAAAAAACTTTCTCTAGTTAGTGGTGACCTATACTACTTTCTTAGACTCCGGTGATCTTTGGTAATTGGGCCGACCTGGTGGATCAAATTATTTCGGACACTAATCCACACAAAAAACTCGTAGCAATTTTAAGTTTTCATCTCTCTCTCACACACACGCGCGCGCGCGCACAGATAGTTTTATATGTATATGTGTATCCTGATATGGTTCATAATGTTTGGGTTGGAGTTACCATCAGAGCAGTATTTTGAAAAATGGTTTCCACGACAAGCATTAGATGCTGTATAAGACGATTCTCTGATCATTGGATTTTTTTGTATTTTTTCAGAGCCAACGCTCAGCAGCCAAAGCTTTTTGTTGGGATGATCCTTATCCTCATCTTTGCTGAAGCTTTGGCCCTTTATGGCCTCATTGTTGGTATCATCCTGTCTTCTCGAGCCGGCCAATCCAGAGCAGACTAAGAGAAGAATGTGTTGCTTGCTAATGCATGGGTGCTTTTGGTTCACAGCATGGCACCATGATTTCTTCTCCAGTTAGTAGTGGGTGATGCAGCACTTAAGATGGTTTCAATGCTTTCCAGTCTGCATGTTATTTCTCCACAATTTTCTTTGGATCAGTTTGTGCTATTTGTAAGATTAGTGATTAGCTTTTTTCTGAATAAAGGTTGAGGAGCTTTCTCCATTTGTTCCATGTCTTCTTGTTTTTGCCTGAAGTTTAATTAGGTCTGGGAAACATCATTTTTCAAGATGGTGCTTATTTGAAGGTCCACTGTCCCTGTTAAGTGCTTATTTGTTTGCCTTGAATACTTAATACGTTTGGAAAAAAGGTTCACGGTGGAATTGTCACTATACAACTACAGTTTGTTGGGTTGCATTTATATTGCATGATTTAAGGCAAATGCGCATGCTTTAATTATCTAAATTGAGTTTCCATGGTTTGTCAATTTAGCATTACTCTTTTGTTTAATTATTATATGCTTGGGGTCATCAGGGACAGCTTTTTTTTTTTCTTCATTTTATTATTGGTTTAATTCAATGATGTTGTTTGGACCTACGCATTGAATAATGTAAGCAACCAAAAGCAAGCATAACAGGAACTTCATGCTTACCATACACACCTGCAGAAAAATGTTGGCCTTGGTAAATTATGGGTTGATGGAGTTGATTAAGTAGCATTACTTGAAACTATTATTTTGGAAACATGGATCTATGTGCTTAGATTACGCCAAAGATTAGCATTGAGCAATATTGGTTCGCCCCTAATGAGTTGATTAAGGATGCCTAGATAGATTTCCAAATATAAATGTTATTTGTATGTCGAAACCTGGGTAAATGCATCGTGATGTATGTTGTTGTAGATGACATTATTTTAACTGATGAAAGTGGAGTACATGAAAGCTTTTGGAGGAATTTCTTGGGAATAGATGTATTTCCATATAAAGATAGACCTGACTAAACAAGTAAATATATGAGATAACAATTTTTGGTGAAAACATACTTGAATTGATAACCAACAAAAATACAAAAATCATTATTTTCGTCATTTTATTGAAAAACACTAGTGAGATTTTAGGGAAGGGTATATAAGAGCATTGTAGGATGGTACAGAAATTCCAAAATAATTATTTTTGTTATCTTATTGAAAACACTATTGAGAGTTTAGGGAAGGATTTATAAAAGCATTGTAGGATAGAGCATATGCTACATAAATCATAGAGCATAATTATGGATAATTAGTAAACAGTAATTGTATAGAGTGTTGATGACAGAGATAAAGATGTAAGGGTGGGGCTGGGTGAATGACAAAACTAGAAAAATCCAAAAATTAGGCATTAAATTGGTCAAAATATTTAGGCATGCAAGACAAAGACAAAGACAAAGGATCACACAAATGGGAAGAGACCCATAATGCAACGTGAAAGTACAAAATCGTTAAAAAAACTAAACAGATAAGAAAGGTAAAACCCTACTTTATATAATTGTATTAATGGAGAATAATATTATATGATTGGCACTTTTATATATAGAAATTTATTTTTTTTTTTGGAAAAATGACTTTAGCTGATCCATGTAGTTGAAAAACGCTGTCAAAAATCTCAAAGTTGTTTGGTAAGGCCGTATAATTTTGTTATAGTTTTAGGAAGTATATAAAAGGGGGAAAATAATTGAAAAGAATGCATTCCAAGGACCACTTCATTTCATATATCACATGTAAGCACAACTATGCAGTTGAAAAACACAGCCTGATTCATGTGATAAACCACTGAATTTTAGTGTTTTCCTTGGTGACTCGTGAAACTTGGAATTGGGTCCATATTTCATGGCCTAAAATCTGACTTAACACCCATTATATGGTGTACCAAAATCAAAGTTCCACACCTAAAAGCCAACCGATCATCTGAAGTTGTTGGCTCTCCCCCTTTGCCCTAGGTGGTCCTACACTAGAAACCCCCCACTTATGTGCAACTTGGTACCTTAGCTAGCCACTGAAACTCACAGCATCTTTTGTCCTCCATAGTGATCTCCACAGGTCAGAATTTAAGCACCTAGTTATAGCTGGGGAAACTCCCTGATATTTATCGTATGGTGCTCCAGAGAATAATGAAGTGAGTAAAGTAAAATGAGAACCACTATTGATTCTCAATTCTAATGGTGATCTTCCCTTTGACATTTGGTTAGTGCATATGTACCCCTTATTAACTGCAAAAGCCGTTTTCAAGCTTTATATCACAAATTCAACTCCTTGTAAAGTAGTAGAGAATTCAGATACCCCCTAAAAGAGTGTGGAATAATGGAGTATCTTGATGAAGCTTTCCCTGATTTTTTTATTAATTTTTATCTTGAGTTATTGACCATTCGGTAGAGTATTTCGTTTGAAATATGCAGAATCATTCTATTAGTTATGTTGGATGTTTAGACGCACCAGATTCTCACAAGAAATCTAATAATTTCTTGAATTATTATTCTCTTTGCGGTAGCTTTATGAGTCAGTGAGGATAAAGTGATTATGTGATTCCTAGTTAGTCCTCATGATTGGTCAGATCAACAGCTTCTTTGTCTCTGCCCAACAAAAGCATCTTCTATCTAGGCAACCAGATTGATTTGGTTAGTATCTTATGTTAAACTGATTTACCAATCAAATACTGAACAAGCAACTTCCGAAATGTCTTTTCATTCTGAGTGTTTCATGCATGTGTTTATCTAGTGGATAGAGAGGATTTAGTTAACATCCACCAGTTGGATGTTTGGCCAATTGTAGGCAAGTCTTCCTAACTTTGGATCTCTCACTGTAACGTTTGTGTTAGTAGATGATGTCTTAGTTTCACTTGCTTGCTTGTTCCTCCTCCTTCCTCTCCTCCCAAAGGAAAAAGAGGGGACCTTGTTATCCAAATATAAGAATTCAGGTGTACCTGAATCAACTGCAAGTTCCCAACTTATTGTAGTAGATGTGCTTAACCAGCCGTCCACAATTTTAATAAGAGACTTGTTTCTTGATGTTGTGGGTTGTTGCTATCATACTAAGCCGGAGTAGATGGTCATCCAATTTTTCAAAAAAAAATATTAAAAAGTTTTGTATTATTATTATTGAGAAAAACAATTCCATGTATGGGTATCGGCCCCACCTTCGTTAGAACCTAATCAAAACGTTGTGTATTATCAGGGTTTCGTGTAATTAGGCGTGTGAAGGCATTAGTGCACGTTTTATGTATTGAGATTAAGACGTTGAAATTGACCATTCGATAGGTATTAGGTTAAGATTGGTGTAAGGCAACATTCACATGGATCCAATGAGAGCCGCATGCATGTAACATGCAAAACAGAACAACATATTTTCATCTATTCTTTTAAGAATTGAGATGAGGACATAGATAAATAAAATAATATAAATATTGCTTGCTGTCTATAATTTTTTTGCCAAATAACTATGGAAAAATAAGGCTCATCTATATGTCCAACACATAAAGTAGAGATTCAATAGATTTACTCATATAATTATTTTGATACTATAATATAAATCTTTATTATAATAAGTTTATATATAATAATAAAATTGTGCTTAATTGCATATAATTCTCATAAGATATATATATATATATGTATACATTAAACATTGGTGTTACACACGAGCTTTGCTTTACATTTTCTCAAGTAGTATGTTTTGGGAAGTCCATTTTTCTGCCTCTCAAAAAATAAAAGCTGCCCAAAAAATTTAAAAAAAAATGGTGTTTCGTGCCATGGTTCTTAAAGGTCTTAGGATAGACATCTCATGTGTCCAGTTAGGTTCTGCACACCTACTCTAAATATGAATGAAGGCACTGGACCACCGAGAACTTAACCATAGCAATTGAACCCACCTCCCACCTCCCACCTCCCCCCTTTTTTTATTTTGGGATCATAAAAGGTAGGTGAAGATACGATTTCAGTATGATTTTTACCTGCTAATTACTAAGTTTACAATAAGAAAGAACATTTTCATGATAATTATATTGATAAATTTAATATAAGCATTAACATTGTCTACAAGCAAGTAATATTGTAGACAAATCTTAAATTATGATAATTGTTGCTTAGTGCAAAATTTGACCAATACTAATAAATGAGAAAAAGTAAGAAAATTGAGAAAGAAAGATAATGTGGATCCCACTGAGCCCGCACTCTGGTGTTTCCGACCTCTTAACTATTAAGGAGGACAAAAAAGAAAAAGAAAAAAAAAATGGGTCGTCAATAGGAGAGAGGTGTGGTATCTACCCAAAACCCTATAATACCTAAGTTAGAATCGACCTATGAGAAAAGTTTAATGGAATGCTGACCTCAGAGCTAATAGTATGCGTATCTTTTTTGATAAAAAGTGTAAGAGTATTTATAATAGAGAGTTTAGTCCCGACAGACAGCAAGGTAGATCCTACTTGGGAACGGTCCCTTGGTTGACATAGTGGTAAGCATGAAAAAAGGAGAATACAAAAATTGTTTGACTAAGGGGTTGTAAATAAGGGATTGCTGCAAGTACCCTCTTGTTATGGTGATGTTTATTTTTTGTTGTGAGGGTCTTTATTCTTTTGTTGTCAGATTTTACTTATTTTCTTGTGAATGTTTATGCTAACCGTTGTGCTGCATTAATCATCAGTATGTTATTAGTCTCTTGGCAGATATACTCCAGTTTCAAAAATTTTATAGAAATAAAATGATAGTTTGATAAAAAAAATAAAAGATAAAAATAAAAATAAAAATTCTATTAATTTATTTGGATGGTTCTAAAAATATATATATAAAAATAACCCACAAATTTTTCTTGTCGTAACAGAAGAATGTGTTGGAATCTTACAATTTTAATATTGAGAAAACAACCAACACCACCCCTTTATTTATATTTTCCATTTATTTTCTTCTAATAAATATGGTCAATAATTTTGTTTTAAGAAAAGAAAAAGAATAAGAAAAGAAATGGCACTTTGTGTGCAAGTGGGAGTGTTGCAGTCAAAGAAGATTTTGCCAAGACATTGAATGATGGAAATATATGCAGCACATCGTACACTATGTATGTATGCATCACTGACCTCCATGCTTGTAGGCCATCTCAAATCTCCTTTTGTCTCTTTTTGAATGGAATCTTATTTACCTAATAATTTAAATCACATTCTCAGTTAAGAGTATCCAATGAAGCATCTCTATACTATACCAACCTTTTTCTTTTACCCTTTCATGTAAAAGGAAATTAATTAGAAATTAATTCTTATATAATGATAATTAAGAACTTGTTATTTTGATTCATGTGGTCCTTTTGTCACACAAGTAAAATTAAATTAAGTAAAATGCAAGTCTTGAAGTCATAGGTTCAAATTCACGACTTACCTATTCAAAAAAAAAAAATTAGGAGATTTTCAAAAAAATTAACTTAAGTAGCTTTCCTGAAGACTTAAACTCGACTCATTAATGCAAATAACAAATCTACTTGCTAATTAACTAACTCTTAACCCACCTTAAGAAAAGAAAAAAAAAATATATATGAATTAATAAAAGAAAGAACCTTATACCAACAAAGAGTTGGCTCAGTTGGTTTAAAGACTAAACTCTTCGTCACAGCGAGGGTTTGAAACTTATAACAATTATCTTTAAAATTAAAATAAATAGTCTGTAAATATCATTATAAATCTTCTTTAATGCCTGTGGATCCTCTGGTGGCTACATAGCCTCTCCTCAGTTATTTTTTTTTTCAAGAAGAATCTTATATGATTCTAAAGGACATGATGCGATGGTAGTGTGGGGTTTGGAATACACAGCATGTGGTTTGAAAGTGCAGCTGTCTCTTATAATTTATTTATTCATTTTTCATTCAAACCACAAACTTTGACTAATTATTATTATCACCAAAGCAAATGCTACTAACATGAGATGTTCTGGACGCTGCATGCATATATTTTCTCTTAAATCTTAATCGTTTTCAAACTCCTATTTTCTTAGCTTTGGTGTTTCAAACCTTGGTCGTTAATTACTCGTTGATTTTTGAGTCAAAAACTGGAATCACGATTTTTCCAAGACGTGATGGTGACGCAGATAACGGGGACAAAACTATCCCAGAAACCAATCAGCTGAAGGTCCACGTGGTGGTCTTGCGGGTAAAACCGGAATTCCAGTAGTTTTAATGCTTAGTTCAACTCATCTTAATTAGTTTGCTCTTTTTCTCATTCAAACTTAGTTGGGGTCCCCTCACTTCCTTCTTTTTCTTTGTAGCCCAAAAACTTCACGATTTTACCCTCATTCTTTATCTAGAAATACCCCCCAACTCCCCTTGATATGTAATCTAAGGTCACATGTCACGTTGTCTATTGCCAATCCATAAATAATATTTCTGACGGCTACAAATGGCACTTACATGAACATGTTCCGTTTAAGACATTAAATTATTTAAATGAAAGTGTATCCATTGGATGAAATGCAAAAACAATATGATATAAAAATTGATTAGGAACGAAATGATATATATATATATATATATATATATATATATATATATATATATATATATATATATATCCAAACGATGAGCACCGTGATGTAGAAGAAAAAAAAAAAAGGAGTTGTACGTGATTAAATGGTTATGAAAAGGGTATTTTGGGGATTAGATTAAAAAAATGAGTGTATGGTAAAACGAGTCAGCAAGTATGAGCTGCATGAGACGCAAGCGCTGGCGTAGGTGCTCCGACTCCAAAGGGGAAAACTGAAAAGTGAGTCGTTCCATAAGAACGAAGCCACCCCCCCTCTTTCCGTTAAACACGTGTCAGTGATCATTAAAATACAATATGGCTCTTGCATTGCAGTTTTCTAATCTTAACCACACGTGTCCTTCGCGAGACGGCCGATTCGTTAAACGCTCGTATTCTTTGACTCATCTGTCCCACCTGCCGGGAATTTTGACACATTCACGACACTGTAAAGGAGATTACCCAATAATACATAAAATTAATAATTAACAAAAAAATATGTATATATGGAAGCCATACGAATTCTGATTCTGATCCATACGCCAGAAAAGCGTACGTCTGTTACATGTGATTAATAATTATATTTTATAATTTATAATTATTTTATTTTAATTTTAAAGATGTATAAGATTAAATCTCATCGGTTATAATAGAATAAAATAAATATAGAAAAAAAGTTAAAAACTGACATAAATTGGTTAGATTAATTATTTTAAAAATATTCTTGATAGTTTATAATATTGGGTGAAAATCAGAATTTTTAATAAATAAAAAAAAATATTATTAAAATTATGATAAAAGTAATATACTGTCAATAAAAAATATTACCTTTATATATATATATATATATATTTGAAATTTTTTTTTCTTTTTTTCTTTAGTTACGTAGCTTTATGGCCTTATTTGAGAGAATTTTTTTATAATGTTTTTTAAGATATTTTGAAATTATTTGGTAACACCGATTTCTAAATAAATTGTAATAGAAAAATTTATTTTCTGCTTTTAGAAGAAGACTATCATTTTTCAAAAACTCCTCTAAATTTTTTTTTTTTGTTTTGAAAAAACTCTTTTAACTAAAGCCCATAGATTGTCTTTTGTAAACTTACTTCCTTCACTCCATTTTATTAAATATTGTCTCCAAACTATTTTATGTGCACCGCTAAAGGAATTGGCTGTATCTCATTTAATAATATATAAGAGTTTTCTCGCATTATAAGGACTTGGTTCCAAACAAATGTCACCTCGCCACTCGTTCTATCAAATATAATCCTTTGCTTTTTCTTATTTTCAACACAATCTATTTAATATAAGAGATTAATATATGGTTTATAGGGCATGGGAGGACATGAAATACAAAAATGATTGGTGACACAAATACAAAAATAAAGGCTACTAGGGTTTGATGGACAAGTATAGTGGAAAGGAAGACTGGCCTGGCCATATAGAGCCGCCCGTGATCTCTCCCTATGCTACCCATTTACGTGTAAATTGCGCGTAAAAAAAATAAATAAATAAAAATAAAGAAAAGGAAGCGCGTGGAGAGGGGCGTCAGGTTGAAGATTCTCCCGGGATAAGGTTGGTCATCCCTGGCCCTGGACTCACTTGATTTTCTCTCACGCACCGTTTCACGTTTCACTTTCCTCCATCAATACCCCCTTAAAAATTTAAAAGAAAACTTCCACTTCCCAGTCCAGCAATTTTATACAATTCCCGGTTGCAAAATATGCCACGTGGTGTTCATCATCGTGGAACTAAAGCTTTGGATCAGGATCCAACGGGTAGAAATCAAACAAACCAAACTTATCTCGTCTCTTTCGTTCCACGTGGACCGTCATCGGAGTCGCGCGCGCGAAGCTTCCTGTAAGCTTCGTTTTCGGGATAATATATGAATATTATTTATTTATTGTTACGTAGGTTTCAGGTAAGTAGCCGTTGGGGGGGGGGGGGGGGGACTAGAACGACGAGGAGTCCACCAATTCAAGGATTGCGGGCCATGGCGGGGTACGACCACGCGGCAACCCGCCGCTGATCACTTTCTAAATGGAATCTATTATATGTATATTTTAGAATTGCCCACTTCTTTTTTATATAGGATATTAATAATAGGACCCCCACCATTTTCTTTCATCTTTAAATAAAAATCTAAGTTTTTTATTTTATATTTCATCTTAAATTTTATAATCAAAACGATATAAAAATAAATTTTAGAAATTAGATCAAAACATAATTTGTTGGATTAATAACATTATGTTATATTTTATACTAGACACGATGTTAGTTTACCATCTTAAGCAGTTGAGCGAGTGACCATTACTAAATTTTTAAATGTATAAGTCATGAGTTTGAATCTTAAAAGTTTATGTACATGCAATAGATTTATAAACAAAGTTACAATATACTATTCACTTATATTTATAAATTTCTGAATAAACAGGTCACGTGATTGTGCAAAAGTGGGGGAATAAGAAAGAAATGGAAAAATGGAGGAGGTAGATGTAAATTAATAGTAAGTTAGAGAATATATAGCAAAATAAAATAAAATAAAGAAGCATGAAGCAGTTGAGTTGAGGAGGAGAGATATTTAATTGGAAAAGAGACAATTACGAGAAGAAGGGGCCGTCAGAAAGTCGGGAAGAGTTGGGGTCTCCTTGGCCTCTATATAAAGCGCCTTCCCCTCTCATGCAAACCTCGCTCACTTGTCATTCTAACCAAACAACACCTCCCAAACAAAAACCCTAGCGTTCCCATTGTTGCTTCGCCATTATCTTTTAGGTTTCCGTCTAAATCTGATCCTCACTTCTTCACATCTATCTTCTCCGATTCTCTCTGCTAATCTTTCGGAGACTTTTTCTTCCATTTTTATTTGCGGTTCTGATTGTTTTCCGATTCGGTTGTATTTCCCAATCTTCTTCTTCTTCTTCTGTTCTGGTTTTTGAAGATCAGATCTGTTCTCCGGCGAGTTCGATTTTCAGGTTCTAGATCAGAGAGCGCGTAAAAGACATCTTTTTGCGCTTCTTTTTTCAGTGTTCTTGTTTTGTACGATTAATCTTTGTGAATCTGTTCTTCTGAGCGATCGGTGTGGGGATTATCGAGTGGTATAAGAGCGAGTTAGGGTTTCTTTCCGCTCTCTCGTTTCTTTACTGCTTCTTTTGGGGGGGTAGCCGGGGCTCCGGCCTCGGCGCTTTTCAAAGCCCCCTTCCTTCACACCCATTTCTTAAACCCTAGTTTTCTTTTTCTTCTTTTTCTTTTTTTTTTCTTTTCTTTCACACACACACACTCAAAACCCCATTTTTTTTTTTTGGTGGGAAGAGATGCCTGCCCTGGCATGTTGCGTAGATGCTGCTGCAACAATTCCTCCTGGTTACGCTCTCGTCGGGGACACCAGCTCTTTTCCCTTGCAGGAAACTATTCCCGTTTCCGGCGTAACTCCGGCGACGACTAACATCACCACAACTACCAACCACTCCTCTCTTCTCTCTTCCCATTGGTCCCCATCGCTCTCGGCCTCTCTCTACAAGATCAATGGCTGGGGAGACCCCTATTTCACCGTCAACTCCTCCGGCAATGTTTCTGTCCGTTCTTACGGTGTCGCGACCCTTCCTCACCAGGAAATCGATCTCATGAAGGTTGTTAAGAAAGCTTCGGAACCGAAATCCTCTGGTGGATTAGGGTTACAGTTGCCTCTCATTGTCCGGTTCCCTGATATCCTCAAGAACAGGCTTGAATCTCTCCAATCGGCGTTTGATTTCGCGATTCAATCTCAGGGATATGAGTCGCATTACCAGGGCGTTTATCCGGTGAAATGTAACCAAGATCGGTTCATTGTTGAGGATGTTGTTAAGTTCGGATCGGCTTACAGGTTCGGTCTCGAGGCCGGATCGAAGGCGGAGCTTCTCCTGGCGATGAGCTGTTTGTGCAAAGGAAGCTCCGAAGCTTTCCTGATCTGTAATGGTTATAAAGATGCGGAATACATCTCGCTTGCTCTGGTCTCGAGAAAACTGGATCTGAATACAGTGATTGTTCTCGAGCAGGAAGAAGAGCTCGATTTGGTAATCAGTATCAGTCGGAATCTGGGAGTTCGTCCGATTATTGGCATGAGAGCGAAGCTCAGAACCAAGCACGCCGGTCACTTTGGATCCACTTCCGGCGAGAAGGGTAAATTCGGTTTGACGACGACTCAAATCTTGCGAGTAGCGAAGAAGCTTGAACGAGAAGGAATGCTTGATTGCCTTCAGCTCCTGCATTTCCACATTGGGTCTCAGATTCCCTCAACGGCATTACTAGCTGACGGTGTTAGTGAAGCAGCGCAAATCTACTGTGAGTTGGTCCGTCTTGGTGCCGGCATGCGAGTCATTGACGTGGGTGGCGGGCTCGGCATCGACTACGACGGGTCTCGATCGCCAAATTCGGATAATTCTGTTGGGTATGGACTAGAAGAGTATGCGGCAGCGGTGGTTCAAGCAATTCGTTTCGCTTGTGATAGGAAATTCGTGAAGCACCCGGTGATCTGTAGCGAGAGCGGAAGAGCGCTTATTTCTCATCATTCAGTTCTGATCTTTGAAGCCGTTTCCGCAACCACGGCGGAGTCAACTGTCGCGTCTTCTCTTGCTCCGGGCTTTGATTACTTCGTTGAGAGCCTAACAGACGATGCCCGAGCTGATTACGGTAATATAATGTCCGCGGCCGTGAGAGAAGATTACGAGATGTGTTTGCTTTACGCTAATCAGCTGAAGGGACGCTGTATCGAACAGTTTAAAGACGGGTCTCTGGGTCTCGACCATCTCGCTAGTGTTGACAGTCTATGCGAATTGCTCGCAAGAGCGACTGGGGGGGTATCTGAGCAGGTCCGCACGTACCATGTGAATCTCTCGGTGTTTACTTCTGTACCTGATTTCTGGGGAATTGGACAGCAATTTCCAATTGTTCCGATCCACCGGCTGGATCAAAGGCCGGCGGTGAAGGGGGTGTTATCGGATCTAACATGCGATAGTGATGGGAAGATCGATAAGTTCATAAGCGGAGAATCAAACTTGGCGCTTCATGAGTTGGAGGAAGGTAAAAGTGGTGGTGGTGGTGGTGGTTATTATTTGGGAATGTTTTTGGGCGGGGCTTACCAGGAGGCGCTCGGAGGAATGCACAATTTGTTCGGAGGGCCGAGCGTGGTGCGTGTGTCACAGAGCGATGGACCGCACAGCTTCGCGGTGACGCGGGCAGTGCCGGGGCTGTCGTGTTCGGAGGTTTTGCGGGCGATGCAGCACGAGCCGGAGCTCATGTTAGAGGCGCTCAGGCACCGCGCAGAGGAGTGCGGACACGTGGAGGATGAAATGGCACGTGCCGCATTGGTGAGCGGCCTTGGTCGCTCCTTCCACAACATGCCTTATCTCCTCACCAGCTCCACCTGCAGCTTTACAGCCACCGTTGCTTCTTGTTATTCTTCTTGTGGGAATGAAAGTGGTGGTGGGTATTGTGGTTGTTACTACCAGGAGAATAGAGGTCATGGTCATGATTCTGCAACTGCTGTTGCTGCTGCTGCTGTTGGAGTTGGAGGAGATGATGAGCAGTGGACCTATTGCTGTGCTTGAGAGATAGATGTGTTTCATTCCTATTTCGGTATCACTACCACCGTGTTAGTAGATGTTCGCTTGTGTTTATGTCGTCGTCTCGTGAGTTAAGAGGGTTAATTTTTTCTTTTTACTTTATTTTTTGTAATTTCCGTTTCATTTCAGTTGGGGGGGCGTTTGAGTTAGGATGATGATGAAATTTGTAAGGGGGTGGGGAAGAGTGAAACCGAATCAGTTTACATATGTAAAAGAAAATTCGAGATTTGATTCCTTCTCTTTGTGTCATCTTTATTTTATTAGTTTCAAAGGAAACAACACACACTCTTAAGGATGGTATGGATGCGATTGTATGGGATCTTTTTTCTTTTAGAAATCTGATGGTATATTTCCTCGAATTTTGAATATCCTTGAACAACCGATCTGTGGTGGGAACATTTGGCCTAGTGGTTTGAAAACGGAGAACTTTTTTTTTTTTTTTTTAAATAAAAGGAGAAAAGGAACAGGACGTTTGAAGATGAGTCATCTCTTAAACACACTTAACGTGTAGGAAGTAAGAAGTATTGATGAAATGAAGGAAATTCTCAAGAGGGGGGGGGGGGGGGTAGGATTGAATTGCGTCACATGGTCAGGTTAAGGATGGGATGGATGTGCATGTTGTTCCTTTCTTCCATTGATTTATATATGGCTTTCGGTTGAAGCACTCAACCAACCTGTTCCCTTTGCCACTTGGAGTAGGGTGAAATTGGATGGCATTGAGTTTTTACCTCTTAACCTATCCTAACGGGTAGATCGGTTGATCTTTATTAAATAAATTAATTTTTTTAAAATTTAATAATTATTATTTAAATTTATGTTAGTAATAAAATATATTAAATTATAATGTATTTAATTTATTAAATTACTATTTAAATTTTAAAAGGTGAGATTTTTTTTTTTTGAAAAAACTTATTTATTTATATATATATATATATATATATATATATAAATTTTAAGAGGTCAGTTCAAATTTGATCGCTCAAAAATTAACTTGACATATTAATCAAATCTGACCCAATCTAAAACCCCTACTTTAGAGCCAACCTCGTACACATACGTCACAAGTGTATTTTCCTTCTCTTTTTCATTTTTTTTTTTAAGTTTTTAATAATAGAAGGGGGTTGTCGTGGAATGTGATTGAGAAACTGCTTGATATTTGTTCACATACTTTTAAAAGGAAGAGAAAGAAGGATGGGGTTGAGCGTAATAACTTCATAAGTCATGTGATGTCCAGCAACTTACGTCCATCTCTTAAAGTATTTATTTTCTTTTTTATAGTGTCCTTAGCTTAGGTTATCTTAGCTTATTGTTTTCTCTTGTCCTAACTGATGGGACATCTTTTCTTCTTTTGTCTACACTTTTTGAAATCTTTTAAGAGCATATCTACTAAAAAAGTTCATATATAAAAACATATCTTGATTTTCCTTTTTTCTTTGTAGAGCCAAGTTTATTTTCCGAATCATTTATTTATTTGTTCTTTCTAGTAAAGAATGTTTTTGGAGACTACACTCAAAGTGCAAGTCGGTGGTAAGAACTAAATTGCTTTCGTATACACCAACTAGTGTTTAATACTCTATAAATGGAGGTCCTTCACACTTTTTGAAAAGCAGTGTGATGAACTTGATTTTATAGTGGGTGTTTTGGAGACTACACTCAAAGCGCAAGTCGGTGGTAAGAACTAAATTGCTTTCGTATGCACCAACTAGTGTTTAATACTCTTTAAATGGAGGCCCTTTACACTTTTTGAAAAGCAGTATGATGAACTTGATTTGATAGTGGGATCTTCAACACAATCGCCATTATTTAGCCAAAATCTTAACTCCATTTTCTCTGATGGGATATTTGACTCTTCTTGGCATGAAAGGGAAGTTATTAGGTAAGCTGTTCAGGCGTTTGAGTTTTTGTCATAGCTTTATATGCTTTAGTTTGTTACGAATTACTAGTGTAAACATAGTATTAAAGAACCTAAAGGGTTCATAGGTACGGTGTGCTTTGCACCGTGGGAGATTGATAGATCAAAGGAGTGCATTAAAATTATAGAAGTAACTTGAAGTTAATAAGAGGATTTCATTTCCACTCTATAAAAGGTGTTTGAACCTTTTCCTTTACCGAATAATTAATGTTCTTACATTCAATTTATAAAATAAAGATACATGTGCAGAATGAATGGATTATTCTCACGGCGTTCAATTCTATAGATGCTTTTAGAAGCTAAAACTGCAGTAAAGAAAAAGAGATATTAGAAGGTAACCTCCAACATGGGTAAAGATGAGAGGAAAAAAAGAAATTACAACCTATTATTCGAAGAACTACATGGGTAAATATGAAGGAGTACAACTCATGGGTAAAAGATAAAAATTGTGAAGAACACTGAAATTCCTTACAAAGGAAAGAAACCCAATAAAAACAGAGATTAAATTCATACTAGTTATAGCTATTTCACGGCAAACATTAGAGACATGTATATTCAATAAAAAAAATTAACAAAAAAACAAAATGATTTACAAAGGAAAGAGTATCAGTGACCTTAGAAAGAAGTAAAGATCTGATAAAAAACCAAAAAAAAATGAGTCATAGAGCATGATCCAATAACTAAGATATCCCATCATGATAATAAATTTAATTATGAACTAAATCATCAGAAACTTTATCCAATAAACCAAATAAAATAATCTCCAGATAAAAATTGTCTAATCTTGATCCAAGGGCACATAGGCTCTTTAAAAACTCAACAAGTCCCTTAAGAACTTTAAGACTACTGCTTATTGATTGTTTAAGTCTATTTCTGCTGTGATCGATTCACTCGAGAACTGCTTGGATGGGCTGAAATTACTCAAGATGGTCCACTTCTTAATTGTTCAACAATTCACAAATATAATAAGGCCATTTACTAACTTTAATGGTTATAATCTTCAAGGGACTGGCTAGATTATCTAATGACAAATCTATCAAGTCTGAGTCTATAATACCCAAAATGATTAAGTCAAAATCAGCAAAACGAGATAACTGTTTTCTTAGCAGGGAGCTAGTGTTCTTTAAAGTTAAAGAAGAGGATCATCAAACAAGTAAAACGAGAAGAGATCTTAGGAGGAACCTGATTCTGGTTCAACTGATCAACTTAAGAGACCTCGAGAATAGATACATTAACAACAAAAGGCAAACGATTATCTTAAAATGTTTATAGCTCTCAATTGCAGCTTATTCGATTGCATTCTTCAATACATGAAGTTTCCTCATGGATTATCTTCTCGGCCATAGTCATAGACTATCTCAACCTGCATCAATAGCAAGATTTCAGTACCAATTAAACTGATTGATAGGAGCATAGCATTAGTTAGCAGACGTAACTTTATGACCAATAAAAAATGCACAATTCATTTAAGCATGCAGATTACAGTACAACAGTCCTTCAATGCAAGAGGCACCCAACATTTCAGTGTCTGGAGAAGGAATATCATATGCAGTCTTACCTCCATGGTGAAGAGGCTGTCTCCAAATTTGAACCATGACCTTCAGGTTAAAATGGAGCAAACTCGACTGTTTCAACAAGACCCACCCTTCTTAAGGGGCAAAATAGCATACAATAGAACAATTATGAATTGGTCAAAGCATCCATTGAAATCAGCAGTAGTGTTCAGCCTATATCCATCTGTATGTTATGTGAAACGATATCTTATAGTTAATTGTTTCTATTTATGTAGATATCCTTGTCTTCATTTTGTATTCAGAATTTATTCAGATATTTCAAGGATTTTTGTCCTTTGGCTTGATAAATGAGTAAGGCGAAGGGAGCAAATCCTGATATTGATGCCGCAACCCACCCTTTTCTCTCACTCCTCTCATCCATTTCCTCCTATCTTTGCACTAATAAATCTAATACCTAGCTGCTGTGAATCCAACTGTGTCACGAGTGATTGATCTTCTTCCTCCCTTCTTTCATCATCTCTTTTCTACATATCGGAGTTCAACAGCGAAACAAGGCATGATGTAACA
This sequence comes from Paratinospora sagittata, assembly GCA_035771175.1. Classification (NCBI taxonomy): domain Eukaryota; kingdom Viridiplantae; phylum Streptophyta; class Magnoliopsida; order Ranunculales; family Menispermaceae; genus Paratinospora; species Paratinospora sagittata. The sequence continues at coordinate 36,654,568 of CM069594.1, forward strand.
ATTGGTTTGATGTCAGTTGTCAATGCCATTGAGGCAACAGTGGACAGCTTAGTAAGAAAGTGGTGCTAGAGACATGCAGACTCGTGTAGGAAGAGAGAGAGAGAAGAATGGAAGCCACTAGAGCAAGGGGCATTACCAATAGTATACATTAACAGTTGCTCATTCGTTTAATATGCTTTTTTTTTTGTTTCCTATTTTTCCTTCTGGGAAGGAGGAAAGAGGACAGTTTAGCAACACCCCCATGACAATTAAGAATAGGACTCCAAAAAGAAAAGAAAAGAAAAAGAAAAACATGCCTTTGGCTGTTAGTTAACTGTACAGACATGACAGCTGCTTATGATATACAAAATTTACCAGAACAACATCACTTGTCTGACTAAAAGACAAGCACATGATATGAGTTATTGGGTGGTCGGAATTTGATCAAGAATACAAAGATTACGTGCTCTTTCTCATCTTTCCTCCCAAATGAAGCAATCAGTGAAAGATTAGCAGCAGAGCAAGGTAAGCAAGAGTGCACAGGGTTCTCCTTAGGTGACTTGAAGAAAAATGGGCTAACCTCTTGTAATGCATTCCTTTTGTTGTTGAAGTATCCATTCAGAGGCCTCCTTGACCCCTGATTGGCTTATCAAACCAGAATGCATCCACTACTATGTCACATAGAATGAAAAGTTATTGACAGGAAGCATCAAAACCCATCAAACGCACAAAAGTCAAAAGACTCTAATTTCTGAGCCAAGCTCATCATAGTAACATATGGAAGCAGTGAAATGAATGTGTTCTATTTTGCAATTCACGATATAGAAATAAAAAAATAAAAATAAATAAAAAAGCATGCTTATAAAATGTTCAAACTTACCCCAGAACGTGGAGTTGGATTTCGGTGAAACTTGGAACCACCAGGAGCCCAAGGAACTGCTCATCAAGAAATAATGATAAATAAATCTCAAAGAGCAAAGGATATGATTTGAGCGATTAAGTATATACAGTCACTACAGAAACAAAAGAAAATGTGAGATGCATCAGAATCACATTGAAAAATTCTCATAAAAGTGGAACTTTCAATTAGTAACAACTATGAACCACGAAACAACGAGCTGGTGACCTATGTTAGAAACCATTAAAAGAGATCCAGCTACATATAACAAACAAGCAAAAATAGATATTAAAACTCCTCATGCTCATGATTGCATGTGGACCATATTTATACTAAGAAAGAGAGACGACTTAATGACTTATAAATGACAAATGCTTGCAAGGAGGTTCAAACACAAGACATCTAAGGCAAAAGCTTTGATATCTTGTTAGAAACCATTGGAACTAAGCTTTTTGGCATAAGCCTGACTATGTGGATCAGCTCAACTCAACTAAACACGAATTTTTCTGTCATCAAGTTGGCCACATGAATCTACTTCCTTCACTCTATCCTATCAAGGGCTAAGTCGACAGTTATACTACGCTTATTTATATCTTTTTAATTATCTCTATCTATGTTACTTTAGAGCTTCCTATGTCTCTATCATTATCATTAATTATTCATAGGTCATCCTTCCTAATTAACGCATCTAATGGTCTTCGTCGTTGTATGTGTCAAAACCATCTTAATCAGTTCTTTCTTATTTTATTTCTAATTGGGGCTAATCTTACCATTTCTCGAATATGTTTATTTCTAATTTTATCATTCAACATTTTACCTCATATCCATATTAATATTCACATTTTTATTTACCTTGTTGTTTCTTTATTGCCCAACATTTTACAGGCCAGAGGTGGAGTTGGCACGTATATGAAACATTGCCACATCTAACACAAGACCAAGTGTAAAACAGCGCTATTTGCAGCCAAACAGAAAACCTTCGAAAGCCTCATCAATGGGGGAGAAAACAATGGACCTCCATTGGAAGAGCCGAAAAGGCAAGACATAAAGTACGCCAAGCTAAATTATCAAAAAAATAAATGCTCATCTTAGACCAAAAATTGAAAATTAGACTTTGACCAAAAATTGAAAATTTGACTTCATGCTAAACTTTGCTTATTAAAACTCAAAATTAATTCTAGGAAGTCCAATTTGAATTATTCATTAATATTCAAAAAGGTGCTATAACAAACATAATTATACGCTAGGCTGTAATTCCACAAGGACAGCTCGTCCCTGTGGCCTTTTTACTCTATACTTAATATAATATATGTTTCTTGTAAAAAAAAAAAACATAATTATACACTTAAGAATATAGCGTGGATTACTAGAACCGGCCGGAAAGTCACTAATTTGAATCCTACCATCGTTGCCCATCCCAAGTTGGCAAGAGAATTAGTTGGTTCTGGTGAGGGAGTGAGACGGTCGTCAACCTATCCATCAGGAATTGTATGAACCTCTTAAGAAATTTCTATCCTCTCAATATATATATATTGAGCTCTTCTCTTATGTGTGAGTGTGTTTTTTATTGCAAAATAATGTAAACAATCATACATAAAATAAGAGAGAAGAAGTTACTGTATTAATTTTTTGAATTTTTTTTCCATGTGATTTGCATTCAAACACTAAAAAATTCTAAAAAAAAGACAAAATTGTTCAATTGATTTGATTGTTCATTCCTTCTTGATTGAACAAGCATGCACGGATCCCCTTCATTATTCTTTTAACTTTCTTCCTATTTTTCTTGGCTTCTTCTATTGCACCTATTTCCTAGTGTGCGTAGCATGAAACTGTAAGTTGAAATAGATTATTCAAACATCCATTATTTTACATGTTTCCACTCCATAAAACAATGACAAGAAACAAAGCCTTATCCACCAACACAATTTGCATCCAATAGAGGTATGTGGTTTAAGCTACTCAATATAGGATTTCCAATGTGTGAAGATAGAGTGGTTTGTTGACATATCAAGGCACTAGTTGGATACTATAAAAGGCTCAAACACCCTCAAATAAAAATAAATAAATAAATGATTACAAAAGTAACAAAATATTTAATGCAAAAGGCAAGCCTAATTTGGAGAAAAATGAAGTTCAGATTATAGATGTTTATATCTAAGAGATAAACAGAAAAGATTGCAAATAACATAATAACATAACTAAGCAAAAATATCAATAAAAGCATTTAATGGTAGCCCCGAAGTCGGCTAGGTTTATAAGTGAGTTTGTTTCTCACATCGTTGACCAAAATTCAAGTCTTGGGAATTGGTCACATGGCTAATATCCCATGACCCTTAAGACCCGCATGGATGACTTTCCTTTGACTGCCCTAAGGAGGTGGATTAACCCATGGTGTCTAAAAGCAAGCCTAACAGCAACCAAACTTTTGACCCAAAAAAAAGGAGCCATAATACTTACCAATGTAAGGATCCGGGTGCCGCCACTTATTGTAAGATGCTTCTCCTTCAGCGATCATTCTATCTATTGTATCAAGATCTTCCTGGCAACTCACCAAAAGAAATATATATATGTAAAAAAACATAGCAACAATTTTAGCTATATATTTCAGTTAATTGGCTTCATGCATAAAAACCTCAAGAACTAATTTTGGCAAGAGTAGTAAAATGAAAATTAATAATCTACCAATAAATCAACCATCGAAGTGATGTAGTGGTGGAGATTAGGGCACATCGTATACGTGGACGCCCTAGATCCATAACCCAATAGGAGGGCCTTTAGTGCAAACTATTAAGAGATGCCTGGAGACCCAAATGACCACTGGGGGGCACCTCCCACTTGATCAACTAGGGGCCTGTGGGATTAGTTGGGGGGCTGGTATCCAGTTATGAGCGTTGTGGCACACTTAACCCAAATACGTTAAGTAATTAAAAAATAATAATAATCTTTCAATAAAATCATTTCTCATGCAAGAAAGAAAGTTGATTAAGCAACAAAAGAAGTGGAAATGAGCACTATTTACACTCATCATCGATTTCCAATTGAATTTTCTACAATAACAAGTCCCACATTTATCACTATAAAAACAACCAACATCTTCACTAATTGTAAAACCCTATACCCAACATATCAAGCGAAGTGCTATAATCATCAAGGATGAGAAATAAAATTTTGTGCAAACGTGAAAAGGAAAGTCCAAAGTCCTCTTGCAATATGCATCACAAAGAAAATCTAGCTATAGGTGCATTAACAATACATTTCAGGCACAAAAGTGTTAGCAAAAAGAATTTTGAGCTCAACAACTGTGCTTGTTCTTTTGGTGACCAAATGTGGTCCAAGCCAACCTTTTGTCCAAAATCATTTTCACTTCTTGTAACCGATCCAAAATTTTTTATATGTTTATTGATGAGTATAAAAGGTTTACATCAGTGTTGTCAAGGCAGAAAGGCGGTAAACCTTAATTAGGCGAGGCGGGGCTTAGGCGGGATATAAAATATTTAATTAGAGGTCCCTGAAAAATTTATTTATTTATTCATTGGTCCCTCACTCCATATATATATATACATGTAATTATTAATTTAATTCAGAAGTTGAAGTGGAAGAAGAGAGAGGATTTCGCAGGTTTTAACAAAACAAAAAAAATTAAAAAAAAAATTGCTTAGACCTCCCCAAACAGCCTAAGCGCCGCCTTGACAACACTGGTTTACATAAAGGGATTACATTGACCCAACAACAAAACCCAAAATTACATTAGACACGAACCCCAATTTCGATACCAATCTATGATAGAGAATCCACTTGCGAAAATTGGAAGTTGCTCCCAGTTCGCCTCCTGCATTAATACTTCATCCCACAAACCCCAATTGTCTTTTGCCGCATCTTGGAAAATACGCCAGTTCCTCTCTAGCCAAATTACCCAAGATGAGGCTAACACCATAATTTTGCCCACTTCCAAGATCTTCCTAGACTAGATGGAAAACCTTTTGTCTACAATTCCATTCTCAAAAGAATTTGGGGGCAGGAACAAACCATCACAAGCACTCACCCATCTCTCCCATATGAATTTAATCCATTCACAACAACCAAAGAGGTGATCAGCTGATTCACTCCCACTCAAGCATAAAATACAAGCAAGTGGGGACAAAGCTCTATATGGAAATCGCCTCTGCATGACATTTGTTGTGTTAAGCTTACTATTTAAACGAATTCACCCAAAGAATTTTACCTTAGATGAGGCTTGTGCAACCCATAATGGTTTGGTAAAAGGTGAGGCTAGTGCGGGGGGGGGGCAATCTGAAATGGCTTCAAAAAAGGATTTGCATGTAAAAAGGCCAGAGGGAAGAAGAGACCATCTTCTCCATGGGAAACTCTGATATTGGATAACAAGGCTGATAAATTTTCAAATTGGGCTTGGGCTCTAGAGGGAATAGGACGAGAGAAATGGAAGTTCCAATATAGGTTTGATAGGGGATCCAAGTTGCCACTTGTGTTAACAAACTGTGCAATAGGTTGATGATGAAGAGAAGATAGTTGATAGAGTTGGGGGAAGCGTGATGCCAATGTTGAATCCCCAATCCACCAATCTTCCGAGAATCTAAAAGCCAGGCCATTTCCTAATGATGAAGCAATATGAGGAATGAAACTAGGTGAGAGGGATGCAATAATTGTGGTGGAATTAGAGGTACCAATGTCCCAAACTACCCTAGAATCTCCATGAATATTTTTCACCACCTTGGCCAACAGAGAATCACTTTCCTGGGAAATCCTCCATAACCATTTCCCAGCTAGAGCTTCATTTTTCTTTACCACATGCCCTATCCCAAGGCCACCTCTGCAAACTGGCATCTGGACCACACTCCAGTTAACCAAATGACAATTGTTTTCCTTATCCACGCCTTTCCAAAGGATTGATCTGAAACTGACCCAAAAATTAATACAAATCACCAGATTGACCTCTATGTATTTCATGGGTCGGAAGGGTTTACTTTTAGCCCTTTTTCAGGTATGAAAAACTTGAACTTTAATGTTTCTTCACAATCTCACTGCATGATGTGGTGTAGAGGAGTCTTAGGAGCCAATAAAGAACTAAGAGCCTAAAAAGCTCGAGAAGTGAAAGGGGGAAACCGGAGGGAGGTCTTACCCTTTTATAAGAATGGAAAGCACCCGCTCACCTTAGTCCCAGTGTGGATGTGCCCCAAGGGAGGTGTGATCAAGTATTTCCAAATAAGTTATTAAAATTTTGTAATTAAAATATATAAAATATATGTATGTGCACATGTAAATGTGTGCATAAGGGCAAGCCTCGACACAACGATTGAGATTGAATTGTGACATGGAGGTCATGGATTCAAATTTGAAAACAACCTCTCCAACGTGGAGGTAGGGTTATATACATTGTCCATTTCACAAACCCACAATGATGGGAGCCTTGTGCACTAGGTATGCCCTTTATATGTTAAGATGTGCTACTATCGGAATGTCAGGTTCATAAATCTGAGCTTGTCATAACCACCCAACCTTTTGGGTTTTATTAATTGTAACCCAATTGACTTGAACATTATGATTAGACTCAATTGAACCCAAGCGAGTGGTACTCGATGAGTGCGATTTTTTAGGTGAGTAGGTTTGATGCACACCCCTACTGCAAGGTCTAAGAAAAGGACTACCCTAACTTCAAAAAGGTTGGATTGGCACAAAGAACAACATATTTACATGCCAAGAAACAACACATAATAAGAGATATAGGCATATAATGCTATCAAAAAAAAATTATCCAACAAATAAAATTAGCAAGGAATGGCAACCAATAACTTTCTACCTATCACGTTGACCACTAACCAGGCCATGTATTTTTCGTGACACAATAAAAATGACAACTAAATGATACTATGAATTTGAGAAATTAAAATAGAAATGAAAGGCATCATCCATAGGCTTAGTTGATTGCCATACAACAATAGTCCAAGCATACCCATCGGGGACGAAAAAGTCTTCAATAGATTTGTGCAACTCAACTCAAATTAACAAACTCTTTTCTCGATGAAATGAGATTAACCTCATGAATCTACTTTCTCCATTCTATTTAATCAAGGACTTTAATTACATTGCCAATTTGCAAGTGGCTATCTCACTAAATTTATTTCTACCCAAGTTAATTAGGTCCTATTTTTCCTCCATAGTTTTCGTCCAAAGTAATAAATCTTCCATAGATTGGTGTGCCACCAAAAAAAAAAAAGGATAATAAATGTCTCAATTGTTATCCAAAGACCAATTGTAATAGATTTGAGCTTAGCTTACAACAAATGTACATTTTGTATCACCAATGGAGAATCCATAGAAATGTATAAAAAACATTGTTGTCAAAGTCATGAATTGGAAGCGAATCATTTTGAAGCTTGGTGAATCGAATCGGGATTCGAATCGGTTAATTACAAGATTCACAATACAAACGTGGATCATATATTTGTATGTATTAAGTACCTAGAGATTTATAAATTCATTAGTATTTTTTAGCTAATTAATGATTCAAATCGATTTATAATGATTTAGCTATCTATTACTATTCAGCCCAATTCACTGCCGATTCAAACGGACCAATTCACTTATGATTCACAACTGTAACGTTTCAAAAACTTGAATCGAATTGTTTTGGGGTGAATCAAATTACTAATCAAACAATTCACCAATTCGAATCGCGATTTTGACAACTATGATAAGAAGGTCTCAAATCATAATAGGTTATACACCCCCAAAGGCCTTTCTTCATCCATGAGGAGCAAATTCTCCGTCTTCTTTGTCCTCTACATTACAAAAGATATAAAATCTGGAGGAGTACAACAACACCTGATTTCGTACTTGTCAATTCATATTCAACTCAACTCAACAAAGACTTTTCTCAACCATATACAGTAAGCTAGAGAAATCCACTTCCTCCAATCCGCTCTAGGGCATAATTATCAATTCATACATGAAAGGAATTAAAAATAAATAAAAAATAGTTTCAAGTCAACAAAATATAAAAAGGACGAAACTCTTCACTATTTTCTCAAAATGAAGAATATGCAACAATAGGAATGAAAAAATGCATTCGATGGCAGTAATCAATCAGATATCAGATAATCGACAGCGTACCACATGTTTGTTGGCTTCAAACCTCTCTCTTAGGTCCGATGCCTGAAACCAACAATCCACATTACACCATATTACAACAAAATACACGGAATCAATTCGAATTCCAAAAAAGAAAAAGAAAAAGAAAACACTATATATGACATTTAATTCGAGGCAAATTCGGAGAAATCGCCACAATCGCAAGACTGGCGTTTGGATTAACAATGAAGAAGAAGAAGAAAAGAAAATCAGATAGTTCAAAATTAGAGAAAGAAGAAAACATATATCTTAGGGCACGAAAAGAAATGAAGAAAACGAAGGATCAGAAGAATAAGAAATTAGATCAGAAAGATTTGAAAACGCATACATCTTGATAAAAGAGACGGCGATGGACTGCCCAGTTGAGAGTTTCCTTGAGAGCCCTGCGGTAAAGGATCCTCACTCGCTCCTTCTGAGCTGCTCTCCTCGTTAGGTACGTCGCGCTCATTTCCTGCCTTTTGTTCTCTGTTTCTTCCTCGGCTCTTCGTATTCTTCTCTCAGCCCGCTTTCAACAACTACTACGATGTGAAAAGAGCACACTCCCGGGACTGGAGACGCAAACGTCCATCTATAAAGGCGTGAAAGGTTTCTAAGTGTCCTTAGAAATAATAATTATTATAAAATTTTATAAAAAATAGTATAGGAATAAATAAATTGAATTTCGATGGTTAATTGTCTTCATATAAACTGATTATGGGCCTCTCCTGCGTCGGTCTTATTAAAAAATGGTAAAAATAAACTAAGATATATATTTAAAATTATACCCACACTGACATGCACATAGGTATACACTTACCTTTGTTTAGAGAAATAGTTTTTATTCGGATAATAACTTTGCATTTGGTTCATATATTAGAAAGGTTAAATTCTGGGTTTCATAATCTCCTTTTCAGTTCTCCATACATTATTGGGTGAGAAAACAATAACAAGGAGGTTATCAGAAGTTGTGTCACAAAATTGATAACAAACTGCAACAGATTTGTGAGGTTCCTTTATTATTAGTCACAGAAGATAACAATTGCCACTGCTGCTGCTGCAGCTGCAGCGGCATCAGTTCACGACATTACATACAACAAAATCAGAACACTGATTGAGAAAATTTACAAGCTTTTTACACCACCCTTGACCATAACCCTTCTGAAAATCAGAAACTTTGGAATTAGTAGAAACTACAATCTCGTAAGTGAACTCAAGTTGATTCTATTTATTTGTGCTGCCATCATTTCTTTCTTATATGGTACCTAAGTTTAAATAAGGGAAGACTTGCTGCTTTTCCAACTGTAGGATCTCCGGCTGGGTTGTCGAGGTAGGAAGCTTAGGCCAAATATTTCTTTGGGAGCCTGCCCTGGCTCTAGGAGTCCAACTAGCTTTGCGACTAGTTTGGCACTCTCCATGATGTGATCCATGTCTTTCGTGTCAGTCCACAAGCCACGTACCACCTGTAACCTCCTCTGCTTTGTGTTCAACCCAATACCCCACGCTTGGTAGAGGTTTTGTCTCTCCTTCTCTGAGAACCTCTTCCGCATTTGTCTACTCAGCATCTCCCTCTCACGACGAAGTGCCTTCATGCTGTGATGCTCAAAAGGACATATCAGTCTCAACTATAAAGTATAAAAAAGTTAAAGATACACTAAATGAAACTCAAAACATTATTTGTCCCTTTGATCAACATGGAGTCACGTGGATTTGTGTTGACTCAAGGTCCATAACATGTTCAAATTTTTATCCAAGTTTCGCTCCATGTACCCCTAGCACTACTCAATCAAGTAATATGAGATACAAAAAGCAACTGGTGTGAACCTTAAATATTGCAGGATAAAGGAAAGTTGGGACAATGCTAATATTGTGCCAGTTGTAAGAATATTGGAGTTCATCAATCACTTTAAGACTAAATCATTAGAGGCCTTGCTTTGAAGTAAAACTAGAATAACTTCCAATTGAAGAAAGTAGAGATATCTACTATTACTGGCCAAGACAAAGAAAATGGAAAATATTAAAGGGTGTAACCATTGCACAGGGCTCTTGCCATTGCAGGGTCTGGGGAGGGGATCATGTTCACAGCCTTACCTCCAGGTTAGAAATGTTATTTTCTAAAGTGAACCCATGACCTTCAAGTTACAATGGAGCAACCTCAAACGATGATTTGTGTGTAAGTGCATTTATGTATGTATATATAGCAGAAGATTGCAAGATATTACCTGGAAGCTGGTGTGAGATCCTGATCACCTTCCATGGTCAGTTTACCAAGATTTCCCTGACAGAATGCCTCCTTGAGAAATGACAGCCTCCGGAGCTCAACCTCCATATAAATGGAGTCCGTAGGATCACCTTTGAAAAGCAAGAAGAAGTAGGTCCTATGGACCAATGATACGTTGCAAGTCTGCCAAAGTTCAATTATATCCCTTTGCTGCCTCCTGAATTCCAAAGACCAACTTGAAGGACATTCTGAAGATTCCTGCATTGTGTCCAAGCTTACATCCTTTGCAGTTTTTCCAGTTTCATCAGCCTTTGGTGCTGTCTCCTGATCAAATATATATTAGAATAAGATGCATATGTCAGGATAATATACTTGTTACAAGTGTTAAAACTATTAAATATATGTTCTATTCTCATATTTTTCAGGAGCAAGTTTACCATTTTCAAGATAAATCAGCACAACAAACTAGGGATAACAATGGCTGTGTCTGAGCATCTCATATTAAAGTTGGGCAAACATCTTCTAATGCTTGCTGATATAAATGCAGCTTTCTATGGTTAATTCCCTATTGTATTACAATTCCTGTTGGGTTTAATTATAAAGATCCATTTTGTAATTATAAATGCCAATTCCAAATGGAGTTTCATTGACAAAGCTCTGGTCAGTTTTCAGTATTTAGGCAAAAATATCATTCTCAAAACTGATATTAAAGTCTTTTGGCAAAAAAAAAAAAAAAAAAACTGATATTAAAGTCTCCTATACGAGGACCTTCAGCCTACAGCTCAAATAGTTAGCATGTTTCATCTAAAAAATAAGGTCTTGGGTTCAACTTCATCTTAACTTTTTTAATAAAAGAAAAGCCCCAATACAGATTCAATCAAATTGGAATAAAGACTGATCTTAAGAGGGATGATGCTGAGCCTACATATGTATTGAAGTGGCCCTAGCAAAGAAAATGTAGACAGAAACCTAATACAACAATATTTAGGGATTGACCTAAATTTTGACAAGCTTAGATGCATGCTATGCACAATCAGTATTGCATCTATAGAGAAGGTAGGATAGCTTTACATATGGCATTAATATCCACAAGTTTGCATCAATGCAAAAAAGTCTGCTTTTCTAATTATAGATCAATGACAGGCTCTCATGGTTGACAATTTGCATTTTGCATTTGATAATAATTACCTCAGATTGAGAATTTCGAAGGCACTATAAGCTATAATTTGCATCAGAAGTGAGAAGCATTACTTTCCTATGAGAAAGAGATCTTGTAGAATAGAAAATTAAGACAACTGCAAACAAATAGATGCTTTCCTATAATGAGTTCAAGAAAAAGAAGACACTCACCTGATCATCAACATGTTTGTTATCGTACTGAAGTTTATCTGCGCCCTTCAATTCAGCAGCAAAAGGACCAAGGCTTGAAATATCTACTCCCGCTGGAATCCTGGTCTTATGCTCTTTTAGTTCATCCACAGAAATATCGTGGTCAGGAGTAGGTGACTCATATCTAAATGATTTTGCACTTTTGGCTCTGTCATTTAACATAGATGACTTCCTATCAAAACCTTCCAATCGCCCAAGGAAGTCCTCAGAATAATTTGGTGTCTTGTTCTCATCCTGTTCTCCCTTCCCTGAACTGAAACTAGATAAGCTAGTCATCAGACTTGCTCTACAACTCCTGCTTCTAGTTAACTTCAAGCTCTTAGAGCTGTATGCATCTGTCACTGGATTGACGAGACAGTCAATGGTTTTTTGCACATCTTGGGGTTTCTGCTGCAGTGTACCACTGGTTGAATCTGTATGATAATGCTTGAATTCTCTTTCTCCCATCCATGAGGGTGACCTGATTTCCTGGTCCATTGCAGTTTCATTACCAGTGACTGTCAGAGGCAACATGTCTTCACCTTCTTCGGGCAAGAACGCATTGGATTCTACATATGTATTTGTGCTAGGTTCTGCCATTTCGATACATTGAACTTCCTTGCAAACTTCCTCTGAATCTTCTTCAAATACTTGTCTAACCTTCCCATTCTCCTGACCTGGGTCAGGGCCAGCAAACTTAGGACGATTGAGTGAGAACAGTGGAGAGGCATCGCCATTCATCAGAAACTCATCTACTTGGTTCTCTGGAAGCTCCAAGTAATTCTTACTGGAGCCACTCTCACTGCATCTGTCAAGATACGGAGATGTTTTGAATCTTGTGATCCCTATATCTGGACATAGTTCATCAGCTACGCTTGGTGAATCTGACAATGGATACCCATCTACCCATGTATTTTGCGGAGGGGAATCCTGAAAAAAGAAGGGAAGAAGAACAACTAACTTAAGAGTTCATTGAAAGAAATTATGTGTTTTTCTAGTTACGTTGAGAGGAGTTAATACCGATAGTCCTGAAGCCTGCTCATCCCCAATACTTTGTACCAAATCTTCAAGCCGCGCTTTAGCAATATCTCTTTGACGAGTCAGTTCTGCAATCTCTTTTTCCATCTGAACCAGAGAAGGCAGATGATTCACATTAAGTCAAGAAGAAACTTTGTTGACTGTTGCATGCATAATCAATTGCGTATCATATCCTGGTCACAGGTTCAAATCCAAAAACAGCCTCTTCAATGCGGAAGTGATGCTGCATACATTAACCCTTTCCTAGACCCCCAGTGGAGGGAGTCTTGTATGTTACACCCTTTTTATATTAAAAATAAATAAATAAATAAAAACCTGGTACTGTAATAGAAATGCATATGTGGGCTGAATTTCAAGAAGATTTGGATACGCAGTCCAATTTGTGAATCATAAATCGCTTAACTCTCATATTTCCAATCTGGAGCAAATAGTCATTCAGCTTAACCTCAACAATGGTATAAACTGGGTTTTTGCAAATAACTGATCAATTGGTCAGTGAATTGTAGGCCTTGGTGCAATGTTAAGGTTGTTCCAACTTCCATGATGGCCTAGAGGTCATTGGTTTAAATCTAAAAACAGTCTCTTTAAAACAACATACGCTACCCTTCTCCATGCATTCCAGTGGCAAGAGCTTTTTACACTGGGTACACCCTTTTGGTGAATCATCCTCAACATGACAATTCCAAATAAAAATAACCACAATCCTATAATTTATACCAGTTTCTGTTCAGTCACTAATATGTAAAGTGACCTCATTCTAGTCAAATTTTTCGTGATAGGAGTTTGACTCTGGTTCAGAAAGTTTTGCAATCTTGTGAATGTTAAGATTCCAATGGTGAAGGTATTCTATTCAATGTCTAATTTAGAGCACCCATTTTATAAGTTAATTGGAAGACAACATCTGCCCTCTGTATTGTTGGAGATTATGTAGCAGAATGACCAATGTATTTAACTTCTTCCTCTCTGACAAGCCTTTTCGACCCACTTGCTAATCTCTATCTTATTTTGGCTCTCTTTTTCAATATAAGTGTCTAGTCATGAACATGGAGCATGAAATCAATCATATTTAACTAAAGAGACCATTCCAATAGTAAGAATGTCATCTGACCTTTTCAATCTGAAGATCTTTCTCTCTCAATAACGCCATGGAATCATAAGAGGCATATGTTGGCAAATGGCCTCTCAATTCACTCTCCAGTCTTTCCAACTCTTTTTGCAAATGCTTTACCAATGCCTTATCAGACATGACTACATTGACCTGCGCATTAGTAGCCACTTCTTTTGCACAGTTCGCAAATGAAAGGGTATTTCTCGATTGCTCAACATGGCTCCGTGCAGGGCTAATTGTGCAAATGATGGCAGTTTTTGCGTTGCCTCCTAATGAAGATTGCAATATGCGCGTCAGCTTAGAATCTCTGTATGGAATATGGCCATTTCTTCCCTTGCTGCATCAAATAATAGCATTAAGTGATTGTAAATGGAATTGATTCGGAGGGCCAAATGACTAAGAACATTAAGAAAGAAAAATATAAAATCAAGACTAACATAAGGCTAACAGTTCAACTTGAATTTCCTGAACAAAACAACATGATTCTTCAGAATTAAGTAGAGAACATATACTTCAGCAGAATTGCATAATTTGGCCTCTTAGGTAACCAACTGTCCATATTAAAAGTAACTAACTCAATGCAGCTATTTATGGAACCTTGTTTCTCTACTAACATCCTCTGCTTCTCATTGAATTAAGTAATTCCTTTTAGATGTGACAAATATGATAGATAGCCACAAGAAGCTGATTCAAATTTAATGAAATTGCTAAAAAGCTTATTAAGTAGAGGCCCAACAATGTCTATCAAACAATCAATAACACTCTCCCTAATGTGCAGCATCATCCCGTATGTGGAGAAATAAAAAAGACCAAACATCCTATGGGAAATATGCATGTATATGCAAATGCTAAATAAGAGACGTGAACCCAATGCTTCTCACAAACTAAAGCTTTGATACCGTGCTAGATAACCATAGGACCTAAAAGTTATAACTATCAAGTGAAGGCCCAATTATGTATATCAAATCACTAACACTTCGAAGGATCCCAATAAAAGGGAAATCCCAGTGCACCTTCATTTGGGGTCAGGGGAAGGGACGACGTCTGCAGCTTTACCTCCAAAATTAGAGAGGTAGTTTCCAAATTCAAACCTATGACCTTTAAGTCACAATGGAGCAACCGTTGCACCAAGGCCGCCCTTCGAAGGGTCCCAATGTTAATGATAAATAATTAGGGAATCAATCTGATCAATAATAGCCAATTAAGAACCACCAAGTGCTTAAAAAATCACATTTCCACAATAGCTCATGGTGCTCAGCTAGCAAGATCAAGTTGAAGATAAAAAATATGAAATTATTATAATAAACGTCAAACAACAAGGTCAGATGCTAAATCCTTAGAAGCATTCTAGAGGATTAAATGATTTCCAGTCTCAACAGCAGTTTCTGGTTCTAAAATAAAGCATGAGCTCATAATACTAGGTCAGAAATTCAAGTTGCGATGAAAGAGTAAGCATGTAAACCAACCCAAAGAAAAAGGCAAAGAAGAAATAAGATAACAAACCTCAGCTTGCGAATAACAGTTCCCAGGGTAAGCAAGCTCCGATTTATGTGGCAACCTTCCTTCAATCTTGTACCAGCTGACAATGTCTGAGAAGCACGCTCACTTCCGGCCAGATCAACAAAATCCTAATATATAAAAACTAAAAAGCACTTAATAACTCCTACCCGATCAACAAAATTTTAACAGATTAAAGCACTATATAACTGTGTACTTTGTAATCATGATAATATGTTATTTTGTTTTTCTTAACTAGATAGAACCATAGTTGTTAAATCGGTACGATTTTCGATGCAAATCATACAATTTGAATCAAATCGTACCCTAAACGATTCAAACCGGAGGAAAAATCGGAAATCAACCTAAATCGGTCGATTTCCGAGTGAATCGTACGAGTTGATCTGGGTCACGGTAACAGCGACCCAAATTGACTTTCTTTTTAAAAAAAACGTGTTTTTTTTTCCTATATGTTTCAAAATGCTATTGAAATAGCTTTTTAAAACCCTAGGGCATAAAAAAGAGAGAAAAGAAATATTCTTAAAGGTCTTGGTTGTCTTCTTCTCCACTTGCTAGAGACAAGAAAGTGTATTGGGGCCCCCATTGTCTCCTTTCACCTTGGATTTCCACTATTTCTCTTTTCTTTGGTTTGTTTCCTTTCTCTATTGGAAGAAGCTTCTACTCTCCTACAAAGATAGCAAGAAAAACACAAAGATTGGTGACTTCTATCCCTTTTTTTCTTTGATTCATGTTTTAGAGATTATTTTGTGTTGCCTTGTTTATTGTTTTGGAGTAGTTTTTTTCTATCTTTGCAGACTAGAGAAGAGGAAACTTGGGAGCATTGCACCATGGTTCGCCCAAAAAATAAGAATTATTTGAGGTATAACTATTGTGGAAGTAATTTTCATGGAGGTGTTTTTAGAATGAAACACCACTTAGCAAAGACCAATAAAGATGCAAAAGAATGTCCTAGTATTCCCGATATTGTTAGTGCATTTTTTATGGATCTATTGAAAGGAAAGAAGAAAGAAAAGGAAAATAAAGAAGATGAGATGTATGATACAAGAAGAAAAAGACATGAATTTATGGACCTTGAAGTTGAAAATGAAGTTAGAGGAAGTGAGGTAGGAGACGCCACTAAAAGAAAAGGGGTGATAAGAATGCACCTAAGATAATGAATTGTAATCTAACTGCTCACCTTACTCTATATTTTGATGTTTTATGCCTTAAAATCTTTGCGAAATAGTGATATAGACTTTGTTTTTGAAGGTTGAGGCTTAGTTTTGAATATTTAGATATGCATTTTAGATAAATCAATTATTGTTATATTATTTCAGATTTTTCTATATTTTTTTGGTAATTTTTTAGAAAATCGGAAAAACATCTTACAATTTACAATTCGATTTGAATCTTACCCTTGACTATTTTACAATTCGATTCCGGTTTGACAACTATGGATAGAACAAGAATGGAAGGTAGGAAAATATTTTCATGTATTCAATATGAAAAATATTATTTACATACCACACTAGCCGCAAGAGTACTGGAATTGTCCTTTCCTAGAAATTCATGAGCAGAACTTTCAATGGTCTGCAGGAAGTTAGGAACCCATCATTGGCTAAAAAGGTAAGAAAGAGATTTTTCAAGTGCTGCATAAAGATATATCTTCGAAACAACTCCAATCAAAGAGAAGCAAACCAGTCTGAGTATTTGATGAGATCTGGAGCTTGCTTCGTTCAGGGAAGTCTCCCCTATCTGTCTTTGAGCTGCAAGTATGCAGTAGCAGCACATTAGACTAAGCTCTCATAAAAAGGCAAGCTACTGTAGAACATCCTTACTTTCACACACAGAAAGCAGCTCCTGTAGATGACACAAGTCCCTAAGAGTCTCCTCTGTAAGTTTATCCACGACAGTTCCCCTCTGTTGAAGCAATGTGAATTTAGCATAAATAGATGTACAATTTAGCATAAACAGATGAAACCTGCAGCAACTGTAGTATTTACCTCTGGATCATCTAGAAGCCTAAGTGGAGTTCCATCAGGGCTTAGGAGGTCTCTAACAGCTTCGTTATAGATCTCCATTGCAGAAAATCTCAAAACAAATGCTCTTTCCTCATGCTTCAAGAAGAAGAAGACACTTTTGTTATATCATAGGAGATTTGTAGGTATAGCAATTAAAAAAAAACAATAATAACAATAAGCGCAACAATAAGAGCAGAAGTGAAAGATAAGTGTTTTAGACTTTTAGTTATATCATAGGAGATTGGTGGGTATATAGCAATTAAAAACAAAAATAATAACAACAACCGCAACAACAAGAGCCGAAGTGAAACATATTAAGAGTTTTAGTTACCTTCTGGATACAGTCATAGATGTCTGTTACTGTAAATTCAGTAATTCCACTCATGGTGTAAGTCTTTCCACTGCTTGTTTGCCCGTATGCAAAAATACTAGCTGAAGAAATGAATTTTGTTGGCAACTCATATATAACTGAGCAAAACTAAAAAACCAGAAAATAGAGACAAGAAAGTTACACGTACCATTAACACCACTGACAACAGATAGAGCCACTTCCTTTGCTGCTTCCTCATACACCTGTCTTGTGGGGCAATCGGCCTGAAATACTCTGTCTATCCTCGAAGCATAGATGATAAATAAAAAGAAAAGATAAGAAAGAATGTAAAAACAGTAAAATGAATTTTTCCAGGTCTCAGACCAAAACTCAAATCAAAATATGGACCCTGATGGAATTTGTATATAATATCTGCTTCCATATAAAATCCCTGAAACAGAAATTCCTCGTGTTTCAAAAAAATTGAAACCCATAAGGGAGCAAACTTAGGCATTTTCCTTCAAGCCTCAATTTTAACATATTTCCTCACATATTCCAGGGAATGAGGTCTATGGCACAAAAATAGAGTGACAGAGAAGGTATTGAATTAATTACCAGACCACACAAAAAAGATAGAAGATAAAGGAAACGAAAAAAAAGTTCATAAATGTAAGTTACAGCTAGTTAAATTGCTTTTGGTCACCCACAAACTTCATGGATAGAACCCAACACCACAACTCCCAATCTCCATTGCCTCAATTGTAATAGAAAAAAACCTAACCAAAAAATAAATTATAACAGAAAATGAAATGTTAGGGTTCTCTCACCAAATGAATAGGCAGTTGGATACATGGATCGCTCAGAAAGGCCGCTCCTGTATATGATGGTGTTGTCATTGATGCATTCCCAATCTGATACATCATTCCTTCCAATTTCCTTGGCATTTAAAGGCCTCAACCTCACTGAGACCACAATTCTTTCCTCGTGTGCACTTTTCTCCTGCATCTTATCAAGCGGCATCAATTCGCCTCCACCCATTGCGCCCATTTTCCATCCACTCCTCCTGTTTCCCAAAGCCTACAATAAGAGAAGAAATGACACCATGAAACCCATGCTTTTAGACATCTATCAAAAACAAAATGAAAAGTAAAGAAAGAAAGGAAAACATACTCAAGCTTTTCCTGAAATTCAGAATGAGAAGCTCACTTCAAATGATAAAAGCAGCTGCGTTCGATGAAATTATACTCAGCTTTTTCCCATCCCCATTATCTACAACAATCAGCAATATAAGTTGGTGCTAATTAATTCTCGTGTTTGTAACTATGTCTTGAACCAACCAGAAAATCCATTTTTCTTGCATTGTCCTTGGAGCAGTGTCGGCTCGGATGTCACAACAGTATCTTCCAAAAATTGCGAGCCTTCGAACGAAATAACGGTGTTTTATGTATTTTAGTGGTTGGTGATATTTAGAATTTTATGAATTTGGCAAAAAAATAAAAGATATTTAGAATTTTATGAGATGGACCCTCAGATTTTCCAGACTGTCTTGTTTTTTTCCATCTCCCAATGTGTATTTTGTCTGGTTATGAAATTTTTACTAATTTTGCTGTTAAAGAAACCCTAAACAACCCGTCAGTAAGATATGCAGAGCTTCGAGATCTTAGTCGTTTTCAATGAAATTCCCCTAATCTTAATCCTACCGTAATCCACAAACAATTAGAGTTGAATCAACAAGTTCATATCACGTTCGAAGATCGACATTTATGATTAGAGAATTAATTCAAAGAGAATTAAGCTTCCAAATGAAATTTAATTGAATCTAATCTAGGACCTAATTACACACCACACATATTAAACTTCACATCCATTATGAAATTTCTTCAAATTTACAGCAATTTTATCTCCTACAGCTTCGTACACTCCACATTTTAAATTCCAGAACAATAATTTTCAGCAAAAAATACACCTTATTCACTGTAAAAAAATTTGAAAAAAAAAAAAAATATTTACCTCTTCCAACATGAAACAGCTACACCTTCAGATCTCGCAAAATCTCGGTATAAATTTCCCAACTAAAAACTCCAAATTTTATCATCCACCAGATCTCTCTAACTTCACCAGCAAATGCTCACATTCGAACCAAAAAGTTATAACAATGAGGAAATGAGAAAACTAAAATAACGAATTTCGAAAGAAAAAAAAAATGAAAAAAAGAGGGAAAAAGAGAGAAGGGAGAGAATGTAACAGCTCCTCCAACCGTCGTTCTCTCTTTCTAACTCTTTCTCCTCTCCCTCTCTCCCTCCTTCTCTCTCTTTAGAAAATGATCTTCTTCGTCTTCGTTCGTTAGGTTTTCGTTATCGTTAATTTTAACAAATTAATTAATTTATTTATTTTATTTTATTTCTAACAGATTTCATTCTTTCATTTATTTAAAGGTCCGGCGATTCAGCCAACGGCGTTTCGCTGCGGCGTCAACAGCTGTTTGGCGGTGGTTTCTCCGTCTGCCATTAATATCGGCCTTTCAAACACAACTACCCCCGCCAAAGCGCCAACCGCCCAAAAAACTCAGTTTCAAAATTACTATTCACTCCTTCCTCATGTGTTCAAATTATTCTTTTGCCCCCTGTAAAAACAAAGAGATTTTATACCAAAATGCCACCCCCTAAGCGAACGCCAAAATGACAACAACATGTCACAAGGTCGACTTAAAGAACATTAATTAATGTTGATCAAAAAAAAAAAAAAGAACATTAATTAATGATTCATTCTATTATTATTTGACGTGATTATTACAAAATAAATAATGAAATTCTTTTGTTTTTAAACTTAATGATGAGAAATTAGAAAAAAATGTATGTATATATATCTTATTTGTTTGGATTCATTAATGCCACCAAAGTGTCGTCGACATCCAGTAGTGAATGTGATTTTGACCATCAGATGAGCTAATGATTTATTTATGTTTTGTTTAGGTGATAAGTCTTGTTATCAAAAATCCAAATTATTAGTTCTTGACTTGAGTGTAATAAATCAAAGTTCTTTCAGAAAAATGAAATTTTTAATGATGAGTAATAAAAATTTATACAATTCACTGGCTGTGTATATATAAAAGAGATCATCGCGGTTTGGCTTAAATACAAAACTTGCTTGGTGGGACAAAGCACTTTAGCTTGAGATAAATAAACTTAGTTTTTAAATTTTATTTTTTGTCTGTTTTACTTGGTAAGAATAAGGGATAATATCATACTAATAAAGACAATGATATATAAGCAATTGCATCAAAAGCTATTTGGATATAGATATTGATGACTAAGAAATATACTAGCTAGCTACTTGTGTTTTTTTTTTTTAAATCTGAATATTCGGATCATGCTTGCACCCGACTAATCCCAAAAAAGTACAAGCCCCTAACTCGCAAAGAAGGCACCCTTTGAAACCCTAAAAAAATTTCTCATTTGGTCTTGTATATATTTCGGAGGAGGAACAAGTTGATGAGACTTGAATTCACAATCTTTCGGTTACTTGACTCTCTACCCAACCATTTGACAAACACCTATTTGGTGCTAGCTAGCTACTTGTAATACAATCATAAACCTAATTGTCAAAAAAAATAAAGGGATGAATTTATTGTAATCAATCCTACATGCTAATTAGCCAACTACCACAACCACTAAAGACATCAGCACTTGCTATCTGTCTTCTTCTAATCGTTGTATAGTAGCTAATCATTATTTCCTATTGGCTGTTATCGTTCACAATTAATTGTTCAATCAATATAATTAAGTCAACCCGGTGACTTAATAACCATTTATAAACAAGTTTTATATGTTATAAGACACGAAGTAGAAGCTATAACCATAGTAGTACGCACAAATGTAGGTAAAGACGATGCATATGACTTTTAAATTAGTTAATCGTGAAACATGCAATAATATAACCTGAAATCAAATTAAAAACTTTTGAAAACCAAGCTCTAAGAGAAAAAAGCCTTGTTTGGAGTTCGAGCCCTCTTCACTTATTATCCCTCTAAGTTATATACGAGCCTGAATAAAAAAAAATTTAAAGTTTCAGGAAGTAACCTTTTATGGGTTAGAGGCTTGCACCTCCAAAAATTAGTCGAAAGCACACAGGCTGACTCTGATACCCAAGTCTTTAAAAAAAATAAAAAATAAAAAATAAAAACTTTATTTGGGACAGCTTCTACGTTTAAAGATCGAAGTATTTTTTTTCAAATACATCTCTCAATTGTAGATGCAGCTAGGACCTTATTTTGGTAAAATACTAAAAAATATATTATTTACCACAAAAAGCCGATCTCCCAAATGTTACAAAATTTGTATTTCGTCAAATTGTTACGGCAGTTGTCACTCCAACCGCCGTAACCAAACAAAGGAAAATAATACACAGAATTAATTCAAAATTAATAACTAATTTAATTGCTAGTAGACTACTAAAACATGAATTTTATGCAATAGTAGCAAAATAAAACCACATTCCTATTTTTATAAATTTCGTGTAGCATATATGATACTAAAAATGGAAGAATTGCTAATTATGACATTATGTAACAAAATAAAAATTCTAAACACCATATAATCTATGATTGTGGAAGTAATGTGAGAAATCCATTATTTCTCTGAAATTTCATCTGCAATTAATGATTAAATAAGATTAAACAAAGGGGAATCTATTTATTTATGTATTATTAAATCTTAGGAAGGTGTATGGAAATAACAAAGATAAGAGAATATGGCACCATTAAATGCTGGGCTGGTGCGGTTTGTCCGTTAGTGGCCCAGGAAAGGAGAAAAACTGGGAAAAGCAGCCAATGGAACATCAGAAGTGGGAAAAAGTAACCGAGAGGGAAACATGTAGCTATACCACCCCACATGTTTGGATGAGCCCGGTACCACCTTATCATTCATACTCTTATTAAGGATTCAAAAGGCATGTGCCATGTGTGTGTGTGCCCAACCACTACAAAAACGCCATGTGCCGTAGCATTTGCGAGATATTGCGACTCATCGGCCATGTGCTACTGTTTCGAGAAAGCAAAGCTTCGAGTTGGTTACCTTGTCTTCTCCTAATTACAACAGATTCGTTTCTTTATACGATTTTTAGTCTTTAAATTATGAACCTCTAATGGTTCAAATAACAACAAATAATCATAATGATACGTGAGTTTCACGAACAGCGTTAGCGGGGACCTCTTTTCTAACTCTATTAAATAAGTGATACGTTTATGATATTATTAGTAGGCGGTACATTAGTTAATTGAAAAACTGAGTATAAGTGAGATTGAAGTTTAAGTCTCTAATTTAAATTTGAGTCGGTGCACTCATTTATCCGTCCCTAATAAAAGGATCAGCTCAAATACTTCTATAATGTCCGAACTCAAAAAAAACTAGTCTTTTAATAAAACAAATGACACACACATATATATATATATATATATATATATATATATATATATATATATATATATATATATATATATATATATTGTAATGGCTTCTATAGTGTATGTGACAGTGTCTAAAGAACTAATCGGGTGAAGCATTCTACTACCTCCTGTGTTTAGAAAAAGAAAAAAAAAAGTTGATAAGCTCAAGATGACACCACTTTTTATTCAATTAACCTTCTTCCCACTATTTCCAAAGTTTCCTCCATTTTTTTAGGTCAAATTAGAATTTTTCAATCCTGTTCTTATTAGTTACATCAATTTACATTTACTACCCCTATTTTTCTAAATAAAGAATACAACTTTTCTCTTTAAATTTCATTGAAATTTTGTATTTTTTCAAAAACATCACATGTGCACAATTACTAGTATATGTAATGCATAATCTAATGATCATATAAATATGTAATTATAGCACTTTTTGTAATTAAAAATATCATTTTAATTATAAATGGTGCAGCTATCAGCTATTATAAAAATGTGAGAAATCTTATTTTTATTTTAAAAATAAATAAAGTTAATCAGGGGCAAGTGTTTTCTTATCTTGCGGGTGTAAGCCATCTATTATTGGCTTATGTCCTTAGCCCCAGTGGTCCATTAGTTACAGATTCCAAAAGTGAAGGTTGAAATGTAATGTAACCTTAAATAAATAATAATAAAAAAAGCAAAACTAATAACGTTAATTTGATTCTTATTTAAATCTCAAATTAAGAAAAAAAAAAAACAACCCCTTTGATCTGGAAATGGGTAATTAAAATTAGCCTTTTCATGTAAATTTAATAATGTTATGTTAATGTGCATTGCAGAACGACATTTGAAGATATTGTTCTGTTTTTATTTTATCTATTTTTAATTTATTGTTGCCGATTAAGTTTCTTCCCTACCCAATATTTTATGTGCCATTGTTTATGAAGCAAGAGCGAATCCCCTTCTTATTGAAAATCTTCTATAACTTATTATAATTAATCGTAGGAAAAAGAATAAAAAATAAAGGTATAACATATGTGGCTTGTCTACTAGATCCCGCATCTGGCGGGCTTGAATATAGAAATTATATGTCCTGTTTATAAAAGATTAGTTACCTTTGTTAGACTTTTATTTATTTATTTATTTCGAAAGTTTGGGGCTTGTTTGGTTCTATAATTTGAATACTGTTTTTTTTTTTTTTTTTGTTATATTTGAAAACAAAACAACATGCTGAGAACAAAGAATATTTGTTGGGCTAGTCAAACTTGAATAACAAATTTTCAAGAATTATAAGTCTTGAATCAAGATCCAAATGCAGCTTTAGTTCATTAGATTTAAAATTTCGATAAGTATGTTCTTAAGCAAATTTTTCAGGTTCAACTTTACTAAGTTTCTATTAGGGAATCAAGCCAGCCAACTTCCACTATTATTTTATATAATACTAGCTTTCAACCCTGTTCTACGGGGGGGGGGGTGTGGAAAACATATTTTTATCGTTACTTTGTATATTAATATGTCACAAATTAAAGTAATGCATTTTTTTTTTGTTAATGTATTAATTTGGTCATTCACAACTATAGTGTGAATAACCAAATGTAATAATTTTTCTTTAAAACGTTTTTTTGCAATAATTATTTTTTTTCAGTCATATCATTATATTATATTAAATTATATTATGTAATGTTATGTTATATTACATTATATTATATTATATTGTACTATATATATTAATTGCTTATATATCTATAATTGATGGAAAAAAATTGAGAAGATGATAAATTTAAAGAAACAAGAAAAGATTGTTTTATTTTTTAAATATTTTATCACCATGGTTCACGCTGTTGAAGGGGACGAAAAATAAAACAAAAAATGAACAAATTACAACAAACTTATTATTTGGATTTGTTAACTATTTGTTAACTATTTCGTATCAAAATATTATGTTATATTATATTATATTGCTTATGTATTTATAATTGATGAAAGAGAAGAAGAAATTAATTGAGAAGATGATGATTTTAGAAAAAATTAAAATAAGACAAAAATCTAAGTTGTGAGGATTTTTTTTTTTTTAATATTTTGTCACCAAGTTCAATATTGATCATTTTATTTTTTCATAGTTGCTACCTTTTTATAGTGCTCCAAAATAATAATAAATATATATGTATATTAATTATTGGATCTTGTTCTTTTTTATCTTTAAACATAGACACATAAAAAAGTAAAACCTCTAATATAAGATAATTTTACACAATTTAATATTATTAAACATTATATTATATATTATTATTGTAGACCTATATATTATTAGATATTCGAAAATCATGTATATAGGTTGATATGTCGTTAAATTATGTAAAGAATAAGATATTAAATGAGCTCACATATTTAAATGGATTGTTATTGATTTGATGTTATTTGTAAACAACATTGTGAAATATTGCATTATTCTTTTATTTGATAGTATAAAAATGATTTTTTTTTTGAGAAAAAAGATTAAATGGAATGTTGAATCATATTTCATGTGTTTTGAAGTTTTTATATTTGTATTATTGTTTAACAAATGATCATGAATTGAAATATATCACTGCATTTTAAGGCGGTCAGGCTGTAATATTTTTGTTAAATATGATAATTGCTACTATTACATATGTGGGACGATTTGTGTTGTTTAGACTTAATCGAGTTATAGTAGATAAATAAGATAATACAATAATCTTAACCTTATATTTTAATAAAAATTATTACTTCAAGTCATCTCCAGCTATACGAAGCTTCTTTATAAATAATAATTTAAAACTTTATTATTATAATGATTAATATAATAGATTAATTGTTTTTTATCATTAGAAGTAATAATTAAATGATATTTATGATTATAATCACAACGGGTAATTTATGAAAAACTGAGTATAAATTAAATGATGTTTACACGATCATTTGATATTATTAATTATGATCAACTTATTGAATTGTTGTACCTAACATAATAATTTCATGTCACAGCGTCGAATAATCAACCTTCTTAATAGCCCCAGTGAACTGTCTAAAGAAGTATACTTGTAGTTGAAATCACAAAAAAAAACTCCATTAGATGATTATCATGAATTTTTTACTTTCATGTTGATTTAGTTTTAACAACAACCCAAATTCAGCAGCAAAAACCTCAAAAATTATGTTCTTTTAAACTTAAACTTTAAAACATAAGCAATAATATTCACAATCCGGGGGGATAATACGGGATGTGCTCCAAAAGCTCAAGGGCCTTCTCCCAAAAGTTATTTCTTTAGTAAACCTGAACCATTGAGGATTTGTCAAAACATCAACCACTTATATTACTTATTAAAATTATTACAACAATCAAATCATATAGTTTTTTTTAAGTGAATTACTTACCATGTGATAATTCATACTCAACTGTTCATATTTCTTTTTTTCATAATTGTCAACGCTTCATCTACAATCAAAACTATCATTACAATTTATTATCCAACACAAAATAAAAATAAAAACTGAAGACCCAATTACTTAGATCTAAATCAAAACAAACAAAAAATTTTACAACAATCAAATTAAAAATATTACATCAACCACTTAAATTATTTTTTAAAATATTACAATAATCAAATCATATAGTTTGTATAAAAGTGAATTATTTGTCATGTGATAATTCATATTTGTCTGTTATTGTTTCATTTCCCCATAATTGTCAACGTTTCATCTATAATCAAAACTAACATTACAACTTATTATCCAAAACAAAACAAAAATGAAAACGAAGAACCAATTACGTGGATCTAAATCAAAATGAAAAAAAAAACATATGTATAAAGATAGACTGGACCTATATGGCTTATGAGTAGTACTTTAAGCAAAGCATTATTATAAGTGGAGAATTTTTATTTATTTTTTGTTGCGACCAAATATTAAACGATAAAGGGAAAAAAAAACACAATAATGCACTACTCGCAATAATTTGGGAGGACCAAGTGGAGATTGAACCAATTTTATAATTTCATCAGCTTATGAATAGGAGAGCGTTATTAGGATCTTAATTAATATTATATTAAATTGAATAATTGAGATCGAAACATTGAGGAGGGAGATGACGAAATAAAAAATAATAAGTAAATTCATTGGTGAGCAGCTTGAAATTTTTTTTTTCTTCGTATGTTAGTGGTGAGGCGGTCAACCTTAATTAAATTTATTATTAGTGCTCAAATAAAAAGCAAAAACTAATAATATTAAGCTAATTATATTATAACTAAACAATTATCAGTGATAACATTAAGTAAAGGGAAAAATTAAAATGTTATAACTTTCGATGACACCAAATATTATATGATAAAGGAAAGAAGACAAAAAAGAACAAAAACTAAAGACAAAATACAATAATGTATTATCGACAACAATTGGTGAGGACCTAGAGCGTAACAAAATAATTTAAAATTATTTTATTATTTTATTAAGCGAATAATATTAGTGTTATAAAAAAAATTATATCAATTAACACTAATTTTCACAAAGTGTTATTCAAGTATATAGATGTATAAGCATTAACTATTGACAATAATAATTTTCTTTCAGTCATATCATTATATTATATTGTATTATATATTTTAATTGCTTATGTATCTATAGTTAATGAAAGATAAGAAGAAGATTGAGAAGACGGTGATTTTAGAAAAATAAGAAACAATCCAAAAATTCTAAGTGGTGATTAGTTTTTTTTTAATATTTTTGTCACAATTTTTCATGTTGATCATTTTGTTTTTAATATATATGCATATATATATTAATGATTTGATGTTGTTCTTTTTTATCCTTAAACATAGATACATAAAAAAGTAAAATCTTTAACACTAACATAATTTTATACAATTTAATATTATTAAACATTATATTTTATATTATTACTATAGACCTCCATATTATTAGATATTCGCGTTAGGTTGACATGTCATGACATGCCATTAAATTATATAAAGAACGAGATATTAAATGAACTCACTACTTTAAAAAGATAGTTGTTGATTTGATGTGATTTTTAAACATCATTGTTGAATGTTACATTAGTATTTTATTAAACACCATTATTATTATTATTTTATTTACACTAACATATGACAACAAAATTGTAAAACAATATGATATAATTCTAAAAAAACTCAAAAAGTTATAAGTTTGAAGAAAATTGAAAGAGTTGAAGTGGTGGGGAGTTAGAGTTTGGTTGAAGAATGAATAGGTGAAGAGAGAATGCGGGGTTTTGAATAATTTTTATGTGGTTAGTTTAGTAATTTTATATTTTCTCATTATTTGTTTATTTTTTTAAATTTAGGTGGATGGTTTTAATAGAGCTTCCTTAAAAAAAAAAACCTAATTCCTAAACTCATTTAAAGGCCCTCGATAGTTGTGCTCTCAGCAAAATCCATTTTGATTCTTCAAGCTTTGTTCTATTTGGATCCATCCATCCAAGGACCATGTGACCAAAGAAAAGCCCACAAAACCCACCTCAAGCATTTCCTTACAACTAGATCCAAGAACACGATCACACTCCTAAGCCCAGCTCAAGAATATCCCTAAAGCCTGAATCCAAACAATGGCTGAAAGAAAGAAGAGAGTTGAAAAAGAAGAAAAAGAGAGGTAGGCCAGGGTGAGATATGAAATTTGTGGCAGTGGTGAAAGGTAAGGAGATTTCACTACATATCCTTTGCCCCACCATCATAGAAGCTTGTGGCTGTGGTTTGGAGTTGGCAAGCGAGAGAAGTAGAGGAGAAGAAGAAGAAGGCGGCGTGTGATGTGAATAAAAGGGAAGCTTAAGTTGTGGTCGAATACCCCGACACCTCGGTTTCAGCAGCTGCCACGCCTTCGCGAAACTCCTGTGGGTCCCACCACCAGGTTCACCTATTGGATATCGCCAAATCAGAACAAAATAAAAAACAACATACGAATAATAATAACAACTCCATCCACCAACGCGAGACATTTTAATACATATAAAAAAAGTAAGCCAATCAAATCTCCTCTGGAACTCTTTCTTCTTTCATTTTCTCCTCAAAACCCTTTCTTTCTTAACTCAGTTTTGATTATACACACTTGCTTGATCCCTTCTTCTTCTTCTTCTTCTTCTTCTTCTTCTTCTTCATTTTCTTGTTCTGGTTTGGATTGTTTGAATCTTGTTGATGACGATGATGCCGAAGAGAAGAAAGATGAAATGAGCGACGGAGGGAGGGAAGCATGCGAACGCTTTGTGATGTTTGTGAGAGCGCTGCCGCGATCCGCTTTTGTGCAGCCGATGAGGCCGCTTTGTGCCGCGCTTGCGATGAGAAGGTATTGTTATACATATTTATCTTGTGAAATCAGTGAGATGGACCGATAAATTCCAGATTCAATTTTCATCATTCCTCTTGTTTTTTGGATTTGGAGGACCGAATTCCGAGCTTCTCTTTTTTTTTTTGTTCAATTTGATTACGTAGTGTGTGTTTGTAGTGGATTTTTGTAGATTTCAACTTGACGGTGCAATTAATGAGATAGGTTTTGATTGTGACCTGGATTTGTAAAGATATTATTAGATTATTAATGCTTCAAATATCAAATTATGAGTTGAGTGCGTGTTTTGCTGCTGTGTATCTAATTGCTTTGGGGTTTTTAAAAATCAGAATGTCTTACTGTTTAGGTGAAGAAGGAAAAAGTGTTTTTTGTCTTCTGATTATGTTAATGGCTGATCGGTTTGCTTGCTTATGCATAAAGTTCTTGAGGAGGTTATTCTCCCACTTAATTTAGGCTTCAGAGTGGTGTAACAATGGTTTATCTGTATAATTTCGTACCGTCTTGCAGTACCATTTTTTAGCAGCTTTCGGATCTACTAGACTAGACGAATTGATAATTTCTACACTTTTTGTTATTGAATTAATTCAGATTGTGCATGGTGGTGTTTTATAAATTAGAGAAGAGGGAGACTGAATTTAGTAGGAATCTGACGTAGGACAATTGTTCATCTTGAACGTGTGCCAACTTTTAATTTTGGCCAGCAGATATGTCTGGTTGCTCCTTCCATGCTATAAGAATACTTGATATGCTTGTTATTGTTGCACATGAAGATGCTTTACAAAATCCTGAATAGGTAAGAAGATAGTCTTGGACAAGATGCTTGAAAGGTGAGTTCAATAAATAAAGGATGCTACTAATGAAGTTTTTGATGATAACAAAATTTACAGATACCATGATCTGTAATTTCCATTAAAAGTCATGGCCAAATTAATGATATATTAGTTTTCTAGGTTCTAGTCACAAGAGTTCAATATTGTGTAAACTGTTGAATTTTTAATTTTTGGCAATTCAGCGTCAATGGAATATCCATTAAGATATAGATCATTTAGTACACCATTGCTTGATAAAGCTGTAGACACATTCTAATGGTATAACAAGAGGTTTGGATGATACAACTGGACGGTAGCATCTCAACTCAGCCAAAGTAGCCTTTTTCTAACTATATGTTATCCGCTACATGAATCCAGCATTCTTATGCTCTACTTTTATTATGGTTAGAGCTTCTGTTGCATCAGAAGTGGCTATGTATCTCTTAATCATTTCTATGTTGGTTTATGTTTTCTTCTTCCATTATCATTACCATTACTAGTTAATAATATCACTTTTAACTCTTGCATTTAATGGTTCAAACCACAGTAATTGTTTCTCTCTCATTTCATTTCCAATTAGGCAACTCCATACGGTTGCATCTATGGCCACAAGGGCATACTTGTGAGAGTGAACTTGTTGGCCACTGGATCAAAATGCATGCTCCTTCCTTACATCTTCTCACTTACTTTTTCAGTCCATTCCTTGCATCTCAAACCTATGTAAGAGGAAAGAACACGTGCTGATTCAACACCATCCCAAAATACTCAAGAAAATAGGTAATAATAGTAGCCAAACAATTTACCTTTTCTGAGCAGGATACAGAAATCAATAGGAATGTCACATAAACCAAGGTTGAGAAGTTGATTAGTTATTCTTGCTGACGGCATTGTCTGGGATGATGGAATTATGTCAAAGATACATATCACTCGTAGAGGCTTAATGTTTAGCCCTAACAGCCATTTCTATGGTGCATGATTTTCAGGTTTACAATTGCATGCAAATAATGATAGCCGCCAGTATCTTTGTCAACAATAGAAGCATTGTTGAAAGCAAGTAAATATAGTGTTTTAGTGTTTCCTTGAGCCTTTACAAAATAGAAAACATGGGGTACCAATTAATTTTTTTTTTTTTTAATCTTGTTAAAAATTATGCAAAAATAAGTATTGTGTGACTGATTGTCATGACTTTGTATAGTTTTTTTTTTTATTGCAAATGCTGCTGACTTTTTACTGGAGCAAAGGTGTTATTCATAAGTCTTTTGATGTTTGGGAATTGAACTGTCATCTTGTACCTCAACAATAAAGATGGTTGTCCTACATTACTGTTTGCATGATGGAGATCTTCCACCGTATTTTTTGAAAATGATAAACCTGTCTCTAAAGTCATGCACGGAGACAGAATTGAAGGCATAGTGATGTAGAAATCTTTTTATTTGTAAATGCCATTGGAAGACATGAATTTGAAGATTTTATTAAGACTTCTGTTACCAGATTTTATTGAGACTTCTGTTGCCAAAATTTCATTTTCATGTTAAAAATGTTTTTTCATTAATTTAGTTATCTAAAACTTTGAGTGGCAGGTTCACATGTGTAATAAACTTGCTAGTAGACATGTACGTGTCGGGCTTGCTGACCCCAGTGATGTTACTCGCTGTGACATATGTGAAAATGCACCTGGTATATATATTCTATTTGTATGCCCTTTCCTTTTTCATTTTCAAAGAGTGAATTATGTACTCATTCTCCCTTGTAAATTGGATGTAGCTTTTTTTTACTGCGAAATAGATGGAAGTTCTCTTTGCTTGCAATGTGATATGATTGTACATGTTGGGGGTAAAAGGACCCATGGAAGGTATCTCCTGTTTAGGCAGAGGGTGGAGGTCTGTGATTTTATACTTTGCAGCCTTTTCATATTTCTATTTGGAAGCAAGTCTTAAGTTGTTTGGTCATTTCTGTAGTTTCCAGGCGATAAACCAGGGCAGCTTGAGGACCTTGCCTTGCAGCCTATGGATGCTGGTGAGCTTAGGAGGGAGCAGAATCAAGCATCTAAACCCACTACTAGAGAGAACCACAGGGTCTCTCCTGTCTCAATGCAAGTTGCCAGCAACGATGACTATGGAAAAGTTGACACGAATATGATTGATCTCAACACCAGGCCAAATCTGATACATGGGCAAGCATCAAATAACCAGGTATGCGTCATGTTGTTTTGTTTTTCAAGTAAATGAAATAAGTATGGTGTTAAAAACGTGTTTATCTGTTTTCTACTTATTATTATCTGGAGTTTTATGCGATTTTTAATGGGAATTTCAGGGTATGGATGTTTTGAATGGCTTTAATGATGAATCTACTAGCATTGTTCCCCTGGGATCATTCAAAGGAGAACCAGAAAAGTGATTTAGGTATATTTTTAATGCTCTCTTAGTGGTTCAGAGGCCCCATTCTTTTCCCCATTTCTGGTTTTATGAAGTGGCAATATGTGGCTCTTTTGGGAATAGGATTTTTCATCAATTTGGACATAATTATTCAGAGTAATGTTCAGAGACCATTTATGACCCTTGTTCAGTACTCGAGACTATGGTAGAACACTACCCTTAAGAAAGTGTAAGAAAATATTGTACAAACATATGTTGAAAATTTTTAGGAGTGGTTCAATTTGTACAGTCAGACCTCTTGAGATATTTCGGAGAGTTCAAAAACTGCCCTATGATGTTTTTTTGAAGTGTACCTTGTACCTTTTCTATTATTGGATAGAGCCACTTCTACTGCCAGCTATGTTTCTTCCATTATTTGTGACTTTTGTCATGATTCGTGAAACCAGGTTATTTTACTCCTCTTCTTTATGGCTGTAATCTGCGGAAAGAGAAATTAACAAATTAAACCAACTGATGGTGATCAATATCGTTCATGAGCCACTTCTATTGCCCTCTTTTCTTTTCTTTAACGTAGGATACATTATGATATTTTAATCATTTGAAAGAAAATATAGTGGATCATTCCGTTTAGTGATTTATTTATTTATTTATTTGTAACGTAGTGGTGTTCGAACCTTTGGCCCGACTAATCCACTACGGTTCCTAGCATTATCGAGCGGGAGACTATTCCAGTGGCCAACACTGATATGGTGGAGAGTTGAACTCGTGATCTCGTTTTATAAGGCGAGAGCCCCGAGCCACTCAGCCAACCTAGTGTTGGTTATCCGTTTAGTGATTTTGAACAGCTCCTTTCTGGAGCCATGAAATGAATGATCTCCAATCCTCCCCTTGTAAGCACAAAAGGGAAGCTTGCAGTTCCCTGATACTCCTGTAACAATGTTTATGGCCAGGAAAAAAAAATTCACTGGAGGAAAATCACATGTTGAGGCTCGAGACAGAGAGAAGCAAACGACTGGTATTTTTTATAATTTTTTTATTTTCAAGGAATAGTATACATCAAAAGAGGTGTGTGGAATGCTCCAATTTTTTGCACACTAGTTTGAGAAATTACAAATTACACAGATTTTCCTAATTGTACGTTAAAATATAGACAATATCTAAGATTTCTTTACCGTAGAGATGGATTGTCAACTTTTCTGTTACTACATCTCGTCCAACTAGTTTAATTGGGGCCTATCAGGGTATAAGTCATTCTGACCGACTGAACCGAACACAACCCGTTGGGTTGGGTTGATTTAAGTATTTAAGTTCGAGTTAGGTTAAAAAATTCTAACCCTTTGAAACTTAATCTCACTCGAACCGAATTTAACATTAACCTTTAAGTTTCTTATCTTCAAAAGTCGCCAAATTATGAAATTAACGAAATCTTCAAGTTTTAAAGTGAAATTATAATTTTTTTTTGCCTTTTATGTAAAATTTCTCAATCTTTCTTATTTTTCTTTTTCGATCCGTTTTTTCTTCTTTCTTTCTAGCCTTTTCTTCTTTATTTGTATTTCTTTTTTTTCTTAGATTTTTTTTAAATTAAAATTAAGAAAAAAATAAAATAAAATAAAAGTCTCTTAACTATTTGGGTTGAGTTAAGTTTTGACACAAATCGAACTTAATCCAACCCGTTGCACCCTAAAATTGCATTTTCAGCTCTTAGAAAATGAGTAGTTACTATAAACTTGATCAATGGTTCCAATGTTACCTTGAAATGTCAAAGCTAAATGGTGGCCTTCAAATTCTGGCATTTGTTGAATGGAAAATACCCACAAGATTTGATTGGGTCTTTGTACACTAAATACTTAATAAATCACATAAATGCCTTCAAACTCAATCTGCAAATTTACTGTTGGATGAAGATCTGTGGGATCTTACGGAGTTAGTCTTGCCTTTTCTTCTCTTAGCAATCAAAGGTGCAAAATCCTCAACTTCCAACTTTTAATGCTTTTTCTACGATTTTACAATTTTCATGTTCGGATCCTTTGGCGAAGAAAAGACCAACAACTCATTTCGAACAAATTAATATCTCCCCAAGAGTAGACATGAAGCACCAGTGGTCTAGTGGTAGAATAGTACCCTGCCACGGTACAGACCCGGGTTCGATTCCCGGCTGGTGCATTGGTTTTGGTTTTTTATTTTTTTTCCATCTCCTCACCGACAAATTTTCAACTGCTTTCTTAGATTCCCCCGCCCCCCTCCCCTATATATATTCTATGAAATGCTGTAAAAACTATGGGCATTGAAGGTTTTGTTAATGGAGGAGTAGCTGAATTTCCAGTCCTAGGAGGTGAAAACCCAACTTTGATTCCCATGTGTGGTGATGTATTGTTGCTGCCACTGCTCTTGTCAAATTTGCAGCATCAACTTGCCTTGTTTCTATTTGTTCATAAATTCAACTTACTGTGATACATTCATTGAATATGTCAAAGAAATGAGAAGGTTGAGAGCAACCTTCTCTTTCCAGGACCAACTGCATTTCTAGTATCTGCTTGTAATGTAATCTTCCAAAATTTTGTGAGAAGAGATGTTTAAACACTAATTTTTAGGATCTCTCTATAAATGTATGAGTACCTGTGGCCTGGTTGTAGAATAATGTAAAGTTTTGCTCCATCTTGTTCCTCAATTTTCCTCCTATGTTTTGTAATATTCCCTTCCAGATAAATGTAGCATAATCAATCACCCTCCAGAGTTCACACCTCTGTTACTGAATTCTTATCCATTCTCACAGTGATCTTTGGATACAGCAGCTATTTTCATAATTATAAGCCTAGCAGGAATGGTACAAGAACATCATGATATATCATAGTCATAGGAAATATAGGATATAAATGACACTAATATTCTCTTGATTTCTTTAAAATAAAAAAGGAGCTAGCACCATGTTGATGGTGATACCAAATTGCAAGAGAGACTAGAGAAAAATTAGAGAGCTTGGAGTAATTAAAACCATTTTAGTTGCAAACTGCCAAATAATTAGGGAGCATAATAGTAGTATATAATACATACAAATTATTCTCACAGGAAAGAAATTTATTAAGTGACTAAAAAGTACACAAGTAATTAATGAACAAAAATAGTCTCCATTGCTATAAGCATAAGACACCAAGAGCTTTTCCTCCATTTTATGACTTCATCATCATCATCATCATCATCTTCCTTCAAATATTGAAGTACTACAAACTCAAACAGCTTAGTAAGTGTAGCCCTTCACAAACATTCCTTTCTTTGACTCCTCAGACTCTCCTTCGCCGGTGTATTTTCCGAGCTGAGCAAGCGAGTTAGCCTTAGCACGGGTAAGTAGCGCATCTTGAGCCGCCTTCACGTTCTCGGGTCTTCCTGCCCATGTTTTCAAGCAAGTGTTTTGAAGAGCCCTTGCATAAGAGAAGGACACATGCCATGGGTTGGGAGCTTGGTTCATAGCATTCAGGTTCAGGGTTGCTTCAATTTCTGATTGCCCACCAGATAAAAACTGCCCACATAAAACCATTAACAAATGAATTCATGATTCATGTAAAGAATGTTGAAGTTAATCTTTATTTTAGGTGCTTTATGTTAGGAGTAATAACTAGATTAGGGCATTTAGAGTCAGTTTGATTTGGATTTTAGGGTGGATTGCCCATGAAAGGCCTTAAGTAATTAGATTGCATTAGTAGATTATTGATAGAATTTTTGTTTCATTAAAATCTATCAAAGAAAAGTGTTAGAAATAGCATCACCTACACAAAACCTCCATAATAATAAAGCTGACACCAAACCACTGGACCTAAAAGCTATATCTAATAAGTAAGAGACCCAACTATGTTATATCAAGCGAACATAGACATTAATAAAAAGTGAGATTAGAAGAGAAGAAATTCGTGAGAAAACTTGCCATGATTCCAGGCACGGCCGGGGGAATTCTTCGGTGGAGAAGCTGAAGGGTGTACTTAGCAACCTGTTCTGGGGCCGCCCTTTCCTTGCACTCAGCACCAGGAGTGACCATGCTGGGTTTTAGAAGGATACCTTCAAACATAACATTATTCTCTGCAAGGTTGAAGAAAACCTCAGCCCAAACCTTCTTGGCCACTTCGAAAGTCCTGTCAATCCCATGTTCACCATCGAGCAAGATCTCTGGTTCCACAATTGGTACCAATCCATTGTCCTGCAACAAGATTAAGCAACAATATTTTTCCCTTCCATTAAACATGCTGCATAAATTGGATTGAAGGGTAGGTAGTAATAATACCATTTGCCACGGATTCTTAGAATTAAGAAAAAATTTATGTTTCTTACTTGAGAAATGGCGGCATACCGAGCAAGACCCCAGGCTGCTTCTTTCACTGCAAGAGCAGATGGCCCATTTGGAATGCTCACAACAGTACGCCTGTTCAGTCCAGATCAAAACTTACTTCACACATTTTTTTTTTTTTAAAAGAAGAAAAAGCAAAGGAAAAGCTCAAGTTCTTAAAGAAGAAGATGCAATTTAATTGACAGGAGAAGTTTTTGAGATGTTTCTTTACCATTTGGCAAAACGAGCTCCTTGCTGGTAGTAAGCAGCAGTGCGAGATGCAAGGCCATCAAGACCTTGGCACCATGACTCATCATTTGAACCAGCCAGAGGCACCAAACCCTGTTGTTAATTATCATTTAAAAAAAGAAGAAGCACAAGTTAATGAATGAATGCCCTCAATTCCAATTCAAGAAGTTCTATAGTAACTCTTAGAGTGACTCATAACATGACTTACAAACATCAATGATTTACTTAAAAAAATAAACACCCACCTAACAAGATTCCTCTTTTAAAAGACTCATGTGATCAAAGTTAAGAGTTTCTTTAAGAAAGAAAATACTAATGTAATAGTCTGTTCTAAGAGATTATATGTTAAAAGTCACTTTAAGAAAGAAACGTTGTTTAAGAGATGTGTGATGAAAGTCAATTTAAGAGTTACTTTAAGAGTATTTCGGGTCATCTTATTCTTCTAATAATAACTCCAAGACAACATGTATGAAGAAGAAGAAGATTAATGGGATAAGAAATCTCACCTTGTCAACCTTGATACCCGGAACGATGTTTTGCTCAACGAGCACGTCGACCATCTTCTTACCATCAGTAGTTGATTGGTAAAGCGTTTCCTCAAAGAGAATAGAACCAGAGACGTAGTTACCAAGACCAGGAGCTGTAATCAGAAGGGTCCTGTAAGCCTGACGATTGGACTCTGTGTTTTCCAATCCAATTGAAGCAAGACGCTTTCCACATGTTGGATTCGATTCATCCATGGCCAAGATTCCACGCCCAGGAGATGCAATTGTTTTCTGCTCCCATTCGACAATAACACACACACATAAATATAAATACATGTAACAAGTTGTTCTCTTCTAACAGTACTATCTAGTAAGTCCCCTAATGGTCAAACTGCTTTTTTTTTTTTATATCAAAAGCAGTATTTTATATCACATGAGTTTTTACCTCCAGTGGGTAAAAACTGGAGGTGAAGTGAAGAAGCAGTTTTTCTGTGTTTTGGAAAATTGTTTGTGAACTCTAATTTAGCCTCTATTTCTACTTTAAAATGAACATCCGTTTAGTAGAAGTTTAAGCTCTGTATAATAAGCCAAAATGTTTTTACTTATTGTAGTAGAAGCATAAAACTTACTGCAGTTTTGACAAGCTCATCAGCATAAGAACCAGCTCTAATGGTGAGACCAGAAGGAGCAACTGGGTTGCATCGAACAACAGAGGCAGAAGGCTGGCGAAGGCTCTGACCCTTCACCCATTCGGACTTGTCAAGAACTGGAGATGATTTGAGAAGAGATGCAGAGGCCATTTTCAGCTGAATTGAATGAACTTAGAATAAAGCTCTTGAGCTTTGTAAGAGAGTGAACCAAGAAAGAGCAAAAGAGCTCTCAGCACCTCTTTTTAACACCCTTATCTTGCACTTCACACTATACTTATAATTCCAAACTTGCTTCTCAAAGATGTAAAGTTTGAGGCTGAAAATTGTCGACCAATGATAATCTGCCAAGTGGATGATAACTTCCCAACGTGTCAATTTGTGGGCGTGGTTGATATGGAGGGGAGACTGTCGACCTTGAAAATTCAAGAGCTAGGAATTTCTGGTGAATTTCTGTTTAATGTTTCAATGCCA
Organism: Paratinospora sagittata; assembly: GCA_035771175.1. Classification (NCBI taxonomy): domain Eukaryota; kingdom Viridiplantae; phylum Streptophyta; class Magnoliopsida; order Ranunculales; family Menispermaceae; genus Paratinospora; species Paratinospora sagittata. The sequence continues at coordinate 36,693,239 of CM069594.1, forward strand.
GAAAAAAAAAAAAAAAAAGTCACAAAATTTCTTTTTTTTTTATTTTATTTTTTTTTATGTCACTTGTTAGAAGGAGACAAATAAATATAAAAGGAGTGTCTGTAAATAGTCCAGATTGGAGTATTTTGGGAAGAGATTTCTTTCAATAGCAAATATGAGGTTCTAATCATTTTTACAGTTCCCGGTGTGAATTAATGGCAACCGTTAAAACCAGAGGATTTGATGATATTTTTGTTGCTGTGTGTCAACGGTAGAGTGCCTTCCACATCATTTTTCTTGTATTATATGTTGGCCCCACAACCTGCTTCCAGAAAGTTGCATTGGTAACACAATCGTAGGCTTTGGTGAAGATGGCAACAAGTGCCCAATAACTAAGAATTAGAATAAAAGGATGTTAAGATTCAGAAACAAAGGTTCAAACAGTTGCATCAAAAAATAAAAATTAAAAAAATGAGATTTTGTAGAAAATTAATAGATTATTTTCTGAATAAAGTCTTTAAAATTATTTCCAAATTCAACTAAACAAATACGTTGATATAAAATTGTATCCAAATCACAAATCAGATAAAACTTAAATGTGTTAAGGTACGAAATTTAAACTCAAAACCTCAACAAGTGCACAAGCAATCATGTTTAAAATGCACTTAGCCAATTGGTGATTCATTTCACCTATTCCTGAGTGAGCTATGTATTCCTGCTGATGATCATGTTTGAGATCAATTAATTACCCATAGCTAGCCTGATGACCCCTCTTTATATATGGTGCATGAAACTTTTGTTTGAATCTCCAACAGAACCTGCAAACTTATATTTTGATCTTGCAGTACAAAACAATCAAATATTACATGTTACTTTCAGTGATTCCTTCAAAAACGTATTTGATAAAAAAAAAAAACCATTGAAGCCACTTCCCTAGTCGCCTGGAAGTAAAAAGGAACTACCGACATCTACAAAATTTTGTATGAGATGTTTCTAGCCTACAATCCCTGCCAACACTAGCACCAGCTAAAGTACATTCCACTGTGAATAACTAGATTGCTACTTTATCCCTCAAATATCTCCTTCCATTTTTCTGCTCCTTCAACAGACTTGAGATTTGTAAAGCACACCAAAAATTGAAAAAAGGTAAGCTTCATGATGTGAAATAACCTGTGACACCGAAGGACGCTGATGCTTTGTCCACCTACATATCACCCACTTCGTTGAAATTGGATTGCCGATAGCAGATAACATTACTATTTGAGATAAGTGGAAGAAACCCAGAGCAGCAAATATGTTATCAGAGAAGTTGTAACTTCCAAACTCCTTGGGCCGCGGAGTATGGTTGGAATCACGGACACCATCAAGAAGGTCCCCAACAGCCAGGAAGCAGCGAAGGCCCCAGTCCTGACACAAAAAGCATCAAACATCATGCACATAAAACAGCATAGACAAGCTTTTTAAATTGATTGCAAGTTTCAAATTGTAGATTAATTAACCAAGAGAGGATTTGTAAGTATACCCATATAGTACAGCACGGACTTTGCTCTTCAACCGCTCATATATGAAGTACATAGTTGCCAGGAAGGAAATGGCTACTTGAAGGGTTGGTCCTTCTTCCGTTGGAAAGAGAACGGTGAGCACACCAAGTAGCACGAACGCAGCAGCTGTCTTTACGATGTAGTTAGTAGCTGGAGTTTGAAACCTACTTGTGACAAACTGTACCACACGAGATTGGCTGATGTCCCTCATCCTTTTCTTGATGTTGAGCTTTGGTCTCCTTCTTTCGCGAAACATCTGCATTATTATCTTGTCATGGGCTGATTCAATTGCATCAACACTGGGCTTGTGTCCTGCATATTGGCTTATAAGAAAATTTCTTGCAGCTTGGATTTCATCATCAGAAGCATCCCTGCTGATTCCAAGCCTTTTGTACGGATCCCTTACATTGATTCTAGGAAAGATGACTGCACCTGTGAAACCAAGGCAAAAGATAATAAAGAAATTTTGCCAAGGCAGACATCATACCATGTAAAGGGGCTTCGGCAGCAGAGAAAATGGATTAATAGAATGCACAATGGAGAAAAACTTACACCTGGGAAGCTTGCTACTTCATAAGACTCAAAGATGCTTAAGATGAACACAATGCTGCTTGTGATGGTGAGTGGCAGGTGGCATGTTTGTTTGATTTTTTGTTGGTGATTATGCTTGATTAGCGTCTTAAGTTCGATACACAAGAAATATATCATAGAGAGGCAAAGATTGTAAAAGAAAATGAGAGAGAAAGAGAGAGCGTGTTTGACATTAGCTCATCCATGTGTTGCATTCACAAATCACCACCATCTTTTCCTTATCACAGAAGCAACCAAATGAAATGCACCATGACAGGGAAAGCACACTCACTACAATAGATTCCTATCTAGCATAACACTAGCCATCAAACCCAAACCAAGAGTGAGAAGATTTTAAGTCGTTTAGATACCATCTTTTCCCTTATCACAGAAGCAACCAAATGAAATGCACCATGACAGGGAAAGCACACTCACTGCAATAGATTCCTATCTAGCATAACACTAGCCATCAAACCCAAACCAAGAGTGAGAAGATTTTAAGTCGTTTAGATACCATCTTTTCCCTTATCACAGAAGCAACCAAATGAAATGCACCATGACAGGGAAAGCACACTCACTGCAATAGATTCCTATCTAGCATAACACTAGCCATCAAACCCAAACCAAGAGTGAGAAGATTTTAAGTCGCTTAGATACCAACAGAGAGGAAACAACATAAGAAAGAACACTAAAGAAAAAGAAGAGAATGAAAGACTGGGGAACTACAACTTCTTTTAAAGACTTCTCTCATGCTGAAGAGTGGTTTGGACTTAGATTGAGTTGGAGGCTTCAATTTAAAAACATATTCAATACAAAATTCATCCCATCATTTTTTTAAGATAATTTTAAGCAGCACCAAAGAGCATTCAAATTAGTGATTCCATATTAAAATCCAAGAGATACCATTTTGAGAAAAAAAGTTAGGACAGTTGTTACTTTGCCCATTAGATTTTTGAATGAAAAGGGAAGATATAGCATGAATGCCAAACATATTTCACCAATCTTAGTAAAATCAAGTAGGGATTGTTTGAGAAAAATGGCAACAAAAAAAGATGAATCAAGAATGAAAGTTAGAAGGATGTATATAAAACGGGATGATTTTCTAGATATGAATATAGTCATAGTAGTAAAAAGGAAATTTATTCTTTGTTGGGGAGAGAACATACCCATAGATGTGAATTGATGTTCAACAATAAAACAGGTTTAGAGCTTTTCACAATTTTTAAATTAGACAAGAAAATTTCAACTTCTTTTTGTTTGATTGATGTAAGTAGATTTGGTGTCAACTAAGATTGATTCATAGAAACGAGCGAACAAGTTTGCTTGAATAAAGTAAATTGATAAGTCGGATGGAAAAGATATTGGATTAATTGTTCAAGTAGGACGTTTCTTTTTTTAAATAAAGGACAAAATTATTAATTGAAATGAAGGGTTAATCAACAAGGAAGGATAATTTAGAGGATGAAGCAATGGGGAGAATTTGTTTATTACCTTAAGCTTGGAAAAAGATGCCTTTATCTTTTTCTATTAATATTGTTAACGAAGAAATAGAACAAATTTACGAGGAAGAAGACTGCAAAATTTCAAAAGATAAAAAGTTAGATCATGAGTTAGAAATGTCCTTAATAGATATAAATCAAAATCAAATAAAGATAATTGTGCTTGTTAATCTATTTTTAGAGCAAGATTTTTTGCATCCTTTTGCAGATATTTGTAGCAAACTTACAATCAATATACGATAAAAGTTTTTGTAGAGAACATTGCTTTGAAATTTAGTAATGCATTAAAAGTCGATATTATCAAACTTCTTCCTCAGCAAATGAATATTTTGTGTTGAAGTTTGAATACCATGTGTAAATCATATTATTTGTTTAGATATTAAAGGAGTCCTTTATAATAGAACATTTCCATAGCCAACATTAGAAGCATAAATTTATAGAATCTTGTAATATGCTAGATTAGCAACATGTGTAAGCAAGGATGATTTCAACTTTATATGATATGGAAATTACAGTAACAATATGCTCTTGTGTCCATCCACTAGAGGCGTTTTTTGTTAGTATTAGTTGTAGGATGCTTTTTTTAATTATTATTAGCTAAGTCTATAAAAATTTGCAATGCAATTGAAATGGCCTAAAAATCTTCGCAATTGCTTTTTATCTTTGATTTCATTACGACATTTATCCCTAAATTTAATTACTCCATTGATTGAAGTGATGTTCTAATAATATATTTTAAATCTAAAAAATTAGATTGTAGTTTGAAAATGCTTTATTTATCTCTTTGAGAAAGCTAAAGCATTTTCTATTATAACATGAGAAAAATATTAAGATGCTTCCAATGACTTTTTTTGCATTTGAAAAATATAAGAATTTTTACTCTCAAAAAAATATAAGAATTTCATAAATATAGTCTATAGAAAAATCTACATTTATATAGATGAAAATTTTCATTCATTACTCTTTGAATATGAAGAGGGAGTATTTTTTTGACACAAAAGGCTTGACATTCTATTCATTTTAATGGAAATGAAATTTGAATTCAACTTTATAATGATATGGTTACTTAGTTTGAACATGCCAAAATTCAAATTTAAGATCGTATTTTGAGAATACTATTGCTTTATAAAATAGAGCTATTAGGCCTTGTTTGTTTGGCACTAGATATCAGAAGAATTTTAAAACTTTATTGAGGGATTTATAATTTATAACTAGTTTAAGATCTCCTTTTTCTGATTCGATTTAGCATTTTCAACTTAGAAGGGTGTATAACTGCAAGGGAAGTTTGGTTTTCGAGTAAGATTTTTGTATATTAGATCTTTTATTTGTTGATCGCATAATTTTATAAAAGCCTAGCATTCAATTGAGTTGGGTAGTTTAAACTTTTGATTTTTTATAATCTACTATATAAGAAGGATGAAGAACTTGATGATTTTCTATCTAGCATAAGGTAGATGATATATTACTACAATAGTGATGGATTAGCTTGTTTTGAAAGTATTGCGCAGCAGGATTTTGAATGTTGGGGTAGGAGTCATTTTTTTTTTAGTTTTGCAAAACTTAGCTTCTTCATGATATGCACGATTAGTGATTGTTTTGGTTGCATTAATTGAATTAATCATCTAGGACATGAGCTTTTGGAGGATATATAAATGAAATCAGAAAAAATTGGCTTATTATGTATTCTAGTAGACGTTCCTTTATTAAAGACAGAAAATAATTGAATTTACTGGATGAATAGAGTTCCTAAGATAATGTAGCATTGTAAAGTTTTTAACAATTATGAAAGTAGATTCCACACATTGGATATATTTGCAAATATGAACACTAGGGATTTTATAATGTACTTGTGACTATCCTTCAACTGTTATAATAGAAGAACATGTATGTTAACTATATTTAAAAGGCACTAATCCTTCTCTTATATAATTAAGATTAACATTTAGCAATTTGTATTGATTAATGCAATAACTTCTTGAGTAAAATGTTTCATTCTTATGACAACACAAGAGAATCCTTGTTTATATTTGTATTTAGTAAGAGAGTGAATAAGGACGTTAGAGTCGATTAAATTATCTGATTTAAGGTTGTCTTTGTTTGGGAGAAAAGAACCTTCAAGATTTGAAATTCATGAGTAAAGATTTGAAGTTCACCTTTTAACTTGGTTATTCTTGTAGTAAATTGTTTATTTGTGAGTTAAGGTTGGACTAAATTTATTTTCTATTTATGATTTTTTTTTTCATTTATTTATGGACAACTTTCATTGATAAACTTGACGTTGTAAAAAAAATTCTTTATATGTTTTGAATAGTATTTTGCAACTTTTTTTTTCTTGTATAGAAATCGAAAATTATTTATATTTTTAGTATCGATCTTGAATTTGATTGGTTACTTCAATCATTAATTTGTCTTTAGGTGTGAAGACATTTATTGAGTAAGAAGAATAAGTATTATTTTGACAAGGACAAATAAGGTTTTTTGAATTTTACTCTGAAATTAAATTATCTTTTGATTTAGAATTATCATTCTTCTTTGTGATTAGATGACATTTGTTAGCATATTATCCTTGTTTAGTTGTTTTCCACATTTATATCAACAAAAATATTTTATGTGTGATGATTTATTTTTGGCTTATTGTAATATTTCCTTTTAAAAGCTTAATCCCACATGTTCTTTACTTTTGAGGTTCATGCTTATTTTTAGATATTTTAAAATCTTAATCAAGGCCAAATTGACAACAAAAAATCTCCTAATTACTTTTGGGTGGAAGATCTTTCTTTGCTAATTTTTTTTCTTAATTTGAAATCCTTACAAATGCTTAATATTGAGATATTTATTACTTGAACTAAATCACCATATGTATGGATGTTATAGTTTAAATTTTCGTCATTTCTTTCTCTTCACATAGATTTTTTTAATCTTCTTTACAAATACAGAAGGTAATCCAAATATAGAATTTTCTATCCGAAAAGGTGAATTATAATATTGTACTTTTATAAATTTTTGTTAGGAAAACATTTGTGTATCATCTAAATCTATGAGAGTTCTACCTACACATCGGAATCATCAGTTGTAATCTAGTTCTTCAGTCTAAAATTTTACCGATAACATTCCAATTTATATTTGTGACTATACTTGGTTTGCACTTTTCTTATACCATGTTCATCTTTTATAAAATTTCCATGTTTATCTAGTTCTACTGATATGTTTTTTCTGAATCTTTGATTTTCTGATAAAAGTTCCACCAGCCATGCAATTTTCCTGGGAAATTTGTTGTAATTAGTTGGACAACAGTCTTGCTGAATTTTATGTATGGAACAAGCATTAGAATGAATTATGTGATTAAAAATTTTTGTTAATCAATATTCTGCATATCCATCTGTGTACCATTCACAAAGTGTATTGCCTTCAAATTTAGTCTTTTGAGTATGATGAGTTTCTTAAGCAAACATTGATAGATGGACATATTTGAGAAACAGTAGTAGTAGCCCAATTTTGGAGATAGAATGAGAGAAAATCGATTAGGATGGTTTAAACTCTAAACACATATAACAAAGACTCAGGCTGCAAAAAACTTGGCTGGACTAGTTTGACCAGTTCCATTCAGCTCGGATCAACGTGGGTCCAGGTAAAAACTATGTCAAGTGTAGGAGGCCTTATGTCCGGATTTATACTTGGGCTAGGTTTGGACAAGACAAACGAAACAACCAATTCTATACTATCCAATTAAACTTTATAGGCTAAATTGTTCCCACATCCAATTTGAAGTGTCACTTATCCTAAGTAACAAGCATTGAATTGGTTGCTTTAGGAGACAACATTGTTTGTCGCATTTGGGGCTTGGTAAACTTTAAGTTAATAAGAGTCATGGTACGTTGGAGCATATAAATATTGCCTAAGGAGGTGTGATCTAGTGATTAAGATCATGCTCATGCGCAAGAGTCTTAAATCACCAAACATGTCTCGCCTTTTGAGAGGGGCATCCCAAGTCATAAAAGCTAGAGGTTGTCTAGAATAGTAATGTCTAGAAGGATTGAATAGTATAACCTTAATGAAGGCAATGAGAAAACTACAAATGTTTCAATTTGAACAAAGCTGATGGCCTAGTTTTAAAAGTGAATTGAGTCTAGATATGATTATTATGTTCAAATTTGAAACTGAGTAGGGTCTAGACACACTGTAAGTCGGTTAACATGAAGCAATTAGATACATCAGTTTAAAAAGGGACCAATTGACAATTAACAATATTGATGAAGGAAAGGAAAACCTAAAATAGTAAATAGATATCATTCAAAAATAGAATTTGTAATATCATGTCTACTTAGCCCTTAGTAGAGTAGAGTGGGGGAGAAGTGGATTCATGTAGCCCACTTCATAGTTGGGACGAGGCATTGTTAGGCTGAGTTGAGTTGAAGAATTTCTTCAACTAGTGTTGGCCTTCTTCTTCTTTCTTGTGAACGAAACTAGATTTTTCCTAAACACGTTTATCATATTTAATTATAAAATTGTCAAATGAAACATGAGTGATTTAAATTCTAAATTTTTATATATTTTTTAATTCTATAGATTACCATTGTTAGTTTTATCTTGAGAGCTTTCACTATTACTTTGTTTTACAATTGAAATTAATGGAGATTCAGCTTAATCTTTTTCAAGAGATCTACTAATTTGTTTTCAATTTTTTTTTTTTTCAGAAATTAGAGTAATGCATTCATCAAAAATAATTAGGAGGATAGAGCCATTGAGAAGGAGAAAGAAGTTGGAATGAAGAGAAGTAAGGTTTTGAACAGTTACTAGTTGACTGAATAGTACTGGTACCTTTTTTTTCTGGTTATTTTGAAGGGGTGAAGGTAAAGGTTAGAATATTCATACAATTTAGTTCCCTTGCTGTTATTTTTTTTTTTTTCATCTTTAAAGTATCTTTTGTAGGAGTTATATCATTAATTTTGATGGATTTCAGCAAAGTATTTTCTGTATTTTTTCCCTTTTAGTGTTTTCCACCATTATTGAAGCATTATTGTTACTTTTAAGCCTATATATATACACATATATTAGAAGTCATTTTTCTGTACCATAAATTCCTGATTATCTTTTGTTGTTATCTATTGAAAATTTTAGAGGAATATTTTTTTTGAGTGGATGGCCATTAAATTTTCCCATAATTTTTTTGTCAATTTCAAAATCATCAATGACATTAATAACATAGACATCACAGTTTCCATCTTTAAAATCACATTAGTTGCCAGCCAAGGTGGAATGCTATATACTGGAAAGGTAACATGTGAGGAAGAGAAGAATAAGTTTCGAAATTTATACTAGAAGAAGGTGTTCTTCTCAAAAAGAAGGTGTAGTTTAAGTAGAGAATCTGGACTTTTGTTTCTATGTATTAAATTTTAATTCAATTGATCCATTTCAATTAAATAACAGGATAAACATCTTCATTGATAATTAGATTTTTTACCTGATTTGAGTTTTTCTATTTTCTGTTTTTCAGGTAATCCAACTTGATTTAATGTTATTAATTTTGGACTTAATGACTTTATCTTAAACACACGTTTATTATAGAATGCTTCAAGAAATTCCTCAAACTCAGAAAATTAATTTGAAGGTAATACATTTTATTAGATGGATATGCAGAATATCAGTTAATGCAAGTTTTTAATCACATGTGAATTCATTCTAATGCTTGTTCCATACATAAAATTCAGCAAGATTGTTGTCCAACTAATTGCAACAAATTTCCCAGGAAAATTGCATGACTGGTGGAACTTTTATCAGAAAATAAAAGATTAAAATAACATATCAGTAGAATTAGATAAACATGGAAACTTTATAAAAGATGAACATAGTATAAGAAAAGTGCAAAGCAAGTCACAAATTGATAATTCCAACGTGTAGGACTCTCATAGATTTAGATGATACAAAGATGTTTTCCTCGCAAAAATTTATAAAAGTACAAGATTAAAATTCACCTTTTCGGAAAGAAAATTCTATGTTAGGATTACCTTCTGCATTTGTAAAGAAGATTAAAAAAAATTATTAAGAGAAAAAAATGATGAAAATTTAAACTATAACATCCATACATATAGTGATTTAGTTCAAGTAATTAATATCTCAATATTAAGCATTTGTACGGATTTCAAATTAAGAAAATAAAATTAGCAAAGAAAGATCTTCCTACCCAAAAGGAATTAGGAGATTTTTGTTGTCAATTTGACCTTGAATAAGATTTTACAATATCTAAAAATAAGAATGAACCTCAAAAGTAAAGAACATGTAGGATTAAGCTTTTAAAAGAAAATACTAACAAATATTACAATAAGCCAAAAATAAAAAATAAATCATCACATATAAAATATTTTTGTTGATATAAATGTGGAAAACAAGGATAATATGCTAACAAGTGTCATCTAATCACAAAGAAAAATGATAATTGTAAATCGAAAAATAATTTAATTTCAGAGTAAAATTCAAAAAAGTCTATTTATCTTTGTCAAAATAATACTTATTCTTCTTCCTCAATAAATGTCTTCAAACCTAAAGAAAGATTAATGATTGAAGTAGCCAATCAAATTCAAGATCCATACTGAAAATATAAATATTTTTTTATTTCTATACAAGAAAAAGAAAAAAAATCAATTGCAAAATACTATTCAAACAATATAAAGAATTTTTTTTACAAAGTCAAGTTTATCAACGAAAGTTGTCTATAAATAAATGAAAAAAAAAATCAAAATAGAAAATAAATTTAGTCCAACCTTAACTCACAAATAAACAATTTACTACAAGAATAACCAAGTTAAAAAGTGAACTTCAAATCTTTACTCATGAATTTCAAATCTTGAAGGCTCTTTTCTCCCAAACAAAGACAACCTTAAATCAGATAATTCAATCGACTCTAACATCCTTATTCACTCTATTACTAAATACAAATATAAACAAGGATTCTCTTGTGTTATCATAAGAATGAAACATTTTACTCAAGAAGTTATTGCATTAATCAATACAAATTGCTAAATGTTAATCCTAATTATATAAGAGAAGGATTAGTGCCCTTTAAATATAGCTAACATACATGTTCTTCTATTGAAGAACAGTCAAAAGTACATTATAAAATCCCTAATGTTCATATTTGCAAACATAACCAATGTGTGGAATCTACCTTCATAATTGTTAAAAACTTTACAATGTTACGTTATTTTAGGAACTCTATTCAACCAGAAAACTCAACTATTTTCTGTCTTTAATAAAGGAATGTCTACTAGAATACATAATAAGCCAATTTTTTTATTTTTTTATTTTTTGACTTCATTTCTATATCTTCCAAAAGCTTATGTCTTAGATGATTAATTCAATTAATGCAACCTAAACAAACACTTATTGCGCATATCATGAAGAAGCTAAGTTTCACAAAATTCAAAAAAAAAAATTTGACTCTACCCCAACATTCAAAATCCCACTGCAATACTTTCAAAACAAGCTAATCCATCACTGTTGTAGTAATATATGTATATCATCTACCTTATGCTAGACAAAAAATCATCAAGTTTCTCTTCCTTATATAGTAGATTATAAAGAGTCAAAAATTTCAACTAAAGCTCACCCAACTCGAATGAATGCTAGGTTTTTATAAAAATTATGTAATCAAGAAATAAAAGATCTACTAAATAAAAATCTCACTCAAAACCAAACTTCCCTCGGAGTTATACAACATTCTAAGTAGAAAATGTGCAATCGAAGTAGAAAAAGGAGATCGTAGATTAGCTATAAATTATATAAATCCCTCAATAAAGTTTTAAAATTCTTTCAATATCTAGTGCCAAACAAACAAGTCCTAATAGTTGTACTTGATAAAGCAATAGTATTCTCAAAATTTGATCTTAAATCTGAATTTTGGCACGTTCAAACTGAAGAATCAAATCATTATAAAGATGAATTCACATCTCATTTCCATTATAATGAATAGAATGACAAGCCTTTTGGGTCAAAGTCAAACATACTCCCCCCCTCTCCATATTCAAAGAGTAATAAAGGAAAATTTTCATCTATATATATAGATTATTCTATAGTCTATATTAATGAAATTCCTACATTTTCTGATTTTCAAACTCAAAAAATAGTCATTTGAAGCATCTAAATATTTTTCTCATGTTTTAATAAAAAATGCTTTCACTCTCTCAAAGAGATAAATAAAACATTCTCAAACTACAATCTAATTTTTAGATTTAAAATACATAATCAGAACATCACTCTAATCAACGGAGTAATTAAATTTACAAATAAATGTCACAAATGAAATCAAAGATCAAAAGTACAGGCAAAGATTTTTACGTTGTTTGAATTACATTGCAAATGTTTATAAAGACTTAGCTAACAATAAAAAAACATTCTGCAACTAAGACTAACAAAAAACACCTCTAATGGATGGACGCGAGCATATTGTTGCTGTGAATTTCATATCAAACAAAGTTAAAATCATCCTGGCCTACATATTGCAATTCTAGCATATTACAAGATTATGTTGGCTATAGAGTTGTTTTATTATGAAAGACTCCTTTAGGATCTAAACAAATAAATGTTGTCAAAGCTCCAAGCCGATGCCAAGGAGGTTGGCCCCATCTAGGGGAAGTCTAGGCCACACAAATATATTTACTAATAGCCCTACATAAATATTATATAAATAATTAGTTTTAAATATAAAAATCATGCATATATAATTATATACATATTCCACGATTTAAGTATTGAAATCTTATGTTATAAAAGATTACTATATTTTGCACTCTAAAATTTTGTGCCACAAATTAAAAACAAGAAAAACATATTAAAAAAATAAGACAAATTGTCATGTGACTCATATAGTGAAAAGTATAGCAATTTAAATAGGCATATTTAATGTAATAGTTACGACAAGAAAAATATTTGCATTTTGCGGTAATATAATAAAAATAAATTTAAAAATTAAAATTAGAAAAAAAAAATGATAACTTATATAATGAAATTTAAATATAACGCTAGAATCAAAATGTTATGCCAATGTTCAAGCTATACAATCACACATGTAACCATATGAGGAAAAAATAACCTTAGTTTTCTATATTTATAATGACCTCTTAAACTTTTCAAAAAATTTCAAAGAGCCCCAATGGCTCCCTTAAGTACTGCCTAGACAATTTAGTTGCAAATGGCCTAGGCAATGGACTAGTCGTCGTCTAGGCATGGCTTTGACAACACTGAAACAAATAAATATGTTTTACATATGCTATACAAACTTGAACACAAAAACTAGTCAATTGTTAAAGAAGTAGTTTTATAGTATAGATTGTTTGAGCATTTCTAAATTCCAAAGCAATTTTCTCAACAAAAAATTTTGATCATGCATTGATTGTAAGTGTGCTAAAGATATCTTGCAAAAAGATAGAAAAGATCTTGCTTCCAAAATAAATTAATAAACAAAATTATCTTTATTTGATTTTGAAGTTATATCTGTGAATGACACTTCTAACTCGTTGGCTAACTTGTTATATTATGAATTCTTGCAATCTTCTTCCCCATAAATCAATTTTATTTCTCAGTTATCAATTTTAAAAGAAAAGGATAAGGGCATCTTCTACAAAGCTTGAGGTAATAAACAAATTCTCCTCACTGCTACAATCTCTAAATTATCCTCCCTTGCTCATAAACCACCATTCATTTCAATTAATAAATTCATCTTTTATTTAGAAAAAGAAACTTCTCAATTGTCCTCGAACAATTAATCCAACATCTTTTGCCTCCAACTTATCAATCTATTTTTATTCAAGCAAACTTGTCCACCATTTCTTTGAATCAATCTTAATTGACACAAAATCAACTTACATTGATCATACGTACAAAGAAGGTGAAATCTCACTTTACACCTATAGCTATGTCCTCTATCTCAACCAACAATAAATTCCCTTATTACTATTATGTCTATATCTATGTCTAGGAAATCATCTTGTTTTAGATATATCCTTCAAAAGGTCTTCATGAATCATCTCTTTTTGTTCCCAATTTTACAAACATTCCCAACTTGATAACTAAGATAGGTTTGAATGTAAATTGGTGTTCATCCTTATTTCTTCCCCCCTCCACTCAAAAATCTAATGGACAAATTAATGACTATCTCTAAACTTCTTTTCTTAAAATGTTATCTCATGGATTTCAAAATGGAATCACTATTATGAATGCTCTTTGACACTGCCTAAAATAATCTTTCGTAAAATGGATAAATTTGGTATTAAATTTGTTTTATCTAAATTAAAGCCACCAACTTAGTTTAAGAACAAACCACCCTCCAACCTAAGAAAGTTGTATCACGAAGTTATAGTTGTAAAAATTAACTAAACAAAATCAAGATCTTATAAAAGAACTTCGGTAAACAAAGGAAGAAATGAAAAGGTTAAAGCTCATCTTGTTCTAGTTTCATCTAGAATATCTAGGTCTCGTTTGTCAGTGGCAACTACTCTAAAGAAGAAATAGTAATCTGTGAAAAACTAATTCTATTAACTCTCTTCATCAAGCAAGATTCTCTTCCAAGCATCAATAAGAAATGATATAAAATAACCATTCAACTTTTGATCTTCTCTAGATAAATTATTGATACACTCCTCAACTTTAAGTTTTTTCAAGCTAAATTATTAATGCATGTGTATCATGATGTCTTCATACTCCACCTTACCATCCTAGTTCTAAATCAATTTTTGCCTATCATTTTCCTTGTGATTCGATAAGTGGTAGCATAGTTGTCAAGGCACGCAAGCATGCCTTGAGGCGGAGCGTAGCATAAGTGCCTTTGATAGCACTCAAGTGGAGCACCCAACTCAAGCATCCACCTAGGTGCCTTTTAATATACACCTCAACCTAAGTGCCAAGCCCATTAGGCGCATGCCTAAGTTGTACAAGCCTTGCAATTTATGGGCATAGACCTTTTCATAAGACACTTTGCTTTAAACCTCCACATCATCTAGTTGATCGATTTAATTGAGGCTTTCAAAGTGATTTTAGGTTTGAACATTTCAAACTTCAAATGCCCCTGAACATAGATATCTTTTAAACCAATCTTGGAATTCTTAAATAATTGGTTACGATAGCAAGATATATTTTAATACTACTAACAATCATTTTGAGGATGACAATTTTATAATTTATAAATACTATATTTTAAGTTGAGTTAAACAACCATATTCTTATCTAATATAACTTATAATGTCAATTTTTTTGTATACTTATAATGTTAATATAAGTATGATAATTTTTCAATTATGTTAAGTTTTATTTTATTTTAGTTCAAACAGATTCATTCTTAACAAGATGTGCATTTATTTATTTATTTTTAATTAATGTACGGTAGTTTTTAGGCTTTTGCACATTGTTCAGATGTGCATCTTGCTTTGCTCCTTAGGCAACCCATCTCTTTGAGTGTGCCTTCTATCCTTCACTATTTTGGAAACTTATATTTTGATTCTAGTAACAATCATTTTAAGGATGCTAATGTTATAATTTACAATAGACCCAAATGTGGTGTGACCCTTCCCTAGAACCCCGCATAAGTAGGAGCTTTGTGCACTAAGGTAGCCCTTTTAATGTTATGATTTACATAAACTATATTATGGTTTGAACTTTGAAGTTGAACAACCATACACTTATCCATTACAACTCATAAAATCAATTTTGTTGTATACTTGTACTGTTAATATAACTATGATAATCTCTTCATTATAAATAATAAAAAAATAAAAATAAAAAGAAGGAGCAGCACGGTGCAAATGGCCTACATAACATGGATCTTCAGATTGCTTTGGAGATTCATGGAGCAAAAGCCAATGGATGAAAATAAAAACACTTAAAACCAGGAAGGATGAAGAAGTAAATCTACGTGGGATATAAACAAGTAACAGCCACAGAACCAAAAAAAAAGGTATCCAAAAGCAAGAATCAAAAACAGAGGACAAGAAGCATCCAACAATGATAACAACGTAAAATTAAGTCAGCAAGAATTAGAGCAAAAAAGAACAACAATTCAAGCTATATAAGAGCACATTTATGGAGTCAATCCATGGACTTATCTTCCTTTTACCATGTAACAGGAAAAAATGCGTATCAAGTGCACAAGGCTCCCGCCATTGCAAGGTCAAGGAAAAGAAGGATGTACATTGTCTTACCTCCAAATTGGAGATGATTCCAAATTCAAACCCGTGACCCTCTAGGTCATAATGGACCATATAACAGGTAAAGATTCTGAAGTTACAAACTTACAATCAATGTTAAAGGGTGTTATTATCATCAGCAACAAGAGAACCACAGTTTTTTATTTAGTTATATGAGTTCTACTCAACTAAGCTATATATATGCCTATCATCCTCAAAAGAAAAGAGCCACACAAAAGAAAACTATTACCAGGTGAATCATCAGCCATGCCACCAAAAGAAGCATCCATGGCACTCTTAATCTTGTGAGTTCTTTGAACAATAGATTTTTGTTTGGTGAAGCTCCAATAATATCTGCAGGAGGATAAAAGAAAACATTACTAAGACAATTTCGATGAGCATTGCATCCTGGCAATGAAAACAAAAGCATGCAGAAATTAAGGCTGCGTTTGGCATCCAATTTAAAAATATAAAATATGACCTCATTTTTAGTTGATATATAGTTTTTAAATTTATGTTTGGTATCATATTCAAGAATTGTTTTCAAAATTCAAAAAAAAGGAAAACTTGTTTTGTTTGCTCAAGACTGCACACAAATTAACTGGAAAAAAGCTTAAGTGGGTCCTATTAAGTACAAGAAAAAACTCAAAAAACAATATTTGTATGTTTTTTAAAAACAAGTCATCTTCTCAACTTTTTTTCTGAAAACAGTTTTTAAATCCTATCAAACCAAACAAGTTTTTTGTAACTTTTTTCAATTTTTGTTTTTAAATACAGAAAATTGGATTTAAATTGGATACCAAGCACAACTTAAAAGTCCCATTATCAGAGAAGATACAAAGAAGAAGAAGGGTTCGAGAAGCTACACCTATCAGCTTGAAGAAGTTTCAGATCCTTCGTAAATTTCCCATTACACGGAAAAGAGGCAAGTCGCTTACATTTGGAATCAGAGCCTTGCCTTGGTATCAAGGCTGAAAATCTAGAGGGATTGCAGGTTAATCCAGAAACAGACATCTCAAAGTATTTGTAGCAGTTTCTTCGAAAGGTTGTGACTTAATCAGCAAAGAAATATCCAAACGGGACAAGCAATTAGAAAATAGGACCTGGCCATTTTAAACAAGAGTAAATCCCAGTTACAAATAAACTGAAGCAAAGAATAGATATCAACCTAGAATGGGCTCATAAATATAATCCAGTTTAAAAAAGAGAAAATCTTAAGCGATTATAATTAAAAAACAAACAACATAGATATCTACCAAGTAAAATCCATGGTTTTAAAAAATTCAATTTGAATCTATGAATCTAACAATTCACAATTTGATGCAGAGGAAAACATATTTGAATTCTTAACTTGAATCCTTACGTTGTCGAATGCTATAGAAAATCCCAAAACTATAAAATATTAAAGTGAAATGTAATGCCTTGACCACCAAAAAAATAGAGCATAAAAATTGACTCAATTTTGGAACAAAAAATAAAATTGAACAGCTATTTAATCGATCAAACAAAAAATAATAACAAAAATACATCCATTATTAAAAATCCACAACCTTGTCTTCTCGAAGAACTGGGAGGGAAAGAACCCATTTTACAAACTACTAACTGATACTTCCGCCTCATTTCAGGGCGGTTGCTATGGATAATCACATTCTTCTCCTTTCTTAATCAATACAAGGCGAAAATCAACAAAATCTGGAATAGATACAGATATTATAAACTAAAACCAAGAATCTCAAGCAGCGAACAAACTACAATCCCACTAACATCTGCAACTACAATTTCAGCAATTTTGAAGGAGAAAAAATGCAATACCTAAGAATTGATTACCAGTCCGACGCAGCAATTAGGTTTTAGATTGCAAAAGAGTCCAACGACTCCTTATCCCTCTCCACCTTCACCCTAATTATCTTCTTGATTTTGCCCGCCCTGTTCTTACGAACTTGCGAAAGTGTAACGGATAGAAATGGCACAAATGAGTCAAGAACAGTGGATTACATAGGTCCGTAGTAGGGAAAGATTCAGTACTCCACGCGCTTGAGTAGCTATACAACATCCCAGCTCCCTGATTTTGAACTGTTCGTATCAACCTTTAAATACATTATTTACTTTTTTTATTTTTTTATTTTTTTTAAGAAGACACGAGTAGCCCTAAACTCGTGTATTCTTAGTGTCAGGCCTTTACATAATCTACTAATTTCCACATCAACTGATCGACAAGATGGTCTCTAAAAATATTCATACTCAGTCGAGTTTAAGAATCTGACACAATGGATCAAGTATAATATTTTTTCCTTAATAGACCTATGCCATAAAATTTTTTACTTCGATGAAAGTGCTGAACTTATCTATTAATCTGTTCATTATGTCGCGACTCGAATCCTCGACTTATCAAATAAATACTCTAACTGAACCACATTATTAGGTTAAGGTAGCTTAACTCACCCACCATTTATCTTGCCTCAAACGATTACCTTGCTCTAGTTCCTAATCATCCGATACTAGTAGTATATTTTCAGTTGATAAATATACCACTTGGCACAATCCCAGGCTGCCACCTACGTCTTTGCCGAGACCAAAATTATTGAAATTATGGGCCCGGCGAGGGTTGGGTCAAAAGTTACTTTGCCATTTTAACGATCGGTGGTTGGATTTAATGATTCACCAATTAATCACATGTCACGACTTTAACAAAAAGTACGTTTTAAAATATAAAAAAGATGGTTAAGACAGTAATAAAAAATAAAAATCAACGTTTACAGTGATTAGTTTGGGATGACGTGAAATAATTTGAAAAAGTAAACATATAAAACTTTATTACGTCCTTACAAGTTTTAATTGAAAACTCAAGGTTAATAAAATAAAAGAATTCTAACATTAAAAATCGAATAATAATTATTATAGTATTTTTTATCAGTTGTTCCTGATATTCCCAAAGCTATGGGAACAACAGAACCGGGTATGGATTTGGTGGGCCTAGAAGATTGTGTCACTTTGCCCTTTTGTCGGATTCTTTTTCGAATTACCTCCCTGAACAACGAAGGATATCTCGAATACCTCCCTTGTTCTCTGGAAACTTTTGCAACGTCCCTAATCAAAGAAAGCCATTATAGGGGTGTATTCAATCTTGATTTGGTTGGAGTTTGGTGGATTTTTCTTTAAGAATTCTTTGTGAAATCTTATGAAATGTTTGAGGAGGGTAAAGTAATATTTTTTAGGAGTATTTTTCTTCATAAATTTTAGTTTAAAATTCATCCAAATTCATAAAAATTCATCACTTATAACAATTTTTACAAAATCAATGACTTTTGAATACACTTAAATGTGATTGAACTTTTTAAAAGTCTAGATAGAATACACTCAGATTTTAATGGATTTCTAAGGCTCCATTTTATTCGTGATTCAGATATAATTTTTTGTACCTAAAAATTTAAAAACATAAAAAACTTGTTTCGTTCAAAATATTTCGAAAACAATTTTTTCACTTTTTGTTAAGAAAATGGGTTGTTTTTAAAAATGATAAAAAGTCATTTTCCAAGTTTTTCTATTTTTTTATTGTATTATATTTTTTTTAGATCACGAACCAAATGCAACCTATATTCCAAACAAACACCAACATTCAATACACCTCCGTAGTCATTTTATGAATTTTTATTATCCTTATAGTCAAACTATTACCAACAAAATACACAATAATTTGACTATTGTGCAATATAATATACTTATACAATACATATTAAACAAACAGATAAATATAAAATAAATAAGAAATATAAAAATGCAGAAAAAATAACAAATTATTATTTGGACCATATCTCAGTACGCTTCATCAAAACTAAAGTCACAACCATTATTTTATTTTATTTAGAGTCTACGTAGTTATTATTAAAAAAAAAGAATAAAAATATTATAAATATACGAGTAGAAATGCATGTCTTCTACGATATCCTAAAGACCAATATTAGGCCACAATAATTATGTCACCATTGATTTAAAAACAAAACTAGAGAAATATACATCTATATTATATTTTTATCCAGTATCCTTTTAAAATGAATACATTTTTAACATACACTTTTTTAAAATTATTCAATCATTTATACAATACATAACATGAGAAAGTTAAACGTGATTATAGTGATAAAAAGATTGTGTTTCTCATGTATATTTCCCCTGGTTAAAAGCAGTCAAACATACAGGGAGCAAAATAAAATTATCTTTTACAAGAGAGGACGTGTTTAGAGAACACGTAATTTTCTAAGGAGGAACCCCAAATATCTCAAACAAATACCATCAACTCTACGTACAACGAACTTGGGAAACAATTGCCGCATGGCTTTCATCATCGGAACAATTCTCGTTTCTCAGTTCTTTCTCACTCGCTCAGATCATCAAATCCAGCTCAAGCATTAGAACCCCAAATCGATTCTTCCTTCATCTTCTTCTTCAATTCCTAATAACAAAACCCTAGAAAAACATGTCATCAAAATGCAACAGAGCCGAGAAAGTCCTGAGAATCTTCGACCGATTCGATACCAACAGAGACGGAGGTCTCAACAGAGACGAAATGTCGTCGCTCGTCGTCTCCGTGAACCCTCTCGTTCACTTCAGCGACGAACAGATCACCGCCATTCTTGACGAGGTTTTCCGAACCTACGACGATTTCATCGACGGCGATAAAGGCCTCACCTACGCCGGTCTCCTCCGGACTTACGACGACGGCGCCGGAGACGTCGAACGCGACTTCCAAGCTCTGGAGCTCGAAGAAATCGCCGATTCCGCCGGGGCGATCTGCATCGAAGAACCTTCTTCTTCTTCATCGATGCTCGCCAATTCGAGCTTACCGGAGCCATTGAAGAAGCAGAGGACCGCTGCGTGGGCGACGTCGCCGAATCACGTAATCGCGTTCGATAGTACGTGGAAGATCGTCGATGATTTAGGGATTTTGATCAAGCGGCTGAGAGCGAAGCAGCAGGTGAAGAACAATGGAGATTCTTGTTCTGATCTTCATTATTCATCTTCGGATAGAGAGTTTTGGGATGAAAATGGACAAGGTTACGCGGCGTTTGTGAAGGAATTAGGGTTTCTGAGGGGCAGAGCCGATGCGGCAAGATCGATGGAAGAGGCTTTCGATGGGCACATGGCGATCGGAAGAGTATTGTACGAGAATCATCTGTATAAGGAAGCTCTGGTGAGTTTCAAGCGAGCTTGCGAGCTTGAACCGAGCAATTTCAGACCGCATTTCCGTGCTGGGAATTGTTATTACATTCTCGAGAGGTATAAAGAAGGAAAGGACGAATTTTCGTTGGCTCTTGAAGTTGCTGAGGCACGTGGGAACCAGTGGTCTTATATTCTTCCTCAAATTCATGTGAATCTTGGGATTTCGCTTGAAAGAGGAGGAATGATTTTAACTGCTTGTGAGCATTATAGGGAAGCTGCAACTCTCTGTCCTACGCATTTCAGGGCTTTGAAGCTTCTTGGGAGTGCGCTTTTCGGGATAGGGGAGTACAGGGCGGCAGAGAAGGTGTTGGAAGAGGCGATTTTCTTGAAATCTGATTATGCTGATGCGCATTGCGATTTGGGATCGGCATTGCACGCAATGGGAGAGAATGAGAGGGCAATTCAGGAGTTTCAGAAGGTGATCGATTTGAAGCCGGATCATGTTGATGCTTTGTATAATTTGGGTGGGCTTTATATGGATGTGGGCAGGTATCAGAGAGCTTCGGAGATGTATACTAGAGTTCTAGATGTGTGCCCGAATCATTGGCAGGCACAGCTCAATAGAGCAGTGGCGTCACTGGGGGCTGAAGAAGCAAAGGATGCAAAGAAAGCATTGAAAGAGGCTTTTAAAATGACTAACAGGGTTGAACTGCATGATGCCATTGCGCATTTGAAGCAGCTGCAGAAGCAGAGAGATAAGGGTAAAGGAGATGGGGGTGATGGAGAAGCAAATTTTGTTGTTGTAGAGCATTCTAAGTTTAAGAGAGCAGATGCTAGGACTGTGGGCAGGCAGGAACTAGCTCAAGCACTTAAAATCAGGGAGTTTCAGAAGCTCGCTAGGCTGAATCATTGTGATGTTGATCTTCTACGAAAGGAAATGAATGAAACAAAAATGCCAGTATCCTCTGGCAGGGGCATCGCTGAAAATTCTTTTCACAAAGCTGCATTGGAAGGAATTCTGCGAAAGTTGCTTCATTTTCTAAAGCCTGGTACATTCCAAGGAGCTGTGAAAGCTATTAACCAGAATATATTTTCAGTCATGGATTCGTGGGTTTCTTGTAAAGTAGATCTAGGCTTGTTCTTCGCTGTTCTAGCTCCTATTTGTGGTGGCCCTTCGGACAAGCGGAAAAAAACTGTTTTTGATGCTCTTCTTTGGTGTCCTGCTAATAGAAGCGGATCACAGTCACAAATTGGGAAAATTGATGCCTTGAGATATCTCAAGTTGTTGAGGGCAGTATACACTCCTTCTGCTGAGGTGCGTGAAGTTGGAGAGACTGATGCTTCATCAATCTCTTATCCCGAATTCCTCAGGATGTTTGATGATCCAAATTGTGGCTTTGGGATCATGGGCACACTGGTGAAGCTTGAAACTGGTGACAGGACTCGTCATGGTCACCACGGTTGCTCTGTGTGTCGCTACCCTATCATTGGATACCGATTCAAGGAGGTGAAATCTCATTTCAATTTGTGTAGCCAATGCTACAGTGAAGGCAAGGTGCCTCTTTCTTTTAATCAGGAAGAGTATAAGTTCAAAGAGTATGGAACCAAGTATGTAGGTACTATAGATAAGCCTACATTCTTAAATTTGCATTCCAAGAGCTCCAAAAATTTTATTTAGATAATTTGTATTGAACTCTTGAAGATCCTGTATACCCACCAAAATTTTAGAATTCTCACTGTGAAATATTGATAAGAGAGTTTTTCCCTTGTAAATGTTACACCAAGCCTCTTTATTGCCTAATGGTAGCTTGCAAAAACTTAATTGTCCATAGATTGCATGATGTAAAAGCTTCCTAGGATTCTATGAAGCCTCATGGTGGCTGAGTCTCTCAAATGGAGAAAGGGAAATTGTGGCATTTCTGGAGTTGAATGATTCATCTTTATATGAAATAGAAGTTTCTGATATAAAGCTAATCAAATGTGAAAGATTTGATGATCCATCCTAAGATTATCTGGGAACTGTGAATTCTGAATTGAAAATAGAGAGAGCAGAGACTTTCCAAACCAACAATGTTGAGAAGTTGAGATTGCTTGAGAGAAACATGCAGTAATGAGACTATCAGAAGCAAAATCATTGGTAAAAGATGCTATACCTTGCTTTTCACAATTAATTGGTTCCAAAAGCTAGCTTTTGTAGATGAAACAATACCAATGCCTCAGCAGTCGAGATTCCTGGAGACAAACTTTCTTGTTAAGATTCATTGTTTGCATGTATTTCAAGACATCTTGAACTTTTTGCTCGTTGGTTTTGAAGCATTGTCCTGCTGGTCAGGATTTAGTTGGAATTAAACTTCCATTAGCCCAAGCCAGGGCTTGGGCTGGGCTTGGGCTAATGCAGCAAGCTCAATTCTGTAACAGACCCAAATTTAATAAAAGCAACCAAGGCCCAGTTCATAAAAATTAGTTATAACTACCACCAAAACATGCTGCTTTAATGAGATATCACTCCCCTCGCGTGACTGAGAGAAGACAAAATCTTACTAAAACATCTCCTGTTAAACAACATCAATTAATTCTAATTAACTTATAAATCATCATTATTTTTGGGATCACTGTCAAATAGAACAAAATTTAAGGGAAATTTAAGAGCTGATGACACATGAGATCATTGTACTAGTATGAAAATGAGACTGGTGAAACACATGCTAGGTGTGATGATAGTCATTTTCCTACTCAAGACATTATTATCTTCATATCCCGCATCTCTCCTACAATCACAAGCAGAAGTTGATGGGTTCAAGAATTGGGAGCAGGAAGGATCCAAAGAACACCCTGTTAAAACTGGCAACTCAGAGGAAGAAGACTACGGAAATTATGATCCCACACCAATAATTTATCCAGGTGACCCAGCTCCCATTCCCCATGCTTGAGGATTATGTTGCTGTTACTAGAAACTATAATATCCTATGACTTTGAGTGGTATCACCTAGTCTTCTATCCATGTACTTCTCAGTAATTTCTCTACATTTCATAATCTTGACGTACAACTCATTTGTTTCTTTCCTACTTGTATAATTGAAGGAGGCTTCCAACTTGATGGAAACTTATCTCACATCAGGTTCAGAATGACAAAGTAAAGGATGACAAGGGATCAAAGTAGCATCTGAAGCAATATTAACAATAAGAAGATCAGATAAACCCTGTCAGTATTATTTAGATTATTATGTTTTGCCAAGAAATTCATATAATTTATGAACAATACTTTAGTCAGAATGAATTCAAAGACAAGTCAGCCATGTTAGCAATGATACTATCAAATGTCTCCTTGTCCATGTCAGGAAGTGAAAAATCTTTGAGGGAACTCTCTGCCAGAGCATTTTCCAATTGTTGGACAACATCATCTTCATCCACCACTGTTGTATCCAGATCCCAAACCCTGAATATATTTTCTGATGAAAACTCTCCCTCATTTGAGAGTCCAGAACTTGAGCCACTATCAGTATCTTCTTTTTTATCACGAAAAATTGGTCCGCCATTTTGCAAGTAACCACGAAATTGTCTAGTTTCTGCCCTTTCAGTCATTTGACCATTGTTCCTGATCGCACTTCTCAGAAATTTTCCCTTTTCTTCCTCCACACCGACTGAAAAAGGGTTGTCATCAGTTCCTCCAGTAATTTGTGTTTCTGCCTCTTCACCAATTTCCATCTCAACAGGATTGTTACCAGTTTCTTTTGCAAAACCATTGTCCTCAGAAGTTGAAGCATTGTAACTTGATGAAGGTTCAGAACTGATAATATCTAGTAAGGCATCTTTTAAAGCATTCCAACCATCATCTGATAGTTCAGGGTTATTAACCAGGCATGAATCAACCCATGCTATGTCTTCTGGAGATAGAAGATTCTCGTTCTGCTTGTCCTGCCCAGACACAATAGAGGAAACAATAGCTTCCCACACATTATCATCTTCTGCAGTCATTGCTGCAAAAACATGGGGTCTTGTAAGCAAGACTTGTACTATGTATAAATGAAGAAAAGGAAATATATAAAATTGTTGAGTAAGTATAATGGGAATAAACATCTATCAAGAATTACGTAAATATGCATCACAGGAACAAAGTTTTTTAGTTAAATTTCAACTAAAGAGGCTGCAAGTCTCCAATCAGGAAATATTTTTGTAATCCATTATCTTACTAGTTTGACTGAGGACTATAAGGCCACCTAGGTGAACCTAATTAATTCCAGGTTCCAACCAAATTCAATGTGCAAATTATATGGCAAGGGGTAATCCTAAATCATGATTCATGACATGTATATTCTTCAACTAATCTTTACACTATTATATTTTCAACACTACAATGCAAATGCATTTAAAAAAGAGATGATAAGGTGAAGAGATCCTAGTCTAAAATTTTGTTGTTCATGGAGGCAACCAAATTAGGCCGAGGTTTCTTCTCAACCAAAAAAGAAGTGTTTATGCCTTGGTTCAAGATCTTGCTAAAAATCTTTAGAAATAATAATAATAATACTAAAAAGAAATAATATCAAAATAACTATAGTAGTATTCCCTTGAAACTAATTAGTCAGATTGAAAGAAAAGAAGCTTTGACTACCATTTCCTAAAAATCAAGATTAAACTATTTTGAAAAGAAATTTATCCATAATCTTGATCATTCAAATGTTTAGCTAATCATGGATGAAGATTCCAAGTATTCTACCTAATAATCGACCACAGTGAAAAAAAATATAAAGTAACTCTTCCTTCCAACAGATGCATTCGTGAAGCCAGGCCACCCAATGTCCTGCCAATCTAATTGCCGTTGGAACTAATACCACATATGAATTCATCATCTTGGAAGCACAAGACACTATGAAATGGAAACACAAAGTAGATCAAGGAAAAACAAATAAAAATAAAAAGGCAAAACGATGAAGGGCTAATCATGGTCCTTCATTGCAGAGAATGGGAAAACAATCCTGAAGCCCAACCATCCTTATATACCAAACGAGTGGAAAGACTTCTCGCTCCCACAAAAAAGTTACAAGTAACTCATATTTAGTAAATTAGAAAACCTGAGAAAACAATCCATGGTGCAACTTTGTTTCCTATGCCCACAATTGTAAGCCAGGATAAGAATAATCATTCCAACTCAAGATCAAATGATAAAACAACACAACTAGAATAGACAAGGAGAGCTCACACACATGCCCGGTACGAGTCTTGAGTTTTGGCTCATATAATACACCTCAATATTGCAAAAACAGGGTATAGCAACATCAAAGCTTCCTCAATTATTCAATGGAGTCATCAAATCAAACATTCTGAAAGCATCTCATGAAGAGACCTAGACCATGATCAAACTATAGTAATGCATAGCTCACGCTAAAAAAGAAAAAAGAAAAAAAGAGAGATTCAGAAACAACATAAACAGATAAGACAACCAAAAATCAATTGCAAATCATCATAAAAATCATATGAACATCATGAACTAATGATCAAAACTCGTACACCTAGAAACATCATTAAATAAAATCTATCTCAGAGCCCACAACAACCTCTACAAAGCCGAAAACAACAATCGCGAACAATATAAATTTCCTCTAACTAGTCCTGAACCACGGCGCGCATCAATTTCAACTAATCAATCTACCAGTCTCACAGATAAAATTGGGAAATAGCTAAAAGCCACTTCAGTCCAAGCCCTCACATGAAACGGAGACGATTTGGGTAAAGATAATTACTTTCAATCTTCGTTCATCTAAAGCGTCGATATTGAAAAGGAAAAATCAAACAGAAGCAAAGAAGAGAGCTTTCAGAAAGAGATACCTGGTTGTGTTCTTGTTCTTATTCTCCTTCTTTCTTCTTCCCTCTCGTTTAGGTTTCGAATTGATAGGTCTCCAAGGAAACTTCGACACCGCACTTTCTCACCTTTAATATATGATTTCTATTAAGTTCTGTAACTTGACATTTTTCTACAGTTCTTTTAAAAGAAAAAAAAAACATTTTTCTAAATTATAATTATCATTATTAATGCCAGTTAACGCACATAGTTATTATGCGGGCTCTTTATGTCTTTCGTCGTTGTACTCACCTTTTTTACTCTACTGAGGAGTACTGACTTCTCTGCCCCAGTGCCAATCACTTGTAACCTACGTGCACATTCATCAATAAAAACAATACATTATGATAAAAAGAAAAAAAAAACAGTAACAAGACCACAACTATAGTGATATTTTCAATATAATGCATTAATTTTTCTGTCCATGAATGTATGCACAATTGATTGAATCATCTAAAATTGTTTGTTTGATTATGTAAATAATTGTTTGAATATTTTCATTCACTACATTGATTTTATCCATTGGGGTTGAAAAACCTAACACTATTGGAGTGGGAAGAAACATTTTTATTATTGTTGTGGAAAGTGAACTCTACACCTATCCTTTATCAAATACTTATCTAACTTTATCACATGGCTAACTCCTAGCAATTTAAAACATTGGGTTAGTGGAATATATAAAATATTATCACTATGACTTCAAGGCTAATCTCTATAAACCTTTTTAGTGTGATCCTTAAATATGCAACCTATATCAATAATTCTGCAACCATATACTAATTATTATAATAAAAATAGGAAAAGGGTCCACCACCACCACCATTATAATAATTTTTACCAAGTAGGAAGGCGAGCCACAGGGAGATTCCTATAGAGACCATTCAAGAAATTCTAAAGTAATCACTCTAAAATAGAGTAAAAAAATGAACCACTCACACAAAACAAACAGAAGAATTTACAGTTTGGCAGTAACTCTCCAGTTGCTAGTAACAACAGACAATAAGAATGCAGCCAGCCATTCTCTGCAAGATTCCTTTGCTCCTCTTTGTTCCCAAGCTTCTCATTTCCTACCCTTCTACTGCATTTCATCCATTACCTTTCTTATTCTTATCTTTGTTATTTCTAGATTGTCCTAATTTTGCCTTTACTACTGGTTTCCAATGATATCAAGGCTGTTATTATTGCTTATCTTACTCTTTGAAACAACATCTTCTTCTTCTTCGAATCGAAATGGGTCTAATCATATTCATATGGAAGTAGTAGAAAAAGGGTACTTGAATTGGATCAAGCAGATGGATTCCTTGACACATTCTCAGTTCAACAAAGCAGTAAACAAGATGAAGCCGTGCTTAACCATAACAGTAGATAAAAACCCAAAGTTTGGAGATTTTGTTAGCATCCAAAATGCAATCGAATCGCTACCGGATGTTAATCTTTGCAGAGTAGTCATTTCTGTTCATCCAGGATTATACAGGTAATAGTTGTCATACTTCCTCCTTGTTGTTCTTCTTTTATTTAACATTTTAATTTTCATTTGTTTGGTTCTAATTTGTTTGAGAATCTGATGAAAATGGAGGGAGAAGATTGAGATTCCTGCTACCAAGGCTTACATTAGCCTTGAGGGAGCTGGTGCAGATGAGACTATTATAGAATGGAGTAACACAGCAGATCAAATGGGCCCAAATGGCCGGCCATTGGGCACCTTTGGTTCTGCAACAATTGCAATCAGTTCTGCTTTCTTCATAGCCAAAAACATTACCTTCAAGGTCAGTAACTTGGCTTAATAAACTTGGGGCTATTTGATAGCTGAGAGCCTGAGAAAAAAAAAATAATGAATTTTCTAATAGTTGTTTCATTTTGAATGAGAAAATATCTTTTCACACTAATTGGATGAAAAGAAAATAAAAAATTAGAAATGTTATTGAATATGAGGGGTTGAGAGAAGTTTGGCATTATACAACTTCTTTATTTTCTTGAGAAAATCACAATTTTCTCACATATCAAATGCCTTTAATGTTCTTACCCTTTTAACAAGCTCATGAAACTAATCTCCCATCACGACAAGTGAATGCAGAACAAGGCGCCGCTGCCACCTTCAGGAGCGCTGGGAAAGCAAGCGGTGGCACTGAGAATATCAGCCGATACGGCAGCGTTCATTGGGTGCAAATTCATTGGAACACAAGACACGTTATATGATCACATAGGAAGGCATTATTTCAAGGATTGTTATATTGAAGGTTCAGTTGATTTTATATTTGGAGATGGGCTTTCCCTTTATGATGGATGTCATTTACATGCAATCACCAACAGTTATGGTGCTCTTACTGCACAGAAGAGGGAAAGCATGTTAGAGGAAACAGGGTTCTCATTTATCAACTGTAAGGTTACTGGGTCAGGTGCATTGTACTTGGGAAGAGCATGGGGTACTTTCTCTAGAGTTGTCTTTGCCTACACGTACATGAACAAAATCATCACTCCTAAGGGGTGGTACAATTGGGGAGATAAGAATAGAGAAATGTATGTATCTATATGTTTGATTTGTTTTTTGTTTTTTTTTTGTTTTTTGTTTTTTTGGGCCAGAAGTATTTTTTATGTTTGGTTTGTGATTAATTTTTTTGAAAACAGGTTATTTCTAAGTAAAATCTTTGAAAATTAGTTTCAAATTTGATCAACTAAACGCGTTTTTATGTTTTAGATTTTATACTTTATATATATATATATATAGAGAGAGAGAGAGAGAGAGAGAGAGAGAGAGAGAGAGAGAGAGAGAGAGAGAGAGAGCATTTAGGGCCCAAAAAGGCCCTGTATAAGGTTGGTTTGGTGGACTGATGCTGTGGTGAACATATGCTGCAGGACTGTATTTTATGGGCAATACAAGTGTTGGGGGCCAGGAGCAGAGTTCGGAGGAAGAGTATGGTGGTCAAGAGAGCTGACCCAGGAAGAAGCAAGACCCTTCATTTCAATTGATTTTATTGATGGTTATGAATGGCTTTATCACTTGAAATACTAATTGTTTTAATTCTTCCTATCCCATTTGCTTCATAAATGCTGTTGATTTCTCATGTTTATGGGTTTTTTTTATTTATTTTGTGAGTTACTCATGTTCACTTTGAGAGGAAATATTCAAGAGGTATCTGAGTCAACTTACGTGCATCACTAGTTTCAAAGATAGTCCTATTTGAAAGAAGACTTTGTCATTGCATAGTTTAAGATAGCTTAATTTTGACCAGTTCAAATTCGAAAATAACTTCTTTAATACAGAAATAAGGTTATATACATTATCCCTTCTGATCCACACCTACAAAAACGGGAGCCTCAAGTACACCATTTATATAAATCACCATTTACTCATCATTGATGATATTTCTCTAGTGACAATGAAAATTAAATGAAAACTTAAAATTTATTGTAGTGAGAAAGGAGACCATTTTCACCAGGTGGGCATTGGTTTCACTATAAACTAAATCCTATCCACCTACCTGTCTTTATTGCTATCAACCATCGTCCCAAAACGAAACACTAGCACCGGTACTAATGCTACTGCATGGACTAGCTAGTTGTTGTTGTAGGGCAACCACCAAAATTGTGTACTTTTGTCACGTTACCGTGACTACGGAACACCTATGGCACTGCAGCTCGGAGCTCGTGAGCCAATGAAATATGGCCGGTGACCCCACGAAGCCACTTTCTCTCTGTTTCTCAGTACGGAAACATTTATGTTATATAAATAAAGCTTCATTAAATTTTTGACAAAAAAAAATATATAAATAAATAAGTAAAGCTTAGGACCCTTGATGCACCCACCATCTATTAAATGGCCTCTTTCCATTTTCTTCACGAGTCACCCTTTGTTTTTAGGGCTCTTGTCCCATGCAGAAAAGCGGGTGTCATGAATATTTTGGCCCCACACCACCACCCTTGTATCCCTAGCTACTCTCTCTCAACACCCATTAGCCATTACCCACCTCCCTTTTTTATACGAACCCATTTTCTATAAATTAAAAAAAAGTATAAAATAAAGAGAAAGAAAAATAAATAATTGGTTATTCGAGAGACTTCAACCTTCAAAATAGAATCAAACATAATAATTTTTTGCTCTTCTTTTTCATTCATATATTCTTCTTAAATAAGAAAAAGTACATAACTACTATAATTATTTGTAACTACTTAGAATTACCTACTACTCTATTGAGTTATTATCCCACAAAGTAACCTTACACCCTATTTTTTACAAATTAATAAAAATAAAATAAAATAATTATTTAAGTTAAAAAAAATTACAATTGTAATACTTTTCTTACCACAAACTTAAAACTCAAAACTTTAAAGTTTTCTTTCTTTGTGAGAATAAAATCTAAAAGTTGAACAATATACAACAATGTAACATGAAAATTGAGATGGCTATCAAATACAAATTTATTTGAGAATGAAATCATTTAATAGGTGAAAATCACTAGCTTTAACTAAATGATGGTTGTAAACTGTTTGTCTTTTAAGAACTAGTTTAAAAGACTAAGTATATAGATTTTGGATGGCCACTTGGGGTATCTCTGCTCGAGTCACAACCCCCGTAAGTGAGAAATGCCCTCAATTCTTAAAACATAAAGTTTTTAAAAATACACTTTTAACTCTATATTCATATTCCTTGTTTTAAATAAGGAGTTGGGAATCCGGGTCATCCCAATTAATTTGTCTATGTATTTTTTATGTTTATTATTATTATTATTATTATTATTATTTTAAGTGAAATTTGTCTTTGTTAATAAGCCATTTTCATCAATCTCTTAAAGATGCCACATGTTCCTCAGCTCCCAACACTGTCTTATCTCTTCAGACTTCAAATAAAATTCATTAATTTAACAAAACTATAATGTACAAAAAACAAAAGAAAACAAACCAGAAGAACCTGAACCATCTTCTCTGTCCCTACATTGAATCACACCACAATCCTTCCCAATTCCCCCATCCATCCCCTCTTTAACCAAAAGCCCATAAAATGATTTTAATTAATTTCTTTTAAACCAGAAAAAAAAAAAAAAACACTCCTCCAAGTAAATTTCATTCATTTAATAATATCAATAATAAGCTACAAACAAGCTTTAATTTGCAACTTTGTATTCCAATACATGTATTTCAAAGACCAAATAAAAAAAAGAAAAAAAGAAAAAGAGCCTCTTCCTTCATTGCTGCCCACAAGACGAGAGACAAAAACACATTTTTTTTCCATTTCTTGACCCTGTAAACGACAAGTAATTACGAATTTACACTAACAACGACTCACTGAGTTACCATGTGTGAGTTAACTCGGACTAGGGTTGGCAACAAAATAAGCTAAAGCACCCACCAACGGCGCGTTAATATACGTGGTGGGCTCAGATTTTCTAAAATCGGCTCGATCATCATCGTACCCATCATCTTCTCCAGGTCCTCCCACCACCGCTCCGACCAAAACATTAGGGTTAGGGTTCGAAGAATTGAAGTAAAACGAACCCTCTTTGCAAGCTATCAAGTGCGGATGATCTTTAATGGACGGCAGCGATGAACCGCGGTGGTGAATCCGCTGTGGATACCTTGTGCCGTACCCCAACCATATACGACATACCCATGGGATTATCTCCCAAGATGTAATCAATTTGTTTCTTCGCTTGTTGACGTAGAGATGTGGGCCCGATGCTGACGCTCCCGCAATTGACGGTCTGTGATGTGCGAGCTAGATAGTTAGCGTACGCCAGGAGTAGGAAAGCGATGGAGGTGACGTGTTGCATGTTGCTGCCACCGGGCTTGTAGATGAGCCCACCTGGGGTGTACTGGATATGGGAAGATGAAGATTCTGGAATCAAGGTGCACATGAAACTGTCCGCCGACGCCTTGTACGACTCGAGAGTGTACACGTTGCCTTCTAGGAATTCCTGCGTTGAATTTGATGATGGTCAAAGTATTTAGTGGCGTTGCAATGTGGTACAGGGAGTTTTTGGTGCATCTGTGGTACAGTGGAATTGTTTTTTTTTTTTTTTTGGTACTGACCTTGGAGACGAGGACATTGAGGCCAGCGTGCTTGTTGTCCCAACCGAACTCGTTGATGTTGTCTTCAGCGCCTAAAGTTTTGCCGTTGTTTTGGATGTAATTCAAGAAGGTATCGTTCTGAGATGCCCTTCTTAGCCACGCTGCTCCCCACAGCAACTCATCCTATCATTATTTATCAAACACACCCACGAAGAACTAAATTTTAGATTGTTTTCTGAATTGAATGGATGTTTTGATCGATTTGGTTGAAGACCCAGTTACAAAATGAGACTAAAATATTTTAAGATTGACTCCGACTTTAATTGATAGAATTATAGATTTAGTAAGATTCCCAATATAATGAGTATTTATGATAGACTGATGGGTAGCTTAGATTGATTTGCCATAGAATAATGTAATAGGATTGTGAGATTACTGAGTGATAATTGTCAAAAGATGGCCTTCATGTATTATAATTGTATATTGATCTTTTGTCAGTGGATATAGACATAATTGATTGTGTGGTTCTTTAATTTATTATTTAAATATTTCTGTTGTGTATTAGATTCATCGATTGAGATTGTAGAAACCCAACACAAAATTGAGCAATTTCATGCCAAAATTGGAGTCTATGAGATGAATATAAATATAAATTATGCCAACTACTCGTTTGATGAAATGACTCTGTATAATTTACTTGCCTGGTAGCCATCGAAGTCACAGTAAAAGGGGCATACGCCGGCTCGAATGCCCTCGTTATCGCTGTAAGCTCCTTTGTAGTTGTCTGCGTATTCGAATATGCGAATTGCGTTTCGCATGAGCGTTTCAGCGTACCCAGGATCAGAAGACCTGAAAGCCATTGACGAGGCTGCAAAAGCTGCTGCTGTCTCTCCTGCCACATCCGAGGCGCTATTTGGTGCTTCTACGGTGTACACTGTTCTTGCTGTGTCCATGTCTTCTGGCCTTTCCCAGCAATTATGGTCTATGATCGGGTCACCCACCTTTCAGAAATTCCCACCAAATATTAGATATTTGATCAAACTTTTTTTTTTTTTTGATATACCTGTTATGATTGTAGTAATTGGAGACCATTAATTTCTTCCCCTTTCAAATCATACAAGGGCAACAGCATTGTGATTAAAAATTATAGAAAAGGGAAAATTGACACTAAAATTTCAACAAAAATAGTAACTATTGTAGATTATTGGATTCAATGATTCTATAATTGATGGTCCACCTCACGTTTCACGTGGGGTGGCCATGCTATTGGAGATGCATGAGACAGCTAATTCACGTGGGTTGATAGGCGGAAAATGTTTTTGTGCATGAACAACAACTCATTCAAACAACGTGGGCAGGAAGCAAGAAGCTCGTGGGTACGACGAAATATTTGTTTTCTTTTATTACGAAATTACCCCTCATTAACTCTATAAATAGAGTTACATTTTCAACTTGAAAAATCATCTGAGAGAGATCAAATATTCAGAGAAATCTAATTCTAGAGATCTAGAGAGCCTCAAAGAGTTTCTTTGAGAAGAAAAAGTGTGAGCCAATTTGTGATGTGCTATCCATAAATTGAAGATACATAGTTAGTGTGTATTTGTGAGAGATCCACCTAACAGTGAAGTTTGTAATCCTATTCGATTATAGTGGAAGTCTTTAAGCGGCCTAAGGGTCCCTTGGTTTTTACCTCATTTTCAAGAGGGTTTTCCACGCTAAAATCTTTTGGTGTTATCTTTGTTGTATATTTAGTTTGGGAAATTATCCTGGGATTGTGAAACTGATTTCGCTCCCACCATCGTTTTTCCCAACAAAGTGGTATCAGAGCCAGGGTCGTTTTCAGCGAAGGTACTGTTCATACATACAGTACTATTCACGTATACGGTACTGTTTGGAATAGTAATACTATTTACAGATTACTATTCACGAGGTACTATTCACAAAGTACTATTTACAAGGGTACTATTCATAGAGTACTATTCATCGTCAGAAAAGTGTCAAGCTCCACGAAACCTGTTGACTGACGACTCAAATGGAGGAAAGCACAAGCAAGCAAGAATGGCACGGAAGAAGTAAAAACAGAAATCCTCGTAACCAAAGTCAGCAAAGAGGATGCTCGATGTCCAGATCGAGGCATGACATGAACTATCATTATTGCGACAAGCCCGGACATTTCATTCGAGAATGTCGAAAGTTAAAAGCGGAACGATCCAGAAATCAAGAAGCAGAAACCCGAACAAAAGACACCGCAACTCTCACTGAAGAAGTTGGTATTGTTCGAGATGCTGATTATGTCAACCTTGCATGTAGAGACTCTACATGGGTAGTTGACTCAGGTGCTTCTTACCATGTCACCTCACAACGAGATTTCTTCTCAGCCTACACGCAAGGTGATTTCGGACGAGTGAGGATGGAAAATGATGATGCATCCAAAATTATCGGCATCGGTAATATTTATTTAGAAACTAACCTTGGATACAGGTTACTCTTGAAAGATGTGAGGCATGTTCCAGATATCCGCCTCAATTTGATCTCCACCGGAATGCTTGATGACGATGGCTACAATAATAACTTTGGTGAAGGAAAATGGAAGCTCACCAAAGGAAACTTGGTAGTAGCCAGAGGCAAGAAAGATGCATCACTCTACCACACAGAAGCCAAGCTGTGTAAAGAAGAAGTAAATACCATGAGGAAAGAAGTTCCCACCGAGTTATGGCATAAGCGGCTAGGCCACATGAGTGAAAAAGGTCTCAGAATTCTTTCCAAGAAGGAGCACTTGCCAGGAATGACAGGTACATCTTTACGTACTTGTGTAGATCGTATTATGGGTAAACAACATAGAGTTGCATTTCGTAGTTCCCCACCATCTAGAAAGGCAAATATTCTAGATTTAATACACACAGATGTCTGTACAATGAGTTGTAAGACACTAGGAGGTGCTCATTATTTTGTGACTTTTATTGATGATCACTCTAGAAAAGTGTGGGCCTTTGCTTTGAAAACTAAAGATCAAGTACAGGAAGTTTTCAAGCAATTTCATGTAAAAGTTGAGAGAGAAACTGGCAGACGTTTGAAGTGTGTACGATCAGACAATGGCGGTGAGTATCGCGGATCATTCGAGGAGTACTGCAGAAGTTTCGGCATCAGGCTGGAAAAATCAGTACCAAAGACACCTCAACACAACGGTGTCGCAGAGAGGATGAACAGAACAATCTGTGAAAGAGTCAGATGTATGCTCTCAAATGCAAAACTGCCAAACTCCTATTGGGGGGAGGCAATGAGGACAGCGGTCGATTTAATCAACCTTTCTCCATCAGTTCCACTGAACTACGATGTACCAGAAAAGGTTTGGACGGGGAAAGACGTTTCTTACAAACACTTGAAAGTATTCGGCTGCAGAGCATTTGTTCACATCCCTAAAGACGAGAGGTCCAAGCTGGATGGAAAAGCGAAGCAGTGTATCTTTGTGGGATATTCCCATGAAGAATTCGGCTACAGACTTTGGGATCCTGTCAACAAAAGGATTGTCAGAAGCAGAGACGTGGTGTTTCTTGAAGATCAGACGATCGAGGATTTTCAGAAACCTGAAAAGCCACAATCAGAAGAACTTCCAGTTAATCTGGAACCAATCTCTCCACCAACTAATCCAGATGACTCGGGAGCTGCACCAGATATTGATGATAATGTTCCACCAGCTCAAAGTTCAGAACCAGAACAAGTTCCTGAACAAGTTACTGAACAAGTTCCTGAACAAGTCCAACCAGAAGCACAACTAAGGAGATCCACCAGAGAGCGACAACCAAGTCAAAGATATCCTCCTAGCGACTATGTAATGCTCACTGACGGGGGAGAACCAGAGAGTTATACCGAAGCTATCACTGACCAGCAAAAGACTGAGTGGATGAAATCCATGCAGGAAGAAATGAAATCTCTGCATGAGAACCACACATTTGACTTGGTGAAATTACCACAGGGAAAGAAAGCCCTCAAGAACAAGTGGGTGTACAGGATCAAAAGTGAAGAAGGTAGCTCGCAACCTCGATACAAAGCAAGATTGGTTGTGAAAGGATTCGGACAGAAGAAAGGCGTTGACTTCGATGAAATCTTCTCACCGGTGGTAAAAATGTCTTCAATCCGAGTTGTTCTTGGCTTGGCAGCGAGTCTTAATCTGGAGGTTGAACAACTTGATGTAAAAACTGCATTCTTACACGGTGATCTTGACGAGGAAATCTATATGGAACAGCCCGAAGGTTTCCAAGTCAAAAGAAAAGAGAAGCTGGTACGCAGGCTAAAGAAGAGTCTGTATGGTTTGAAACAGGCACCGAGGCAGTGGTATAAAAAGTTTGACTCGTTCATGGAGCAAACAGAGTACAACCGAACGACAGCTGATCACTGCGTCTTCATAAAGAAATTCTCTGATGGTGATTTTATTATTCTTTTGCTTTATGTTGATGATATGTTAATTGTAGGCCAAGATATGGGCAAGATTAACACGTTGAAGAAAGAGCTGAGCAAGTCCTTTGCCATGAAAGACTTAGGACCTGCAAAACAAATCCTTGGCATGAAGATTGTTCGTGACAGGAAGAACAAGAAACTTTGGTTATCTCAAGAAAAGTATATTGAGAAAGTTTTAGAGCGGTTCAACATGAGCAAAGCTAAACCTGTTAGTTCTCCACTGGCAAACCACTTCAAGCTTGATTCAAGCCAGTGTCCTTCAAGCGAGGAAGAGAAATCAGAGATGAGCAAGGTGCCCTATGCATCAGTGGTTGGCAGTCTAATGTACGCTATGGTATGCACCAGACCAGACATTGCTCATGCTGTTGGTGTAGTGAGCCGATTTCTATCAAATCCTGGAAAGGAACACTGGACAACAGTCAAATGGATACTCAGGTATCTTAGAGGTACTTCTAGTCATTGTTTATGTTTTGGTAATGGTAAATCTGTATTAGAAGGATTTACAGATTCAGATATGGCTGGCGATGTGGATACGAGAAATTCGATATCCGGGTACCTAATAACCTTTGCAGGGGGAGCTGTCTCATGGCAATCACGATTACAAAAGTGTATTGCTTTAAGTACCACAGAAGCAGAGTACATTGCAATCACTGAAGGTTGTAAGGAGATCTTGTGGATGAAAAAGTTCCTACAAGAATTGCAGCAGAATCAAGAAAAATATGTTCTTTATTGCGACAGTCAAAGCGCAATACACCTCAGTAAGAACTCAACCTTTCATTCAAGGTCCAAGCACATCGACGTGCGATATCATTGGATTCGTGATGTGCTGGAAAATAAACTGCTGCAAGTTGAGAAGATCCATACTAATGATAACGGGGCAGATATGATGACGAAGTCCCTAACCAGCGAAAAACTTGCTATCTGTAAAAAGATTGCAGGTGTGGAGGAGCCCTGTTTCACATGAGGTGGAGGGGGAGATTTGATGGTCCACCTCACGTTTCACGTGAGGTGGCCATGCTATTGGAGATGCATGAGACAGCTAATTCACGTGGGTTGATAGGCGGAAAATGTTTTTGTGCATGAACAACAACTCATTCAAACAACATGGGCAGGAAGCAAGAAGCTCGTGGGCACGACGAAATATTTGTTTTCTTTTATTACGAAATTACCCATCATTAACTCTATAAATAGAGTTACATTTTCAACTTGAAAAATCATCTGAGAGAGATCAAATATTCAGAGAGATCTAATTCTAGAGATCTAGAGAGCCTCAAAGAGTTTCTTTGAGAAGAAAAAGTGTGAGCCAATTTGTGATGTGCTATCCACAAATTGAAGATACATAGTTAGTGTGTATTTGTGAGAGATCCACCTAACGGTGAAGTTTGTAATCCTATTCGATTATAGTGGAAGTCTTTAAGCGGCCTAAGGGTCCCTTGGTTTTTACCTCATTTTCAAGAGAGTTTTCCACGCTAAAATCTTTTGGTGTTATCTTTGTTGTATATTTAGTTTGGGAAATTATCCTGGGATTGTGAAACTGATTTCGCTCCCACCATCGTTTTTCCCAACAATAATGACTTACAATCATATAGTCATGATTTTTGTCACTCTAACTTTGCTACTAAGCTGTTTATAGAAAATTTAATTAGTTTAGTTCAAGGGTTCAAAGCTTCTAGTTTAGAATTTGTTGGGTCCACTCTAATTTAATTTCAGGGCTTTGGGCACCTTTGGCCCTCCTTGATATATTGGTCAAATCAATTTACTCTATATATAATCTAAACATTTTAAAAAATAATGACAATAATAATTCAAATTAAATTTTTTGATTGACTGTTATAACACGATCTCACCAAGGATCACAATGCGAATTCTATAATAATTCATATACATTTTTAGTATTCAAGATATGCTGGGTACCGACGCTATTTTTCGACGCTAACATTTAGTCTTTGTTGGATGTTGAGATGTGACATAATACACGTGCATTCTCAAAACTAGCTGAGTTTTAGCGTCGAAAAATAACATTGACGCTCAACGTACATTTTTCATTTATTTTTAAGACATAACCCATTAAATACAATGAATATACTTAAATAACACGTGATTACATGATTCAAAGAGATCTAATACACACTAAATTGCTATGTGCTAAAATGACCACTAAAATCATTTACAATAATTATTTTTCAAATCCTAAAGCATCATAATAACTTAATTTTTCTTAAAAAAATCCAATTATTATTAAGAACTAAAAACGATTGTGGGTCCCACTGTAAATAACCGACGACCCGTGAACTACTGAAGCAACAGAAACTGAAACTTCCTTTGACGAGTGGGTCATCGTGTAGTTCCACATTCCCATTTTCCATTTTCACCACACCGAATTTACAAAACTACTAACAAGACCACAAAGATTTACGAAACTGCCACAGCAAGAACAATACCTGAACGAAAATCCGGCTCGGTTGCGACACGGTCTTGAGAAGGTAATCGGTCGACCACTTGATCGCGACAAGAGCGTTTCGAAGCTCATTCGGAGGCATTAAGTCTCCGAATTCGATCACACTCCAAGCCAGCATTGTGGTGGTGAAGGCCATGGGGAACCCGAACTTGATGTTGTCGCCGGCATCGTAGTACCCGCCCGTCAAGTCGACGCCGTTGGCAGACCCGTCGCCAAGACCCGAATTGGCCCGCCAGGCCTGCCGCTGGTCCTGCGGCAGCCACCCGGATCGCTGGCCCTCGAAGAACAATATCGATTTCGATAATGCGTCTCCGTAATCATGACCAAGAGCAAGATGAAGAAGAAGAGGATAGAAGAGAAGGAGATGGAGGAGTGTAATAGTGAAATGGGTCATTTTGGGATTGGTTTGGTTTTGGTTTAAGTGGGATTTGGTGGGAAATTTATAGAGGTTGAAGAGGGAGGAGTTGAATAGTAGAGTAGATAGGGAGTTGTGTTAATCACGAGGGAATAGAGTATGGGAAAAAAAGAGAAAGAAAGTAGAGAGAGAAAGAGGGGGGTTGGAAGTAAGGTAAGTTAGAGAGAGAGAGAGAGAGGTAGAGAGAGCATATGAGCCGACACAAGGGTGAAGTGTCAGTTAACTCACATGCAACACTATCACGAGCCCGCAACTTATCTCAAAGCCACACAAAAGCAAAAGAAAGAAAGTATGTAGTGAGCCGTTGGATTTTATGCATAAAAGATCAAATAAATTGTATTTATATAAGAAAAATGCTTTGGAGACTTTGAAGGTATACTTGGAAAATGTACTTATGATCTAGACCCTTGAATTAACACAAAGCTACATGTATTAGGTAGCTTCATGTTGATCTAAGGAAGTCAATAGTCTAAATATATTTTTCGAATGTACTTCAGAATCCCTTTCTACAGGTTTATTTATTTATTTGTTTGTTTTGTTTTGTTTTGTATTCTTCAAAGTTACTAGTAGGTGAGGAAGATTTAAGAAAAATTTAATGATGGGTGTGATTTGGGTTGGAAGGAGATTAAATACATAGTGGGTGAAAAAACTGAAATGCATTTAAATTGCATTGCATGTACTTAATTACAATCTATGATGGCACAAGGGTGGTCATGACCAAGTGAAATCAATGGAGTTTTGCCTTTTAGGAATAATATATTGAAGTTTTCCCTAATAAATAGCAAAAGGGTATGACCCTTGTAATAATAAAATTAATAATGAAACAAAAAGATCATTGTGTTTTTTTATTTTTATTTTTTATTTGAGATCATTGTAACTAATTACTCTATATTTATGGAAATAACAATTAATTTGAGCATTAGAAAAGTTTTAAAGTTTTCAACAACAAATAACATAAGGGTACGGTGCTCGTAAGACAATTAGTAATGAAACAAAAACAGCATTAATTACAATTGATAACTCTTAGATTAATGAAAGTGATTTTTTTTTTGGATCTTAGGAGTAAATAGTGAGCCTAACATGCTTCCTCTTAATATTATTATATAAATATTTCAGTACTGATGATAGGGAGATTACGTACCAACCTGGCGTTGGTCGAGTGGTTCACTCACTCGGGCCCCAGCAGGGTCGTCTTAGGATCGAATACCAGGTTGTGAAGGTTTACGAATATTTTCTCAATGGATCACTACCCGCCCACATATTTAGTCTCGTGGAGTACTTTGACTGGTCTGGAGAAACTGCGTGGTCTAAGGACCAAAAAAAGATAGTGAGATTACGTGCCAAAATGCTAGTGTGAGTCACAGCCTATCCTTGTTCCTCTTACCACATTATCACTTTTCTTTAATGTTTTCTCCATATTCTCATTAAGCAAAAAAAATAGCTATACAGGCATCAAATAGAAACTTCTCTAACTCAAAAGTGCAAAAGAAAAAGAGCTTTATCCTGGCATATATTTTAAAAGAAAATTGATCAGAGCCTCCTGTTTTTGCTCTTGCAACCCATTATGTACAAGTGGGTCTCACAC
This sequence comes from Paratinospora sagittata, assembly GCA_035771175.1. Taxonomy (NCBI): domain Eukaryota; kingdom Viridiplantae; phylum Streptophyta; class Magnoliopsida; order Ranunculales; family Menispermaceae; genus Paratinospora; species Paratinospora sagittata. Next base: position 36,734,907 of record CM069594.1, read on the forward strand.
ATAAAATCAGAAAACTCTCTCATCACCATCATCTTTTGTGGCTATGGCCTTTTCGGAAGCTTATTGGAGGGTAAGAATAAGTTAGGCGGTTGCGTGAGTTGGGAAGCAAAAACAGCTTGGATTTTGATTCCAACCACCCAAAAAAATAAAGGACAAAGAAATATTGGGAAGATTGTTATTGCAAGAGTTTTGGGGAAGATTCATTATTTAATTTCAAATGACTTTCTGATCTCTTTAATTAAATGGAACACAAAGCTTGCAGAGCCACTAATAAAGGTTTGAATGATGGCTCAACTTACAACTAAAGAAATTTTGGTTCCCCCCAACGGCAATTCAGCAAAAGTGTATTAAGGGAACCTTTGGTTTTGTATGCTACTACAGGCATGCCCTTGTTGGTCACGCAATGCCATATAAAGGGTAATTGGATTTTTTCTTCTTTGTTTCAAAGGGTATTGGAAATTTGAAAGGCCGTTGATCCACGGAATTTTGGTTCATTTCATGAGTGGTTTTTTTTTTTTTTTTTTTTTTTTTTTTTTTTGTATGCTTATGATAGAAAAGAACTTCGTTAAGAAGAAAAAGAAAGAGGACGTGCCCTCCTCAAAAACAACATATGATACAATGGTATAATGAAACAATATATTTAGAAAAGAAAGCTTAATTAAGTTGAATGGAATATTAAAAAATGGTACATAAATAAATATAGCTTTAAGAATATACATAATTTTTTTTTTAAATGGAAGAGCAACTTTTCAACAAATGAAAAATAAAGATAATAGTAGACTCATGATTTTTGTGGATAATGCTGAAACGATCAAAGATACATATTCAAATCCTACCATACAACAGATCATGCTTAATTATTTAAAGAATTGTGAACCTTTTTTTTTTTTTTTTTTAATTCTTCACCGATTTTTTTATGTGGCATTAAAGGAATGCAAGTCCATAATGAATGTTCGTTGTGTCAATCAAACAGTTTGTACAATACAATCAATGTGTTTTGTTTTGCCCTCAACAATTTTAATGCTTTAATTAAATTAATTTACATATGCGGTTTTCCTGAATTGCTAATTACATACATTATCAGATGATTTTCAAATAATTGGCAAGTACGTTTCTGCTGAGAACTTCCATGTGGTTGGAACTTCATAATAACGCTAAAAAGGTCGTACTCATAACAACCAACGTATAACGTAACGGTATACGTTATATCAATGTTTCGAAGCAAATCTTTTCCAGATTTCAGATGCTGCCATTATCATTCCCAATTATCTTATTTTTAGATTTTACGTAACTAACAAAAATGATTAAGATTAAGAAAATGTGTTCTTATTGTGATTTGTTCATTTTAGAATGTTATATTGATCATGAAAAGATACAAACATCCGACATTGATATAAAGAGAAGGAAAGAAACTAGTACGTCATTAACCAAGGCCATTAATAACAAAATAATGAATATAATACAGCATAAAGGACATCAATTAAGGAGATCAACGAAACGCGTAGCTTCCATTGACCTTCATTACAAGCAGGCGAGCCCACCCAACTCATCAAACCGGACCATCCATCTTTTGTAACATGCATCGTCAACAAAGAGGGTCTTTATATACATGTATATATACTGTCATTCTCTGCCATTTGATTGCTTGCTTCTTACCGCGCATTTATTAAGCGTTACTTTAGCAAGGCCGTAGAAGAGTCAGAATCAGATCCAAGAGCTTCTGTTCCTGACAGAATAGACCGTAAGACACGAAAGGGCCACAGAATCTTCACCCCCTCAAGGATTTGCAACCATGACAGAAACAGCCATAGTATATAAAAGCTAGCTCAAAGGATAAATTGAGCGGCTTGGAAACATTGTATAGTCAATTAGATGATGAATTTAAATAATTACACATAATAAGAATATACACCATATTTCACAGTTGTAGCATATTGTTGTAGGACTTATGTTAGGATTGGTCAATTGCCTCGAAGCCTCGTTACTGTACAAAAACCAACGGCACCTGTGAAGACCAAACCATCCAATTCAAAGTTTAATTATTGAATAAGAGTCAGAGAATACTGCCCACAAATTATATTTGCGACAATAGATTTGAGGCCTAAAGAGGATTGAAAAATACAAATATATATATTTGGATTAATGAGTGCACTAAAAAAGACCATAGATCAGAAATGCCCATAAAAAGAATTAGTAGTTCGCACTTTCCAATAGCATTAATGCAATTGCAATCCAAGGCTAAAGAGAAAAAATGGACAAAAGCTGCATACCTAGTATATCTTCAATATGACTGGAAGAGCGTAACAGTGGCTATATGGTTATTTTTCATGACCTGTACGAGTTTTACAGCAATGCCATTATTAGCTTAACTATCCTCCAACCTCCATCCTCATCAGGTGTATTTCAAACACACAATTAACAGATGATCTATTTCTTAGAACATGGTGACAGCAACACTTGCCCAGAGAGTTGAAACCAAAATAAATTTGCCTCTCACCTCAAATGCAATATTTTGATATCCATATACAAAAGTAGAACCGAAAGGATTGCTTGTGGATCCTTGTGTTTGAATTGCAGCTCGCCCACAATCACCAAGGATCTCCTGCAAGGATATGTTTCTTATTGCTATAACACTGGTTAAACATCAACTCCTAATGAAGCGAGAGCTCTAGAAGCTGTTTAGTAAAAAGCACAGGGCAAACAAACTATACATGGAAAAAAAAAATGCTGGTCAGTTTCTGACTATAGCATTCCATGGCGATCCATCACTTGAACTCCTAAAACCCATTGGTAAGGAGGTGATGTGCGTAACCTATACTGACATCCTTCAAGTGATCATTTACTATGCTTTCATCATGGTGCTAGAGGATGTATCAAGCTAATATTACACTTTCCCCTAAAAAATATTGTTTTGCCAATTGCCACATTTAATCGTTTATTTTCATAGTTCCTATATATTTGGGAAGAAAATCACCTTTACTTGATCCCATTTTGTACTAGGAGTAATGCACTGCTTAGAAGCATTTCCTTCCTGAAATGCCTCAACACCTGCTGAGGAAATAAGAGAACACTTCAACCCCTGGACATTGGTCACTTTTACATAATTTTAGGAAGACCTTGCAAACAAAAAAGTGAAAGGTTCTATAAAAAAGAGATTACCATCAGAAGCATAAATAATAAAGTTGCATTTTGTATATGAATTAAAATCTGCATGTCCAGGATAGTTGGTGTGCAACACGAACTTCTTGATTTTATGAGTCTGCAAATTCAATATGGCATTGGAATTACACTCTACTTGCTAACCTGGTAATTTAAATTGATGAAAAGTAATATTTGCTACTGAAAGAAGAAAAGGAGTACCTTCCCATCAAATAACATGTCCAGACCACGAGTAAAGTAGTTGTAGAAGTAATCACCACATAAAGTTGTTCTTGGGCGAAGATCAGAAGCCGAGTGAATTACCATCTGGTCAACCTGCATTCAAAAGGACAAATTAACAAACAAAAACAAGAAAAAATATTAAAAATTTTCAATTATGAATTCAAACTTATGGTAACATAAACATTGGAGAACAGTTTACAGAGTCTCAAGCAAAACAAACTCGAGTCAACAAATATTTTCTCGACTACATGGGATGGGTTATATAAATCTGTTTCCACCACTCTGCTCTATCAAATGCCAAATTTTCAGTTATTCCACAAGTAGTTTTATCATTCTCAATTATCTTTATTTATGTTATTCTAAGTCTTCCACTTCTTCTATTGTACTATTAATAGTTAACGTCACTCTTCTTAATTGATGCATCCAATGGTCTCCATTATATATGTCCTTATCAATTCTCTCCCATTTATTTCCAATTAGGGTATACTCCAACCATCTTTCAAATGTATTTATTTCTTCTTATATCTTTTAATGTGTTACCACATGACATTTAAGTATTCACATTTTAACCAAAAATGTTATAGTGAGTGTCCGCTTTGGGAGCTGATTCGTTTCAGAACTTCCGTGTGGGTGGTGGCTTGTGACAAGGGTCTCAATTGGTCTTTCAGATAGATCAACCTGCTGTAATTCGCTACTCAAGGGCCTTCTTGTCCCTTGTTTAGCTACTTTTTTATCTTAATATATTATCTAGTTTACTATCAAAAATAATATATTAATGTGTTATTTCTTTCTTTTACAATATTTTGTTTCATAAGGTAACTCGGGGCTAATAGCAATCTTCTAAAATTTTGTTCCAACTTTGATAGGGTGCATAGATCATTCTATATTCCAAAGGCACTCCCTCAAAATACAAGACTTTAACCAAAATTAGAATAAGATTAAAAAAGAAAAAGGGCAGCCCAATGCACAAAGCTCCCACCTATGCAGGGTACCAAGGAAGGGTTGGACCACATTTTGGGTTAATTATACGCAGCCTTACCTTGCTTCACAAGAGACTGTTTTCACGACTTGAACCCTATGGCCACACGGTCACGCGGGAGCAACTCTTACTGTTGCCCCAAGGCTCCCGTTCAAAATTTGAATAAGATTGAATAAAAGAATTATATTTGATGAAATTTTGGCCAAATTACTGTATATCTTTTTTTTTTTCCTAAACATGTAGTAGTTCTCTAGTCTTGTGTGATATTATAAATGACAATTTGAATCAATATTTTTTTTTTTTTTGAGAAGAAACGATGAGAATATATATATGAAAAAATATAGTCAAACAGAATACATAAGCAAACCACGGTGCATCAGAGATGCACCAAGATCAGCCCCATCAAACAAAATGTATACAAAACTGACACCCCAACCGCCACCCATGTCACTATAATACTCAAATAGAACCGCCATATACGAAATCATCTCCCTATGCCTGCAAGCAATTCTCCCAATTCCTAGACCAACCAGAAATAGAATATCCCCCATTCACTTTGGAACATGCCACCCAGTTACATGCTAACCATCTCGCCTCCTCCCAAATGCCATAGCTATCTAAAGACTTATCCCCAAATACTCTGCAATTTCTTTCCAACCAGAATGTCCACAATGTAGCAAAGGACGCTATTCTCCATATTTCTTTGACTCTGTTATCAAGAATAATGTTCTCCAATGCCATGCCCTCATGAATAAAGGATGGGGGACCAATCCCATCAGGAAACATTGCACACCACAAGCCCCAAGCACATCTAGAGACCCTGCAACCAAGAAAAATGTGTACAATTGATTCACCATCCTGCAAGCAAAAAGGACAACAATGTAGGGATATCGAGACCATGGGAACCGCCTTTGGAGGACATCCAGAGTATTGATCCTCCCATGGGCCAGTAGCCATCCAAAAACCTTAAATCTTTGATGGGATTTGAGCATTCCATATACATCTAGAGATGGGAAAAGGAGGAAAAGATGGGTCATCAATTAAGTGCTCAAATAAGGATTTGCATGTAATGGAACCGGACGAAGCAATGGACCATCTAAAACTATCTGGTTGGTTAGAGAATTGAACTTGGGAGATGGCTAGTATTTTAGGTTTCTACGAAAGTGAAGATTCCAAGAGGGGGGGCCAATTCCTAGATTAGGGGAGGGTGAAGAAAGGAAAGACTGCATAGGAGCATTGTGAATAGATGAAAGGCGATATAGACGAGGAAATGCTTGAGCTAGGATAGAGGAGTTTGTCCAATTATCTTCCCAAAATTTGAATGTAAGTCCATTTCCCACCTCCAAAGATGAGTTAGAGAGAAAAAGAGGGACCGAGGAGGACGAGAATTTCCACGGACTTATGTGACGAACTACCAGCTCGCCGCCCCCAATCAGCCATCGAATCTCCATACAAGCTATCAATGACCTTCACCCACAAAGCCTGTTTTTCCTTTGTAAACCGCCAAACCCATTTAGTGCCTAGGGCAATGTTTCTTTTGATGATGTTTCGTATTCCAAGCCCACCTTTGCTAACTGGTCTCTGAACCAACTCCCAATTCATGAGACTGATGTCGTCTTCCTTATCCACACCCTTCCATAGGAAGGATCTAATCTTCTTCTCGATATCCAATGCGACTCCGCTAGGGATCTTAAAAAGAGACAAGCAATACAAGGGGAGTGACATAAGAACTGATTTGATCAAAGTTAGCCTTCCACCTTTTGAAAGGAAACCGTTTTTCCAACCTCCAAGTCTTTTTGAGAATTTATCCAACACCGGACACCAAAAACATTTTGCCAACGAATTACCTCCTAATGGTAAACCCAAATACTTCAGCGGCCAAGTGCCAATAGAACATCCAACGTTGTTGGCAAGACGAATTAACACGCCCAGATCGACATTAATTCTTGCCATTTGACTCTTAGACATATTTATCCTAAGCCTAGAAAGCATACAAAAAGCTTGTAGTAGCCGAATCGCTTCCAAAACATTACGTTCTGAGCCTACCAAGCAAAATATGGTGTCATCTGCATACTGTAGATGAGAGACCTCCACCTCCTTCGCACCCACAATAAAGCCCCAGATTAAAGCATGTTGCCTAGCATGATTCATAAATCTGCCCAAACTATCTGCCACCATTGTAAAAAGAAAGGGGGAAAGCGGGTCACCTTGTCTTAACCCTCTCTTTGCTTGGAACTTACCTGTAGGCCTACCATTGATCATAATAGAATAAGAGACTGACCGACTCTCATCCATTTCCTCCAAGTGTTACCCAAACCCTTCCTTTCAAGGACGAAGTCAAGAAAGTCCCAATCTATTGAATCATAAGCTTTAGCAAAGTCAACCTGGAACAACACCCCCTCCTTCCTTTTTCTTCTGTATTCTTCTACAACTTCATTAGCAATTAAGCCCGCATCAAGAATTTGTCTACCATGTACAAAAGTTGACTGCATAATCCCAATGGTGCTGTGGAGAACAACTTGTAACCGGTTTGCCAGAACTTTGGCAATGACCTTATATAGACCAGTTACTAAGCTAATGGGTCATAAATCTTGAATTTTCAGTGAATCTTCCGTCTTTGGGATGAGACAAATGTATGGTTCATTTGTCTTTGCGTTAATGATACCGCTATTGTGAAATTCAGAAAACACCCTCATCAAATCAACTTTTATTACCTCCCATGATTTCTGATAAAAAGCCATTGAGAATCCGGTGCCTTATTGCCATCACAACCAAACACAGTCGCGTGGATCTCCTCACTTTCAAAAGGCTTTTCCAATGACTCACGCTCCATACTACTTATTGGAGACCAATCTAAGCCTTCCACACCCCAAGATTGGGTGTGAGAAGGTGAAAATAGATCCACCACCACACCATCCCCTCTTTCCACCTTCTCAATGAAATTACGGGACCACCTATGGGAGAGAAGCTTATGAAAGAAATGGGTGTTTTCTTGCAACCACTTGACTTTGGCTTTTGAAATGCCATGCGATCATCTCTTAAGACAAACATCTGCGAGCTCCCCTTTCAATCGCCGACGCTCAAGATCCATATCCCCATTCCAATTAGATGTGCCTTCTATAGCATCCAACCTTCCAATAGAGCCTTCCAAATCATTCTTCCTGGCGACAGTAGCTCCATAGACAGTTGTGTCCCACTCCTTTAGCTTTGACTTCATAACAGATAACTTCATCATGAACCTATAGCCTTCCCATCCATGAGGATGTGATTCCCCCCACCATTGCCCAATATTCCTCTGAAAATCCCGATGAGATAGCCAAAAATTTTCGAATCTGAAAGGTGTGGGACCCCACCTACATGCAGCGGTAGCTAACATGATGGGGCAATGATCCAATGTAATTCTAGGTAAAGTCATTTGTCTATTGGAGGGGAAAATGGATTCCTATCCCATGGTGAATAAGAATCTATCAAGCCTAGAACAAATCGGATATGTTCTAAAATTTGACCAAGTGTATCTAGAGTTTAAGAGTGGAGGGTCTCTTAACTTTAGGTCGCCAATGAGAGAATCAAATTCTTGCATACTTCTCGTGAGGCGCCTACCATTATACTTCTCACTTAGGGTTCTTGGAATGTTGAAGTCACCACCTAAGCACCAGTTCAGCCCACACACTACACTTAAGCCAGCTAGTTCAAGCCAAAAAGCTTCTCTTTCAGATGGAGAATTAGGCCTGTAAACCCCGATTAACCACCATCTACTGACCTCCCCCGTTTTAATTTCCACATACACTGTATAACCGCCGATGAGACTTGAAACCACCTCCACTGATCTGGCATCCCAAATCACCACCATGCCACCTGATGCACCTATAGATGGGAGGAAACCCATCCTTTGAATCTTGACGCCCAAAGACTGGCAATCCATCTTCTGTTTATCCTTTCTTTTTTCGTTTCTTGGATAATAACAATGTCAGCTTTTGATCTTTGAACCACCCTTCTTATTAATTGTCTTTTGTGGCCATACCCGCAGTCACAAACATTCCATGAAAGAATCTTCATTGAGAAACATTGTCAGCCCCAACCTCTGCCGCGTGATCCTCATTGATCCTCAAAACAGAGCCTATCCCATTGCCAGCTTCCCATTCTTTCTCCTGTTTCTTCTGAAAAACATGCAAAGCCAATTTCACCCTCCCAAGATATGACGCCAAATCCTCAAAGGTTTCTATAAGCAGAATCCCCTCTATGTCATTCCTTGAAGTTGCCCCTTGACCATCAGTATCACAAGTGTCACAGCCCCACCCCCCCCCCCCCAAACATCTGAGCATTTTCCATCACCATCGCCATAGACCCAGAGTCCTCTTCAATTCCCTGTCCCTAGCCCTATTCCTATAACTGAGGTGGAATACAAATAATAGGCATATTGTGCTCCAAATTTTGGGGGATAAATGAACTAGATATTGTGTTAGGAAGGTGTGGGATAATTGGAGGAGGGATATGAGCAGTAGGATTAATCGGAGAAGAAGAATGCTGACAGACATCATTGACATAAAGTTTTTGTATACTTACCTGACCCATAGGCATGTCGTTACATTGAATCTCCCAAAAAGGATCTGCAGCGTCTCCATCACAATCGAGTCTCAGGTCCACCGCAGCCCCTAAGTCTTCACCTTCCGACGAAGAGGACCCAGAGAAGTCGTCCTCAACTAGCCGCTGTGGTGCTTCAATCTCCCCCATCAAATCACATTCACCACACCTAGATCCCAGCAGCTTATTCAGATCCCGATCTCCTTGACAGGCCCCATTTGCCATCCCACATGACCTCCGCAATGAGTTTTTGGACTGCCTTCGAAGAATCGGTGACTCCACAGTCGCATCCGTAGCCTCCGATAGGTCCCCCTTTCCTATCACACGGTGATTTCTGGTCTGTAGATCAGGAGGGGTTTGCGAGAATAGCATATCCCCAAGCTTGAAGACAATACCTGTGGAAAGCATAACGAAGTTCTCCTCCAATCACCGAAGATCCTCACCATTTTCCAGTCGTGGCAAGGCTGAAACCTTATTAAAATTATCCTCAGATGACACCTAATCAGACCCAAAGGTATCATATACATGGGTTTTTGTTTCTATTTCACAGCAAATGCCCGTAGTCCGAGGGCTATTATGATGCAAGCCCAGTTCTTCATTAAGCCCGTCATCTTTTTTGGCGTCGAGACTACATGGAGGGTACATCCCAGTAGCATGGGCTAGATTTGGCAAGCAGTTGTCCAGCCCACCACTCAACTCTGATGTAGGTTGGAAGCTACTTTGGCCTACCAATCCCCTGCTTGGCCCAGGCTTCTCATGAGCCCCATAGGAGCTACCCTGTGTCACGGGCATACCTGTAAGACAAACATGTTACCCATGCGGCACCTCGAATACGCATATTCTCGGTCAGCCATTCACACATATACTCATGTTACAGCGGAGTACTCGAATATCTCGCTTGTGCGTAGCGCTGGATAGTCACTCGAACGGATCACTCGGATACCTTCAATAGCAGTTCTTGCACAGTGTTACCCCGAACCATGCAATACCGGTAAGTTCCATGGATAACTCACTCATGAGTATCCCCACAAGCACACTCCAGCACGTAGGCTAAAGATAGCTCAATGCGTTCAACTCGATAGCGGGTGGCATAACAGTGTTAGATACCCAGCCCCGTATACCGGTGAACCCCGCACTGCTAGCCCGATAACAGTGTCCCATAACCTAGCCGAATGCTATGGGAACTATCATTACCCCCTTCCGGATGATGATAGTCGGCCCCCTGGGTTGCGCCAAGGGAATGTCCTATGCATGGCCAAGTATTGGCCATGAGGGAGAGTTGGACAACTACTCCTCCCCTAAGGTAGATGTTAAGCTTTTGGCTTGTTTCCAAAAGGAAACATCAAAATGTGAGGCCAATCATATTGGGCCATATTTAGGAGATTGCCACCTCCGATTGAGACTAAACTTCACAGACCCTCTTCTTAAGTGACGGTGCATGTCTTGACATGACCGTGACAAACTACCCCACTTGAATGGTCGATGCCCTTCATCGACACAATCGCTAGGTTCATCTGCCTGCTGCACCGCACCCCCCTGACGGATCCTCTCTCATCGGCATCTCTATATGCACCTTCTGATTGTCGCACCCCTACTCGTGGCCTCGCTGCTTGACTTGAACCTGGAAATCTATCCTATTCAACTTCTCTGCATGAGGAACCACTATCCTATTCAGTCCTACGATAATCATCTACACTTGGGCATTGTGCTACTATTTGACGTAGCAATGATCTCCGTCCTTGAGATCTTCGGTATCCCCTTTGGGATGAGCTATCATTTACCTAATGTAGCTCACTCTCGCACCTTCGTGCTTCCACTCACTGAGATTGTTCTTCACCCTGTGCGTCTGCTTGCACTAGTACCTCAAACCAACCACGATATGGAGTAACACTTCCACTCACTAAGATTGTTCTTCACCCTGTACGTCTGCTTGCACTAGTACCTCGAACCAATCACGACATGGAGTAACACTTCCACTCACTAAGATTGTTCTTCACCCTGTGCGTCTGCTTGCTCTAGTACCTCGAACCAATCACGATATGGAGTAACACTTCCACTCACTAAGATTGTTCTTCACCCTGTGCGTCTGCTTGCACTAGTACCTCGAACCAATCACGATATGGAGTAACACTTCCACTCACTAAGATTGTTCTTCACCCTGTGCGTCTGCTTGCACTAGTACCTAGAACCAATCACGATGTTGAAGGGCTACCCCACTAGATTCTCAATCTCCTTTGTTGCGTGACCTCCACAATAACAAACTTTGCATCATTGGTGGAGCTTCTTCCAGTACCTCGACCATTGTCTTCACCCAGGAAGAAATAATCACTGCAACCGACGTACATGTCCCATACGTTTCTCAAGAGTTCCTCCAAATGGAACTACTTGAATCACACCATCATTTCACATATGACATGCGCTTGATGCCTTGTCTTTGCAACCCGGAACAACGATTATAGCCATCTTGTCCCATATGCTTCCCTTGACATACATCCCCACGCATGCTCTTATGTCAACACACTTGTCGACCATTGAAGCTCTACTTGCTTATCGGATATTACTCGGGTCAACTATTGTATCGAGTATCCTCCCATCATCGTGCCACTTTAGGCATTGTACCAACACCACTGTTGTATATCTCATTCCCCATGATGGTTCCATCGCATACTGCACGCATTCTCCGACTGTATCTCTTCTTTGCACTAGCTCACCACGAGTTTTGTGCAATCTTGTTTCAGCTCTGATACCACTTGTCACGGGCATACCTGTAAGACAAACATGTTACCCATGCGGCACCTCGAATACGCATATTCTCGATCAGCCATTCACACATATACTCATGTTACAGCGGAGTACTCGAATATCTCGCTTGTGTGTAGCGCTGGATAGTCACTCGAACGGATCACTCGGATACCTTCAATAGCAGTTCTTGCACAGTGTTACCCCGAACCATGCAATACCGGTAAGTTCCATGGATAACTCACTCATGAGTATCCCCACAAGCACACTCTAGCACGTAAGCTAAAGATAGCTCAATGCGTTCAACTCGATAGCGGGTGGCATAACAGTGTTAGATACCCAGCCCCGTATACCGGTGAACCCCGCACTGCTAGCCCGATAACAGTGTCCCATAACCTAGCCGAATGCTATGGGAACTATCATTACCCCCTTCCGGATGATGATAGTCGGCCCCCTGGGTTGCGCCAAGGGAATGTCCTATGCATGGCCAAGTATTGGCCATGAGGGAGAGTTGGACAACTACTCCTCCCCTAAGGTAGATGTTAAGCTTTTGGCTTGTTTCCAAAAGGAAACATCAAAATGTGAGGCCAATCATACTGAGTCATATTTACGAGATTGCCACCTCCGATTGAGACGAAACATCACAGACCCTCTTCTTAAGTGACGGTGCATGTCTTGACATGACCGTGACACCTGGCCTCAGACTACCCATGACCTCTCTGATCCCGATTCACGTGGCAACTTTCCAACACAACACCTTTTCCTTTGCGTCGATCCACTCTGACAGATGAATCTTCCATAATCATCTCCTTTTCAGACCTGCCATGAACAGACCTGCCGTAATCCTTTTTAGCCCTGCCATATACAGTCGTCTATCCGCCATACTCTGAGGATAGCACGTTGTGTTGGACGCATGGCGGGCGTGAAGCTGCTCGGAGCGATGGACGATCACGAGCCAGAGAACGGTCACGTGACTGACGTGAAGCCGCCTGGAACTGTGGACGGTCGCGTCGGATGTTTACATCGAAAACCAGAATGCCCGTGGCTACGCCTAAGGTCAGTCGTTGTTGTCGTACCTCCGATCTCATTGGGCGCAAACTGAAGAGTTTCACCCCGATAGAGCCTCCGTCTCCTACAATGTCCAGATATTCCCGCACAAAGCCCTCGTCGTCACCCCGAACTCTGATCTTTGCGAAGCGAAGGAACTCCATCACCTTCGTTTTTGGTGCGACTTCCATAAGACCTCCACATAGTTTTCCAATGTTCTCAAAAGAATTGTGGCACCACATCTCTAATGGAAGACCTTCAATCCCAATCCATCTGCGATTGCATCTTACCCTCCTTCTAAACCATTGCAGTGATTGATGCCAATCTATCACCCTAAAGTTTGTAGAGCAGTATTTCATGAAAGGTAGGTTCTTCTCGTTCAGATCATGCAACCACGCTACTGCTTTTTCGTCTGAAAATGGTCGTAGCGAGAATTGGCCTTTTTAACAGAAACTCAATCTCTTTTGCAGCTCTATTCCATCATAGTTTGGAATGGAGTCATTGTACTATGATGGCTAATGACCAGTCAAACTCACCATCCAAGCCTTATTCGTCGTGTCTTGTGGTCGTCGAGCATTTGTTGTAGAATTGAGGCGGTTCGCTGAGCAGTCATTCGTCACTAGGGGATCTTGCTGACATCCCAGAGAACCATCTCAGGCATAAGCCACAGCCGGAGCTCCAACGTACGAACTCCCATCTACCACCATTCTACCTCACTGATTTTGCAAAGTTTGGATAATCACCACCTCACCTTGGCTCCTGTATACCCTCTTGAGCTCCTTTGCTGGAGAAGAGCTCATATCACCCACCAACTGTTTCAACATCCACTCCGCCGCATCTCTGCTAACAGAGAATGAGAACCTTCTCCCCTTCGAGTTCACTTCTTCAAACCAGACCAAGCTCCCATCCTCATTGCTCCAGATCTGGAAATCTTTCGATGTAGCCCCAAATGTTGAATAGTTGAATCGCTTTCGTCTTTGCTCCATGTAATCTTTCCTATTTGGTGGTGTTCACGAAAATATGAAAAGTTGACCATTCGACAATTTGAATCAATATTGATTCATTGAACACTTTCAAACTAAAAATACAGTACTTTAATTTCATCCATAGTTTACAAATTTAATAGTAAACGCATGAGCGGAGGCCATTAATTTTCATAGCGGATGTTATCGTTCTATTACCTTTTTGAAGGGAGTAACAGACAGTATTAGTGTGATTGAACCTACTCAGCTGGTTGCAGCCCCAACTAATTAAGCCATCAATGAAGGCTTGGGCTCTGGTGTGTGTCACTTGAACAACTATGCAAGCAACTAGGAAAAGTCAAAAAAACTAAAAACCCTGGCAAGGTTATAGGATTTGGTAAAATTATCCCTCAAGGGCTTGAAGTTTTTAATAAATTCTACATCTGACCAGTATCTAGTTCTGATCTTCATAGCTTCACAAATTTATTTCCTCTGACAAGTTACTATCATCAGTAAGTTATCGTCATCATCATCAACTTGCAATCTAATACTCTATATAAAACACTTGCAATTACACACACAGGTTATGTTTCAGTGCAGCTTCAAGGTAATGGTAGTGCTAGGGGATTTTCAAGCAAACTTGGAAGTTCTTGGCATGTAACTTCAACATATTCTGCATGCAAATAGATTGAAAGACACCATATTCCCAAAAATGCATGCATAGTTTCTGGTTAGTCACTGTACAGTAGCCGAAAAACCCTAAAGAGTTTCAAGCATCAGAGTTTCATTTCCATGAAAGAAATAGCAAAAAAACACACAAAGACGCCAATCTAAGACAAAAATAAAATAACATAAGTAAATAACAATTAGTCAAAATTCACATAAGAACTCCTTGAAAGGCTTCCAAGTGTGACAGGTTTAAGTTGCCAATGTCTCTAACTAGAAAAGTGAATGCTTGAACTTGAGAAGCTTCTGGACCAGTGGGACTGTAAAACTCGCTAGGATAAGCAGTATTATTGAACCAAACAAAGCAAGAAGCGATAAAACCAAAAACAGATAAAGCACCCAAACTATAAGACAGGTAAGCCTCTCCAGACCATACAAGTGCTCGTCAAGCCCATGCGAAAGGTTTGGTTAAGATATGCTAGATTCCACCAAGTATAAAAATGGAACCAACCATACATGTCCTCCAATTATAACTTCTAAATCGTCCACACTAACAATCCACCCTTATTGGAAAGAGACAGAGTATTAATTACCTGCTTTTGATTGATTCCACAAGGGCGACCTAAGTCAGTCCACACATCCTGTACAAATAGGTATTAGATATCAAATCATTAAAAATGAATCATTAGAAGGATTGAAACAGAATTTAACAGACACTTACAAAAAAGCCTTTAATGTGGATGCCATCTAGAATATGATAGTTTAATATATTCAGATTTTGAAAAACAAAAATACTTCCCTAACCCAATTATCAGGGGAAATGGAAAACAAAGCAAAGATTCAGTAACCAATAGTTCATAAAATGAATGTGACTGAGAAGATAATATTTAAAGGAATACATATGGCAAGATTAGAAAGAAAATAACTAGAAACACAGTCATTTGCAAAAGCAAAGTGAAATAGACAAGTGGCAGAAATCAAGAAAGGTTTATCAAAGGAGAGGAAAAAAAGATTCTAAGGCACAAATTCTGATTTGGGATTCTCTAGAAGATGGTAGAGCTATTTGTGATCTTTTATAGGTCACCTTATTAATGAAGTTGTGCAACCAAAGTGTTGGTCAAGAAGAAAGTCAAAGAGCTGGTTGTTTTACCAAGGGAGTATTAAGTGTCCTTAGTTTTCCTCTATAAAATAAATATTAGTCATAACTATTTTATTGTTCCAATCAGGGTCTTAGATTTTCTATAGAGTTCTTAGATTCTCTATGCAAAACTTAGGGGTTTTTAGATTCCTAGAGTTTTAATGCATGTATTTTTCAAGAATCATTGATGATTCTTGATCTTTTGTTTTATAAGAGTCTATAAATAGGGTTGTAATCTCCTTTTTGGAGCATTGAACAAAGTTTCAGATTTGAGTTTTTCTCTTCTTTGGAATTGTGTGATACAATCCAGCTTTGGTGTGATGCCAAGGACTTCTAGGAGTGATTCCTAGACCTTCTAACTGATTTTGCAATTCTATTCCCTTACCATTATTTTCTTTTACAACCATTTCCAATCCCAAACTACCAAATCTGCAACTATCTTTCAACTTAACCCCCATTTTGTCCTACATCACAAAGAGTAGCCCCCCATAGGGAATAAGGTGCAGAAAAGACAAGTACGATGACTGTGGGAGATGAAGAAGAATGGCTATTCCAACAAGAAGCAAAGTGACGGTACAAGTTAAGGGTGTTAAAAGGTGCCTCTCATGCAACAGAAATTGTAGCTCCAAAGAGAGAGAAACGACAAAACAAGACTCAAGCTAAGACCAAGTAGCTGCGCTAAGGTGGTGTCACTCTTATGCTTATCCAATGAATATTTGTCAAATTTGGAGCCTTTGTTGGAAAGTTGATGATGCATTATAATGTGCACGAGAATGAAAAATTAATAAAATAATATTTTTAAATATTTAATTTTAGGATTCTATAATTATTCTGATTTAGTTTTGATAAGGTTTATCTTTTTTTAGAAGGTGAGCCTTGGCATAGTAATTGAGGGTACTCCATTGTGATTTGAAGGCCATGGATTGCGCTAAGGTGGTGTCACTCTTATGCTTATCCGATGAATAATTGTCAAATTTGTAGCCTTTGTTGGAAAGTTGATGATGCATTATAATGTGGCACAAGAATGAAAAATTAATAAAATAATATTTTTAAATATTTAATTTTAGGATTCTATAATTATTCTGATTTAGTTTTGGTAAGGTTTATCTTTTTTTAGAAGGTGAGCCTTGGCATAGTAATTGAGGGTACTCCATTGTGATTTGAAGGCCATGGACCTCTTTAGTATAGAGGTATTTTTGCGTAATTTGTTCCTTCCCCAAATCCCACAATGGCAGGAGCCTCATGCACTAGATACACTCTTTCTTTGAGAGTTTATCCATACATGAAATTTAGTTGTTTTATTTTAATAGAATTCTAATTTTTGTTATAGAGCAAAAGGAAATGGAATTATATTAGTTAATTTCTAATTTTGTTAGTAGGGTTTTAGTCTCCAAGTTTTATTAGAAATCAAATTAGGTAATTTGGATTTCTATAAATAATGAATTGTAATAGAGTACGAAGGAATGAATGGTTGAATGACAAAATATGACCTTCTTCTTCTTGTCTTTTCTTTTCTTTCCTTCGTTCTACAAATGATGTTATCTAGGCTAAAGGGTGTGAGGGTGAGAAGTGAAACAAATGAAAGCAGAACTACAGTTTGCAACTTGTAAAGTAACATTGGCCAAAATGTAGAAAGATCTTTCTAAGAGTGCTTTGAAACTATAAAATGCGACTTACCTGTGGTGAGGCACCAAAAGGAATACGTTGACCACCAACAGTAAACCACAGTTCTTCTCCAAGCTGCACAGAGTATATACTCAACCACTTAAGACTTTCATGACCTCATTGATAGCTAGACAGCTTACAATTATTCATCGCATGAATGAGCTACTTGATAGAAACTACTTTCACTCTTCCTAGTAGAGAATTTCATGAACATAATTTCTCTCCAACATAGACATATAGATAATGATGTGAACAAGAAGAAACATGACATGAATCAGAGAACCCAAATGGAACAACGCAAGAAAAGTAAGAAAGTTGACATCCACAAAAACATGGGAGAGATAAGAAAGTTGACATCCACAAAAACATGGGAGAGAATATCACTGCAAGACAATCTCACCAAAATGTAGAAATAGCTGAAAATAATGAAGCCAAACCTTAGCATGAACCTCTTCCATGTATATACTACCAGCAGGCAAAGGTGGAGCAGTAGCCTTATTCATAAGTGAGCCTACACCAACTTTACCATCTGTAGAACTATCATATATTGAAACACGGCACGTCACGGGCGTGGTACCATCCGGAAACTCCAGTGGTAATTCAGCTGTCAGAATAAGGAAATTGTTTATAAGAGAAACATTGATCACAACTATAAAGCTCCATTCAACCATCTGAAATTGGCTAGATGCTAAATTTAGTATGCAAGTGAGCCCTGGAGCAGGAAATAATTTCAAAGAACTAGTTGCTGACCTTCTCCATCATGGCAACAGTCCATATACTGTGCAGGAATTGGAAATGCAAAGGACAAACCCTGAAAATATACAGATCATGCATGGCTTCAGCAGAAAAAAAATCCAACATGCAAGAAAAAGAACTGCAAAGGTTTCGGTACGCTAAAATTACCGGATAGAAGAGAGTATAAACCCCTCTATCCTTGTCATAAATTCCAGGAAATGTTGGACCAAAAAGTGCATATACAGCGACAAAAGTTGCTAAAGTAGATGGACCCCTGGAAATAAAAAATTAAAAAATTAGAAATAAGTTATAACAACACCAATTTGCATATGAAGTGGAAGAAAATAAATAAATAAAAAATAAGCAGGTCGATGAATCACCCAATCAAAGAAGTCGCATATCGCATTTGAAGCCGTTTAATGTCAAAAACTTCAATAAGGCGTAACCTCTGAAAAAAGAGGCTGAAGTTAGATTATCCTGAACTATATCAGAAATGAAAAACAATATCATAACACATAAAGATGATGCCATAAAATACCCAGCTGCCAGCAGACAACCAAAATTCATACAGAACAATCAATATTCAGGTGCAGTCCAAATATATGAATTAGGCATCATACCATTCAAGATATGTAACAGTGCTTACTAAGCATAAAAAAATTCTAGTATTAGGCAACAAGTATTTTAAGGCATAGCAGCAAGCAAATGAAGCGAAATAAAAGACGATGAAGATAACACAAGAAAGGTTTTGATCGGTCATCATGACATACGTTAGTCACAAGAACATCAAAGATCTCCAATTTTCAGGTACTTAAGGAAATAGCCCTACAAAAGTCTCGAACATCTCAGGCAACCTTCATATGATATTAAAAGAGTTTACAACTCCAATTCATGGACAATTACACAGGAAATTTGACTAGGGAAAGTTTGATAGCAAAAAGAAAAAGAATCTCAAGAAAATATAGTTTTCTCAATGAAAGCTTCACAAGAAAATTTTTTTGCTATTGTTTGATTACACAAGAGAAAATAATTTTTCACATCCATATTGTACAAAGAGATAGGGAAAGAAGGAAGCTTCATTTAAAGTGAGCATGAGAATGAACAATACTATTGAAAGTTTTCTCATGAGGTAAAAATAAAATACAAAATAATAATAATAATTGTCACCTTTAAAGGTGAGCAAATTAGCCCTCAATGAAGCGGAGTGGAGGAAGCGAATTCATGGAGTTGGAAAAAGGCTTAGTTGAGCCGAGTTGAGTACAGGTTAGGAAATTAGGGAGGCAAAATTCGTGGGCCCAAGAAAATATTTCTCAAGAAAATCTTAACAATCAAACACCTATTTGAAAATAACTATCTTCTCAATTATCAAAAGACAAATAAACATGAATAACTCAAGGTGTGTTTGGTTGGTGAGAAAATAGAATTTTTCTCAAGAAAATCACTTTCTCGATAAAATAATGATTTTCTTGAGAAAATTTTATTTTTTAGTGTTAGGTTGACAAAAAAGGTGAGAAAAAAAAATTTAAAAATTTTCTTGGGCCCACCATTTTCTCACCATAATTTTCTCACCCAAGGGGGTGAAAAAAAAAATCTCATGAGAAAATTTTAATGTTATATAACTGAATAACTATCTAATAACCAACTATAAGAAAATTTTCTCATGTCCAACCAAACACAACCTCACAGAAGATCCTGTACATAAAAAATTGTTAGCCTGAAGAACCAAATTTGCCACAAGAAATGGCTAAAATATATGGTGGTCAGTTTCCCCATGGAGTATTTCTGAATTGCATTGGAGAGCTTGAGCGAAAGGGGGCCTTGGCGGCACAATGATAAGAGTTGTCATCGATTCATCGTGTAATCTAGTGGTCACAAATTTTACTTGTGGAAATAGCATCTAGCAATCCAAAGTAAGGAATCGTACAAGAGACCCAAAGTGGTCCAACCACTCTCTGGACTCAACATAGGTGGGAGCATTGTGCATTGTGACTGAGCTACCTTTTTTTTTTTTTTTGAAGAGCACGGGAGGAGAGTGACAAAGGCAACTAACCATCGTAAATCTTTGTCACCTCCTTCATATAATGGAGGTAATACCAAAAGGCCATAAATTCAACACATTTTTCAAATCATTTTCCATTAAGCTAAAGCTTCTGTTAGTTTCATTGAAGTTTTAGTCACGTACATTTTTTTGAGTTCAAGATCATGGAAAACACTTATTAGAGCTCGATGAAAAGTCTTCAACTTCAATTGAGCTTTTAATATTGTTCCTTAGTATGCATTATTGGTATCAAATTCGTTTCAAATATCTGTAACAGCGGAATGGAAGCTTCACATTGCATTGCTCTTAAGTAAGGACTTATACGAGTACTGCACCCTCACGAGCTTCATTTGGCAGTTATAGCATTATTCGTGGCATTGTTTGCCTTAATATCAGACATTTTGCAATGATTTGCATCCCAGAAACGAAGATCAGCCAGATGAAGAACATTTTAAATGAAAAGGAGAATAGAATAAATAAATAAACAAAAGGGAATGTAGTAGAAAAAGTTGAAAGACATACCTGCGAAAAAGGATCAAAACGAAGGTGGAAACCATGATCAGGAAAGCTAACAACTATATCCACTTTTAAAGGCTCCTACATAACAGAAGGAATAAGAATAATCGTTCCATTAGTACATCATATTCTATTGGGGGTGGATATGCTTTCACTATGTCAATTATACTATATTATGACAAAAGTTCTATTAGTATTATTATATCCCTTTTATTTGTATCATTAACATTTGCTTAGAATTTCTAACCAATAATCATTCCTACTCCTTTCCTACTTTTGTTTTGCTCAATTTCTTATAAACGCAATACTTACTTTTCTCCTAATCATACTATTTCCTTCCATTACTTCATACATTTTGTGCTCTTATATAGAAAGCCGTCAACTTATGCCCATGGACTAAGTTATCTATCCCGCGCTCATCCAAAATGGAAAAACCTTGCTCGTTCGTCACTACATAGAAGCACTGATATAGTGCCTCTTGCAACACATGGCTCAATGGGACAATTTAACGTTGGAATGCAATGCAACTCAAAAGTCTACGCTGCACATCAACACTACAAAAATTTAACCATAAACTCAAACCTCGTCAAGGTACTTCAGATGAACTACATCGTATATGTTTGGCTGCTGCTCAATCTGAGCAAATGCTTCGCATATTGGCATTCCTGCACCCCAAAAAAAAAAAAAAAAGTCAGAATCGTCATCCCTCGCAACAAAGAAAAATAATCCAGCATCCCGATTCATTGATTCAATCTCAAAAATGACATTTAATCGCAAATTTCGAAATCGATTAACCATTCAACAAGGACTATAAGGCACGACTACAAAACTAGGACAAAGATCGATAAAAACCCCCGCGGAAACCAAAATTACAGCAAATCGTTAACAGAACAGCCAATTATGGCAATTACAACAACGGATTTCGGCTTCAGCCAATCCGATTAAACAACGAACAAACTATCGATCGAGAAATTCGTCCACACGGATCAATCGACGACGCCTAATAACATTTCGATACTCGATTCGAATACTGAGAAAGACGAGAAGGTTACCGAGAGTAAAAGGTCCGATTCCAAGGCCAGGACGGAGATCGAGGATGATGGCTCCCATGGCCGTGCCCTCGCACCTTCGCCTAGGTCTCTGCATCTTCTTCTTTTTCTTCTCTTCTCTTCTCTTCTCTTCTTCTTCTACTGCTGCTTTCGTTTCGTTTCGTTTCGTTTCGTTTCAGCTTTCCTTCCTTTCTCAACACATGTGCACTGCTGTATTGGCAGTAGAGAACACGCAACTCGGTGTTCTAGTGCTCGCGCTGGTACATGCGCCGAGTAACAACCGGCGTATTATCTGTCTCCACGTGTAAACTTAATTTGTCAAATAAACTATATTTACTAGTTAGTTATCTTCTCACCTTTTAGTGAGGTGAGAGTCATCATGAGTTCGAACCTCATTTCAGACATATTCTGATTATGAAAGAAAAATTCGCTAAATATTTTTCAAATCTCTCAAGTCCGAAATGATTAGTCTCGTTGCAAAATAAATGAAGACACCTTCTAAATATAGTAAAGATTATTAAAATGGGTATGATAATAATGTTAAAGAAAACAATTATATTCTTCTATCGTGTTTTTTCTTTTTTTCGAGCCTTGCATAATTTTTCTTCTATTGCTATTGCTATTGCTATTTATTATTGTTCTTTATTGTTGCTTTTTGTTACAACCAACAAAATGGAACCATTCCCCTTTTTGGTTTACCAAATGAAAGGGAGATTTCCATGTGGCCTGATGAAGCCTATTCTGACCGGGCAAACCAAATTAAAGGAGGTTACAATTTTTCATATGATTTGTGATTTATGCATGTAACGATTAAATAATGGTTCTAAGAAGTTTGAATACCCTAATAAATTTTTTTTTAAAAGTTTGAATTTGAAAACCACGTAATAAAAATTTGTTTATGTGGGCACTAATAAGATTATTAAACGTGTAATTAAAAGAAAGTGACGTATCAATAATTAGTAAATGTGCATGTTGCTTGCAACATATAGTTAATACAAGAGGCACCATTGAGGCATTGTGAAAATTAGACATAAATTTCTATTAGAAAACTTAAGTGAATATGTGAAAAATACAACATGGGTTGAATATAAAAAAAAAAAATGTAGCCGAAGAATATTTGATAAGAATACAGGGCCTTAATGTTTAGGTTATTTTACTTATTTTACTTATGAAATAAAAGCACTGATCATTGTATTTTTTTGAAGTTTTCAAAATACGCATTTTTCTTTGTTTATTGAAAAAGATAATATTATTTAACAGTCATTAATTATTATACCAATAATTGGTAACTGATGGTATTAAATTTTGTGGCCTTCTTTTTTTTCTTTTTTAAATCAGTCACACCAAAGTTTTAATAAAAAATTAATGTCTATCTAAAGTGATTAATAACCAATGGTATTATGTCGTGTGACTCTTTTATTTATTTATTTTTTGCAATGACTTTGAAATTACTTACACTAAAACTCAAGACAAAAAAATCATGTTATTTAAAGTTATAAAACACAATCAATCAAATAAGTTATTTTTTAGACAAAATAAAATAAATTATTTTAATCAATTAACACATAACTTATAATAATTTTTTTAATTATTAATTTTTTGACATTAAGAAGATATCATATCATTCTCTTTAAAGACATGCTTAAACTTGAATTCGATATTTAAACTTTAATTTTCCCTATACTCAAATAACTAGTTTATTGAGATTTTGATCAAAGCGGGCCAAAAGGCATCATCCATTTAACTTTTTAAAGGAAAGATTAGTATCTCCACCTCAACCAAATCTTTAAAAAAACTCCTAATATTATTACGAGATATTTTACTTTTGGAAAGGAAGTTGATTTATAACAAATTTCAAAATTGACGAATTATTAAAAAAAAAAGAAAAAATCGCGCGAATCCGTTTCTTTAAACCGAGAAATTGAAAACCTAGAGCTTCACATCTGCAATGGAAGGCGAAGAACACTACTCAGGCTCTTGCAATTCTCAGGAAGTAGATGCAGACGATGACATCCCTGCGTCGAACGGGTCTGTTTCAGATTCCGATCTTCCAGAGCCCGAGACGTACGCCGCAATTAGGATTTCAGACGATGATTCAGAAGAAGGTGGGTTCCGTGATTCATACGAAGTTTGCTTTGATGGCGGGACGCTTGCAATTTGTGAACGTGAGTGACAGATTTGTGGTTGTTTTTCACCTTTTTTTTTTTCTTCCAGTTTTGTTTATAGCTGCATCGCTGTGTTGCTTGTTAAGAATGCTTAGTAATGTTGTTAGGGGATGCCGCAAGTCGTACCACCCAGAGTGTATTGGTCTGAGATGGAGAAGCTTGGATCCCGCTGCTTCCTGGACTTGTGGTATGTTGGAATCACGAACAAGTATAGAAGAAAAAAAATTCTCACTTACTGAACTTTTTTTTTGGGTTTAGATTTAGTGTTTCATTGCATTGATCATTTGTTTGTTTGCTTTGTTTTTTCTTTTATGTTTTTATAGGTCTGTTTTCTCTTCATTTGTTTTTCATTCACACCATTTCGTTTTTGTGTTTTGAGACGTTTATACTGATTAACGAGGTACGTAGATGTTAAACTTGGTGTAATTTGAACATGTATTGGTTGGTTTATAATAAAACATACCCAAGGTCAAATTTAAAAGTAGAGTATTGACAACGACACCACGGTTCGAAGGACAACATGACTTGAGCCTTAAAGTTTTTTGGCTCATCCTATTAAAGTTAAAAGGAAAAAATTTGTAGAGTTTGTATTAGGCCAGCCATGCTAGACGAAACACAATGTCGGCAATTTAAAAAAAAAACATGTTAACAAATTGTGTGTAATAGATATGCGAATGTTAAGATGGATATTTGGTAAAATTTTACAAGTTAAAATTAGAAATGAGCGTGTTTGGGAAATGATAGGAATAACACCAATTAGAGATAAAACGAGAGAGAATCAGCTAAGCTGGTATGAACACATACAACGTAGGCTTTTCAATGCACCAGTTAGCAAGAGTGACCTATTAATATTACATAGTAACAATAGAGGTAGAGGAAGACTTAACATAACATAGACAGAGATAATTAAGAAAGATTTAACTTCTTGTAATTTGAATGCCGACTTAGTCCTTGATTGACCAAAGTGGAGAAAACGGATTCATGTAACCGACCACATGTAGTTGGAAAAAGACTTAGTTGAGTTAAGCTGAGTATTATCAAAGTTGTTGTGTCCATGATATACGTAGGTTTTTGTTTTAAGTTAGAATTAATATGAGCTAATGACGCATCGAGATCATTAGAAACGGGAGCTCAAAGAGACTTGGGCATTTATTATTTGGACCATATTTGTGATTTCCTCATCTTCCATGGATCTTATGGGTCTACCCTTTAAGTGAGTCTATGTGTACATGAATAGAAGTTGTAAGTGGGACTTCATAATGTAGTTTCTTTTCCACTGGTTGGTCTCATTGATTTCTTGGTCTTATTAATTATTAGTTGTATTTTCTTTGTTTTATTAGCACCCACCCTTACCAAAATGAAAATCACAAAATGTACTCTTGGCATTGTAATATATCCCTTTTCCCCTTAGAATGTGTTTGATAGCCGAAAAAATTGCTATTTCCTCTTGCAAATTACAGATTTTCTAATGAAAATGAGAAAATTATGTGTTTAATTTCCAACATTTCTGAAGAAAAATATCTTAGTCCCTCTATTTTCTCACCTACAGAGGTGAGAGTTTATTTATTTATTTATTTTTTCATGAGAGATTTTTGATATCATTGATCATATTCATGATCATCTTCAATATATATATATATATATATATATATATATATATTGAAAGAAAATACTTTATAAACGAAGACTAATCAGGTGGACCAGCCTCCAAAAAGACTTCATAATATGATCATCTTCAACAAAACATATTCTTTTCCCTTCTGTTTACATTATACGACTACCTTTTTTTGTATACAATTAAACAACCATGAGAACGTCATCTCAAGAAAGTTTTCTTGAGAAAAGTACATCTTTAATTTTTTTCCTTGCAGCCATCCAAAAGACCATTAGAAATTTTTTTTGATGAGTAATAGGCTTGAACCCATTGGCTCAAGGCTTACTTATAATATGTCAAACCATTGATAGGTAATTAATAGGATTGACATATTGCATACAATATGTTGACTTATGCAATATGTCAACCCCAATCTTCCTTAGAAACTTATTAATAGTAAAAGTTGTTTGATGAAACTTTGGACTAGGGGGTTCTCCAGTACATGGGGTTTCTGCCAATGCGAGGTCTGAGGAAGTGCTGATATATGCAGCCTTAATGTCAGATCGTGGAGAGATTGTTTTGGTTCTTGAAATTTGAACTCTTAGTTCTAATTTATATTTTTCCCATTCAGTCTTTGCATGCACATGGACTTTTAAGACTGTAGTGAATTTTCATCCTTGCTTCTGCTATTTATCTTACGGATGTTCCTGTAATCATTATTGTTAGCATGGATAAGGTCTTCATCTTCACTAATTTTAATATCTTGTAATTCTCTTGCTTTTCAGTTCGGCATAAATGCAGAAACTGTGAAAAGGACACGGAATATATGTGCTATACATGTCCATATTCCTCGTGCACGGATTGCATTAGAGACGCTAACTTTTTTCGTGTCAGAAGCAACATGGGCTTTTGCGGACGGTGCATGGAAAATGTTATTAGGATTGCAAATAATTATCAGGTATTCCAAATCAAATACTTTGTCTGTCATCTTATATATTTATTATCATTGTTATTATTTTTTAGTGTGGTTTGACAAACTAGTTCTTTGAGCCATTGTTTTCAGCTCCTGTTGTTTTTATTAATGTTCTCTATTAGTCTGTTGTTTAATCTTGTTATACTTCAAGTAGGACATTATTCTGGAAATGTTACTTTGTCCGTATCCATGTTGAATTTATACGTTCTCTGAGATTTAATATGGGTGGTTAGATTTTTACTGAATTTCCTGGCTTGGTTTTCATTATATGCTGATCCATCCATTTACATTTCTGATGCCTCTCCTTTTTTCTTTTCTTTTTTTTTTTTTTATCTTTTTCTTGTTTGTGCGTACAGGGTAGAGTTGACTATTGTGATGAATATAACTGGGAGGATGACTTCAACTTCAAGGGTTAATGGATCAAATTAAACATGGAGCTATTAATAACTAAAGAGGAGATCGAACAGGCTACTAATTCAAAGAGACTGAATTGTTTGGCTGACGAGACGTCGTCTAATGCTCCAATTTGAGTGATGTTGATTATGGATCTGTACATACTACATAGGACTGAGACTTGGGGGATGTTTAGACGTTCAGTAAAATTTTAGTTTTATCTTTAGGCTTAGATTCTTCCTTTTTTAAATTATTATTATTATTATTTTTTTTTTTGCTAAGTAGATCTGTATATCTTTCAAAAAAAGAGAAGATCTGTATAATTAAATTTTATAAAATTCGATATATGTTACTAAGGATAAGGCACGAAAATAGTTTAAATAGTTTCGTGAGTTTTTATTTTTATTTTTTGAAATGTCTTTTGTTGTTGGTACTACATGAGCTAATCTATAATATATACTTAATAGCTCACTCCAAAGAAGGCTTCTCAGTGCGCTACGCACTCCTCACTTTCATACCTTCATATTGATTTTTCTTAAATGGATGAGACCTCACCTTCATTATATATATCCATTCATTTATAGATATAGATTCTAGATATCTAGATGATAGGTGCATATATTAATATATGTATATACAAACTCCAAAGAAGATTATTTTTTTCATCCTGACAGTTTAATAAATGTTGGGATAGATTTTATGAACTTGATTGATGACACCTGACGCAAAATTCTTCAACTCTCGGGATATTATTTGACTTAAACTATTTGCAATAATTATTGCACGTGTTATCCTTTTTTTGAAACTAACTAATTGTTGTTAAAATTATAAATTTTAGGATATTCTTCCCATTATATTATATACTTCTTACCTTCATACCTTCATATTAATTTTTTTTAAATGAATGAGACTCCACTTTCATTATATATATCTTAAAAAATGTTAACAAAAGATATTATGAGAAATGAAAATAAAAGATATATAATTTATATATAGCTATATAATGTTTATGTGACGGGAAGAGAAAAGTGGAAGTTAGGTGCTTCATACAAATTGAGCTTTATTTGATAGTTTTATCCCGAGAAAGCATTTTTTGTTAAAAGAAAATTCTGGTTTATAAGTATTGGAGCTTTAAAAAATATTTATAATAAAATGCGTAGAAAATCTGTTATTTTTATATTTGGGGAAGTTTAATCTAATTTTAAAAAAATTTAATATAATTATATATTTATGTATATTAGATTATTTATTATATATCTTAAGATGTTTAAATTATACATGTTTAATAAATATGAATTTATAGTTGTATTGTAGTTATATTTATTTCTAGGTCTCTCGGCTTATGGTCTTGTAGGTGGGTGACAACGGCAATGAATTAGTCCAAAAGATACCACTGTTTATAGTCGAAAGCATATATAATATATATATTTTTTATTTTTATTCTAACATTTTTTTTTTTAAGGTGAGCATTTTTCTTTTAATTTATAGCCCAGGCCATAAACCCTCTTATCTCATTGACGTTGCACTAATTTGAGAGCAAACAGGAATAAAATCCTAAATTAGAAACTCCGAACGATATCCGAACAGCGTTTTAGTACTAGAATGTAGGTTTCATGTGGGGTCGCCCTTTTCCTCTGTTTTCCTCGTCTCACGCCAACTTCCATCGAAAAGAGAAAATTTAGAACATAACGAGGGTTTTGGCTCTCGCAATACTCAGGAAGTCGCGCGCTCCAGCAAGAACAAGTTGCTTGAAGCTGAAGACATTCGGATTCCTAAACACCGCGAAGTTGTTTCTGTGATGGAAGATCCACAGATGGCCGGAATCTCTCGATTTCATGCAGAAGAATCTCTCGTAGCTGCAGATGGAGACGTTAATGCGGCAGAGGGGTTTCCGAAAGAGCCTGATCAGACGTTTGGTTCGACGAATATTAGCAGAAATGGCGTGCTGTGCAAGAGAATTCGGCTTTGGGATTCTAAATCGATTGAAGATTCAGAAGATGTTTGCTTCGTTTGCTTCGATGGCGGATCCCTCGTACTTTGTGATCATAGGTGAGCGATTGGTGGTTATTTAGTAAGTTCGTTCTTTCGTTGTACCTGTATCGTTGTGCTGACTGGTGTGAATAATGATTATTGATTTTTTAGGGGCTGCCCTAAGGCGTATCATCTAGCTTGTATAGGTCAGGATGAGACGAACTTTCATCATGCGTCTTGCTGGAATTGTGGTATGTTAGAATAATCTCTTATTATTATGTAATAGCATATGAATGCAATTCTCATTTATTGTAATTTCGCTTCAATTTAGTTTTTCATCTTTTGCTTTTCTTTTTCTTTTTTTCTTCTCAATTTTTGTTGATCAAAGTGTAGTGTTTGGTTTTTCTGATTTTTTAGGTGTATGGTGATTTGTGAGGTTTATAGTTAATAAATTTGGTTTGATTTGAACATGTATTGGTTGGTTCACATTATAGTCTTCACAAGGCAGAATTAAGAAACAGAGTATCGATGACAATGGACAACAATGGTGTGAGGGACTACGTGATTTGAGTCTTAAATTTGAAGTATTACTTAGATTTCCAAAATTGGTTTCCACTCAAGGAGAATTATAATGCACACAAAAGATTCTCTTTTCATTTCTTTTTCTTCGCAAAAGTACTGGAGGTTTCTGGATTTCACCATGTGGTGGTATGGTTGTTCAAGAAGAATTTTGTTTACAAGTTTCATTTTAGTCATAGAAGTTTTTAACCTTGGCTTGGATTTGGCGATTGAATCATTGGGATTGTTGTTGTTTTAGAAGTTTTTTTGTTTTTTTTCAATTTAGACATAACATGGGCTAATGAGGCATAGGGAGTATTGGACCTAGAACCCTGAATGACTTGGAATTTATTATTTGGACCATAATTAGGATTTTCTTAACTTTTGAAGGGTCTTAGGGGTCTATCCTTCAAATGAGATTCTGTTAATTATTTGTAGAAGTCGTAATCATCATTGTTAGCATGGATAGGATCTTCATCTTTGGGGATTCACTTGCATTTCAGGTTGGCATATATGCAGCAACTGCGAAAAGGCTGCAGAATTTATGTGCTATACATGTATCTATTCCTTGTGCATGAGTTGCATTCAAGGAGCTGAGTCAACGGACTTTTTCTGTGTTAGAGGAAACAATGGCTTCTGCGCTCCTTGCATGGAAATTATTATGCTGATTGAAGATGATGAGAAGAGAAGCAAGAAAAAGGTATTGCAAATGTCATTCCCTATCTATTTTAAGTTCAGAACTTTGGATGCAATTGTCACGTTCATTGGAATTGCAACAGGATCAATTCCTTTGACTGTGACTTCATATATATACTCAACTCAACTAAACCTTTTCCTAATTACCTTGGGTTGACTATATGAATCTACTTCCTTCACTCCGCTCTATCAAAGGCTAAATTGACTTCTAAATTACTAGTAGTTATATCTTTCTTAATCATTTCTGTCCATGTTATTTTAGGTCTTTCTCTAGCTCTATCATTACCATGAATTGTTAATAGGTGGTCACTCTTCCTAATTGGGGCATCTAAGACTCTTCACTATCTTTGCAAAATTTGTTTTCAACATCACATTACTGGCTTTTCAAGATTTTCATTTTGCACATTGGATGCTAATGCTTTAGTTTCTTTGTGGTAACTGAAATTCATTCTACTGGCCTTCGAAACATTATGAACTGCTGGGGAGCTTAAATGTAGTTTTTCATTTTCAACTGAGATATTTGCAGTTTTGGTTGGTTTTGTGTGTTTAAATGCTTCTTCTTCTTGCTGTTTCCTCACTTTTTTCATTAATCTTCGTAGGTGCTAGTTAAATGTTTTTCCCATTCTTTTCTCTTATATCTATAATTTAACTGATTCCCATTCGTGAATTGCATGTCTTGTATTCAGTATTTGAGTGGTGGCAAATGGTTCATCCACTTGCAAATTTCTGTCACATTTTGCACTGTGTCATGATGTGTTATGCCATTCTGTACATGTAAGTATTCTCAATCATGAAATTTATGCTCTAATTTTCACATCATTGAGGCACGTAGAGTGAAAGAGGTCTGTTTTGGTATTTTAAAATGAAGAGAAAAATATATTTTAGAGATCGAACAGTCATTTGAATTACCAATGTTTGGTCTTTATTTTTTTTTCTAATGCTGATCAATGGTACTTTTCTGATGCCTTGTCCTTTTGTCTTGTTTGTGCATATAGGCTCTAGTTAACTTCGATGATAAATGTACCTGGGAGTACCACTTCAAGGATTATTGGATTAATTTAAACATGAAGCTATCCATAACTAAAGATGAGCTCAAACAGGCTAAGAGTTCACGGAAAGGATTTAATTTCTTGGCTAACAAGGAGTCTGCTGCCAATGAAGTTACTAATGATTCAGGCTGTTCCCCTGAGAATCTTAAAGTGAGTAATTCTAACGGGCCAAAGATCAAGAAAGGGTTGCAGCCCTTTCCTAAGGATGATTCTTCCAAGGAGCCAAGAATTGCTAGTGCTGATGAGATATCTCTGTCAAATGGCACTGACTGGGCTTCTAAAGAGCTCGTAGAGTTTGTTGCGTACATGAGAAATGGCAATACATCATTTTTGTCTCAGCTTGATGTGCGGGGAGTCTTACTAGAGTATATAAAACGAAACAACCTTCGAGATCCTTGTCGGAAAAGTCAAATTATATGTGACTCAAGGCTAAAATATCTGTTTGGGAAGGCCCAAGTTGGGCATTTTGAAATGTTAAAGCTTCTTGATTCACATTTGTTTATAAAAGAGTATAATCAAGCAAACAATGTAAAGAGTAGAGCCAGTGATGCTCAGGTTTGTCAAGTTGAGGCTAAAGGTAGAAGTAAATCCCTAACAAATGCAATTAAGGATGAGAGACATGGGACACATAAAACAGAGAAAGGAGCACCGCTAAACAAAACTGATGATTATGCAGCAGTTGTTGTGCACAATGTTAGCCTCCTTTATGTGGAACGGAACTTGATAGAGAATTTACTTCAGCATACAGGCAAATTAGGTGATAAGTTTCTTGGTGTTGTTGTAAGAATAGAGGTATTGGACTCAGGTCAGAAGCAGGAAATGTACAGGCTAGTTCAAGTTATTGGTAAGCTCTCTCTCTCTCTCTCTCTCCCTCTATCTCCCCTTCCTCTTTTTCTTCTTCTTCTTTGTTTGCACTTCTGTCTTCTTTCTGCTACTTTAACTTCTACATAGTGGGACACTGCCGTATAAAGTGGTAAATTGTTCATTGCTTTAAATACAGGTGTGAAGAAGGTGGAAGAATCATCTAGAATTGCTAAAATGACAACAGATGTCATGTTGGAAGTATTGAAGTCAAACAAGAAAGATGTTATACCCATTTATATTGTTTCAAATCAAAATTTCTCTGAGGTAAGACAATATTTTGAGATATGATTTCTTTCTTTACGTAGTTCATGGATGGATTGATTGCATTTAGTGCAAGTCTTTGAACAGTGTTAATATTTGTATGTCTTTCCAGGTATCCTGTGATAGTTAGGAGTTTCTACTTATTTCTTTTGAATTATTCTTCTTGCTGTCACTCCTTTTTATGTGCATGTTTTCATTAGATCATGCTATATAACATTTAGTGTATTTTTTTTCTTTTCATTTATACTACTTATACTTGTAAGGAAAATTGAGATTGATTAAGATACAACTGATCAAAAGTGAAAACTACACAGAAAGTTCATTTAAATTTAAAAAATTGTGACAAGCAAAGAACGTGCAATCTATATTTATTCTTATTGCTCAACAAGCAGAGGAGGAGGATCAAATGAAAAGAAACCAAAATGGCTGTTTGATTGCTTCTTTAATAATGTTATTGCAATTTGGTTCTTTCCTTGGTTATGATTGCCATTTGCCAGTTATGATTTATGGTGAAACTAGAATATTCAATAGTGATTATGTATCTTTTTGTCAAACATGAATGATTAATGAAAATTGTTGATATGTGCTGCATATAATGAAATAAGGTTCAACTTCAATACCATGAACTAATATATTTGTGCAAGCATGACTTCTATTATATGGAAATGATCAAATAGGAAAAAAAATTTGAACTTTGAACAGATGTATAAAATCAGTAAAGTTTAAAAAAAGGGAAAAATTGGCAAATTTTTAAGGGCTTGATTTTAAACCATTGAAAAAAAATGAAAATTCAGGAAAAAAACCGTAATAAATCAGAATAAGGACAATTGATGATGTGGTTATGGTATGTTATAAAAAATACTAAGTCATCTCTCTGACTTAGTAGTTAGTGCTCAGTGCATAATTATTATGGTTATTCATCATTAAGAAAACTAGTCATCTATGTGAGCATACTAGTATTAGGCATCCTTGGAAATGACAATCGATAGAGTTTCACAATCAAGAACTGTGAGAAGATAGCACATTTTGCAAATTCTAACTCAAAAGGTTCGGATCATGGCTCGGCTTTCCTCTTATGTTTCTTGACTGATGGCTTAATATGTTTTTACTTCAACTTGAGGTGCTCCTCCCATTATTTTAGAAGAAATGCAAGAAGCAAATGCATGCCATGAAAATTGATATAGCATTAATTGGTTCAACTATTCTATCTCATGAGAAAAGAATGAAAAGACACATTTTGTTCGTGACTTTTTATATAGCTCTGAATTTTTTGTTATTTGTTTTGAAGGATGTGGAATACTTGGTTTATATTCTTTTGGAGCTTAACTGCCTATTTTTATTGCTACATGTGTCTCTTCGAATTCCTTAGTATAATTTTTCAGTTTGCCCAAAAAAAAAAAAACCATAGGCAGTCGGGGCAGAAATTTAGAACAGGTACATGTGCATGCCTTCGTGTTTAATGTTCTGTATGCCTCTTTGATGTGTAATGCATCAAAGTAATTTCAAGTGTCCAAGGTTGTGATCTAGATTTTAAAAAAATGTGTGTAAATTGCCCAGTTTGTGTCATGTTTGACTTGCAATCCTCTATTTGCAGGATGAATGCAAGCAATTACAGAAGAGAATAAAACATTGGATGCATAGCCAGATGACAGAGGTAATAGAAATTCCATTTCATGTTTCAGCTTAAAGCATGCAGACCTTTAGACTTATGGCAATTGGTGATTGCTGATCGCAGGGTGTTAAGGAAAATGCAACGGCGCTTCCATTGGTGAGGGTTAATGATGTGAGTTTTTGCCTTTTAACTTAATTTCAGATGTTTGTTCTCATGTCTTCACTGGATTATATTTCATTGGAATGTGATCAGTTAGGATCTTATAGAATTTTCTTTTTATTATGGCTTCGCGTTATTTAATCCTCATAGCTTGAACTAGATTTGTCTAAAATTTTTCTTGGAAAAACAATTGAAGATCAAGAAACATGTTCTTTTTTCAGTAATGAATCCCCAGTGGCTGAAAAAACTTTTGGCAATATTCATAACACTACCTGAAAGAACATAGGAGGCTTCTGACAAAAGGCATTTTGTTACTGATCCATGTAAATATGATATATTGTCTGCAAATCATAAATAGAAAATGGTATTTCACACCAAATCAACTCGTTTGTATGATGTTTATCTAAATAGGTGATGTTCACTGAAAAGACAAGTCCATGTTGAAATAGAAAATCGAGGCCAAAAAAACAAAATGTTTACATGATTTTGTCAGGCAAATGCATCATTTGAAATGATTTATTTGGTTTCAACTGGGTCTTTTATCTCTCTTATTTCCATTTTTTTTTTCTGGATCTGTAACAAAAACTGCTAAATTTAGTGATATAACTTTTTCAATAATCCTTGAGCCTTTTTCCTGCTTAGAGGTTTAAGAAAAATTGGATTTTGTAAACACTGTTGAGGAGTTTGCTTATTTGGACTGCAGGAAAGGCAAGAAGAGCATGCTCGTCCAATCATGGATCAAAGTTGTGATGCTGACAAAGACAAAGCCAGGCTCGATGATGAAAATCAGGGTCCATAATTCTCTCTCTATTTTTTAATTACTCCTTGGTACCATTATGTTCTATTTTGACTCACTAAATTCCGAATTGATTACTGGATGATAATTGTTCATGCACTACATGCAGAGAACCTTGAAGATGCCGGATCCAGTAGAAAGAGGAGGAAACTTATCTCTCCAGGAAAAGGTTCACCTAGAAATGTCAACTACCATAAAGGGCAGAAAAATTCAACTGCTGCAAGTGGACAGAATGAAAATATGTCTGGAAATGGTGCCATGGACAGAGAAAGAGATGATCATATATCAAACAGTTTGCAGAAATTCGAAAATCAGGTGCCCACATCTACTGTTGAGCCTTTTGTTGGGAATGCCAAGGTTATGGTGAGATCTGGGCCATCTTCAGAAACTCCACAACTCTCTCTTACTGGAGGGTTAGCACAATTCTCTAATGACTCCGAGACTCACAAAATGTGGCATTACCAAGACACATCTGGGAAAATCCGAGGACCTTTTTCTATGGTGCAGCTGCATAAGTGGAGTACAAGTAGTCATTTCCCAGCCAATATGATTATATGGAAAACAAAGGAAAAACAAGAAGACTCTATACTGTTGATTGATGCCCTGATGGGAAGATTTTGTAGTGCTGCTGCAACAATTGGAAATGGAAATCTTCACTAAAGAGATACTGAAATGGTGGATTAAGAGGTGACGATATTTCTACAAAAGGGACAGACAAAAAACAAACCCGCTTTTGCTCAAACTGAGATGGAAAAGAGGCAAGCAATTCTGCTAATGGCATTACTAAATTGGCAAAAGGTGATGGTGGATGGAGTTCTAGATCATCCAATTGGACCTCACTTGCACAAGAATTTGACTACCACAGACCAGAAACTCGTCTGAGATTTGACTATACAAGTTCACTGCATTTCTTGTGCCAGTTACATGCATTGGTGCTCAACCAACATCAAAAAGTTCAAGAACAGGTTCTGGGCATGTGTAAAAGAAGCAGAAACTGGGTTCGCTTAAATAATCATGAAATGAGTTGCGGAGCTCTAATTAGAGAACCACACAACTGGCAATTGGGACTACTTTGGCAGAGCATGGTGTGTGTTAGATTAGAAAGGAGAGTGATTGCACCATCTAGAGATACAAGCCAGTGGTGTCGAGAGTTGAGTTGTGAGATTTGAACTCAGATTTCTTATGTCAAACAATCTATAGTTAAGGGGTTCAATGAATCTTTCTGCAAAATGCGAGATAACTGATATCTGTGCTAATAATTGAACATTAGCCTGTTCTGAACATTCAATAGTGTACAATATTTCCATCTAGCTTTCTTATTTATTGGTCTCTAATGCAAATCTCCTAGGTTCCATACACATTTTCCTACAAAATTCTAGATTTCCATGGGGCTGAGATGATTAATTGGATGATAGATCTAAACATATTTGAATCTGATTAAATATTTGAACTAAAATATCATTTGGTTCATAATACGCATCCTATCCAAAATATGATATATATATTTATTAAATTCAATAGTTAGATCTATTGTATCTAAAATTGAATATAATTATTAACTCGACAATACAGATTTCAATCTTTAATACCAATTTAAGTACTCTCAATATATTAGCCAAGTGGGTCGCTGTCTAAAATGCCAGCAAATGCTCTGATGTTTTCTAGCAGTATACGTGGCAGGCGCACATAGCAAGCAAGCAACGAGTTAGTTTAAAACTTTTAAAATACCGTTATGTGTCCCGAATTCTCATCTCCATCTATCGCTCTTCAGAATCTCCTTGCATTCGTAAATGACATCTGTGCCCCAATGATCCGACAAAGTTGCACCTTTTTCCCCTCAATTTTCCTGAGAAACTGAGATCGAAAAACTCATAAGAAATTTTCATCATCATCATCATCATCATCATCTTCTTCTTCTTCTTCTGAAAAGGAACCTCCGAACCCTAATTTCAGGTACTGGAATGAATTAGCTCTGCTTCGACGAGCACGGCGATGTCGATTTTAACGTCTACGCAGAGATATGCGGCAGGAGGTCTGCTTGTTCTCGCTCTCCACCAAGTGCAAATTCACCAGACTCGAAGTTTCGATTCATCTGATTCTTCAGATGAAACTGGAAGCAAAGAAAAATTAAGCAGTGAGGATTGTAGTGATTCCGTGGCAACCGATCCTCAGCTCTGGATTCATGAAAACTCTGGTCTTCTTCAGCCTGTTTTCAGGTACATTTTTTTCTCCCAAATTTTAAGTCATCTGGAACAATTCATGAATAACTGCATTTAGCTAGATGATTTACACTGGTCGTGTGTGTTTACGGTGTAAACAGGTTCCTGGATATTGATCCCAAAGCCTGGCATGGCCTGGAGGAAACTGCCGGTCCATCTCCTTCCAAGCATCATATTGAAGCCGTATGTCTTTTTCTTTCAATCTAATTATGCATTATGAATCATCTTAGTAAAGCAAACATTTGTTATGTGGTTTTGCTGGATTACCTTTGAAGTTCGAAACATAAGAGCATTGATGAACTCGACATGTAGAGTTTATGATTTTTTTCTCTGTTTCAATTCGAACGCATATTGAGATTTCCATAAGCAGCACTTGGTCATTAATGTGTGCAAATGAGTTTTATTAGTGCTTATAGACTAGATGTGGCCATGGCTGGAAATTTTTATTAAGACAACTTTCAAAATAATTTGTTTTGGAGAAAGCTACTGTTTGTCACAGATAGCATAAATGCACATGTTAAGATGTATATGTGATAAAACATTATAGATAGAATTAGAAATGATTATATTCGAGAAATGGTAGGAGTAGTCTCAATTGTAGATAAAATGAGAAAAACCAATTAAGGTGGTTTGAACACATACAACAAAGACTTTTAGATGCTCCAGAGTGATCTATTAACAAACCATGGTAATGATAGTGGCAGATGAAGACCTAAAATCACGCTGCCAGAAATAATTTAAAAAAATAGGGCTGCTTGTAATTTAAATGTCAATTTAGCCCTTGATAAAGTGGAGTAGAAGAAGCAGATTCATGTAGTCGGTCCCATGTAGCTGGGAAAAGGGCTTAGTTGAGTTAAGTTACTGTTTGTCATAGATGCAAAACCATTATAATTTTCAGAAAAAAATGAATTTTTTTTATTACCATCTGTAATAGTCATGTTCTTCATTAACATTGATGTTCTTGTTATCACAGTTTGTAAAGCTTCTCTCAGAAGAAAGTAATGAGCCTTCTTCTGAAAGAACGGATCAGGAACTTGCTTTAACAAAAGGTGTTGATGCTATGTTAATGAGCATGGAAAGCACTAAGGTTTCTCATGAGGCTTCTAAGGAGAGACATCATGAATATGAACATGAATGCCGTGAGAAACTCATTACTTCTGAGATGGAATCAACACACGAACAAGAAGGTACTTCATCTGGAATTGTTCAGGTGAAAAGTCCTACAACAAGCCTTAGAGAACCTGATAGTTTTGGGAGAAAATTTGGCGAGGAACCTATTGAAGGGAATTCAATGCTGAGCTTTGAGAGGAAAGTGACAGTTCTCTTTGAGCTTCTTTCTGCCTGTTTATCGAAGACGACTGCTGGTGATGAGAAACATTCTCTACCAAGGAAGGGTTACGATGCGCGATATCGTGTTGCTTTACGTTTGCTGGCAACGTGGCTGGAGGTCAAGTGGGCAAAAGTGGTTTGTCAGCTGAAACTAGTTACTGCTTTTGTGCTTATAATGTACAGTTACAATTTCCCCTGCTATACTGGTTCCTCGTTATTGATAGAATGATACATGTTCCTATGCTAGTAGATTGTTGGTGATGATGGAATGGATCAAATGTAATTTGCATAATGTATACGCTAGACCATCCAATTCATATTTTGAAATAAATAGTACAAGTGCATACATAACATACTTCTAAAATATTGTACACGAGTAAAAAACATTAAATAGAGAACAGCACAATAATGTATACAAACAACAGTTATTTATGCAATGAGAAGATAATGCTAATGCAAATGAACACCCATCTTGAAGTTTCTAAAAGAGTCAAAACATCCTTATATACATAGTGACGGAAAAAAGCTTCAATCTTTTCTTGGTATTTTGAACATGATATATGTGAATTTGGCTGATTATTGAAACAGGGATGTAGTGCTGGCAGATTACAAAGATTACTGGAGTTATAAGGGTACTTAACTGCCAGATTTGATAATATTAAGCGAAAAGAATATTGAAAACTAAGAATTGGTCTCTTTATTGTTCTCTTCTCTGGATTTGACAGTCTGAAACAGGTACTGAGGGCCTTGATTAAGGGAGCAGAGGGAAGCTGATTGATCTTCACATTTATTAGGTTTATGGATGTGGATGAGCAACTCATGTGATGAACTCTTTTTGTTGCCTTTTATTTCGACTTTTAAAGAGTTAAGAACATCCATTATATTTATGAAAATTTCTGTTTTATAGGAAGCTATAGAGGTAATGGTTGCATGCTCTTCAATGGCTGCAGCGAAGGAGGAAGAACATAATGAAGAAATTAAATCAAAAGAAAGCTCATGGTCCAATTGGAAGCAGGGAGGTATCATTGGTGCAGCTGCATTGACCGGAGGAACTCTGATGGCCATCACTGGTGGTACGACATCCCCAAGTTTATTTATGAAATTTAGAAGATCACAATATTTCATATTGGAAACAAGCTTTGATGGCATGACTGTTTTTTATCTCAACTTATATTCCATTCCTCTACAGGTCTAGCTGCTCCAGCAATTGCTGCAGGGTTTAGTGCTTTGGCACCGACATTGGGATCTCTTGTCCCTGTGATTGGCACAAGCGGGTTTGCAGCTGCAGCAAGTGCTGCAGGCTCCGTGGCTGGTTCTGTTGCTGTAGCTGCATCATTAGGAGGTGAATAAACTGTTTATTTTTTTGGTTACTTTTCTGAGAATATATTGTTGTTCCCAGTCTTTTTAACAACTCTTGAGACCAATATCCTATTTCTAATATGAATTTAGCTTAAGGCTGCCAAAACTTTTCGCTTCATACTGAACAAAACCACATGATCTTTTTTCCTCATTGAATATATCAGTGAGGGAGACTTGAAAGTTACCATTGAGATTTATAAAAAACATAAAAATGTAATGTATTTCTTATTCTCAAGGATATTGACACTTGCATGTTCTTAACCAATGTTGTAGTACAAGCAATTTTATGCATTTATTTTAGAAGAAAACACTCTATGTTTCATATGACTTCTACAGGTGATTTGAAATGTGGTTGTGAGATTGAATTTTTCTCATATTGTTATGAAGTCTTTAGAAGAATGGAAATATCAGGCATCTTATCAACCTATAGATCAGTGCAGCCAAAGGAGGGAGGTGCCAAGATCTTGAGGCACTTGAGGAAAGATGCTTAGAATTGGCGGAGTATGAGGCATGACTTTTGAGGCCTCACAGTTGTGTGTTGTGCTTCTTAACAGGAACATGATAATTATGTCATTTATTGGCTCTACCCTTGTCAAGAAGATTGAAAAAGTGACCAAACACTTTGAAGTGAAAAAGAGCAAGCACAAGTATAATGTCAAGATAGCATATGTGCCATGTGCTTTATGCTTGCATTTATGAAGGATTTTTTTTTTTTTTTAAATGTAGAATTA
Organism: Paratinospora sagittata; assembly: GCA_035771175.1. Lineage (NCBI taxonomy): Eukaryota > Viridiplantae > Streptophyta > Magnoliopsida > Ranunculales > Menispermaceae > Paratinospora > Paratinospora sagittata. The sequence goes on from CM069594.1 coordinate 36,775,132, forward strand.
TCACAGCAGAAAAAATTATGTTTTGACTAGTGAGAAAAAAAAAAACTAAAATCTGCGAGATCTGTTATAACTATATTATCAAGCAACAATTCATGCACTGGGTACACAATGCAATGGTGGGAACCTCGTGCATTGTGTACACCCTTTTCTAATAATATGTGGCTCAGGGTGATAGCACACACTTAAAGCATGGGAATAGCGCAGGACCTAATTCTAAATATTTTCAGAAAATGTACTGATGTTGCCCTTGTACATAGATCGCTGGGTGCATAGAAATGTTGCCTCTATACTCAACTCATGCTAGGTTTGCAACAGCTGCTGGAGCTGGACTTACAGGGAGTAAAATGGCTAGGAGAATTGGTGACATTGAAGAATTTGAGTTCAAAGCTATTGGAGATAACCACAACCAAGGCGTGAGTTTTTTCCCTTTTTCTCTTTTCCCCTTTTAAGATGTGCTATCCTTTTAACTCAACTCTACATCTTCCCAGAAAATGGCTGATTTTTTTAGGTATCTGAATTTTGATCTGTAGTCTGAGTAAACCTTCTTTTCAGCGGCTTGCAGTTGGTGTAATGGTTTCTGGACTTGTTTTTGAGGAGGAAGATTTTGTGAAGCCTTGGGAAGGACGTGAGGACAACTCAGAGAGGTACAACCTATCCTTACTTGTTGGAAACATTTAGGTCTATTCTTTAATTTCCAGATGTGTTAATTAATATTGCAGTTTGTCAAGTTTTTCTATCATTTTAAGTGTAGATTGATAATTGAATTTTGACACTTGTATTTCTTGTCTCTTGACTTTGGAGCTTTCCCATGTTGGGACTCCCACTTTTCCTTGCTTCTGCACTAGTTTTAAGTTTGTACAGAAATTTAAATCATCATAGAAGAGTTTTATATCTGGTTTTATGCCCGTATATTTTCTTAAGGACTATGTCTAGAGGATTTCTTTACATGATTAATATAAACTTCTGCATTTGGTACTTAGAGTTCATTGAGAAGAGTGTGAACACAGGAGAACAAGGGGGCATATCTAACTAACTGCTTAATTGACTAGGAAGTTTCCTCAGCATTATGTCCTTCCAATATTGTTTGAAGTTTGTTTTTGTCTAGATTGAATTACAAGCATAACTTTTCTTATTCTTTTTCACATAGAAGGAATTGGGGACATTTACCATAAAGTTGGAGCAGGTAATGAGTGTATCTCTACTAATTTTTCTAAATAGATGCTTGGTATGCATCTCTCAATTGTCTGTATAAATTTGAATTTATAAATGCAAATATAATTAGATCATAAGGTTTTCTAATTATGAAATATCAGTTAAAAACATGTGAAATTCATCTTAGCCTCTTCTGAACACATAATTTCCATTAGAACCCTTTTCTTAGGTACGCTATATCTCAGAAGTTTAGGACTATGATCTATGTGAAGTTTACATAAAGCCTGTTTAGCAACTTTTGCTGAAAGTTTTCAGACTCTTGGAAGCAATAGATGTTCACATGTAATATTTCTGCTAATGTGGAGTTAATTTAGGTTTGCGCTGCAGTGGGAAACTGAGAATTTGATTGCTGTGGGCCATGCAGTTCAGGATTGGTTAACATCAAGTAATTATCTTGAGCCATTTATTAATTATTATGAGCCTGTGATCCACCATCTCATTTGATGTTGATATCTTGGGCATTACTGCAGAGATGGCAATGGAATTGATGAAAAAAGGAGTCATGACTACTGTATTTAGCACACTTTTGGCTGCATTGTCGTGGCCAGCTACCGTTCTTACAGCAGCTGATATCATAGACAACAAATGGGTGATTGCATTGGACAGGTTAATCTTTTCACTTAAAAGAGTACTACTTGAGCTTGGATTGAAAGAGCACTACTTGGGCCTGTGCCATACAGGAGTGGTTATGTTCTCCCATTCTTGCTTGTTCAACCAAGTGGCATGAAGCACTAAATTGGAAACAGATTATCCAACACTAATGCTTTGTTTTGAAGGATTAATTGTAAAATTTCTTATAAAATAAACGTTTTACTGTTTCCAGAGCAGACAAAGCTGGAAGAATTCTAGCTGATGTGCTGTTAGCGGGATTGCAAGGGAATAGGTGATGATTCATGAAATCAAGAAATAGCACCTTGTTTCCTTATAAATCTTATTGAATTGCCCAAATTATCTAAATATTTCCTTCACTTCCTAATGAATATTTCAGGCCCGTGACACTCGTAGGTTTTTCACTGGGCGCGAGGTTAATTTTCAAATGTCTCCAGTGCTTGGCTGAAGCAGGAGAAAGTGGAGGTTCGTGCCAAATGCTTTGCACTTCTTTGTATTTGGAGTTTTCGATTGGTTGATAAGATGCTAACAGTCTCCTGAAATTTGGCAGCTGGAATCGTAGAACGAGTTGTTCTTCTTGGAGCACCATTATCAATAAAAGATGAAAACTGGGTGTCTGCTAGAAAGGTCAGTGTTAATATTTTGCAATGTGTAAAATGCTTTCTCAACCAGCCCTAACTTTATGTCATGTTCCCTTTCTCATCTTATAAGTCTTTGTACTTGCTATTCATTCACAGATGGTGTCTGGACGATTTGTGAATGCATACTCTACAAATGACTGGACACTTGGTATTGCTTTCCGAGCTAGGTATGCATATTTCACAAAGTATTTGTTTTCTAAGTTTAGGGGCTAGTGAGGGTGTACCATTTTGTAAATGGAAGATCAGCTACTAGTCTATAATGCTGAAAAATCATAATCACAGGAGCAAATGATATTCCCATAATCCCCCCCAATCTTGTTATCCTTACAATCTAAATTAGTCACCTGATATTGAAATTGTTTAACTATGGCTACTATCTCCTGGTAGAAACTCGTATAGTTTGGATTTTTATTATGGTCCAATCCAATTTGAGAAAAAATCTCTCTTTTTTGCAGCCTACTGTCGCAAGGATTAGCTGGAATTCAACATGTCAATGTCCTGGGTATTGAGAATGTAAGTACTGTGCTACTCGCCCTTTCCTTAGGTATCAAAAGCATATTCAATATTCGCTATGTTTCAGTTATTGATAATGCATTGATCAAATGAGCCTATGTGGTGACTGCACCTCATAAATCAACAGAGACTTCAAAATTTTCTCGTTAGTACTTATAGTACTTGGTATCTTTTCTGTTCTCAGGTGGATGTAACAGAGCTCATTGAAGGCCATTCTTCTTACCTTTGGACTACACAAAATATCTTGAAACAACTTGAACTGGATACTTATTATCCTATTTTCAAGGACTCTCCTGCCACCAATCCTCAGGAGGAAAGAAGTTTAGAAACATAGGTTCTTCCGTTCATTGTTGCTTACTACTGCAAGTTCCAATTTACTCTCTTCATACTTTCACTTCGTTGATGGAAGCTTAAATTTGCAAGGTTATACATGCTATCCTCTTTTTGAGGACTTTCTGCCAGGACAGCAGAAAAGAAAACTTATCCTACCAATCTCCAGGAAGAAAGGGCTTTCAGAAACTTGTTCTTGCTTCAATTCAGTCTGATCAAATCCATCACCAGCTGGTGAGTTTGATCTCTTTTTTTTTTTTTCTCTTACAGAATCATATGTTAAGTATGCTATATGAGCAACATAGAATTTTTAAGGAAACTTCATTTTATACTCAATGTGTAATAAACGTGTTGATTGTTTTTAATCTTTTGTTCATCCATATTTCGATGGATCATAAAATAAGTACCGGTTGTTTAATTTTCAATCGAGATGTACCCATTTTTTGTTATATGTTCAGTGTACCAAAAGTTTTACATTATACAGAGCAGAACGAGAACACGAGATTCTTTTTTTGTTTCCCGAAGGTGGAGCGAGTGCAGTGGGAAGACATGGGGGAAGATTTTTTTATTTTTTTTATTTTTAGTGAACATATTTGTGCTTCTGATAATATCCCTTATGACATGTATGATTATTCAATTAATTGGTTAACAGTCGGTGTAGTAAATATGTTTTTTCTTTTAAGAAATTCATCCCAGTTACGTGATACATTTTGAAGTATAATATAAGCATAATTAATGGGCCATTAAAGCCAACATAGGGGTATAATTTCACGATAGGTCCTTGCTATTTTCATTCACCTTTTTCTATCTATTCACCCATCTAAATTTACATTTTACCATTCTCATCTCAATGCTCTAAATCTTTTTTCTCTCTCTTATTTCTTTTCTTTTTACCATTGATTTACTATTTTTTTAAGTTTTTTAATTATTCAAAGGGATAGAACACCATTAAGAAGATTTGTGAGCAACAAAGTTATGAAATCTTGTAAAAAAATTAGGTTATTTTGAGTTTTGGAGGCCTTGAACTCAAAGTAATTTAAATATAATTTTTTATTATAAATTGGTAAGTAAATCATAATTTTTACATGTTTATTTCAATGTTACGTTGTTAGATTGAGTTTTTTTTTATAAAAAAAAATGGTGAAAATGATAGAATGAGGCTGCGAAAATGGGTTTTAAAAACTCATTTTGTGTGCCAAAATCGCAAAAACTCACTTGGGTCATACTATCTTTTTTTATTTTTATTTTGATTTTGATTTTTTGTTGGGTCGAACAAAGGAGATATGTTCGGCCTGTTAGGATCAAACATATTTTATTTTGTCCGCCCATGCAGGGTAGGATACACTTAATCCGATGGTGATTTTTTTAGGTTTCAAAATTCATTTTTGCCATATTTTCTCTTTGATTTTGGATATCAAAAGGGTGAAAATAGGAGAAATATATGTTTTTTATTCAAAAAATACAAGAAAATGACAAGATTAAAGATTGAGATAAGTTGGAGAGTTAAAGGGTTGAAGTGTTTAAGATAAAGAATGGAGGTGGGTGGAAAGAGAGGTGCGGGGTTTAAAAAGTTTAATATTTATTATTTTTGGTAACTTTACAAAAAGTTTTTTTGTCTTTTTTATTTTTAGATAAGGTGAGCCAAGATATAAAAATAGCTGAAAAGTTTTTCACAATATGTGGACAAACACCCAAAAAACAAGATGGTTCATTATAAATGTGATGAACATATAAATAAGAGTGCAAGGCAAAGACCCAATGTTTGAGCTCATAACAAACTAAAGAAAACACAATAAATTTGAAGAAGTAGCGTGATACATACTAAAATACAAAACTATATAAGGTCATAGATTTCATTTAATTTACTCATAAAAAGAGCTAACATTATTATTTGATGGAAGAAATTTCATATGGTTGTATAATATATTGAGAAGAAGAATCAAGGAAGAGAGAGAGAGAGGAGAGAGGAGAGAGGAGAGAGGAGAGAGAGGGTTGGTTACTTGGTTTGGCAGAGAGATGTCGAAAAGCGAAGGTAAAGAAGAGAGAGATGAAGAAGGGATGAAGAAAGGGAAGTCATGCAAGGGATGCCTCTACTATTCTTCCATTCGCAAATCGCATGGTCGAAGCCCTCTCTGCGTCGGCGTCACCAGAACGCTTAGACAAGGTTTGTTTTTTTTTTTTCTTCTTTTTTCTTTTTGTTTTCAATCTTTGTTTCGATTTGCTAGGGTTTCCTTGTTCTGATTACTGTTGTTTCCAATTTGATTGTTTTCTGGATTTATTCTTGCATTTGGGATCTGTATCTTGGAATTTCGTGCTTTTGTGTGGATTCACTATTGCCTTTTTATTATTTATCAACAAAACATATGGTGCGTGTTTGATTCCAACTTCCGATTTTGGTTGATTCAATCGCGCCACTACTGCACAAAAGTAAACAGATGCGGTTATACGTGTCGATGGTCTTGGTTCTTACTAATTTTTTGAATTTGTTTTGTCAATTACAATCGGCAATTGAGATCGCATCCTGTTCAAGATTTGGTCTGGCTGAAAGGTTTTTGGTGTGTTTATCTGTTCATTCCTGAGAGATATTATTTTGGTTTCCTGAGCTGTCTAGGATATGGATTATGGTGGACGTCTTGATTGGATTTTTTTGTTTTGTTTTAGTGTTTAGATTTTTTCCTTGTGAGAGTGTTTAGATTGACCAGAATTTGGTAGAGACTTGTCCTTGATGTGTTTGAGGATGGAAGTAATTAGTTAATGGAAGGTTGTAGTAGAGATAGATATAGTTGACAAAGAGTATCTGCATATGGGTCGACCAGGTGTTTAGCTTTGAGTGTGATATCATATATAAGGTTGGAGAAGGAGTTTAGTACTTGCTTTTGGAAGAATGAATGGTGGGGGATCTGATAAACCTGTAACTTCTTTACCTAGTGATTAAAGAAGCTAAAGGCAATATATTTAAGTGATCTTGCTCATGTTATTTTCTTACAGAAAAATATGAAAAGAATTATTTTTCTTCCAAAAAAATAAGAAGTTTATTACAATGAGCATTTTTGTCCTCCCTCTTCCTTTTTTTTTTTAGTTTCTTTATTATGGTTTATTTTATTGTTTGATACTTTTGAGCCAAACACTTGGGTACTAATATGGATCATTAACATCATTTATTCCTGAAGTGCGACCACTCAAACTCTTAAACATACATTTATTTGGAAGTGAAAAGAAATATTTATATGTCCTTATTGGAGAACACTTAATCTTCATTCAGTCACTTTTATTTTATATATATGTATATATTAGTTATAAACCCCTTGTAAATGATGGGACAGAAATTATCGGTAAAATGAGCACACATTGCATCACAAAACCTCTCAAAAAGCAAATTTTGCTAGGAGTCTGACTTGAATAATTGAACTTGAGATTTCTTCAAATATGGGTCAAATTGAGGTTGATTTGTTGAAATCATCTCTTAAATCCTTGTTGTATGCTATATTGTTTTTTTTTTTTTAAATGCAATCATATCTTGTTATTTGTATGAGATATGCTGACTTCCAAAATCTATGATCAGTGTCTGGCTATATTGGAGAATCTGAGGTGGAAGCTTCCAAAGAGGGTCGCTCTTTAACCGATTTCAAGTATGTTTGTGTTGGTTATTCAGTGCACTTGGATAATAAAGATTCTTCGGCTGATCCAAAAGAACAAGAAGCAGAATTGCCATTCTGTGTTGGTATTGAGGTTATTATCTTAATTTTCTTTAATATTTTATTGTGGACACTTTTATGCTTGTTGTCGCATGATATTTACATGTATATATTGGAAGTATGGACAACATTTTTTTTACCAAATGATTCAGAAAATACAAAAATAATTTTGTGTCTTACTAGTTACTACTTTTTTATCTGCTCACTTTGCATGTTATTTATAGCGTTTACCCATTTTATCCTTGAATTACTTGTTTAAGTAATGTTTAATACTATAAAATCAGTAAAAAACTATCATGTTTATCTACCATATTCACACTCACCTTCTTTGGATGATATGCATGATACTCAAATTATTTCTTTTTTCCTCCCAATGTTGCCGTAGAGTAGCTTAACAGCTGGGATGTTCACATTCGGACTCTAAACACTTACTCTTCTTGGGGATTTAATTTGTTTCTTTCACATGTTGGAGTAGCTGAAAAATAATTAATTTCTGAAATGGAGGGTCTGAGAATGATGTCAGCCATCTTTTGATTACTGATGCTTGCCCTCTGTTCTCCTGGTTTCATTGCTGATTAGATTTCTTCCACCATGACATATGAATGGATTTGCGCACCATATGACTTCAAAATTTGATCTCAAATATGTGGTTGTTGCAGCTTTTGGTGGATAAGAGAGCTTCAACTGCTGATCATGTTCCAGCGCGCGCTCGCAACAGGGAAGGTAGTAAAAATTTTCTGTATTTGCTGGATGTGTTACTTTTTTGTGATAAAATATTCTTGACATTGAACTCTAATTAGTCTTGCGTGAATTGCAGTTATTTCTTTAACAAAACTGCTGTTTGCTTGTTATATTTTTATAACAATGGTGCTCTATTGCAATAGCTTTTTGTTTCACATTACTGGAATACACTTTCTTTTCCTTTAAGAGTCAATCTGCAGCCTCTTTTACTTGCTATATTATGATAAATTTTTACTTAACAAAACAATATATTTGTTCTACTAGGCATGCATGTGTGAGTGTTTTTAATGAATAAATTATTTTCTTTGAAGTGTCAAACTGAAATACCCTCGGACGTCAATTTTAGGATAAGCTTTAAACTCTAATTTTTGCCTTGCTCAATTGGAATACTTGCTGAATGCTGACACCACGTTTGTATACAATGAGAAGCGACTAGAATTTCAGTGGAGCCATATCTGGTTGATTCCAAAACTTTTGTTGTGCCTTCTTCTTCTTCTTCTTCTTCTTTCTTTTATTTTTTCTTGTTTTTGCTAATCAAAGTTTATTATTTAATTTTTTTATTTTATTCCCTTCTCAAGCATTTCTGCAAGGACCTAACGTAGAATTGTAGCAGGAGCACCACTTGAAAGGTCATAAATTACCCAGGGGCTTCTTGTCTTTCCAATTGTTCAACTATAGCAGAGCTAGATCTATTGAAAAGAAATAATATCTGATGATATTGAACTTTTACCCTCTGGAATTGCACTTATTGTTCTTGTGAGCATCGACACACTTGTTGAAGTGCAGGTGTGATGCTAGGATGTTCCAACCTCTTACCTGCTATTAACCCTGAGGGCTACACTGTACCCCTGAGGTTTGGCACCTGGTTGCAGAAAAAGTTCAATGGAAGCTAGCAGCTTGGAAGGGCACAATGCTCATAAAAAAGAAAGGAGAGAAGAGATGCTGCTTATTAAGAGGACTCTCTTCCATTCTTCTTATTATTTCCCTTACTCTTTATTCCCATTGGAGCGGCTAGACATATTAAGGGAGTTCAATGAACTCTTTCTCTGGGACAAATAAGATTGCAAAGCTCATTTGGTTTCAAAGTGGCTTCGACTCCTAGAGAAGATAGGTTTGGTGAGATTCAAATATTTGGATCAAAAAGTTGGAACTATCACTGTAGTGGCTATAGCACTTTATGCAAGAGAATGCAAACTTATGGAGAAAATCAAACCCAAGGAACCCTGACAACAAACTATCTCAAGGCCTTTATGGATAGGGAGTTTGGCAAGCAATAATGTTGGTGCTTTCCAAATGCTGAAGCTCATAAATTCATAACACGCCCACTCATCTGGCGCTTGTACATATTTTCAACATTTAAATGTTGGAGGAGTGGGGTTGTTCGCACTTCTTTCCAATTTTGCTGTAATCTAGCATCTCCTAACTTTTCTTAAATAACTCCACCTTTTTAAAAAGTGTTGTACATTTGGAAAAATCCCTTGCAAGATTCCCTCATATTAATAAATTTTACACTGATCACAAAAAAGGTTCATGTTTTACAATTTTCCCTTATTGGAGTCTCATTTTATGATTCAACTTTATAGTTGGCTGCATATTATTTTGAAGATTGCAGTCATTTTCCTTGTGATATCTCTAACACCTCACCTTGAAATTTCCTTTGTTGGAGTTTTTCATGAAGTCCTTAGATATGTTCTTTCTTGTAACACACACACACTTGCAATTCACCTTCACGTGTGGTTCACATACTTTGAGTGGTAATGGGAAAAAATTGTGTTAGTAATTTAGTATGGTCGTGGAGATAAGAATGGATGATGGTTGTTATCTGCTTAACTGCTTAAAAAAAAATTCCGAGCATCTGAGATGGCTCTATGAATGAATAATTTTCAAATTGTGCTTTATTGAACTGGTCCAATAGCAGAATTTTTACAAGTTTATTCCCTTTTACAACAAAGTTAATGAGTTTGATTACCATCTTCCAGAATACTATGTAGAATATATTGTCTTGATTTGTATAGACATGTATCTTTGATCCTAAAAGCTGACTCGGTCCTTCATTTTCTTGAAGATGATCATGTTTTCACTCAGCCAAGGCAGTACAAGCCCGCACATTCCATCGGAGAAGAATTCTTTAGCAGGCAAGTCACAGCAATTCAACTCATATATTTCTTTTTGTAACAACTCAATTTGACTTTTTTGTAGTGATTTAAGAATTCAAGAGACTACATATCTAAAGCTTTGAAAGATGCAGGTTTACTAGGAATGCTAGTTTGGTAGCAGGGGGTGTAGTCAGGAACATGCATCGAGTGGGCAACTACATTAAAGACAATCTTGACGATATCCTTTACCCTTACCGGAGGCGACCCAAGTAAGAAGGCTGCTGAACCTTCAGTAATGCATACAATAAGAAGAAAGCAGACAGGGGGGTTAGCCAGCTTCCGGTGCCATCTTTTTAAGTATACCTCTCTTGTGTTATGCTTTTTGTCCCTCCTTGTTCAGCTCGGTTATGAAACATTATCAATTATCTTTGTTCTTCTGCCATCTGAATCACCAAATATCAAGTGATGAAAATAGGAAAGGTAGATTTTTTAAACTATTGTAATACTTGTTATGATTGCTATTAACCACAGTTCCATCTGCTTTACTGTACAATGCTTTCAAGTTTAAGCTCAACGTGTCAGTTGGTTTACGTCCCTGACTATAGGAGAAGTAAGTCGTCAATAGAAAAGGAATATAAAACATGCAACTGGTGGTTATTTGCATCTTAACAATGAGCTTTTTCACCTGTAATTTTCTATATATGATTGTGTGAGCTACCAGACGTTCCTCATTTTCTTGACTTGCACAACAAAAGATTTCCATTGTTGAATAACCAGTATCTCCAATGGAATGCCTTTTAGACCTTGACTTTCTGACAATGCCCATGTCAGAGAATTGTTATTGCTATATAAGAATTTCTAGCTGTGCTCTCATTATATTACTCTGCCAGTTATGGTAGTAATTTTGCAGTGATTGCCCTACATAATCCGTGAATAATTCTCAATTTGCGCTGGAATGGTCTGTACGATCGTTTCCAGCCGTGGTTTACTATGAAGTTGGTGCTTTTAGGGTGAAATCTCAGCAGCAGACAATTAGAATGGACTAAACGTAAGTGGCTATGTAACTCAGAGAGAGAATGTGTTTTTTTTTTTTTTTTTTAGGTGAAGGTAGAGGAATAGGAACCTTGTCGTGATTATTCATTTGTTGACAGAGAGATTGGACCTCTTATCACTTATGAACCAATTGTCAAAGGGTAGGGGTTATGAACTGAAAAATGGGGATATGGCTGGCGTAATTATGAAAAAAAAATATATATTTTGAAGGAATGGAATTGTTATCTAGCGATAGAGAAATGCTGGACTTACTATGAAAATGTGGCAAGCATGTATAAGCAAATTAAATGAGGAGAGAGAGAGAGTCAGGCTAAAATAAAAGTTTTTCTTTTTTTTGCAAGAAAAAATCTAAAAAGATGTGCGTGCTAATTTCTATTTCTTTTCTCTTTTGTATTGGATCTTTTTTTTATTCTAGAAAAGAAAATTAAATTTTAAGAGTAGTATTGGTGATATTTTTATTTTTAAACATCTAAAAATTTATAAGATATGATTGTTGTAGCTTTAAAAATTGTCTTGGCAAATTTAAAATAAAAATACTTTTATACTTGAGATAAATTGATATTATTGATAAATTTTGATAAAAAAATATTTTTAACACCAAAAAGTTATAATATAAAATTATTGGATGTTTTAATTTATATATTTTTTTCTAAAAAATGTTTCGTTAAGCGGATATTCAGGTGGTGTCCTATTACCGACCACATCTTATATACTTTCACCTTTTTATGGTGTTAGAATAATTTTGAGTCTTGTCAACATTAGTCAGCGTTTGAGTCCACGTCATCAATATTTTAATAAATAAAATATAATTAAATTTAAAAGCATTGAATACTCTTGAAAAAGTATAATCAAAATAAACTTTTTTTTTCTTTTTTATTTTTTCTGTTCCTAATTCTATTATGTTTTAGCATATTAGATTAAGAACAAGGTCAAAAGCTAGATATGATTAAGTATGTAAGGGAAGTATATATATTAGTACCCAAGATGGACTAAGAAATTAAGCGCACGTGTTTCTTGCACGCTGGAAAGTAGAAGGGAATGAAAGATGAACCGTTAATAAGTTAAACGTTTGGTAACTCTTTTGAATTAATGACCTTTTCTTTGAATATTTGAGAGAAAAGCCATTAATTAATAATCTTTTTTTCCTTCCTTCCTGCCAAGAGCGTAGCCAACACAGAATAGAGTGTATAGTTTAGAAATGTTAATGACAATAAAGAATATATATATATATATATCTTATAAACTTTTAAGATCATGGTAATTAATTACAAGATTGTAGTATTTACTAATTTCCTTCCCTATATCTCTTGATCATATTTAGCTTTTTATTTATTAGATAATCAATAGGAGATTATTTTCCTATTGATCCCTCGGTTTCCTTCCCTTAATAGATTGGTATCCTTTAATGATAGAACGCTAAAATATTGGTATCTGTGTCCAAAAATTAATATTTATAGATTTTGTTGAATTAAATGATTGATTAATTTGCTAATTAAGTTGTTTTCTTTGTGGGTAGTGATCTGAAAAGATTATATATAAGCACTCCAACCTTAGGTAGCTAGCCAACTTTTTTTCTTAAAAAAACAAATTACTATATATTTCTCATGATCTTTAATTAGAATAATTTTATAATTTACGTATCTCCTTAACTTATAAAATAACTAATAAAAAGAAAGTGCATGCATGAATCCAATTTACTTTTCAAGCTTTTTTTATTTTTTTAGCATCCTATTATTATTATTATTATATATATATATATATATATATATATATATAATAAAGAAAATAATTTTGCAAATATCATTTTGTAATATTTCTCACTGTTCTAACATCGTACGTAGCTGGTTTTTACACAATCACCAAGCTATCGTTATTGCACCCCAAAACCCTAAAAAATCAAAATAGAGGGCAACGGAGTCGAGGACTCGGTACAGACACGAGTGGAACCGCTCTCGGCGCGGTGAGTCCAAACACGTCCATCATGTCCAACTCGCTCGGTTTCATACCATCTGGCAACTCCCAAGAGAAGCAATGAACCAGGTGAGCCACTGATAACTCGAGCGCGTAAAGCCCGAGTTGCATACCGGGGCAAGACGGACGACCCGACCCGAATGGTATAAACTCGAAGTTGCTTCCTTTGAAGTCCGGTGCGTTCTGTTTGTAATATCTCGAAGGCTTGAAGCTATCCGGGTCGACCCATGCGCTCTTATCACGCCCGATTGCCCATGCGTTGATCATGACCCGAGACTTGGCCGGAATGGCGTAGCCGGCGACCTCGCTGTACTCGGCGGTCTCGTGGAGGAGGAGAGGGATCGGAGGGTGGAGCCGTAGGGTCTCTTTGATGGTGAATTTGAGGTAAATAAGCTTGTCGAGATCGGTTTCCGCGACTCTCCGGTCGCGGCCAACGACTTCGTCGAGCTCTTGTTGGACCTTCTTCATGTCTTCTGGGCTTTTCATTAGCTCCGCCATCGCCCATTCTATAGCTGAAGCTACCGTCTCAGTCCCACCAAACATCACGTCCTGCAGGTAAGAACAAACAGATTGAGAAATGCAATTTTGAAAAAAAAAAAAAAAAAAGTTGTATATATAGGTACATACATACATAACATAACAAGCACATTGTTACAGATGTTTTTAATCAATGGGCAACTTCTCAAACATATTACCAATAGTACCTTTTTGGGGTAGTTTTTCTTTTCTCAAAATGTAATATATAATAACAAATTCATGGATTCCTGGAAGAAGGAAGGAAAGTCTTCTCGGCCCATTAATATTTTCTGGTCCGGGAGTATTGAAAACCCAAAAAGGAAACAGTCATTCATTCCGTATACGTAATAACAATTTTTTTTTTTTTGGGTAAAAAAAAAAAAAAAAAACACCTTACCATGATGATAGCTTTGATGTTCTCTCTTGTCAAATTAATAGATGCCTGAAGATCTTCAGCTTCATTAACATTGCCATTATTTTCACTGTAAAAGGCTAGCAACTCATCCACCATATCCTCTTCTTCATCCCCATCTTCTTCACAATTCATCTTCTTCTTCTTCTTCTCCATATGATCATCTATAATATTATCAATAAACCTATCCAGAGCTTTCCTCGCATCCAGAAGTCTCTTATTAAGCCCTTGTGGATCAAACCAACTAAGCCAAGGGAAAAAATCAGCAATATTAAAAGCACCAAACAGCTTCGAAAACTCCTGCATGATACTCACAAACTCATCCTGACCCTCATGCGAGCTCGACCCAAACGCGGCTCTATACGTTATATTCCTCGTGAGCCCAAACACCAATTCACCAATATTAACCGGCTCGCCGGACTTACGAGCCACGTCGCGAACCGTCGAATCAACCTCGTCACGGACCGAGGCCCACGACTCGGCCCGTTTCCTACTAAACAACTTCATGACACAAAGCTTCCTCATCTGGCGCCAGAACGGGCCGTAGTGAGCGAAAGCCATGTCGGCGCGATCGTAAGTTAAGTACTTGATCGTTATAGTTGCCGGACGATTGGAGAAGATGTTGTCGTGAACTTGGAGAACTTGGCGAGCCATCTCCGGCGTCGACACAGCGATCATGTGGACTGAGCCGCACCGGAGATGGAGGAGACCGCCGTAGTGCTTGGCGAGGTCGGCGAGGCCTCGATGAGTGAATTTGTCCATTATGTTCATGTTGCCGATGATCGGAAGGCCTCGTGGGCCAGGTGGGTATGGGATTTTCCGGCGAGATCTCAGGAGAAAAGCTAGAAATAAGAACAAGGGGAATATGAAGAAGAAGAAAAAAGGTTGCAGAGAAACAAGCTCCATGGCTGCTGGATTTGACCTCAGAACGCTTGTTGCCTCCTGGGATTTCCAAGGCTCTGTGTGGTTGTATATATTAGAGAAATTGAGGGGTATTTGGGTAGTTTCAGTTAGATTTTTTTTTTTTTTCAATAGGTTCACACCAAAAAAATAATAATAAAAAAAAATACAAGAGTGGTTTTCTTTATTGAAGGAAGTACAGGTGGCGGGTTTTGGGATGGGGAGTTGGATAGTATATCTGATGACGGGTTTTGATGGGTTTTTGCTGTTTACGATTCGATTTAGCGAAAAAGGTCTTGGTCGGAATAGAATATGTCAAAAATCAATAAAATACTGAAATGAGATTTTTTTCGATGTATAGCTGCTTGATGTTGATGCGGCCATGTAGTCTTTTTTTCGATGTTGGTGCGGCCACGTAATAGTATATATTTTGAAGCAATAGTACCGATATTAATTCATAGTCTTTTCTTTTTCTTTTTTACAAAGTAATTCGTAGTCTTTTGTTTTTAGTAGCGATTTTTTTACACTTAGCAGTCGTCGTTTTCTTTGAAACGATATTAATTGTTTCAGATTTTAAGGTTTATAGGGATAATAACACATTTTTCAATAAAGACGAACGCAAACTCAGATAAGTTTCTCAATCGAATATTTTAGTTTGATGCCTAAATCAAAGCAACCCTTATTAGTAACTCATGATCTTTTGATACTTGTGAAAGAGAAAGATTTACTTAACAATTTATAATAATAAAAAATTAAAAATTAAAAATAAGAAAGATAAATAAAGAATATATATATATATATAATTGATGATAAAAATAAGGCAAAAAAGTAATAAAGATTAGAGCCGAATTACACGTTGGGTTGGGCACCACACTTTTTTTAATCCAACCCCAACATTCTTTGTATGTTTAGGATCTTGCACAATACATGTACATGCAAAATCTATGACATTTAAGGGAGGGCGATGGCTCCAACATTGAGAAAAATTGTAACATCCCCATTTTTTTTTTTTGAGAAAAGTTGAAAAGATTGAGAAAAGTTGTAATATATATAGATATATATATAATTTTTTTTGAAGCAATAGTACCGATATTAATTCATAGTCTTTTCTTTTTTTTTTTACAAAATAATTCGTAGTCTTTTGTTTTTTTTCTTTTTTTAGTAGCGGTTTTTCGACACTTAGCAGGTGTCCTCATTTTCTTTGAAGCGAGATTAATTCTTTCAGATTTTAAGATTTATATAGATAATAACACATTTTTCAATAAAGGCGAACGTAAACTCAGATAAGTTTATCAATCGAACATTTTAGTTTAATGCCTAAATCAAAGCAACTCTTATTAGTAACTCATGGTCTTTTGATACTAGTGGAAGAGAAAGATTTACTTCACAATTTATAATAATGAAAAATTAAAAATTAAAAATGGGAAAGATAAATAGAGAACAAAAAAAAAATATATATATATATATAATTGATGATAAAAATAAGGCAAAGAAGTAATAAAGATTAGAGCCGAATTACACGTTGGTTTGGGCACCACACTTTTCTCAATTCAACTCCAACATTCTTTGTATGTTTAGGATCTTACACAATATATGTACATGCGAAATCTATGACATTTAAGAGGCGATGGCTCCAATATTAAGAAAAGTGTTGGAACCAAGCATATTTTTAATATTTCTTTAAATACTAATTTTGCCATGAGGCAATATATTAAGTTCATTCAAGAATATTAAAAATATCGTAATATTTGTTATTTGCAGCAATTCAAAAGTCATAGGCCCTAATACTAATATTAATCACCTTCAAGAAAAATCGCTAATGTTATTCTAACGAAAAAATGTAATTCTATGTATAATTACATTTTATTTATTTATTAGATGATTTATTACAGCTTTACACATATTGAAATGTGTATAATACACATATTAAATTAATTAATTATGAAAGTGTATAATTAGACACAGGGTTTTCTTTTTTAATATTTTTTAATTCACAAACAAAATGCTTCATTTATCTTGTTATTGCTATAGTTCCCCTAAAGGCAGCGTTCCCATGCTTGACAGTTTGTCAGAGGCATTTGTAAAGTTTTTGTGAATAAGCATTTATTTTCTTTACAAAATATTAATTTAACTATAAAAACATATAATTTTAACTGTAATTACATTTACATGTCCTTAAATTTTTTAATATAAACCTTAATAAGTGTAACACATTGCATCTACAGGATACTTTGTATGATTAGATTAACATTTTTTTTTTTTTTTTTTTGTATGTATTTGATAAAGTCATAATATCACACCAGGTTTGGTGAATGGTCCATCATTATGGTTCGGTTAAAAGTCCAGTCAACTCTTTGAGATATGTGGAACCATTAAATGATTGTTTGGCGCTCGATTTTGATGAAATGCAAAACGAAGTGAGGGGAGCGTTTGGGAGACCAATGTTTATGGTAAAAAACATGTAATTTTTAACGTTTTAATAATATACTTTTTCACCAGTTTTGCATTTAAAAAATTGTTTTAAAATTCAAACCCATTTTTTTATATTTTTAAAATTTAGAATACAGAAAATAGTATCCGAATCCTATACCAAACGTAAGATTATCGTTCCAATCACAAAAGCTTATTCCTCAATGGTCCAAAACATATATTTGAAAAAACTTTTTGAAATAGGGTCATTATCTTAAGTACCTTTTTATAAATACAATGTGCATATATACAAATCTAAATTTGACGACGCCACGTATTAGTTTGTTTCAATTTAGATTCTAGAAATGTTTTCTTATCATATCATGAAGCAATTAAATCTCCCTGGCACAGTTGGTTTATATAGAAGTGAGAATTTTTCGGGGCCAGTTGCTTGGTCTCCTTAATTAAATGAAAAGTATTAAAATAATTCAGGATATATATTGAAATCTATACTTAAGTTGGCGTAATAATACATCCCATTACAGTATTATTAGAGAAAAAAAAAAAAGATACATCCTCCACTCACTATATACCATATCAGCATGAATATAAGTAATCATACTTCAACATAGGATTTGTAAGAACTTGCTATTAATTAAGTCGTGTATGAGTGTTCTTAATTTATTGCTCACTCCTTTTTCTACACTCACGCCAAAATTCGTAAAACTTGATACAATGGATATGTAAAATTAGATACTACACATCAAAGGTGAGCTCGGTCAGTGTTGCAATGGCAACACTCTTATAAAGAGTAAAGTTCGAGTCATGTTAATAACTTTTAATAAAGTATGCATCTCATATACACTACACCGGAGTAGAGTCAAACCTACATCATATCCTTTTTAATTCACTAAAAAAATTAAATGCTAATGTTTGCATTGATGTGTGAGCTCGGCCAGTCTTGTAAAGAGTAGAGTTCAAATCATGTTAGCTGCCTTTAATATGCATCTCATAGAAGGTGTAAAGCTCAATCAACCCTATATCATACCCTTTTTAGTTCACTAAAAAAATAAAATAAAAATCAAATGCTAATGTTTGCACTCACATATATATATACAAAAAAAAAAAAAAAAAAAAAGAAGAGAAAAGTTCAAGATGTCGGCGAGCTAAAAAGCTTAATCCAAGCTTGGTGTGGTAGAAGATAGTTTGGGTCCGACTCGAAAGCAACTTGATTCGTTTACTGATGATATGGATGCGTGATTCTTTCTCCACCACACGTTAACACTTAACGCACGACCTCCGTATCAAATCGTTCATTAATTTGCCACACTCTTAGCTCCACCAAGGGGGACCGCCCTCGAACGCCATTTTGATGCGGTAAAACTTGCACGGTTGCTTTTCGATGGCAAACTTATGATTATGAAAAAATAAATTGATGAAAAAGAAATTAATACGAAAATAAAATGACTCTTGACAAAAATTTCAATGGGTTTTACTTTAGCATAAAATGTATTTAAATGATTATGTATTAAGAAATATATTTATAAGATAAAGTATAATAATTGTTACCTTGTTATTGTTGCTAAGCAAAAGGGAAAAGGTAAGACTATAAGGATAATTTTCCAAGAAGCATTAAATGATGGGCGAAATCAATGGTCCTCTCGACGGACGTGAAAAATTGAAAAAATTAAAAAATAAAAGAGTTGACACTTGTTTAATCATATTAAGGCCAAGTACTCGAAAGCTACCGTACAAACCTTATGGTATTAAAACCGCGCTCACCCGCCTTCATGCCTATTCATCACTACGATTTACTTAGAAGGAGTAATAATATAAGTGACGATTGAATAATACGATTTAAAATTAATATAAAATAAATAAATTTATGTTTTACATAAATAAATATAGATTAAAATAAATTTAATTTAATTAAATATAATTAAATTTTAGATTAAAATTAAATAGATCTGTTATATTTAATATAATTATATTTTGTGTTAAATTTGATATTATGTATAATTTTTTTTTAATATTTTATCTTATGTATTATGACTCTAATTTTATAATATTTTATTTAAGTTTTATTATATAATTATATTTTAAATTTTTTTTATTTATATATTAATTTAAAATTTATATCTAATAAATAAGGTGAAATAAATTTATTTAAATTTTAAAGATTATAAAAGATTAATGTGTTTAACTCGTTTATTAAATATGTTAAATTTAAATTTATATATAATAATATATTATTTAATATATCATATTTAAATTTATAATATATTTTATTATACTCAATTGGGATAAGATTAATTATTACACAACAACACCAATTGTCATTATTCATCAAGTAATTATTTGTAATTATTAATGTATTTAATTGAAAATTTGACTTATGATACTCTTGGACTTTGCGTATTTGTTCAAAACTGAAAAATGAGGAAAAGTCTCTGGGCCCTGTTTTGGTATCGCCACGCAACACAGTCTTAACCGCTGTTAACGCAAAATCTGCAAAATCGACGGTTTGCGAAGAATCGCTTATCCGGTGACAATAGCAGATTTTTCACGATTTTTGGAGAAGCTGCTCACCTCCGGCGGCCAGCTGCAGATTGCTCAAGGTGAGTGACGTAGGCACATCATAACACTTTACTGGCCTTTCCTCTTTTTATCATTAATGGACATTAAAGACTGACATTTAATGTTGACTTAAATTTTCTCTTTTTTTTCATAAAAAAAAAGTTATTTTCTTTTACCTATTTATTATGTTTGTCTCGTCTTATTTAATGCATGATTTTTTTTTCTTATTTATACTAAATTTTCTTTTCTCAAGTACATCTATTTTAATTCTTTTCTTGTGTTTTATGTTTTTCTCATCTTTTTTTTTTAATTTTTGTTTTCTAATACTTTTTTTTTTCTTTAATTTTTCTTTTTTTTTCTTAAATATAATATTAAACTTAAAAAAATTAAATGGGTGGATCTTAGATGTTCTAACAAATCATTAAGTACAAAAAAAAAAGTTTTCTTTTTTAAAAATTAAAATTTATAAATATGAAATAATATATAATAAACAAAATAAATAAAATGAGAGATATGATTAGTATTTAAATTATATCATTACAAATGATCCACAAAACATGACTATTTATTGTTCCAAAACTGATTATGCGCGTTATATGTATATTATAAATAATTAAATAAAAATAAGAAAGTAAGTAATATCTAAATTACATAGTTAACAGAACTAAAAAAAATAATCATATTTTACTATTTTAAAAATTGGATATTCGTGTTAGTAACTATTTAAATTAATAAATAAACATCTAATATGTTATTTGGTTGTTATATAAATTAAATTAAACTATAAAAGTGAATGAATAGTAAAAATAAAATAATTTTTAGAATTATAATTACAATAATAATTTTTAACTAAGATAATCTAAAACAAATAAATGATAAACAACCCCACAAATTAAATAGTAAGAATAAAACAGTTTTTGGAGAATAATGGTTGGAAAGATAAATTTTAAATAAAAAACCCCCTTAGTATTAATAAAAATCTAATCTTATATAATCTAAAAATAAATAAATAAATGTATAAACTAAACCATGAAAATGATTGATTTTGATAAAGTTTGATTTCAATGCAATATGTCAATTTGATCTGAATCATCAATCAAAATGGGCAAGACTGAAAACTCAAAGAGACAATTTGTCAAATTGTAGCACGGAAGGAGCCATTTCAAAAGTAAAAGGACCTTGTGGTCAACTCTACTCCATTTAATGGCTTTTCATCAAATATCTAATGATCACCAGCGACTAACTCCAAAATATATACTATTATTATAGGTAGATAAAGAGTAAATAAATTATAAATATAAAAATTTGAATCATTTTACTTAGAGGGTATAGTTAACAAGATTAATTAAATTGAGATAAATTTAATTTTTCTGAGATTATATAATTAGCACTTGTCTTTGAGGTTAAGTTATCGGTGGGTTTGCAAGAAAAAGTAGCACAGGTGCATACTTTTCCCTTGACGACTGCACACTGAGCACGCACGCACGCTTTTTGCGACCAGCTTATATATTTCAACTGGTTTATGCCCTTATTCGCGGCACGAAAAGTAGCCACTTGGACCAGCCACCAACCCACCAACCACCCTCAGGCCTCACCAACTCAATGTTAAAATTTACAAATTACTTTTTAACAATTGAGCTCTGATTAAAAAAACAAAATCCCAATTGATCTAAGAGTTAAAAAACCTAAACTAAAGAAGCAAGGTTTGCACATGCTATTGTTGGGTTTTGTTTATCCACCATTAATTTGAAGTGAAAGGGGTGGGTAGTCAGTTTTTATAAATGTAAAACAACTCTAAACCATCAAATATTCGTAATTTAGCCCATGTTTTACCAACAGTCTTGGCCCAATATTAGTTGGGACTTGGGGGTATGGGTTGTTGCGACCTTCAGCCCATTGCCCGATGTGTTCCGACCCATGACTCAATATGTAATAGCCACAGGGAGATTGTTGGGAATTAGGGCTGTTCCTCACTTTATATGTGTGAGGAAAGCCTCACCTCTTAAGTTAGTTTTTAGGGTTGATAGATACACCCAATAGCTATAATAATAGTAAGACGTGAAATACGAACGAGAGGTTGGCTCAACGAAAGTGGGCTGAGCTCTAAGGTTATCTTTTTGTATTGGCAGAGATCTATTATTTCGCTTCCGCTTCAAATAGGCACTAGTTCTATACCCAAAGGATATAGGACACCTCCTGAAAAACTAAAAAAAAAGTAGTAAGATGTGAAATACACACATTTCACGAAATGTTGGGTGCTGGCGCTGAAGTTGGGTGTGGCACACACTGTTGGTTTAGCACGGTGCATAATAATGTACATATGATCTGTACCCATAAGGTGTTAAATGCTATACACGGACGGCTCTATACATAATATTCCCACATTAAATGAGAAATAGAATAAAAAAAAAAAAAATTATCAGTCAGGTTTTTCTTAAATCAACTTGTACATATAGCACAAATTAAACTAATTCATCTCCTAAATAAGCCTATATTAATGAATATTATTGTAGATTTTGGGATTTTTCAATATACTATATAAATATTTGAAAGAAATATACAGTTGGATCTAACTCTCTCAGGCTAACCTCGTATACATTTAAACATTTAATAATGTTTCACCAATTACATGTGTTAATAATGTAAAGCTCTAATATAAAATAAATTCTAAATCAAACCTCTCAACTTACATAACAGGGTTATTAAGTATTTGTGGTCGTACCTAAAAAATTAATAGAGGTTGCCGTTGTACCCCTTGACTTTAAAAAATAAAATAAAAAATGGTACACTAGCATTTCAATATTATTTTTATTTTTGATATTAAAAGATAGCTCATTAGACCAAATTAATATGTAGTTTTGCTCCGTGTTCATTAATTTTTTTTTTTTTTCTAAATGCTGAATAACTTGGTATCTACTGTTTTATTGGTTTTAATTAAATTAATGTTACAAAATTTTCCTTATCAAGAACAAATGGAAAGTTGCTTGTCTTCTCCAGAATCAATAATGTAATTAGGTACCCGTTTCAAATCATAGCGTTCCACAAATAACTATGGGCCTTCTTTGTCAAATCATAATCATATATATATTAGAATCATAATAACTACGCGGTTCAACTCCAAAAGGCTTTAATACCAAAAAGGATAGAGATCCAATCCACACTTATAATTTATATAATGAACTCTTATCTCTCCAATATGAAATTATTTTTTTTGGTCCATGTATGTCTCACACGTGAGCAAGGACGAACACGTAGACACACACAATTTTATAGTTGGACCTTATACCCCTCAACTCTATCACTCGCCCATCTTAATGTTAGATACGCACACAAACACATATAATTCATAGTCTAACTATACTATTATGAGCATTAAACAACATACCATATATATTGAGATATATAATAGATGCATATCCAATAATTATGATAGTAGAGTTCCACTCATCACTCACCACATTAACTTGGTTATAGATTTTGATTTATTTTGATGGTTGTAACTTCTTCCTTTTTTTTTTTTTCCCCTCATGCAAAAAGGTCTTTTAACTATAATGATGTATATTGTATAACAATATATATATAGTAAATTTAACATTAAACCCAAACATTTCCTGCATTAATTCCACAGAATGCAAGTACAGGCAGTCCAGGTCAGGTTACAAATCGCAATATACAGTTCCATGTACCACAGCTTTTGCTGATGATATGCACATACACCTTCTTCTTTATCGCTTTTCTAACCAAAATGAAACATTTAATTAAATTAGTTACTAATAAATAAAATGAGAAGACAAAGCTTGGTGGTCACTGGTGTCAACAAAAATGTACTCGTATAAGTTGGTAAGAGATTGCGTGAAGAACAGGAGAAGTAGTACTCGCGCGTGACAATCATGATTGACTGCGTGCAACCCATAAAACTAAGTAGTACTAAATTTTCTTTTCTCAAGTACATCTATTTTTATTGGGAAAATCGATGATTGTAAAGAAATAAATTCTACAATTTTAGGATAATTTTTCAAACTAAAAATACAACAAAAATAACACCAAAGATTTTTACGCGGAAAACCCTCCAAAGATGAGGTAAAAACCACGGGATCCGTAGGCCGCTTAAAGACTTCCACTATAATATAATGGGATTACAAACTTCACCATTCGGTAGATCTCTCACAAATATACAATATCTATGTATCTTCAATTTGTGGATAAAACTTCACAAATTGGCTCACACTTTTTCTTCTCAAAGAAACTCTCTTTGAGGCTCTCTTGATCTATCAGATTAGATCTCTAGAATCGAATATCTTCGAATGAATTTTCAAGTTGAAAATATGGCTCTATTTATAGAGCTCAAACATGAGCATTTTTATAATTGTTTTGGTCAGCCCACGTGACCCATGCATTGTTCTCATGCATCCCACGCAGCTGTTGCTGGTCGCCTTAATTCTTCAGCTGCCTTGGCCACCATTTTTGACAATGGTTGTTGGCTGCTCTTTGTGTTGCCCAAGTGAAAAGTGAGGTGGACTATCAAAGTGGACCAACAAATCTCCCCCTATACCTCATGTAGAACATGGCTCCTCCACACCTGCAATCTCTCTACAGATAGCAAGCTTTTCTCTGGTAAGGGACTTCGTCATCATATCTGCCCCGTTGTGATTAGTGTGGATCTTCTCTACTTGCAGCGGTTTATTTTCCAACACATCACGAATTCAATGATATCTCACATCGATGTGCTTGGACCTTGAGTGACAGTTTGAGTTCTTGCTGAGGTGAATTGCGTTTTGACTGTCGCAATAAAGAACATATTTTTCTTGGTTCTGCTGCAATTCTTGTAGGAACTTTTTCATCCACAAGATCTCCTTACAACCTTCAGTGATTGCAATGTATTCTGCTTCTGTGGTACTTAAGGCAATACACTTTTGTAATCGTGATTGCCATGAGACAGCTCCCCCTGCAAAGGTTATTAGGTACCCGGATATCGACTTTCTCGTATCCACATCGCCAGCCATATCTGAATCTGTAAATCCTTCTAATACAGATTTATCATTACCAAAACATAAACAATGACTGAAAGTTCCTCTAAGATACCTGAGTATCCATTTAACTGCTGTCCAATGTTCCTTTCCAGGATTCGATAGAAAACGGCTCACAACACCAACAACATGAGAAATGTCTGGTCTGGTGCATACCATAGCGTACATTAGACTGCCAACCACCGATGCATAAAACACCTTGCTTATCTCTGATTTCTCCCCCTCGCTTGAAGGACATTGGCTCGAATTAAGCTTGAAATGGCTTGCCAGTGGAGAACTAACAGGCTTAGCTTTGCTCATGTTGAACGGCTCTAAAACTTTCTCAATATACTTCTCTTGAGATAGCCAAAGTCTCTTGTTCTTCCTGTCATGAACAATCTTCATGCCAAGGATTTGCTTCGCGGGTCCTAAGTCTTTCATTGCAAAGGACTTGCTCAACTCATTCTTCAACTTGTTAATCTTGCCGATATCTTGGCCTACAATTAACATATCATCAACATAAAGCAAAAGAATAATAAAATCACCATCAGAGAATTTCTCGATGAAGACGCAGTGATCAGCTGTCGTTCGGTTGTACTCCTTTTCTTCCATGAATGAGTCAAACTTTTTATACCACTGTATCGGTGTCTGTTTCAAACCGTACAGGCTTTTCTTTAGCCTGCATACCAGTTTCTCTTTTCTTTTGACTTGGAAACCTTCGGGCTGCTCCATATAGATTTCCTCGTCAAGATCACCGTGTAAGAATGCGATTTTTACATCAAGTTGTTCAACCTCCATATTAAGACTAGCTGCCAAGCCAAGAACAACTCAGATTGAAGACATTTTTACCACTGGTGAGAAGATTTCATCGAAGTCAACGCCTTTCTTCTGTCCGAATCCTTTCACAACCAATCTTGCTTTGTGTAACACCCCGATTTTCAAAACTATTTTTTTGTAAGATAATGAATATTTTAATTTTTATATAAAATATCACCGAAAATCGAGATGCTACGCGTATCCGTCTATCATAACCCATAACTATTTTATAAATAATAAAATTTGTAAAACTATGAGTTTATATTTTTCCAACCAACTTACTGGTTAGGATAAACATTACATTTAATTCTTCATACAATCATTATCTCCATACGAGAGTACTTGCCCTTATCCATCCATTATGGACACAACATTAAAATACGATCATCAAATAGAATTAATGAATTCTATTCCAAGGCATTCACACGTGAAATGAATCACAAGTTCTTTACTGACCATAATAATATTCATTGAATTCCAATAATAAACCTTTAAAAATTAAATGAAAACATTCAGTCTCATAATACTAATTAATTAACCCACCCCTACTACTCTGCACTATGTCACGAACTCGCAACTTTATTCTCCTAAGCACCTGCATATAAAAATAGGGGTGAGCTTGAAAGCCCAGTGGGTCATCTAAACAATTCACAATATTTTATTGTGATGCATACACAAGAACATTACAAACAAGTTTCACACATTAATAGTTGCAACATTAGATTGTTTGAGTCGATAATTTCATCACGTTCCAAATCACGTACCGTTAGAAAATCAAACTCAGGGTGGCACAACCCAAAAATAAAAATTGGAGCAATGGCGATATTCCTTAGAATAACTGCCCCATATGTGTGATTCTTATCTTAATTGTGTTCTTTAGTGATGTCACGCCATACGTACGGTATAAGCACGATATTGAGTGCATTCATAAAACACATTCAACTCCACTACACATGACATTATATTACAAAATCAATTATAATAGCGTTCACGCATTCACTATTCCAATATTCCAAATCATGCATTTCATTATCAAGCATTATAATTTATAAATGAATTCAACTACCACATGAATTTTTAACATCCAATTATCAATTGATCAGAATAAAAATCATGTTAACACACATATCATCATGGTTAAACAATCACAACATTGCATACATATAATCATGTACAATAGGCATGCATAAGCAATCTAATAATACTATGGGCCTAGTTAATTTAACATTCCTATCTATATATCAAATAAACTATTGTGAAGGCCTAAAATCATTCCCACCTGAATCGCTAAATTTCAAATTACTTAAATTTCTCGTCACGCGTGGTAATCAACCTGTACACATATATTACGTTTGTTAATATAATTATTCGATTATAAGTGTAGAGATATATAAATATATATAGTGGTTGGATGTTTAAACTAAGTATATATATATAATAACATATTATAGTGCCTTGTGATATGATATAATGATGTGCATGGTATAACATGATATAATACAATATGTGATATATATATAAATATATTATATAACATTTTGGTTGCTAAAAAAAATAATAACACTTGAGTTGTAATGTATTTTTTTTTTAATAATAACGCTTGGTAAAAAAAATGTATGATACATATAAATATATCATATAATATCTTGATTGCTAAAAATAAATAATTGAGTTGCAATGTTTAAAAAAATAATAACACTTGGTTAAAAAATGTATGACACACATAAATGTATTATACAACATTTTGGTTGCTTAAAAATAATAAAATAATAAAATACACTTGTATGTGTGATATTGTATGTATGATATATATATATATATATATATATATATATATATATATAAGGTGTAGTGGTTTTAAAAAAATGTGTATATAATATAATATATAAAATGTGTTAATATGATATAATATAATGTAATGTGTGGTGGGTTTGAGAAGTGTAATATATAATATAATATATAATATTAAGTGATATGTGCTATTGAACGTTTTTTATAAAAAAAAATACATAAAAATGAAATAATGAGTGAAGAAGAAATGAAGCATGAGGCGTTGGTGTTGGTGGAGTGGAAAACAGAGCAATTACAGAGAATGAATAGAAATGAGAAAAGAAAGATAGAGAGGAGAGATTCAGACCGAGAGCAAAATCGGGAATGAGAAAAGAAAGATAGAGAGGAGAGATTCAGACCGAGAGCGAAATCGGGAGTTCGAGAGATCGGGAGGTCGGAGGAAAGGGATCGGAGGTGAGAGATCGGCGAAGAGAAGAGAGAGAGCGGCAAGATCAGTAGTGGAGAAGAGTGCGGCGGTGACGGCGAGATCCGTGGCGGAGAAGAGGAGAGGAAGGCGGCGACGGCGAGATCTGGAGGGGTTGCAGCGGCAAGATGAGAATGGAAGAGAAGAGAAGAGGGTTTCAAGAGGAAGGGACTTACGCGTTTCGTTTTAGAGAGAGCGAGATGCGAAGGTTTCGGCGAGATCTCGGCTAGGTTTCCGACGACATGTCGGCGAGATCTCGGCGAGGTTCCAGGCGACATGCCGGCGAGATTCCCGGATCTTGTTTGACATCTTTTTTTGTTTTTTTTTTGTTCTTCTAGCCTTCTTTCATCCTCTGTCTCAATTTTTCTTCGTGTTCTGATTTTCAGCTCAAATAAGTTCGTTCATTTACTAGTTTTCTGTGAGCTTTGTCATATTTTGCAGAAATTGATCGCTTTTTGCTTGTTATTTTATTGAGTTAAGTGGGGAAGCGAAATCTCTATTTTACTGGTAAAAGTCTCTCTGTTACAGGTGAGTACTCAGTACTCACGCTTATTTTCTTTCTTCCCATGTGCTTTCTTTTGTTAGTATATTGGGATGGAAATGGTGAAGGCTGTTTCCACTTAATCCGCCGTATTACAAGCTTTTATAGTCATTGCTTGTCATTTTCTAATTGTTTTCAAGCTGCAAGCTGCTGTGTTTCCTTCTAAAACAGTTTTACATTAATCCTTTCCTGATAGGAAAATGACAAAAAATTATACTACATCTCCATGAATGTTTATCAGATCATTAATATATGGTCTTCTTAATACCACAACATTCGTTCCTAATCCGTCTTTTTTTTTTGTTAGCTCTTCAAGTTACCTTTGATGCTCTCAGTTTGATCGAAGTTTAGTATTAATTTCATGCCTTGTATGTGTTTGATGAAATTACTGATCTACTTCAAAATTGAAGAGTTTAGTGTTAATTTCAAGCCTTCTATGTGTTTGATGAAATAATCTTAAGAACTTTACTAAGTTTCGAAACAGGTTATTACACTTTGTATCGAGGTTGCGAGCTACCTTCTTCGCTTTTGATCCTGTACACCCACTTGTTCTTGAGGGCTTTCTTTCCCTGCGGTAATTTCACCAAGTCAAATGTGTGGTTCTCATGCAGAGATTTCATTTCTTCCTGCATGACTTTCATCCACTCAGTCTTATGCTGGTCAGTGATAGCTTCGGTATAGCTCTCCGGTTCTCCCCCGTCAATGAGCATCACATAGTCGCTAGGAGAATATCTTTGACTTGGTTGTCGCTCTCTGGTGGATCTCCTTAGTTGTGCTTCTGGTTGGACTTGTTCAGGAACTTGTTCTGGTTCTGAACTGTGAGCTGGTGGAACATCATCATCAGTATATGGTGCAGCTCCTTTGTCATCTGAATTTGTTGATGGAGAGTCTAGTTCCAGATTAATTGGAAGTTCTTCTGGTTGTGGCTTCTCAGGTTTCTGAACATCCTCGATCGTCTGATCTTCAAGAAACACCACGTCTCTGCTTCTGACAATCTTTTTGTTGACAGGATCCCAAAGTCTGTAGCCGAATTCTTCATGGGAATATCCCACAAAGATACACTGCTTCGCTTTTCCATCCAGCTTGGACCTCTTGTCTTTAGGGATGTGAATAAATGCTCTGCAGCCGAATACTTTCAAGTGTTTGTAAGAAACATTTTTCCCCGTCCAAGCCTTTTCTGGTACGTTGTAGTTCAGTGGAACTGATGGAGAAAGGTTGATTAAATCGACCGCTGTCCTCATTGCCTCCCCCAATAGGAGTTTGACAGTTTTACATTTGAGAGCATACATCTGACTCTTTCACAAATGGTTCTGTTCATCCTCTCTGCGACACCGTTGAGTTGAGGTGTCTTTGGTACCGATTTTTTCAGCCTGATGCCGAAACTTCTGCAATACTCCTCGAATGATCCGCGATACTCACCGCCATTGTCTGATCGTACACTTCAAACGTCTGTCAGTTTTTTTTTCAACTTTTACATGAAATTGCTTGAAAAATTTCTGCACTTGATCTTTAGTTTTCAAAGCAAAGGCCCACACTTTTCTAGAGTGATCATCAATAAAAGTCACAAAATAATGAGCACCTCCTAGTGTCTTACAACTCATTGTACAGACATCTGTGTGTATTAAATCTAGAATATTTGCCTTTCTAGATGGTGGGGAACTACGAAATGAAACTTTGTGTTGTTTACCCATAATACAATCAACACAAGTACGTAAAGATGTACCTGTCATTCCTGGCAAATGCTCCTTTTTGGAAAGAATTCGGAGACCCTTTTCACTCATGTGGCCGAGCCGCTTATGCCATAACTCGGTGGGAACTTCTTTCCTCATGGTATTTACTTCTTCTCTACACAGTTTGGCTTCTATGATGTAGAGTGATGTATCTTTCTTGTCTTTGGCTACTACCAAGTTTCCTTTGGTAAGCTTCCGTTTTCCTTCACCAAAGTTATTATTGTAGCCATCGTCATCAAGCATTCCGGTAGAGATCAAATTGAGGCGGATATCAGGAACATGCCTCACATCTTCCAAGAGTAACCTGCATCCAAGGTTAGTTTCTAAATAAATATTACCGATGCCGATAATTTTGGATGCATCATTGTTTCCCATCCTCACTCATCCGAAATCACCTTGAGTGTAGGCTGAGAAGAAATCTCGTCGTGAGGTGACATGGTAGGAAGCACCTGAGTCAACTACCCATGTAGAGTCTTGACATGCAAGGTTTACATAATCAGCATCTCGAATAATGACGACTTCTTCAGTGAGAGTCGCGGTGTCATTCGTTCGGGTTTCTGCTTCTTGATTTCTGGATCGTTCCGCCTTTAACTTTCGACATTCTCGAATGAAGTGTCTGGGCTTGCCGCAATGATGACACTTCTTGTCATGCCATGATCTGGACTTTGAGCGTCTTCTTTGCTGACTTTGGTTACGAGGATTTCTGTTTTTACTACTTCCGAGCCATTCTTGCTTGCCTTATTTTTCCATGACAAGTGCTTCAGTTTCAGGAGTATAACCATTGTCTTTTCGTCAAGACTCTTCGTTCAGCATTCTGTCTTTTACCATATCCATGGTAAGCTTGCCGCCAGGAGCTGAGTTACT
Source organism: Paratinospora sagittata (assembly GCA_035771175.1). Taxonomy (NCBI): domain Eukaryota; kingdom Viridiplantae; phylum Streptophyta; class Magnoliopsida; order Ranunculales; family Menispermaceae; genus Paratinospora; species Paratinospora sagittata. The sequence goes on from CM069594.1 coordinate 36,806,018, forward strand.
AACTGACACAACTAAAGTGTCCCAACTTTTTGGTAGAGAACTCAGCAACAACAACGCTTGTAGTTCGTCATCTACGATCATCATCATAGAGTTGAGTTGATCTACAATACCTTGGAACTCACTTATGTGTTTCGATACGCTGCTTCCATCTTTATACTTCAAATTGACTAATTGTCGTATCAGATTAGCTTTATTCTGTACGGTTGTTCTCGCATACATTGTCTCCAACTTTTGCCAAAGAACGTAAGCATCGTGTTCATTAGCAAAATTTTGAAAAATGCTCTTGTCGATCCATTGTCTGATTTGAGCAGCACACTTTCGGTTCAGCACGACCCAGTCAGCGTCTGTGCTGGTTGTTTTTGGTGTCTTGTCATCTGTCGAAGTTGTAGTCACGGCTTCCTCCTTCGGCATTATAATCGACTTCCACAGATCTTTAATGTATAAAAGATCTTCCATCTTCGGCTTCCAAATTGCATAATTAAATGCAGTCAACCTGATCATATTGTCTGTGTTCATATTGCCTGTGCTCTCATCCATTTGAGTCGTCAATCAACAGGTTTCGCGAAGCTTGACACTTCTCTGGCGATGAATTTCCGGCGATAAATAGTACTATGTGAATAGTACTTAATAAATAGTACCCCTTGTGAATAGTATTATATGAATAGTGCCCTTGTGAATAATACTCTATGAATAGTATTACTATTCCAAATAGTGACTGCCGACAAAATAGTACCGTATACGTGAAGAGTATAGTGTGTATGAACAGTACCTTCGCAGAAAACAACCCAAGCTCTGATACCACTTTGTTGGAAAAATCGATGGTTGTAAAGAAATAAATTCTACAATCCCAAGATAATTTTTCAAACTAAAAATACAACAAAAATAACACCAAAGATTTTTACGTGGAAAACCATCTAAAGATGAGGTAAAAACCACGGGACCCGTAGGCCGCTTAAAGACTTCTATTATAATATAATGGAATTACAAACTTCACCCTTCGGTAGATCTCTCACAAATATACAATATCTATGTATATTCAATTTGTGAATAAAACTTCACAAATTGGCTCACACTTTTTCTTCTCAAAGAAACTCTCTTTGAGGCTCTCTTGATCTATCAGATTAGATCTTTAAAATCGAATATCTTCGAATGAATTTTCAAGTTGAAAATATGGCTCTATTTATAGAGCTCAAACAGGGGCATTTTTATAATTATTTTGGTCAGCCCACGTGACCCATGCATTGTTCCCATCATCCCACGCAGCTATTGCTGGTCGCCTTGATTCTTCAGCTGCCTTGGCCACCATTTTTGACAATGGTTATTGGTTGCCCTTTGTGTTGCCCACGTGAAAAGTGAGGTGGACTATCAAAGTGGACCAACAATTTTAATTTTTTTCTTCTGTTTTATGTTTTTCTCATATTTTATTTTTTATTTTTTTATTTTTGTTTTTTAATACTTTTTTTTTCCTTTAATTTTTCTTTTTACTCTTAAATATACTATTAAACTTAAAAAAATAAAATGGGTGAATCCTAGATGTTCTAACAAATCATTAAGTACACAAAAAAAGTTTTCTTTTTTAAACAAAATAAATAAAATGAGAGATATGATTAGTATTTAAATTATATCATTACAAATAACCCACAAAACATGACTATTTATTGTTCCAAAACTGATTATGCGCGTTATATGTATATTAAAAATAAATAAATAAAAATAAGAAAGTAATTAATATCTAAATTACATAGTTAACAGAACTAAAAAAAAATCATATTTTACTATTTTAAAAATTGGTTATTCATATGTTATTTGGTTGTTATATAAATTAAATTAAACTATAAAAGTGAATGAATAGTAAAAATAAAATAATTTTTAGAATTATAATTACAATAATAATTTTTAACTAAGATAATCTAAAACAAATAAATGATAAACAACCCCACAAATTAAATAGTAAGAATAAAACAGTTTTTGGAGAATAATGGTTGGAAAGATAAATTTTAAATAAAAAACCCCCTTAGTATTAATAAAAATCTAATCTTATATAATCTAAAAATAAATAAATAAATGTATAAACTAAACCATGAAAATGATTGATTTTGATAAAGTTTGATCTCAATGCAATATGTCAATTTGATCTGAATCATCAATAAAAATGGGCAAGACTGAAAACTCAAAGAGACAATTTGTCAAATTGTAGCACGGAGGGAGCCATTTCAAAAGTAAAAGGACCTTGTGGTCAACTCTACTCCATTTAATGGCTTTTCGTCAAATATCTAATGATCACGAGCGACTAACTCCAAAATATGATCTTCTTATCAGCATCTCACTTTTTTTTCTAATTAAAAAAAAATAAAAAAATATATGTTTACTATATTATTATTATAGGTAGATAAAGAGTAAATAAATTATAAATATAAAAATTTGAATCATTTTCCTTAGAGGGTATAGTTAACAAGATTAATTAAATTGAGATAAATTTAATTTTTCTGAGATTATATAATTAGCACTTATCTTTGAGGTTAAGTTACCGGTGGGTTTGCAAGAAAAAGTAGCACGGGTGCATACTTTTCCCTTGACGACTGCACACTGAGCACGCTCTTTGCGACCAGCTTATATATTTCAACTGGTTTATGCCCTTATTCGCGGCACGAAAAGTAGTCACTTGGACCAGCCGCCAACCCACCAACCACCGTCAGGCCTCACCAACTCAATGTTAAAATTTACAAATTACTTTTTAACAATTGAGCTAAGAGTTAAAACCTAAACTAAAGAAGCAAGGTTTGCACATACTATTGTTGGGTTTTGTTTATCCAGCATTAATTTGAAGTGAAAGGGGTTGGTAGTCAGTTTTTATAAATGTAAAACAACTCTATACCATCAAATATTCGTAATTTAGCCCATGTTTTACCAACAGTCTTGGCCCAATATTAGTTGGGACTTGGGAGTATGGGTTGTTGCGAACTTCAGCCCATTGCCCGATGTGTTCCGACCCATGACCCAATATGTAATAGCCACAGGGAGATTGTTGGGAATTAGGGATGTTCCTCACTTTATATGTGTGAGGAAAGCCTCACCTCTTAAGTTAGTTTTTAGGGTTGATAGATACACCCAATAGCTATAATAATAGTAAGACGTGAAATAGGAACGAGAGGTTGGCTCAATGAAAGTGGGCTGAGCTCTAAGGTTGTCTTTTTGTATAGAAGTTTAATTTTTAGATGTATACTCTTATTAACAGATGTCTATTATTTCGCCCTCGCCTCAAATAGACACTAGTTCTATATCCAAAGGGTATAAGACACCTCGTGAACAACTAAGAAAAAAGTAGTAAGATGTGAAATACACACATTTCACGGAACGTCCGACAAATGTTTGGTGTGGCACACACTGTTGGTTTAGCACGGTGCATAATAATGTACATATGATCTATACCCATGAGGTGTTAAATGATATACACGACGGCTCTATACATAATATTCCCACATTGAATGAAAAATGGACTCAAAAAATAAATAAATTATCAGTCAGGTTTTTCTTGAATCAACTTGTACATATAGCACAAATTAAACTAATTCATCTCCTAAATAAGCCTATATTAATGAATATTATTGTAGATTTTGGGATTTTTCAATATACTATATAAATATTTGAAAGAAATATACAGTTGGATCTAACTCTCTCAGGCTAACCTCGTATACATTTAAACATTTAATAATGTTTCACCAATTACATGTGTTAATAATTTGGTGGTTCATCTTGACTGGTACACGCTAGCTTTGCCATGGCTGGTTTTGTTTTTTTATTATTTATCAACATAATGGTACACTTTTTTTCTAGGCTGTTTTTTTCTCTGCCTAACATTAGGTAAAAAGAAAAAAAACATTAGATTAAAAGTGAACGAAGTGAGGGATGTAAAGCTCTAATATAAAATAAATCCTAAATCTTATTAAGTATTTGTGGTCCGACCCTAAAAAATTAATAGAGGTTGCCCTTGTACCCATTGACTTTAAAAATTAAAATAAAAAATGGTACACTTTAGCATTTCAATATTATTTTTATTTTTGATATTAAAAGATAGCTTATTAGACCAAATTAATATGTAGTTTTGCTCCGTGTTCATTATTTTTTTTTTTCTAAATGCTGAATAACTTGGTATCTACTGTTTTATTGGTTTTAATTAAATTAATGTTACAAAATTTTCCTTATCAAGAACAAATGGAAAGTTGCTTGTCTTCTCCGGAATCAATAATGTAATTAGGTACCCGTTTCAAATCATAGCGTTCCACAAATAACTATGGGCCTTCTTTGTCAAATCATAATCATATATATATTAGAATCATAATAACTAGGAGGTTCGACTCCAAAAGGCTTTAATACTAAAAAAGGTAGAGATCCAATGAACTCTTATCTCTCCAATATGAGATTATTCTTTTTGGTCCATATATGTCTCACACGTGAGCAAGGACGAACACGTACACACATCCTAATGTTGGGTACGCACACAAATACATATAATTCATAGTCTAACTATACTATTATGAGTATTAAACAACATACCATATATATTGAGATATATAATAGATGCATATCCAATAATTATGATAGTGGAGTTCCACTCATCACTCACCAGAGTAACTTGGTTATAGATTTTGATGGTTTTAACTTTTTTTTTTTCCTGATGCAAAAAGGTCTTTTAACTATAATGATGTATATTGTATAATAATATATATATGGTAAATTTAACATTAAACCCAAACATTTCCTGCATTAATTCCACAGAATGCAAATCAGGTCACAAATCGCAATACACAGTACCATGTACCACAGCTTGTGCTGATGATATGCACATACACCTTCTTTATCCAATTGCACGCGAGTAGGATAATTAGGATTATCCAAAGTCACTCTGCAAGACTATTTTAAATTAGGAACATATAAGAAATTGAAATGCTTTTCTAAGCAAAATGAAACATTTAATTAAATTAGTTACTAATATATAAAATGAGAAGAAAAAGCTTGGTGGTCACTGGTGTCAACAAAAATGTACTCGCATAAGTAGGTAAGAGATTGCGTGAAGAACTGGAGAAGTAGTACTCGCGCGTGACAATCATGATTGACTGCGTGCAACCCATAAAACTAAGCTGCAACTTGCAAGCCTTCTTCACCTGCACCTTACTCAGCACTCCACACACGCACTACTCCTCTTTCTTTGCCTCTCATTCACGCTTTACAATTATAGATAAATTACTGAATCTATCTGGAAGTGTAGCATATAAGAGGAGGCATTTCGTTTCCAAGTCTCTCTTAATTACAAGGCAACACCATGGACACACTAACACGCTTATGGCTACTCTGTTTCTTTGTTCTTGCATTATTAATCTTGGATGGTTATGCCACTGCTCAAAGTGGCCAAATAACACATCTCCCACATCAAAACAATAGCAATGTTGTTAAGAATGGTGGGATTGGAATGGGAGTGAGTGGAAATCATGAATTCAACAGTTCGTCCCCTAGTAAAGTCTCAATTAACACTAGAAACAATAATGCACAAAGGGATGGTTATAGATGGGGGTGGGGAGGGGGTGGTGGAGGTGGCTTTGCTTGGGGTTGGGGAAGCGGCGGCGGCGGAGGCCGTGGTGGAGGTGGCGGTGGTGGCGGCGGTGGTGGCGGGTGGCGTTGGGGGTGTAGTGGGAAGCCAAGAAGACATCAAAGAGGAAGAAGGAATATAGTTCATCATAATGAGAGGCAACAACATAAGAGGAGCAGATCAGCTGTAGTGGGACATAAGCACCAAATGGGTGTGCATAGGATTGGGCAATATGCAGAGTGCATGGGAGAAGGGCGTTGTAAAGGAATGAGATTGGATTGCCCGCTTCATTGTGGAGGATATTGTTTCTATGACTGCAAATACATGTGCAAGCCTCACTGTAGAAGAAGAAGAAGAACACATCCATGAACTGCTTAATTCTCCTAGTTAGCTAGAATTTCCATCTTCTCATGAATGATCGATCTCTGTTTAATTAATTAGTTACAAGAAAAAGATTGGGTGGTGGTGTGTTTAATTTTCTGTTTATTATTAGATTGTTTTTTTATCACTTGGATTGCAGATTTTGTTTGGGTTTGGAGACTCCGATCACTACATGGGATTTACTATTCAAAAAGTTTGATTTAAATTGATTATTTGAATATTGGCAATGCATGAATTATCTGATATACAAATAAAGGGGATTTAATTACCTTATAAATATGACCCGACAGTTTAATTTTATTTTTCATTTTGTCTTTAACTTCTTCTTCTTGTAGAATTAATATTTATTCCTTATTATATTCATAACTTTAATCATGCAACTGTCCAAATCTTTCTTTCAACACAAGACAAACAGGGGCAGCCAGGCTCTAGGAGTTTTTCAGTGTATGATTGTTTTTTTTTTCTCCCTAATCTAAATAGAACACAATTTATTAGAGAAGCATCAGGGAGTTTTCCCTTTTTATTTATGATAAACGCCTTCCTTTTTAATTAATGCTATGGTAACATCTATAACCGACATATATAAATAAATAAATAAGAAGAAAATGTTAATTTTAACTGTAAAAAGTTATAACTTCATGTATAACTATATATATATATATTTATTTATTTATTAAATTATTTATTATACTTCAATAAATATACATATGTATTATACAGTTATAATATTTACAATTATTTTAAAAAAAAATTATATTAATATCAGCTAGATATGTTATTCTTTTAAAAAAAAAATTGCTGTATATACACGAAACTTTCATTGTATTTAATCACCTTTTCACATATTAATTGAAAAAACCAAGAAATAAGGAGAGATTATTAGATGGTAAGTAGTGAGTCCCATCTAACATATAAGCTCGTTCCAAGTTCCAACCAGTAGCATCTTGCATTCTTGCTGTTGGTGCGGATCCACCAAGAACCCACCATTAATTATTATCTCCTTCTACACATCAATATTATGGCATGCCAGGCCCCACCGGATGATATATATATATATTTTATTATTTTTATTTATTTATTTTTTTTTGTATTGATTTTTTGATACTTATTGGTATTTTTTTTTAATGTAAGACTAATCATTTTAAATTTAAAATTTACACTCTCTTAATGATGAATTTTTAAAATTTACACTATCTTAAAATTTTTCGAACTTGTGATGAATTTTTAAATCGTATTCTAGTTAGCTCTCTAAATCAAATCAATTCCTTGTTGACTATCTATATATAAAAGAATATTAATTTAACTGTAAAATAATATAATTACATTCTAATTATATATTCATCATTAAATTATTATATATATAGATATACACATGCTCACAGTTCAATTTTATCTAAACCAACCCAATCTACTGCTTCTTGGTTAAAAAAAATAAAAACTTATTCTGCTTCTTCATGTGGGTTACACGCTCACACTCAAAAGACCCACATTGAAAGTCACGTGACACATTGGTCCCAGCGTCCTCACCGACCTAATAATGACTTTTTGGGTGGACTTTTTATATGAACCAGAATCCCTAGATGTCATCAACTTCATTCCATGTGGCATTGTTGCCCCCTCTTGCCTCTTTCATTCAATTATTTAGCATCTTGTAGTGAAACTTCAATTAATCAACTATTTATTTAATTCATTATATATATATATAGAAAACCAAAAATGAGAATATAAGTTATACAATGACCCACTTGAAAGTAAAAAAAAAACTTATCTAACAATGGATAGCTAAGCTGATCCGTAGAGTTGAGTACACAAGAATTAAAGGACCTATTAGGTCGTAAGATCAATTCAAATTACAATCGGGTTCATGTCCTGTGTTCCATACTCTTTTTGAAAAGAGATTTTCAAAAACCGTGAATTAATTTCGTCGTAAAACAAAAAAGAATATAACAGATTAAAAGAATTTAATTGATCAAATTTAAAATTCATTTTTTAAAATTTATTCAAAATATTTTTAATATTTTTATTCTAAATTATATCTTTCTTTCTTTTTTTTTTAATCACAAACCAAATTTTAATACATGGCCCCATACTTTCGAAATCATTCCTTATTTTTTTCAATTTAATTGAGTAAACAAAAGTATACATACATGCACTACTAAGTCAAAAGAAAGTCATTAATCTTTGGTTTTGGACCCAAAATAAATCAAACTCCTAGGTTTTGGACACAGAAAACAAAGCAAAAACCTGCTGCTGAGTGCTGCCCTAGAAAATTCAAAGAACATTTTTCTAAGAACAGTCAAAATAATAAAATAAATTAAATTAAAAATTACACACAAAGGAGTAACGTAATAAAAGCAACTCTAAATCCGTTACAACTGCTCTAAAGTCTATAATGTCCAGAATGTACAGCCGGACCCGGTCCAAACCTAGACCGGTTCACCCTCTCCCACTCTCTCTTCTAAAATTTCTAACTCAGAATTTCAAAAGCTTTGAACCGCCGGAGCCAACTCCGACTCAACCGGGTCCATCTCTTTCTTCAGCCGCATCTCCAGCACTTTCCGGTGACTGTTGGAGTGAACGTCGCTGGAGAAGGTAGGGCTACAAGCCGGCCGATATTCCGGCAAAAGCCGACCGGACTTGAACCGGACCCCACACGCGTTGCACAAGGTCTTAGCCCCTAACGGACCGGCTCTCCATTGCGGCGTCTTCTGAACCCCGCAGTGACTGCACCGGCGCTGCGGCTGCGTCACGCTGTTCTTCGTCGCCGGAATCTTCTTCTTCTTCTTCTCCGGCGGCTTTCCGACGTGGGCGAGAAAGTCGAGGTTTGGACCAGTGTTTGTGAATATAAGACACGAAGTTGAAGTTGACGAAGAAGAAGAAGAAGAAGAACAAGAACAAGAAGAGGTTTCTGTTATCGCCGGAGTTCCCGTTGACCAAACTCGGCCGCCGGTTCGGGGACGTTTGGTTCTGGTTCTGGCCGGAAATGCGGTCGGGAAAGTGAGGGGCGGAGCCGGAGAAGTCGTCCGACTTTCCGGTTCGGACCGGTCCGAGTTGGGAACTGGGGTTTTATCCGGTGAGTCGCGTCCTAGGTATGGTCGAGCGAATTCCGAGAAGGAATCGTCAACGAAGTGAGATAACCATTCCAGGTCCTCCATTTCATCCGTCTGCATAAGAAAGCGGGCTCTTTTCAAAACTCCGAAAAATGTCAAAAAAAGAAAATTAAAATTTGCAAATTAAAAATTAGAAATTTTGAAAATTATTTACCGGAACGGTGAATTCGCTGCCGGAGACGAAACCGAAATCATCTTTAACGGAGGGCCCACTAGAATTAGAGTTCTGTTCTTGAGAAGAGACGGAAGCGCAATCTTTCTCCTCTTCTTCTTCTCCTTCTTGGTCTTGCTGTTGTTCTTCTTTGGAGAAATCAAGAAACTCGTCGACGAGAAATTCATCGACAGAAACGCCACAATTTGAGGCATTCCCGCCATAAAAATCCTCGAAAACTGCTGGTTGGTTGGATTTCGCGGTTATCTCAGGCCAGAAACTAGTTTTAAACGCATTTTTTGCCGCCACGCACTCCATTTCCGCTTCAACCTAAACCAGAACAATAAATAAATAACAAATTTGACACCTAAAAAAATACTCCAAAAAAAAAAAAAAAATCAAAATAAGTTACTCTGGTATTCTTACCTGAGATAGAGAAGAAGAAGAAGAAGAAGAAGAAGGAACAAGGGTTGAAGAAGAAGAAGAAGGGTTAAATTGAAAGTAAAGAGGGAGCGTTTGGTGGAGCATTGAATGTTGGGTTCAAAGCATCGCTGCACGAAACAATGGCCCATCCAACAACAAGGGTCGCTCTGGTTTATCTGTTCTCGGGTCAAATTACCGATTTTGTCCCTCTCTCGGTGCGCTAGCCAGGTCGGACCCGCGGTTTTGAATTGAATTGAGTTGGCTCGCTGGCCACGGACCGCAACGAAACGGATTTCTTACGAAACCGCGCACTATCGAAGGCGCAGCTTTCTTTTTTTGTTTTTGTATTTGTTTTTTTTTTTTGTTTTTTAGTTTAAAAGGGACCCGGGTTTTCGGGAAATTACAGGGTATACCCCCCTCTCGTTCAGCTTCTTTTCTTCGTGATGTAACCGCCGCGTTTATCGCCACCCGTTTGTTTTGCGTTTGTTTTTTTCTTTTTCCCGCTTCATCTTGGTCTTGTAACTCTCGTCGTCAAGGGGCGTTTGCGTCCCAATCACACAAGCAGCGTTGTCCGCGTTGCGGTCGCTTACTGCATGCATGTATTTGAAGTCGTACGCATGATATTTTTTTATTTTATTTTATTTTATTTTATTTTTACTCTTTCTCTTTTTTTTTCTTTTTATTAAAAAAAAAAAAATTTCCTTTTGTTGTCATAATTTATTTTAAATTTTATTTTTTTCATAAAATCTAAAATATATTTGTATTTTGCTTACATTTAAAGTTAAATTGTGTAAGTTTTACGTAAAATATATAATTAGATGTGAAGGATCCAACGGATGCTAAATTATTCATTATATATGAATATAAGTTCTCAATTTAAAAATCTTATTTTATTATTAAAATAAGTATAAGGAGTAAGATACCCTGTACCCTACACGAAATATTGCATCCCTGTATCCATTTACATTCGAAAAATACCTCAATTTCTATATACATTGGTTAGGTATTTAGTTAAGTTGTTTATATCATAAACTGAAACTAATGTTTGATTGTACAAACAATAGTAATTAAAAAAGAAGATTACGTAAAAAGGCGAAGAAAGACCGGGCTGGCCAACAATGCTAAAACGAAGAGCCTTAGCGGTTTGTCAATTTTAATTTTTTGTCTTTTTTTTCAATCTTTGGTTGTCAATTGCAACGTAGTGCCGCCCCCTGTGTAACGGTTCCTGTGGGTAAAGTTAGCGCACGTCCTGCGATGCAAGGGCCTTCAGCCTCATGCACATTTCAAATTCAAAACCGTCCCACCTTTGACTTTGTCTTGATTTTCCAGACAGTTGAATGTGAAAAAGAAAAAAAAATAAACATATTACAAACCCGCCCTTGTGAGTATCCATCCGTTAATGACAAATTAATCTCACACTAATAATATAGACTTCCCCTAGCTCCTCACACACAATAATACATCAACAACTGCGTTTGAAAATTTAAACTAAGTGGGGTTTAAGTTTTTTTTTTACTTTTTTACAAGTTACTAGGAAGTTCTTGTCCTTAAGGCTTAAACCTTGTAATTTAAACAAATATGATCCTGTAATTTTTATTATTATTTTGATAATCAACGGTATCCGGATAATCTATCTCACCTAGTTCCTTAGGCCCCTAATAACTCAAGCGAAGACTCTCTTAATGGCCGATGCTAGTAAAAAGTTGAATTCGTTACCTTATTTTTTAAAACGAGCATCCTAAACCATCAAAAAGTTGAATTCGTTACCTTATTTTCTGAAACGAGCATCCTAAACCATCAAAAAGTTGAATTTGTTACCTTATTTTCTAAAACGAGCATCCTAAACCATCAAACCACCCTAACATGGCAATCCTGTAAATATTTGTAAGAGCTTGAAAAGGAATATTGAATATAGCTCATTATTTTGGATTATTTAACATTTTATTTTCTTATAGGATCATTTGTATTTATGGTGGGCCAGATTAAGTATGAAGCGGCCTTGGTCAAAACTTTGACTTTGGGTCTCTTGAGATTGATTTGCATCATACTTTATTTTTTTATTTAGTACATATTCTTTATTGATTGTTCGAGAGTGAGATCATCTTTGTTGCTTTGAAGTAATTTATGACAAAGACAATGAGCTTGAAGCCTGTTATGTGGTTTTATATAACCATAAAACTACTTGGAATCAATTATACATAAATCACAGTGTTAAATCATAGTAGGTCAAACAAAGAATCAAATGCTTTTTAAAATATTATATGATAGATATATGCAACCGAAGTTAAAAAGAAAAATTTTAAGTTCTTGTAATTAATGTTGATTCAACCCGTGATAGAGCTGGGCGGAATAAACATATTTATGTAGCCAACTTCATATAATTAAAAAAAAAAAACTTAGTTAAGTTGAGAACTACTTGTAACTATGATCCCCTACGCATGTTCTAATTTAACGTGCATTTATATATATATATATATATATATATATATATATATATATCTCCCAATCAAATAATTGACTTTGTCTTCACATGCAAACCATGGTCCACCCTATGTAATGATTTTGTTTACATTTAATGTATTTTATTTTTTGAAAGGATTTTTTGCTTATCTCTGAAAATAGAAAAAAAAAGATAGTTAAGTTGAGATGTTTGTTTTTCTTATTTGTCAATCTTATTTTTTTCTATCACAATATAACAATGTCACATGTCTTCACATACTTGATGGATAGCATATATCACACTCTTATGCTTTAACCTATCAATTACAACTTTTAACATGCATAAATTAATCTTTTATGAAAAATAAAATAAAATTGCATGAATAAATTAATCATACAATTTAAATATATTTGACATAAGTTGTTTTTAAGCCGTAGTTCCCGTTTTGATCTCGTGCGACGCGCGTATCTTCTATGAATTTTATACGACAACGAAGATCTTCTACGGTCCTTCTTATTCAATCACCAAGAAGTGACAAAATGTGCTGGTTAACACATCACATCCATTGCACATCAGACGCGTGGCGCTACGTAGGACCCATTGGACACGATTGGTCCACAACATCTTCCAATCTTACACCGTGGCCACACAGGACAAAACCAAACTCAGGTTCCTCACAGCTCCACGTAATACTCGGCTCGCCGTTCATTCTGCAGACCGAAGCAAGTCCAAACTCTTTCGCTGTTCTTCTCTCGGTCTCTCTAATGGATACCAAAACCCTAGCTCCAGCTTCTCACTTTCCAATCCGAAACTTCTGCTACAGAACTTGCGATCGCTCCGTTCATTTTAATATTAATGGTTTTTGTTCTTCTTCTTTCCCTGTTTCAATTCGGCGTTCTTCGTTGCGAACAAATCGAAGGTTCAGAACCGCTTGCATTGGTCCCATCGATCAAAATCTTGGAGTAAAAACTAATTGGATTTCCGATAATGGCGACGACAACATTGTTTCTTCTTCTTCTTCTTCTACCGTTAGCGATTTCGTTGCAGAGCAAGCTGTGGAAAGTGGTTCGTTTACAGTACCGGAAGAATTCAATGCGAGTGAGAGCAGCATCTGGAAGCAGATTAGGGAGATTGTGGTGTTCGCGGGACCCGCGACAGGGCTATGGATCTGCGGGCCTCTTATGAGTCTAATTGACACCGCTGTTATCGGACAGGGAAGCTCAATCGAGCTTGCTGCCTTAGGTACGATTACTAGTTTACTACTAGTTCTTGATTGCTAGTGAATTTTATGGTTTTTTTTGTTGGTTTTGAGCAGGGCCGGGGACTGTGGTCTGTGATTATGGGAGTTATGTTTTCATGTTCCTTTCGATTGCTACCTCCAATATGGTCGCCACTTCACTTGCCAGAGAGGTTAGCTTTTTTTTTTCTTCTTCTGATGGTTATGTTTCCAACTTGAAGATTTAAATCATTTTATTAGTTACTTGGAATTCCGTTGTGGAAATGACTGCTAATTGCTAATAAGAAATTCCCCATTTTGGAGAAAGAGCGAGAAAGAACATTTTACCCAATTCAAAAATTCAGTTAATATTTGCAATTTTATTACCTGTTAAAATTATATTTTTGTGATTAGTTCCATGGTGGTTAGCTACTTTGGTACTAGTTAATATTTGCAATTTTATATATTTTAGTAGCCACATGATTCTGTTGTAGGATAAAAATGAAGTGCAACATAAGATATCCATCTTGCTCTTTGTTGGTCTCACTTGTGGCGTTGGGATGCTTTTGCTTACAAAATTCCTGGGTGCACATCTGTTAGCTGGTAATTAAAGGTTTTTATATATTATGATTACTTACTCATTCGATGTTGGAAATTAGTTGCATATTTTTTCTGATACGACATTCAAAATTTGAAAAATCTGGTTAGAAAAAGTAGAGTAACATCCAATGGTTGATTTGTGTGTTTTTGTTTTTGTTCAGCTTTTACTGGAGCAAAGAATTTGCATCTAGTACCCGCTGCAAACACATATGTCCAGGTTCATTTACTATCAAACAGACCTTTTACTTCAATTTTATTGAATGGACGATGCAAGAGAAAGAATAGTTCTATTTGTTTACTCTGCATTGCTTGGTAAACCTGCTAATCTTCGTTGTCTTTTGGTAGATTAGAGGCTTAGCATGGCCTGCACTTCTTCTGGGGTGGGTTGCTCAAAGTGCAAGGTATGAACTTTTAGATTTTGTTTTCTTTATATGTATCTATGCCATATGTGCTGCTGTCTTTCTTAACTTACTGGTTTATATAGATATACATTTAATTACATGGTGACAGCTACACACTCTTCCTCGAATATTGATAGTATTCTTCCTTGCAATTTTTTATTTCTTGTATTACATGTCTTCTGCTAGAAAATGTTATTGAAACTAATAAGACTACTCTCTTAAACGTCTTTTGATGCTATACAGCTCGCCCTTGTTTGGGCTCTGCAAACTTCAATGGAAATCTTCTTATGATGTTTTAGGCTTAGCAAATTGTTTGTTGGCCGGTTGGTCCTGCAAATTACATACCTTAAGGGCTCGTTTGGTGCGAAGGATAGGATATGATTATTTTTATGGGATTGGATAGGATAGGATAAGATAGGATTAAATATAGAGTAATCTTGTGTTTGGTGGTATGTTTGGAATTAGAACAAAAAAATAATTAATTTTTTTTAATTAAATTAAAAGAAAATTACAAAAAAAATTAAAAAAACCCTGATTTTGCGAATTGCAAAACCCATTGATGATTTTATTTATTTATTTATTTTAAACAGGGAAGAATGAGGAAGGAGGGTTTTGTGAAACCCATGATGAATTTTTTTAAAAAAAAACAAGGAAGAAGGAAGAAGGAAGAAGAATGGTGCGATTTGCAGCAAAAAAAAGAAAAGAAAAAGAGGGGATCCAAAATAATCTGACCAAAACGGTCGGGATCGTTTTATCCCGCCGGAACGGGATAAATTGATGAGGTGAGATTATTTTTATCCCATCCCACCTCACACCCAAACATGGGACTTGGACTATATTTAGTCCAATCCCATCCTATCTTGGGTGCCAAACAGGCCCTAAATATTGAAGGCAAAGAAAGATCTACCTGTGTTAACAGGAAAGATAATATATGGACTCTTGACACAACTAGGATAGTGGAATATATATGTTGGTCATCTTAGGTCATTATGATTATTTGTTATGGTTTCATAACTTTTTAGGAAAGTTATTTCTCGGCCTGATTTCTTTCATTGAAAATAATGGATTTCAGGTGTTTTTTTTTATCCTTATAATTCCTACTTTAATGGATATATTACTGTACCCAGTCTAGGCATGAAAGATTCTTGGGGACCTTTGAAGGCCTTAGCAGTTGCTAGTGCCATAAATGGCATTGGTGATATTGTATTGTGCTGTGTCTTAGGTTATGGTATTGCTGGCGCTGCGTGGGCAACTATGGTGTCACAGGTATGCTGCTCCGCTTTGTCATGTGGTTATTACATGCTGATATATTATCATCACTGATCTTATTTTAATATTGACTTATTAGTTATTACTGTCTTTTGAGTTTTTTCCAGGTGGTTGCAGCTCTTATGATGATGGATAATTTGAATAAGATGGGTTTTAATGCCTTCTCTATATCCATTCCATCACCCAACGAACTCTTGCAAATATTTGAGCTTGCTGCTCCAGTGTTCGTAACATTGATTTCAAAGGTTTGTATTTATATATTTATTTATCATTCTCTATAGGTTTTCTACCTTCTGTTCTTTTCACCAGCACTACTTTCACTATAGTTGTGTTCTACCTGTGTCAGGTGGCCTTCTACTCATTGCTTACATATTTTGCCACATCTATGGGGACAATCACCATTGCAGCTCATCAGGTTGATGTTCCTCATCTTTTATCGCTGTTTCAGGGCTTTTTCCTTATCATCTGCTTCTATTTAACTCTAACGACCCAGGAACTTGTTGGACTGAGGAAACTTTCCAAATTATCATATCACTGCAGGTTATGATTCAGGTCTTTTGCATGTGCACCGTGTGGGGTGAGCCACTCTCACAAACTGCACAATCATTTATGCCTGAGTTGCTATATGGAGTTAACCGGAGTTTGTCAAAGGTGATTTTCTCTACTTTTCAACCTCCACAATCCTCACATCTTACCGTAAATATTTTTGAGCCCTTACCATCACCCTAACAAGAAACCTCTTTTGGAGCATATATTGTGAAAGACTTAAATGTTCTTGTTGTCAATATGGGTTTGCAGGTTTCCATTTAAGTTCTGAACAAGATTGATGAATATGTTACAAATATAGTGTCCAGCATGAGCTTCTTTTTCTCAGGAATGTACTAAAAGGTCTGCAATTCAAAACAGGCACGCATGCTTCTCAAATCACTTGTTGTCATTGGAGCCATAATTGGATCAGCATTAGGAATTGTGGGAACTTCTGTTCCTTGGCTGTTCCCCGCTCTCTTTACTACGGACATTGAGGTCATTGGAGAGGTCAGTCGTTTCTTGTGAATTTCTTGCTACTAGTACATCAGAGACCATCGATTTCCTCCTCCTTACTTCTAGTCATTGGCTAAGTAACATTTTCACGGAAAGAACTGTGTTGACTCTTGTTCATCCTGTCAATTGTTTTTTACCCTTTGTCTTTTGTTGGATTGAGGGCAACCATTTATTATTTCCCGTGTTATTCCTACCCATCAGCTTTGATATTTTTTACCCTTTTAGCATCTTCATGTTGTATGCAATCTTTGGCCTTCGTCTCACATGGCTAAAGCACCTTGAATGACTCTCATTTTATGACCATCCTGCAAATGAGTTCCTTTATTGGTTCTATCCTTTTCCGATTTAGTCATTTATTCCCCTCAACATCCTTATTTCAGTGAAACTTAATTTTTTAATGAAAGGCTAAAAATATATTTTTTTAATTGCAATTTGCAACAATGATGGAGGGATTGGGATATTTGTAGCAAGGGAGATGTGGATAATATGTTCTTGAATTTGTTCGATGTTATGTCCTGATTTCATGGACAGCTCATTCTTTTCCATTTGCTCTCTCTCATGTAGATGCATAAAGTTTTGCTTGGATACCTTGTTGCATTGGTGGTGACACCTTCAACGCATTGCCTTGAAGGAACATTGCTGGTATGTTTTTCTAAAACTTGTTTTAGTGTGTTTCATAACTCTTTGTGGTTCTTTGCTTCCATGTATCATATGAATATTGCATTAGAAATTGATGTATTATAGAGAATTGTATTTGTGGAATTATTCTGAAATGTATCAATTCGTACTTTTAGAGTAAGTGGTTACCAACAACCATCCCATTTATGTTAGTTGCAAGACTTAATATGCATATGTATTATGAAGTTTTTCCCATCATATCCAATTCCCCATCCTAGGTAACACTGTATCAACTTCTTCCCATCCCAAAGGTCTTTTCCAGGTTTAGTTACATTAGGTATGGTGCAAACTATTGCTTTTATCATCCACCTACAACTTATCTTATTGAAATTGAAGCATATCTTCCTTTTGTCATTTGACCCTTTTGTTTTAAGTGGTTCGGTGGGAATGCCTCCCAAAAGAGAATTGTCACACACCAAAGAAAAAAAGGAAAATGACTGTCAATCTATGGCATTTTGGTTGTGGGACTGGTGTATAGTCTATAACCTGATCATCAGTCAAAACTGAACTCAGAACAGCTTGAAACATTAACACTATGGATGTTTGTACTCTAGATAAAAATGGAGCGTTATGCTCTGCAACGTTCATTATGACCATATGTTTTTAGAAGAGGAAACTGCAGTTAACACTGGTTTGGTACACTCCAAACTCATGTTAACCTATGTTTCATGAACTTCTAGAGTGATGTATTTATTTCAATTTATTCTTCAGGGGCATTTTAATTTGGCTTTGTTTGGGAGCGCGTTTGCGTTTCTAGCCGAAAGTGCTTTTCTCAAACACAAAAGCAGGGGGGAGTGTGCTTTACATAATCGCTGAAAAATCGCGTTCGAAACTCAATCGTGAACTTGCCAAACACCCACAAATCGCATTTGCGGAATTTTTTTGCTGCCACATGGCTTTCTCTGCGCTCCCAAACAGGGCCTTTAAATCCTTTTAAATGAATAGAACTTCAAACTCATATTTTCATTGTGGTTGTTTTCCTGTATCTGATGTGGCATTGTATACCTCTTAATCTTATTATTTGAGCACATTTGCGAAATGTTTAACTTTACACAAAGATAAATTTTCAGAATTTCTTCTTTTCTTTTTTTTTTGCTCTATACTTTTTGTTCATTGTGCAGGCTGGTCGGGACCTGAAGTTTCTAAGTTTATCAACGACTACATGCTTTTCTTTGGGTGGTCTTCTGGTGATGGTATGAAATCTGTTCCTCAGGTTCCTGAGCAATTAATTACTGTTTAAAGACAGTAATAATAATAAAAAAAAAAGATTGTACTTTTTGTTGAATAAATAAGGGTCTGTTTGGTTAAGGATTTAAAAACAGTTTTTCAAATAATATTTTTTAAAAACTGTTTTTAAAGTATTTTTTTTTAAAATAAGGAAAATAATAAAAAGTTGTTTTCTTGTTTTTTTTCACAAATCTTGAAGATGGATTTAAAAACTATTTTCAAAAACAACCTAACCAAAACAGGTTTTCATGAAATCTTTAATTCAAAAACAATATATTGTATTTAAATTCTATATCAAACAGGGCCCAAGAATTTCCATTATATTGACTTGGCTTAACTAAAAGTAAATCCAACTTTTTTATGGATTAGACATTTGCCCATAAATTAAATTTGAACGTTTTGAGAAAAGAAGAGAAAGGGAAAAGAGAAGGAAAGAAAGAAAGACTTGAAGAAGAAAGAAACCAATCTCATTGACTGTTGAACAGGACTTACAAGAGCTTATTTAGCTGATGAAGAACACTATAACTAACTAGCAACCAGACCACGTGACACTCTAACAAGCATAACAGAAATACACCAACTGTCTTAACTAACACTTCAACTGTATTAACTGTCTCATTAGAATGTAAAGGTAACCCTAAATTGATTGTTGCCTAGCATTACCATTCATATCTTTTGGCTTGCTCTGCTACTTCTTTACCATGCATCATGCCTAGTAGTAGTTGACAGTCGCGAAAAGCTGATAATATCTTAATGTACACTTTCATTTAATTCCTACAGGTCAGTATGCTTTATTCTTTCTAATTCCCTACTTTAATTTTGAATCTTTCGATCCTATATTTTCCAACTCTAACAGACTCCTATCTTTTCTCAGCTGTTGAGCAACAGAGGGTTTGGTTTGCCTGGCTGCTGGTGGGCACTTGCAGGATTTCAATGGGTAAGTTGTTCTTCCCACGTACCTACATTTTAAGGGTTACTACCCTTCAGAAATAATAACAAATTAAAAAAATAATTGGTGGTTTCAGGCTCGATTTCTAATTGCTCTGACGCGACTTACTTCTCCTCATGGCTTACTTTACTCGGAGGAATTCAACCGGTCTCATTTGGAGAACCTCGAAACCTCGTAAGCTCCCTTACTCTCCCCTTACAAGAGAACCATACCACCGCCAGTACTCAGTCCGGTACCTGTACTGTCAAAACTGATAAATGAGGTGCTGCTGCTGAATCTTTGCTTGAGATTGTTGATTTGATTGCAACAGCATGTTGTTATATTATGAAGTTAAAATAATTATTTTATTATTTATATACGAAAGTATAATTGTACCTTTATATATAATTAGTATATAAATTTAATTATAATTAAGATTTATGTGAGATAAAATTATTGAAAGGTGAGAAAAATTGTGAGAGAGTGCTTACAGATTAACTTCTCATTATAAACTTCTATTGATAGTGAATTGAGTGTTTGTGCACTCCGTAGAAGTAAGAATTTTTTTTTTTTTTCAATCATGTTAAATTTTTTGTTTTTGTATTTTTTCTTTGTGTATTTATGATTTTATTAGGTTTATTTTTAATAATTGGTATGAGCTTCAGGTTATAGTGGCTGCAAATTCAACACACGACGTGGTTCCGGATTGCTGTGAGCAATCACAAGGTTTTGGTCACGCTGCACACCGCGTGTGCTCGAGTGCTTTACGTGGTAGAATCGGTTTGGAAGGAAGAAAAATAAAGAGATTAATTTTATTTTTTTTTATCACCGGCGTGCGAAGAAGAACAAGATCAGTAAGAGAAAATAAAAAAGGAGTATTTTATTAAATTTTTTGGTCGTTTCATCTTTGACCGTGGGTATCAACCGAAGTGGATTGTCTTTTCTAAAAGGTTAACACCAATTTTTTGATCTCCTGACTGTGAGCGTTAATATTGTGCCAAAGGTATTTGATTTAATTATTATTAAATCAATGGTGAACACCTTAGTTTCAAAACCTTGGATTATTTTCTTACTTCGATGGATCTTGGTGTACGATGTATACATTCTTGCCGTTACTTCGATTAGTTCGGTGCTAACGGTTAAAGTAGGAGAGTGAAAAAATTTGATGGTTTGAATTTCAATTAATGTAGATGGAAGATTATTTGTATCAAAAGGATTTGTATTTTCCTTTCAAGAAAAAAATCTGCCAATTACAAGGAAGAAGAATGGGAGATACTAAATTGAAAGGCTGTGTGCGATTTGAAATCGTATATCGAAAAAGATTGCATATCAAAAGACAATAATATTTTTCATAGCCGCCCTTTCTAACATGTACGAGTAATTTTCTGCAGTACATAAGATATTTATGATCAAGAAACTGTTTACTTTGAAAATAGCAGAGAATGAAAATTTCAAGGAGTACTTAAATTTATTTAATGAGAGCACTGATCGGTTGGATTCAGTGGATATTCATTTTGATGATAAAGTTTTTGCATTAGCCATCCTTGAAAAGTTGTCAGAAAGTTGGAA
Source organism: Paratinospora sagittata (assembly GCA_035771175.1). Taxonomy (NCBI): domain Eukaryota; kingdom Viridiplantae; phylum Streptophyta; class Magnoliopsida; order Ranunculales; family Menispermaceae; genus Paratinospora; species Paratinospora sagittata. The sequence continues at coordinate 36,827,036 of CM069594.1, forward strand.
GAACACTGTTCAGTCCATCAGCAGTTCTTTTGGGAAATGTGAATTGAGATTTTCAGATATTACTGACTTGATTATGACTAAGGAGATCCGAATGAATGGTGAAGATTCATCCAGTTCAGGGTCAGCATTGAATATAGAGAGCAGAGGTATAAGTAAGAATAAAGGAAATTGACATGGCATATCAAAATCAAAAAATGACAGGTTTAAGTCTAGACACCATCATGGTACCAAGAAAAATGTTGAATGTTAGAATTGTGGAAAGATGAGACATTTCAAAACTGAATGTAAGGCTCCAAAGAAAGATGGCGTGAAGCAGAATAATGCAAACTACTGCTCAGAAAATTCAGAAGATGCCCTTATTTGTTCTATGGAGAACAAGATGAAGTCTTGGGTGTTAGATTCAGGGGCATCATTCCATGCTACTTTCAACAGAGATTTGTTCGAGAACTATGTCTCCGGAGATTTGGGATAGGTGTATCTTGGTGATGACCATGCATATGATGTTGTTGGCAAAGGCGATGTGCAGATTCAGCTAAAGAGGTCCGTGTGGAAGCTGTACAATGTGAGGCATGTGTCTACTTTGAATAAAAATTTGATTTCTATTGGGCAGTTGGCGAGTGATGGTTATTCAACCACATTTTCGGATGACACTTGGAAATTGTTGAAGGGAGTGATGACTGCTGCCCGGGGTAAGAAAACTAGATCTTTTTACATGACTACTGATGATTGTGGTTCTATTATTGTTATAGAAAGTAAAGAAGATCCAAACTTATGGCATCAGAGGCTTGGACACATGAGTGCTAAGGGGCTATAGGTCATGCATTCACAAGGGAAGTTGCAGGACTGAGATCAGTGGATACTGATTTGTGTGAAAGCTGCATATATGGAAAACAGAAAAGGGTCAGTTTCCAGAAGGTAGGCAGAAGTCCAAAGTCATCCAAGCTTGAGCTTGTTCACACAGATGTTTGGGGTCCAGCTTTCGTTTCATCAATAGGTGGGAAGCGGTATTTTGTGACTTTTATTGATGATCACTCCAGGAAGGTATGAGTTTACTTCTTGAGACAAAAATCTGATGTGTTTGAAGCTTTCAAGATGTGGAAAGCTAAGGTTGAGAATGAGACAGGGTTGAGGATTAAGAAGTTGCGATATGATAATGGTGGAGAGTATAAAGACACCAGATTTAAGAAGTTTTGTTATGAGAGTGGGATAAAATTTGAGAGGATTGTGCCTGGTACACCCCAGCAGAATGGTACAGCAGAACGAATGAACAAAACATTGATTGAGAGGGCTAGAAGCATGCACATACATTCTTGTTTGCCAAAATAGTTTTGGCAGAGGCAATCAATACAACAGCTTATCTGATCAACCGAGAACCATCAGTACCATTGCGATTAAAAATTTCAGAGGAAGTATGTAGTAGACATGAGGTAAAACTTTCTCATTTGAAAGTATTTGGCTGTGTTTCTTATGTGCATATTGGTGACCATGCTAAGAATAAGCTTGATGCTAAATCACTTAAATGCATACTTGTTACTTATGGTGGTGATGAATTTGGCTATAAACTTTGGGATGACCATAATCAAAAGATGATCAAGAGTAGAGATGTCATCTTTAATAATAAGGTTATGTATAAGACAGAGACACAACACAATCTTCTAATCTGGTACAACCTGAACATGAACCTAATTTTTTTGAGCTTGATGTGATTCCAAATAAAGTTTCAGGCAAAGAACCCGAGGCACATGATTTTGGTTATTCACAGGGTTTTGATGTTGGTTTGAGGAGATCTAGCAGACCACATGTACCAAACAAAAAATATTTGAGTCATTTGCTGCTTACAAATGAAGGAGAACCAGAATGTTATGATGAGACATGCCAAGTTGAGGATGCTAGCCAGTGGGAGATTGTGATGGAGGATGAAATGGAATCTCTTACCTCTAACCAGACTTGGGAGTTGGCAGAGTTACCAGTGGGTAAGAAGGCTTTTCATAACAAGTGGGTGTACCGAATTAAAGAGGAGCATGATGACTCCAAGAGGTATAAAACCAGGTTGGTGGTCAAAGGCTTTCAGCAGAAGGAAGACATTGACTTTACAAATATATTTTCTCCAAATGTGAAGTTGAGTACTATTCGCTCAGTTTGGAGCATTGTAGGAGCAAAAGATTTACATCTTGAGCAGTTGGATGTGAAAACTATTTTTCTCCATGGTGATTTATAAGATGAGATATATATATATATATAAAACAACTAGAAGGTTTTGCAGTGGCTGGTAAAGAAAATCTGGTTTGTAGGTTAACCAAAAGCCTTTATGGCTTGAAGCAAGCTCCTAGACAGTGGTATAAAAAGTTTGATGGATTCATGCAAAAACATGGCTTCTTGAAATGCAATGCTGACCATTGTTGTTATTTCAAGACAGTTGGTTCTAGTTTCATTATCCTGTTACTTTATGTTGATGACATGTTAGTAGCTGGTGTAGATTTGGAAGAGATCAACAAATTTAAGAAACAGTTGTCCAGTGAATTTGAGATGAAGGACTTAGGTGCAACAAAACAGATACTTGGGATGAGGATTAACATAGACAAACAGCTGGGTACTTTGCAGTTATCTCAGGCAGAGTATGTTCGTAAGGTACTCCAGAGGTTTAGTATGAGTGATGTTAAGCCAGTGAGAACACCTCTTGCTAATCATTTTAGATTGTCCAAGGAGCAAAGTCCACGGTCAGATGAGGAGAAAACATACATGTGTAAAGTTCCATATGCTTAAGCTATTGGGAGCTTGATGTATGTTATGGTTTGCACGAGACTAGATATTGCTCATTTAGTGGGAGCAGTGAGCAGATTTATGTCAGATCCAGGCAAAAAACATTGGGAAGCAGTTAAGTGGATACTTAGATATTTACGAGGTATTACTAAAAAAATGTTTATGGGTCAGTAGAGGTGAGTTAAAGTTACAAGGCTTTGTAGATGCTGATTTTCCTGGTGAGGTAGATCACAGAAGGAGTACTACATGATATGTGTTCATATTGGGTAGTACAACCATCAGTTGGATTTCTCAGTTGCAGAAGATTATAGCCTTAACTACAACTGAAGCAGAGTATGTGGTTGTGACAGAAGCTAATAAGGAGTTGATTTGGTTGCAAGGTTTGTTGATAGAGTTGGGATTCAAGCAAATGGTGAGTGTCTTGCATAGTGATAGTTAGAGTGCGATACACTTGGCCAAAAATTCAACATTTCGTTCTAGGATCAAGCATATTGGACTGCGTTACCATTTCATTAGATCATTAGTTGATGATGGAATGTTGACACTGGTGAAGATTCAAGGTAGCAAGAATATAGCTGACATGTTGACCAAAGCAGTTACTACAAAGAAACTAGAGTTGTGCGCAACTTCAGTTGGTCTTCAAGGTTGAAGACATGACTTTTGCGTGTACCAGTTTCACTAGCCATTGAAGACAGATGTTCAAAGGTCTTTTTGTCTTCAAGTAGAAGAATGTTATAGTGTGGAGCTTAAAATAATTATTTAGTCTTCAAGTGGGAGATTGTTATATTATGAAACCTAAATAATTATTTTAATAGTTATGTACGAAAGTATAATTGTACCTTCATATGTAATTAGTATATAAATTTAATTATAATTAGGGTTTATGTGAGATGAGATCGTTGAGAGGTGAAGAAAATTGTGAGAAAGTACTTATAGAGTGACTTTTTATTATAAACTTCTATTAATAATGGATTGAGTGTTATTTTAATATATTTCGTAGATATAAGAATTTTTTTCGGACAGACTCATGTTAAATCTCTTGTTTCTTGATTATTATTTTTTTGTGTGTATTTGTGATTTTATTGGGTTTATTCCTAACACATGTTTGTTGGGGAGATTGACAAGCATTTGGCTTATAGCCTTCTGAGGTTGCTAGGCTTTATTACATACGTGCTCAGAGGCGTCGTAAGATTATTTTGTAACATTTGGCGGTAAGGGGTTTTATGTTTTAATTTATAATATTTGTAATATTTTTACTGAAGAATATTGTTGTTGTAAGTTATTGGTTCCTTGTATTTAATTGAAGGAAGGATAATCCTGATGACATCATTTTCTCTGACATAAATTTGGGAAAAGTTTGAAATTTTCTGAACTGGGAAATGACAATAGTAATGGTGATTCTACGCCATCATCAGTTTTATGGAAATTTTCAGAAAGCATAAATGAGGCTACTTATTAGTGACTTTAGGGTACACCAAACGACATAGGTCTTCGCTAAAAGAACCTAAAAAGATATACCTAAATCTATATCCAAATCCAAGTTGTTTTGGGGATTTATCATAAACATAAAATTGGTTAAATAAATAAATTATAGAAACATTATAGGACGGGTACTTGTATATATATACCTTTTAAATACATTCACTTAACCCATAAATAAAAAAAATAAAAATAAAAAGGCGCATGGAAAGGAGGTAGACCTGCGGAATCATCTATAGATTCATCCAAAGATCCGAATGTGACTGACACGTACGGTCACCCCTTAAACTGCTGCCGTACCAATTTAGTCCATCTCACCCGCACCGTAGCCGGATGGTTTAACATAAATGATCCAATTATAGAACCCCACTGTTCACCCTCTCATCTTCACCGTCAAAATAGCCAAATCCCTCTATTCAACGGCCATGATTACGCTTTGTAGAACCGACCGCCAAAAGCCACTCTCCATTTCTGTCTTCCCGATGCAAATGACGTGTCAATTTTATGCCCGAGACACGAAAAGTCAAGTTAAAGAGACAGAGATTCAAAACACTTAAACTGACACGTGGAACACTCGCAAGTAGGGCCACGGATCACACCATATCATATCATCCGTATGTACACATGCGATGCACGGAATCAGAAATTGTTATACACTGACTGCAGTGAAGTTCTTGTCTAATAAGTGAACCGGGGAACATCATGCCGTCGAAGTCTGACAAAATCGCGTGTTCTAAGTTGCCACCCTTGCATTAATTTCCCACTGCGTAATCTAATGATGAGATTATCCTTTCACCGTCTCTCCTTCTTGTTCATCTTTACTGTTATTCTGATCAGGCACTTATAATAGGAAGCCCAACCGTATTATCTTCAGTTTTTGATCAAGAGTTCATCAATAATTTCTAGTGCCCGTTCGCTCCAAGTTGTCTTTCATGGCTTCTCTTAGCGCAGAAGCACCAGAATTCGTGCCTTTCGTTTATAATACTTCCCCTTACAACAACTACTACAACCAATCTTTCTTGTTCTACCCTTACCAACAACCTTGTTATAATTTCTACTCTTCATCATGTCTTTCTAGCTACCCAGTTGTTCAACCGAGCCAAGGTTCGGTTTCTATGTACTGCAATTCTGAGCGGCTGTGTGTGGGCTCGCCGGAGTGGCAGTTTAGGCCACAAGTAGTAGCGGCACCGCTGCCTTACGTTAATGAGGACACTGTGGTTGATAAGGAAGTTGTGAGCATGAAGGTGGTTTCGTCTAGAGTGGATAGTGGAAAGGGTGTGATTAAGAGTCGTTTTTCATGTGGAAGGCGAGAGGCGAATACGTGTAATAGAGAGAGAGTGATTTGGAAAGCTAAGGTTTTGAAGGCTCAGAAGCTGTTTGAGCGTAAGATTAGGGCTGAAAGCGAGCCTGTTCAACGTGATGGAAGTTACACCACTGTTATGATAAGAAATATACCAAACAAATTCACGTATGATCTCTCTCTCTCTCTCTCTCTCTATATATATATATATATATATATATATACCTGATGGATGGTTTCCTCTTCAGTGATCTCTTGGTGTTGCCTTTTTATTTTGAAAATTAATTTGTCACTAACTTTTTAGGTTTTATTATACGGTAAATTTACTGGGTTTGTCTGATCTTCCTGCATGGGAAGAGATTTTCATCATTTTAGGGTTTTGTTTTTTTTTGCTCCGGTTGTCATTCGGGTTTGCTAAGGTTTTTTTTTTTTATTAATTCAATTTTACTACTTTGGTGTGTTTCAGTCGGGAGATGATGTTAGATTTACTGGACAAGCATTGTTTGAAGGAAAACGAGAGGGTGCAGATAACGGAGAAGTCTGGTGTGATGGACGAGAATTATATTTCGGCATATGATTTTGTTTACCTTCCCATTGATTTTGGGTATTAATTACTGTATTTATTTACAGCTTTATTTGTTTTAATTAACTGGGTATTACTTATGTAGATGTCTATGAGAGCTGTTTCTGCATTTATGGTTTCTTTATGTTTAATCAATTAGTATTGTTTTGGGTTCATGAACATGTGCAGAAGCAAGTGCAACAAGGGTTACGCTTTTGTTAATTTCACCAATTCTAGCGCAGTGTGGAAGTTGTTCCTCTCTCTCCACCAGCAGAAATGGAACGTTCTTAATTCCAAGAAGATATGTGAGATTACTTACGCTAGGATACAGGTAATTGTGGTTCCACTCTAAAGATTTTGGCTCTATATTTGTATGTATGTAACTTTGTGCGTATTCCTAAAATTCGTTGCAATTCATATATAGTTCCATAATCGCTGAGTTCTTTAATCTTCTTTAGCAATTTGTTTTCTGTTTGTTAGGGATACATTGAATTGAACATAATTGTATGGACAATCTTACCTGAGAACCAATAGACTTGTATTCCAAGAACTAATTACATATTAGTGGATAATTTAATATATATAAACATATATATCTGACATGCTTAAGTGATTTTAGGAACTCATTACAAGAATTCCAACAGCATTGAACTGGCTTCTCCACTTGAGAGACCGAGAGACCAACATACTGTATACCCCTTGTAAATTTGCATCGTTGGGTGGTATATGTCAACCTGGATTCTCTTGGTTGTACTTCTTGTGGCTTTTGATGCAGTTGTTTGATAATCTTGTTTTGATGTATGCATATTAAAATCACACACTATTCTTGAAGATTGAGGTTTGCACAACTAGCCAAGATACATATTTAATAAATATTAGAGTGCTTGTTGGCATGCCAAATGTTTATCAGAATTTGAGATAAGGTGTTCCCATCATGGAGATTAAATGATGTTTACAAGTGTAATTTGACTGCTTAAACTTAAGCAACTTGTCGTTTTACCATACTTTTGCTCTTTAAGCTAGATAGTCTTGATTTCACTTTTAACTCTTAGCTTTTAGTTTAGTGCATCTTATTTTGGTGGAAGGGGACAAGGAATTGCTTGGTGTGCGTGTGTATTTTTAATGGTATTGTTTACTTCTATATTTGTAGAAGAACTTGGTTTCTTTCCAAGTTAATGAATTGTTTTTCATGTAGCTGTTCATCTTCACAGGGGTTTTAGCATAAATATTTTTTTATGAAATAATTAGAATAAATATTTTTTTGTGGAAAGGTGAGGGTAGGTAACTTTAAAAATTTAAAGAAGTTGGAAGGATAAAATAGGAACCCATCCAAATTATTTGAGCCTAAAATGTAGTTGCAAGTAATTTTATTAAAGAGTAATATTATATTAACATTCAATATATACATTCAGTGTCCGTCCTCCACATACAATATTTGATGGTGAGTCAATTTAATAGTGGTATATATGTTGGATGTATACTTTTCGTTGCCCCTTCTGCATACTAATTTTTTAAATAAAAACTTGTTTGAGGCGTTTAATGGACATTTGTGGACAAAAAAATAGGGTTTCACTGTGAGCTACCCATTTATATATGCTCTCTATAATGGTATAGATGTAATTTATGTATATAAATTGGAGTTATCGTTGGCTCCTTATTGGGACTTACAGTAACATACCATAGAATCTTTTCCAAGCCTATATGAAGTTTGAATTATTTATTTATTATTTATTTTTATCTAGTAAGTTTGAAAGTTAATTAGTATATTCTTTGGCATGATCTTACATGTTCATAAAACTATAGTTTGATTATTATTATTTTTAATGCTTTATAGTTGGTTAAAAGTGTACTTGCATGTAAGTATTCTTTATGTATTTTTTTGGAGAGGTAAAGTTGGATATGTATACTTTGAAGATGGCTACCTCTGTTGTTGCTCCTTTGAGATTATTTTATCATGGAGGAGTGAGTGGCACGTTGTTTACAATTGATTGGTTGTCTTTCGAGCTTGTGCTATGGTGTTGCATCACTGTACGACGTTTCATAGTACCACTCTGAAAGTGGTTGCTCTTTTTAAAGTTATACTACTAATTAAAGAAGAAACTTTTCTAACGTACGTACAAGTAGCTAAGTGCTTTCAAATAAATAAATAAAAAGTCCAGTTTATATGAAGCAGTAGACGAAATCATAAACATTTCATAGGTACCATAACTGGGTTATTGGAACTCTCAACACTTTTTCAGTACTGAACAGGAAGGTTATACAATTCTTGGCATTTTGAGTGTGTATTGTTAGTACTAACATGATGAGCGAGTGCCAAAAGCATTTTCCTTTGTGTATATTGGGTAAAAGTAGTTAGTATTTTTTACTTTTTTATCCCAAACGAAACAAAAAGTAGAGCTTTTTGTCCTTTCTAGTGCGACACCGGCTTCCTTTAAATGATATATATATAATGTTGTATTGCGGTAGATGGGTTTATTTTTGTGATTTGTCTGTAATTTCTCTTTTTTTAATTGATTTTTGGAATCCATTTTAAAATGAACAATGTCAATCGTTTTTCTGTGTTTTTGGTACAATGGGCAATGTTAGTCTAATTAATCTACTATTATTACTTGTGCTATTATGGTCATTGGGTTATGAATTACATAATGCATGAAATTCATATTTTAATGCAAGAAATAGTTATTTTTCGCAAGTAGATTGTCATTTTCTTCAAAAAGACGTCTATTAATCAGTAAAATTAAAGCTTTTTAGTGATATTATATAATGGGATGGCAGGGACAGGAGGCGTTGGTGAAGCACTTTCAGAAGTCCTTGTTTGCGTGCGAGTCTGATGAGTTTCTACCAGCGTGCTTTGATCCACCCCGGGACGGATCGGTCAAATCGGTCCTTCAAGCGAAAGTAGTAGGAAGACGCCTTGCTTCGTTTCCTACTTCTACCTAAAAGGAGTCGAGAAATCGACATGTACAAATGATACCCGGTCATCTCCGTATCTTTGATTTGATGTGTCTTGGTGGGTGGTGGTGGAGATTATGATTATATATAGCGTGGGTTTAACTGTTATTACTAAGGCTATGGGTGTGTTTTCGTACGTAGAAGCTCAAGTATGTGGTGGTGAGTAGGGTGTCGTATAATATGGGGTGGACTTTACCACCTGAAACTCTTGACCCTTGTGTATTGGTCATGAGCAGGTGGTAGGGTCGACCTCTTAATGACGTGGCAAACTGTAATTTGCCATTGCTGGTTACATGTGTGTGTCAATGTTTCTGCTTTGTATCTGGATGTGGTTATTATTAGCGTTGTACTTTTGTGTATTCGTTGTGTTGTGCAACTCTTTCATGGATTTTTGGCTTGTATGGTTACTACCTGATTCTGTGGTATTTTATGTTGAAAAATGCTTAAAGAATAACCTATTTCTTTTTATTGTCCTAGTCCATTGGGTATGGAACTAGAACTCCTCGTTTGAGGAGGGAGTGGAATGGTCAATCACTCTCAACAAGCTAATGGAACTAGTCTTTGATACAGTACATTGGTACACTCCAATAACTTAAAAACCCTTTTCAGCACCCTTGAGTGCTAGTAGAGCAGCTCCAAATGCTGCCTCGGTTTGAGTGGCTCTACTTACAGGCAAACCAAGCACCCTTTCCCTTATCTTTATCCACTTCTCATTCTTAGCGCCCCCTCCAGCAGTATAAACTTCGTACACTTCAGTTGCTCCAAGGTCCTTCAGCAACCAGTATGCTTTTGCCTGAATCACATGCAAGTAGCTAGTTATTCTTATCTGCATCTGCTGTAAAATCAAGGTAAACTAAGCCAACCAATCGAAAAAGATTAAATAAAACACAGCAACTAAAGATGCAAGTATTTGAATAGAAGATGTATGAACGTATGACAGCTAGTAATTTTTAGATCTCTTGCATGAAACTAGTATGATCTTAAGGGCAGAGGAAATATATATACCTCAATGCGCGCAATTGACTCTAGAATGCCGTGCAAGTAAACCACGTCATTATCTGGGCGAGGATGAAGCCTGCACGGTACACATTATTCACCACTATATTCGATCAACAATTAGTGTAGACAAGAAAATTAAACATCTGGAGAGGCGATGATTTAATTGCCAAGAAATTTAAAGTTCAATACATTCATGTGAATCTAACCATTCAATGTTACTCAAAATCAACATATTTGGAAAGGTGTGCATCATCACCACCAATGTGCAAGGTTTAAAAACCAAAGAATGAGAAGAAAAAAAAATAAAAAATCCCCTATTCAACAAAGTTTAGCTCATCAGAGAGTAACTAAAATGGTTGAATGGGACCATGCTAATTAGTTATTTTTAAAATCACAAGAAAATTCCCAGTTCAAATGCCTCCTTATGTTAAAGATGGAATCCACAAATATATCTTGTAAGCATAATAGGCGCATATCATACATAAGGATGCCTATTACTATATAAATTTCATGTATTTGGAAACTTAGATGCCAATGTGTTAAATACCTGGGTTCCATTTTTGGGTCTGCTACAGGAAATCTTTCACCAACTGCTGGGAGAGGATAATAGTCAAGAGGAGAAGATTCCAAAGGATTTATTTGTTCACTTAGATCCTTTAATTGCTCATCAGTGAAAATCTGTCTGAGAACAGCTCCTCCAGTGTTTGAGGCACCTCCAACAAGCCATTTATCATCAAGCCGATGACTATATACCCCATATCGAGCATCCTCAACCCGACTAGTGCTGAGAAGTTTAATAGCAAGTGTTGAACCCAAAGATGTTACCTAATTATGCCCAATGTAAGCTCAAAATATAAGAAGAAATTTTGAAAATACTAAATCAACATTTTTTTTTGAAGAGAAACAAGTATTAGGCCCCACCCCTCCCCCGTGGGAAATCCACTGACTATACCCACCCAACAACCCGACCCGCATCCAGCGGCCCCTCAAACCAGGCCCACAGTCAGACACCGCAGCAAACTGCGCCAATTAGAGAAACGTGTGCATCTAGTAGTCGCCCGATCGACATCCCGACTCGAACTCTAGCCTCCGTGAAATAAACCTGGCGCTCGAACTATTGGACCAACGGGCTGTTGGTAATACTAAATCAACATTGAATTGAAGCAGACCATTCTAGCAAATGTTGAGCATATGCAAGTGATTACTCCATGCAAAAGGATCAAATAACTATCACCAGATTGGAAGGTACTACTGATCACCTGATCCATATATTTCTTTTTGGATGCTTGGTTATCTTTTTTCATGAAAAGAAGAAGATAGATTCGTGTTTCATGATTTAGTCGGGCCCGGTAGGCAAGCCCAATTGAGACCATTGAATAGGCAGACAACCAAACAGGGGCATCGGTGTCAAGTAGTTAAGCAATTCCATTAACTCAAAACTTCTTTTTTTTAATGAGCATATTATAGCTTTCCTGCATCAAAAAGGATGAAGAAATTCAGATGAGAACTCACCGATTTCCCAGGTTGTGTAGCCTGTGCCGCAAGAAAAGCAGCAATACTATCTGTTGTTCCTGTGCAAACAGTACAGTCTTTCGGAAAACCTGCCAGGATGATTTCCTATGAGAACATGACATTTTAAACATAAGAAAGAAACCTCCAAAGTGGGATAATTTGAAGATATAATCAGGTCAATTATAAACCTCAAACTAAAAGCTTGAAGTTTCTAGTTTTTTTTGAGAAGAGACAAAATGATTATATATTAATATGAGGGAAGTAAAACATTGAGCATAAGGAATACTCACTCATCAACATACAGTATTAGCAACGACCACCCAACAAAATTAAAAAAAAAAAAAAAAAACACCAAACCCCAAACAAAAGCAACAACGAACCAAATAAATTACAAGCATCCCAGCTTCTAAACCAATCTGCAAAGGAGGACCCTGCTCCTAACTTAGAAGAAGAAATCCAAGTTGCAGCTGTGATTTTAGAAGACTCTCCTACCTGAACAGCTTCACTTACAACACTCCTGAATATCCTGCTGTTGTGTTCACACCAAATTGACCATAAAACAGCCATAGACACAACGCATCCAACTTTTCTACACCTACTACTAACTCCAATACCATGATTGAACCTAAAACAGTTTTCGCAAGAGAGAGGTGTTGAGAACTTCCTGAGCAGCATTCTTTCCCATCCAAACCAAACCTGCAAGGAGAATGGGCAGTTGAAAAACAAATGATCGACTGTCTCTGGGCCTTGATAACACAACACACAGCAGTGCGGAGAAAGACAAACATGCGGCAGCTGTTTCTGGAGCAAGTCTTGAGTGCATATCCTGTTGAGAGCCACAAGCCAACCAAACACTCAAATTCTTTTTGGAATTGGAGCTTTCCAAATGTGGTTACAATAGGAAGGGTTTGGGGTACAGTTGAAGTCATTGAGAACTTTAAAGAGAGATTGACATGTGTAGGAGAATGAATTGTTAAGGGACCAAAGGAATGAATCACTTGAGGAGGGGAAGATGCGTACATGGTCAATAGTGGACAGAAGGGAGCAAATTTCAAACTCTTCCCTTGATGTAAGGTTTCTTGGGAAGTGGAAGTTCCATGAGGGTTGTTCAAGGTGGGAAGAGGGAAGGGAAGCAAGGAAGTGGCAAATGGGGGCATTAGGACAATTAGAAAGTCGAAAGAGAGAAGGGAAAGAGTAGCCAAGGGGGGGATCACCACACCAATTATCTTCCCAAAAGTGAATCAATTGGTCATTCCCAACTTTGGGGGTGATATGGGGTAAGAAAATGGGGTAAAGGCTGGATATGAACTTCCACAGATTCCTATGGGTAACATGAGATGCACTACCGGATTCCCTCCCGGACAAAGATCTTCCATATTTGCTTCTAATGACCTAGATCATAACGCTTCGTTTTCATTCATAAACCGCCATAGCCATTTTGCTCCAAGGCCTGTATTCTTGTTCTTCAGGTTGTCAAAACCAAGACCAGCAAGTGCCTGTGATTTTTGGACATTCTTCCAACTAACCAAATGAAAACCATTTCCACCATCCCCACCTTTCCAAAAAAAAGACCGCATCAATTTCTCAATTTTGGTAATCACTGCAACCGGCATCTTGAAGATAGACATATAGTAATTTGGCAAAGCCATGAGCACCGACTTAACAAGCACAAGTCTCCCACCTCTTGATAAAAAACTACGCCTCCACCCACAAAACCTCTTTTCAACCTTGGACACTACAGGATTCCAAAAACTCTCCTTTAATGGGTGGGTTACCTCCCAGGGGGAGTCCTAGTTAGGACATTGGCCAAACACCAACATCACATCCAATTTTCCTTGCAAGAACTGCCAAAACTGTAGGATCCACGTTGATACCCACAATTTGGCTTTTGGCCATGTTGATTCTCATTCCAGATAACTTGCAAAAACAATGAATAACCTTCATCAAATGCAAGACATTCGGCTCAGACCCCTGAAGAAGGAAGAGAGTGCCATCTGCATATTGAAGATGAGAGACCTCCACTTTATCTTTCCCGATGGAAAGACCTCGGACCAAATCACATTGGCATGCCTTTTGGACAAGGCTTCCCAAAGCATCTACTACTAATGTAAATAGGAATGGAGACAAAGGATCTCCTTGGCAAAGGCCTCTACTGGCATCAAACTTGTCCCTCGGCCTACCATTAATTATAACAGAATAATTCACCGAACTGATGCACCCATGAATCCAACTTCTCCATTTCTCCCCCATGCCCTTATTAAACATAACATGATCAAGGAAAGCCCAATCAATTGTATCATAAGCTTTAGCAAAGTCTGCTTTGAAAACCGCGCCTGATTTCTTCAAACAACGGTATTCTTCCACCGCTTCATTGGCAATGAGAACCGCATCAAGGATGTGTCTATCTTGGATGAAGGCGGAGTGAGACACGCCAATGGTCGTATGAAGAACATGCCGAAGCCTATTAGCCAACACCTGGGCAATTATTTTGTATAAGCTTGTAACCAAACTTATAGGCCGGTAGTCAGTAACTTTTGCTGAATTAAACTTCTTCGGAACGAGACAAATATATGTTTCATTGGTCTTTTTATTGATAATTCCTTTCTCATGAAACTCCTCCATCACTTTCATAATATCATCTTTCAAAACAAGCCAAGCTTTTTGGTAAAATAACATAGAGAAGCCATCAGGCCCCGGAGCCTTATTCCCTTCACAAGAAAAGATTACGTTCCGAATTTCATCCTCTTCAAAAGGCCTCTCAAGGAAGCAACTTGCATAAGAATTGATAGGTCTCCAATCAATACCCTCAATGCCCCATGTGTCTTTTGCTTGAGCCGTGTAGAGGTTTTTGAAGAAATGAACAATTTCCTCAACCACACCTTCCTCATTCTCAATGACAGTGCCATCTAGACGTTCAATCTTGGATATCAAATTCCTTGATCTTTGATTATTCAGAACACGATCGCAAGAGTCACTACATTTTGATAAGAAGAGTCCATCCTATCTGTTTTAGTGTTTTAATCTAATAGCTATTTTGTTCACATCGGATTGATCGAGTTGTCTGAATCAGATACAGATGCAAAAGCAAACAATATCATAATCAGCTATATATCCCAATGGATTCAAGATAGAACTAAAGCATACCAAATTGTATTCTAACATCTTCTTTTATGGAGCCAACTGATGATCCAGGAGCTTTAACAGTAGGTAAGATATATGAATAAGGCTGTGAAACCAGCCAACTGGGATAAGAATCAACCTCAGGATCATATCCAACCTGTAATAAACACCCAGAATGTTATACGGCATCCTTTGCTAACGACAAAATAAAGAATGGGTGGCCATGAGGAAGTTTTAAATGCAAAGAAGCAAAAGCAAACAATACCTTCAAAGCATTGTTGTAATCTGAGACTCCAAGCTTCCCATGAAGAAGCCACAATAACCAATCTGCTTGGTGCATCAAGGCGGCAGATTCTTTATTCAAATCATGGGAATTCCACCAATAAACAAGCTTGCAAAGGGTAGATGAGCCAGAGCAAACAGCATGATTTGCGGGAGCAATGGACTTAACTAGTGGCAAAGCATCAGGGCAGCTTTCATTGTACAGAAAAGGTCTGCATAAAGGCTCCCCTGTATTGCTGTGGTCACCAAATTGAATGCTAATTAATGAATTCAGGTAAGAAATATAAGAAGGGAGAAAGAAGGAGAAAATGAGAAGAATCACCATTAGGCATTCTCACCTGTCAACTATAATGGTTGTTGCAGAAGTACCATCAATAGATATGGAAGAAACGAATTGGCGCAAACCAACTGGAACATCTTCAAGTAGCAAGAAAAGGGTCATTTTCCAAGAACTAGCCCAATCCACTGCATTTCCACTCTGTCCAGGCAAGGAAAGTACAAGCCTTAAAATTTATCTAAAAGGGAACACTGCTGAGATACAATGCAATTCAAAAACACTAAACAAGAAACAAAAATCTCTTAATTTTAGGTTCCACAAAACTGATAGGTTTAAAAGGAACAAAAAGTCTCTATTCAATAATCTCTTAATTCAATTAAATTAAATTAAATAAGGCCTTCTATATTAAATCAAACCTAAAATCTCAATCTAACTATGCATCTAAATATTCCCAACATAACCAACTCTTAACACAACTAAATTACTAAAATTTAAAAAATAAATTCAACATCCTCTTAATTCACATTTAGAAAAAAAACCTGAATTAACATTGTAACACCCTTAATTCAGATTCTGCAAATCATGCAAACAATGCTCTTCAACAAAGATGATTAAGTTCAAGATGAACAAAATCTTACCATAAGTTGCGGATACTCCCTCTTGCCCTCAGCATGAATCTTCTTTTGCTTGTCGATAAGAGCATATCGAGCTCCAGATGTGCCGAAATCCATACCAAGGTAATAAAGCTTTCCACTAACTTGAAAATCAGCGGCTTTAACATCCTTTCTTTCATCAAAAGCCGCCACCACCACTTTTCCTTTTGAGTTACCTGAGATGTTATGTAATCTATTTCTTGGAAGCAATTTCGTCGAGCACGAATATCCTAAAATTTCAAAGAACACGTTCAAAAGGGCTTCTTATTTGCGAGTAATTTACTGTGTTGAAGATGAACTAGCTATAGTTGTAGAAATACGCCAAAGAGAGATACCGCGTTTGGAAAATGACGAGCAAGTAACGGGGAAGTGCCGTGTCGATGAGTGCAATAGCGTTGGCATCGTCGGCCGTCCACTCGATTGGATATCGTAAGCTTGTTGCTACTGAAAGATGATCCCACGTTACAACCCTCGTGAGTCGTGAATTTGCACGCTTATCTTGTGTGCATTAATAAGTTAGAGGTTGCTGCAGACGTAGAATCAAACAGAGATAAAATCTTTGGCTGCTTTTGGCTGCTTTTTACAACCAACCAAAAAAAACAAAAACTTTAGCTTATTAAAAATGTTGGAAGTGTGATGATAGCTTGAAACGTTAAACATAATACAGAGATTATAACAACTTAATAATAATTTCAGAAAGATCATATTAAATTATCAGAAAAATTAGTTGAGGAGCAGAACAATATTTGAATTAATGATTGATAATCATTTCAAAAGAATGGATTAAGATAAGAGCTGGAGATTTTATAGTTTTTAATAATTAAATCTTCTTTAAGACACTCAGGGTGTGTTTGATAGGTGAGAAAATAGTAATTTTTTTGAAAAAAAATTATTTTTTCATGTTTGGTTCGCAAAAAAGGTGAGAAAAAAGTTTTAAATTTTTTTTTCAGGCTCACCATTTTTTCATCATAATTTTATCGGCTAAAGGGGTGAGAAAAAAAAAATCTCATGAGAAAAAAAAAATCTCTAATTTGGAGAAGTTTTATATAACTGAATAAGTAACTAATAACCAACTATGACAAAAGTTTCTCATGTTCAACCAAACAACCATAAGAAAATTTTATCAAGTACATTTTCTCGAGAATATTTTCTTAATTACCAAACACACCCTCAATGGATTCTCTCTCTATAATGGAGTAAAGGAAAAGAACATATGATGTTGATTTAATTTAGAAACTACAACCCTAGTTATTAACATATTATATACTGAACCAATTGAAACCCCATCAGTCACAAGTTGAGCCAGTATGAGTTTTTATACGTTACATAGCTCATACAATATTAGTTGTTTATTGAGCCCAATCAATATATTACAAAATGACCCACTATATTAGATAACCAAAATCAATTAATATAATTGTTAATAACATGTGTGAGCCCACATAGAAAATGAATTAACCTAACAATCTCCCACTTGGACCACATATGTTGTCTGGAAACAATTATTTAATAAAATTTTAATGAGTCCACCAAATATATTAACATGGAACCAAAGTAATCATCGCTGCACTTAAAATTTGGCAACTGGACCCAACAATGATCACCATATCAATACATTCAATAGAATAGATCAAGTATGGATGTGTAGCATGAAAATCACATGAAATGTGATCTTACATGCCTATTTTCAACTGGTTCTACTAATTATTCCAACGAATCAACCTTAGTCTTTCTCTTTATGTCAAACCGCAATAGAAAGATAAAAATTAAATTCAAAGTATAAATAAAAACATCTATTTTATTGATATAAAATAACAAAAAAAAATGTCTATTACATAATACCATTCAAAAGTAAACTCCCACTAATCTTGCACGTCATGAAAAGGTACAACACCTATATGATCAGTATGCTCATGAAACCTTGGTTAGTGGATCCGCTAACATAGAGTTCGTTCCTATATGTACTTTAGAGATCTGGTTACTTTGAACTCTCTCTTTAACAACCAAAAACTTGATGTCTATGTGCTTAAATTTCGAAGAGCTTCTGTTGTTATTGAAATATAGGACAACGACTCTATTATCACAAAATATCCTCAATGGCCTTTCAATACCATCTACAATTCGCAACCCAGTAATAAAATTTTGCAGCCATATTTCCTGATTTGATGTCTCATGACATGCTATAAACTCTGCCTCCATAATAGAAGAAGCTGTGAGTGTTTGTTTGACACTCTTCCAAGAAATAGCTCATCCTTAAAGCAGGTAAACATAGCCTGAAGTGGATCTCTTAGTATCTAGGCATCCAACAAAATCTGAGTTGAAATACCCCGATCTCCAAACGATTTGATTTCCTATATGTGAGCATGTAGTCTTTTGTTCTCTGTAAATACCCCATAACCCTCTTTGTTGCTATCCAATGATCCATACCAGGGTTATAAGATATTTGCCTAATTATGAACTTTGTATCCTGACGCGTACATACTTGAGCATACATAAGACTCTATACTGCAGATGCATAAGGAATCATCTGCATATCTTTAGATTCAATTTCATTCTTGGAGCATTGACTGAGGCTAAATTTATCACCCTTAGCAATGAGTGTATTTCCTAGGGCACAACTTATCATGTCAAAACTTTCAAGCACCTTATCAACATAGCCTTTTTGTGATAATTCGAGAATAACCTGAGAACGATCTCGATGTATCTGAAATCCTAATACAAAAGAGGCATCCCCAAAACCTTTCATCTCAAAATGTTTTGATAGAAATTTCTTAGTTTCATGCAGTAAGCCTATATCGTTGCAAGCCAATAATATGTCATCGACATATAAAACCAGGAAGATATACTTGCTCCCACTGAAAATGAAACTATCAACATAAATTTCCTCAAAGCCAAACGAGAAAATAACCTGATAAAACTTATGGTACCATTGACGGGAAGCTTGTTTGAGACCGTAGATGGATTTCTTAAGCTTGCAAACTAGAGAACTTTGTAACAAGAGACACAAAGTCTATGGTTGCACCATATAAATTGTTTCCTCAATGTCTCAATTGAGAAACGCAGTCTTTACATCAATCTGATGTAACTCTAGATCATAATGAGCTACTAGTGTCATAATAGTCTTGAATGAGCCTTTCGAAGATACTAGAGAAAAAACCTCTTTATAATCGATGCCTTCTTTTTGAGTAAAACCCTTGGCAACAAGACGAGCTTTATATCTCTCGACATTACCTTTTGAATCCCTCTTGGTCTTAAATATCCATTTGCAACCAATGAGTTTCTTTCCTTCGGGCAATTCGATGAGATCCCAAACATCGTTGTCTTTCATAGATTTCATTTCATCCTTCATGACATCGATCCACCGTTGAGATTTAGAACTTTGTTTGGCTTGAGCGAGATTGATTGGTTTTCCACTCATATATCAAACTCATGTTCTTGAAGATAAACAACATAATCATCGGAAATTGCGTTCCTCCTCTCCCTAGTAGATCTCCTTAATGGCACTATTTCTTGAGGTTGTTGAGTTTGCTCTTCAAGAGCAACTTCCTCATTTTGGACAGGGAGTTGCTGAATATTGTCTTGTAATTTTGGATTTGCTTCTTGATTAATATCAGGTACAAGAACTTGATCATTTTTAATAGCAACTATAGGAAGAGAAATGAGTCCCTTCTCAAATACAGTATTCCTCACTTTATCTCCCCCCAAACTCAACATCCTCAAGGAATCTTGCATTCCCCGTCTCGAAGAAGAACCGTGTAGGGGGGTCATAAAATTTGAAACCTCTAAACCGCTCAGCATATCCAACAAAATTGTAGCTAACAGTTCTTGAGTCCAGTTTATTTTCATGTGGCTCTTAAGGCCTAGCTTCAGTTGGACATCCCCAGACATGCAAGTGTCTAATGCTAGGTTTCTTGCCTGTCCATAACTCATATGGGGTTTTAGCTACTGATTTGTTGAGCATGTAAACTGCAATCTTAAGCGCGTCTCCCCAAAGTGATTTAGGTAAAGAAAAATGACTAATCATACTTCTTACCATGCCCTTTTAAGTGTCATTTTCGTCACTCAGCAACACCATTCATGCTTGGTTCACAACATTGTGTATTGTGGGACGATTCCACATTCCTCTAGGTACTGAGCAAAGGGCCCTGGATGTTTTTCACCTGATCCATCATACCTACCGTAGTATTCACTACCATGATCAGATTTGACAGCCTTAATTTTCTTGTCAAGTTGATTTTCAACTTCGGCTTTGAAAGTTTTAAATACGTCCAGAGATTGTGACTTCTTATTAATTAAATATAGGTACCCATAGCGAGAGTAATCATCTATAAACATGATAAAATATTGTTGTCTATTCCAATTAGTCATAGGGAATGGACCACATATATCAGTATATAACTCCAGAACTCCTATTGGCACCTAATTTATGCGTATTTGTCTGTTTGCCCTTAATACACTCAACACAGATTGTAAAATCTGTTAAGTCAAGTGGGTCAAGAATTCATTCTGACATAAGTCGTTGTATTCTCTGTTTAGAGATGTGTCCTAATCGTTTGTGCCATAACATGGAAGAATTCTCTGTTAACTTGCGTTTTGTACCACGTTTCTCAATATGCAAGGATTCATAATTAGAGGCAATGGTATTCAATTTATAAAGATTATCATTCAAAAAACTAGTGGCAATAATTTTGGAATCTTTAAAAAGACTAAATTTATTATTTCCAAATGAACATGAATAACCAGATTTGTCCAAAATAAAAATTGAAACTAAATTCCGTCTAAATGATGGTACAACGAATATCTCATCCAAATCAAAATATAAACCAGTTTCCAAATGTAATCTAAATAAGCCTATGGTATCTACTTCTATTGCTTTGTCGTTGCCCACATAGATGTATCTTTCGCCATCACTTGGCTTTCGACTCCTCAGGCAACCCTTCGTAGACACACTTATGTGAGTAGTAGCAACCGTATCCACCCACCAAGTATGTTTGGGTGCGGAGACTAAATTAACTTCAGAATAGACAAAATTGAGAAGTTTACCTTTCCTTACACGCCAAACCTTGTACTTATCGCAATCTTTCTTCATATGTCCACCTTTGTTGCAAAAGAAACAAGAGGAATTATCTCGCTTCTTCTGCACCTTATT
The DNA here is from genome assembly GCA_035771175.1 of Paratinospora sagittata. Classification (NCBI taxonomy): domain Eukaryota; kingdom Viridiplantae; phylum Streptophyta; class Magnoliopsida; order Ranunculales; family Menispermaceae; genus Paratinospora; species Paratinospora sagittata. Next base: position 36,848,081 of record CM069594.1, read on the forward strand.
AGGTGGAACACTTGCAACTTCTTTATTTTGAGTCCTCTTCTGTTTCTTAGCCTTAGAGGTTGTTGCTAGGTGAGCACTTTTCAGTTCTTTCACCTTTGATATTTTCTTCTTCTTGCACACAAAATGAAATGAGCTCACTAAGACCCCATTTGTCCTTTTGGGTGTTGTATATAGTCTTAAGGTTCCCATATTGTGCAGGAAGCGAAATCAGGACCAAGGCTACTTGCATGTCTTCCGACATCTTTAGCTTTAGTTCTCTAAGTTTGTCTGCAAGGTGAGACATTTGCATAATGTACTCCGGAATGTTCCCTTTGTCGTTATACTTCATTGAGACGAGTTTTTCCAATGTAGTAATCATCTAAGCTTTCTCATTATTGAGATACAACTTCTGAAGAGCGGCAAAGAATGCCTTAGCATCCTCTTCTTTTGGCAAAGAGCCCCTCATAATTTTTGGAACGGAAACCCTTCATAATCACGATACTCATTCGATTGGACTTCTCCCACTTCTCACCGAATACCTTATGCTGATAAGTACTTTCAACAGTAAGGGTAGCAGGAGGATCCTTTCGAAATGTCAAGTCAAGATTCATACAACCCAGCACTATCATGACGTTCTCTTTCTAGGTCTTGAAGTTTGTGCCGTTAAGCACAGGAATGGACCTTAAGTTGGTAGATAAATGTTAAGCAGAAACTGAATTGAAAACAAAACAAAAAATAACAAGTCACATGAAAACACGTCAAGTCATAAATTAAGCATACAAATAACATGATATATATACTAGCATGACATAACCAAATAGTAAAATAGACAAATAAGGTGGGCTTCCATCATAAGATACCTGGAACAACATTAATATATAGTCTTTGGACAAAAATATTAACTGTAAGTGGTACTCTTCTTGTAGTGATCAAATATCAACGAGAAATCTTGCCAAAAATTTGATAATCATTACATATTTATCACTACATGTGTGTTTATAGCACCGCCAAATAACAAATTTCCTTTGGGCTGGTCATTTTTCGCATGAGCTATAAACACACACATCTTAAATATTCTAAAGTAAATGAATCTACACAACAAAGGTCACTTTGGCAACACGTTGTTTCAACTCAATTATTTTTAAATATTAGACAAGTTGTGCAAAGAAATGAACCAAATGCCCAAGAAATAAAACCTTAATTTCTTTTGCACATGGGCAGTCAAAACACTAAAGTGTCAACTCTAGAACCAAATAGAGTTTTCAACAGATAAAGTGTGAATCAATTTTTAGTTCTTAATAGATCAAATCTTGGGGTTGAAATCCCTTAAATTAAGTAAAAAATTTGACTTAAATCTCCCCAAAACTTATCTCAACTTTAACTTTATGAGATAGGGTCAACCGATCTTTAATGGTTTTTTTTTTTTTTTTTTTTTTTTGGAACTCCATGAATTGAGTCGCAACGGACTCAACTCTCCCAAAACTTAGACCACATAATCCTTATAAGATCCAAAAATAAAAATAAAAATTAAACAACAACATTGGCGTCATGACATGCCTGCGTGGCACCGCGATGCCCGAATTTCGTGGCCCTTGCGTTAGTCGCGAGCCTGACTATTTTTTTTTTACTATGCAGCGCCAAGAGTAAAAAAAATATTAAAATAGATGGGAGTATCTTCTCACGATACTCCATCTTTCATTTTTTTTTTTTAATACCAAAGAGCAGAAAATTTGAAAATTTGAAAATCTGAATTTTATTTTGAAAAAACTAAAAATTTGCCCCCATCTTATAATATTGTGTGATTTTATACCTTCAATCACAAAATTTATGACCCAAGACGAGAACAAAACCTCAAATCAATATAACAACCATAGAATCAAATAATTTATTCAACAAATCATGAAAAATCATAACCATATATATAAGAATCTAAATCTTAGACAACCAAATAGGCATAGACATCAAAACAAAATACATGTGTGCTTTCTCAATAATTTAATCATGATATAACGCTCTGATACTAATTGTTAAACATAATATAGAGATTGTAAAAATCCAATAACAATCCCATGAAGATCATATTAAATTATCAGGAAGATTAGTTGAGGAGCGGAACAATACCTGAATCCATGGTTGATGATGATCACAAAAGAATGGATCAAGATAAGAGTTTGAGGTTTTATGATTTTTCACAGTTAAATCTCTTTGAAGACACTCAATGAGTTCTCTCTTTGTGATGGAGCAAAGGAAAAGAGCATACGATGTTGATTTAACTTGGAAACCACAATTCAAGTTATGAACACATTATATACTGAACTAACTAAAACTCCATCAGTCACAAGTTTGACCAGTATGAGTTTCTATACGTTACATAGCCCATACTATATTAGTTGTTTATTGAGCTCAATCAACATATCACAACCCAAATCAATTAATATAATTGTTAATAACAAGTGTGAGCCCACATTGAAAATTAATTAACCTAACATGAAATGCATTGCTAGGCATTTATTTGATAGTTATAATTTTTAGGTTGAGTGGTTTCGAACATCTTATCATAGCCTAGATTTTGCAAGAGATTTTGAGTTTAAGTTTTGTTATTGATATTTACATATCTCTGTGTGAAGGATGAGGCTGTAACTGAGATAAATATTATTTTTAGATTAAGTGATTTTTAATATAAAAAAATCCGATATTTCTTTAAGTCTACATCATATAGGCCTGGCAGTTGGTATTGTAAAAGGGTTGTAATTATGAGTTGAGAGGCAACATCCATCGGAGCTAAAACTAGTTCTTCAATAAAGAAGTTGAAGGGTTGGTTAGTACCATTTTATTGATTTTGATAGCAAACGGGGGACCAATCACTAACGGGGTGAATGCAGTACAAATTTCGCAATCTCTGGCTCCGCTGAACAACATATTCAGTACACTCATTGGGAGTGTGATCTAAGTGAGTGGCAAATAAAAATTGTATAATTTACCATACCTAAATTTAGCAAAAAGCTGCTTACCATTTCTATTGTATTTATTAGGATTGCTCTGCCGCACCCAAATATGAAGTGATAACAATTTTGCTGCAAATTTTCAATTATGTGGTGGTTGCTTGTCAAAATCAATAGAAGAGATGGCAGCTCATTTTAACTATAATTTCGCATAAAGGGAGTGACTAAATTAAAAAAAAAAAATGAAGGTGGCCTAGAAAAAGACCTTTCAAGTTTATATTTATACAAGATATAGTTTTCCTGTTTATTATGACATTTAATATTTTGAAGTTTTGTGTTTTTATGCATTCTCAAGTTTTTTAAGAGCATCTCCAATTATTTTATAGATTGTATTTAAAAAAAATATATCATATCATTAATGTTAAGAGACTTATTTTTTAAATGATATAAATTATTACTTGATAGATATTTAAGTTAAAAAAATATTCTTTAATGCTTTTATTTAAAATATATATTTTGATGATGTGTTAAATATTTTTTCTTTTAATTAAATCTAATCAATATTTATTTATCTTATGTGATAATAGAATGACTGTCCAACAGATCGTTTGCAAATAGACGGTCATGTTGACAACATTTATTTATTTTTTGCTACCTTAATTTGACAGTAAATGATAATAATTATATTGGAAAAGTTTATTTTAATTTAATATCTGTTTATCTTACGTAACAATTATTTTTTTCACAAATTAATAATTACATTGGAGATACTCTGACGTAAAAAAAATAAAAAAAAGTTTTTAAATCACAAACCAATTGGTTTTACCTTACAAGGATGCGAAAATACATAAAAATGAGATCTATGTTGCATTTAAAACCATTGAGATGCCAAACAAAACAAAAAAAACGAAACCATTGAGATTTTCTTAGTACGAGTATTGTAGAAAAAAAAAAGCATTTCACTGTAGCTTCTTAAAGTAACTCCAACTTAAACAGTTTCAAGTCCAAATAAACTATGTCACATGCCACACGACTTATGAATAAATCAGTCAACGGCGATTTTAATATTTAATTATCTCCAAAACGTTTATTTTAACAATTATTTTCTTCCCTTTTCTCTTATTAATATGAGAATTTTAAATTTAATAAATTTTTAATGAATCTGAAAAAAAAAAAAAAACTGGATAAAAATATCTTTACAATTGTCCAAACCACTCGTATCGTGACACATACTCTTGTAATCAAGCCAGTGCATGGCCCGCATTTACACAACCGTTCCAGGTGTCACCTTTCGAACTAATCACCAATTGGTGCAACTTCATCGGTCCATTACGCGGGACATCAGATAAAATCCCAAGTTAGTTCGGTATTCAAAACGATTGTTTGAAGCGCGCGGGCAAACCAGTTCCAACCAAAGTTTAAACAGAACCCACGTCAGCAAAGCAGCGCCACGTAATCACAAGACAGGTCTACCTATTTAATTATTTTTTTTATATTAGTGTTAAATAATTCAAACGCTTCAAGTTATAATGCAGCATAAAGAAGAAAAAAAAAAAGCGGACTCTTCTCTCTTTCGCTCTGAAAACTTCAACTCTCTCTCTCTCTCTTTTGTCGTAAAAGAGAAGGAAAATGAAGTCTCTGTTGAACTCAATAATAAAAGAAGAAGAACTGAGAGCTCTCCTCCTTTAAATGCTTCAGTCTTTTAATGAATTAATGGTATTTTTCATTACCTTAGTTGTCGTCCAGAGCTTGAGAGGAGAAGAGGAATGATCGATTCATGGCGGCATCTCCGTTCGATCATCGGAAACCTTCGAGTTCGAACTGTTCTTCATCGTCGTCTTCATCGGTAATGAACGGGAGATCCGTTCATCGGCCTGGTTCATCTTCGTCTTCGACGGCTTCTTCGTCTTTTTTCTTGAACTCCGGCATCGGATCCGTCGCAAGATCCATGACGCCATCTCGCGGCCGTAGTAACGATTACATGTACCACGGATTGGCTAGCAATGAGATTGGTTCTCCGGTTGGGATGGATTTAGCCGATGAGATCACCGGCGAGTCGTTCGATGAGCCGAAATTAGGAGATTGCATTTCGGTTTCTGTTCGGTTTAGGCCGTTGAGGTATGGATGTAGATCTGGATGAAATGCAGGGAGATCTGCGGGGCTTGGGGTTGGGAGGAGTTGAATTTGGGATTTAGGGCGTCGTTTCGAGTTCCTGAGGCTTTGTTTATTGATATTTGGGATTTGTGGTTGTAGTGAGCGGGAATACCAGCGAGGCGATGAGATTGCATGGTATGCGGATGGGGATAAAATTGTTCGGAGCGAGTATAATCCAGCTACAGCTTATGCATTCGGTATTTTTGCGTAATTTAGATTTTTGAATGTTGCCATTGAAATGCAAGTGCTTCCATTCCAGATTATTCGTATTCCTTATTTGCTGAGATAATGCAACAGGGAACATTGAGCTAAATAGTAGTCGTCAGTGGTCACCTACTCTCATATCTGCTTGTAGCACTTTTACTGTTGCAAAATTTGTTTCTATTTCTGTATGAAGTTATTTTTCGGTGTCGCAGATCGAGTATTTGGACCGTCTACAACCTCAGAAACTGTGTATGATAGCTCTGCTAGGCCAGTGATCAAGGCTGCAATGGACGGCGTCAATGGTAAATAATCGGTGTATTCCATCTCATTACTATTAGCTAAAGTTTCAATCCAGCTTAGCTTCAAATAAAATGAGCTTTTGTATATGAAAGAGCTAGTGGTATTCCTGGTCAAAAACTAAATGTTCTCAAGTGTGCTGAAGCTCACAACTCTATATCTTTGTTGCAGGTACTGTTTTTGCCTACGGTGTTACTAGTAGTGGAAAGACACACACTATGCATGTACGTCCTTGGTTCTCCCAGACGCAAATTACTTTTGTCCATTGGAAACTATAGAGTAGAAATATTAAAACTCCAGCGAGTCTTTAATGGAAATATGGAATCTAAACAGTACAGTTGATGTCCCTGGTTTCTAGGATTTAAACCTCTCTCAGCAAGTAAAGTCAATGTTAGGAGATATTGAGTTGAATTTCATTGGTTGTTGCCGTTATTGTTGCAAATACTGTTTTCTTATTAGAAAGCTATGGAGAGAATTTCTTTTCAGTAATATGAGCAGTGGCGGATCCCTTGGGGGGCAGGGAGGTGACCGCCCCCCCAACATTTTAGAAAAACCTTTTATAAACTATGCTATGTTATACGTTTTCGCTTTGCCCCCCCCCCAAGATCAAAGGTCTAGATCCGCCACTGAATATGAGAAGAAAAAAATTAAACATGGAACCTTGAGAGGGCTTGTGCTAAATTGCAAGTTCCCTCGTCATAGTCAACAAAAGCTTCCCCATACTAGCTTCATTTATTTCGAAAGACCTCTATAATCCTCCCACTATTAGTAAACTATTTTATATCTTTTATGTTAGGCATGGATGATTTAGATGCTCATATGCCAAGGGAAGTCTATCTTTCTTTGTGAAAGGTCTGACAAGAGTTAGTCATTTTGGAAAAGTTACGGAAAAATTAGTATTATAGAGGGGTGTCGTAAAGGCAAAAACTGAGTTCGAAGACAAGTAAGCCAATCTTGTTGCAACTTTTGCAAATCCAATTTAGAACTGAAACTTCTTTATGTTGATCTTTGTTTTCATTACTTTTGCACACAACCAATTCCAGGCTAAAAAATGATTAATGAAGAGCTATTAGGAAACAAATGAAGTTTATTGGTTTTTAATTTTTTATTGATATAGAGAATGCCTATGATGGAGTACTTAGAATTATAAGTTGTGAATTTTAGAAAAAAAAAGAATTATAGATAGGTAGATTGACATGATAAAGGATATGGTCAATGGAGTGATAATTGTAGTAAAATAATAGTAGGAAAAATTGGTGACTTCCCATTTATAGTAGGTTTAGTTTACATTATGGATTAGTTGAATAAATATATTTAAGAAGATATTCTATGGAGTGGAGTGGAGTGGAGGAAACGGATTCATGTAGCCAACCCCATGTAGTTGGGAAAAGGCTTAGTTGAGAAGAAGAAATTTTATGGTGTATGTTGTTTACTTGCTTGCTTATTGATGATATTGTGTTAATTGATAGAATTAAATCAAGAGTTAATGCTAAATTAAACATTTGAAAAGAAACTATAGAATTTAGAGGTTTAAGATTCATAGGAAGATTGAGTATATTAAATATAATTTTAATAGTACTAGTGATGTAAATTCATTGCGGACGCAAGGACGAAATACCCAAAAGGAATAAACCAAAATCAATTTTGATTGATTCCCTTCAATTTCATAATTGGAGCTCTTTATATAGATAACTCCCTCGAAATAACTTAGAAACTTCCTAAAACACTTCAGAGTAAATTTCTTGAGCTATTTATAACATAATGAAAACTTTCTAATTCTATTTAGACAATTCTATACAATTTTTAATACTCCATAAATAATAAAAACGAATTTTAAAAACTATCTAGAACTACCACTAAAATAGAAATCTACCAAAATAGAAACTTCTCTAAAGAAGAAAACTTAAATAGAAAGCATAAAAAATGCTAAAAACACGTTATGCATGTGTGTCATGCATCCTTGCATCAATTCCCCCTAGTTGGAAAGAATTTGTCCTCGAATTCGAAGCATCACTAGAAGAGTTATCATAATACGGAGGATGTTGAATAGTAAAATCATCAGATGTGTGAAGGTAGCTAGACAAATGAACCTTGCAATGGTTTAAATGAGATTCTCAACACTCTGGACGATCATCTTGCGCTTGCCTCTATAGTCCCAGATGATGTAGAAAATCCGGTGAAAGAACACGTTCATAATCTTCACTATGGGCAATATCTCGATGTTGGATTGGTGCACCCAGATCATTAGTTCATCACGATAGTTTATCGTACCTCAGTTTTGACCTAATCATCTATGTCAATTAGTGTGGAACAAACCTCATGGTAAGGTCGTGATGCTGGTAAGTGCCTCCGACAGCGCAACGATCCGTGTGATCTTGGTTAACCACATGATATTGATCGGATTCAGACCCTTACTCCGAATCGTGGAGTGAAACTGTAGATTTGTCGTGAGAACCCGCTACTTTCTCCTTGTCATAGACAACGACCAACTCTAGAAGGTTTTGCGACAATGTCAAGCGTGAAACAACTTACACTAGTTGTTTCACGTTTTTGTCATTGTTAGCTACCAGTTTCTGAAGTTGATCAACTGGAGGATTGATTGCGGGCCTTCCTCTCCTCTTTAGCGCTATCGACGAAAAAAGTAAGATCAGACTTAGCTCTGTTACAAATTTTGATGTAAATTTGTTGCAAAAGCAAAAACGAAAGTACCTATAAGGAATAAACCAAAATCGATTTCTATTCAATAGAATACCCAAAGAGAGATAATTGAGATAGTAATTGATTCCCTTCATTTTTCGTAATTGGAGCTCTGTATATAAATAACTTCCTTGAAACAACTTAGGAGCTTCTTAAAACATTTAAAAAGTTTCCTAAGCTACTTATAACATAATAGCAACTTTCTAATTCTATTATAATTCTATTTAGCCAATTCTTTATGCTTTCTAATACACATTAAATAATAAAAACGAATTTTAAAAACTATCTAGAACTTCCACTAAAATAGAAATCTACCAAAATAGAAACTTTTCTAAAAAAGAAAAAACTTAAATGGAAAGCATTAAAAGAAATGCTAAAACATGTTATGTACGTGCGTTATACTTCCCCGCATGAACTAGCTATACTGGGGGAGAAACAATGAAGATTGAAGGTTAAGATATACCAATGAGGGAAAACTTTAGGTATTTAAGCTCACTTATCTGTCAGGAAGGAGAAGAAACAGTGTTAACTATTGAATTGAAATAGGTTAAGTGGAGGGAATCTTCATGCTTATTTTATTACATCTTGGAGACACCTCATTCATAATTTTTCTTACATCTTTTCCTTTTAATTTTTCTTCTTTCTCTCTTTTTACAGGGGGATCAAAACTCTCCAGGTATTATTCCATTAGCCATCAAAGATGTGTTCAGCATAATCCAAGATGTAAGTGTGCTTACACATTCTGCAGCAGCAACAAATCCTGCTTCTAAGTGCAATACCTTTAAAGCAATCTGTTTCTTCAGTCAAATTATCTCATTATATCACCCAAAGACATTTTTCTTCCTGTCCTGTAATTTTTATTTTTAATATCTGAAACTACGTGGTATCTGCAGCAACAATGAATTTTTAATTTCTTTTATGCACTAGTTTCCTGGATGTAGAAACTAGAAATGCTTTCTGATAATTTGTTGCATATGCCATGCATTCCAAAACTAAGCATTCTTGGTCTCAGTTGGCATCTCTGTGAGGAATACGATACATCGTCAGTCATCAGAAACAAATAATGGTTGAGACTAGACTATAGGTTTAATATATTGAATAGCCATGTTTGGCTCAACACTGCATTCTCATGCGGCTATATATATTTAGATGAATCAAAGACTGATTTTTGGTGACATTACCCTTGTAGAGTTTGTACCATCCTTTAAAAAGTCAGCCCTCTTACACCTTTTTAACTCATTAAATGTGAAACTAAAATTAACAATGCTATGCACAGTCCCATTTTTTTGTTTGTTTGTTTTTTTTTTTTTTTCAATTTGTTATGGAAAAAGTGTCTTGGGATATGATGATTATTTGTGCGAATGATCTTCATGTGATTTGTGCAAGAGATCATTCATTAGCTAGCCATATGTATGTAATGTACTCTTATAGAGTTATTTATGTTATTAAAGATATATCTTTAAAGTTTAAACCATCTATAAAAACTATACATTTGTGAATAATATGAGTATGGTGATCTCCTTGCAGACTCCAGGAAGAGAGTTCCTCCTCCGAATGTCATATCTTGAAATCTATAATGAGGTTCGTGGTAATGCACAAGTTTCTTTACAAGGAAAATGCCTAAAATCAAGAATTTTTTATTCTTTCTTTTTAGAAAACTACATTCATTGATGGTACTTGTTAACTCACATGTGCTTTTCTTTTTCCTTTTTCCTTTTTTTTTTTTTTTTTTTTTTTTGGGGGGGGGGGGGTGGAGGCACGTTACCCAATGCAAAAGGCTCTTTTCATTGTGGAGCCTTGAGAAGGTTTAACTCTACAGCCTTACCCCCACTTTGCAAAGGTTTTTCGAATGGAGCAAATTTATTGTTGCACCAAGCCCAACCCTTCTATTTCTCTTTCTAAACTAGTTAATTTTGTCTAAGCTCCAAATTTGGATCCTTGTGGTTAACGCACTTGCAGTATTTGCTGCTTGTAATTACTGCATAATGTTTGGATCTTATTGACTACAATTTTGGTTTTTTTTTTTCCTTTTCTTTTTTCTGTATTTGAGTGGAAGTCATTTGACATAAAATGTTTACTTTCTTTCTGATTTCAGGTGATAAATGATTTACTTGATCCAACAGGACAAAATTTGCGTGTTAGAGAAGATGCACAGGTTTATTGCTCAACTTCTTTGAACTTCCAGCCACGTAACCTATGAGTATTCCCATTAATTATGATATAGTTAGCGCCTGCAGTGATTTCTGTCTATTTTTCCTCAGTTCCTCTTTATCCTATTATTCTTCGCATACAAAACTGGTGTTTCACTTGGTTCTGATGAGTTGGTACTTGAAAGTGTATTGAATGCAAACAAACCACTGAAACCTTGTTTCTCTCTCTAGAACATATATTTTCAATATTTTTAGATGTTTATTGATCTTATGGAGCCAGTATTCAGCCTTTCATTTGTCCTTAGGGCTTCTAACTTTATTCTATTTATCAGCTTATGCTTCTTAGTATAGTCTTTGGGATTTCTTCAAAATAAATCTGATCTCAACATCTTAAGCTTTATGATGGTGGATGTATCATATCATATGCCAAGTTAAATTTATACATTTGATGTGATCGTACTTTATAGTTTATACCTATTAAGACCTTGTCTTTTATGTCATGTATTGACTTCAATCAGATATTGTCTACAATTGAACAATTTTGGCCACCATTTTCATTATTCGGCCTTCTTACTTGGAAGTTGAATATGCTGTTGGTGACTTTTAGTTTGACTATTAATTGCAAATATAGGGTACTTATGTTGAAGGCATAAAGGAAGAAATAGTTTTATCTCCCGGGCATGCCCTTTCTTTCATTGCTGCTGGAGAAGGTACCTTCTGGATGCTCTGCTGTTCAATATATGTCTGAACTTTCATGGAGAATGCTCATGATATGTAAGCGATGTTACCACTGATTTCTAAGTTTTTGATTTCTATGGTGGCAGAGCATCGTCATGTTGGATCAAATAATTTTAACTTATTCAGTAGCCGCAGTCACACGATATTCTCCCTGGTATGGTATCTAATTTTCAATCAGAAGTTTTTTAAGATGTGCTTTTTTAGTGAGTCCAATGAATTACTCTTCATTTAATGATTCTCTTTTTATTTTATGTCATGATCTTTCCTTATGAATTGACTTTTTTCCCTTTTAATCTTCATCTCTATGTGCTTCTCTATTGTAATTCCAAATTAAGGTGGGTCACTCATATTTAGTAAAATGATATTATACTAGTTGTAGGTGTTGATATTGGGCCTCCACCCATTAGGTGTTGATATGTTCTTCTCTGTTGTAATTCTAAATTGAGGTGGTTCACTCATTTTTAGTATAATGATATTGAACTAGGTTTTAGGTGTTCATTTGGACCTCCACCTATTAGCTATAGTTTTTAGGTCTTGTGGTTATTAACGTGGCATTACAGGTTTGGTTTAATAAAAAGGTTTGATTCAAGTCTATTTGTTTCCATTTTGTATATTTCCCGTTTGGATATTTGGTATTTATATCTTCATCTATTTCCCTTTTATTGCTCCACACGTAGGTTGAGGTTGCATGGGAGAGGGAGTGTTAGTGATAACTTGATATGCACTATTGTGCCTCTATCTATTAGCTATACTTTTGAGTATAGTAGTTTCTAACTGTAGGAATATGCATCAACTAGAGAGTGTTTTATATTTCAAGGTTCATCTGTAGGGCAAAGATTGCAATTGATTCCAAGAAACAAAAGAGAGCATGGGAAAGGTCTTGAAGAAACAAAATAGAACTAACCACGCATAATGTGAACTTAGGACATGCATGTTTTCGGAAATTGATCGACATTCCTTTGGATGGTGTCAAACTTTTCAGTTCATTTTTCTTGGTCTTTGTAGGCTATGCGACAAAATTCTTAATCATTTAGCTAATTGTGACTTATTCATACCATGATGTCCTCACTATCTGAATTATGTTGTGGCCTTGCCACGATCCCAATTGTTTATTGCTGGCCTTGTATGTTAATACCTTTGACTCGCCTTTCCATTCCCTCTCTTTATGTTTATTTTGTATATATCATCTATTTCTTTTACAGATGATTGAAAGTAGCGCTCGGGGCAACGAATATGATGGAGTGATATTCTCTCAACTTGTATGTGAGAACCCAACATTGATAATTTTGATAATTAAATAGGAAATTTCTTTTCTCATCTGTTGCCCATTTACCCTCCTCCTCTCTCTCTTGTAGAATTTGATCGACCTAGCAGGGTCTGAGAGTTCTAAGACTGAAACAACGGGACTAAGAAGAAAAGAAGGATCCTATATTAACAAAAGTCTTCTAACTCTAGGAACTGTAAGTAACAACTACTATTATTTTAATCTTGGCTGATTCTTGTATTTTTCCTTTCTTTATTTGTATTACACCCACTACTCGACAAAGCCTTTTTCTTTTGGTACATGTATCCACTTCCTTCAATTTGCTCTATCAAGGAGTTGACTCTTTATTTAAATTACAAAATATTTGGTATTTTGAAATTGACGTAAATTCGTCGCGAAAGCAAGAACGAAAATATACAAAGATAACCAAAATAAATCTATTGATTTGAATTCTTCAGAAAATTATCAGCTACCTCTCCTAATGGCAAAAAGCCTTATTTATAACAAACTATCAAATAGAGTCCTAAACTGACACAACTTCCAACTGCTTAACTACGTGGGTTTAAACCACCTAATGTGGGCCCACTAACATAGACATGAAACGCAAATAGAAAACATAATAAAAATAAAAGACATGCTAAACACGTTATGCACGTGTTTCATGCGTCCCTGCATCCATCCCCCCAGCATGAGAAGAGCTCGTCCTTGAGATGGAGTTCTTGTACACATCATAAAAATCAGGATCAAGCCTCTGAAATTCAAGTACTCTCAGAAAAAGGACGCCCACGCCATTTGAGTAAATAACGAGTATAGGTACCATGGCGAGTAGAGAATGAAGAAACATCTCGAACACCCTCAACATGATCAGAAGCAGAAGCAGGCACTGAGGTAGCATCGCTAGGTAAAGGTATAGGAGGAATTGCATCACCCACAAAAGGAGAAAGTCGTGCAACATTAAATGATCGAGAAATGTGCCACTCAGAAGGAATGTCAACCTCTTATGCATTATAACCATGACAAGCAACAATAGAAAAAGGGCGCATCGTCAACTTATGAGGAGATGATAGTTGTTCCTTTCGCAAATAAAACATCACCAAATCACCAACCTTAAAATGAACAGATAGTCGATGAGCATCGGCATGAGCCTTATAAGAACCGTATGACTTCTTAAGGTGACTACGAACATCCTCGTGGATAGACTTAATCTTGGAAGCAAACTCTTCTGCAGAAGCACACACCGAAAAAGTAGGTGGAATAGGGGCCAAGTCCACAACTGTAAGAGGTGATGTACCAGTCACAATCATAAACGGTGATAAACCAGTAGACCAGTTGACAGAGTTGTTATAGGCAAACTCTTTGTGTCAAAACAAACTCCCAAGACTTAGGCTTCCCCTCAATCAAGCATCATAACAAATCTCCCAAGCTGCGATTGACGACCTTAGTATGATCGTCTGTTTGCGGGTGAAAAGCAATAGAGAATTGCCGTTGGCACTTCAAGAGCTTCCACAAAGTTTTCCAAAAGTAGCTAGTGAAGCGCACATCCTGATCAGAAGTAATACTACGAGGAATGCCATGTAAGCGAACAACTTCGCGAAAGTATAAATGAGCAACATGAGCGGCATCAGCAGTGTGAGTGCATGGAATGAAGTGAGCCATCTTGGAGAATCGATCGACCACCACAAAAATGGAGTCCATACCATGCGAGGATCGTGGAAGTCCCAATACAAAGTCCATAGAAACATCTAGCCAAGGTCTGTCAGGAATAGGGAGTGGAATGTATGAGCCAGCATTAGTTTGTTTGCCCTTTGCAGTCTGACAAACATAACATTTGACAATAAAGCGATTGATGTCTCTATGCATAGTAGGCCAAAAATAGCGCTGACAAATAGAAGCAATGGTCTTAATAACCCCAAAATGACCAGCCATCCCCCTAGCATCTCAGTCATAATCTACTCACGGAGGGAGGAAGAAGGAATGCATAATTGCTGCCCATGAAATAACAAACCATCCTGAAGAAGGTAATCACCAGAAGCCCCATGATGTAATAAGCAATCAACATGAATAGGGCCAAAGTATTCATTACTGGCATATAGATCTCGTAGCTCATCGAAACCAAAAAGTGAATTGCACAAAGTGACAAGCAAGAGAGTACGCCAACTCAATGCATCTGCAACTCGATTATCCTTCCCAGCTTGAAACTGCAAATGGAAGGTATAACCCTGTAAGAATGCAAACCACTTGGCATGTCGATCAGAAACATTTTGCTGCGAGTTAATATATCGAAGTGCCTCATGATCTGATTTATTGATGAACTCCTTATGTATAAGATAATGACGCCAATGTCGCAAAGTCTGTACAACTGAATAGAGCTCCAGATCATAAGTGGAATAGTTCAGCTTAGCCCCATCTAGCTTCTGACTAAAAAATGCAACAGGACGTCCATTTTGCCTTAAGACAGCCCCAATGCTCTGCTTGGATGCATCACATGTAACCTCAAATAGCTGTGAAAAATCTGGCAATGCTAGAATAGGAGCAGAAGTCATCCTCTCCTTAATCAAGTGAAAGGCAACATCAACCTCAGGAGTCCACTCAAAAGGGCCTTCTTTCATACAAGAGGTGATGGGAGCTACAATGCTACTAAAATTCTGAATGAATCGCTGGTAGAAAGTAGCCAAACCATGGAAACTCCGAACCTGTGTGAGGGTAGTGGGAGTAGGCCAATCAAGTATAGCCTGTACCTTAAAAATTATCAACCTGAACCCCTTGAGCAGAAATCACAAAGCCCAAGAAAACAACTGAGTCAACGAGGAAGGAACACTTCCTCAGCTGTAGATACAACTTGACCTCCCTCAAAACTTGTAAAATAACCTAAAGATATTGAATATGGTCTGACTCAGAAATGCTATAGAGAAATATGTCATCGAAATAATGACAAACTTTCCAATATAGGGACTTAAAATCTGAGTCAGAAGCCTCATGAATGTAGACGGGGCATTGGAAAGGCCAAATGGCATAACCAACCACAAATAAAGGCCATCCTTCGTCTTGAAGGCTGTCTTCCATTCATCTCCTAGTCGAATGCGTATCTGATGGTAGCCACTGCGCAAATTGAGCTTGGAGAAGATTTTCGCTTTGTGTAAAGAATCAATCATGTTCTCCAACCTCAGAATAGGAAAATGGTACTACACTGTTATCTTGTTGATTGCTCGACTATTTATGCACATGTGCCAACTCCCATCTTTCTTGGGAGTGAGCAATGTCGGATTGCACATGGAGACATGCTCTCTCGAATTAGCCCTTTGCCCAACAGCTCTGTAACTTGTTGTTGTAGCTCAACATGTTCAGTGGGAGACATGGGATAATGTGGCAAGTTTGGAAGAGAAGCTCCTGGAACAAAGTCTATAGCATATTGAATGTCTCGTAGTGGAGGGAGTCCAACATAAGTCGGCTCATCACAAACATCAAATAATGAATCTAATAATGATTGCAAAACAGGTGGGACAACAATAGGTGAAGCAACAAATGAATCGATGACTGCTAAAACCATACCAAAATCACAACTGGCAGCAAGGAAGCTTGACTTCGAAGGAAGTGACAATGGTGTAGGCGGGGTGCTAGATGGCCGCAAAGGAAACAACGTAATTCACTCCCCTTTAAACATGAAGGTATAAGTGTTGCGCTCGCCATCATGCTTGCACTTCCTGTCATACTGCCACGGACGACCCAGTAGTAAGTAACAAGCGTCCATAGGAGCTACTGAGCACCAAACTTCATTTGTATATTTGCCGATGGTGAAATAACTAAGCATCGTTTGTCAACCTTGACTTCATTCCCCTTTTGAAGCCATTGGATTTTAAAGGGATATGGGTGGGCTTCAACCTTCAACTAACTTCTCCACCATATCTGTAGAAACAATGTTCTCATTGGAACCACTATCAATGATCACATTACATAGCCTACGCTGCGACTTACACTAAGTGCGAAAAATATTATGGCGAAGCCATGCATTAGGTTCATGTGGGGAAACGGGTGAGATGAGAGAATGTCTCACAATCAATGTCGGAGCACCTGACTCAGCATACAAAGCAACACCCAAATTGTCATCATCATCAACAATTTGGGGTTTAGGTTCCTCCATCTCACTATCGTGAGCCAAAG
Organism: Paratinospora sagittata; assembly: GCA_035771175.1. Taxonomy (NCBI): domain Eukaryota; kingdom Viridiplantae; phylum Streptophyta; class Magnoliopsida; order Ranunculales; family Menispermaceae; genus Paratinospora; species Paratinospora sagittata. Next base: position 36,864,664 of record CM069594.1, read on the forward strand.
CAACACGCATCTTCTTTGGGTGCCTGGTTGGTTGCACTCAAAACAGGTTAACCTGACACCTCCAGGGATCAAAGGTTTGGCTACTGCAGGGGAAGGTGCACTAGAAGAGGCCCCAGTCTTCTGTTTTTGTAATTCCTCAACTTTCAAGGCATATTTGATAACTTCTAACATGTCATGAATCTCCTTAAAAGCTAGATCTTGTTGGATGGACTGTCGCAGACCATTTAGATATCTCCCAATTCTCTGTTTGATTGTCTCAACTAACTCGGCCCTGGTGACAAGCAAAAGAAATTCCTCTGTATACTCAGTCACACTCTGAAGGCGCTGCTTCCTGCTTCAAGTTGTGCAATCTCATAAAAAGATCTCTCTCATAATCTGGAGGAATAAACTCTTTTTTTAGTTCTCGTCGCATCTTGTCCCATGTGGTGATCTTCTCGCGCCCTCTGTTGCAATTCATCCCACCACACTAGAGCATAACATGATAACTTGGTAGCAACGAGCTTCACACACTTAGGGTGCTTTAGGTTCTTGTAATAAAAAACCTTTTCAATTTTGTTTAGCCATCAAACTCGGGAACATCAACCTTTATATCTTCATATTGATTCTTCTCTAGGATGCGCAAAAAACGATTGAGATCAATGTTACCTGCATCATTCTGAACACTTCTTTGCCTTGTGTTGGCGTTCTGACACCTGGGAGGGGAGGGACTAGAGGCCGGGCTATACTGTAGGCTGACCCAAAATTTTTCTGCGCCTCGCGATGGTGAAAACGAGGCTATTGGTATCCTGGATGACCATCTCGTACTCGCCTCTGCAGTCCCATATGATGTACAAAATCTGGTGAAGGATCACGTTCATAATCTTCGCTATAGACCATATTTCGATGCCAAATTGGTGCGCCTAGGCCATCGCAACAATTATATCACAACCCAGTTTTGACCTATTCATCTACAACCGTCAGTGTGGAGCGAACCTCACGACGAGGTTTTGGTGCAGGCAAGCACCTGCGATGGCAACGATCCCTGCGATCCAAATTAATCGCATAAGATTGGTTGGATTCGGACCCTTGCTCCAAATCATGGTGTGAGACTGCACGTTTGCCGTGAGAACCTGCGACCTTCTCCCTATCTTGGACAACCATCGATTTGTGACATTGTTGTTGCGACAACGTCAAGTGCGAAACAACTTCTGTTAGCTGATTCACAGTTTTGTCAGTATCGGTGATTAATTCTTCCAGTTGATCGACCCGAGGATTGACTGTGGGTCTTCCTCTCTTCTTCGGTGCCATTGTTGAAAAAAAAGCAAGATGAACCTGTCTCTTATACCAATTTGACGTAGATTCGTCGTGGAAGCAAGAACGAAAATACACAAAGGTAACAAAAAGAAATCTATTGATTGGAATTCTTCAGAAAATTATCAGCTACCTCTCCTAATGGCGAAAGCCTTATTTATAGCAAACTATCAAATAGGGTCCTAAACTGACACAACTTCCAACTACTTAACTACGTGGGTTTAAACCACCTAATGTGGGCTCACTAACATAAACATGAAACGAAAATAGAAAACATAATAAAAATAAAAGACATGCTAAACACACATAACGTGTTTCATGCGTCCCTGCATCAGAAATTGTTTAGTTTCAGGCTCTGTTTGGCCTTTTAAATGCTTATGCATTTTTAAACAATTCTACTATAGTGATTTGAGCATGTTTTTTGCTTCAAGGGAAAAAAAAAATTCATAGTTTCATAATTTCATTTCTTATCTGGATTGAAGTTTTGTTTAGAATTTTAGAAGTTTGGATGTGGGAGCATACACTTATAAAAACTTAAGCTAATGGGAGGTAGAGATCACCACATATAAGGCTTAGAGGGCAGGGAAGTTTTGAGCTTCACTGATATGGGATGAATGTCCCTACATCAAGTTTCTATCAAATAGTTAACTTGGTTCATTTTCATGCATATATAGCAACTAAAATTGATGCAGGACATATAAATTTGAGTTTGAGTTTGATTAGGATTTTATTTTTATTTATGTATTTAGTTTCTTTATTTATTTTAGAGTTATATTTTAATTAGGATTAGTTTTAAGAGTTAGTTTAGAAGTTATATTTAGCTATAAGTATCTTAGGATGTAATTTGGAAATTACCGTTTATTGAATTGACAATTGATTATCCTTGATTTATCTCTCTTTCTCTCTCTGCTCACCATTAGAAATGCAACTCTTACAAATTTTCATATTTTAACCTTTTCAGTTTTCTATACAAAGAAAGTTTATTTGTGATTAACTGCTTATTTGTTTCTTCCTACTGAATAATTGAAAATGAAATTGTTTTTGTGCATTTCTACTGATTGAGGATGTATGTTCTTAGGGATAAATTTTTTTTAGAGTTACAATTCCCAGTTTGTTGCGCATATCTAGGGTTTATGCAAAAGGTTGTTTTGTTTACTGTCTTTTTTACTGAACAGTTAGCAGGTAACATAAAAACTTATTTCCATTTCATGCTTATTAATTCTGTATAGCTTCAAATCTCTAGGTAATTAGCAAGCTGAGTGAGGGAAAAGCATCTCATGTTCCATATCGTGATTCCAAGCTTACTCGTCTTCTACAATCCTCGTTGAGTGGCCAGGGACATGTATCGGTGAGTTTGGCTGGCAATTCATGGTTTAATGCATGTTTGTTCCATATTGCAAGCCTTACTTGTCCTGGAAAATAAGAGTAAGCTAATATGCACAGTTACACCATTTGATCTTTCATCATTGAAGTATTTTGAACCATTTGATCTTTCACCCTCTTCATTTATTCTATTGTTGTTTTGAAGTAGCTTAACTGATGATTCTACGACAGCTTATATGCACAGTTACACCTGCATCAAGTAATATGGAGGAAACACATAGTACATTGAAATTTGCAAGCAGGGCAAAGCGAGTGGAGATCTATGCTTCACGCAATAGAGTGAGTAAACCTTTATTTTTATTTTTTTTTTGGATCAGAGTAAACCTGTTATGACAACCTCATTGCTTGTAAAAGGTTTCATCAGGAAATATTGACTTTTCAATACAAGATTTGATTTACACTGTTTGTGAACCAGATTATTGATGAAAAATCATTGATAAAGAAGTATCAATGGGAAATTTCAAGCCTCAAACAAGAACTTGACCGGCTAAAGAAGGGTATGCTTTCTGGTGTCAGTCACGAGGAGGTCATCACCTTGAGGCAAAAGGTTTCTTTACTTCTTTTTCAATTTCAACAATTCAATATTTCCATTAATTTGACTTATGCTTTATGCTATTTTAGTTAGTTGATCTGTGACGCATATATATTCTTGGTTTTAGCTTATTTCCCACTTTTTATTTCATTTTCTTTCACTTTTTTGGTTTCTTACAGTTAGAACAGGGTCAAGTGAAAATGCAATCAAGATTAGAGGAAGAGGAGGAAGCAAAAGCAGCACTAATGAGTAGAATCCAAAGGCTAACCAAGCTCATACTTGTTTCTACAAAGAATAATTTTCCCGGATGTTTGAAAGATTTCTCGAGTCATCAAAGACGTTATTCTCTTGGTGATGATGTAAGTTCTTATTTTCTCTTTAGTTATTAAAACTGAGGCAGTTACTATCATATTTGATTTTATTTTGCTTTTCTGATGAGTGTGGATCAAAAAGTTGATGACTGGAGAGCAATCTGTGTGAAAGTGTCAAAGATTCAGACAATACCTTCAATTTCAGAAAAGTATCAAATGACACTGGGAGTTTATCAGCATTCCTTTTTGTGCTAAAAACATATTCACATGACTTAATGTCCCAAAGTTCCGTATTGCTGCCTAATCCATAAAAAAAAAATCCAATCCACAACAATAGTCTCATTGCAGGGATTCCATCCATCCCTAGGGAAGTCTTTGCGGATGGAAACTAACCATGGCAATCATATTAACTCCTCATACCTATTTGTATGTGGTGCATTAATGTTGTATTTTCACATCTCACATGTCATGCATGCTTTTTTTTGCGGAAGACATCTGAACTGCTAGAATGTTCTATATGCTATCCCATTCAAAGTTTTTGCACTTTATGCCAGTTGTTCTTAATATGGTAGTCAGAATCATGATTCAAATTTAGGTACCTTATGATTCACAGATCAGTTTAGGGAAAAATTATGAGTCTTTCACTTGAATTTCAATGCTTCAAAATTTGGCAGTGAATCCTGAAAAGTTTGAAGAATCTTGCAACTCACAATTTGAGTATTACGATCCACAGAATTATTACAAAAAGTGAAAAAGCATATATGTATACTTCAGATTTCAAATGTCATGGATTTTGTACTTATTATTCTACTCTAAAGAATGGATAATGAACCTTGGTGCAATGGTATGAGTTGTTCCATTGTGATGTAGAGGTTGTAGGTCCAAATTAAAAAATGGCCTCCCTACAATGTAGTGATAAGTTTGCATACATTGTCCTTTCCCCAGACATCACAATGGTAGAAGCCTCATGAAGTGAGCACATCTTTTTTTTATTCTAATTTAGATAATATTTACTTATCACACAACTTTTTAGACAAGACAGAGACCATTTAACCAGGTCAATAATTTTTTAATGGACTAACTTTTTAGTAGGATAAGTTTTTCAATCAAAAAATAATTTCTGGAATCAATTTATCCTACAATTTATGGCCTAATGGAAGATGGTTTAGGAGATGAACAATTATGAAGTATCTATTTTTCTAATGCCAAAAATAATGTACATGTTTAAAATGAGCTAAACTTTTGTAAAGAATATCCCCTCCAGAAACAAAGTTATGCTGTTCATTATTGGAAATTTAACTTGGGAAAAATGAACATTTAGGAAAATTTGAAATTTAATTTCATGAATTTATAGTTCTTGATTTAGAAATACAAATATACACACATGATTTATATCATGTATGTGAATCTTATAATTTATCGAATAGAATCACAGTTTAACTATGGTTCTTATCACTTTGGCTCCTACTTAGATCAAGGTTTTATAAATTGTCCAATCTTTTGAAATACTTTTTCACCCTGTATAGATCATATATGAGTTTTGGTCTGAAGAGTGTTGTTTTGCTGCTAACTTTTCATTCCATTTATATTCTGAAGTTGGATGTCTCATGTGAGGCTTCTCTGCTTCTTATGGAAAATGAGAATCAGAAAGACTCTCCATCTGCTCCAGTTCCATCAGAACAATCTTCCAATGATCTAGGCAGAAAATCATCCAGCAGGTGGAGTGAAGAACAATCACCTGCCAGTGCTTCAGATCCAGAATCAATGCGAGTGGAGCAAGTTGTCAGTGGGATCACCAGCACATCCAGACAGCCAAAAGTATGTTTCCATTTTCTCTTTATAAATGAAATTGAGACAATCAGGCTCTTTTATTTAATGATGCAGTTTTAGTGTGATTGTGCTGTCATATCTGTGACTGGATTTGGTGTTATGATCTGCCACTTTGGCTCTTATAGTTTTCCGTCCTAACGAAACAAGGAAAATTGCTCCTACAACGCTCTTTCCAACTGCTTCTAGAATATTAGTTTGTCTTATTTTGTAGTCGGTGAATTCCTACAATGATGAGATTGGAAAGTAACAACATATTCTTTCTTCTTGGAGTGTAGGGTGGGATAACATCGGATGAGATGGACCTACTAGTTGAGCAAGTTAAGATGCTTGCGGGTGAGATTGCATTTACTACCAGTACCCTGAAGCGCCTAATGGAGCAATCTAAAGATGATCCTTCTAGCTCACAAACACAGGCATGACATTCTCTGTTTCATTATCAAATTGTATATGTTATTGAATGGCCCATGACATTCGGGATGCATGACTAACAATCAAGACCCTTCTGAAGTTCTGTTGGTATTTCCTTGTTGATAATTTTGGCTGATGGTTTTAGTTTGTTTGTTTTGGTTATAGCTCTGCCTTTCTGTGAGTCGAGTTTCTCATGAAGTTTGGATGGGGAGAGTGAACCTGTAATTTATGTCTCTATATATAAAAGTGAAATATATATTAGAAAAGAGGCATATCTGTTGGAGTTGCCCGGTCACTAGAGAGATGTGGGCTAGATGGTGTCATCACTTCCCGGTTATGGTCAGTGTTATCTTTGATTTGGAGGATTGGAATATTTTCCCTTTCATGAACTCTATACGAGATCCATGGCGGGATCATTGGAGGGTGGTTTGTATGGCAGTTCTTTGGTCTTTATGGAAAGAGAGGAACAATAGAGTATTCCAAGACAAATTTTGTTCTGTATCTCGAGTGTGGGAAAAGTCTCTAATGTTAGCTTCTTTCTGGGTAGCTAATAGTTCATTATCCTTGGGTCATTCTCTAGGGGCCTGGCTCAGAGGGTGGGGCAACATTGTTTCACCATAGGGTTTTGTGTCAGTCATTTTATTTTCTTTCTCTTTGTACAGTTCATACAACTTATCTTCAATATATATATATAATACATTATAGTTTCTTTTAAAAAATATATATATATATATATATATATATATATCAGAAAAGCCCATGTATGTTCATAATTCCAGATTTACCTTGAACAAGTCTATAAACACACCAAGATGGGCGGTGAGTAGAGGGGCAGAAAAAATCCTTAATGCTAAGCGAGATTAACTAAATATTGTAAATTTAAAATTTCTATCAAAAAGTTTATCTATACAAAGATGAGTAGACTTTGTGATTAAGGAATTAGTAAGAATGTATAAATTGCATGTAAATCCAATGTCAGCTATTTCTGCTTATTATATGTAGCTGCTAAAACAGGAGGAGGAACTACTAGTTATCTATATAGATTTAGCAATTATCTTTGGACTGTGGACGATATCATTATATTACAAACAAGAGAAGCTTGCACATTGCACATTTACATTTTAGATTGCATGCACCTTTTGTCTTGTATCACATCTCTTAACATTCCTAAACCATCAAGAACGGAAAGGTTATGTGCTGCATGCATGGCACATCATAACAGTGCCAACTGCCAAGCTCTTTGTATTAGACTAATAGTTTCACTGGCCTGATTCATTGTTTGTGCGTGCTTTTATGAATACAGATTCAAAACTTGGAACGTGAGATTCAAGAGAAAAGGAGGCAAATGAGGGTTTTAGAGCAACACATGATTGAGAATGGCAAGGATTCAGTAGCAAATGCATCATTGGTTGAAATGCAGCAGGTAAGCTTAGTTCTCATTGTCCCGTCATCATCATTTCCTCTTTCTAGCTTTCTTATCTTGATGTGGTTACTGGCTATTCACTTTTCTTAACTTTTTTTTTTTCCCTGCAAAACAGGAGATTATGAGACTGACAAATAAGTGCAACGAGAAAGATTTTCAGCTTGAGGTGACCCTTTTATTCTATTCTATCAGCTAAATCCATTCCATGTACACATTGCATTGTATTTAAATCCTAATTTCAACAAGATGGTATTTGTTAATTGTTAAGCATCAAATTTTTTTATAAGGAATTATTTATATTTATAATATGGTTTATTGTTCTTATCTGATGGATGCAGATAAAATCTGCAGATAATCGTGTTCTCCAGGACCAACTGAAGAATAAGGTCATATAAATCTTATTGGATTATATCTGCATAGATGATTTTATGTTTGTGAGAACCGCTGTGTTTTACTGTTCTGTATTACAAAATTCCTTTTGATTTTCATCCTGTTGGGAAATGCATCTGCTTAATTTTTTACCCAAATTTTTTTTTTAACTTATACTTGAACATTTTCCCTTTTCTGGTATCAAAACCTGAGTTATTCTTATGCTTTTTCTCTTTTCTTTTTGCAGTATTTAGAAAACAAAGAGTTGCAGGAGAAACTACTCCTCCTAGAGCAGCAGCTGGCGTCAGTGATGGATGACAAATCTACCATTTGTTCTGGTCAGTGTGTTCCTGAGGAATACATGAATGAGTTGAACATGAAAATGCAGTCCCAGGTGATTCCAATGATCTTTATTTGCATGAATATATATAGTGGCCATCCAAGTCTCATGCTTAGCATTAGGCTTTCTCCTCACCATTAATAAATTGTTCTTTGTTTCCTCTTAAAAAATGCATTGGGCCTTCTCCTTGTTGGGTGGGGATGAGACTTGATCCTGAGACTTCGAGGGTTAGAGTTGGTCCTAGGTATTACCACACCATTGCTTGGATGGTTATATAAATGTATGCTGTTGTGACGCATGTGCTTTGCACACTAGTGAATTTTTTTTATTGAAAAGCTGATTGCATTGATTTGATATGGAAAATGCTGAGTAAAAGTAATACATCACGATTCGCTTTTAGAAGTGTCATGAGTTGTGCCAAACGTTGAATGTTGTAAGAGGATGGAATCTCATGATTCGTTTTTAGAAGTGTCATGAGTTGTATCAAATGTTGAATGTTGTAAGAGGATGGAATCTCCTGGTTACCTATTTAAAGCTTTTGTAAGAGTTTCTATTACAAAACATAAATGGAAAGTACACTTAGTTTTTCTCTGTTCTAGGGACTGATAACTGACACATGGACTAAACTGTCTATGCATACAGGAAACTGAGATTGAGAAACTAAAGCTAGAACACATTCAGTTCATAGAGGCGAACAGTGGGTTGCATGTAGAAAATCAGAAGTTGGCAGAAGAAGCTTCATATGCAAAGGAATTGGCATCTGCGGCGGCTGTTGAGCTGAACAACTTGGCTAGTGAGATAACAAAGCTATCTATGGAGAATGACAGACTTGCAAATGAATTATTGGCTTCTCAAGAAATGACATACTCTTGTGGTGTTAGCACACTGAGTGATAGCCACAACTACACTGGAAGCAAGAGTTATAATGTGAACTTTGAGAGAAAAGATCAGGTTACTAGCAGCAGGGGTAATGCAATATCTGGGACAGTCAATGATGATACTGAGCACTGGAATCTTGATCCACTTGATATAAGGAAGGAGTTGCAAGCTAGAAAACAAAGAGAAGCAGCTCTTGAAGCTGCTTTAGCTGAAAAGAATCTTGCAGAAGAGAACTACCGGAAAAAGTTTGATGAGGCAAAGAAACGAGAGGCGGATCTGGAAAATGATTTAGCAAATATGTGGGTGCTTGTTGCAAAGCTAAAAAAGGAGGGGTCATGTGTCATAGAGATGAAAGTGAATGAAAGGTCTAGTAATGGTGCAGACCTTGTTAATAATGTGAAAACAAATGAGGGTGAGTACAAAACCAGTGTGCTTAAAGAAGTGGAAGCTCCTGATGGTTTACAAATGGCTAGTAATGGTTCTGTGCTAGAGCCAATGGTTATTCACCTGAAGGTAAATTTATTCATTATTAACTTACATGTTAAATGCCAGTAGTTGCTTATACCGTAGCTAGTAATCTATTTTTGAGCACAGTTACATGCTTTTAATATTCTTAGCTCTGGCTGCTGGCATTTTCTTAATGCTGCCCAAGTTCAGTGTTGCTTTCTGATTCCTACTCTTACTTGTATTTTGATATAGTGAGGTATACCACCAAGAGTACTTACTGGGCCGTTTTCTTTTATTATGATGAGAACTATTTATATGCATCACTGATATATTTGACAATATTGCCCTAGCTAAACCTTATTAGACTCGGGTAATTTTTCAAGTACTTGTTAATCTTAAACAAGAAGCAGGTCAAAGGCACAAGAGTATAGCTTGGTCAGTTATGACCTGGAGGTTCATATTTGATTTTTTTTTTAGATCAGCGGGTATCGGGGACTTGCGTCCCCACTAATCCCTCTGGGGCACGGCCACAAACACTCAAGGACGCCGTTAGCCAACAAGTGGTGGGAGATGACTCAAACTCGAGACCTTTAGGATAGGTGCGCTTGCACCTAACCACTAAACCAACCCACCATTGGTTATATATTTGAATTTGAATACAGCTTCTCTGCATTGTGGGGTGGTAAGGTTGCATTTGTCAATCCTTCCCCAACCCATTATGGTCAGAACCCCATGCACTAGGTACACTATAAGTAAATCTTAGACCACTTCTATCTTGTCACTTGAGCAGCTTGTATTGCTTTAATCTTTCAGTATAGCTAAGCTTGAAGTCTAGAATGATCATTTCATTGTTTTTTGAGAAAGGGGTGGTCCAACGTTAACAGCTTTCATTGGCATTATTTTTCCCATTGCTTGATGTTTCATATCTAGACAAACATCTAGGACAATCTTTTGGATTCATTTCTTATTTTAGGTCAATATTATCTATTGGCTTGTTAGAGCATCACAATGTTTATGCTGTAATTCTTTATTGATGCTGCTACTCATATCCGGATAGGAGAATTTAGGTTTGGTCATTTTCTTAAGGTTGTCAACAATGAATTGTGTATTTGGTACCTTTTCTACCCTTTTGGACTTCTTGCTTTTTTATGGATTATTATTTTGCTTCTACAATTTATTATAATTTCCTCAGTTTACTTCATTTTTTTTCCGAACATAGTGTTGTACCGAGCTTTATCTATTGACGATAATTGAAGGTGATTTATTTCTCTTCAACTAATACTCAGGCCAAAATTCAAGAGATGAAGGAAAAACAGCAAGAGTCCTTGGGGAACGCGGAAGCAAATCCCCATGTGTGCAAAGTTTGTTTCGAAGCACCGACTGCAGCACTACTTCTTCCATGTCGACATTTTTGCTGTAAGTAATTTTAACTTTCTTTACAGAGGCAAGTCTTTATTAAATGATCTAACAACCCAACAATGCCTTGTGGCTTGAGACTCCATGTACCAAATCTTTCAGTCTTGCCCATGATAAAAGTTTGCTCTAGTACAACAGATATAGATCACAGTCAGGCAAACTGATCTTTCTAGTGTTCATCATATCTATGCAGTTCAAACACTTCAAAATGCTCTATCATGGTAGAATGTAAAAATTGATCTCAACTATATATATTTAAAATTTTCATAAATAACATGACTTCTTAAAGATGTAAATGGGAGAACATGAGTTATGCATGTCATCTTACAAGACTTGCGATGATAGCAGTTGAGCAACAAATTTTTGTTACGTGCAGTGTGCAAACCTTGTTCACTTGCTTGCTCTGAATGTCCACTTTGCCGGTCAAAGATCACAGATAGAATCTTTGCTTTCCCTTCCTAACAAAGCAGGATGAGTTTGTATTATGGTAACTATTGCTCTACCCCACCTATTCTGTTCTGAAAGGTACTCTTGCTTAAACGGCTAAGAATTTAATATACTATGCATGTTTTTGGGTTTTCTTCAGGTTGTTTAACCATTGTCCAGCTATTCGTTTCTCTCTGGTGTAGTTCGGGTACAATTCTTTTATTGGATCACTTGTATGTAGCTGTGTAAAAGGTATTTTTTCTCTCTTATATTTATATATATATACATCAAAAGGTTGTAAATTAAGAGGAAGAAAATTGAAGGGCATTTAAACTTTCCAAATCTATATATCGGTGCTTGTTGTCCGTACAGTTTTCAGTTTTGATGAATATGAAAAAGGAGAAAAAGATAATTTTTTGCTCGATACATCCTTTTAGGTAATTCAAGGAATTATTTTAGTCCATGTTCTCTCTTCTTCTTCTTTTTTTTTGTTTTTATCATTTTTTTAAAGGCAGTTCATGTTCTAATATCACTAAAGGGCTGTACGTGGCTTGAGAAAAAAATAATTTCCACTAGTATGAAAACTTGTTGTAGTTATCTATTTCAATTATCTTTTCTTTTATAAATAAAGTAAAATTTATTAAGAGCTGGTTCAAAGGCCTTATGAATATGTCTTACTAAAGGGTTGAGGTTTCTGTCGGCGCCTTCTCAACTTCAGATATTTCACATGACATGCCTCTTCCATCATGACGTAACAAATAATTCTCTATGTTGCTTTCTAATATCAAATAAAAAGAGCGTTTACAACATCTCCCTTTTTAAAAAATCGTATTCATAACTGATTTGGAAAAAGGTTCTTAAAGTAGACAGATAATAATTTTATTCAGCTCAGCTTGGCCATGCATAATTTAGACAACTTCATGAAATTTCTGTGGGAGTCATTTAGGATGCTGATCATAAAATACGTATATATTTTACGATTTGAAGAGACAATTGAAAATAATTCACTTTCATGCTACTTTCCTTATGCGTTAAGTGTTGCATTCAAAATAACAAAAAATTCTTTCCTTAATTAGTTTACTAATTTGATATTTGTATTGGACCGTTTTCATCATGTCGAGCCAATTTCTTAGACGTGCATTATTTTTATTTTTCTATATTTCCTATCAGAAACGAAGTGTCATTGACTATTAAAGTACGAAGTCAACCAACTTTTAAATATTTATTTATTTAATTAATTTAATTTTATCGCTGTATAATACTCAGGTGATATCCTCTGACAAAACTAATTTTCTTTAATTGTAAAATCTTTTAATAAATAGTAACTCTATATACTAAAAAAGGAAAATCAGACAGTCACGTGCCTTCCTCAGCCATAATGGCCAACTTCTTTAATGAATCTAACGCCTTCTTCGTAGTCCTGTTGAATGCCATTTACCATTTCTATTAAGCGAGACCTGAACTACACCTCACGGTAGTATGATCTCCTGGACCTACCAATTCTATAGCCTCTCCAAGATTTGCAATATTTTCCCTTGAATTCAATCGGGTATACACAATCACGTCATATAATCACTACCGACTCAACCACAACTATTGACACCAGAATACAAGATCGAGACAATGTAATCTTAAAATCACAAACCACCGCCAGTGCAATGCACCATTAGCATCAAGTTGCTGACCCTAGAAAATATCTGCAAGAACAACGGATAGTAGTGGGCACTGGAACCACACAACCACCGTTTTACTCGCTCCACATAAAACGGATCCTCATTCTCTATTATTAAACAAATGTAGATACTATCCTATAATAATGTCATCAGACTAAGTAAGATCACAGGCCCGTGCAGAGAATGACGCAATCACGCTTCAGTCCCGTAACTGTCAGTGATCAGAACTCTGCTGTTGTTATTGTAAGAAAAACAAGTGTTTGGGGTCCTTTGAGCCCCTTTCTGACCTCTATGATCTTTTCCTATATTTCTATTGACATCCACAAATTTCCCTCGATTTAAATAACAGTAAAATTATAGAGGGCAAGGTGATCTCGTACTCCAAGAGTTGGATATGTCACCAACCTCGAAAACAGATATAGCTATTGTAGTCATATTGGCTACCTGATAAGGCCAGATGTGTGCACTAAGCCCACAAGGAAACTCACCGCAACAGCACTATTAGAACCAGTGTGAAACGATTAAGTTCAGTTAAAGAGAAACATTTCTATCTTTGGGAGTACAGAATACGCACTAACACCAAAGCGTGAAGAAGAGAGGAGAGAGAACAGAGAAGGTAAGAGCTAAGAGGAACCCATTAATTAAGATTCAAATTCTAATCCCATCGAAGCACTTTCTTCAAGGAATCATAGGACCAAAGCTCCTACACGCCGTTGAAGACTTCTGAACCCCACCTCGACAGAAGAAGAAACTGTGTGGGCAACGATACAAACAGTTATCAACCAAGCTTACATTTGCAGAACCTGGTTTCAACCCCAATAATGGCGCTGGAATCGGCCCAAACAAGTAGTTTCCCCCAAGTAACAGCCTCTGAAAAGAAGAGGTTCCATCAGGAGGAACTGCGGTCTTCAGGGCATACTGAGAAGGTATCATCCCTGTGAACTTGTTATTCTCTAATGAAAGAGCAGAGAGTTTCGGCATCATCGCCAGAAAAGCTGGTAACAAACCACGAAGCTCATTGTTGCTAACATCAAAAGCTATCAACTCGCTCTGGGTACCCAAGTTCCCGGGTATTTGCAAAATTGAGAACTTGTTGTAAGAAAGGGTGAGTTGTTGCAGAGATTGGTGATTGAACAGAACAGAGAAAACAGGGCCAGATAGCTTATTATGACTTAGATCAAGTACCTGGAGAAAACCCAAATCTCCAATGTTCACCGGGAGATTTCCTTCCACACTATTGTTCCTCATTGAAACCTCAACTAGAGAACCCGGTAAACTTGCTGGAATTTCACCACTGAACATGTTATCACTGCAATCTAAGAAAGAAAGGTTTTTCAGAGAACCCAAATCAGGAAACTTCCCAGAGAACTTGTTTCCTTGAATCTCTAGCCTTTTCAAGCTCACCAGATTGTTGAAGCTGGCAGGGATTGAGCCTTGAAACCAGTTGTTGTCAAGGTAGAGCTCTTCAAGACTAGAGAGAGTGCCAAAAGAAGTTGGTATTTCACCAGAGAAAGAGTTTCTTGAAAGAGTGAGTCGGCGGAGGCGAGTGAGGTTTGATAGAGAGTTTGGGATCGAATCAGACAAGAAATTATTGGCGAGATCGAGGGTTTCTAAGTAAGGGAGGTTCCAGGTGGAGGAAGAGATGGAACCGGTGTAACCAGCTTCATCGAGGCTGATCTCAGTGACCCGGTTCAGCCCAGAGATTATAGAGTCGCATCTGAACCCGCAGGTGAAGCGGTCGCTGAAGATATGGTCGCATGGGTCTACTGAGAAGTCCCATGAGCTCAAGCAAGATCCTGGCTTGACTGAAGCAGGATCGAACCCTTTCTTCAGCTGTTTCAAGGCTTCAATATCTCCCCAATAAGTTCTTGAATCTCCTTTCAAGAACAACACTCCTGAAAGTGTAACCAACAGAACTAGAGAGTAAAGAGAGAGAGAAAGATTACCCATTATTTCTCTCACTATTTTTTCTCCCTTTTTTGTGGTTCAAATCTTAAATCTTCCTCTGTCTGGAGTGTTCGTTGAGCACCTTTGGCTTTGTGAGGATCAACGCTTCCGCAAAACTTTGTAGCTCTCTCTTCCTTTTTCGTGGGCAAAATGTGAGACCATCTAAAATGTTCTTCAAAGGAGAGAGATCTGACACGCACTGATATCTATGTAGAGTATCCTTTTATTATTGTGTTTGAATTGAACAGAGAGTTAAAAGAGCACTCTATCGCTATGTGGCTTATGGGTCGGTGTGGGTATGCTCGCTTATCATCTCATTCATCTTTTTTACCACTTTTCAACGAAGGAGGGAGGTGGTTAGACCTTTGAAATAGAAGCACTAGAACGTGGTATGGGGCCTTCAAGTTTGAAGGGTCGGTCCCCCTCTGTGTACATAGGGAAAAGCCAGTGCTGCTGCTCCCCCCTTACGTGTGAATATATTATTGCCGCTAAGGGTTTGATTATGTCAGCCCAATTCTATATCTTATCCTTGGATGACGGGGTGTTAACAACCTCATCGAACCTTTTGAATTTATTTAAATTAGGTTAAATAGATAATTTAGGTTAAATTGAATTTTAAAATATTTAATTTGACCGGGTTGAATCACGAGTTTAATTTATAAAAAATTGAAAAATTCCACTCAAATTGTACTAGTCTTAAAGTTATAAATTTTATAATTATATATTTATAATTTCAAGCTTTAATAATTTTAAAAAAAAAATTATTAATACGGAGTTTAACAATTATAATAATTTAAAATTAATTTATTTTTTATTTTTTTGTACTTTTTTTTACTTAATCGTGTACTTGTGTCTTTTACTTATTCTATTTTATCTATTTTATGTGTATTTTTTTAACTATTTGATAAAAAAATTTAATGTTTAACTATTAACACTTTTTACCAATATAAAAGGAAGCCTCGGTAACAAGTTATGTTTACATCAAGTTTTAAAAATATAAACCAAAAACAAAATTAGATCATCATCATGAGCTTGAATTTTATAATCACCAATCTAAGCTATTGTAATAACATAATATAAATATTGAGTAAAAGAAAAATGTCATCATAATTTGTAATTATAACACCCCGTGCTTTTAATCAATATATTTGGTTATTTTATACGTACACTGAAGAGTATAATACACGTATAAGTACATTTAAAGTCATGTGTACATGTGGTAAATGAACTTGAACATGTCAAAAGTGAGTTTGGAATGTGATTTTAAATAGAAATCGATTTACAACACGTGTATGTCTCATGTGGATTGAGTGTATAGAAGAAGAAGAGGAATGAAGTAAGAAAAAATAAAATAAATACATTACTGTTCATTTGCGGGTACTGTTTACCGAACAGTACCATGAACAGCACTCATATAGAAAAAATAAATAAAATAAATAAATAAAAGGAAAGAAGTTGATGCAACGAAAAAAAAAAAGAAGAAGCAGAGAGAGAAAGGGAAGAACGGGCAGAGAGAAAAAGGAGAAGAAGAAAAAGGGGAAATGCGAGATTCGCGCGAAATCGAGACCTGCGGTAAGTGATTTTCACTCTATTTCTTCGTGAAATTACTATCTAAGCTAAATGTAACAATTCTAGCAGAGTAATTTTAGCTATGGAAGTCGTTTTACGGCATTTTCAACAATTGGAGTTTTGACCCAACGTGAATGAAAATCAGCTAAGAAGGTTGGAAAACACTCCCTGCACTGTTGGGACCCCGAATATGTGGTTAGATTGAATTTATGTGTTTCTTTGGAACTTTTATGGCTGTTGGAAGTTAAAGTGTAGATTGGAGACCATTCCCAATGAAACTCCAGTTTAAGGCTATAGAATGGTAGAATGGACTGTTGCGAGTCCATCGATGCTAAGTTCATGATTTTTGGAGACCGTTTAACAATTTTAGTAACAATTTACATCTTTCGAATGAATAATGATGACGTGAACAGTGATATGAATAATACTATGATGTGAACAGTGAGTTGAAATGGTGATTCTCATGATAATCTATGATTCATTTCAATGTTTAAATTGAGAACTCAAGTGCATGGATAAATACTCTTGAGGAAGCAATTATGATGGACATTTATTGTTGCTCGATTTGGCTTAGAAACCCCGTGTAACCACTGTGAGTATAGTTTTCTTGATTTGATTCTTGTATGACATTGTACACATATAAACTGTTTGATTGTATGCATGTTTATGTAATGCATTGAGTTTTAGTGATCATGCAAACTGATTTTAGAAATTGGAGTTTATAATAATGTCATTTCGTTAGGAATTAGACCCGGATGAGGTTTTGCGAGTCCTCATTATCAGTAGGTCTATCCTAACAAGGGTTGCGATCCTTGAAATGACTTTGAATTGGGTAATAAGAGGAAGATGGTAAAATATTTATGAATGAGCATCAACTATATATTGTGTGCACGTATATTATTTTGATGAATGGTACATATGTGCTTTTGAAATGTTTTAAATCGATTTAATATGTCATGTTTCCTAAAATACATGTGATTGTCATGTCAAGAACTATATTCACTGAGCTGTTGTTTGCTCACCCCATTTCTTCCAATATTTCAGGTATTGAGTAGAAGGGAAAAGGAAAAATCCGTGAGTGATAATCACGTGAGCCTTCGTCTGGTATGTATATGTATGCTTGGAGGGAATAAATTATATTTTTGTTATTTTGATATGTATAATTATCACACATTGTAGATATATGTATTATCATCTAGATGGAATGTGTGAGCATATATATAGATATCTATATTGAATTTAATTTGTGATATATCAGGAAAAACAAAAGTGAAATGTTCATTTTATGGAAAGGTGTAGTCAAAATTTTTAGAAATTGTGAGAATTATTGTGAATGTTCGTTGAAGCTGACAGTGTATTATATCCTGTATATGAGTCTGTACAGTGTATAGTACACTGTGCCGATCATGACGTGAGCCTACGTCAGGGACGTCGTGACAGTATTGTAGTAATTATTTTATAAATTATTATTCAAAATTATTAAAATTAGGTTTAAGTCTAACCCAATTTCTCAACCCAATATGAATTATTTAGATTGAATTAAATTTTAAATTTAGTAATTTAAACTATTTAAATTTAGTTAGATTTTGACCGATCCCAACGCATATTCATGCATTCTTAGATCCCAAGAAATTTAAAGTAACTACCCGCTGTTGGGAATATCTCAAATATTGTCGTTCTTGATGAAAGTCGACGAATTTTAGAAAAAAGGACATAGGTGTAAAATAACAGTAGTAGTAATATCCCGCTAATTTGGGCCTCTTTATGTGAAAAAATCTTACTACTTTATGCGTTGCAGCTTTTATTAGGCATAATCACTAATTGACACTTCAACCATAATTTCGTGTATAAGACCTTTTGAGGGGGTTTTCTACCCCGGGGATTGTATGATGTGGGAGTATACAATGTATTCAGCCTTGTCTTCGAAAAGATTTTTGAGTTTAAACATATGACCTCTAAGTCATGATAGAGTAATCTTGAAGCCCCACCCTTTTATTCTATATTGTCCAAGTCTATCACAGAATTTCCCAAGAGTCGAGAGTTTCCTTGGATTAACACAACTTCTTTATTGGTAGCTCATTTTAGCCACCCAACTGATCAAATTCAAGTCTTTATTCAACAAGTAAATTCTCAGGAATTCAAGTTGCTGGAATATAACCTATTAAAATCATGAACGAAACATCATGCAATAATTTGTCCCACAAGCCTCACAAATTCTTAGGATTCAGTTACACGTTCTTGCAGCTACTTTAAGCAGGACAAATGTTGGCTAAGTTTTCAGGCTTATAAAGAATGCAACTAATTAAATACGTGTGTTTCACTAAAAACCTAAAAGAGTTCTTCGGATATTTGCTATGTTATCCAACGAGTTGACTCCAAAACCATGTATCTTGAAGAAAACAAGAACAAAGACAAGTGAACCATAATAAATAAAAGATATCTTCCTCTCTAAGATTGGTAAAAGGATACAAGGAAACTTAAAAGGTAAGGAAAAGAGAAATGGCTAACTGAATTTCAAGTCAGACGAAACCCACTGGCCACTACAATCATGGACCCAGCACAGCAACAACATTGTTGCTTCTTCATTTATCTGACAAAGTGGTTAGCCTTGTTGGTTTTCCTCATAATTGGTGTTTGATGAAGGTTCTTTTCAATCCAAACTTAATGTTTCAAGAATGAGCTTGAGGCCCACTTATCAAACCAAAGTTATTGCTTAAACAGTTGTTCATGAGAGTGTTAGAAGCTTACTTATAATGGAAGTCTACTTCCTCTGTTTTTTGACAATTTCTTTTAGTGGCTTAAAAGGGATTATTACTTGGGAGATGGAGCCATTCTAGATAATAAGGGGCACTGTGTTCTTGGTCTGAGTTCAAAGATGTTTCCTTGGAAATATATGTTCTGAGTCTGACCTTGTTTTAACCCCCATTTTGATGTCATCCCACGCTTCATACAATTTATTCTCTTGGCATTTGGGTCTTAATCCCACCTTCTACCATATTCTTTCTACACGACCTCAGGACTTACATTCTCCTCTTAAGGCTTTTTTTTTTTTTTTTGGGTGTCATGCTGGCCCTGTGGACCAGAGGAGAATGGCTCTATAGGCCAAGAAAGGTCGGACCCTCCATATATATAATAGTAGTTTTTTGAGGCTTATGATGACTTGGACAAAGTGGGCACACAAGGGCAAATATAGATTTATAGAAGCTTGCAACAAACCATGGGGTTATAATTCATTGCCTATGGCACAACTCTCCTTAGGAAGAATCAAACCTGAACCTCTGGATGAGGATGTCTTTACTACCAAGTTAAGTGATGATTTACCTCAATGCTTTGTTTATCTCCTTGTAAAAATGCATTTTTGATAATGTTAGGAAGTTTTTTTTTTTTTTGATAGAATAATGTTAGGAAGTTGGGCCACTAAATCTAAGAACTTGGACAGCCCCTTGTATGATGTGGGGCAATTCTAACTTGTCTACAACAGACCACACGCCATAGAAACCTAGCAAACACAGCAAGTTACAGTACGGATAAGTTGCTAGTGTAATTAGATTTACTTAAATTAGCACGAGTACCTAGGAAGGCCTTAGAAATCACTAGACCTAAAAAAAACTACAACTCAAAAGTGGAAGCTCAACCATATATATCAAGCAAATGTAGACATTAACAGAATAAAATCACTCAATAAATAATATCAAAGAAGATGATCACTATTCCAAGTTTTAGTATATGTTTTATTATTTATACTGTATATAAGTTTCATTACCATGAGTAAAACTAAGACAATTGTATCCATTTCTTCCTCTGACGGGAAAAAAACAATTTTACCCTCCCTACCCAACAAATAATCAGTAACTTTTTCGTTTCTCTTCCGATAGTTCTCTTTCCTTGCATAAGTACTACCTACAATAGACTTAATAGGAGTTCATACAAACTAAACTAAATTCTGTAGTCAATGAATGTGTAGACTAGTCTCGAGTCTTTTTCTCATGTATCACATCTGTTGTCGCTAAAGATTCTGAACTTGGATCATTGACAACCCTACTCAGGTTTGGCAGAGTGTTTTAGGGTGCCATTAATCTCCTACTTTTTCCGACATCTCATCGCAGGTAAAGGTTGCAAGAGCATTTAATAATGATTAATATTAAAGTAATTTGGATAGAATACACATGTCTAGTGATATGCAGTGTTATTTATCGAAGAAAGATAAACATTACCTCTACAACGAATAACAGGGCAGCGTACTATCTTAGTTGTTCTAGCACTTCGAGCAAAAAACAACACAAAATGTTAACTGATGAATACAGTACAGCTTCGTCAAATCAAAGTTCATCAGATCATTAAGAGATGGGACCATTGATTGATCTATTTAGCATTTAAAAGACGAATATGTTTGTTAATGAATATCTAGCCATTCGAACGACACTTTCACCTTTCATAATTTATATCTTATATATGTTATTTTTTGGTCTTTCTTTTACGTCATTTCCATTATTATTAATAGGTCAATCTTCCTGGTGGATTATATATATGTACAGTTCAGCAAAAAGTATTATAAGTTTATGATTTAAGGTTGATTGGTCTGTGTTCATGTACAATTGCAATATTTTTACCATTTTTTAAATCTTATGCAAATAAAAAAAAATTCAACCCATTGTCTTGGTTTTTTTCTTCTTCTTTCGTTCATAGCTTACTCAATTTAAGAAAGCATTTTTTTTTTCTTTCAATGCAGGGTCAACTACTAAATTTATTTCTTCTATTTTATTCTATTAAAAATTAACTTGATAATAGTATTATAAAAATTTATATCTCTCTCAATTATCATTTTTATACTTATAGAATGTTGACTCATTGTATTGCACATTTCTTTAATAAATTATTAGAGTAGAATTATAATATTTGCAACTGGGAGTTATATTTGTTCTAAAGTCAATCGATTATGATTTCTTTTTGGTTACAGGTTTTCCGGCCCTCTCGAGGTGTTCTACTACCCTTCGGGTCGAGACTAATCCTTCCGAAATTTGATGAAGGGGTTTATAGGCATCTCTCTCACTCAGGATTTGGCCGAGGCAGGGCTCTAACTTGTTACCAGGTCCCTCAATCTACCTCAGGATCTACTCCCCATGCCTGCGGACCAACCCACGGTTGGTATTTTCAATTTGATTGATATTATGTTGTGCAATTGTAACATTTATTATTAGGAAAGTGAAGAGTGTACATAATTTTAGCATGATTTGAGGACATTGAATGTACTTAATACGAACGAGGAGATTTTCATAGCATATATGATGCCCCGTAGCCAGCTAAATTTTTTTTTTATTTTATTATTATTATTTTTTTAAACACTAGCAAGAAAATCTTGACAGTACATATATAGAATTGCTCCTGCCATCAATTTAGATTACTATAAGGTTTTTCAGGTTTAGATGATCGACATCATATTAAAAAGTTCACCAAAATAGATGGGCAAATCCTTTTTTCTGGAGGGATGCAAGTACTGGGGACATATATAGTTGCATGATGCAACTTTTCTAGAACAAGAATAGTAGGATTAGTTACCATCCATAAACGCTGACCGTAAACATTGATGAGGAAATGTCTGAAAAGATTATATGATCCAACTCTGCTCAAGCAAGTCGTAAATTATACGCTCCGAAACCGCCACCATTGGGAAGATTGGACTGGTTGGAATGGAAATGGAAAGAAAAGATGTCTTCCCCGCCATTCCCCAACCCAACTAAGGATTCGTATTCCCCTTCATTGTAGTAAGGATCCTCACCTCTTGCTTCCTGAACTCGAATTGCGAATCTCAATATTGTTGTTGTAATTAAATGCTTCATTAGAGGCACCAATAAGGAAAGAGGAGAATTATGTTCTGAAAGACTTACAAATTCACGTAGGAGATTTGTGTGCGTTTCCTGCAAGTTCCTTAGCTGCAACAACAGGGAAGAAAATGAACAGAAGAATAAAATAAGGCTCTAAGAGAACCGGCATACGGATTTTTAACTCACCTTTTTCCTGTAAGTATCAGTCTGAGTAGCGATCATATGATACTGTTTGCAGAATAAAGATCGGTCATGTTAGTTTGGAAGATCTCAGATGGAATTCTTCGGTGGTTAACGAGGAAAAATATATCAAAAGATTAGTAGAAAGACCCTGACACCGAGAAACCGGTGTTTTTGTTGAAATTACCAAAATATAACTAACAAATGTTCAAAATTACTCAAGAACTTAGCTAGATATATTAGTCCATACATATGAACTCGATCTCTCACCTTTCGATCACGAACAACCTTTAACGAACTCTCCAGATCATGCTCAAGACAGCGCAGTTCCTTGATGCTCAGACCATCCTGATATTGTCCAATCCTTTGACTATAAAAAAACGCTTCGGTTAATTAGTACATTACTAGTGCCACAAAAATATAAACAACGATACAAGTTTCCAACATGGACTTTCAGTGTTTACGATCCATAAGAAGTCACATGTCGACGTCTCTTCTTCATACCTGATTTCTCTCCGTAATTTTAAATTGATTTCCTTCAGCTTGTTCAAGTGCTGTTGCATCCTCTGCAATCAACCAGTTAAATCAACAGATCACTACTAGTCTACTCGCACACTTCAGATATCAATTAAAAAAGGATAAAAGTATAATAAAATAAAATAAAAACCAAAATCATCCTCTCTCACCTCGTAATGCGAGTTCCACAGATTAATACCTGAAACCTGTTGATACTGATCGAACAACTTCTTCATTCTAAAGATCCAAGCAAGAAGAATATCAGGAATATTTTCAAAGTAAATCATCCATCGATCGGAAGAAAAGATATGGATGGATCACAAACTTACGTCGTTGATGGACTGATGAACTCCGATAACTTTCCAGTACTAGAAAACATGATCAGAGAAACCTCAGCATCGCATAGAATAGTGAGTTCTCGAGCTTTCTTCACGATTCCAGTTCGTCGCTTCGAGTACGTGACCTGCCTGTTCGTCGAGTTCTCTATTCTCTTGATCTCGATCTTTCCTCGCCCCATCTCCGACCACCTGCAAAATTACTCCAGCACTACCGCGCGTACCACCGCCACCGCCTCTACTATTAACGATGAAAATTAAAGCAGTAGAGAAATCAAGGCTTCGGAGACACGAAGACTGAGAAATAGTGCTTTGTCTCTCTGACAAAGATGATACTGATGCGACGAAGAC
Organism: Paratinospora sagittata; assembly: GCA_035771175.1. Classification (NCBI taxonomy): domain Eukaryota; kingdom Viridiplantae; phylum Streptophyta; class Magnoliopsida; order Ranunculales; family Menispermaceae; genus Paratinospora; species Paratinospora sagittata. The sequence continues at coordinate 36,888,111 of CM069594.1, forward strand.
GATTGAGAAAGATGAAGCCATTTTTAGCAAGAGAACCAGAAGCTTTTGCTTCCATAAATGGAGCTAAATTCTTCAAGGTGTTTACTGGTACTCGCAATGTGACATGTCCGAGCTTTTTATCGATGCGGCTGTGGATCCCTTCTGGGACCATAATAAAGTGAGAGAAAGAAGGAAGTGGTCCCCGCATTTTTTTTAAGTTGGTTTCATTTTGTTATGATGGTCGACGAAGCGTGGAATACTTTCTCCGGCTTACCATTACCAGTAATCCACGTCGGCACGTTCCAAATTGATTTCAATTTGGCACGAGAATGTTTAGAAATTTACCATATTGCCAGTATAAGAGATTTGGGTTCAAAAAATTAGACCTTAGCTCTTCAGCTTAGCCCCTATTCTGTGTTTAGAGGTGACGTGGGGTGGGATAATTTTTATCCCATGCCACCCCACCTTTCTATCCCACCCCTTTTTTTCTTGTTATCTTCTTTCTCCGCAAATTTCTTCTTTAAAAATAAAAAATACCAACTGATTCTGCGATTTTTGATTTTATAAGTTTAATATAATTTTTTTAAAAATTAAGTTGTAAAAAAAATATTTAATTATTTTTTTTTATTTTAATCCCAAACATACTTTAAACATAAAATTACACTATTTTTAATTATATCTTATTCTATCCTATCATGTCCTATCAAATTTTACAAAAATAATCTCATCCTATCATGTATACCAAACGGATCCATAGGGTTGCTATTAGACCTAATATAGACTCCAACTTTCAAACTATTTGCAAATCTATCTATAGTTTGGTGGTTAGTTGTACTCCTATGAGTAGAGTGAGATCAAACTCTTTAATGATTAACAATCATTTTAGCTAAAACTTATAAGATGCCAAGCTGCAAACATTTCATCCCAAGCCATTTAAGGGACCAGTGAACTACTTTAAGGGGCGTTTGGCAGCCCAAATAAGATAGAATTAGAATGAGATAGAAATATTTTTAGCCCTTATTCTGTGTTTGGAGCCCCCCTCTTTTTTCTTTTTTTTTTTCTCGTCCTCATCTTCTTCTTCTTCTGCACATTTCTTCTTTAAAAATAAATAAATAAATAAATATATCAACTGGTTTTGCAAATCGCAAAATCAGTCAGGTGTTGGCTAGTTTTTGGCAAAAATATGTGGTTTTGATTTTTTTATTTTTTATTTTATAAGTTTAATATATTTTTTTAAAAATTAAGTTGTAAAAAAAATATTTAATTACTTTTTTATTTGAATCTCAAACATACCTCAAACATAAGATTACATCATTTTTAATCCTATCCTATCGTATCATATCCTGTCCTATCGAATTTCACAAAAATAATATCATCATATCCTGCGTACCAAACGAATCCGTAGGGTTGCCATTCAGACATAATATAACTCCACCTTTCAAACTATTTGCAAATCTACCTCTAGTTTGGTGGTTAGTTGTACTCCTACGAGTAGAGTGAGATCAAACTTTTTAATGATTAACAATCATTTTAGCTAAAACTTATAAGATGTCAACCTGCAAACATTTTCATCCCAAGCTGTAAACATCTTAAGGACCAGTGAAGTACTTTAAGGGCCCGTTTGGAAACCCAAATAAGATAAAATTAGGATGGGATAAAGAAATATCCCTTATACTGTGTTTGAAAGTGAGGTGGGATGAGATAAAAATTATCCCACCTCACCCTTCTATCCTGCCCTCTTTTTTTTTTCCTCCTCCTCATTGTGTTTTTCTTCTTCTACACATTTCTTCTTTAAAAAAAAAGAAATACCAACTGATTTTGCGATTTGCAAAACCAGCCAGGTGTTGGTTGGTTTTTGGCAAAAATATGTGGTTTTGATTTTTTTATTTTTTATTTTATAAGTTTAATATAAATTTTTTTTAAATTAAGTTGTAAAAAAATATTTAATTACTTTTTTATTTTAATTTCAAATACATTCTAAACATAAAATTATACTATTTTTAATCTTATCATATTATATCCTATCATATCCAGTTCTATCGAATTTTATAAAAATAATTTCATCCTATTCCGCTTATCAAATAAAAGACTAAGAATACTAAAGTGAAAAAAAGATTATGTAATGCTCACCTATTGTAAATGTTTTTGAATGCATGCACAATTCATTTGTCGTATTACATAAAACCAAAATTTTAGCTATTGAGAGATATATGGTATAGCTTTCGACATATAAATTTTTTCTTAAATATCATCTAATTTCACTTTATATATTTTTATTTACCTAGAGATTTCTGAACTAATTAAACAAAATAAAGTTTTTTAGACAATCTATATGACTCGTTAATTAAACGACTTATATGATCTTACAATTCAAAGGGGAACTTCGGTGGCCAGAAAGAGCTCACTCATCTTGCGAAGCGCATTTCACGGTCACGCATCTTATCTGATTGCATTGCACCCATTGCCTCAACACACACACAAAACTCACAAAATGCGCAGACGCTATTGTAGTCTGTATCCCATGGCTACTACGTCCTTCGGTGCTGCTCCCACCGTACCGACACACGCCTTCGCTTCGCATCTCAACCGACGCCACTACCATTGCCTTCGCGTATCCTTCTCTTTCACTTCTGCTTGCTTTACTTTTCCTTTGTTATTCCCACTTTCTAATTGTAATTGTCTTTTTGACTACATTGCTTCTTATAGTTAATTTTTTTTTCCCTCTTTTCGTTTTTTGCTCTTTTGATCGGAAGATAGGGTTGGGGGCTTCAAAGATGGAAGGAATCAGTTCCTTTTGCTACCGTTGCAACTGAATGGAAAAGAAGGTACTTGTTAAGTATGTTTCAGTTTGATATACAAAATTGTGCCTCTACCTAACGAATATAGCTTTTAGATTGTATTAGAGCTCTGGAAATTGAAGGTTTTGTGCAGTTGTGTTGAAACTTCTTTGAAAGAATTTGCTTGTTTTTCTCAATTCGAACTTTGTTCAACCTCTAATCACAAGAGAGTGGAGGATTATTAATGTGTGCGTGAGCTTGATATACATGATTGAGCTTCTACCTAACAGCTTTAAAGTTCAAGTCAAGTGGTTTCTACAACAGGAGCCGAAAACACAACCATACTCAACTCAATTCCACTCAATTAAGCCTTTTCCCACCTACATGGGTTCAGCCACATAAATCCACTTTTTTACTGTGCTCAATCAAGGGCTAAGTCAATACTTGAATTAAATGTAGTTATATCTTTCTTAATTATTCTTGATCATGTTATTTTGGTAGCTAAACAGTAAATACGACCATTTGCTACCGAAAATTCCCATTTTACTAGATTGGCTTTCTTTATTTCTGTGATTTATTATTTAAATCTTTTAGCTTAATTAAAAATAGTCACTTAAAGGCGTCTCCATGATTTTCTTCTTTGTTTTTATTCTATATCCAAAGACATGACTATTACTGTTACATGTGATTATGTAAATAATAGCTTTACTCAGTGTCTTATGAATGGAACAATTGATAGTGAAACAATATTTTGGATTTAATAAACAGGACAACTTTGATCTTTGCAGTCAATCAAGATGCCGAGAAAGCCTTCCAAAAGACTGTGGAAGTGGATAGGTTAATAGATATGCTGAGGGATGCAAATGCAAATGAGGTAAGTAGATGGCATCATCTCCAAGTATAATACAATTTGATATTTTTACTTGGAATGTGCTCGTTATTTTTGTAGATAGGTATTATAATACTTCTACTCCTTGCGTATGATGTCTCAACCATTTGTGAAATATGTGCAAAAATTCAACCATCAATGATTATGACTATCCAATTTTTATTGTTTGATGCATATAGAAAATGTTGTTTCTTTAGATTTTGAATAGAATTCATATCGATTTAAGAGGGGTAATTTTGGGGAGGATCACAATTATACAACTGTTGGGCCTTATTCTTTGTGCATTCTGTTTCACGTGCTTGTCCATGTTGATTGCAATTCGTAGATTGCATATATAAGGCTATTTTATTCTCCTTTGAGCAACTTGGGTTCATTTGTTGTGTTTGCGTGATTTGGTTTTCTAGGAAATTCTACCTAAAGATTTGAACCACAAATAGGCGAGAGCCTTGTGCATGTGGGTACGCCCTTTTAAAAAAAAAAAATAATGTTGGACAAATAGGCTATTACTCATGCTATGCTAAGCTGATATTTTTTTTAATTTGTAACTTTTGTTATTTTTTTTTCAAAAAAAGTTTGGTCTACTGACTTGGCACTTTCTTTCTCTCTCTTTTTCTTTGGACAGCTTCAAAAACTTGTTGCCGAAAATGTTCTTGCATTCAATGAGGGTTTCTGGATTAGACTTGCAGCTAGAACAGAGACATCAAAATCCGAGGACGATAAAGCATGGTTTTTAACTTGGTTGACTTAGAGTCACTTTTATTACTGATTTTCTTATGTTTGTGTCCTGTGTCAGATCCTGTTTTGTGCACTAAATTTGAACCTTACCATAATAATTCTGTTCTGCAGAAAGATTATGAGGAACTGGCTTCACTGTTGATGAGCATTGTAGATCGTCTTGTCCATAAGACCAATGTAATATTCTCTGAAGTTTTATAATTGATTTTTAAATCAACTTCTCCTTTGTTTCCGTTTCATTGTTAATACTCTTTTAGGTATTCTTCCTCTTTTATTCATTATTTATATATCTCGTCGCATTCTCTTATGTTTTGCAGGAAAAAATAGAATCATCAACTGATGTTTTGAAGGAAATTTTAAAACCTGTCGTTGATGAAGTTGAAGAGATATCGTGGCCTCCTAGAGATCCCAATTCTCTGATTCTAATGGAGAAAGTAAATGATGATTCTCATTATAGTTGATGCATAGATTACTTATTCTTGGTGGAAAGTTCTAAATCCTACAGATTTTTCTAATGGTCATTTTGCAACCAACAGAAAAGAGTCATTTATTTGTATATGCAGATCTTGTTTCCTAGACGGGAGCATGTTGGTGCATTCCCATTTTTATGTTTGTTAACTTAGTGATGCAATTACTAACTTTATTTTTGTCCACGCACCAATGATTTTCTCTTCTGGTTTCTTTTATTTTCTTTCAATATTATATTTTATAGAATATTGTCTTTTTTGCTTTTTTTAAGAAAGCATGTTGTTTACAATTTAACCTTGTTTGCTTAAAATTGGCTCATAATTGAGTTACATCATTGGGAATTGGAGTATAGAAGAGGTTTCATCTGCTGATTGTTCTCTGCTTCATTCTTGAAAATCCTATTTTACACAATTGCAGTTGTAACTAAATTCAATCAAATTCGTGCAGCTTATTTCTCTCCTTTTTTGTTTTTTCTTTTTTTGGATGGACCATTAGGAAATAAATCAGAGGGAACAGGAAGGTCAACTCGACGAGGGATTTCTTTCAGAAGTCAATGCACAATTGCGTCAAGTTAGTCTTGTTCTTGTTCTTATTGAAATGTCAACTGACTTCAGTTTAGGCTTCCTCCCTGAAATGCTTTCTTAAAAACATGTTTACACTTGTTAGTGCAACCATAAGAAGGCCGCATTTACACCATGTATTTATCAGAAAATAAATTATGCAATCAAGGGACCAAAATGGGATAGGCAAAGGTTGATTTTGGGGAAGAATTATCTTTTGTATAAAATGTTGCTTATTGATACACATGTACTTTTTTGGGACATTTGTTCCCATGCATCTTTAGATGCACTTTTTTGTTGATAATTCATATTTGATGGAATTTCTGACTTTGTTCTCAGTTGTCTGCAGGCAAAAGAAGATGGAGATAAGCCAGGGCTAGAAGCTATGTTGCAAAAAGTCTTGCAGCTTTATTCTTCTAGAGTTCTCTCTAAACGTAGTTATGCAAAGAAAGGTAATGAGAATGCAGTTATTTATTTGATATATTATTCACAATATGCTTTTGATTCAATAGTATGGTTATTATCTGTTCACATGATGTGAATGAACTCTTAATTTTCTCACCAAAGGAAATGGAAGGAAAATTTTTGGTGTTCGGATACTAGCACCACTGAAATAGTGAATTGTCTAATTCTCGTTAACTAGTAGGTGACATTATCTGGCCAAGTAATTAAAACATCATCTGGTCTTCTTGTAAGTTATGTGACCGTAATAATGGTGTTGATACTGTGAGCTGGTCATATTTTATTGCACTTAAAAGTCTTCCTGATAGGCATATTTGTATACTTCATTCCAAAATTTGAGTGTTAAGATTTGAATATAAAGTGCTTATTGTGCAGTATGCATTACCTATCATGAATAAATTTTGAACTCAATTAAGCATTAAAACTGATTCAGTCCTTTTCCTTGAGGCATGTCTGCATTAAACCTTGTGGCCTTTTGGCGTAAGCCTCAAATGATTCATAAAAACTTGTTTTAGTATGCAAGGCATATCCTCATATTTTCTCTATACCAAAAATTACTAGTAAAATCATAGTGGGAGTTTTTTCTTCTTGTTTCATTACCTCAAAATCATTTATTTTAGGGATGAGTTTTTGTTCTAAATATTAGTTACACACTGTTTGGGTCTCATCAAGTTGAATATTTGACTAGAGTAAGAATAATTTGTAATCATCTTAGTAGACAAGTAGCATTTTTTAAAGGTGTAATCTGTGGTTATGTGGCCCAAAATCTTCTTGTCTCACCTGAAGAATTAATGGTTTAGAAGGCTATTGGAGGAACATTATTCACAATGACTTTCTATTGAAGTTGAAAAATCTAGGACTTGATAACTTGCCAAGTCCCAGGGGCATTGGCGTGGTGGTTGCCTCGAATGCTGCAGAAACCAACGCAGAACCAGGACTTACGTCCTGGGTTCAAGTCACCCATCTGCCAATTGAGTCTCCTGATTTCTCCTGGGTCCTGGCCTTGGGGCGGGCGTGTGTACCCCGTGGTGGATTAGTCGGGTGTAAGCCCGGATACCACCTGTCGTCAAAAGAAAAAAGTGCCATCAACATCTCATTTTCAAGTAAAATAGGGTTGATTCTTAAGAGGGGTGATTGGATTTTGCTTAAGAAACATGTTAAGTCTTTCCTTGTTTGCTTCATCTCATATGTACAAGTTGTGTGAACTTCTCCCAATGCATGGTTATGGTGCAGGGAACGACGTTTTGAAGGCTGAAGAGTTTCTTGAGTCCATCATTAAAGGTACAATTTCTCTCAAGTTATGCAAAAGAGATACAGAGATTATATTATTTCTTGCATTATTTCACAAATTATGACTAGATGCATGAACACAAATAAGGTGGTAAACATTTATTTCTTTTACCTATTTTCTTGAATAAATATCTTTTCTGAAAAGGATTGCATGAGGCTACTACCAAAGAAATTTTTGGTAGGAGCTTGACATGTAACAAGTAGGAATTTTTTGGTTGGAACCTTTTGTTATGTCCTCAAATGCTCAAGCATATTTTTCCCATGATCTTTAAGCTAACTTTTTTTTTTTCAGTTGTTGAAGTTTAAAGCATTTAATGGACTGGAACCGGACTCTATGCTTTCTGACAGAGTAATTTCTTGAGCTGCAGCTCCTGAGGGAGAATGGAATGGATTTTTGATCAATGGTCTTACTGTTGGAAAGGGGGAAATTACCCCGGAGGAACTCTACGCAGTTATTAAGAAAAGGATTGAAAGGGTTCTGATAAGAACGGTAAGAAATACATCTTTCAATCCCAGATTAATGTGGTTTCTTCAGATGCTTCTGCTTCCTGCTTTCATCTCTATAATTGTTATTTTTATTTTCTTATAATGTGGTTCAGATGCCTCTACTTTTCCTGATGATGCTCAAATTGCTTCTCTGCAGGAAGGAGGGTCTTACCAGCAGAGAGTTCTAACAGAGTATCTGAAAGGAATCCAATCAAGAGCAGAGGAGATTGTGCAAGTGATTCAGGGCAAGCAACAATAATTTCCTTACAGAAGTTGTATCATAAAATAATACCTAATTGATATCGTAAGAGTCCTTGGCATTACTAAAAGAAATAATGCAGATTTGCATTTTCTAGGAACCGTGAAAAATTAAGCGTGAACTGAGAACTTACTTTTCTTGATAAAGCATAAGCATATTGTGCATGTTTTGGATTATTAATCCAATTAGTTATTCATTTTATAACTGTGATTTTTTCACTCTTAACATTCTTACTCTTTTAACTTTTTACCTTGTTATTTGGTGCAGCCTTATTTTTGAACATGTTTTCCCTACTTAACCACCACCTCTGGTCTAATTTTGTACGGTCTTTACTCTCGTGATACTAATGACATTGAGATTTACATCTTTGTCTAATCCTTATTATCATACTAAACTCAACTACGCCTTTCTTTCAATTACATGGGATTGGGTTGTTTTAGTAGATTTGACAATTTTTGTGTTGCCTTAGCTACCTTACTCAAGCACAGGTGAAATTAATACGTCTCTATTATTATTGTAAAAATAATAAAATACTCTAGAAATATTAAATATATTTTTATTTATTTTTATTTTTTTGGGGTTTTTATGAGGTATTCAATATTCATTGGGTATGGAACTAGTCTTAGTTTGAAGCGAGAGAAGAATGATAGACCTCTCTTACTTGGGGCTGTGCCTTTAAGAATCGGCTCCAGGAACTTGGACGACGTTGAGACTCAACTTGCTTTCAATCACTTTTTGTAATTAAAGACATTTTTAACATATGAACATAAGTGCCCATAACTCGTAGCGTTGGAAAATATAAAAGATAGTCTATTATTGTTTCTTAAGTCATAAGAAAAATAATGAGGGTATGTTGAAATCAAACTGGCTAGTAAACTTGATTTATATATAAATTCAGTTTGGTTTTATATTTCAAAATTTTAAAATCTATAAGCTTGGTTTGATATCTTTTTAAAAAGCCCTATTCCTTGCGGACCTTTCCAAAAAGGCTGCGTCGTAGCCCGAACAGCTACAATTTAGTAAATAATAATACATACATGGAAGGAAGGAATGAGAATGGATTGTTCGACGAACGCGTTGAGGTCATGGTTATTAACCGATCAAAGGGTTTGTTTCCTTGCATCTCGTTCTCATCTCTGGATAACGCGTAATAAGCACGAGGTTAGGGACGGCGTTGAATGGGTGATGAGAAGAAGAATTCTGAATCTTCAAGGCGCATCAGTTGCTTCTAAGACCATCATCAGCTTCCACACAACTCCGACGATCCATCGTCCTCCTTTTCTTCTCCGTCGTAAATCCGGCGATGTTCTTCGCTCGGAGATGGCTGATGATAAGAAGCAAACCGACGATTTGATCGACAAGAAGGAGAAGGAGAAGGAGAAAGAGGAAGCGAAGGCGGAGATCCCTTCACCGCCGGAGAAGCCGCTGCCGGGAGATTGTTGCGGGAGCGGTTGCGTTCGATGTGTTTGGGATGTTTACTATGAAGAGCTTGAAGAGTACAACAATCGCCTCAAGAATATAGCTGAATCCAAATCTTAACGCTTCAAATTGCGTTTGTAGATCTGTTTCTTCTTCTTCGTCTTCTTGTATTGTTTTTGTGATCTTTTTATTATTATTATTATTTTTTCATTACTTCAATGTCGAAGGGAAACTCATACATGATCAGAAAAAAGAAAATTTTAAGCTAATTGAATGTATTCATAGTTGAGTTTGGAATTTCACAGATCCAGGAGTGAGTTTAAATTCATCTAAAATCTTGATGAGGATGTGTGCAAAGTTCTCTTGATTGCGAAAATGTTAGCAAGCAAATTGAAAATCTTTTTTTTTTAAAAAGTTAATTGTATGATACATTGACAGTTCAAGCTGAAGTTTTTCTTGTATCAATTGTTTGAGAAAATATTAGATTAGAACTCGAAAAAAGAGGAAAATATGAGATTTTTATGATGCCCCCCCTACTTTGTTTTATTGATCATGAAACAAGATGATACATTGATAAATTAACTATATCGTTAATTTCTTGCGAATTTTCTAGGTCGTTTAATAGTTCATGGCCATATTACATAGCGGTTTTTTTTTTTGGAGCACCGACCCAGAGTTAAAAGATGTTAGCACAGAGCTATAAGGCCAAGAAAGTGATCACAACGACGATGAGGCATAATAACTAGAACTAACTACCATAATTTTATTTTCATGAAAGAAAAAACTCTTGCTTATTTGCTTATATGGACATGAGTACATACTTTCATGCCATTACATTAAAGAAAGTCATTATCAAATTAGACGTTTTCATTCTTAATATATACAGACATTTAGTATTTATTTATATAGAGGATGTTATTTATTTGTATCAGCACAAAGAATAATTTCATTCATTATTTTCTTTTATCACTTTTATATTTATCGTTTTATTATTATATTTTCTTTTCTCTTCTTTCTTTTGCCAAGGTCGTTTTATTATTTTACAAATTATGAAATATCCCATTGATTGAATCATAATTCACTTTTTTCTATGCTAAATGAGAATTTCAACCTTTTGCAATTTTATAAATTTCAAACTCTTAAGACTCATTTATGGTTTATGAATGCATTTATCTATATTTATAACGCATGTACATATTCCAACAAAAATGTATCGAATGATAATGATGCATTTGGTGCTTCATCCAATATGATCTCATATGAGGTCTACAAAACTTTTAAACTTTGACCATGTTTTACCATGAAGCCAAGAGATAATAAAACACTCCAATAAACTCAATCTGAATGGGACAACGAAGTGGTTATGACTCATACTCATGAATCACGATGATAGAGTTCAAGTCTTGTCGTTAGTTGAGATGGTTAAAGCCTTTGGCTGAAAAAAAATTCTTTGTATTGTGAACCAAATATTGAAATACTTATGAACACATGAGAATACACCACTCTCTTCCTTTGAGACATGATCATAGAATTAGTAAGCTATTTAAATACAAGTTTATTAAAAATTATTTGTAAAAAAAATACATGATTCAAGATAATTTAACGATAACAACGATAAAGTACACTTTAAATATACCTTAAATATCACTTTTCACGTTTTTCATTCCTAAATTGCAATCTTCTCATCATTTTGAATTGCGGACTAATAAAATCTATTCCTACCTAGTGAGCAACCGATAGATCTATCACATGGTGATGGTGGGCCATGGCTTAAATGACAACAAATCAAGTCATGTTTCCACCGTCTGATTAGCCGCATTCCGTCCTAACACTTGCGTCACCCACACAATCAGAACCCTCGAACTTACAACCTACAAAGCGTATAAATCAATCGCGCGTACCATAACATCCAACGCGTAATTCTTAACCTCTCTCTCTCTTACTCTCTCTTGCTCTGTAGGATCGTTTTGCACACACACTCTTCGACGCCAGATCTGCGAGACGAGACGACTCTCTTTAGGTTAAAAATCCTCAATTCCTCTCATTTCTCAGTTGTTCCAAATCTTCCTGGCCTTAACTTGCGCCAACTCTCTGCTTATCGTGCACACCTTTCTTCGCGCGGCTTCTTGCCTCTTCGTTTCGTGGCGTTATGGTATCGATCGCAGGGGCAGTTGGAGAATCCGCTTGATCTATCTTTCTCTTACTCAGATCTGAGGTAATTTTCATTTTATATCATCTGGATCTTCTGGTATCTCAAAAGCTTCCATCGATTTTTTCTTTTTATTTTTTATATGGATTCTTTCGATTACTGATGCGATCCAGTTGGTTATTAACGAAATTTTGAGAGGGAATTGGGAATCTGTGAGATCTGTGGAGAGATTAGAGGGAGGAGTGTAGGAGTTTAGGATTATCTTGGTGGAGGAAGTTGTGATGAAGTTCATTTGCTGTGTTTGCAGCTTTTAGTGTTGTGTTAGGGTTTGAGATTTGATTGGAGACGATGCTGACGAAATTTGAAACGAAGAGTAATCGTGTGAAAGGCCTGAGTTTCCACAGTAAGAGGCCATGGATCCTTGCCAGTCTTCACAGTGGAGTGATCCAGCTGTGGGATTACAGGATGGGGACTCTTATTGACAGATTCGACGAACACGATGGACCTGTTCGTGGTGTCCATTTCCACAAATCTCAGCCACTTTTCGTCTCCGGAGGTATGGAATTTCGCTTACCAATTATTTGATTCTCAATTTTTTTTATCATTTGGATCTTATATCCCTTGTTATTTATACATCACTGCTCAATATTTTTTGTTTAGGTGATATTTTTTCATTTCTGTCTTAAGAATTTGTCTAATTGCTTTAGAGAAGAACACTTGGTCAGATTTCCAACATTTTTTTTTCTTGCTAGTGATTGTTTTTGCACTTAATACGTAGATCTGTATGCGAATATGCTGTATCACTTTCTTTGGAGAATAATGTTGTCATTCACAATTTTACAATTAGTTCTGGTTCTAGAAGCTAACTGATTATTGTGGTTTCTTGTGTTTATGATACTTCTGATACCATTGAGAACTTTGGGGACAATAATACTTCATGATTTATGGAAATAACTGGCAATTGCAGGAGATGACTACAAGATCAAAGTCTGGAACTACAAGACGAATCGGTGTCTGTTTACTCTTCTTGGACACCTTGATTATATCCGCACTGTTCAATTTCACAATGAGTACCCTTGGATTGTTAGTGCTAGTGATGATCAGACTATCAGAATATGGAACTGGCAATCCCGAACTTGTATTTCTGTCTTGACTGGCCACAATCATTATGTCATGTGTGCCTCATTTCACCCTAAAGAAGACTTGGTTGTGTCAGCTTCCTTAGATCAGACAGTTCGCGTGTGGGATATTGGTGCCCTAAGGAAAAAGACTGTCTCCCCAGCAGATGACATCCTGAGGCTGAGTACAATGAACACGGATTTGTTTGGTGGGGTTGATGCTGTGGTCAAGTATGTCTTGGAAGGTCATGATCGGGGAGTCAACTGGGCTGCATTTCACCCCACCCTACCTCTAATTGTGTCTGGAGCTGATGACCGCCAAGTGAAGTTATGGCGCATGAATGGTAGTAACCAGAAAAGTCTACTTTTTCCTGCTTAATTTAGTTTGCTTTAGCGTGCATCTTTCCTTTTATCACTTCAAAACTTCATGTTGGGATATCAGCAATTCAATTCAATTCAATTAATCTTTTTTTTTTTTTTTTTTCAGATACAAAGGCTTGGGAAGTAGACACATTGAGAGGACACATGAATAATGTGTCCTGTGTAATGTTCCATGCTAAGCAGGACATTATTGTCTCCAATTCAGAAGATAAGAGTATTCGTGTGTGGGACGTAACCAAGCGGACTGGTGTCCAGACATTTCGTAGGGAGCATGATCGGTTCTGGATCCTTGCATCACATCCGGAGATGAACCTCCTAGCTGCTGGTCATGATAGTGGTATGATCGTCTTTAAGTTGGAGAGGGAACGTCCTGCTTTCTCTGTGAGTGGTGATTCACTATACTATGTTAAAGACCGTTTTCTTCGTTTTTATGAATTCTCATCACAAAAAGACAGTCAAGTGATCCCAATACGAAGGCCTGGTTCAACCAGCTTGAATCAGAGCCCAAGAACGCTTTCTTATAGCCCAACAGAAAATGCTGTCTTGGTCTGTTCAGATGTGGATGGAGGTTCATATGAACTTTTTATTGTACCCCGGGACAGTATTTCCAGGGGTGATGCAGCTCAAGAGTCAAAAAGGGGAGTTGGAGGGTCTGCTGTCTTTGTGGCTCGGAATAGGTTTGCTGTGCTTGACAAGAGCAACAATCAAGTTTTAGTCAAGAGCCTTAAAAACGAAATTGTGAAGAAAAGTACCCTTCCAATTGCTACTGATGCAATATTCTATGCAGGAACTGGCAACTTGTTATGTAGAGCAGAAGATAGAGTGGTTATTTTTGACCTACAGCAGAGAATGGTTCTTGGTGATCTTCAAACTCCTTTTGTTAAATACATTGTTTGGTCAAATGACATGGAGAGCGTTGCACTGCTCAGCAAACATGCTATAGTTATTGCCAGTAAGAAACTTGTGCATCGATGCACCCTTCATGAGACAATCCGAGTGAAGAGTGGAGCCTGGGATGACAATGGTGTCTTTATATATACAACCCTGAACCACATCAAATATTGTCTTCCGAATGGGGACAGTGGAATAATCAGAACCCTTGATGTTCCGATCTACATCACAAAGGTTTCTGAAAATACCATATTTTGCTTGGATCGGGATGGGAAGAATCGAGCAATAGCTATTGATGCTACAGAATATGTATTCAAGCTCTCCCTTCTGAAGAAGAAATACGACCATGTTATGAGCATGATCCGAAGTTCACAGCTTTGTGGGCAGGCCATGATAGCTTACTTGCAGCAGAAAGGTTTTCCAGAAGTAGCGCTCCATTTTGTGAAGGATGAAAGGACCCGGTTCAACTTGGCACTAGAGAGTGGTAACATTCAGGTTGCCGTTGCTTCAGCAAAAGAAATAGATGAGAAGGATCACTGGTATAGGTTGGGAGTAGAGGCTCTTCGTCAGGGAAATGTTGGCATTGTAGAATATGCATACCAAAGGACTAAGAACTTTGAGAGGCTTTCTTTCTTGTATCTTGTGACAGGCAATATGGACAAGCTGTCCAAAATGCTGAAAATTGCCGAAGTGAAGAATGATGTGATGGGCCAGTTCCATAATGCCCTGTACCTTGGGGATGTCCGTGAGCGTGTGAAAATCTTGGAAAATGTTGGCCATTTGCCCCTTGCTTATGTCACAGCTGCAGTTCATGGTCTCCAGGATGTTGCTGAACGGTTGGCGGCTGAGCTGGGGGATAATGTTCCTCCTTTGCCCGAGGGAAAGGTGCCTTCACTTCTGATGCCTCCCACTCCTGTCCTATGTGGTGGAGATTGGCCCTTGCTAAGGGTCATGAAAGGCATCTTTGAAGGTGGGCTTGACAATGTTGGCAGAGGAATCCAGGAGGAAGATGAAGAGGCTGCTGATGGTGATTGGGGTGAGGACCTGGATATTGTTGATGTGGATGGCGTGCAAAATGGGGATGTTGGATTAGTGGTTGAGGATGGTGAAGTGAATGAAGAAAATGAAGAGGAAGGAGGATGGGACCTTGAAGACCTGGAGCTCCCACCCGAGCTTGATACCCCCAAGGCTGCTGTCAATGTTCGCTCTCCAGTATTTGTCACCCCAACTCCAGGCATGCCAGTAAGCCAGATCTGGATCCAGAAGTCATCTCTTGCGGGTGAGCATGCAGCAGCTGGCAATTTTGACACTGCAATGCGGCTGCTAAACCGGCAATTGGGTATAAAGAACTTTGTTCCTTTGAAGCCCATGTTTCTTGATCTACACAGTGGAAGTCATTCCTATCTACGGGCATTCTCTTCAGCTCCAGTGATCTCACTGGCTGTTGAAAGAGGCTGGATTGAGTCTTCCAGCCCTAATGTAAGGGGGCCCCCAGCCCTTGTGTTCAACTTCTCTCAGTTGGAAGAAAAGCTCAAGGCTGGTTACAAGGCTACAACAAATGGGAAGTTCACAGAAGCATTAAGGCTTTTCCTTGGGATCCTGCACACTATTCCTTTGATTGTGGTTGATTCAAGGAGGGAGGTTGACGAAGTCAAGGAATTAATTATCATAGCCAAGGAATATGTTTTGGGTTTGAAGATGGAGCTTAGGAGGAGGGAAATCAAGGACAACCCCATCCGACAGCAGGAACTTGCAGCCTACTTCACCCACTGCAACCTTCAGATGCCTCATTTGAGGCTAGCTTTATTGAATGCCATGACTGTTTGTTACAAGGCAAAGAACCTCAACACAGCGGCTAACTTTGCCAGGCGTCTGCTAGAGACCAACCCCACGAATGAGAGTCAAGCAAAAACCGCCCGACAAGTCCTCCAGAGTGCTGAGAGAAACTTGAAAGATGAGAACCAGCTCAATTACGATTTCAGGAACCCTTTTGTGGTTTGTGGGGCTACGCATGTGCCAATATATCGTGGACAGAAGGATGTTGCGTGCCCATACTGTGGTTCACGGTTTGTGCCAGCCCAGGAGGGGCAATTGTGTGCAGTTTGTGATCTTACTGTGGTTGGATCTGATGCATCGGGTCTGTTATGTTCTCCTTCCCAGATTAAATAATCATGCTCCGTTGGACTCGAACATTTTGAGACTTCTGGTGATTCTAGCAGCAATCGTGTTGGTTGCTTCACTTCTACAAGCAAAGGTAGAAATATTAAAAATTTGAGATCCATTCTATGAGTTGCTTGGTAGTAATCTTTTTTTTTTAATTTTTGTTCCCGGGGTTGTCTTTTTTTTTTTGTCTTTTCTTTTACTGTTTAGATGTCTTATGATTTCACTGTAATAAACAATATTAAGAATTTTGACTGGGCCGCCCTCGTTAATTGATTGGTATGAATGGTTAAAGGGCTGTCTTTGAGGCCAGTGTTGATGTATCTAAGACAACTTCATCCTTGGTCTGTGCAGATGAAGCTGGTGAGTCATAGCTTTAGGAGAATTTGGTCATTTGTGTTTGAATTGCTGGGTAGTAATAGTAACTTTTACCTACTTTTTATTCGTCTCTGTTCTCACCTATTGAAATCAAATTACATTTTTATTTACTTGAAGATTTTGTTTACAGCTTGTGCCTTGCAATTTTTAGTAACTAAGAGACGGGAAGGAGTTAGCACCCTCGGTGATAAAATTCCTCCGCTTCTGGCGGCTAAATATGATTTGGTTAATGTGATCATTTATGAGCGTATATCTCAGGATATTTTGATCCTCGGCATAAATACTGATAATTCTGGATCGCATGGGCTCGTTATCTTTACCATTATATCCTGTCCTTTATACAATTCTGAATCCGTTATCCCTTCTATTATCAAGATTGTGTTGTGATTGTAGTTGAAAGTAGTACTTTTTTTTTTTTTTCAGTCAATCCGTGGCTGAAATCTTGCAGAGATTTTTAGAATTTTGTTTTTATACATGAAACGAAGAGCTCAGAAAAAACATGACTAAGTTAGGACTCAAACCTCGGTTATTCGAAGTACAAGGTTTGTGCAAAGCTTGTGTAGCAGATGGGTGTTCCATACCTATCAGTAAAAGTGTCCAGATTTTATTCTAAATTAATACCTGTGATTCCTTGATCATATCTTTTGACACTAGTGATATTTTTGTTGAAGGTGACTTCCCCACATTCGAAACATAATCCCAAATGTAAATGGTTTTGTAGCTTCTCATCTGCATAGATTCAATGAAACCTCCCTTGATATGCTCTGCTCTAAAACTTTCTAGCCATTGTTAAATTGGCCGGTTTAGATCTTGGACTAGAGGTTTCATTAGACCCTGTTTGGGTTGGTTGCAGTAATGATCTTGAACACCCTCCTTGTTTGGGCAATTGCAGGGCCAATGAAGAAAAAAAGAGAGCGAGTTTCTTACCACAAGAAGTAGAAATAAAACAGAGATTAAGCTATCATGTTTATTAAATGCGTATAGTTACACATTTCAATGTACACAGTGTAACTACAATTACACCTTCCGAACATTCTGCAAGATAAAACTTGGTTCTTGTTAAAAGCCTTGGCTCCATTTAAATGTTCTACAATTAAATGGGTTGAATTTATGGCTTAAACAACATATTTCGGTATTGCCCAATTTATATGTTACACAATAACTTGGTAAAGAGGTAACTTTAAAACTAAAAGTTTCTAAGTTCAATTCTTGTCACTGTCTGACCTAGGGGGTTGCAAAGAAAAACATCAGCTTTAAACCAGTGAGGTGGTTGAATTGAGGATATTGGACTGTAGAAGACAATGCTGTAAGGTTTATCATTTCATAGATCAGCTACGGACTAGAAAAAACAAAAGTCTGTTCAACTGTCAAATACATTTTCCTTTGATCGGTCGGGAGACATGGCCCCACGCTCTACACACAAGAATGAATTGTTATTAACTTACAGGGTGACACTAAGGACATTAACAAACACCACACAAAAAACAAGTTATGATAGGCTTTGTGATGGTACAAAAGTCATGGATGAAATGAGTGATAATCATATAGATAAATAGGTTAAAAGCAATCAACCATAGGGTAACTTCCGGCTACATAATTATAATTCATGAGGAATAGAATTCTAGCTAGCTACAAAAAAAAAAATACAACTACATTGAGATGCATAATACATATATAGGTACCCAATAACTAATAACTATATTACTGTACATAATTATCAGGTTCAAACAGTTACAGAGGCGTGGATTAAGAATTCATAAGAACACTTTTATAACATACAAGAACTGCTAGATAGGTCCATAGTATAACAATATACGGGATGATACCAACTTCACATTGGCACTTTTCATACACCTTTGCAGGATCATTGACATGAGTTAACAATTTATGAACCACTTTGACATTAGCCAAGCAAAAGGAAGAATCAGTTATCTATGCATGAGTAGCATTTACCCACTTTAATTGCTTCCATCATCAACTTCTCCAACAAAAACAGACACCCAGAACTTCTACATCATTCAAATTCATCTTTAATCAAGCAAAAGGTAGAATCAACCGGTAGATCTTCAGTCATTTTATCTTTAACAGTGAATACAGTCAAAGTCGTGATTTTCAAAACTTGGGTGATTGAACATGAGAGTTTTACAGCACAGTGACTACAAAAATAAAAGAACTAGTGAACAAAACCTCCCCTTGACTCTGTCTTTAATGGAAGATGAATTCATCAATTAAGTAGGCTATTCAAATGAAAATGACTCCAGCAACTATGTTCTAAACAAGTGAACTTAAATTACATTGAATATCGATATCAGTCTATGAAAAACACTAATCATCTAACTTTGACATTTAATTCAACTTAGAACGAACAATGATTTAGAAGACACTTGGTATAATATTTTCAGACTGGCTCACATTCTTGCTCAGTTCTGACACAATAACAGCTTCAAACCAGAAGAGAATTCATGAGTACAAACAAGAGAACAGTTAGATGCACAAAGCATATGCAGACAACCTGGACAGAATTTCTGAATATCTCTGACGTGAAAACCATTTATCACTCTGTCAACATCATAGCTTAATTACAAAAGATTTTATCATAGAAGTAAAGAGCTCTCCATCAGTATCTAATCAAGCATTACTAGATAAATGCTCATAAAACTGATCGAAGTACATTCACCATTTCATTACAGTTTCGCAACACAAGGGATGGCAGTAAATCTTTTCATGAACTTACAACATTTATACCAAGAAATCATTGTAAATGTTTGAACGATTAACATTGGCAAGATCAACCAGCAATACAATGTTTCTCTTACACTACTACTACAATCATAAATCAATCCCGATATTAAATACAGTATTGCACCTACTGCATCCTCTCGTGTAAATAAATACTGTAGGGGGAAGGGGGAATGGAGATTTTATGACTCTATGGACTTTCTATAGCTGTAGTCACAAAAATTATGACTAGGCGGCTTTCAATCTATAGCAAGAATGCTGATGTATGACAAACAGAACCAAGTTCATGCTTTATCCCGCTCAAGCATTACTACTGAATAATGACATGTATTTTTTGTTCCTTAAAACCATATTTAATATAAATGGGGCTCTTAATTTACATGTTGTATTAAAGGATCGTTGTGCCTACAAAATTAAAGGAAAGTTTTGCTCAGTGAAGTAGTGAGACTTCATTCAATAATTGATGAAAAACACCAATTACATGTTAAAGAACTGTAGGATGCACTAAAATCCTAAATAAAAATTCTTTAACAAAATAGATAAAATGCTTGATAAGTCACTAAAAATAACACAAGATAACAAAGTTAAAAATTAAATGAGATCCTAACAGATGAATTGAGCATCTAAAACTAACACAAGATAAGAAAGTTAAAAGTTTAATGAGATCCTAACAGATGAATTGACCATCTCTAAAGAAATTCCGACTTCAAAACCTCAAAGGTAACCACATTCATTAACATTCTAGACAAGACATTGATAGTATTTTCAGATTTTGTATAGAAATGAAGATGTTCAGAAGGGGAAAAACATAGGAACATATAAAACATATAGTCAACGAAATACATAACTTGCCAAGGTCAACTTTTTTTTGGCTTAATAGTGAACCGCAAATTTAAAGATACACAAACTAAAAAATCTTCAACAGCAACTAGATGGGGATATGATAAGTGGTCCAAAAGGAAGAAAAACAAAAAGCAATTAGATGGGAGTATAAAGCTTGGAAATAGAAAAATCTCTCTAAAAAATAGGAAATCATATTGAAAAGAAGCATTGCATATATTACATTTGGATGTAAAGCATTAATTCAAAGAAATCTGCAATGCGACTTTACAGAAGTGTCTTTCCATTCTACAAAACAATGAGAAGTACTGCAATATATGCAAGTAAAATATTGAATTTAGGTTTCACTTAATATATACTCAAATCAATTATGAATATTTAGCATTTATAATTTTACTTTGCATTGAAACTTCATCATGCAATGATCACAATTATTTCAACTAAATTCTTTTTCACATGTAAAATATATAATCTCCAATTGAGACTGTCAAGGGTACTCATAAACTTTCATAAAAAGAAAGTGCAATCATAAATAAAAATCACCTTGAAGTGGGTTTGAAGGTCCAAAGATCATGAAAAAAAAAATCGAAATTAAAACCCATAGAGGTAGAAGGTAAGAGAGTACTTCGCGTAGATATTTATATTCCAAAACTCTCTAATTGAGATAAAACAAAGATGAGGATGGTTGAAACTTCATCATGCAATGATCACAATTATTTCAACTAAATTCTTTTTCACATGTAAAATATATAATCTCCAATTGAGACTGTCAAGGGTACTCATAAACTTTCATAAAAAGAAAGTGCAATCATAAATAAAAATCACCTTGAAGTGGGTTTGAAGGTCCAAAGATCATGAAAAAAAAAATCGAAATTAAAACCCATAGAGGTAGAAGGTACGAGAGTACTTCGCGTAGATATTTATATTCCAAAACTCTCTAATTGAGATAAAACAAAGATGAGGATGGTTGCGAATGATATATAGAAATGATGCTAATGATGTTTATGTTTATGTGTTGGGGGGCCTAGCTAGCATCAAGTCAAGCGTGGGGTTTTACATTAAAAGGCCTTGATACTAATGAGGGCAGAGATCCACTTAATATCTCAAAGATAAACTCTTTACTTTTTAATGTGGGACTATCATTTCGGTGCAGACACATCTATCTAACACATGGTAGGCCGATAATTCCCAGGATATCACTTACCCATATCATTAGCATCGAAGTTTCTAGGATTATGTGCTATAAAATTTATAATTTTTTATTTTGCATGTTTAATTAGATGAGTAGATAATACCTTGTCTTATCCACTCAACTCCACGCCCTTCCCCAATGAGACCATTCTATAGCACTTGCTAAAATAGAAAGAACAACTTCCTTCTTTTCTTCCCTTACTCTCTTGGGTACATTATTACTTTATTATTAGGATTTAGGAGGCTCCCAGCATATGATGGATATTTGTAGGGTATAAATGAGTAAAGAATAAAAGATCACACATGAAACATACCTTTTCTTCAGTTTTGGGTAAACGTTGCTGAAAAGTAGCAATCAGAAAGTCCTGTACCATACTCAACTAACCTGATTCGGTCTTCCTAAATATAAGGTGTGACCCTTTATTCCCTAACATTGAATATTCAAAATTGGATCCTCAAATACGATCATCTTCAATTAATTAAAAAAAGAAAAGAAAAGATCTTATCTTCAAACAGATCAGCTAAAAGAACCTAAACAAATATATATATATATATATATATATATATATATATTATTGTAATATAACAGTAGGAACCTGGTATGTGTAATGAATATTCATCTGAGGATGTCACTGTAAAATTACAAAAAATATAGTATTTGTACAAATGACATCAAAGCTATCCATCTTTTACATGTGAAATCAAATATTAAGAAAACTCATTTCCTAATAAGCTAGATTTTTCATGTTACACAGCAAAGTCATAATACACCAATCACTGAATATACTCAATCATTTACCAAGGAATGCATGAAATGCTTGCAAAGATCCATTATTCATCTAGGCATCTCAACAAACAAAGAAAATAAAATAAAACACAAAGGAAAAATCATGCAAGTTAGCTTTCATTTATCCGTGCATCTATCAAAGTGTTTCTGCATATGAGAATATGATTTGATCCAGATAATTAATGAGTAAATCAAGGGAACCTTCTCTATCTTTCATTCTGTTGCCTTCTATGTATGCTATCTTTCTTTGGAAAGAATGACGAAGACCATCTTCAATTTTTATTTTAATCATTGCTTATTTACACATAAAATGTATCATCACCCAAACTTAATATATATATATATATATATATATATATATATATATATATATATATATATATATTAAACCAAAGGAGCTAATAAGCAACAGGTTCATTTTTGTCAAACACGTACGGTTAAGCTAATCAACATTGAAGTCACATCTTCTCAAGTCCTTTCATGAAAATTGAACAAAAATCTGTATATATGATATTTAAATACGTATATAAGAATTTACCCAAGAAACTGCAAAGATATACACAAGTGAGAGAAACTTAGAGAGAGAGAGAGAGAAATCTAGAGAGAGAGAGAGAGAGAGGAGAATTTTCTCCTTTTCACCTTTAGTAGCTGAGTGCCCATGCATGGAATTGTCTGCAGGGCTAGGCGTCTGCACTGGCCATACCCACTAAATCTCGAAAACAAAAATATCCTCTTTGTGCATCCAATCACACGAATAGCTGATTCCAGTTTCATTTCACTCCGGCAAACAAACGGATAAACGGGGAAAAGAGAAAAATAAAAAAAGCAACTTCTAAGTTCAAAACCAACCCACAGATTATGCAAAAGATTATTTGCCGATAAATATATTATAATATTCTACAAGATAACGAGTCCCCGCATGTTACATGCTGCTGCAAATTACAAAGAGAGATTAATAATGAAAACATCGACATTAACAACAAGAAGATATAAGAAAAATAGAATACTAATATAAGCAAATCTGAATCGGAAATCGAAGACCCACATTCCCATGCTCCTTTCTTTTTTCTTTCTTTCAACCGGTTCCAATCGCACTACTACTACAAACAACAACAACAACAACAACAATGCAGAATCCACAGAAAGATTGAGAAAACAGATGCATGAGAAGATCAGAAAAACACCTTTGCTTTAAGATCTTGGATGCGGAAAGAATTGCGTACCCGCTATGAAAGCGTTGAATGGAACTGGGTACAAAGAGGAAGGATCAACCAATGCAGCTGCTGCTGCTGCAGTTCTAATAGTTACAGTGTTTGTGTTGGCCGTGCTAGCGGTGCTAACTGCAATAAGACTCCGGCTAATTTCACCACCACCGCCGCCGCCGCCGCCACCTCCACCGGAAGAACTCTCGCCTTGACCATAGTGAGGATTATCCGGCCCTTGGTCATAAAGAATGCCCCTAAACACATGTCCACCAATATTCACAGCGGCCTGATAAGCATACTGAAGATCTTGATCTCCATCATCCATGGAGCTGACTCTTACGCAACGAAACACTGCTGGTGTATTCACTTCAGCAGGAAAGTTGCCCACTTCCAAACCTAAAAGTAAGGTGTAATCAAACAACAACACAGAAGAATATATATAGAATTAGAAATCAACACAGAAACTCATATATAAAGCAGAAGAAAGCAAGAAAGAAAGAGAGAAAGAAAGATAAATAGAGGCAAGGAAAAGGTGGAGGCTCTGTGCATCTGATTCGTCAGTTTTACTTACTAACAGTAGAAAAAGAAGAAGAGAAAATTTAAAATTTAAAAGCTAAAAAAAAATAAAAGCTGCTGCGGTTCGGGTGAAGAACACAGTAGCTAGCGATGGATTTCATCATTTTCACCACACACACGCAAGCGATATGGATCTAATCTCTAATGAGTACAAATCTATCGTGTAGTCTTCTCTCTTCAATTCTTCCTCTATGATCTATCTCTTTAATGAATGTACCTATACCTGCTGCCGCTGCTGCAGGGAGACGAGTGCACGCAAGATGACCAGCACAGCTGCAGCGGAATTCTCTCTTGACCTTTTATGTTGTTGTTGCTGTTGCTGTTGATGCTGCATAGAAGCTGCAGCGAGTTGCTGTTGCCGCTCTCTTCTTCTAGAAGCAGAGACCCAAGTGCTCTTAACGTGAGTTTGGCACGGAAACCCTCTGCTCTTACAGCAAGTTCTACACCTCAAATGCACACAATCCTTCTTTGCTTGGTTCCCACAATCCTGGCAACTTATCCCTCCCCCTCCACTGCCTTGCCTCATCATAATGGTCACCGGAGCTACCCTCGACGGCAACTCATCAGAGGCGTTGGTTCTCTGACTAGGGCCACCCGGCGTCATGCCGGAGGAGAAGATATCTTGCTGCAGTTCTTGTTGTTGTTGGTGCCATAGTTGTAAACCCTTGTTGGTGTTGTAAGGAGAGATCTCTTCGTTTCTGTGAAGAAAAAGGCTTTCGGGAGGGATTTCGTTATGTGGGTGTTGATGATTATAACCCCCGCCTAGCGAGAACCCAGCCATTGTTGTTGTTGCAGAGAATTAACGGAGCAATAAAAGCTCAATTGAGAGAGATCATCAAAATCCATAGCAGAAGTAAAAAATTCAGTTTTTGAAGAGATGGGTAGAAAGAAATTGAGAGAGCCAGTGATGATGTTGTTGTTGTTGTTGATGATGACGATGATCGTTTCTTCTGGGTTCGTACTTTGTCTATGTATCTCTCTCTTTGTTTGTGGTTTGAGGTCAATGGGTATGAATTGATTTGATTTGTTTTGTTGTTTCGGAAAAGAGAAGAAGGGTTGTTGTTGTTTTCTTTCCTTGTGAGTTTTTTGTCAGTTGTTGTTGTTGTGGGGTGGCGATTATTTGCAGCTTTTTTCTCTTCTACTCACAAAAAATAAAACGTCGGATTTTTTTTGGGCCTTCGAGCTTCTGCTGCTGCTGTTTCTAATCTCGCTTCTTCTTCAACTTCTTTTGTGTGTTGGTGGTATTAAAGACACGGAATTTACAGCCCTTCTGCAACGCCGCCATGGAAACAGCTGCATCTCTGCAACCTCAATTTAAGACAAACCCCTCTTCCTTTCCTTGTTTCTGATCACAAGAGTTTTGCTTTATTTTATGTTAGTACTGTAACAACACAATTGACAATTCTGTCTCTCTTATTCAATTCATCAAATCCACCACTACTCTACTCCAAAGGTTTCTGATTCATCTAAAATGGAATTTTTTTTTTTTTTTTTTTTGAAGATCGATAATATGGTTGTTATGAAATTATATCATTTTGCTTGATAATTCTTCCTTGCACCGGAAAACCCGCTACTTTATATCGTGTCTCCTCCTGCTTTTTATATTCTAGATTGTTACCTTGTCTAATTTCTTGATTATTATGTGATCTTACCAAATTAATTTTAAACCCAAATGATCAATTTTTCTTACACCGACGTTTTCATGGTTCTTTCAGCCATTTCTCCCATGATTAAGTTTACTGGTTTCCACTTGCCACTAGTACCAACAATACCGCTGGCTTTGAATGTAAGTTGAGTGGGTTGGGCCATGAGGACTGGGTTCATGTGGTTTCAAGCCCACTGAGCCCAATTACTCTCCTAGCTAGCTCAATATAAAGGTCAAGTTGGTAATATGAATGAAGTGTATATATGTGAGTAAATGAACATGTAAAGTAGAAGTGCATTTCATTTTCTTAATTTGTATTTATGATACAGATGAGCCAAGTACAATTGCCTTTGCATGTGGAAAACTACCTTACTTTTTTAGTCTTAAATCTCGAAGGATCAAAAACAATAAACCATTGATATATTGAAAGAAATAAGAATATATAAAATCATTGTTTCAATATATATATTAAATGTAGAAAGACATATTGTCAATTACCACTTTTCGATCAAATGCTATTTTTGGATTCAAAATTGTAACATTTAAGTCATTGTGCTATTATCTTTATATAACTTATATTATGTATCATGTTATACAACCATTGAATTATTGGAAATTAGGTTATTTGATATGTCACAAAGGTAACATTAAAAAATAATAATAAATTGAATAAAGAAATACTTTTTTAGTTAATCATGATTATTAAATTACATTTAGATGCCAATTATAATGTATATGTTGTTAGATACGTGTGAAATAAAATAATAGTCTTACGTCAGATATGAGTATGTTCATCACATAAAACATAAATTAAGATTTCACTCTTATTAGAATCAAGATCTTTTGAAGTAAAATTTTATACGTCGTTAAATTAGAAATAATATCAATAATAGTAGAGATATGACGTTTCCGATGATATATTTATCTTAAGAAATGACATAACAGACCTTGTGACACATCATCAAGCACATGGATTTCATATGCCACCTAGGTTTTGATTCAAATTGGGTTGAACCGGTGGAGACTGGATGTGACCCGTATTGGATCAGGGCCTAACTTGACTAATCACAAGGAATCGTCTTTGAATCAATCAAGACCAGTCAACACAAGGAGTTGAATTCTTCGTGAAAGCAACACTACGTGTCAAAACACCGGTTTAATATTAAGTATGCTACACATCTAACATAGTATTATACAAACATGGAAATAAGGAATCGTTCGGTGCTTCACAACTTCTTGTGTGACTAATCCCTAATTCGACATGATGTGTTTTCAACGCATGTCTCCCATACACGTGGATAATATGCTGTGATCCACGTGTTATGCGTAAAATGACGAACTGATTTGGCTAACTATTCTTTCTTCCGGTTTAATGGTTATGAGTAATGCTATATGTTTATTGTGTCTGATTCTCTATTAGTTGTCCAGGAGCTTTCATCTTGGAGAGGTAACTTTAGCCCATGCTGTTCCTATTCTCCAAGATATTTGGTCGTCTGCATGAGTTGGCATCCTTAGCTTTGCACTCTCATTTTGCCACTTGCTGGGATGTTTTTTGGTTGCAGGGTGTTGATGTAATGTCTTTTCAATCATACATTAATATATAATTCTTTTGACAAAAAAAATAATAATAAATGGTATATGTTTATTGGTACCAACGCTAATTTTTTTTTTTTACATTGATAACTAATCTTTATGTAATGTTTTAAAAAAATATATATATATTTAGAGATATAAATTATATAACATATGTGTATTTTTAAATATTTAAGAAAGCTGAGTAATAATGTTAAAAAATGACGTTGACACCAAAAATATAAAAAATATTTTTTAATTTTTATGAGTACATATTTTTCAAAAGTTTTTTTTTGAGAAGACGACCAAAATATATGATAAATGTAATTTGACTTCCTAATCATTTAAAACTGATTGCAATTAAGAGAAATGTTTAAAAAATATGCAAAAGGAGAAGAAAAGATGATTTCAAATAAAGTTAAATTTACTATGAAAGCAAAGCGAGCCAAAAACTTTGACTTAACTTAACAACACACTTGTAATTATAAAATTTTCCCATTCAAATTGCAATTGACCTTAAATCTTTTCACTTAATCACGACGAGATAAAAGTTTAAATAATGTTGACCCATTAACCTTCTTCTCATGTTAGACCATTCTTAAGACCACCTTTATACTTTGCAGCCAATGGGAAATTGGTAGTATTCAACGTTGATTTAACAACAACAACAACTATAATACAATTTTACAAGAAAAGGCTATGGTAAGTGACCTATTATCAATGTTGATAAAAGTAATATAAATAAAATGCATACTTAGGGCTTAAGTCTCGCACTAGTACTCATTCCAACTCAGAGAAAGGGTAATGTACACGAGCAAATTTAAATGATTAGTTACCCAACGTGGTATAATATAAATAGTCGAAGTGCTATAAGTAATTGAAGATTAAAAATCTTAGGATAGAAATTTGTATCTATTTTAATTACGCTCAGTTAAAAAAAGCTGTCCAATACAATGCTCAAATAAATAATAATCTTAATTGTATTGTCAAACAATTTTAAAAATATTTTTATTTTAAAAAGCTGTCCAATACAATGCTCAAATAGATAATAATCTTAATTGTATTGTCAAACAACTTTAAAAATATTTTTATTTCAAAAACTGTCCGTACAATGCCAAAATTTCTTACCTGCCTTGAACATTCTTCCTGAAACGCGACCAGATCTGGTTTTTCTTCTTAGAAAAACCCTATTTCTCATCGTCAAAGCATTTTCCTTTTGTCTTTTACATAGAAGGGTTAACATTTTTTGTTTCCAATTTAGAGTAAATGTCTACCTATCTAATACCAATTGTTTTGTATTTCCATCTGTTCTTAGTCAAAAAGTTTAAGCTTTTTATCTTTTGTCAGTTTGAAGTTTATTCTAATTTCCACGGACATTTATTATATCAAAACCACCATTATTGAAACTTGGAATCTATACCGTCAACGTGTTATATCATAATTCAAAACACAATTAATAATACAAGTACTGATGGCTTATTATTATATACCTTTACATTTCTTTCCTTATTCTTTGTATATATATATATATATATATATATACGTGTCATCCACCCATGAGCTAATCTGGAGGCAATCCAACGCTCAATAATCTCATGCAGACGTAGGGAGATTAGTTTTAAAGGCGACGGTAGGAAGATGAGGAGTACATACTCCTTCCTATTGGAGGTGTAACTTGATTCCCCGTGGTGGTCAGATATAATTACGGGGAAGGATTTAAGGAGCCGACCGAGCCTGAATTCGCGCCGTATACGGAAGTTTGAAAAGACGCGCCGAGAATTCGAGAATAAATAGTATTTGTTTTTTAATTAATTGGCAAAACCAATAATAAAAGTATAAATAAATGGAAAATTTACCAAATAAATAAATAAATAAGGCCAAATAATTTCAATCATTCTGTTAATTATTTAAAAATAATTGTGGGAATCCCAATTTCCCAGAGAGCGTGAATGCCACGTCCGATTGAACAGAGGATTTTGTTGAGCCGAGCTTTTTCGCGGTCCGTACGTACGTTCTCGTGCTTCGAAACGGCTCGGATTTTTTATATTTTTCTGAGGAAAAATTCCCAATTTCCCGTGACGAAGAAGAAGTTGGGAAAAGAAGGCTCGGAATTGCCAACTTGCCTGAAAAGACGCTGTGTTTTTTCCCTTATTCCACGCGTTTAAATCTCCTCGACATTTTGTACGTGACAGGGTCACGTTCTCTCTACTGAAGCCTGCATGAAGGAATATTAACGATAAAAATAAATTATTTACTTTTCTTTTTCTAAGAAATTTTGTATAGATCTAGATATTGTTGTGTTGTAGATATATTGTGGATAAGTTTCGTTATTTTACTATTTATAAATAACAATTTTTTTTTTGTAAAAACAAAACAAAATAAAACTTTGTAAATTATCGATTGTGTTATAAAACAAGAGAAAGCTATAAATTTACATTCAAGCTAATGGGTCAATACATCATATAACTATATCATCAGAAAAAAAATAAAAATAGTTTTGAGTATAAATTTTAAATTGTAAAAATATTTCTTTTTTATATATTTTTTGTATGAATTTAGACTTATATAAGCCTTGTTTTTAACTTTGTATTATACACCGTCCAAACACTTACTTAAATAGACTCATGTGGCAATAATGGAAGAATTAAATTATATTTACAATATATTATAAATCTAATGTTTTCAAAATTAATTTTATGGTTACAAAGTTAAATCTATCACTCCTTAATGTCGATTTTATAAAATATCCTCTCAAACATAAAATGATGATATTCAAATATATTTATAAAAGTTAGGTTTTTTTTTTTTTTTTCTTTTCTTTTATATAGAAGTCTAGTTATTGAACATGCATGCATCTTTATCTAAAGAGATATAATTATCTGATTTTACTTTCTTTCTACCTCGTTGAACTTTTGTAAACTCATCTTACATCAATCCTATATATCATGGGTCCAGTTATGATGAGTGTTTGGGCCAACAACGGGAATCTTTAATTCTTTAGTCTAATCAATAGGTTTTAAGGTTTCTCCTCCTTCGCGTAGGTTTCAACCCTGGCCATTCACCTGTGTCCCATGCCGCGTGGAATAATAATTAAGTTCATTTTCATGGCTAAAAACCATCATTAATTGCTAAGCCATATATTTATGTACAATAGTGGTTGAATGAACTAATTAGTGTGTAATATTATACGTACGTAAGCATAAAAATTCAAATGTTTTTTTATGGAATAAGAATCTAGATCAAGAAACAAAATTTTCTATATAATCATTTGCCATTTAGAAAAAAAAAAAGAAAGGAAGATGCATGAGTCTTTGGTTGGACATCAAATTGAGTATGAGCTAAAAAATGATTCGTGAGTATGTTCATTGTAAAGGATATATTACTTTAACGAGGTACAATCCAAATATGTTATTATTAAAAGATAAATATTTTATATATATTAGGTGTCAATGTCATTTTTTAAGACAGACACTAAATTTTTTAAAATATTTTAAAAAAATTAAGTGTCAATTTTAAAAAATAGAGTTGGTAATCAGGTTACATATAACATTATAACTAAAAGATTCCGATTTTATTAGTTAATGCAATATAATGACTGTGTCCAACAAATAAGGATGCAACTTATATCGAGTAAACTATGCACAAAAGTTCCTCTCTTTCTTATATCTATAAACACATATACAGATATACGTCCCAGACAAAACACTGTTCCCATTCATAGCTTCCATCATTAAAGTCATGTTATTATTATTATCCAATCTGAATTATATACCGTGTGACATTTGTTAACACAGTACTACTTGTAATAAATTATGTACAGAGAATTCTTTGCAAAAATCTTGCCGACCTCTAGCCATTCGCATCTTTTAATCGCCATGTGAACGTTAATGATAATCAATGGTGGTAATAAAAGCTTTGGATTATCAGAATCAGAATTTTCATATAAAATATGTATATAATTTTTTTTTAGTTGTTAATAATGATAATAATAATTTGAAAAGAATGCTTGAAAGGATAGGGTAGTTTTTAAGAGTGTAGCAGGAATCGAATTAATTTATTAAAATAAAGAAAAGAATAATATCTATATATATATGGGCAAGAAGGTACGCTAAAAAAGAAATGAAATGATGCGCGGGACAACCAAGAATTGTGCTGTTGTTGTCTGTCATGCAACCCTCGAGCCCAGTGCCTCTGCCCTTGTCCCTTCTCTGCCTTCTTTGGGGAGTTGACTCTCTTATCTGTTTTCTTTTCTCTCGATAGTTGCAGTAGTAGTAGTACTAAAGCTATGCTCCACGCCCAACCACAACAAAAATACAAGTATACTACACAGACACACACCACAACTTCTACGTTACTACTGTCTCGCGAAAGAGAGAGGGAAAAGCTGAGGAATGAGAACACTAGAAACACGACTCCCAATATTAACTAACTATATATGTATTGGGGTTAGTAATTAAGGTGCCGCGCGATGGTGAAAGAATTTGCAAGCGACTTTGGCTATGGCTAGAGAGAATAACGAGGGAGAAAAAAAAAAACAAAAGAAGATGAAGTAAGAGGCAGACGATGGACGGTGGGGGTGAAGTCACTTTCTCAGTAATTAAGAGAGAGAGAGAGAGAGAGAAGCAGGCAGCATGTGCATGTGAAGTGTTAAGTCAAATATGCTTAGACATTTAAACTATGCTGCATCTCCCCTACATTATTATTGATTTAACGCTTTCACCAGTAAGCATCTTAAATTCAATGGTTTATCTGAGCCTAAGGGACGTTTTTGCACGCACTCCCCCGTTCACACGTCCTGTGCCAATTTGGTTTTTTCGTTGGTTTCTTTATGTTATTTTGATACAAATTGAGAAAAATAAATTTAAATAAAAATATACCTTCAACTTTTACTTGACCTTTGAAATTGTTAAATTTCTTGTCTTTGATCATCTGAGTCATAACCATTTTATACTTTCAAAGGAGAAAAATACTCAAGTATAGTAATACTCAATCCCTCAATAAAAATATAATAATCATAAATTCCTTGAAAATAAGAAAATCATAATTTAGTTTGAGAAACTTCTCTCTTAATACCACTGGACATAAATAAATATATGAGACGCGTAGTCTATATAATTAGCATTTCTCACTCAAAAAATATTAAAATAATAAAAAATATATATTTAAAATCATACTCATATTGATCTGATAAGTCACCTATCAACGAAGAAAAAAAAAACTAAAATAAACAACTTTTAGTATCATTAGCCACATTAATATGAGTTTAATTTTAAATTTATTTTTTAAATTGCTCAGTTTATATTAAGTATAAATTTGAATTTATTTATTTTTAGATTATTTTAACATCTTTCATACACACTTATAACATGGTTTCCCGGACAGCATAAGAGACGAGGCAAATTAAAGATAGATGGGTGCCATGTTATATGGTTGCCAAAATATGATAATTGTAACGTCACTTTTAGGCGTGGCATTTGCATGATTTCATTATTGCTTTAACTCTTTATTTCTAGCCACTATATATGTATATTGTGTTGATGATATTTTATTGTCTCTCAGTCGCCAGCATGTAATTAACCGAACCATGACCTTCTCAAAGTACTACTGACATTCCATGATCCAGCTTCGCTCCCCAAAGTAGTAATAATATTATGTCGTCACACCGATAGACTCATTTCTACCATGGTGTCAATTTTCAGTAGTATTAATGAACCTATTTAATATTTATTGTGACAACATGATGAAGATCATCTTCAATTTTTTTTTTCTCAAAGTTTCCTTATATTTTTTTGGTATGAGACTAATCTTTGTTTCAAACGAGAGCGAAATAGTAGACTTTTTTCAACGAAGGTGCCTTTAAGAATCGAATACTGAAACTTTTATACAGAGACGATCATATGACTCAGGACAAGGTTGTCCCTGTATAGACCTCCAATGATGATGATCATCTTCACCAAGGCATTAATAATTCTAATTTCTAAATTTATCATTACTCTTCGATGAAGTCTCTTTCAAGTAATTAATTACAAGGTACTATACGAGAAGAGTAGAATGATGAGCAGATACCAACCATCGATTAGTTCGGTGGTTCGAAGGCCGAACTCAAGGGAAGTTGAGAGACTTGATTTCGAGTTTAAACCCTCTCTTGACAAAATTTTGATTAGGAGGGATGCTCCCTCCTTTGCAGAATCCTAAAGTTCGTAGGATAGTCTTGTTACGAAGGGGAATAAGGAAACTACAAAATATCAAAATTCTAGTAATAAAAAAAAAAAAAACAAAGATTGATGAAAAAATGAAATTAAAAAATCTTCATTAAAACATGTCACGAGGACAATGTGTGAACTACCTCCATGTGTATGTTGTTAAAGAAGGTAATTAAGAAACGAGAAGACTAAATGGGGTGTTTTGAAAGAGAAAGCTCTTTTGGGCAACTTTCTAGTGTCAACAACATGTAGGTTTCACTACTGCCCACTTTGGTGCTAATTAAGTTGTGGCGTCACCTCCTATGAATCCAAAATGCACCTTTGTGCTTGATTTTTCTTTATTGTTTAGGGCTGACACCTGGTGGGTCTTAGCCAACAAAGACCCCTAATTAATAAGAAAGTACAACAATCAACAGTAGTTTGAAGCAAGCGTATTTATCCTAAAAATTTCAGGTTCGAGATAACTTTCACCGTTTGTTGATCAACAGTGTCCTCAAGTGTTTGTAGTTGTGCTCCTAAAGAATTAGAGGGACGTAAGTCCCCAATATCAACTGACCTCAAAAAAAAAAAAAAAAAATTATTGAATTGTATTCCTTTCCTAGTTGAGAAAAAAATTTCCTTAATTCACTATTAGATTGTATTGAGATATGTACCTACAAATGATTCAAGTAATTTAATAGTGTAGCAAACGTTAAGTTTAATTAATAGATGTTTATTAAAAATGTTAATGTAACGTTACTCTAATTATGAATCTCTTAACCGACTCAGGGTTGATTTGGCATGGAGTTAGAAATTTGTTGTAAGTAGCAATAGTTTTGAATTAAAATCTCAAATCTACTATCATAGAATTTGTAATGTGTTAAGATAGAAAGATTTGCACACATTAATAGACTAGTTGCATCCTCTGTCAAACAAAGTTACATATATATACATACCTAATTATAAAAGAGCTAGAACAATTAAAGAAATGAAAAAGTATAAATCTCGATCTCAAATTAATCTAATGAGATATGGGATTCCAATCCTTCATTAATTTATTAAATTCATAAAAGTTGAACTGTGATCGAACTGTATCTATCACAAAGAAGTTCAAATCTTCTTATATGATTTTACAACTATCTCACTTAGGCATGCACATCCTATTGTAAGGTAAAAAAAAATGCTTATATATTTCAAACATTTAACGGCTATATATCTTTTTTTGAAAAATGCATTTTAAACACTTAATTATCATATAATTTCATATATACGGTTGACTCAAATTTAATATTTCTTCTTTTAAAATTTATTTTTCTCTCGAAGCAATAAAACTGAATAATTTGATGAGGACAAATGTACAATTGCATAGACTCTGGGTGGGTGGCTTCTAATTGATGTGGCAGTACTGGTCACGTGTCACTATATCATAATATGTTCACAACCCACGTGCCGTCCCCTCTTTGATGTAATAGGGACCAGATAACAGAAGCTTTGGGCTCCTGGTAGCTACCCAATCATATTCACATCTTCAAACCATTTATGGTAATAAAATCATGAAATTTCTCTTTGGATTCTGAAATCCCAACCTCAAACGTTCAAACAGCCAAACATGCACTTATTGTATTTGAGAACCAACCATTTTAATTAATGAATTAATTATTAGTCATGTCCATCTATATATATATATATATATGTATGTATTTGATTGATGGCAAACATGAAAACCCTAAACCTAACAACTAAAGAAATGGCTCCTCTCTTCATTGATGGGACACGTTTCCAATTACAAGATCAACACTCTGAATGGCAAACTGTTACAGTCTAAATAAGCATAGTGCCAAGATTAATAAAGCATGAGTTTAATTAGAAAAAGTAAGAAGTAATTAATAAGAAAGTTTTTTTAGCATTATTATTTTTTATTTTATTTTTAGTAGTTAATTACATACCCAGCTCTATCATAAAATCGTATTTTCGGGTAGTTATCAAGTTCATTCTGACTCATTAATTCTTCTCACTTCCTCAGGTGAGATAATGACAAGAGTTGAACCTAAAACATTTAAATTTTAAAGTCACCTCTTTATTAACTGCACCAACTTCATGTTGACATAAAAAATAATTTTAATTAGGATACTAAATGAATAATGTATTTACCGAAGAGATGAAAGAACTTAAGTGATAAACTTATCTAGTGTACAGTTGCACCTGAATCCCTTTGATTGTCCAAGAGTTACACGTATATACGGGACTCAAATGTTTCAGCTCGCGTCCTCGTAACACTACCTTATATTACAAATTTTCCTTACTTTGTGTAATAGTTCCTTCTATTTCTCTTTTATCTTTTTTTTTTTAGCTGCTACAGCGTACAACAGTTGATGAGGTTGTTCATCATAACCTACAGGTCACAAATTTGAATCTAGCTCCAATTTCTCTAATTTGAAGATAAAATTGTATACATCATCCCGTTTTAATGACACATATTCATAAAATGCCGTGAAAATTGTATCATAAAAAACTACTTTTATTGTAGTGTCTGTACATCCAAAGTGTACATCACCCAAATACACCATTAGATTATTTCGAATCATGTGTTAATACATGATTCAAAATAATTCAATAGTATTTAATAGTTATGTACACTTTGAATGTGTACTTTTGATCTCACTTTAGCATTTTCCTATTTTAATATCTCATAATATATAATAAAAATCAAACACTAAAGGAAATTAAATAATTCAAAATTAAGAAATAAGCATTCATTATTATAGAGAACAAGAAGAGATCTTGAATATATCAGCTGGTCATGATTAGTATCCATATATACAAATATTCCCTCTTTTAACCCACACACTCATCTCTTCCATACCTAGATCCTCTTCCAGCTAGTACGATGCTCTCCATGTTAGCACTGTTTCATTTTTCTTCCAAGTTCATGACCAGAGTGCCTGCAGCTTAATTTCTAGCAAACTTGATTGTGCTAGATTCGGCTTCTCATACCAATTGTCAAAGCTATAATCAGTACTTTGGCCCCCAGATCGATCTTCTTGATTGAATGGAACTGTGAGTAGTAATTAATAATGTTCATATTTATTTTATTGTTTATTGTTGAGAAGAACGGAAATAAACGGGCCTACCATGCCCCATAAATTTTGAAGCATCCACTGATCCACCTAACTCAAGAAATCTACCTCTTGCATTCTATTTGCCCTACAATATTTACTAAGTTCTAAAGGCAATTTTTAGCCTATAAAGCACCATAAAATATAAGGTAGTAATGCTGGAGAAGTTGTGTCGATTTTATTGTTTATTATTCCGGAGAACAACGGTGACGGGCCTACCATGCCCATAAATATAGAAGCATCCACCGATCAGAACAACTCATGAAATCTAGTTTTTTGCCCTCTGACACTAAGTAATTCTAAAGCTGGTTTTGAGCCCATAAAGCACACTATAAAACATAAGGTACTAGTACAATTGGGCATGCTCCACATGTTGCATAACATGCCAACCAGCATAAAGTTCAATCATTCTTACATAACCCTACGTTCATCACCTTTCATCCTTTCTCTCTCTCTCTCTCTCTCTTTCTATATATATAGATATAGATATATACATACAGATTCCTAAATTAACATGCAAAATACAATAATCAATTTGACAATTACACATTGGCTCGACGGATTTTAATAGAATGCAAGGCACACAGACTTTCGTTTCAGTTACATAACAAGTGGAAGCAGCAGAACTGATGCAAAACTCTAAAAAGAGCGCACCAAATTCAAGAACAAAAGTAAATACAATCGCAACCAGAAAGCAACCAATGTATATTGTTTGGAATCAGATCCACAATTCGATGAACATCAAATTCAACAGCAAGAATCAAACCAAGTTCCACCCGAAAAGCTTGTGGTTTTCATGATATTGCAAATCTTATATAAACTATTGTCACATACTTAAAAAATGAATTAATTTTAGCAAAGTCCATGTGGTGCATATATATACACAAGAAGAAGTTTTGAAGTAGAACTGCCTCAATATTCCTGCAATTGTTACTTCACATTCTCCATCTTTTAACCATCAAGCCACGTGATCGAGGTCTTGCTAGACTAAGTTTCCCAGTCTTGAGGTTATGGAGAAAGCTGGATTTCGAATTTCTTCTAACACAATCAACTAAAAAAGAATCTAAGATCAATGTATATTAAATTACTTTACATGTTAAAAGAGTACAAAAAGTATAATTTCCAACAAGTCAGTTGATTATTTGACAACTCCATAGCCGGCCACCTTTAGATAATAACTCATTGCTTCCAAATGTTGGAAGACCTGGATGAGCTCCTAGGAGATTTGTAGAGTGAAAATCCTGGGGCTGCCGAAGTGACTGAACCTGTCAACTGGGTTGCAGCTTTGTAGCTTGGACATCCTTATTGCAAATTCAAATCCGGATTCGAATGTGTATAGTGTACCAATGGATCTTTTTTTTTTTTTTTAATCTTGGGTACAAGTAAGCAGAATACAGCATTAACACCCAGGAAGGCTTGCCTCAAATCTCCATCTGTTCTTCATACCTGTTGTAGAGGGCATCAAGGTCAAGTCAGGTTCAAACTGATTTTCCATAAAAGTATAGACTAATTAAGAATCAAACACTCTGTTTGAA
Source organism: Paratinospora sagittata (assembly GCA_035771175.1). Lineage (NCBI taxonomy): Eukaryota > Viridiplantae > Streptophyta > Magnoliopsida > Ranunculales > Menispermaceae > Paratinospora > Paratinospora sagittata. The sequence continues at coordinate 36,925,900 of CM069594.1, forward strand.
TTGAAGAAAACAAAATCTGAACAAACGAGAACTGATTGCATCTCATACTCTTTTTTACCAGTTGAGAATAGTTGAGAATAGTTGAGAATGATTCAATGTAAAATAATAAAAATTTTACAAACATGCTGTTTGAAAAGAAAATTCACATAATTGATTTCCTATTCGAACAAAGGATCCTTCGTTGGTAGCTTCATAATCACTATATATAGTTATTGACAGAAACCCAAAACAGGTAGAAACACCTTAAAGATCCTACCACATTGTAGGGTGCTCAAATAGATGAAAACAGAATGCAATATTCTACGGTGACATTGTTAATTACTGAATAACTATGGGAGTAAAAACATTATGTATATAATACACAGCTCACAGGGTAAACAAAAGAATAACAGCGGCCTACAATTCATCATTCTAACAAATATAAGTGCCACTCAGTTTCTTTCACCTTAGTCTAGGCAAAGGGCATTAATGAATGAACCCGAGATTGAACAGATTCTTGACTAGGTTGAGCTCTCTGCTATAAGGAACTATTTTTCAGTAACGCCTAAAATAAATAAATAAATCATGACCCATGAGCAGTTCTCACAGAGACAACTTCTCTAGTCTTCCTTCGACACACCACCACAAAAAAAAATCCATTTATATTATATCTTCCCTCCAGTATTCTAATCATTACAGCTTATATTTCAACAATACAAAACCGACTAAAGACTAAGTGGAAGAATACCACAGAGAACTTTCTGCACAAATATATTTCATATTCAGAGGAAAACTATATTCCCTAATTGTTGATCTAGTTATGGAACTTATGCAGGCTGTATTCTGAATACAAAGTTATTGTCAGAATTTTCACTTTTTTTTTGTGGACTCCATTTGAATTTTCGAATGACAAAACCAAAGGAAGACTAGGAATTAGTACAGAAGATTCACCAAAATATATTAGATGCAAAAATGTATTCGAATAGGATTAGATTAATTATTCATATAAGGAAGAGTTGTCGGTGTGTGACAATGTGATCTCGAGTTTGAGTCATAGAAATAGCCTCCTATGTTGTAGGGTAAGACTGCATAAATTAATAGACCCAAAATGGTCCAACCCTTCCCCAGGACTTTGCATAAGCAAGAGCTTCGAGCATCGGTCTGTCCTTTATACATATAAGTACTTTGCCCTTGCCCTACTTTATGATTAGAAATTAATTGCACAACTCCTTTTAATACAAAGCCTATTGGGTTGCTTTTTGTTGAACATTTTAAATGTGAGATGTAATCTTTGTCTGCCTAGCATAAAATTTAGACCGTGTAAATATAAGAAAAACCCTATTTGGCTTTAATTATAGTAAATAATCGATTTGGGAGTTGTATCAAGGTAATAGTGTTGGCTTATGTAATAACCATGATTCATGCATTTGCATTTAGGCATGAGTCCTGTATTTGCATTTAACTATGGTTTGTATATGCATGTTAGTTTATTGGAACATTCATGTACATGTATAGGCTTTAGTAATTCATGTATGTGCATTATTAGGTTCTTTGAATGTTATTAACACAACTTCATTATTTCACTTGTGCAGATCAGATCAGATACATGAATTGACAATGACGAAGTACTGAGTATATGTTCAAGAGAACTTAGGAATGTAAGGAACACAATGGGAATGTTCAAGAGAATTAAAAATCGATCAAAGATAGGAGAACTGACGTGGATGGGGCTAGAAAATGAAGATCAAAATGTGCAAGTTGAATTAAGCATACGCTTTTAAGACTCGAGTAAGAGGGCACTGTTAGTACATGAGCTCCTGCCATTCAAGGTCTAGGAAAGGGGAAATGCAAAGCCTCACTGCACAAAAATGGCAAAATAAAACTCATATAATAGATAACAGTTACAGAATAAGGGAGCAAAATGATTGTGTTTTGCTTTTATCATTTCTTAGATATATAAGATGTCCATTTCATAAACTTAATTATTTCTCCCTCGCCTTTTTTGCAAAATGCATTTAGGATTTAAATCTATATTTCAATGAAGGATATTATGGTAGAAACATCTTTCCATGTCAACTTTTATTTGTTGAATGAAATTACTTCATTACTTATTCAGTGTGTTACTTGCACTTAAAAGTTAAAACAAACAAGTATTATCCAAATAAATTGACTCTGAGAAAGCACATCCACAAAAAATTCAAATTGCTTTAGGTTGCTGTTTCCACCATAGCTATAGGGATCTGTCCTTTTTATTCTATCCTTCCCTACTTTAATCTAATTCAATTACAACCTTCCTACAGCCCTTGAGTTACCTTCAACTTACAGCATCTCAATGTCTCACTAGACACTACTGTTCTTTAGATTACTTACAAACCATACCTAACCCTTTCAACAATTTGTGTTGATGAATAAGTTTAACTCGGATAAAAAAAAAATGTCTTATGATCTATTTTTCACCATTACAAATAGATTAGTATTGACACTGCTTTCTTTTTCTCTTGTGCACAAAGTTGTGCAACTATTCTTAGAATTCATTCTTTATAACTAAAGTAATTATTTCTTTTGACAAACTGTCAGACACAGGTCATTAAATTAAAATGCAAGTAACACTTTGATCACATTCTTTACCAGCTCATGCCTTCCTACATAAACATGCTAACAAAATTTTAGTATAGGCAGTGATGGAAAAAAAATCAGGGATCTAAACACTACCTTAACATTAATTGAACACCTGATGGTTACTCCCTATTGCTTGCATTTAGCTTGCTTAAAAAAGCTAAAAAAGATGCATTACTCCCTCTTACTTCTGTTACCAAAGAACCGGAGAAGAGCAAGAAAAAAAAACCCGAATGTCGGGCTTCAAAAGATGTGTTGAAGTTTCAATCTTATATTTATATAAATAGCAAAGTTTTCATGTAATTCATAAAACTACACAGATTAGCACATGCCAAAACAATACCACCTTTAAAACTTTGGTGTTGAAAAACTAAGAAGTGCCAGGCATGTAACAATCAATAATCATAATCAACACCATCAAATGGTAATAAGATGTCAATCTTTTTCATGCTATACATAATAATTTGAGGAAAGCTAGGGTTGTGAGATTCCATTCGGATACTAGCATAATATCTGAAATTATCAATTGGACAAAAGCCAAAAAAATTAAAAAAAAACAAAAATCATTGCACATGATTATAGTTCATCTAACATGCTTGGAAAATTTATGCATTTATTACTAGTTACATTAAAATATACCAGCAAACATCCATCACACGTATAACTCTTGTTTTTGTTTTTTTTTTTTTTTGAAAGGTAAGTGGTTGGATTTGAACTCAAGACCTCTAGGCTTGCATTTCACTTGTCAAACCATTGAGCAAAGAGCTCAACCCCTAACTATTGTTTTATAATACGTAGGTTTTAAAGGTTCACCAACTCCAATAAACAAAAACTATAGCAAGTTGTTAAACTTCATATAATGTGCTTACAATTGAATTTAATGAAGATAACTATACTTAGGATCAAGCTTAAGTACAAAATTAGAGGAAGTAAAGCTAGGAAAAACCTAGAGATTGGAAGATTAAAGCTTTAAAAAAATTAAACAATGTAAGGATCAATTTTCACTGGCTTAGATCAATTTCACTGAGAGCTTCATTTTACAAGATTGATATACCAGAAACTTGGCACTAGCACTTACCTCTATTGTCATTTGCTTGAAAAACTAACATAAATAGTCAGCAGTCCTTTCGAGTTTATATGGGAACCAAAGCTAATTCAAACATACATTGTGAACATAAATCTTTGGGGATTCAAAGATTGCCGTGGTATAAGAGTTATTTCTGAAAATTTGAGATCAAATTCTAAGTGAATTAAAGGAATTAAGTTGTTTTCATTACTGGAAGTAACTTTCACCAATTATCAAATAAAATTTGCAATTAAATGGTAATCACATCATTACCTTGTGTCAGTTCCAAGACATTGACAAAGTTACCCACCTACAAAACTGTTGGATATTCTGTAACGATTTGAGTTTCATCTTTATTGATCAGTTTCTTTAATCTAGTGAATATTGTCAGATCAAGATTGCATATGCAGATTCTATAGAATATCTAGTATGAAAAATCTGCTTTTAACTCAAAAAAGCTTGGTATATAATCAAGATCACTGGAAGCAATATTTGTATTATAACAACATCACAAACAAATAATATCAATAAACAACAATAAGTAATAATGCAATAAGAGTTTCCATCAAATATGTCAGAAAGGCAAAAACATGTCATGCGTCAGAAAGTTTGTATAACAAGGAAACTATCTCTATCCATCTTTATGTCTCTTCACTCATATGCTATTTTTCGAAAGAATGAAAAGCTGTACTATTTTTGTCACTTTATTATTTTCAATCTTTCCAATATCCTCTCCTCACACATATTTATTAACATTAGTTCCAAAAATGAAGATACACTGAAGACAATAAACTTGGAATCAACAAAACCCGGTTGCTTTCAGTATGGTTAGCAGAACAAGATAACATCTTTGCACGCCCACTTAAAGAAAGTGATAAAACAAAACATAGATATGGTAGTTAAGAACGTCTAGATAACAAGAACTGGAAATAAATCACTGTAACATAAAGAACACAAGAAAGTCAGAAGGATTTTACCTTTAGCTAGCTAGGATTTGAATACCCAGAAACCGAAGACTGATTAGGGCTAAAACCCATTAAGTTTTGAATTCAAACTCGTATCTTTGTCCACCGAAACACGTAAAGAATCCCATTTGAGACCGGCAAAGAAACGGGTAAACGGGGAAAAAGTGACTTCAAAGTTGCAGAATGCGAGAAAAATGATTAAAAAACTAATTGTGGAGAAACTACAAAGAAATATTTAACAAGAGAGCCGATCCACATGCTAGGTGCTGCACAAACAACACGAAAAAAAAGGTTAATCATGAAGACAACTTCAACACAACAAGAACAAAAAAGAATTAATAAAATAGAAAGATTAAGCAAATTCTGAATAGGAAATGGAACACCCACATTTCTCATGCTCCTTTGCTTTTCTTCTTTCAGTTCAATTGGCGTTAGTACTACAAACAACAACAATGCAGATTGATAGAAACAAAGAATGGAGAAGAAGAGACCATTAGAGAGTACTGATCAGGAAGATATAATTAGATTATTTCGCAGAAGGAGAGATGATAACAAAGATGATCAAACAAAAAAAAAAAAAAGAAAGAAGGAATTTTAAAAAAAAAAAATGTTGTTTTAAGATCTGTGGTGTGGGAAGAATTGCGTACCCGCAACGAAATCGTTGAGGGAAGTTGGATAATTAGAAGAAGGATCAAGAAGCAAAGCTGCTGCTGCACTAGTAGTAGTAGTAGTACTAGTGTTATTATTAGCAGCAGAAGTAATAAGGTTATTACGAGGACCGCCATGATCACCGCTACCACCAGAAGAGCTTTCACCATATTGATGATGAGTTTCAGGCCCTTGATCATAGAGAATGCCCTTGAAAACATGCCCACCAATGTTCACAGCCGTTCGGTAAGCATACTGATCTTCAGAATCATCAATGGAGCTGACTCTTACGCAACGAAAAACTGCCGCTGTGTTCACTTCAGCAGGAAAGTTGCCCACTTCTAGACCTAAAGAACAACAAGAATAATCAAATTACAACAACAAAACAACACAACACAAACACTCATATAAAAGAACAAAAAAAAGACTGTGTGTGAGTCTGTGCATCTGATTCGTCAGTTTTACTTGATAACAGTAGTAGAAAAAAGAAGCAAAAAAAAAAAAAAAAGAAAGAAAGAAAAAGCTGCTGCTGCTGCTGCTGCTTCTGCTGAAAGAAGCTGAAGAAGAAGAAGAAGAAGAAGAAGAAAGCGATTAGATTTCACTTGATTCACACGCAATCGATAAAGCAGGCTTGATGGGTCTTATCTTCTGATGGGTACTGTCGAAATTATACAGTGAAGATGATAGATAGATATATAGTGTATGATCTTGTGATACTACTACTACTACTGTATATACCTGACGAGGTAGCAGTGAGAAGACGAGTCGTGGTGCAGGCGAGAGGAGCAGAAGCAGCGAGATTCTCTCTCGGCCTTTTAGTATTCTCCGCACGAAGTTGCTGTTCTTGGTGTTGTTTGCGTTCTCGTCTTCTAGAAGCAGGGACCCAAGTGCTCTTAACGTGAGTTTGGCACTGCAATCCTCTGCTCTTGCAACAAGTTCTACACCTCATATGAACACAATCTTTCTTCGCTTGGTTCCCACAGTCCTGGCAACTAAACCCTCCTCCTTCTTGCCTCGTCATCATCATGGGTACTACTGAACTTGAACCCAAATCATGATGATGATCTGATACTCCTGCTCCTCCTAAGGCTGAGGAGTAGATTTGTTCTATTGCTGGGTTGTGATGAAGATGGCGGTTCAGATGCTGTTGTTGATGCCATAGTTGGAAACCCTTGTTGTTGTTGTTGTTGTAAGACGAGATCTCTTCGTTTCTGCAAAGAAAAAGGGTCTCAGGAGGGATTTCGTTTGGTGGGTACTGCTGATTTTGATTACCCCCACCTAATGAAAACCCCCCAGCCATCGTTTCAAACAATTAGCTGAGCGCAATCCCAATTGAAACTGAAAATCCATAGCAGAAGCACAAATTTCAGTTATATGGTGATATGGGTCTGAAAAACTTTGATCAGATAACGAAGTTTAGAAGAAGAAGAAGATAATTGATGGTTTCTGTTTTCGTACTAGTGTGTGTTTGTGTGTGTTTCTCAGTGATTTTGGGGGTATGATTTGATTCGTTTTTGTTTTTGTTGGTTTGGAAGGAGAGGATTTTTGTGTTTGTTTCTTTTGTTTTTGTTGTTTTTGCAAGAGTAGTTCTTTCTTTCTCTCTTCTCTTCTCGTCTCTCAGCAATTGCAATTGCAATTGCAATAGGTGCGGTGTGGGGCTAATTTGCAGCTTTTTTGAGGGCAACACGTCTGGTTTGTTTAGTCCTCTGCGCTGCTACACTGCTGCTGCTGTTACTGCTACTGCTGCTTGTGTTTTAATTGCTCACTGAACTTCCTTTCTGCGGCTGAGAAAGTATTTAAAGACACGGAATTACAGCAGCCCTGCAACGCCGCCATGGCAATATCAGCGGCCCTTCTTCTCCTGCAACCTCAATTTAAGTCTTCTGTTCCCAACCCCCTCACCATTCCCATATTATCATCCCATCCCCACTACGCATCATCACACGCTTTCCCTCTCTTTAATTTATTCTCTCAAATCTAATTGTTTTGTTATTAGTAATTCTATATTCTCACCTTTCATCCAATACTACAATTTCATCTTGACTGTTACTCTTGTTGATTTAATGGCTCTCCTTGTATCCACGTTGCAATGCTCCAGTGTCACGGGCTCTTAATTTTTTTATTTTAATTGGTTTCTCCGTGTTTGCACCTTTTTGAAGAGGCTAATTCAAATTTGAGCACTAACTCTTTTAACAGGACATGACTAAGATGAACACGAATATTCTCCGTCTATGTATAAATCTTCGATCATCTATGTTGTATTTTGGCTCTTAATTTGCTCTGCGAGATAACGCGCAACCTTCCTTCCATAATAACCATTCCTCCTTTTCTTTTCTTTTTCTTTTTTTTTTTTTTCTTTTTTGGGAGAGAAACCATTCCTCATTTTAATGAAGATTGTTGCAATATTTCATTTAATCTAATTTGAAATGTGCCCTTGTTGTTTTTTATTTTTATTGAGCTTAAATTGCATTTAGTCATCTATCTGAAGAATGATTCATTTAAATTTAAATTGCAGTGTTGGTGTTTTTTTTATTAAAAACAATGATTACTATTAAACAAATATTTTTTTGTGGAGGTGAATTAGTATAAAAGCATTGGCAATAAAATAAATAAGAAAAGAACACACATGTAACATACATGTGAAATTAAAATATATGTTTATAATTTTGGGAGAGTTGAATAGGTCAAGTTGGAGAAAGACCAAAGTTGACTCATGATTAATGAATCACTCGTTTAAAAAAGAAAGCTAGTTTCTATGAGCGAGGCCTTTCATTTTCTTCAAATGATTAGTATGGAGATACATCAAATTGATATATATGATGTTTTTCTCTCTCTCTCTCCTTTTTCTTTTCTTTTCTTTTTTTTTTTTTGTTTAGAAGTTTCTTGGATTCATGACATAGATTGCATGGTACAAAATCAATTGTTTGAATAAAACTTGTGTGAAGTTGATCTAATTAAATTAAATAAAATAAAATAAAAGTTGAAAAAATATTAAGGAGCAAGTAAACCTCTAAGACTCCTCAAAATAAATAGGCTTCTAAACAACTTACATGCTAAGAGTATGTTTATAATAAAACACACACTACTGAAAATAGCATGCTGAAGATTTTATCTCCTCACCAATGCACACCTAGTGGCCATTGCCATTAATTTAATACTTCAAATTAAGTTTTTTTTTACATTTTGTACTGATATAAAAGCAATTAATTAATTAGGTTAATTATTACTTGACATTACTTATTTGTAAAGAAAAATGCTAAGATGATTGAAATTCTCATATCAATTGCTATAAATTTGATGTGTCAAACATCTATATCATATTTATAATTTTATTAAAAAGTGTATTATTTTCGTGTATTGAAGTTTAAAGCTGACGTAATAGTAATTTATAGCAATTGATATAATATTTTATCTACTTAGCATTGCTCGTTTGTAAAATAAAAATTCTTTCCAATTCAATTCATTGGTTCCTAAGTAATGGGTTTCAATTAATAAACAACCACCCCCTCTTTTATTAGTTTCTTAAAAGCCTCATTTCCCAAGATTTTAAGAGGTTTTACATTCCCCCCTCTCCTTGATTGTCTCAAGCATATTCCATGCATTTAGTGCATGGTTATCCAAAAGAACATGTATGTGGTTCATGTATCATAAAGATTACTATAGTGAAAGTACTATTCAAATAAAAAAATAATAAGAATAAAGAAAAAAAAAGCAAAGAAAAGCACAATTATGTTCATAGTATGTGCATGCACAGAAACAATTTTAGTTTTAAAAAATATATTATTTGAATTAGTTCAAAATGATATACTTCCAATTTTATTTTATTTTAGTTTCATCGTTACGCAGCATTCAAATGATGTCCTCATTCGTTTTACGACGAGACTAATCTACTTGAATTTGTCTCAGATTGGACCACAAAAGTACAAAGATCTCTCCACAAATAATAGTTTTATACACAATGAGAGTTTTGAACTCACGACCTCACTTAAAGAGAATGAATGTCAAGTCATCCGAACCAATCAAATGTTAGTGATATACCTCCAATTATCAAATTGACATTCAATCCAAGAAAATAATATTTTTTATTTCAAAATTGAACTCTAATTGAAGTATTTTTTTTTTGTTTTTTTTCGAATGCGGTAGAAAAGGTGAAGAATTGATATAATCTATCTATCAATATATATATATATATATAATAAACAATAAAGTTATTTTTTACTACATTGACATGAGATTGGATTAAGCTTAACTTGAATTGCAAATGACGCGTAACTCAGTTGGTTCTGCACCGCCCTCTTTCCTTAGGCTCAAGCTTTCTAGTCTCTATGCTTGGAGCAAAAATAAGTTGTAGTTGTTGTGGGTATAAGGCCCTTATTGTCCAGGTCTAGTTCGTTAATAATTATCATCGTCGTAACAATAAATGAGCTTTAGTTATTGTGCCCTTTTTTTTTTTTTTTTTTATAAATTGTGCCTAAGATTGTTGTAATCAGACCAAAAAAAACAGAAAAAAGTAAATAGATGTAAGTATTAATTATTGCTTATTGAGCATTGTTGGGCTCAAGGGACTCCTATTTTCATGTAGTGTATAATATATATATATATATATATATATATATATATATATACATATTTTGTGAAATTATTGTAATCTGTTTTTTAATTGGAAACTCCAAATTTATACCCAAAAATGGCAGACAGAAGTGTTTTAAGTAAGAACATGACGTATGTGGCAAAGGAAGGAGGTAACACAGGGTGTTGCTACTCATCCCATCCCATCCCATCCCATGGAGCGACAAAATTATTTCCCCGTGCTAGACATCATAATAAAAAGAAATTACGAATCTAACCGGGCCGCGAAAATCCCGCCAAACTCGGACTATATTAAATTATCTGGTTTTTCCAAAAAAAAATATATATATATATCCATCAAAATTTAAATTATCTGGTTTATTATATAGTTACATGTATTTATTTATTTATTTATGTGTGTGTTTTGGATTATTGTAAAAATTAAGGTAGAGAATCCCTATATAAGTTTTGATTAAAAAATATAAACTAATAAAACAGGGCATTATATTTATGTAGAGATCCGTACTTACAATGAATGGAGGCATCCGTTTTTTTAGGGAAAGTTGGTGTTGAATTGCTTTCATGGATTTGTTTTCTCCTTCAACAGGAGCTTTTGAGTTTAGCCAAGCAGGCCAAAAGCCACCCCTATTTTTTATTTTTTATTTTTTTTAAGAATCATTTTTTATTTTAAAAAAAAATAAAGTTGATTTTAAATATATGATTGAGGAAATAATCATTTGTTGAGTTGAGTTGAGTTTATAAGCTAATTAGTTATATTCTTAAGTGATTTTATGCTTTAAAATAAGATTAACTTATAGACCTAATGATGGATTTTCTTAAGTAATGAAGAAATTATTTATTGGCTTTATTTAGAATAGCTTCTACAATTAGAGTAAAGTTTTTTTTTTTTAAATGCAACTGCCAATATATCGGAGAAGTTAGTTTCCTCTTTTCGCCGAGCAACATAACGTTGGTTTCCCAAACGTCCTAATTAATTAATATGTTTCGCTAAAATCTTTACCGCACCTCAATTGAATTGCCGTGCCGAACGGGATCATTGTGACCAACAAACCATGTATTGAAGATTTTGTTCTAGAAACGACATCTAGTCATCATCTTTGCAGGTTATTAACTAAATAATCACAGTTGGTCGCAGCCATCTGCAACACATTAGCGACCAACAACATCCTAGAGGTCACTAGTTGTTGTTAGTCGGCTGCCTCTATTACTTACCACAAACTACTATTTGTCTGTCCATCATTTTCGCTAATTTATGATCTTTATTGGTCAGAATTATCATGTTATAACAAATGTTACTGTCATATCAGTTTTACAACTTTTATAGAATTCATAATCAGTTTTCTATAATTTAAATACATAGAGAAAGATATACAGACAATTAAGAAGGTTCTCTTTTTTTTGGGTCTACAATCTTAGTGTTCTTGTTGTTAACTCTTTTGTGAGGTGGGACAATTTTAGAATTTAAAAACTATAAAAATTGTTAGGTGTTCTTTCTCAAAGTGAATATAAATAAGTGTGAGCATAAACTCGAAATACTCGAAGTCTAAACTACACTCTTTAATCATGACTTATACCTCATTTTTTATCTAATTTTAAATTAATTAAGAAGTTATGTAACGAAAAGTTACATTGTATTTAAGTACTATCGTAGACACACGTCTCTCTTCTTTTTTTTTCTTTTTTTTTTTATTAAATTTTAAGACATGGACATCTAGTACACGTATCTTCTTCATATATGGTGTGTATTGTCTTATCATGCACCAACATAATTAATAACCATGAGACATGTATAGTAGAGGACCCATCCTTTGTTGGATTGGAAATAGATTTAAGAGGAGTGATAGAGAGAAAAAGATAAGAAGACATGACAGATGAAAATGATTTTCATACTTGTATCTAACCCTAACCAATGAATTTTTCTCCCCCTTTCTTCTTCTGCCAACGCTTTTTTCAACTCTTTTCACATCAATTCTTTTCATGCCTCTCAATTTTTTTACTTTATTTTTATTATTTTATTATTTGTTGTTGTAATTGGGAGATATAGATCCATTTGGGCTCCTACGTATTGTTCGGTCATACCCTAAAAAGTAATTAATGTTAGCCCATTGATAGAAAAAGACTAAATATTTTTTATTGCTTAAAATCATTTGAATGTAGTGCTCGTTTGTTTGGATGATAGAAACTACAACTGGTTTTTTCTTTTAAGTAATCACAATTTTTTGGACCGTATCCGTATGCTATGTAACACCCGATAATTTTAGTTCAAAGAATACGGTTAACTTATACATATATTAAGGTATATTATATGCATATTTTATACCTAAAAGTCTTGTATAGTAATGTATGATTTGTATTGATATGATGGATTATACAGATTGAGATTATGTATAAATTAGGCTTAGAAAATATTATATACATATATGTACGGCATACGTAATATTCTAAGTCGGACGTAACATCATCTTATGGAAGAGGTCGCGACATGCTAAGTGTTGTTTCTATTATGGATAGTAATTTTTAACATTGACTTGTCAAATAGATTATGCATAAGCACATCTTTAATTAAACTTTTGTAAAAGTTGTAAGCTATGAGTTGAAGCTACAGCACAAAAGGGATAAATTCATTGCACCACCGTTCCTTACATATGTTTGTCAAAATTTCTTGAATTACATGAAAATTTATGATTTAATAAGAAATTTGGCGAAAATAAAATGAGTTTATTATATGTTAGAAAATCATTTTCAACTAGTCTATGGTAAAGTACTACTCAACCAGTCTCAAGCTAGGATATAGTAGAAGAATTACGTTACATAGCTAAGAACCAAAAATCATTCTCAAGACATAACCTTACCTATATATGTTAAAACTTTATCAGATCAATTGTAAATTGTATGAATCTACTTAATCAAACTCTGAGCATAGGAGAAGAAGAAAATATGTGTGTAGTCAATGCACGTATATAGTTAGAAAAAAAACTTTGTTAAGTTAATTAAACAACAAAAAAAAAAGAAAGAAAGAGAAGTTAGGTTTCTTAATGTAGTGTCTGTGTCTAGATTTATAGGTTAATGGACTTCATTTCTTTCCACGTAAAGTTGATGAGATAAAAAAGAGAAAAGTGCTTGTTTGGTGCGAGATTGGATAAGATAGGACTTTTTTAGTCTCAAACCCATGTTTGACAGCATATCAGGATGAGATAAAAAATAATCTCATCTTTATTTTTATCTCATTGTAATAGAATAAAATAGTGATGACCAAAAGGATGAGATTATTTTTATCCCATTGTAATGAATTTTGTATTTTTTTTTTAATCATATCATATATTATTAAATCCAATTCAATCTAATATCATAAAAATAATCTTATCCTATCAAGCACACTAAAAGAGTTCAAGTATAGTCAGAACCTTAGCCCCTATCACATCAAAATAATGAGACAGTATCTAATAGAGTAAAGCTTGAGTAACATACTTTATTAATATTACCCATTAGAGTTATTGGATTACTTCAAATTACGTGTTAATACGTAATTCAAGGTAATCCAATAACTCTCCGGAAATTGTGAACAACTTATGTTTGCCAAGTGTTTTTTTTTTTTCTTTGCAAACGCCAAGTGTGTTTCTAATTAAGCATTTTCCTATCCAAAAAGTTAAAAATTAATGAAAAACTTACAACTTGGTCAAATTAATAAAAGAAGACAGTTTTGGGCCTTCTCGGCTAGAACATGACATGAGAAGAGACTCAAATCATACAAAAATGGGCCTGAGCCCAACTCGGATCATGGCTCATTCCACTGGACTCGCTCATGACCCAATATATCAAGATATAAGTTACTCTCAAGTTGAAATTCTCAGCGATACAAATAAATAAATCGTAATGTGTTGTAACCTAAATTAAAATAATTAAAGAATACTAAAAAAAAAAGCTAAATTTTATTCTTCATTTTTTATTATTTCTCTAACATTTTTAGAACTCATTTATTCATCTTTTCTCTATTTCTATTTAGATATTCAACATATTTACAACACTTCCCCTTTAAATATCCATCATTGTAAAATATATCTTGTTAAAACCTTACTAAAGAAAACTCAATGGGAAAAAGTCTAGTGAAGAAAAAATAGTGTAATATTCTATTAGAGTCTTATATTGTTAGAACTGCCTCGTTAAAAACCTTGCCAGAAAAACCCAATGGGACAAAACGATAGCGAAAGAAAAAAAAAAGTACAGTGAACTAAACAATAACTCCTTTTTAATTCTCTCCCTCAAGATGGCATGGAGGAATTCAGTTTTGTTTCTCTGCCTGGAATATCTTCATTAATTGGTGTCAGGGACGAAGAGGGAACTAGTTCTAATCTCAACACCGACTTGCCGGCAATCATTATTGTACTGAGTTCTCCTTTAGAGCAAGCTAAGAAAAAGAAATATATTCAACGACATTCTAGAGCAAAATGTCCTCGTAAGGGTCCTAAAGTTAGTTCTTGCTCTGTTGCGGTTGGATCTTCTAGTCAGACCGATGTAGTCAAATCTTTCAATAATGAAGATGACATGAAATCTTAGTCTGGTTTCACTGTGCTAAACTATGATGATCATATTATCGGTATTCCTAAAGCTAAGGTGAAAAAATACTTGTCTCTGTCTCCCGAGGAACGCTCGCTAAAAGCTTTGTCCCAAGTTTCCAATGTAATTATTTTATTTTTATTTTTTTGAACTAAAATTTATTTTTCCTCTTTTGAACTTCCCTATTTTGCTTTGAGATGCAAAATGATGAGGGCTAAAGTTGTTTATAAAGTTATTAACTTAATTCAATATTTCTAATTGAATGATTAGAGTTTCTTTATTTGTCAGTCATCTGTTGGCAGCTGTCAATTTCATTGGATAATCATTCCAATAATTGAATTTTCAATACTGTTACGAATATACTTAATATTGTGATAATCTAACTTTATTATACTAATACTTTTCTAAAAGTATCTCAAAAATTTGTACAATTATATGATATTTCAACTAGTCATAAAGTAGACATATAAACAAATGAAACTTGTCTAAATGATGTCATTATTTAAAATATCATTGAGGTCCTAGAGACGAGGCAAGTTATGCCAAAATATAATGAATATATTTTGTCAAAGAATTTACAGTTCCGATCACAATATTTTTTCAATTGACCTCATAGTTTTATAAGCCAAAAATTCAAGTAATAAGCATTTCTAAATATTTCCAAGTCAGCTTTTCTAAATATTTCCAAATAATCAATGACACAATGTAAATATATTCTTTGAATATTTGATATCTATCTTTTTAGATATCTTTAAAATCAACCAAGGTCTTTTGGATCTGATATATTATAAGGCGTTACAAATATGAAAATTTTGTTTTATTTGACAACATAATATTCACTCTTATGGAGCCATGAATATATTTTCAATTTAACCTCATTTTCTTTATTGAGGCATGATAGATTAATCATATGTTTGATATACAACAGGTACATCACAAATTCTTTTCATTCCACACCTAAAGCAAACACATAGATAAAAAATTATCTTGTGCTACGATAGGATTACTCTACTTCTTGTGGAACAAAATAGATTTATTTTAAATATATGGTTGTAACCATATTCCAAATTGTAGTTATCATGGTTCTTATAATAATTTTAATTATGGCCTTTGCCATATTCATTTTCTCATCCATGATCATAGTCTTTATTGTAGGTTATATTCATGATCATTAAAGTAGCATTTACTTTGGGGAATAACATAAAATTTAAGTGGATGAGTATAGTGATTTTCATCACAAATTTTCTTGAGAAGATTTTAACAGTCTTTGTATTGCCACTTCAAGAGCATATGTGAGATAATTTATCTTCTCAAATATGTCTTCTTCAAATATATAATTTATCTCATTAAACTTTAATATTATAACATCAAGTGTAATTAGTCATTTGATCATAATGAACTTTGAGTTCGTATGATTGTAATATTGTAACTTCAGGTACAATTAATTATGATGAACCTTTAAATAAAAGGTTATGAGTTTTTGTCATGAGATGTCCATAAACTTCAGGTTATGTCTTCTGTCCATAATTCAAAATATTAAATCTTTAAAAGTAACTAAATAATTAAAATAACCAATTAATCATAAATAATTATTCAATAATAAAAGAAAAAGTTAGTAATGCATCCTAATAAAATAAAATATTAGTGTTAATGCATTATATTAGTTTTGGGTTAATTTATAAATTCACAAATATGTAGGTCTCGTGAACAAAACTAATGTGATTACACATCAAAATTTATAATGATGTTAGAGTATATAAATTATATATTACCTTAGATATTAGAGAAATAAATAAATAAATAAAATTATAACATAACTTCTGGTTATGAAAAATATAACTCTTGGCTATAAAATTATTTTTTAATATATAGCTTCAAGCTATAAATTCTAACTTCAGGTTATGTAAACAAAATATCAATATAACTTCATGTTATATGAACTTCTCTACATAATTTCAGCCTATAGAATCAAAATCAAAATCAAAACTGCAGTGTAACTGGAAATACAATAAATAAATAAACATGATAAAAAATCATTAAATTTTACCTCAATATACCTTTTATGATTAAACTTATTAATTGAGCAGAGTTTTCGTGCTGATAACGTGTTGTAAACTGAATCAAAATAATCAAAAAATGCTCGAAGAAAAATGTTAGATTTCATTCTCCATTTTCTATTATTTTTCTAACATTTCTACAACTTATTTCTTCATCTTTTCTCCATTCCTCTTTCTCTTTTCATTTTTTCTACACTATTTCTTACACATTCTTTTCAAGATCTCTCTTATATTTATAAGGAGAAATTTATATCAAAATATCACTAACTCACGTGATAGATAACTATGCTCTCACATGATGAGTAACTATGCTTTCATATGATTCACACACACACATATATATATATATATATATATATACGTATTTATATAACTTAGATATATATAACACTTAAATACATATACTATTTTGATATATATACACTTGTATATTATACTATTTAAGATATATGTATAATACATGTAATTACTATTTCTATACTCCACATATTTACAACATAATGTATAACGTAGGAAGATTTTTATTTTTTTAAAATAAGTCATCTATAATAATGTATTAAGTTAAAGGTGTGGGAAGCAACTTGGCTACATACATAACTCAAATAGAGGGGAGAAAAGGGTATCAGATCACGTGGTGTCCAACTACGATTGTTTGAACTTTTTATTTTTATTTTTTTTTTTATTTTTAGGGCTTTTGAGGGGAAAAATAAATAAATAAATTGATGAATTATGAATTATGGATGAACTTTCATCATTTGTATTTTTCCTTTGTGCATGGAGAAAGCGATGCACCGACCATAATAGTGAGGCAGTCACACCCTGTCATTTCTACCACCTACTTCGGTGCCTTGGCACGTGGCACTTTGTCATGCTGTTCATTACTACAAGACACCCATGAAATGACATATCAGTTTTTAGTTGGTGCGTACCCCAAATTCCTATATATCATTCATAATTTTTCTTATCCTTTCGAATTATTCTTGTTTTTTTAAAGAAAATTAGGATGTGTTTAGTTGGAGGGATTTAATCTGAAAATTACAAACTCAGAAAATGACTTTTCACCGTTTTCAAAAAATAATCTGTTTTTTTTTTATAAAAAGTTAAAAAAACTATTTTTCGAATTCACTTAAATCAAATTGATTTTCTGTGTTTTGAGATTTTCGGATACAAAAAACTATTTATGATGCCTTTAGCTCATTTTTTAATATATTCTTTTTTTACCTTGAAATACTTTTGAGTATATATACTACTCTTATGACCTATTTATTTAAGTTTTAATGGTATGAAAATTAGTAGAACACAAGATTGTTAAGATATCACAATAAGAAAATAATAATAATAATAATCCCCAAGCTTTAGAAAAAAATAATAAATTGAAATGCTAGATGTATGGCATCAAGACAACTTTTGATTTTAATATTGATCTATATAAAAGAAAATTGAAGATATATATGATCATATTCATACAATGTGATTCATAGCTGGTTTGAATGATGTTTATTTTTAGTTCCTTAGATTTATTATTATTATTATTATTATTATACATAGATATAGATATTATTACAATTATTACATTATTATAATTGGTATCATTTTGGTCACTCAACCCTTTTTTTTTTTTTTTTAACTTGATAAAGTTTTCGTGCAATATGAATTCTCATCAAGATATGAGTACTCAGAAGCTCTTATTAATATCATTAATTAAGATATAATATTGACATGGATATGTAATTCTATCCCTTTGAATGTTTTTTATTTTTTATTTCTTTCCACAAACTAGCTTCATTTTCATTAGTTTGAAACATTAACATAGATTTCACTAAAATAAAATGAAAAATAATTTTAAAAAAAGTGTTTTGCAAATAATATTGAAACTTATTTATTAATTTCTCTCATTTCTTATATTCAATAAACCTAATAAGAACACTTCCATACAAATCTATCTTAAAAAGAAAGTAAATGATAAAAAAGAAAAGATAGCTCTGACTTCCATTGTCTCATAGGTTCAATAATTTAGATTTTCTACTGTTCAAATATATATGGAGCTTCACGTATGCATCTCAGGTTCTTGGAATCTGCAGTTGTTCTTCCTTTAATGGATAATAACAAACGGGTCCCAAGAATATATGATATTGATTTGCTCTTCTTCTTTTATATATATATTCTTTAAAAAAGAAAAAAATCTATATATGATATAAATATGTAATGCGAGTTTGCAGAATCAATACTGCTAAAGCATGCATGATATATAAATTTCAATAAGCAATTAGTACGGTGGTGGGTGAATAAAAGTTCACTGAGAATTAAATTAATATAAAAAGATAAGACCACGTTTGGTTTCTAACCCAAAAATAATATTTTGTCAATTCTTGAAAACATCATACTTTTTTTGTAAATCTCAAAAAATTGTTTTCGAGTTTCAACCGGCCAAACATATTTTCTGTGTTTCCAGTATTAATTTTCTCATCTTAATCATAAATCAAATACAACCTAAAAAAGTCAAAATGAATAATATTTTTTCCTTTGGAAGAAAATAGTATCCTATACATGTATTATGTAAGAATTTTTTTTTTTTTCTGAAAAAAATAACCTAAAATTTTAATTTCCGCACTCTTTAGGAAGAAGGAGACCACCCTAGAGCCATTAGGGTTTAAAAAAGGAAAAGGAAAAAGGAAAAAAGATAAAATAAAATATTTTAATTATTATTGTTAAGAAAGTAGGTGTATAATTACTTGCACATGCTGCACCAACAAAGAGGACGTTCACTTTTTAAGCAAACAATATTTTTTTGAGCAAATTATGATCTCGTTTGGAAGATTTTTAGAGGTGTTTCACAACACCTGCTTTTAACTAAACTATAATAAAAAAAATAATTTTTTTATTTTTAAAAGAAACTGTAAGAGACCAATTTTTTTTTTTTAAAATGCTTCTAAAAAAAATAATTTAAAAAAAAATTCTCCTAAGCGAGATCTATATTTCAAACGTGCCTGTTTTTTAAAAGAAAATCCTAATTATTAAATCAAAAACGTTTTTTTTTTCTTAAAGGAAAATATGTTCCTATAATGTCATAACTAACTCAAAAACATTATACACACGTCACATACAACGTAATTTTCAAAATCATATAAAATTAAATTTAACTAAATTTAAGCTAGATCTTGTAATACCCCTAGTTTACACACACACACACACAAAAAAAAAAAAAAAAAAAATCAGATAGTGCCCAAAGCCTGAAAGTTCGGTCAAAATGTTCGGACGCTACTCAATTATTATTATTATTATTTTCTATGTGTGGTTTTGTGTGCAAACCGGGCATTACAGATCTTTTCAAACATTTGTCATGAATACGGTTATTAATATTTTTCACGTAATTATGAATAGAAACGATTGTCCAAAAAAATGATGCAGAAGTGGGTTCATCTCATATATAAAAAATAGACTTTATTAAGTTGAGTTTAAATTATCAAAATATTCCTGTTTATTACCTATTTTCGAGATTAAAAACTATACGAAAAGTCCAAACTAGAACCCTCAATTTTCAACCAATTATTTATGAGGAGCCTTCACCTTTAATAACTACTCCATAATCAATTGGGCTTAACTAATCCTAATAAGGCCATAATAGAGAGAAGAGAAACCTAGTTGGTGCATTAGGCCTCAATGTTATTTGTACAATTCTATAATAAATCTGCCCACATTACATCAATTTAAAAAGTTCAAAAACACTAAAGTTTTCAAAATATTCAATAATGATCATATATCCCAAAAAAGCAAGGGTCGTCAGATATAGATATTATCTTCTTCTTCAAGGGTCACAGTATTCATCATTTCATTAGTTAACACCATCATTCTCCATTTTACTTATATTTTCTTTTGTCTTTTATTGTCATCTCGCCTTAATCTTTATTTTATTGTTATTGTTTAACTCAAATAATGAAGATATATATATATATATATATAGAGAGAGAGAGAGAAATAGCAAGCCAATTCTTAAAAGAGTGGCAGTGGCTACTTTGTCCGTATGTCTTAGGAAGGTCCATTCCCTAACCTGCCTACATCTCCTTGATGCCATAGGGGAGGGGGGGTAGGTACTTGCAACCAATCACCTTCTTCTATGGAACTCTTTTTGGCAATAAAAATAATTATGTAATTCCTCTTAGGATTCCCCCAATCCCAAAAAACCAAACATGTACTCATTTGATTTCAGGAACAAGGTTCTTTTTAAGAGCCCAAGTGGGGGTTGTGAGGGGGAATTCAAGTCTTGTCTATGTTCTGATTGACAACAAACCTTAAAAAAGCTCTAACCCTAAAGCCTAAGGAAGTGGCTGTTCATGTGTCCTCATGATGGGACATATTTGTAATTGCCAAAAAAACCCATGTAGGCAACCATAGAATACTACTTTTAATTAAGAGGACTTTAATATCTTTAATGAATTTTGAATGTGCTATATTCCTTTTATTTATTTATTGCAAGTATACATTTATTTTTTTCTATTACATATATGTCAAAAGAAGCTAGGACCTCATTTGGAGAGCACTGATGTACTGTTTCACTTACTATTATATATTTTTTTAAATTTAATGCGAAGTAGAAAATTTATTTATTATTTTTCTTTTTTTTTTTGCATATGATTTCCTACAAACTAATACTGGATTTATGGTAGGTCTAGGATTCTGAATATACCAAAGAATTGGTATAACTGGGCATTGACAGTATTTGATATAAAGAAGAGATTTGATCTGATCTCATACCAAATAAGGAAGCATTTCCAAATTTCATTTTGACATCTTTTTAAGATATCTCCATGTTCTGACCTTATTTTGGATAACATTACCTAATAATTAGAATGTAAAAACTATTTTTTTTTTTGTTTTTATATAGAGAAGATTAATGGACCACCAACACCAACACTTACAGCTTTAAGGGATCTAAATAAAAACTTTTGTCCAAAGTTCAACAACAAACCCTCTCAGGCCAAGCAAGGAAATGCTCCAAAAGATGTCACAGACACCAAATTGGTTATATTGATGCAACCCAACAACCCAAACTCTCCTACTTTCTCATAAGAAAATGGTTGTTCTCTGGCAATAATTGAACTACTCCACATATCCATTGCTTTCCTTTTCAAGACTCACATGATTACCACATTCTTCATCAATATTCTCCAAATACAAAATAGCTTCCTGGTGGCTTGTATTATGCATTTTATTTAAATGTTAAAGCAGCAACTTTTAAGACTAGCATTAGATCTAGGCTACTAAGTTTGAATGTAGGCATCATGGTAGCAATTCATGCAATCACAGTAGTAACAAATCGCATTGGAAAATCATGCAGCAACTGGGATTGTTTTTCCTTTCCTTTTGGGACTTTGTATCTTAGTTTTTGTCACGTATTGGCGTTTTTATAGGTTTTTATGTAGCTGAACAGGGTAGAAGAAGTAGCAAGATGAAGCACCAAAAAGATTAATACAAAATGTTGGTGCGATTGATGATCACACCAAACCCTAATCCCTCTGTTCAACATGGTTAATCAAACATACAGCCTTTGTTTGGTTGACGACTAGAACTGAGGAAAGGGATTCAGTTCTGTCCTATGACTGAAGCAAGCAAAAGTCCTCTATTTGATCCTATTTGATAGAACAGAAGGCTTTAGATTCAGTCAATATGATTAAACAAATGCTAATGGAACAAAGCTAAATCGAGCGCAAAGCCACAAAGACCTGAAAAAACACACATAAACACATATACACACTCAATTAAAACTAAACAAAACCTTTTTCTAGTGAGATACGGGATTGACTATATAAATTTGCTTCCTCTACTCAGCTCTATTAAGAGCAAAGTCAACACTCGTTCACATTTCTAAAATCCTAATCAAACTTTTCACATCTTAGATTCAAACCCAAAGAGATGAACAATGAAAGAGAGATTTGAAGAGAAAGACTAAATGTATAGAGTTGGTGTGATTGTAATTTTTGAATTTTTTACCCAGGGTTCAAAGAGACGGGTTAACTGCTATAGAAGAAGAGGTTGGTGAACCACCCAAATGCCAAAACTAGGTTAGGTTAGCAAGCATGGCTGGTCCAAACATTTTTAGGGCCCAGATCTGTAGCAATACCCACAATTGGGTGGGCCTCAGAACTGGGCTTGACTTTGATTTTATATGATCTTCAATGGGCTTACCTAAAAAACTAGAAGTATTGGCAAACCTTTGATCCAGTTTTCTTTCAACTAAATGATCCAAGTTAGCTGAATCAACCACCTAGTGCCCCATATCCAATGCGGGCAGCGCAGCAATGCCAAACAATTATGCCCAGGAGATGACAATAAAGAGAATGACAGACCTTGAAGAAATAAAGAGACAAGGTAGTATAGATCCATTCATTTCTATTTCTATTTTCAACAATCAAACTTGATTAAAACAAAATATATGTATATATGCACACACACACATCTACGCATACGGAAGGAAGCTGGAGATTTGGGCTCAGATGATCAAAACAAGGAGCATAACCAAGAAGATAAGTAGGAGATTACACATCACCTGACCAGCACCCACAGTTTCAATATTTTCCGCGAGTTTGAGAGGCCAATGAAACTTCCATAACTGTTCTGATCATAAATTGCTTCCATATCAGAAGATGCTATACTTTCTCAGGTAGTTGCTGCATGGATTTTTTGCTTCTTTTGGCTCTCAATACATGATACAAGTAGGGAAGCTCCACTTTGGCTTCCTGTAACTCTGATTTAAGATGCATTCTTTCACGTTCAGTTGTATGGAAGCAGAAAAATGCACATCTTGCAGCCAACAAAGCAAACAAGCTGACAACTAAACCACAATACCAACAGTTTCTGCACATCTCCATCTTGAGCTAATCATGCTTTTTCATTTTGTTGCTTGTTGATCTTTTGCCTCTTTTGCTTTTCTATGTGTGATACAAGTAGAGAACACTTCTTTTTCATTTCCTCCAATTCTGCTTCCTGTTTTTCAATCTATTCAGGTTTGGCAACACAAAATCAAAAACATGCACATCATTCAGTTCAAAGAAGAACATACGCTGCCAACTGAGAGCTGAAATTTCTAGGAGACCTACAAGGTAGAAAACAATGTTTTACCTACCGTTTGTCTTAAGTTGATCTCTTTCTGTTTGTCCTCGTCACACCTGTTGAAAAGGACATCATGTCAGTTCAAACTGACCACAGAATTGTTGCAACTCCAATCAACAAGGAGCACAAGTTCGGTAAATAAAAAACTTCTTACGGGTAAAAAGCTACAGAATTGATAGAAACAGATGAAAAGAATGGGAACTGTATAGAAAGGAAAAAAAAAAAAAACAGCATTGATGCTTCATAATCTTAGGAAGCAGGTGAGAGATCTGAGTTGGATATTGATTGGTTTTATTAAATTCTGCAAAGTCCTAAAGCTAAAACCCCCTTCACTTTTCTTCAATGCTTAGAACTCAGTAACGATTAACTTGTTAAGATGCAGGTCACATTTCTGCCATCTGGTTTGATACATAAGAAACAATTTCTCTCAGCACATCATGCTTTCAGCTTTAAACCACCACCCTCTACTGTTTTCTCCGTATTCGATCGCCTTTTCCAAGTGAAAATAATAATTTTTAGCATATTTTTGTTTGACTTCAAAGAAGAAAGAGTTCCCACTACCATATATTTCAATATCAAAAAGTAGTTCACTTGGAAATAAGATCATAGACAACTTCTGGGGTGGCTGCTCTTCATATCCACCAAACAAATGACATAAAATGCATAAAAATTGTCTTAGACACATGTTCATATGCACAGTTGAACATACTATTTTCTGTCACTATTTATTTAATAATGAAAAACCGAACTGCTCTTAAAGATTCATTATACACTTTCAGGCTCCAAAAGTCAATTTGGTTACATATCCACAGGATATGAAATGAAAGCCACTGGCTCAAACAAGTTCATAGTTATATGAAAAAGATAAGGAAAAACTTTGATTCGATAAGGGCATATAATATTTAGTATAACTAAAATTCATAAAATGAAATCCAGACCATATGCATCATGTTGAAATTCCCATCATTTGTCAATAAGTTGAAATCACCCACTTACATGCTTCTGGATGGGCCAGGGTGGACCTCTGATAAGTAATGAATCAGAAACAAATATGAAAAATCCGACAAGATAATAAGCATGAAAAATAAGCAAGCAGCTCATGAAAAATAAGGCCACTAAGTGTTTTGATGGCGTCTAGTTGCTTCACAACACAATTCTAGGATTAAGGCTAGACATAGAAATGCATAACATTTACCTCATGAACAGTTGTATATTCTCGTTACTTATCTTATCAACTAATTCAGAACCCGCTTGGTCTGCTGCAGGTGACCCTTCTTTAGAGTCCTGTATAGCATTACAAATGACACAACAAAGGCATTTAATTCACTTGCAACAATGTAAAAATTTGGGTAATTTTGGCTGAACCCCCAGCTTTTTTTGTCTATAATTGATATTCTGCCCTAAAAAGTGCAATTGGTAACACATTTTAACCATTTTCCCCATTAAGGAAGTTCACTGATGTTTTGGAGGGAAAAGGTACATTTTATCAATTACCAATCAATACAAGATTTTGGATGTATGGCAAGTTGCCAACTAATTATGAGGGGCATTACCCAAATAACCCTAATAATTTACATGCTTAATAGCCTGTTGAGTGTTCAAGGCTAAAATACCAGGAAGGATAAAATCTTGTACATTCAATTATAGAGAACTGCAAGTACTATACATAAAAAGAAATTAAGAGGGAAAGAGATGCCATACTCACAAGATGCCCAAATTATGAGAGGAAGACAAGATGCATAAAAATCTATTCAAAACAGGAGTTTCACTTACAGCTGCTAGTCCAATGACGTGATGACCTTTGGACAAGTCCTGAAAATTAGCAGCAAGACCAACAATAGGCTGAGATTTACTCATTCCCTGCTGCAAATTAGCTGCAAGTCCAATACCTGACTGATCTAGATGAATTTCCTTTTCCACATTAGCCGAAAGACCAATGACATGGTGATCCATACCCAATTCCTTCTGAGTAGTAGCAGTCCCAGCCAAATGTTGATCAGTAGGGCATCCCTTCTGCATATTACGAATATCAGTGATTGGTGATTGGAATCCTAGCAAGTGGAAGTGGCTTTTCCTGTGTTATCATGGAAAATCAGACTCAAAATCTAAGTAAAGAATTAACACAATCCTATAATAGTTAAGGGCAATAGCAGTTTATTGAGCCAAGTGAAAATCTAAGCTTGACCACATAAATGAGTGGTCATAATGGGCGGCATGATAATGTCAACTATCAAAACTACAGTCCTTTTAAACCAGGAGGAGAAAAAAAAGGATATAGCAAAACATTCAAAACTTAATGCCAAAGAGGCTTCAGTTCCAGATACTCCACCAATCAAAGAGTTAATAAAGGAACCAACTTCTCTATATTAATACTCAATTATTCAAATAAGAAAATAGAAACCAATGCATATGGAAGATGATAGAATTAGCTTCAACTGAAAAATAAAAAGTCAAAAAATAAACATTAAGGTGGTGTAGACACACATGATAAAGAAGAGTAGTAGATTAACTATTAATGACAACAACAAAGGAGGAAAACATAAAATATCATAGATAAGTCATAAAGATAATCAAGAAAATATAACTAACCCTTAATATAGCAGAGAGGAGTAAATTGATTCATGTAGCCAACCTCATGTAGCTGAGAAAAATTACACTTAGTTGAGTTTTTGCATGTCTTGATCCCTATGTGCATAAATACAAAAGTTGTATAATGTCAATGAATTTTACGATTCATTAAGTCATTGGTTCAATTCACCAATCTCCAAAACTATTCAATTCCAATTCAAGATGATTGTGCTTTGCTATCGTCTAGGTCACACTACTTTTGAATGTTCCAATACATAGGACTGTGCAGACATCCTTCATAAGCTAATCAATTTCATATCCAATTGAACAAGAAGTAAATAAATCACTTGTTCCTTAGGAGAGAAAAACTTGACCAAGACACTCCAAAAGATCCAAATACTTTGAAATCCCATCTATCATTTTCAAACACACTCAACTTCCCCTATAGAAAATGAACAAGCTGGTTCACTATGGACAATATCCCAATGTCAAATTGGTGTGCCTAGATCATCAAGATGGTTGTATCATACCCCAGTCCTGACCCAATTATCTATGTGAATTGCTGTGGGACAAACTTCACAACGAGGTCGTGGTGCTGGCAAGTGTTTGCAATAGAAGCGATCCCTGCAATCTTGATTAATCGCATGGGATTGGTTGGATTCAAACCGCTGCTTCGAATCGTGGAGTGAAATTGTACGATTTCCATGAGAACCTGCAACTTTCTCCCATTCATGGATAACGATTGACTCTTGAAGTTGTTGTTGTGACAATGTCAAGCGAGAAACAACTTTCAACAGTTAATTCATGATTTTGGCATTATTGGTTACCGACTTACCAGTTCCTCATGTTGATTGACCCAAGGATTGATTGTGGGTCTTTCTCTCATCTTTGGCGCCATTGACGAAAAGAGCAAGATCAAACCTAGCTCCGATACCAACTTTAATGTAAATTCGTCGTGAAAGCAAGAACGAAGATACCCAAAAGGAATAACCAAAAATCGATTTCTATTCAATAGAATACTCTAAGAGAAAGATAATTGATATATTGATTGATTGAATTAAATCTTCATAATTGGAGCTTTTTATATAAATAACTCCCTTGAAACAAATTAGAAGCTTCCTAAAATACTTAAAAATAAGTTTCTTAAGCTATCTATAACATAATGACAACTTTCTAATTCTATTATAACTCTATTTAGACACTTCTAGACACTTTCTAATACACCTTAAATAATAAAAAACAAATTTTAGAAACTATCTAGAACTATTACTAAAATAGAAATCTACCAAAAGGAATAACCAAAAATCGATTTCTATTCAATAGAATACTCTAAGAGAAAGATAATTGATATATTGATTGATTGAATTAAATCTTCATACTTAGAGCTCTTTATATAGATAACTCCCCTGAAACAAATTAGAAACTTCCTAAAACACTTAAAAATAACTTAGGCTATATATAACATAATAGCAACTTTCTAATTCTATTATAACTCTATTTAGACACTTCTAGACACTTTCCAATACACCTTAAATAATAATAATAATAAAAATTAGAAACTATCTAGAACTACTACTACTAAAATAGAAATCTACCAACATAGAAACTTCTAAAAAAAAAGGAAATTTAAATAGAAAGCACAAAAAAAATGCTAAAACACGTTATGCACGTGTATCATGCATCCCCGCATCACCAACATTGCACCTTCAACCATTGTCTTCCAAATGTCTAATCTTCTCTATACCCCTTCAGCTCTATCCTTGTCGTCCCATTCCCATGATCACCATAATTTTCCACAACCATTCTTCTCCTCATAGAATTTCTTTCACATTGATTCTCGAAAACATTCTTTGTAGCAATAACCTTCGATTTGCATAGAATATTTCACCTTAGTTAATGGATTTTCAGCTGATGGAGTTCATTCCACAGGATACATTACACACAGTTAGCCATCAAACCTAGAATCTTGAATAGACACACCTGATATATATGAATAGAATAGCCAGCACTTTCTTATTCATAGCAATAGTTTTCTGAGATTCCAAAAAAATCTTTCAGTATTATAGTCTTCTCACTGCATTTTCAACAACCTTTATCAATTACCAGATAGACAGAAAAAAAAAGGAGCAAAAATATAGAGCCATTTGCAACCTAATAAATGGCATACTCCCCATTGTGGTCCCCAATGTCAGAACACTTTCCTTAGATAGAATATGAACACCAGAAGCACCTTAAAGAGCTGGAAAATAACTCAATAACGAGCTTATCTCTAGACGCAATGACGCATCCAAATTAAATGAATAAATACAACGAATTTAAAATTTGACATGATGCCACCATTTTTCCCAAACAATCTGCACATTGATCAAGACTCCATCAGTGATTCAGCCAACATAAGAGGAAAATTGATGGCATCAAAGCCATTCTGTTGATAATCTCAGAGCTACAAGAAAGTTATCACTGATTCATTGCCACTTCAATCTACCCACCAACATCTAGGAACTTCGTAGAGTGATGAAATCTCATCATGTTAAACGAAGAGGGTCCTCTAATGACCATAGTGGTAATATCTCCACCCTAAATGGTTCATTTAATCACTGATTTCTAGTCTCGAAGCCAAGCAGCAACGAATATCGCCCACTGCCAAAATACAGAAAGACCAAGAAATTCCTGATGGGGCAGTTATGCTTGCAAGATCTTTTCACGCTTATCATTGCTTGCAATCAAGAGTTGAACATCATCTCCCTAGCATCAATAATGTAGCATTTTTCAAGAAAGAACCAATGCTAACAGTAAGTGGGAAGAATTTCAACCTCAGGATTCCTAATTGAATTCACCTTCTCATTGAGTAAGAATAAAAAGCAGTCAACATTTAAGCCACTTTCACAAGTAATGCTAACGGGGTCATTATGTTTAGAATAGAATTTGAAACCCATGAAACACAACAATATTGATAAGCGTTCACTAATTCACTCCCATTTGTTTATAAGTCACAAGTTGATGCTTGAAACGTAGCATATACTACCCCCAGATCTAAAACAGAAACTAATACAAGGTAAGCAAGGATCTCACAGCTCTCAAGTTCAGCATAACAAGAGCACAGGGATTATTCCATTTTCTTGGATAGTTGAAAGGAATAATAGCAAGAAGCCGAGTTAAAAATAGCAAGACCAAAATGAAATGCTAGCTTTTTATTGAGTTTCAGACATTCTTCAATCATTACAAGGCTGATATTCTTCTTTCTTCTCTGTGAGTGAGGTGGAGCACCTTTTAAATCAGAAATATCCACTGTTGTCGACCTTCACCTAATTTAGTTTTCATGCTAAACTTTATATTTGATAGAATCATTGTTGAAAGGAATTAAAGAGTAGGTGGATATCAAGAAGCTTTATAGCCCAATCCAACCACAAAATCACTATAGCATGTTGTCGAACAAACAACCAAGGTCCAGGGAACCAACCAAATCAAAGACCATAGGAAATCTGAAATATCAATAATATCAAAACACATGGGACAAAGGAACGTACCAATAATCAATAATTATTTGCTTAAGCCTCGTCTCCAGTCGTAGAAACAAAGCTGATCTTTCAAAATCCTGTTTGTCATGTGCTGGTTCAATAAAATTTGCTTCAAGAACACCTGGCTTACATAAACAGTAAGGCGATAAATAACAGATGCTACTAAAAAACCGTTAATGATAATAATCATATTACAGACATACCAACAACACCGTTCCCTCTGCTAGAATGATCATTAAGTACTCTCCAGAAGGGCTGACAATGAGAATAAGGAACAAAATAATAGAATGATTCTTGCATCAACAATAACTAAAACACATCAAAATGGAATCAGAAGATCAAAGTCTATGTTGTTGATTTGCAGTGAAGTAATAGTAAGGAATAACAAACACTCAACTCAACTAAGCCTTTTCTCAACTACATGGGGTCTAAGGAATAACAAACACAAAGAAAGAAAATTTACAATTAGCAGAATTTATATAGAAACTCTTTGAAGCTTATAACTTGTCAAGAAACATACCCTGATCAGTCTATTTTTGTGGTATACATTGAACCCACTAACTGGAAGTAGCGGAGCCTCCTTCACAAATCCAATTGTTGTTTCCACAGAAACCTAAACATTCCATGTTATTGTCTATTTATGCATGTGGAGAAGTAACAAAAAGGAGATATATATGCAAATATTAAAATAGAAAGTAAAACTTTGATATGATTTACGGAAATACAGCTTTTGCTCTGGTAGAGGCTCTGAAAACTTAGCAGGAGTGTGATGGCAGAAACTTTCATCAAGAGGAGCCATGTAATTTTTCACATGCTGCTCCTCTTTCCTTCAATTCTTTCTTGGAGAATGCTTTTACTATTGGATATCGTGCTTCATTACAATATGCTGTAACTAATCAAAGAGAACTATGAAAGAATTTATATGTTCCTCATTTCCTTGCATTATACCTCTTTGGAAACACTCCCAAGGTGTGGTCTGTACATTATGACTTTTGAAAGTTTCAACTCATCTGCAATACTATATTGTTCAACAGGTGTCCCCCTTAATATAATCTGGAAGTTGGTTAATTTCTTCAGATACAGAATGGAAACATATGCCTGCAGAAGTAAATCAATAGCATTTGAATGACTCAGAAAAAAACTGATTATTGCCAAACCTTTTTATGAATTTTTAAAGTAAGAAAACAAAACCCTTAATGAGTAGCGAATGCGATATGAAATATGTGATTCAACTAATCTGTCTTGCTTTTTAGACAATTTCCCACGGGTGACTTCATCTCTCAAACATATATCCTGAAAGTAAAATGACAGGAACTGAAGTTATCAAACAGAAAGCAAAGATCATATTAAAATAAATAGCATTAAAAAAAAAAAAATAGACCACATGTTTTACAATGCCTGTAGATCCACTTGAAGCTTAGGTGTGTATGCATTGGTCATAAGTGTCTCTTAAGAATAGATCACAAAAACAGGTCTAGATCACAATTAACAGATTTATCTTTTATCTTTTACTTTTTTCTTAACATAATGCCTTTAGATAAACAAAACGTTGAAAATTAAAGAAAGGAACACTAAACATACCTTCTCGTCATTGTCAAAATCAATTTCCAAAAGACCATCATCATTAAGCCATAGATTGTATATAATAATTTTGGTCCCGTGAGATCCAATATCATCAAACTGAAATGCACGAGGAACGGGAATATCAACACAAAAGTGACAATCAAAGGGCCATAAAAGAAAGAGATATAATACAGTTGATAAAGTTCTATACTTTCCCTTGAGGGGAAATCAGATAAAGATTTATACAATAAGTGGTCTCAATAACAAATCAAACACCATTAAAAATTTGACCTAAGAGTTGATGGATCAAAAAGGTCCTTTCTAGCAAATAATTTTTGAGATGTGAAAAAAAGTTGAAGCATGAGAAATAATTCCGACATAAGCTATTATGAAAGTCTGTCTGGTTTGACAAGGAAATGTGTGATGGGATTAGCCATTCCCCTTTGATGAAGTGGGTAAAGAAGTGCCAGATCATCTGCCCCTTAGTTTCTTTTCTCGATTGCCATCTGCTAGTTGGTTTTTTTGTGAGCAAGAAAGGACTATTGAACTAAAAAATAAATAAATCTTATGGCCTATTAGGTAACTTTAATTCAACTATAAAACGAGCCCCTAGTTGTAGTAGAGGTTTAAGCTCTAATACAATAAGCCAAAGGTTCTGGCTTATTTTTAGAGGTTATGCCTCCACTTTTAATTATATATACAATGGTCAATATACCGACCAAAAAGCTAAAAAAGATAACAGAAAAAAAAAATACTAGCCTCTACTTTTTTAGAGGTTGCAATTGATGAAACTGCATTTGGAGTAAATGCTAAGCTAGAGGTTTAGAGAGAGGCTCTAGAATCTAAAAGGTTCAACATTAGTAGGAGTGTAGGACTAAGACCAAATACGTTAAATGTGATTTTAGTGAAAGTAGAAATACAAACAAGAGATAGGAAGATTGGAAGTCAAGAGATGCCAAGGAGCGAAAATTTTAGGTATTTGAGATCCTTTATACATAAAGAAGGAGAAATAAGAGGATGTGAACCTTGGACACTAGAAGATTTTTGCAGCATATTGAATTCAATGGAATCTAGAGATGAGACTAAGAATAAAGCAAGAGAGTTGGAAAATTCTCTTACAAATTTCGGGGGTTCTAAATAGAGAGTCAATAAGTGAAGCTGCAAATAGGTTTATTGGCATATCTAAAGAGTTAGAAAGTCTTGGATTAACTTTTCCACATTCAACTTTAGTCAAACATTTTCTTGATGGTTTTCTAGAAAATTGGAGATATAAAGTTCAGTTTTTAAAGGAGTTTGCAAACCCATTTGAAAGTAGTTCTAACAAAATATGTTAAAACTATTGAAGTGAAAGGAAAAAAATTATAGAGTTGTTATTAGGCCAACCAATATGGTACAGAATGTTGGGCAATTAAAAAACATGTTAATAAACTAAGTGTAACAAAAATGCGAATGCTAAGATGGATGTGTGGTAAAATATTAAAAGATAAAATTAGAAATGAGCATATTCAGAAAATGTTAGGACCGTAGGAGTAACACCGATTGGAGATAAATTGAGAGAGAACCGACTAAGGTGGTTTGGACACAAACAACGTAGGCCTTTAGATGCATCAGTTAGGAAGAGTGACCTATTAATGCTAAATGGTAACAATAGAGGTAGAGGTAGGGGTGGCAATTTGGCCCACTAGAGCCGGCCCGACCCGACCCCACCAGGCCTAAGAATATTCGGGCTGGGCCCGGAGGGGCCTAAAAAAATACCGAGCCAGGCCGATATTAAAAAACCTTTGCCCAAACTCAACCCAAGAGTTATATGGACCGGGTCTTTGGACTGGGCTTTAGATCGGGCTTTTGAACCCACAATATAACCAAAAACATTTAAGATTAAAAAAATTAAAATAAAATATAAAATTCAATTCAATAATTAAATAAAACATAGAAATAAAAAATATTATTTATTGATTTCTAAATAAATAACAAATAATTTGTAACCTAAAATTTTCTAATTTACTATGAAATTCTAAATATTAGAATGTTACAACAATTTTTCAATTCTAAAACTATATTCTTATATATATATACTCTTAGTTATATATACATTTACTACATATATATGTGGGTGGGTGTGTGAGTGTATGTATGTACGTATATTGTATATACTCTCAAATATAACACTCTTGATTATCATTATGTTTTATTTTCACTTTATATACTCTTTGTTATATATATATATATATATATATATATATATATATATATATATATATATATATATATATATATATTTTTTTTCTTAATTATATTTACATTGCGCGTGTGTATATGCTTATATATATATGTGGGTGTGTGTGTATATATGAATATATGCTTTATATACTCTTAATAATATAACACTCTTGATTATCATATTATGTTTTTTTTTTCCACTATAGAAACTCTTACTGATATATATACAATATATATATGTGTGTGTATGTGTGTAAGTATGTATATATATTGTATATATTATAATTATATAACACTCTTGAATCTTGATCATGTCTTTTTTTTCATTTTATATACTCTTAATTACATTCATACATATGACCGGGCCTTCAGGCCAAGCCTTTGGACTGGGTTTGCGGGTCAAGCCAAGTCTAGCTATGTAATCCTGGACCCGTCCAATAAGTTTTGGGACCGGGTCGGGATGACCTATAAAATAATCGGGCTCGGGTTTGGGTCGAGCCATTTTGATCGAACCGGGCCGGACTCATGGGCCCCGAGCCAAATGGCTACCCCTAGGTAGAGTAGAGGTAGACTTAAAATAACATGAACAGAGATAATTAAGAAAGATCTAAATTTTGGTAATTTGAGCGCTAGCTTAACTCTCAATAGAGTAGAATGGACGAAATGGATTCATGTAGCCGACCCCATGTAGTTGGGAAAAGGCTTAATTGAGTTGAGTTGAGTTGTAGAAGTAGAGTTACCCAACACCACCTTAACTTAAAACCCTAAAGAATATAAGTCACAACTTGCCAAATGCACTCTCACCCCAAGTCTCAAATTCCCAACGATGCCATCCTATTGGAGATGATTCAAGGGGCTTTTATGTGATTTTCCATACAGACCATAAACACTACTAATTTTTTTTGTAAGTCATAACTAATAAGCTCATTGTTAAATTTTTAAATTATCTTTGATTTCTTTTCACGGCTATGCTGATTTTTACAAAGTCTCCCTTGTTTAATTTAATCCCAAATCTAAACTTATTCCCAATATATTCCTAACTTTTCCCTGTTTTTTAGAGCACATCTAGAGAACGAGGCTCCTACCGTTTTTTTTTTTTTAAAGAAGAAAGAAGCAAAGACTTCATTAATAGAAAAGAGCAAAACAGAACAAGTACAGAGGGGGGACTTCTCATCCAACAAATGAGAAGACTGCACTTTGCACGAGCCCTAAAATTTATATATTAATAATTTCATTTTGTAATGTAATGCATTATGTGTGTGTGTTTGAGTGTGTGCACGTGTACTGTTAAACAAATGAATGATGTCTAAAAGTCGTTGAATCATTGGAAAATTACTATGTTTCCAGCAACAGACATCATAGAGAGTTGACCATATAATCAAATTATTAATGAAAGGATAAAAGATTGATTGATCTCTAAAAGTCAATGAATTGTTTAGAAATTTAATACATTTTCGGTTACGCACATCATAAAGATTTGATCGCGTAATTGAATTGTAGATGAGAAGATAAATGGTTGATTGATCACATTGCATATATTAAGATTTCTTTTTTTCAAGGATTATTTAGATGCAATTTTAAGATTATGAAGATTAAGGAAACATGCAAGATTACCAGCAAACAAAAGCCCATCAAGACCACCTGTAAAGCATTCTCCATTGGAATTGAGACATAACTTTTCAAATGGACTTACATTTCATGGGTGAT
Source organism: Paratinospora sagittata (assembly GCA_035771175.1). Classification (NCBI taxonomy): domain Eukaryota; kingdom Viridiplantae; phylum Streptophyta; class Magnoliopsida; order Ranunculales; family Menispermaceae; genus Paratinospora; species Paratinospora sagittata. The sequence continues at coordinate 36,961,058 of CM069594.1, forward strand.
TGACATGTAATAGGGTCTACTATAATTCTTGTTTTTAATGCGTCTTTGGGTTATTGGAGTCATTGATTCTCCCTTTTGCCAAGGAGGAAAAGAGTGAAAAAACAACTACCTAACATTTGTGAGTTGACCATCACTTGTCCTTGCCCCCCACAGAGGTTGCTTCTTGATAGGTACTGGAGCCATTGAAAGAATCATGTTCATAAATTCTTTTGAAGGGATATTTTTACTCAATGTACCTCTTCATATATATATTCAGATTGCTTTTGCATGAATTGCAACTTTCATAAGATAGAAGTTAGAACGGAAAATAAATGAAACATATAGTGAAATTAAATATATATATATATATATGAAAGAAAAATCAAACAAATAAACAGAACAAGTATACTAAATACATGGACACACAATAAAATAAACCAAGAAGGGCTAAAATGGAAAGCTTCATATATTTGAGAGAACCTGTCTCATAAGCTCTTCATTTGTAGCAAAAGGAGACCATTCAATGATCATTTTCAAGTTATTAGACCAGTCATCTTGTGTGGTGTATATTATTGGTTTCCTTTGATTTTCAGCAAACTCAAAATCAACCTGCATTGCAAGGCCCCGTATGAAAAAGAAAAAAAAAAGAAAAGAAAAGAAAAAACACTGAAACTAGAAAAATCACATGCGGAAGAATTACCATTGGAACAATGACATCATCCTGCCCAGTTCTTCTCAAAAATGTATATGACAGAAGACCAATGCTTTGTGTTGCATGGCTGCAAATAAAAGATCAATGAGGGCTTACCAGAGCCAAAAACTATATGCTATAGAAAAGAGTCAAATAAAGAAGCACAATAAAGTATATATATAAATTGGTTGAAAAAGGTTCAGAAGACCTTGCCTGAAATGGTGGGTCGATCACACTTGCCTAAAAGTTCCAAATTGCACAGATTTTTTCCAAGTTGTGCCAAAAAACCGAAACTTGTGCAATACTCTAGTAAAATTCCGAGGTTGCTTCATCATGAAAAAGTCTCTCTAACTTAGGTTTGAGATTTTCCAACTAAAAAATTGTGCTATGTGACTAATTATTAGGTCTAAATTTAAACAGAAGATGTCGCATGTACTTGCATTACCATCATGGAACACAAATGATTAATTCTAAATTTCATTTTTTGTTTCATTGTAGGTCTATAATTATTTTCCCACAGTTTTTCTTGTACAACATTAAGTAAGTGAAAATATGAAAGATACAACCTCAACTTCTTTTTTGAGCAGAAACAAATTTTATCATTATATCAAGTAAAAGTAAATTGAAAGTCCATCCAAGGAGGCACCAGAAGTGCATCCAAACATTAGGTAAACCGGACAACAAGATACCCAATTCTAACCATAAGCATTATAATTATAGCTGAAACAAACAACTACCCCAATCTGATAGCGTAGGACCTCTAATAAGATCGGACGCGTGCACCCAAGAACTAGCCACAAACCTAATGTCCTCCCAAGTTTTACCTATCTCCTTATATCTCTCATTGAAAATTCTGTTGTTTCTTTCAAGAGGGATATGCCATAGTGTTGAAAAAGAAGCTATTAAGGCCACCTCTTTTGCTACACTAGAAGTTATGGAAGTATGGGACATAGACATGCACTCCATGAGACAAGACGGTATGGAGAACCTTCCCCCTGAAAAGCTATGCCAATACTTCCACAAATCAACTACCACCGGGCATTGCAGAAAAAGATGATATGGGTTCTCCTCCGCCTGAAAGCATAAAACACAACACTGTGGAGGCAAATACATATTAGGAAGGCGCCTTTGAAGTAAATCCATAGTGTTAATTTTCCTATGGGTCAGTAGCCAACCAAACACTTTAACTTTAGATGGAATATGAGTTTTCCAAATATTTGCCACTAATGGAAAGTGTGGTGTGGTTTGATTGGCTGGGGTTTTAGGGCTTCAACTAGTGATTTACATGAATATTCCCCATTAGGTTCTAGAATCCATTTGAATTTGTCTAGGTTATTTGATAGTTGACAATGTTGTAGGGTTGCTAGAAGGTTGACTATTTCCCCATGTTCCCTATCTGTTAAGGCTCTCGAGAAGTGGAAGTTCCATGAGATAGTATTGGATGAAAATGTGTGGTTAGTGCCAATAAACTTTGATACCGGCTGGTTGTGGATTGTAGAAAGCCTATACAATCTTGGAAAGGATGATGCCAAAGAACACCCGCCAACCCATTTATCTTCCTAGAAGCGAAAGGTTTCCCCATCTTCAAGCATAGGTCGAACATGCTCAGTAACCACCACGGCTAAAGACCCAATGAACTTCCACGGCCCTCTGAAAGAGAATCTTCCCCTACAACTTTCCCTATCATCTTGGTATAAAGCTGATGATCTCCCATAACGACTGACAATTACTCTCACCCATAAAGAATTTTGTTCATTCAACATTCTCCATAGCCATTTTCCGCATAGAGCCACATTCTTCGAAATGATATTCCCAATGCCGAGTCCCCCCTTTTCCATCGGTCTTTGGACATTCACCCATTTGATCAGACTGTTTAAACCATTCTCCCCCCCCCCCCCCCCCCCCCCATAAAAAATTCTTGATCTTCTTCTCAATTCTTCGAGCCACTCCACAAGGAATTTTAAAGATTGACAGGAAGTACGTTGGGATAGCTTCTAGCACCGCCCTAATCAAAGCTAGCCTACCACCTTTAGACAAGAAAGCACGTTTCCATCCCTCCACCTTTAGATACAACCTCAACTTCTATCCTACTCATTCCCTAAAAACTCTGAATTTTGAAGAAAGGATCAACGATGTGAATTATAATCAATTCCAAGTACCTATCTAGCACATAATTTAAGGAGTAAATATTACCTTCCACAAATGGTGCGACTGAAAACAATTACATCAGCACCCAGTCGCATGGTACTGGTCTTGAACCCATTACCATCTGCAACATTGGCACACAAAATATACTTGAGAAAAAGGTAGAATGCAAAGAAAATAAGACATATGGGTTGAAATGCAAAGCAAGCAACCTTCTGGAAAGTAGAAACTGTTGGAAGATATAAATATTTTAACAAAATTGATTTAAAACATAGTTTCATTTGAAATATTTCTTGGAAGACAACATAAGCTGTCAAGAAGGACTAGTGCACTGTTTAAAATCTCAATAGTACACAGTAGCACACAAAGTTCTCAAAAATTGAAAGAGAATGTGACATGCTTTTTGTGTTCTACACCAACTACATAACACATATAGAGATACTAGAACCAAGAGCAAATTCTATGTGTTTGTCTCTTTAACTTACGGTTAGTATATTCTTACATTATGACTCAATGTAAATAAATAAATAAATAATTAAAAATCAAGATTCAAGACACAAACTTTAAGGTAGCCTTTGCATAATGGTAAAGGTTGCTCCATTGAAATCTAGAGGTTGTTAGTTTAGATCTAAAAATAGCCTCTCAACAATGCAAGGGAAAAGTTTCTTCCCATAAAGCCAGGAGCCTAACATGTTAAATACACCTTTTTTATTTGAAACATATGCTTATGAGAATTTGCGGCAAAGTTTTTTTTTTTTTTGCAACATTATATTAAATACTATAAGCTGGGGAAAAATAATAAAAGAAAATATGAAAGGAATTCTGTCAGAGTAATCCTGGATAAAAAATCAAATAAAATTCAATGAAATTTACATTGTCCAATTGTTGTGTTTGCCTTCTTTTCCGAGTACCCCAAACTCATGCATTGTCGCAGACACCCAGGATCCATTCCTCCTCCATTATCTAAAAAGCAAAGGTTTCTATTAACTCCAACTCTTTGTTAAAAAAACCTACTATCTTACTTTCAGCATGAATGAATAATGCTATACCTTGGAAAAGCAAAGCAGGAGCATTATCCTTTAAATTGTAGATTTTATCCACTTTAATGAAAGTTGCACCATGGCACATCTGGAAGCCATGCATTCACATGTGCATACATACGGTTAGTGTGAGGGAAGGAGATACTCCCAATGAAGCAGACCTAATCAAGGAAATTAATATGGACAATAATTCTAAATACAAAAGTGTAGACATTTGTACGAAGCAAGCAAATTTTAGAAAAAACAAATGTTCACAGGTGTCTGTGCAAGTGGCTCAATAGCATGCTGAGTCAGAAAACACTGAAACACCAAACCAAAAGAAGTTCACTAATGAAGTACCGCTTACAACACTGTGATATATACCTCGTCAACTGCATTATCCAGAAGCTCTGCAATGGCTGCACAAAATAGTAAATCTTGATTTATAACTATAAATATAGTAAACAACATGCTTGTGCAGATACCCACACACACACACAAACTAATGTTTGCATCCCTTTATTCATATTCCAGGTTTAAATTCTAACCAAAAGCCTTCATACTTCTTAAATTAATTTAAAAGCAAATCAACAGGGTATCCCAAAACTAACTTCACTGGATATGTATTTCATTAGCACATTACCTGAATCCCTATTGCCAAGGGTGGCATCAGCATTGCATTAACGTGTATTAATCAAGACATAGTAGAATAGCTTATTAGAATTCAGCTTTGTAACCATTAAATTCAATAGAAGATGAGACTGAGAAAACCAACCTCCAAAAGCCCATTTGTGCGATGTAGCATTCGAATGAAGAAACTTTGGATGCACACGTGCATGCTCAACTTCTGCACACAACAGATTGCATATCCATCATCAATACTCAAACTTAACCACACAACAACAAAAATACAAAATAAATGATAGGAACACATTTCCAGTAAACTAAAAACCTAAAATAAGGAGAAAGGAGAAAGAAATAATTGGTTCATTCGAATAAACCAAAACCTACAAATAGGTCCTTTAAGGAAATCTAACCTCCCAATAAATCAAACCAATGACACCCCTACCCTACTTTTGTTCAGTTTCCTCTTAATAGAAAATTATAGCACCTTAAATCCCATGAAGGAGGCACACACATAACTTATGTTCTACACACACATCCATGTTCTACAAAGTGGTCATAGTGGGCAAAAATCGCCCTAACTACTTTCTCCCATTCCAAATACACAAAATATATAAAAATAAAAAAATATCATAACATTCCCCCACGCTTTTAAAACAACGTCCATATCAATCAACACTTTTAACACTGACTTGTCGGTAGTTCTTTCCTTTTTGGAGGCTTCACTCAACTATCAATATCCAATGTACTTGTATTTACATCTTAATCTAACCTTTAAGTTGTTGATCATGACTCCCGAACTTGCAAGGTGGTGACTTGGCACAAGGCTCCTACATGCATGTTGCTATAAATCCCAAAGCTTTACTTCATAACTGAGTAGAGAAACTCCTTTTGATTGCTGTAGATAAATTTAATCACTTCCACCGTATTGTACGTTCATTCTTGGAGTTGCTCCATACCTGACTCTAATACCAAATAATACGAACACATTTGAGGGAACCAAGGAACCAAAACCTCTATTAGGTTATTCGAAAGAATCCAACCTCCCAATAGATCAAACCAATGACCTTCTGAATGATTTTCCTCCATTTTCATTCAGTTTTCCCGGTCAAATAGAAAACTACAGCACCTTAAATCCTACAAAGTAGGTATACGCATAACACATGTTCTGCACACACATATCCATGTTCTACAAAGTGGTCATGGTCCACAAAAACTATCCTAACCTTTCCCTTACTCCAAATACACAGAATATATGAAAATGTAACAATAAATTAGAAAATACCGAAACAATAAACAGACGAGTAGGAATTAACCTAGCGAGGAACACGGTTTCTTGGGACCGAAACTATAAGCTCCAGCTTTCCAGAAACTTCGCCACTCCAACGTCTGAGCTTGATTGCTCGAACTCGTTAATGGAGTTGTTCCCGAGCCAGACAGTTGAGTTCCTGTTGCAGGACGTAATAGTTGTTCCATCGATACTTTTCTCCTCTTCCCACCACGAACACCGCCTTCTTCGTCGCTACTGTCGAGCTCGACGACATTAACCGATTCTTTCTCTGGTTTTACCGACATTTCTCGTAATTTCGATCTCTTAATTTAGGGCTTATGACTTACGAGGCTTCTGAATCAGGAAGAGTAATTAAGCTTTTAGTTGAGAGAACGTCTTTATCGCCGCTGTGAGTATTAGTTAGAATGCCAGAGAAGCCGATAGTATCGGAGTTATGCCGGACTAATGAAAATCCGGCGACGGTTTTCCGAGGTGGATTGTCGTGGATGTGTCTCACGCGTGCATCTTGGTGATCATCGTGTCCGCCTACGCAAGTAATAGTAACGCACCCATGGGACTCGATATGCGACCCAGGACCGAGCCTAAAACACGAGGCTAAAACCCGAGCTGATTTAGACCATGGTCCGTCTAGCAGCTTATGTACTGTGTTTTAAAAAAAGTGTGGGGCGTATGCATTCTGATAGTACTGTTATGTGCTTTTTGATGAAATTGAAAAGGTATAATATAAATCTCTTATTTAATTTAGAAATTGAAAATGCTGATAAGGGCGATGGAAATGAATAACAAACTCGGAATAAAGATTAAAAGAAACAGAGTAATTCATGCCAATTCAGAAGAATACGATGGTAAAGAAAAAGCACAGTTACTAAAGGGAACGTGAACAACTGCGCCATTTTAGTATTTTAAAGAGAAAAAACATGTGCCAAGAGATGTCATATGATACCCCCAATGCACACATATAGATATATATTAAAACATGTGATACCCCATATATGAACAGGGGAGTTGTGTCAAATGATGTAAATTTTGCTTAAGATTTTTAAGCCGTGACCTATAATTATAATACAAATAAAAGTACTAGATAAACAAGTTATACATTAGCACGCAATGAATAGCCCATTCATTGTTCGTATGATATACAGATAATAGTCAAATACTTTACTGGAAATTTGACGGAAAACTTTAACGCGAGTTTCCTATCATACAACGCACACGTATATATATGGATACAATTAATTAAATAGACGCGGGCCTAACTACTCTACACCGTCCGATCATCTGACTGTTCGGTTCCATCCTTACAATCACATCAATCGAGATCAAAACATATCTGTGGCACCACTCTGCAAATCACACACATCCACGGCGCTGCATCACGAGGGATCCAGCAATTGGGGGTGCAAAGGCGGGCGAGCGAGCGAGGGATTCATACGAGCGCTGGTTCGATTCAGAGAGATCTCGATCGAGGTGGTTGTTGTTGCTCTTCTTCTTCAGCCGCAGAGGTCGTAGTCGGAGGGGGGAGCGAGCGGAGAGTGCAGCAACTTCACAATGAGTTCCGGTGGGTGCTGTCCGCCGATGGATCTGTTCCGGTCGGAGTCGATGCAGTTGGTCCGCCTCATCATCCCCGTCGAGTCGGCGCATCTAACCGTCTCATATCTCGGAGACATCGGTCTCGTCCAGTTCAAAGACGTAAATCATCTTCTCCTCTTCAATTTTTTTTTTTTTTTCCGAATTCTGTGTTTTCTGATTATTTATTTATTTTTTATATAGAGATTATCCCGATTCAGTTCGTTGAGCTCGGTTATAGTTGATTGAATGGTTTTGTTTGTTCATCATTGCATCTGTGTGATTTCAACGTTTTGATTTTTCGCTTGATTTATTGTCCTTTTAATTGAATTTGAGTTCCTCGCCGATTAAAATTCCAAATTGATGCGTTTTGCGAAGTTGTGTTGTTCAATCGAGCTTCGTTTGGTAGTTTGTTTGCTGAACGGATTGTATCATTAGCTTCTACGATAGTATATGATTCAGGATTGATGCTCCATCAGTTCATACCATCAAAATTCCAAATTTATGCGTTTTGCGAAGTCATGTTGTTCAATCGAGCTTCGTTTTGCCATTTTGGTAGTTTGTTTGCTGAACGGATTGTATTATTAGTTTATACGATAGTATATGATTCAGGATTGATGTTCCATCAGTTCATATCGTGGTTTACAGCATAGAGTTATTACAGAATCCAGTAATTGGCGATTAATAATTTATTATGGATAAGGCTAACACTAGTAGTAATACCAATTGCTCTGCATCATTGACAACTTAACAGCATTTGTTTTTTCTTAAAAAAAGCTATGATCGAGGAAACATTATGAATGTTGAGCTACAGGGTTTTGCGAATCTCTCTTGGGAGGTGAATCTATTAGCAATGTAATAAGTAGTTTCCAGTTAGCACCTTATATTTTATAATTAGCTGTTATCAGAGAGTCTGGATACGATTGTTATGTTTTTTTATATCTGGCTCCTCAGCCCAACAACTTGGATGATTGAGGTGGTTTTCTTCATATCTCTCTACTATTGTTGTTATCATCATTGCCATGATATATTTTTTTTACCAGACATCATTGCCATGATATTATTTACTATTATTATGAAATTGTATATGTAGAGATCACGAGGCGAAAGTAACCTATTATTTCTATGCAAAGAATAAAGGAGGAAAATCAATTTGGCATATATTACGTTACTCCTTATTTGCAAGATCATCACATCTAAACACAAAATGCTTAATTAATTTGCAAGAAAACTTAATGTAATACAGTCTTTAGTTTATTATAACCTCATGAAAGCCATCCTATTTCCTTCAAAATCCTATAGACTTTCTTCTAAATCATAGACTCAGCTTGACCACAAATGTGAAAATCTGCAAAAAAGCCGACCTCAAAGAGACTCTGCTTCCAGAAGATAGTGTTTAGTTATTGTCTTTGCTTCTGTTTTCAGTAGATACTTTTGTAGCCCTTTAGACCTTTCTTTTATATAAAAACTCGGTAAACCAGATTTGTGTATTTAAAGAGGTTGGACTGTGCTAGATACTTAAATGGATTTGGAATTAATTGAATAGATGGTCATTTTTTTATTTTTATTTTTTATTTTTAATAATTTGATTATGTTTTATCTGACATTCTCTGCTTTCTTCTCTGTTCTTTTGTTATAATTTTGATGTATTTTTTTCCAGCTCAATGCTGAAAAGAGCCCTTTCCAAAGGACATATGCGACTCAGGTACTTTGTATTCTCTGCCTCCCCCTTTTTTTATTTTTTTAAATGTTTACATCCTCTATGGTATAAAAAAATGCAAACTTGCAACAAGCTAAATGGGCTTACCTGAGGTTTTAACAAGTTCAAAAATTAGTTAAAATGTTTGTGTATTTTAAAGCTTATCGACAAGATTAATAATTTTTGGACTTATTATTTTAAAAAAAATAATGATAGATGGTCCTCTAAGTAAGGCCGACATTATAAAATTTATGACAGCCATGTTATGTTACTATAATATTTAGTTTATGCATGTGTGTGTGTAGTCAGTATAAGGTTGTATATTCTTTTTAATTATACTTCCTATTTTATTTGATATTTACAATTTAATTCCAATTTATTAATTTATATTATGACTAAGAGTTGTTTTTATCCTCTATTTTCTTAGTTTTTGTTTTTTGTTTTTTGTTTTGAAAAGCATCCTTCACTTTTAGATTAGTTCTTATTTTTTTGTTATATATTTAGAAAAATGTCATGCAAAAATTTTATTTTGTTAGACGTTACATTTATTATTTCTTTGGTCTTGTCTCATATTCCATGGAGCACAATTCTCCATTTGGAAGGAAAACAAGTTATTTGCTTCATCTATGTTTAATTGTCAACGACTTGTAAATTTAACTTTACCCTATATACATGCTCACATCTTCGTTAGATTTTTTTTTTGTATCTCATTATCTATTTTGATAGTTGTAGTTAGGTTTCTTAATTGCCCATGTTTGCAGATAAAAAGATGTGGAGAGATGGCACGAAAACTACGGTTTTTCAAGGAACAAATGAGGAAGGTGGACATTTCCCCTTCAACAAGGCCACTAGAACGAATTGATGTAGATTTGGACAACTTGGAGGTAAGTTCATTATCAATTTGTCGAGTGATTTTGCTGTATTGTATGGATATTGAAAGCTTCTTTGAACAAATGAATAGATAAAACTTGGAGACCTTGAAGCTGAGATGATAGAAATCAATGCGAACAATGAGAAACTGCAACGTTCTTATAATGAGCTTTTAGAGTATGAGCTTGTTCTGCAAAAGGTATGAATTGTTAATACTTTTGTTGTTTTTGTTGGTATCTCATTGTTTATAATACTGTGCCGCTACATATTTGACATTCTTGTCATGGCTATAGCCAGTGGTGATATAGCTGGGTGAAGTTGGAGACCTAGGTGCCTTCTGGTGGTGTTGTGATGATATTCACCTGGTCTTGTTTGCATTTGCATCTGTCATCAAAAGTTTCAGTTTATGCTTGTTGCATTGGATATCTTCTATTCTTAATATGTGCATACAGGGGCACATGGGAGAAATTTTTTATCATAAGCCTATTTCAATCGCTAGCCGAGTATGGATTCAAGTTGTATACTTAGCAAATAAAAATCCTCTCTTTTCCACCTGTTTCATCCTTTAGTGCTGTGATTTTCTTGGCATTGCATAGTGTCATGCTAAATGATGGTTTTTTCCTTTTTCTTCCTTTGCATTTGTGGGGGGGAATGGACGCTTATTGGCTTTCCAGGCTGGTGAATTCTTTTATTCAGCTCAAAGTGATGCTTCGGCCCAACACAGAGAAATTCAAACACTCCATGCTGATGAAGGATCCATAACCACTCCTCTATTACTCGAGCAAGTATAACTTTTCACATGCTTTCTTTTTCATGTATTGACAGAAAACCTTTATTTTGCCCTTGAATAATATTCTTAAATCCTATTTTGTGTAGGATATGCCAACAGATTCTTCAAAGCTAGTTAAACTAGGATTTGTTAGTGGTCTTGTACCGAGAGACAAGTCAATGGCATTTGAAAGGATTCTGTTTCGTGCTACTAGGGGCAATGTGTTTCTCAAGCAAGGTGTTGTTGGACATCCTGTCACAGATCCAGTGTCTGGGGAGAAGGTTTGCTTTCAATATTTTATTGATTGTTTGACTTTTAACATTGTATACGGAGTGGTTTCTTGGTGCTTAGATTTCTCTAAGCAATGTTCACCAGTGATGTGTTATTGGATGGTAACATATTTGTCCTTCACCTGCTTGTGTTTTGTACTTCTGCTCTCCTCAATCATATCTTTTAGCCATTTTTTCTTTTGTGCAAAAATGAAGAAAGATAAGTCGTAAGTATACCTTGTATTGTTCCCCTTCTGTGATAATTCCTGCTAAACTTTTTTGATAGCTATGAGATTAATCTACACATAGTTCTTGTTGTATAAAAATAAAAGATTGTTTCCATTATCTAGCAACAGATTTACCAATGAATTGTCAGATTAACATATGCATATGAGTTGCCTCTATGTATTTATGGATAGATGTGTCTATGTATGTGAGCGTACTACTTCTCTTCAACAAGAACTAATTGAATAGTTCTTTAAAAATGCATGAAGACTTCATAAGAATTGATAAAAGAATCAGAAGGCAGCCGTCAAAAGTTTTAAGGTTCCATTGTTGTTTTTTCTTTCTTGTGACAGACTTTTGGCAGCCACCATAAGCCTGAGCCCTTTTTTATTGGCTGTGTGGCCTTAGTTCTTTATTTACTATGCATTTGTTATACATAAATGTGAATTTCTTCTCTTTTCTTCTCAAAAAACCTGTTTTTTTCTTTGTTCAAATTTGTCACCTTTGATAATGAAGTCTCCATCTTTTACTTAGTGCTTAATTTTTACCCATTGTGAACTTACAGGTTGATAAAAATGTTTTTGTTGTCTTCTATTCTGGAGAGAGAGCAAAAACCAAAATTCTGAAGATATGTGAAGCTTTTGGAGCAAATCGATATCTTTTTCCAGATGACCTTAGCAAACGAGCACAGATGATGACAGAGGTACGCATTAGACTTTCCATTGGTAGCTTGGGGAGCTCTGGTTTGGTTCCATTTTAATGAGTTTTGAGCTTATAAATCTTAATCACATGCTTTGATCTAATTTTGATTATGAAAAGAGCTAAATTGGGAATCTGAAATGTGGATATTCTATTTCAGGTTTCTGGTAGGCTTTCAGAGCTGAAGGCTACCATTGATGTTGGAATGACCCACCGGGACAATTTGTTAAGTACTATTAGTTATCAATATGAGCAGTGGAATCTTTTGGTAATCTATGGTTTCTTTTACCTGAAGTACTTGTCTTGAAGCTGAAGCCTATCTATGTTTTCTGAATTGTGTGTCCTTTAAACTCACTTGTGAATTAGGTGTTGTTTATATGCTGCACTGCTAAACCTGTACCTTGTAAATTGTCTAGGCGAAAAAGGAGAAATCCATTTACCATACTCTAAATATGTTAAGCATTGATGTCACAAAAAAGTGTCTTGTGGCTGAGGGGTGGAGCCCTGTTTTTGCAACAAAGCAGGTACTTACTGTTACCTGACGACTCTGAATATATGTCAAATTTTCATAAATCACCAGAGGAACTTTGTTTTTTCTTTTTTTACAATGTAAATCTTATTTAACCATTTTAGGCTTGAACTTTGCAGGTCCAGGAAGCATTACAACATGCTACTTCTGACAGCAACTCACAAGTTGGAGCCATATTCCAGGTTTTACATACAAGGGAATTACCACCTACATATTTTCGGACAAACAAATTTACTTCCGCATTTCAAGAGATTGTTGATGCATATGGGTGAGTTGTACTTTTAGTTCATTTACTAATACACATGATATATATTTATTAAAGGGTATTTGCTTGAGAATGCTAGATCCACTCCACTGTGAACCCTCACAGTGATGAAAGAAATTGGATGATAGGAGATAATGCAATGTCCATGATCTTGATTATGGAAGTTACTAAGTCTTTATTCATGGGTAACTATCTTCAATGTTTCCCAGCGTATTCATGTTGGATCTTCCTAGTTCCTTCTGAGTGCTGCAAAAACAGCCAATTCTTGATAGTGGTGAACTATTTAGGAATTCTTTAATTGTTGGGGAACTGACATCTGTATGCTTAGGTAGCAGTGCATGAAATATGCGACTATTTATATGTTGACATCTCCCTTTGTCTATTTAATTATTGAACTTATGAGACTACAAATTTCATTTTGACAACTTTTCATAATGTATTCACCTAATTTCTTTAAATTGCAGGGTGGCCAAGTATCAAGAAGCAAACCCTGGTGTATACACTATTGTTACGTTCCCATTCCTGTTTGCAGTCATGTTTGGTGATTGGGGCCATGGCATATGCTTGTTACTAGCAACATTGTACTTTATAATCAGGGAAAAAAAACTTTCCAGTCAGGTTATATTCTTACAACTCTTCTTCATATGCTAGTCTGTGGGTTATTCATGGTTTACATTCTTGTTAGCTGCAAATTACTGTGTATGACCATCTCCCATCCCTTCTTATTCTCAAGGTTTCATTAAATGTCAATATTTGTTTCTGGTCTTAGTCATTATTTTGACTTTGTGCAGTGATACAAGGCTACAAGCAGGGTGTTATTTTTTTCCTAGTCTTCATCTTCTGTTTTCGCTTCTTTTATGAGGGAGAGGGAGCAAGTGGGAAAATCTACAATAAGAAAAATGTCATTGAAAATAAGGAAAAGTTTGGCTGGGTATATGGTTCTCCATGAACAGAAAATGGTTTAATGTTTCGCGTCGATTTTGAATGTCCCTTGTTTTATTTTATTTGTTATGGTTGGGGTTAGGATTTACTTTGGTGTGCCCCCTTCTTTTTTTTTCATGTAGAAATTCTCCATTCATTTCCATTTGCATTATGTTCTTTGAAGAATCAGCTTTCACTAAATTAAATCTGTTCGCCCTCTCCTTTTAAGGAACCTTCTGTTTAAGTATTTCTTGAACATGAATAGGAAAGGTTATTAGGGAGTTCTAATCTGAAACGGGAATTTTTATTGGCCAAACATTTTTGTTGCTTATATTAACAATTTGGATTTCATTATTTTGTATGACCTTTTTCTTAATCGAGGGTATCTGAGTCTCTTGGCACACAACTAGTCCTGCGAGATGTGTGCGAATCTCCCTATCCTCGCGCATGTATCACTATGGGGAGTGGCCTGCTTAGGGTGGGATTTGAACTCAAATTCCCACTTCCTTAGGTGCTTTTGGGCTATCAGACAAACACCAAGTTGTTATCTTTGAAATTCTTCTCCCTTTGCAAGATCGATGTTTACATTATTTCGAATGTTTCTTTTAATGAAGAAAAAGGTCAAAATTATTTTAATGTTTCATAGCGCACTTACACTATCTCTCTACATATATGTCGACATGTATGTGTGTACATGAACGCATACATATATACCTCTCTCTCTCATATATGTGGACATATATGTGTGTACATGAACACATACATATATACCTATATATTATGTATGTACAATTACAAAACAAGAGGTGACATAACGCAGCTAAAGTAAGGAGAGAAAAATGCTGATAACAAGACAAATAAAAGCAAAGATGAAAAACCATCATGTACCATCCACATTTTTCTCCCATCTAAACAAAATAAAGACCTCTGAACATCCAAAAGAGAAATGATCTCTTAAAGAGGTTATAGGCATCGATACTTTGCCTATTAGAAGGTCCCTCACTAGTGATATATCTCGTAGTTTAATGAAAATTGTTTAAAAGTTAACCTCAACTACGTGAGACTTTTGTAAATGTTTTTTCTTACAAGTTGTGTTTTTATTAGTTAAAAAGTTAATAAAAGTGTTAAAGAATTAATGCTTTGGTGTTTTATTAGCTAATACTAATTATGTGGCAGAAATATATTCTGTCCTTATATGTGGCACTATGAAGCTCCCACAAGTAACATCAACGACATAAGATGAAACAGAACTAGGATGTGAAGTTTGATTGAATCTTGAATGTGGTCTGGAAGATTTGTCCTTATATGTGGCAAATCTGCCCTTTAAGCATCTGAAGCAATTGTGTTACTTGTGAGCCTGTTTTGGTACATACAGTTCATGTGGCTGGACAGGAGCAAAGAATCTTTCTTTCTTTCTTTCTTTTTTGGTTTTCCTGGTAACTTGCCTAAAGTTGTTCTTTGTACAAGAATATTCTGTTTGATACTTGTGAGTGTGTTCTGGTTTGTTGACCATTCAATATACTGCATTAATCCAAAAGCTCTATTTTTCTTCACATTATTTGACTTGCATTCTTATTCTTGTAGCTATTCTGTTTAATACTTTCAATTTTAAGTTTTAAGCATTCTCGATATTCACTGTGGCATATTCATTCTTGGTTGCAGAAGCTTGGGGACATAACAGAGATGACATTTGGCGGTCGTTATGTTATTATGATGATGGCATTGTTTTCAATTTACACAGGATTGATATATAATGAATTTTTTTCAGTCCCATTTGAGCTTTTTGGCCGCTCTGCCTATGCATGCCGGGATCCGTCCTGCAGGTGTGTACAAGTTCCTTAATTGCCTTCTTTTTGAAGAGGAAAAAACTACCAGTTATATTTCTTCATTGTTGAAGTGCTGGTACTGCTTAATATAAGCCCTTACTTGTTATTGTCTTTGTTGCAGAGATGCTATTACGGTGGGCTTAATTAAGGTGCGGGATGCTTATCCATTTGGTGTGGATCCTAAGTGGCATGGTACCCGTAGTGAGTTGCCATTCCTTAACTCATTGAAGATGAAGATGTCAATTCTCCTAGGGGTGGCCCAAATGAATCTTGGAATTGTGTTGAGCTATTTTAATGCTAGGTTCTTTGGAAATAATGTGAATGTTTGGTAAGTTAGAGTGCTTACTTGGATCAATGCATGCACTGATGCATGGAGGCTACATCACATAAATTTTTGAAATAGCATGAAAGCTTTGGCCAGTATGACCCTGATTTCATTTTTTAGTACTTCAGTTGTGCAGAAATCACTGTTACATGAGTTTTCTTTCTATCTTTTCCTAATTCTTTGGTTCATGAACAAATGTTTTCATGCACTTGTGTGCACGTACCCTCACATACATGTGCAAATGCATCCAATTTCTGGTCTTATAATTGATATGGCTTCTAATCTTTGCTTATCTTATTCTTCCAGGTTCCAATTTGTACCACAGATGTTGTTTCTAAACTGCCTGTTTGGCTACCTTTCCCTTCTTATCATTGTAAAGTGGTCCACTGGTTCGAAAGCTGATCTATACCATGTAATGATATATATGTTCTTGAGTCCAACAGATGATCTCGGTGAAAACCAGCTTTTTGCTGGTCAGAAAACCCTCCAGGTTTTGTTTCATTTCTTTTTGCGTGATCATGTTATCCTGGCATTTGAGTCATGTTCATTCCTCTAATGCATCTGCTATGCTTTTACCAGCTTGTGTTGCTATTATTGGCTCTTGTTGCTGTGCCATGGATGCTGCTTCCAAGGCCTTTTCTTTTGAAAAAACAATACCAAGACGTATGTTTTTTTTTCCTTATCTTTTTTTTTCCCTTTTTTTTCAAGAACCTGCGCTTTATTTTTCTTGGCTTTGTTTTTTAGTTTCTTTTCTGCCCAATAAAAGGTGTAAGTTTTCTGTTCAGCGGCACCAAGGTCAATCTTACCAACTACTTCACAGCGCCGATGATTCTTTGGAAGTGGAAACACATGGCTCCCATGAGCACGAGGAATTTGAGTTTAGTGAAGTTTTTGTGCACCAACTCATACATACTATTGAGTTTGTGCTGGGTGCAGTCTCAAATACAGCTTCTTATCTTCGGTTGTGGGCTTTGAGGTATGTAGAAGACGACTTCTTACCATTTCTATGGTTGCATGAGCTCCCATCAGGACATCAAGGGAATACATTCACATGTATCGACAACTTCTTTCATGTGAATACGATCACTGTATTCTGATCCAGGAATACTTGTCCAGATGAGCATTTAACCAAGAGTCGTTACGGAATTCTATTAATAACTGCTATTGATCTTTTGGAACAACCTGATGAACTTAGCAGGGTCAGGACCAAAGGGCTTTTGATTCTTTTTTTGTCTCCAGTGGTGATTTCAGGAATCAACCAACCGACAAATCCGTAGCCTACTAG
Organism: Paratinospora sagittata; assembly: GCA_035771175.1. NCBI lineage: Eukaryota > Viridiplantae > Streptophyta > Magnoliopsida > Ranunculales > Menispermaceae > Paratinospora > Paratinospora sagittata. Next base: position 36,978,055 of record CM069594.1, read on the forward strand.
AACTCTTATTCATGTAGGATTGCGACTTGGGTGCAAAGCGCATTGCCCAGTAAAAGAAGACAATATTTTTATATTAACTAAAATAATATATTGATTTATGCATTAATAGCCTATTTGTCTATTCAAAACAAAAGGATCAAGCTAAATTAACAACTAATTCTTAAAAAAGAATAGCTGATCCCATCTTGGTTGGCATCTCTTCCACCTTCCATGTGATTGGAAGTTTGAGTTAATTCAACCAGTCTACAGATACGTGTGCTCTTTCTATAATTATGCAGCTTCTTTAGTATTCATTATATTAGCACTACATTGCTTCATTTGAGAGTAATTCTGTTTTTTGTGTAATTGTTTGTGGTTCAGTCTTGCCCATTCTGAGTTGTCAACTGTATTCTACGAGAAGGTTCTACTACTTGCTTGGGGGTAAGTTTTCTGTTTGTCACATTTTCAGATGTAGGTTTTCACGCCATGCTTTAATGAAAATATGACCAAATAAATGAGAAAAGAGAATTTTTTTGGAGACGCTAAAAGTTAATGAACATGTGCATTTTGCTTTTTTGTGCAGGTTCAACAATGTTATAATCCTTATAGTTGGCATCATCATCTTTATTTGTGCTACTGTTGGTGTCTTACTAGTGATGGAAACATTGAGTGCATTCCTACATGCTCTGCGTCTTCACTGGGTGGAATTCCAGAACAAGTTCTACGAAGGAGATGGGTACAAGTTCCATCCCTTCTCATTTGCCTTACTTGATGAAGAAGATGAGTGATGGCATCTTTGATCCTAAGTTATTGAAGGTTGAATGCAAATGAATTCCTTTTTATTATGCATCATCCAATTCTTTATTTAAACCAGTAAGTTCAGAAAAGAGGCAATTGAGTGGTGCCTAAGTAAACCAGGGAGAGGTGGTTTTGGCCTGTGGGCTCCCTATTTCTTGGTTGTTGTTGGAGTTAATAAAAAATAGCCATTGTGACGCTGGTTATGTATGTGGTTGCAGTTGGGTTGACAGGAACTTTGTATTTAATGTGACAGAAATTATGCATGTAAGTTATATCCTTATTTCCTTGTCAGGGCCTGAGAGGTAGTAGCTGATTGGAGGTTATAAATTGCTATTTTTCTCAGTTAAAATGTGGGCAATCTTTAAAACTATGAATCTGTTACGATGTGTTGCTGCATGTAATAATGTCTTGGACGCTGGTTTAGTCCCTTAATGCATTCTTTTTCTACACGCTGCCCATCTGGTTTGGTGGTTGTGATTCAGATGCACTTTCTAGAAAACTTGTTAAAACAGTTTCTCAAAATTATACTTAGAGAATAAGTTATCTTTAGAAAATGATATAAAAACTATTTTCTAAATATTACTTTTAAATTACATTTAAATGTTCCGAATCACAAACCAAAGCTGGGTAGCTTGATTTTTTTTTTTTTTTTTTTTTGGGTTTCCCACATTGGTATGGAATTGGTTTCATTCGAGGTTGGAGCGAAATTGTAAATTTTTCACAAGGGCGTTTTTAAGAATTGAAACTTTTATACCACTTTGTGACTCCGTTTTTATCGAGCCAACCATTCCTTGTTGGGTAGCTTGATTTTCTCTATTTCTCTAACGTAGAAAGTTCCTGTGAAACGTATAATTCCAATTGAGAAGGGCCAATTCAAGGTATGCATGCCAATGAGCACAATAGGCCGTCTCCCATCTACCATACCATATGTGCTGTATGCCAATATTCAACTTTTACCTATTTTATTGAAAATTATTCAATATTCTTCCAAATACCGAAAAGTTGTTTCGGAAACAATGGCAGCAGTAGATAAGAGTAGGCATTCGATTAGCATGAGGATTATCACCTACCCAAACAAGATTCTGGAGCAAGGCTGGGAAAATCTCTAAAATAAAAAGGCACGAACATGTTAAAAACGCTAGCGAAACCAGCAATTCAGCATCAAGTAACGTAGCTTCAAAAGGTACTAACGACCATAACAGTGAAACCTCCCACGAGGAACATGCCTCGGATCCATGCAGTAGTCATTCACCTAGTGGCAAAATCATATGGGCCCTCATTTGTTGGGAAGAAAAGATAATTTTTCAGATTTTTATACATGAGAGGATATTCTAACACAAGAAGAAAATAGTAAAAGCGCACAAGAGTTTCATACACACTAGATTCAAAACATTAAGACAGCATAGAAACAGCATCCCAAGTCATAAGTACGTTTATGAAGGTTTTTATAGCAATAAGAGGTGCAGCGTAGAGACCCCCATTTCTTATGTATGCACATACACAGCTATGTTACTGCTAGTAGAATAGGGAAAAGTCTATGGTGTAAGTTTCCTGAATTATTACTGCTGGTTGGTCTTAACTGCGGCAGCTACAGTTGAGACCATTGAGTCCACGCCGCAGACGTTGTGACCCCTGCAAATCTTGTAGTATCCATTCTCTCCCCAATTTTCTCCCCATGAGTTCTTAATAATCCAGTATGGTTTCTCCTTCAATCTAATGGGAGCATAGCCTGCTTCACCATATCCGACTATCAAAACTCCATGATCCAAATGCCTTCCGCATATGTATGGGCAGGAAACTCCACCAATGTAAGTCTGCATAAAAACTGCATTGATACCAACTGCACACATGCAAAGAAACACAGTAATTATTATGTGAAAATGCGCTGACAATGAGAGAAACACATTGGAATTTTAAATGTTTGGAAACTAGACATACTTGCAAGAGGGCCATTCTTTACAAGGTTTGCAGCAATTTGTTCTTCATCAAGGGAGACCACACTGAAGTTCGCAACAGATGCAACAATCTTAGACTTGTCAAATTTACAAGCACCACGATCAGTTCCGGTGTAAGGGTAGTCTTTCTCTAGCATAAGGCCGCCAGCTTTCAGTGTGTATTCGAAGGCGCTGGTCATTAGCCCACCATTGCAACCCGAGTCACATGAGCCTGGTTCCGATGGATCGCACTGCAAAAGCAGAATCTCAAGTAGTGAGAAGAAACAAACAAGTATTCAACTTAAAGGTAAAGTTGCCTAAATCACGCCAAGATTCCACAAGAAGTACAAATTAGTGGCAACAGAACCACAGCTTCACATTTGTAATTAGAGATTTATCAAGTTGATGCATGTCCACAACATAGATCATAATCCCAAAATTCATGAACAAATAACTAATTATATGAATAAGTTTCCTAAATTGTGTTAAAAAGTGTCCTCATTTTTTGCCCTTAGGCAAATTTAAAAGAGCAAGGTTTTCATATGGTAAAAACAGTTTCTTTTAGTTCATGAACATCTGCATCTAATCAACAAGCATGCCTTTTGAATTAGGAAAAAGACATCAAGTTGCACTTTTCTACCCAAATCTCCTGATAAACTATTTACACAGTCCCTATGCAATATTACATAGAAATTATAAAGGAAACAAAGAAACAAACAGCAATATATTCCACTTGTCACTCAAAAACACAATCAATGCATACAAGGTCAAATGTTCAATCCATGTACAAAATCACTGATCAATTAACACATATGAGCAGAAATAAATTTCAACCGAAAGTTTCTAGCAAACCAAAATAGCTACAGAATTTAAAGAGACAAACAATTAGTAGAGTAATCTTGAAACCCAACAAGAAAGCCAATTCAAAACATTGAAGAGAAACAGAGATTCCCAAATTCCAACCTTAACATCATCATCAAACAGAGAAGAATCTCATCATTAAGCAAACAACTGTAGATATCAGAAATAAATAGGTCTAATCTCATATTTCAATAAAGGGGATTGATTTTACAACACGTCTTACATACAGTAGTAAAAGACAAGACACTCCATGCATCAAAAATATCAAATCATCAACACTGAAAAACACAATTAAATATGATCCCACAGCTCCAGAAGCATCAACAATTAACAGTACCAAAGTGTTAAACATGAGAAAAAAGCATTTAGAATAAACAAACCTCATGGTCACAATCCACAAGTTGCTGCTCACTAAGGCTCTCAAGCTTTCCAGTGGTCAGAAAATTAGCCCCTTCCAAGGCACCAGTAGTGCTAAAAGACCAGCAAGACCCACAGGAACCCTGATTTCCACACCACAAAAAAAAAAAAAAGACCATTAACGAATCACCATCAAACCTAGAAAAACACCAAAAAGGTCAAATTTTTCTTAAAAAAAAAATCCACAAAAATCTCACCTGATTCTTAACCGGAGTAACGGCCCCATGATCTCTCCAGTCAAAATTCGTCGGAAGATCACTGGTGGGTAAGATCGGAGCTTCATGAGCATCGGCCGGAAGCCTCAATCGTCTCAACCCAAGATACTTCCGCCGGAACTCCGCCGGAGTAAGATCGGAAAACTGCGTAATCCCATGAACCGCAGAAGGATCAAGCTTCTGGTGCCTTTTAGCCCGTCGCAGATTAGCCTTGAAGACGGAGAATCGGTAAGCGTGTTCAGCTTCGTCGGCATAGGTTTTCCCGAACCTCTTGATGAAATTGGTGAAGTGGTGGTCGGCGTTCAAGATCAGGTCGTTGCCGTTGCCGGAAACGACTTGCCGGATTAACGGATCGTCGGAGGATACATCAGAAGAAGATGATGCTGTGATGGAGAGAAGGAGAGACGAGAAGATGACGAAGAGAAAGGAGAGAAATGAAGAGGAAGAAGAAGAAGAAGAAGCTGCCATTGCTGAGGTTTGGAAATTGCAGATCAGATGAAGATGAAGATGAAGAAGAAAAAAAAGATATTAGTAAGGCAACGGTTCTGCGGGCTACTTAACTAACAGACATCGGGACTACTGGATTATATTGGTCCCCAATAAAAGTGGTAAACTAATGAGATGCGGACACGTGGGAGTAAGTGATTAGTTGAAATTACTTCTCGCTGAAGAAAGAATAGCACAGACCGTTGATTGTGAAAAGAGAGTTATGAACCCGAGAATCGAGGACTATCGGATGGATGGAAGATGCGGATGATGAGACTCTACTGGGCGAATAGCAGCCAAGAGGTAGTGGAAGAGGTCACGTAACTTCGTTGTGAGCCGTATAGTCAGCTCCAACCAAGTTTTCATTTTTTTAATGATAATAATTTAATTAGTTGATATAGAAATATTGGAGATTGTCAATCCAAAATTTGAAATCTTTTGTTCTATATATATATATATATATTTTATTTTATTTTTTCAAGGGTACGGGAGGGCCCATCTCCCCTAGGCCCCTGGGCATGGACACAAACATGGGAGGCTGAGAAACAAATGTTGGATCAAGCTCAGTGCAGTGCAGCCCAGACCATCTGAGCCACGACTATAAAGCCCATTAATACATATTCTTAGGCCCAATGTTTAAACCCAGTTCCCATATGAAACGAAATTCAAATTACCTGTGAGTATGAGCCCATAAAGGCATTGCTCTCATGTCTCAAACTAAAACACCAACCCAATATCATGACTGCTCTTGCAAGAGGAAGAAGAAGAAGAAGAAGAAGGAACTTAATTCATGTGTGAGCAAATGATGGAATGGTTTGACAGCAACGAGGTTCAGATTCAATGAAATTTTGTGAGTTACTTGCCCTACTTCTGTTAGTTGAGTTAGTTTGGGTTTGGTCCTATTCATATTTAAAGGCCTTGTCCTCTTGTATTCATGGGATTTGTTCCACCTAAGTTTGTGATCTCTTAAGGCCCTCATGTTCTTTCTGACCCTATATACTCCATAAACATTTCTAAGCTTATATTTAGTTCGTGATTTAAAAATAATAATATATTTCGAAAAAATAAAAAATTAAAAAATAATGTTTTATCATTTTTTGAAAATAATATTTTTTTTTTGTAAATTTCAAAAAATTATTTTCAATCAACCAAACACATTTTGTGTTTCAAATTTTTTACATACAGAAAATTGTATCCGAATAAAAAATCAAACCCAGCCTAATTGATCTTGGCCAATTTTATCTTGCTAAGATTGCTTGATTATATCTTGAAAGTTAGTAATTTTGCTTCTATTATAAGTTGGAGTTTCATTAAGATGGCAACCTACAATGTATTGGGTTTCAACCCTTACAAAAAAATAAATAAATAAATAAAAAGCTTTTAGATCCATACTTTTTATATATATTAAGCACAAAATACTATGAAAAACATGCATCTCTCTTAATTCTTAAATTGAGAACAAAGCGTTGAAGCCAAAGCTCCAATAATAATAATACAAGCACACATTCAAAAACAACTTAGTAAATTTGTAAGGAGGAGTTGCTCAGCTACCTCTAGCTGAGCCTAACTTAAACTTTTTTTTTTGTATTAAATTAAGAAGGAAAAGTGGGGCGGCGGTGGCCGTTAGCGTTTGGCTTTCGTTAAACGTTTTCGGTGGAAGAAGGGTGGAGGAGTGGCTGAGCAAGTGATGATTTGGTGTGACTGCTTGTTCTGTTGTTTCCTGGCTCCACCACACTTGATGCAATCACAGCCGTCTGCATTGCTAGCTTTTTCTCCTCGCTCTTGCCCCATAGAACCAAGTATAACCCCACTATAATCAACACTGCTCCAATAATCCTGTACACGTGTTTATACACACAAGAAATTAGTAATTATATATATATAAAGGATGAATGATGGGAATGCAAATGAGAAGAAGCCAAAAGAAGAAATACATAAATAAATAGACGAAGTTTGATCGGTACTCACCCTCCCAAGTAGAACTGTTCACCTAAAGCAATTGAAGCCATTATAGCGACAACCAAGGTCTGAACTGGTTGATACACTGCCACAAACACCGGGCCACCCCTGTCAATGCACCATATCTGAACTGCAAATGCTATCCCAGATGCTACAAATCCCTGTATTAAATCACCTCATCATGTTACACATAAATTGTAATCACAATAATTTCTCATATCAACAAAGCATTTTCCTTTTCCCTATTATTTGATGTTTGCTACATGTACAACATCTACTTCATCCACTCTGTTCCATCGAGATGGCCGCTAAATTTATAATTATATTGCAAGGAGTTATCTCTCTCTCTGTTGTCTTTGTATCTTTCATTGTGTTCTATCAAAACCATTAACTTTAAATGTCTTTTTTTTAATTCTATTATTTTAGGCCTTTTACTTTGCAAACCTCGTCCGTTTAAACGCTGGCACTCTCAAACTTGAATAAAGGGGGAAAGTTATATTAGATAGCTGACAAACAAAGTATGAATCTCCTAAATCAGACTACACGAGGGGCAAGTAGTTCTTTGAGTTAGGTTTTTAACTTAGCGGGCGATTCTAAGCTCAATTAAGGATCCTGGAATCCATGCAGTAAAAGATCATATTTGATGTATAATTTAAGATCAACATTTTAATTAATTAGCTCGAAGGCACTACTAACCGCGTAGAAAACGCTGAAAAGTTCTCCTCCAGACTGGACAAGCCAAGCCTGAGCATCCCTTTCGAAAACGACAGCAATGGCGAGGAACTGAAGAACACCAAAGAAGCAAGTGTAGGAGGTGACGGAGAGGCGAGCCGGGTATTTCTTGAGAATTGGTGCTTGCAACACAAGCCAAGCTGACCAAGAGAGGCAGTGGCCAATGAGGAAGATGCAGCCCAGTGTCCAGTTCTTGCCATTGGCATCTCCAAGTGAGAGCAAAAAGGGTAGTTTTTGGTGTAATGTACTAGGAGGAGCTGGTGGCCCAAATATTGTTGGCCCTTTGTAAAGGGTTATAACTGTAGCTCCTGCTACACAAGATAGAGTTCCTAGAACCTTTGCTATCCCATCCTTCCTGTTAAGCCTTACATGTTCAATTCTGCCAAATCACACATCAATAAAATCAGAAATAATGTATATTAACGAAGTCATGAAATAAAGAAATACTTATGTAAATTAATAATAAGGTTTATATACACATGTGCATCTTGTATGTGTGTGTGTATATACCTGAGTGCAACAGCCATAAGGAAGGTTAAGGCAGGGACTGAGTTCTGGATAGCAGAAGCAAAAGTGGGAGATGTGTTGTCCAAACCCAACAAGTAGAATCCTTGATTTGCAGTCATTCTGTTTTCATGACAAGATCAGTCAAATTTAGTACTTAGATATATATATATGATTTGGAAGTTAATTGATGTTGTTGGATTTGAATTTACCCGATGAGTGCAATGAAGAAGAATTGAATGAGAAAAGAAGCAGTCATGGCTGGCCTATCCTTCCTACAAAAGAAAGAAAATATACACATATTATATTTTCTTATATACAAGAAAAAGATTGGAGAACTAATGAATATGATCATGAACAATATGGAAAATCAAGAGTTTCACCATTGTACTACTTACTTCTCAAGGAAATATGCAAAGGGTACAAGCAGAAGGAAGGCAATAATGTTCCTATAGACAGGAAACACAAGTTTGCTAATACCCATATTAAGGGCAGCTCTTGATACAACATGAAACCCAGCATAACCAAACTGCAAGGCCAACATGGCCAAATGCAGCTTGGTTCTTTCAGGAACATTACATGTTCTCTTTACTGAGACTGAAGCAGTAGAATCAGCCATTGCAGCAGCTATACTGCCACAAAAGAAGTGAAGAAGATATATTGGACTGGCTAGAAATCAAAGTGAGGTGATGAGTCCTAGGAAGAGAACATAGAGGGTAATATATACTGAGAGATTGGAAAGGAAAATTAAATTAAAATAGAGTTAATTAATTAAAGTCATGAGGTGGGGGTGTGTCCTACAATGGCCCATCTTAAAAGACGTTTTGTCAAACTGTGGCAATACTCTTATTTATTAATTCACTCTTGCTTTCGCTGTCTCCCACAATATTGCTTCTTGGCTGACAAGACAACCCCCATCCCACTAAATGAATATGCAAGAGTACTGTGGGATTGTGCAGAAGAGGCTGAAATAAAGATGCTTCTTCTACATCTTCTGTTATGGCTCCATGCCATTAATGTTCATAATTGAGGCCTACGAGCCGCCATTGATAGATAACACGCACGAGGGCAAGGTGGGTCTTAACTACACCATGCTTCTCCACACATTCCACCTCATTCACTATTTTTTTTTACTTATCGATCTCATACCCCTTTCAATATATATTAAATATTGAGAGGTTTAATTAAGTACTTAGTCAGTTAAGCATATTTGTAACCAACAAAGGGTTGGGAGTCCTAATCCACTTTACGGAGAGTTTTCAAGTTCCTAATCCACTTTACGGAGAGTTTTCAAGTTTGAGTCTATGCCTTCCGTTATTTGTTAGTTATCGGTATTATTGAGTTGTGTTCGGCCCTATGAGATTAATGGAGAGTGGAGTCCCTATAGTCTCAACAAAAAAAAAAGTTAAAGCATATTTTTATACTGTCTTTTCTAAAAAGAGCTGTGTTGGGTATAAAAATTAACCAAATCAATTTATAAAGTCAACCCATATGAAAAAATGTCTCTATCCGGAATAAGTATAACAACTACTTTTTCACCATTATTTTTACTAACTACAGATGTTGTCAAACGACACTACAATTATATGAAGCAATTTGTAATTGCTGAAGCAAAAAGGCCTATATACATAAGTAATAAACATATGTATATATAAAATTGATTAAAGCCCCATTATCAAAGAGATCTTGCTTTATTCAATGAGGTGGGCAAGAGCCAGTGTGTGTGTGTGTGTGTGTGTGTGTGTGGGGGGGGTGTGCGGTTTGAGAGATGGTGATGTAAATAACTATAATGTTTTGATTCCCTAACATAGTGATGAAAAAGGGTTGTTTATTAATGATGGGTGTATCACATTTCTGTTGTTTGCAGGCTTTTTTTGTTTTTGTTTTTTTTTTTTTTTTCATCCTCCTGAGTAGGAACCTAATGAATTAAGGGCATTGCCAGTACTCTCCACTTATGAATAATGAACCCACTCCCCAAAGTTGCTCTTGCTGCTGCATGTGGGCGTGCCTTTGGTGCCAACAATTTGCTTTTAAGAGACATGCTGCTCTCTCGTTTGAGACCACATCATTGTTTTGGGGCTAAAAGACGCAACTATCAAGGTATATTTTTCTATTTCCATACATTAGCGTTTCGATAGTTAAAGTGGTGTCAGTTGACAATTTTGCATCCTCCAACTGCAGGGACCGGCCTGACTCGGGGCAGTTTTCACTCGCGCGTCTCAGACGCCACTCTAGCTAAAACAGCTCGTACAATTATCTTACTTGCCTCCTTTCCTTACTAATTGATCATCTTCTTTTATATCCTTCAGCTCAAGATTATGGGTGCATGACACCTCAAAATTTAAACCCTATTATAGATCATATTCTTCAATTACATCTTAGTTGGAGTTGTTAGATATCTCTTAGTTTAGACTTTGTGATTCAAGTTAGATATCTAGTTGTTCAATTCTGAGTCTTAACATAATTTCACATCACCTTGACTATATCAATTGGTGTAATAAGTCACCACATCACCATATTACTAAAAAATAAAAAATAAAATTAAAACCGAAATCAATAACCAAGCTTACATGGTTAGTATTTTGAATTTGAAATTTTAAACTAGTGAGTATTTGGGTGCGTCTGAACGAGGTGGAATAAAGGGAGTACGGATCATGTTGGGAGATGAATTTTTTGTATTAATTAAAGTGAGTAACATGGGATTACTTTTGCTGAAGGTTTTCAAAGAAGATGTCCCAAAACGTGTTTCAAATATGGTAGGGAAAAGGATGGAGAAAAGTTGGTTTAAGATCACTTAATTACAATTACGGAAAGAGGAAGGATTGGATCTTTTCTGTGGGTAGCCCACAAAGGGCACAAACCAAAGCATGCTTTAAGGATTGTTTAAAATGCAAAAAAGAAAAAGAAAAAGAAAATCTAAGTAAGATGAAAGGGATGATGTTGAGCTAGCCACCAACACAGCATGTGGGCTATTGACACGTGCCTTATTATGCCTCATGAAGGCCATTGTTATGACAGTCAAAAGCTATATATATATGTGTAGCAAGAATATATTGATTAAATGTTTTGTAAGATGAAATGATGATGATGAAAAGGAACAGTGAAAGTAATTTTGGGAAGAATTGAAGTGATTGAGGATACAATTAGCTATGATTTCCAAAACTTCACTTTTCTAATTAATAAGTGCAATTGGAAGGAAGTGGAAGACAAGGTGCTGGAGCTGATGGATTGTCATCCCAACACAAGTATTTCTTTTTGGCTCATGCTTTTATAAAACTTCAAGTTGAATTCTTAATGGGAAAACCCACCAGTAAGAATTTTCTCTTGGCCTTCTTCAGCTCTTAAAGAGACTTCCACCAATCCCAAGTTGCTAAAAATAATCAATTTTTCTGATTTTGTTGGCCTAACTTTACTGATCATCAAGCATGCTTCCTTTTTTTTTTTCTAATTAAATTGATTGAACTTGTTGGCTAAATTGATGAAATTAGAGAGGCTGTCATGCTTATAAAATAAATAATATAGGATGCAAATCCACTTGTCATCTGAACGGACAACTAAAAGAACTTTGGGCTCAATTCATACTTTTTTCCCTTCATGTTTTACCAACATTACTTTAGCTGTTTTTTTCTTTGATAAGAAACGATAAATTTATATTAATATATTTACAAAGAAGGACCAGTTCAGGTCCTCAAAGTAGAGCCAGGAAGAAAGACATAACAACAAAAGATTCCAATATCTGTTTAGTAGCCCCCCAGGACTGACTTCACTTGTTACTTCACCAAGTCTACCACATCATTTTATCCAAAGGTGTGTTTTTTGTGTAGTAATTTTGACTATGGTACTCACTTTTGTTTCTTCTTTTTCTTTTTCTCTGTTTTTTCTAATGAATTTTCCAGTGACCTGATTTAGAAAAATGTATCCTCATGGCTTCTTTATTTGGCGCACCCGTTGATGGTTCCACAAACAAATTAGTCAAATTGATTGTTATCTCCATCCAATGCATCTTAACATTTTGTATGAAAAAGGCTTAGATATATGCGGATCTCTCTATCACTCCAACCTAGCACTGGCGTTTTCTGAAAAAAAAAATATGTGAGATAGGCCCTTTGCACGACCTGTGCTGCCGCTTTCTCATATGTTAGCTTGTCTAAAAAGATTGAGAGAGCCTCTTCACCCAACATAAGGTAGAAAATAAATCCTCCTCAAAACATATTAGTGTTAGTAAACGTTTGGCTTAAAAGTTCTAGCTGTCATATAAGAGTCCAAGAATGCGTATTAAACTATTATCAACACTCTCTCACGTGCAGCCTCATCTTGTACATGAATAGTCAAAAGAAAGATAAAAAAAATATATATCAATTATGCAAATAAAAAATATATAAATGTCAATACTGATACCATGACAAAAATCACTCAACCTAAAAGTTATAACTGTTAGATAATGACTCAATAATACATATCAAGCTATGAATTAGAACTCAATTACGAAAAATTATATTGCCCTACAAACCAAGAGTTAGCAAAATAATTAGGACCACTCCGGGGCATCGATTAATCTATTGAGATATGTACAAACCTTTTTTTATTTTTATACTTGGAAGCTCTATGAGAGTGACCCACTTGATTTTTAATGCATATATAATTTTATGTATCTGAAAATTTTAGAACTTATAAACAAATTTAGTTCATATGATGAAAGTCTGCAACTATTACTTCGGTCCACCCATTTCAATAGTCCTTGGTGACACAAAAGATGGGATCGAAAGGGTACCCCATGATTAATATCCTAGAAGATGCTTTTAAAGGAAAGGATCAAGATGAGATGGTCCCATAAATCCATGAAGAGGGTATCAATCTCAAGTGTAAAACCCACCTTCACCAAATAAATCTCACACCAAGTTGTTGTGTTGGGTCCATGACTGAGTTTGCTGGTCTTTGCTTGCCATTGTAGAAGAAAGGGGGAAAAAGAAAAGGCAAAAAGGAGATGCACACAATACATGCTAGTTTCTTAAAAAGAAAGATGGAGAAATTAAGTGGAATCCATGGGGATGGAAGAAGATATCTCAGGGTACAAAAAGCAGATATATTCCTACAAACTAGTCATGTTGGGGGTCCTTTAGAATGTGTGGGTGACACGTCAATCACCATTGCCCTGTTCAAAATCTTCAATGGTTCCTTCTGGGTCCATGTTGCTTTTCAACTATACTTCTCATATAGTAATTGCAGGCTCTACTAGTCCAGCTAGCATTGCCATTGCAACAGCAGCAGTAGCTCTCCTACATCTTCATCTGTACTGGTTAAAGCATCTTTTTTGTGATTTCAAATCTTCCAGTCATTTAGTGGAACAAACTAGAGTAGTGCATATGTTATAGTAGTTTTAGGGGGTGTTTGGTTGGGTATCAAAAAACTGTTTTTTTTTTTTTGTTTTCACTATTTTGTGAGAGAAGATTAGTAGAAAAGTGTTTTTCAAAACTATTCCACCAATCTGTTTTTTATTGTTTTCTTTTTCTCTTACTATTTGAAAACTGAAAATAATTTTTAAATTGTAAATCAAACACAGCCTTAGATTAATCCTTTATTTTCCTATTCTAATCTTTACAGGTAATCTCGCATTGAAGAATTGGCTTGGTCACCAAAGTCACTAGCAATTTCAGTTGTATGAGGTGCAAGAGAGAATGGAAAGATGATGTTAAGTAGGTCATTCATGAGATGATAGCTACCTAAGTTTCAGTTATTATATTGACTCAATTAAAAAAAGAAAAAGAGAAAGTTGACACTTATTGCTAATTAGTCTCTGGTAGCTATGAAGCAAAAACCTTGACAAGACAATTGTTTTCCACTCATATCTCTCAGTGCCATGAAACAAGAGCCTTGTTATCACTTCAACTTTAAAAGAATTGTGCAGCTTTTGCTAAGATAATTCAAAATAACAATAATAATAATAATAATAAGGTGTTGATTCAACAAGGTGATCTTTTTCCACACAATATTTTGAACAAAAAAAAAGGGGGTGTTCATGGTGCCATGTATTCAAATCTAGAAGGAAGTGCTAACTTTTTCTAAGAGGAAGCAGAGGTTGAAGAAAGAAGTCTTAGACAGGGCAATCCTTTTCACTCATATCTGTTGGTTGGTGTCAATAAGTAACCTGTAAAAGCCACTAATATCAACTGTTCTGGAAGAAAATGCTTTAAGGAAATATCAACCTGATTGAACCGAACTTTTTAAGTTAGTTTGAATTGGGTTAAATAGTTAATTTGGATTGAGTTGGATTCTAAAATACCTAACCCGATCGGTTTGGGTTAGGTCACGGGTTCAACCAATAAAAAATCGAATAACCCAACCCAAGCAAAATCCTAGTATTAGTCTCAAAGTCATAAATTTTACAATTACATATTTATGATTTAAAACTTTAGTAATTTTTTTTAAAAAAAAAAAGGTTACTGATGTAAAGTTTAACAATCATAATAACTTAAAAAAAAAATTCCTTTTAAAAAAAATTAATTTTTTTAATTTTTTTTTGTCTTTTTTTGCTTGACCGTGTACTTATGTCTTTTACTTATTCTACCTTATCTGTTCTTATATGTGTTTTACCAACCGTTCGATAAAAATTTTTAGTGTTTAACTATTGCCACTTTTTAACAATGTAAAAATGACACTTTTTAACAATGTAAAAATAATTCCCTGTAACAAGTGTTTATATTAAATTTAAAAAATGTAAACCAACAAAAAAATTGAATTATCATCATGAACATAAATTTCATAATCATCAATCTAAGTCATTGTAATAACATACTGCAAATATTGAATAAAAAAACGCCACCATAAATTTCATAATCATCAATCTAAGTCATTGTAATAACATACTGCAAATATTCGAAGTTACCAAAATTAAGCCTAAATCCAACCCGATCTACCGACCCAACCTAAACCGAATCCAACTATTTGAGTTGAGTTGAGTTGAATTTCAAATTTAGTAACCCGAACTATTTGAATTGAATTAAATTTTAACCTTAAACCGATCCAACCCATGTACGCCCTACTTCAATCTTTGACACACGATCGCCTTTTTTCTGTTAGTGCATGCTGCATTAAGCAATGCAATTCCATTCTCTTGAAAGACACTGAAAAGGTAATAACAGCATTCAAGAGATCAACAGTAATAAGAGGGGTACATGAAACATTTGTAATTGCGTTCAAAACCTACTAAAGCATGGCAGATAAAAGCTAATTGCTTCTTCAATACAAGCAACAAAAGCATCAGAAACAGGATTTGTTGTCTCCCAAGCCAAAATTCTGAACAATTTTCAAGGGCAAGCTAGAACTTAGAATTTCCATAAACTTCAATTAGCATCATCACTAGATAGATCTGTAAATCAAAACTATCTCTCATTTTAATGTAATACTTGAATAGTTTTCATGTTTGTCACAGATGAAAGAAAGTGAGATAGCTCATGTTCTTTCTTCGTTTTTTTTCTTGATGTCGGCATTAATATAAATGTAGGAACAAAACCTGACAATAACTTTAAGCTCCAACTTCTAACCTTTTTACAATATTCAAACGAGGGAAAAATACCCTTGCAAACGCAAGACTGGACATGACTAGTTCCAGGGGCCATAATTCAAAACCATATATTACTTTTTTCCGTTTCGGCCTCCTAAGAAAAACCATGCTTCAAGGATACCAATACATGGACCACGTACACAAGAGAGCCTGCTGAGATCGACTTTACAAATCACGAACTAATGTTACTGCAAAACCAACAGTCCAACATGATCTGGTGAAGAACGGGACGTGCTACAATAGCCCATGCAACACACTTCAAAAAAATTTACAATTCAGCTCTTCAGAAAAGCCTTCAAGGAAAATGGAGGTCCATCCTGCCATTTTATAAGAGAAAATATTAAGAAGTAAGAACTCAACCATGAACGCACCACTATAATTGCAGTTCATATACTCAATTTCCTTCTTAGATTTTAAGAATTATTTCTTTTTCTATTGTTTTTTTTTTTCCACTATTTTAAAGGAGGTCTAATGAAATGTAGCTTCTTTTAATGGGTATGGGGAAAGCCCCACCAGGTGTAAAGCTACTTTCTTGCTTATTAATATACTGCTAGGGTCCTGCTGCAACACCCCCCACCCCCACCCCCACCCCCACCCCCACCCCAAAAAAAGGGAAAAATATAAACCTTCCTTGTAAGCAACCTGATGCATAAGCCTAGTACTTTATCTGTTGAGAAAAGTTAACACACTACTGGAGGTGGTGTAACTTTTACAATACACTGATTGAGGTTACAAGTTAGGCAGAGCAGTGAATTTCTTGAGTTGTCCCATTTTGGCTACAAGTACCACAAAAACAATGAAGTAAAAAGAGGAAGCTTGGTAAGTACAGAAATCAAAATAGCAAATTACCTTTCCTAGCTCATGATGCAAACATTGTCTAACTAGTGTTGTTTGTTGTAATAGCCTTTCCATTGCTGAGTAACTAGGCAGATTTGCATGCGCTGATTTGATCAATGAGTCAAAGGAAAATGTGAGTCGAAGTGCTTAACAAAAATACTAGCTTTAATGAGCAACAAAGAAAATAAGAATCATGCTAATGTGCAAATCAGAAAATTGCATAAAAAACTGAAAGGTACAAGGTGGGTAGTAAAGACTAAAGAGACAAACCAAGAATGGCTCGATTCAGACAATCTGCTACATGCTGTCGATATTCAAGGCTGAGCAAATGAAACATTGGGGATTTCTCTGGCTCCTCATAAGCTAGCAAAGCCATGAAGTCCTGCAGCGGTAGCATGCTTATCTAAGAATTTATGAACCTCCACTTCATATTGGCCATCAAACAAAGAACTCAATCATACATTTATACAAAAGCAATCATACGATGCTCCCCCTCGCCACCCCCAAAAACCTCGACCCAAAAGCTGTGAAGCCTCTCTTAACTTACGGAGTCAGAGTATAGTAGATTAAGATGGCATATTTTCAGGAAAGAAAGAAAAAAAATTAAATAATATAATATAAAATAAAATCTTACTTCCAGCTTCTCCACATACTTTTGAACTTTCCCAAATGGTGTCAGCTTAGTTTGAGCAAATTCCAAAGCTTCTGTGCTGACATGTGAAAATTACATTCACTTAGAAAGATACTACAATGATTAAAATTATTGAGGAAAGGAGTTTCCAAGTTCGCTCACCATTTTCTAGAGCATACAAGCTCAACAAAATGAAGGCTTAATAGATCAAAATGCAAGTCCTTGTTTTCCTCCAACAAGTTAGGAGCCAGCTGCTCTGTCAGTTCTATGGCCTTCAGAGCATTCCCCTCCAGTGCAAAATGAAAAATTGCTGATATGGTAATAACAAAAACATAATTAGTACCATACTACTTGTGCAATCCAAAAATCATCAAAAGAATTTCTAGCTTCTATATCTACAAAATATGAGGTAAGAATGTTGTAGTTGTCATGACAGACAAAATATAGTAAGAAAACTCAAAATTTAAAGCACTCAAAACAAAAGCATCCAGGAAACCATATGACTTGTCAGAATCTCATGGCAGCTACTTGACTGCTCACAACAAGTATTTGAAGTTTGAACTGGTAAAATCAAACAGCACTCGGAGAAGAGTTTCACGCCTTTCCTCACAGACACAATATTGGCTCATTAGTAGACAATTTGATTCATAGAATCACAGCTCTTTTTTTTAGCATTTTTGTACGCACTCAAAGAAAGAGAGAGAAGCATAATTGCCCCTTCAGAAACATCTACAATTGAAATGAAAATGAAATTTGCATGCCCCCTAATTACGGATTACCTGCACAGTCAAATGACACCATGAAATTGTGAAGCCATAACTTATGTATTTCAAAATTTTAACAGAATTTTGCAACTATTACGCAGCATCAACCAACAACTACGTCAAGTAACTGAAATTTTATCCACATTGATGAAGTCCACGTAACTGAATCACTCTCCCAGCATCATGGAAAGTATTTGATCCCAACCTATAAATGAGGATGGAACATAAAAAGGAAAAAAAAAAAAAGAATCGATCACCTACGCTTTCGTTTGTCTATGTCCACAGGGTAATCAGCAGGCTGCTTCATTCCAGTACATGCAATGAATGACTCTGCAGTCTCTTTGAAGCAGTTATGTACAAGATATGACAGGACAATATTACGTACATCGCTGTCATTGACTGCCTGTGAAGAATGCATAATGCAAGTCCCAGAGTTCAATATGGCAAAACAAATTGAAGGGTACTCATAAATAAGGAGCTATCAAAAATTGCACTTTGATGAATAAATGAAACATAGAAGAGTACGAAATCAATAGGAGAACAAAGAATACTACTCTCCACTATTGATGGAAACGATGACAGAATAATCCCCAAAACCAAAAAACAAAAGAGAAAAAAAAAAGATGGTACACTATAATACTACAGATAGAAATATAATAATCACAGTATCATCTCCCAAAACAAAAGCCAAATGCACAAAAGCAATAAGAGAGAGAAGAAGAAACTGCTAGAGAGGAGTCGGAAAATGCATTAATCAGTTTTGTCACAAGCAGGTCTATGACTGTAATTCAGCCTGCATACCCATACACCACATCAATGTACTAAAAAGTCCCAAAGCACACCCACGTAAAGCGAATCTTAGCCCATCAAATGGAGAAGTGAACTTCGGATACTGATCCTTTCATCCAGCCTGATCGGATGAATTTTCTGCAGAGTGCAGTCAACATCTTGTCTTAGTTTTTACGGTCATCACTTACAATAGTTCCTAAATTAAGTCAATGTTGAGACATAGGTAGCTTTTTTCTTCTTTTTTTCTATGTTACCTGGACTCGGGTATGGGTGTCGGATACGGGGACTTGGCTATATTATATGTTGTTCTTTCTTTTTTTTTCTTCTTTTTACTCATTTATTGTTCGTTTTATTCTCTCACTTAAGTAAATTTCACCTATTAATCATTATCTTCTTTCATGCTTTCTCTTTTTACTTTAGAGAATCTAAATAGTAATATTCTAAAATTTAAAGTGTCGGACACATATCCCATACCCATGTCGTATCCTGAAGTGTTGGACACGGGTACGTCGGGCTAAAGTGAAGAGTCCGGGTAACATAGCTTTTTTTCCTCTCGAAATCTTACTTTAAAAAAAGTTTGAATGAAGTAGGAGACAATTAGGGGTGTCAATGGTTTGGGCAAAACCTTAAAACTGAACCGAATTAATGTGTTCGGTTTAGTTCCGTTTTTTACATGTTTCGGTTCGGATTGCAGGTTGAGAATTTAAAACCCGTAGTAAATTGAACCGAACCGATTAATGCTAAATATATTGTAATATGCTCTTATTACATAATTATAAATATAGTTCTTGCTTGTAAAATTACATATTCTTGTTACTTTATATTTAAAATAAATATTATCATATGTTAAATGTTTAAACCGAACTAAACCGACTTTGTTTTGTATGGTTTGATCAAGTAAATCGGGTTGAGCACTAAACCAACCCAAACGAACCGATGACACCCCTAGAGACAATAAGAAAATAATATTGCTAGATTGCTAAGGGATCATATATTGATGGTGAGAGTGTAGAAGAATAGCTATTATTTTTTTATAAAGGAAGAGACAAAAGAACTAAGGATAAAGGCATACTTTGAAGTCCTTGACATGTTTTCTTAATTTTCTTCTTTTTTCTTAATTTTCTTCTTTTAGTTTGCTACACTTCTCTCTATAAAATCCTCACAGTGTATTGATTGATCCCATGAACGTCTTACACCAAGCATGTACCTTTGGGAAATCAAATAGATTTTTTTTTCCCACATAGCATTTTGCTTGCTTTCATAAATTCCTCTAATTTTTTTTGAACTTGCCTCAAACTTCCATATGAGCTCTTGAGTCGGAAGACCTAGGCTTTCTAAGCACTTGTCTCGTTTGTTCCCCTAGTCTATATGTTGGAATTCTTGATAAGAAGGCATACCCAGTGCTTGAGAATCTTGCCCCTATGAGGTCTGGGAAAGGGACAATGTGTGCAGGTGCAACCTTACTCCTACATTGTAGAAAGAAAGGATGTTTCTAGATTTGAACAAATGAGCTCCAAGTTACAATGGAGTAACCTCTATCGTTTTTTTTTTTTTTTTTTTTGAGAAGAAACAAGGAAATTTATTGAAATAATAAATAAGGTGCAGAAATAACCAAATGCACCAAATGAAACCATGAAAAAAAGCCAAAAAAAGATATCTCTCAACCCACTTTAACCTTCAACCCCAACCACTACATGAAGTAAACACCTATCATCCAATCCGATAGAGAAAACCCCGAATTCCAAACAGATGAAAACACCCAAGAGCTAGCCATCTCTTGAGTGATTCCCACAACTGATCCTCACTTCTGCGAAGATCCTTGAATATTCTGTTGTTCCTTTTCTTCCATATTAACCATAATGTCGCGAGAGAGGTAATTTGTCCTACGCCCTTCACCTGACGAGATGATAATGACAAATGCGATAGTGAAAATGCCTCGAGAGCATTTCCTGAAGGAGAAAATCTACCCCTTGTAAACCTGGACCAAAACCTCCAAATTCTTCTAGCATAATTACAAGAGAAGAATAAATGATCTATATTTTCTCCATCTTGACGACATAAGGAGCACAAGTGAGGGGAAATGCACATATGAGGCAGTCTCCTTTGCAACATGTCATAAGTGTTGATCTTCCTATGGGCCATTAGCCATCCAAAAACCCTTACCTTAGATGGAACCTGAGCCTTCCATATAAATTCAGCTAGGGGAAATGTGGAGAAGGAAGGAGCAACCTCTATCGTTGTCCTAAGGCTCGTTCATCATGCTGAAGTACTAGGTCGGAGAGGGAAAAAAAGGAATTAGTATACCTCTTCAAATACATTAATGTGAAAGTCCAAACTATTTGTATAAACTCTTTGATCAATGAGAAGCTCAAAGGACAATGACACATGAATTATTGCTCAGGCAAAGCACCATCATCTTTTGAAGGTTAGAGAATTAGTTTAATTCCACATTTCCTGGCTATTTTCATGGGCAGAAAGAACGATTTTAAACATGCATTAAAACAAGTGATTTTTTCCTTGACTTATTCCAAAAGAAAAAGAACATGTATCAAATAAATATGAAAATGTTAAAAAGACCAAAGCCAAAAGTGAGACACCTTAAATAAAGAGAGATCCATTTGATTCCTGGTATCCACCCTTATCATAGTACATAAGATCTCAACTCAGACCATTGACTATGTATAACTTGAAACAAAATCGCTTCAAGCTCTTCGTGCCCTTAGCCCACAGAGCAAGATATCCCACAGAGCTAGATTATTTTACACATAGAAAAGGGCACCTAATTAAGAATCTGTGTAAAATAATCTAGCACCTGTCAAAGCATTGCCACAGCCACTTGAGACCTGAAGAAAGACCAATTAAAGAGTGCTTGACTAACCACTCAATGGATCTGCTTAATTGCTTATAACCCCATAGTTAACCAACATAATGCTAATGAAATATCAAATGGCTGGCCATAAGCAAGCCAGAAGCATGTGCGCCATTGCAAAAAAAATAAAAAAATAAAACCTCAAGAAGAACTTTGGAACCCTAGATCATGAATTTAAATGGTTTTTTCTTTTTCCTTAAAAAAAAAACATGGATTTCCTATTTGCACTAAAAAAAAAATCCAAAAAGATCACATGAGAACATAGAATCCAAACCAGACAACATCCATCACACTCTTCCAATTCACTAACAAACTGCTCATTATCTGAATCAATTGGCATAAAGTTTCTTTTTAAAAAAACTTAAAATAAAATAAAATCAGGGGTTCATTTCGGTTCTTAATCTCGAATTGAATTACCATAAAGAAAAACAGATAAAAGAAAAATGGATGGATCGGGATAAGAACGTACGACATGATCGTAGTGGCGAGGATCCAAGTCCATAATCCACCTTCTATCTCTCTGTAATCGAAGGTTTTCGGTGAGTTGGACGAGCAGCAGACCGATTTAGGCGTTTTCTCCTCCGTTCTCATTCCCCTCTCTCTCTCTCTCTCTCACACACTCTCTCCAGGTCTAACACGCCCTTGCAGATATCGGCACACGTGGAAGCTTCACTACACTGCTTTCCATGGCAAAACCTGCTGTCAGTTCTACCATAACAACAAAGTACACGTGTTAAATTTATGGGTTTTGTTAAAACATGTTGCCGTAACACAGATAATGGAAAGTTTGTACTAAAAATAATTTATAGTGAAAGTCTTAAAATTAAAATTTGTGCTTTTTAATCATGTCAACTTATTATAAAGGTGAGAATAACACTTACAAAATTAAAAAAAAAAAAAAAACTCATTAATTACTAGTGTACGGATCAAAAGCTTTTAGGTAAAAAAAAAAAAAGGCACTACTATAGCTTGGTAATAATAAAATCATGGTGACTTACTTTAGTGGCACATGATATTACATGTTCACTTTTTCTTTTGTTTTAACTTTTCTTAGAATCATGTATTGTGTGCACAGTTTAATGACTTCAATTAAGTGTGCCATGTTAATAAAGTTTTTTAGTAACAAAAAAAAAAAAAGTGTTGATAAAAATATTTGTAACTACAAGGGTCTTTTAGAAAGAATGAGCAATTTGATAGTTGAGAAAAGCTTCATTAAAAAAAGTAATTTCTTAAATGATTATTTCAAGAAATTTTTTTTTTTACTAGATATTAGTTTCATTTGGTATAGGGTTTGCAAAATGCTTTGGAGACCAAAAGTCGTCCGTGAATAACATTTACTTTTAGTCAAATTACAGTTAAAAAAATAGTTTTTCTGTGTTTTTTAAAATGTTAGATGAGATTAGCTTTTTTAAAAAAACACTTTAAAATATTTTTGCAAAAATTGTACCCAAGAGGCCATCATTGTTTTATTCACCATCAAGCTTTTACGCTAATGCGATGAAAAAAAAAAAAAAAGATGAGAAAAAACAAATCTCACTGAAAATAAACACAAACATAGTCAATGATATTAAAAAAAAAAAATTGTATAAAAATATAATTTCTTATCTAGAATTTGGTAAGAAAATAGGAGCATTGTGTGGATAACACACACATATATTAGTAAAAAAAATTCTTTTTTCGTCTTCAACTGCCCTTTATTTTTCACATTTTACACACTATAAACAAAAATCAATATACTAAATTGATCGGTTGCCAAGATGGCGAAGTGTTTTAGCTTGTACTCATGACTCAAAAGAACAAAGTTCTAAGATGAGGAAGTGGTTAAGCTTGTTCATTATGAGGAGAGGACAAAGGGTCCATTCCATGGATCTCTCATGAATCGCCCAACGTTGAATTATGAATTTATTTCTGGAAAGATTCTTTTAAATGGACTTTGCATAGAAGATAGGGACTTTCAATTCAAGAGTCTTTGCTTGTGGTTGCCTCCTGGCTATGCGCCATCCATTCTAATTGAAATCCCCCTTCTTATTCGCTCTTCACTAACTTCTTGTGCTTGTTCATATATCTTTCTCAGGTAAGGTAGATGCAACCTCTACTAGGAAAAAAACTTCTTTATGTTGTGGATTACATGTGACATGGAACACCAATGTAATGCCACCTTCTCTTTTTAATGGGGCTTGCCATAAAAAATTAGTCCGTGTAAGTTAACCAAAATACCTAAAGTTAATTTTTTTTTTTTTTTTTTTTTATAGAAACACTTGCAGATAAACATTATAACTTTTCATTTTCTTAAGGGTAATTCTAAATATAGCTAACAAAAACATTTTTTATACCCACTTGTAATATATTATCATTAAAAATTTATAAAGTATGTGAGCAAAAAAAATATTTTTAATGGGTCTATTTAGAATTAACTTAAAATATATTAAGTTTTTAAGAGAATAACTTGATGAGACCTCAAATACAACAAAATTAATACTCTCAACAAGTAATTTTTTTTTTAAATAGTAATTTTTTTCATTCAAAGAAAATAAAATTGCTTTTGGGATTCAAAAAAATTACTAAAACTATTACTATGTTGATGTAGTGTAGAGTAAATAGTAAATATTACTTTTTTTTTAAATATATAAAATGGTGATATGGTGTAAGCATATATTTTTAAATTTGTTTTAATCAATTTGCAGCAAGAGTAGAGCACATTGTTGGTTCTCCAAATAAATTTAAAAAAAACAAAAAAAAAATTCTTCAATCTTCTTCTTCAACAGCCATTCGATTTTTATGCAGGCAGTAAAACGAAAACTGAGACAAGACAACGACCAGTCGCTAATCGCCGAGCAACACGTGGGAATCAAGACGTCCGTGCCTAAATCAATCTCTTTGGCCATTTTTTTAATCCCCAGATTTTCTGAATCCTTCCAAAACACATCAATAATCCCAAAATCACCATTTCCACTGTTCCTGGATTCTCCCTCTAATGGCTTCAATCATTTGGTCTCCACTGTCTCTTCTTCTTCTTCTTCTGTCTGTTAATTTCCTTTCATGTCTCTCTTCACCCACTTCCGATCTCTTCGATACTTGGTGCGAGCAACACGGCAAGAGCTATTCTTCAGAGGAAGAGAAGCTGTACAGATTGAGAGTGTTTGAAGACAACCTTGCCTTTGTGAACCAACACAACAGCGCCTTGAGAAATTCTACTTACACTGTTGGTCTCAATGCTTTTGCCGACCTTACCCACCATGAATTCCTGGCTTCTAAGTTGGGTCTCAGCGTCTCTGCAGCATCATCACGTTTTGACCGGTCTCAGTGGATGCAAACTACTACAGTGGAGCCTCCTGGTTTTGTGGGTGATGATGTTCCAGAATCACTTGATTGGAGGAAGAAAGGAGCTGTCACACCTGTCAAAGATCAGGCAAGCTGTGGTATGTTTTGTTCTTTTTTATAATTTTTTGGTTTCTGGGTCTTTCTTTCTTCAAGCTGAAGTTCTTTAAATGTTTATTGGGCAGAGCTGAAATTACTTCTTTGAATTATGTTTTTGCTTAATGGGTAGAAAACAGATTGGTTGATGGAATCCTGAATTGGGCTTGCACGTCTATCATATTTGAGTTTTCTATGTGTTCACTATGTTCTAACTCTGGAATCTAAATTTTCACCCAAAACAACCATTGACTTGTAAATTCTTTAAAAGAACACGGGGCATTTTTAGCTAAGAAAGTTATATAATAGCTAGGAATTTTAGGAACATAATTTGATGATGGAAGCAAGGAATCCTAAACTTGGTTGAAGCCCAATTGAGAAATGCTAGTTCTTGGCACTTGAACGCCAAAATCTGGATCTTGTCCCGATTGATTGTGCTCTTCAGGACAGAGAAGAACTTGGGCTGAAATATATTAGGTCTAAAATTTGAAATATGATTGTAAGTATATTGTATCAACTATGGAAACTTTGTTTATTAATGATAGTTTTTAAAACTTAGTTTGGTCTTCCTCCTCCTCCAGGTGCTTGTTGGGCTTTCTCAGCAACAGGTGCCATTGAAGGTGTAAATCAGATAGCTACAGGGTCTCTTGTTAGCCTCTCTGAACAAGAGCTAATAGATTGTGA
The DNA here is from genome assembly GCA_035771175.1 of Paratinospora sagittata. Classification (NCBI taxonomy): domain Eukaryota; kingdom Viridiplantae; phylum Streptophyta; class Magnoliopsida; order Ranunculales; family Menispermaceae; genus Paratinospora; species Paratinospora sagittata. The sequence goes on from CM069594.1 coordinate 37,003,489, forward strand.
CAGATCTTACAATAGTGGGTGTGGTGGTGGACTCATGGACTATGCATTTGAATTTGTTGTCAAGAATCATGGGATTGATACTGAGCAGGATTACCCATACCAAGCATCTGATAGAAGATGCAATAGGAACAAGGTAATTGCTTTTCTTCCACCATTTCCTTATCTTGATCCCTTATACCATCATCCTTTGAGTTCCATCTTCTTCTCGTTTTGAAGTTCTCAATCCATATGTGTCATTGCAGTCAAAAAGACGTGTTGTAACGATTGATGGTTATGTTGACTTGCCTGCATATGACGAGAAAGCGATACGTAAAGCTGTAGCTTCTCAACCTGTGAGTGTTGGACTATGTGGTAGCGAGAGAGGTTTCCAATTGTATTCTAAGGTGAGTCTTTGTAATGAACCGTCAAAATTTTTGAGGGATACTTAGGCGGTGTATATTAACTCTACTTGCAAGTTGCAAGCTCTAAAGAAGGTAGAGGTATTGTTTATTTATTTATTTTTGGATAAATAGTTATAATTTTTCTACCTCTAATTGAAGTAGGGATATAACCTCTACGAGATTAAGCAAAAAAGTCTGGCTTATTATATTAGAGTATAAACCTTTACTACAGATAGAGGTTCAAGTAGAAGTAGAGGCTAAATAGAGTTAACAAATAGGCCTTTACTCTATGATTTTAATGGTTTCATTTGTTTCTGATTTACAGGGTATCTTCAGTGGTCCATGCTCAACTTCTTTAGATCATGCTGTGTTGATTGTTGGGTATGGATCAGAAGATGGAGTTGATTACTGGATTCTGAAGAATTCATGGGGGGGAAATTGGGGAATGAGTGGTTATATGCATATGCTACGAAATGGCAATGACAAAGCAGGGGTCTGTGGTATAAACATGTTAGCTTCATATCCGATTAAGACTAGTCCGAATCCTCCTCCTTCACCTTCGCCATCTCCCACAAGATGCAGTCTTCTGAGTTACTGTGGAGTAGGAGAAACCTGTTGTTGTGGCCGGAGCTTTCTTGGGATATGCCTTTCGTGGAAATGTTGTGAGCTAGATTCTGCAGTGTGTTGTAAGGATCATGTTTACTGTTGCCCTTCAAATTATCCGATTTGTGATACAAAGACAAAGAAATGCCTCAGAGTATGTATTCAATCTCTCTTCATTGGTGCTGCGTGTGAGGCTTTTTTTATACTATTCTTTGTCCCTTTTATTTTCTTGCTTCTTACTGTTAAAAGGTTAATTTTTGGCATGCTTAGTATCTCATTTTCGTGATTATTTCTTGTTCTGTGAAGATTGGTCATGGCTGCATTGCTCGCCATTGAGGAACATTACTTCTAGGAAAATTTCATGTAAACATGTACAGTGTGTAGACATGGTGATAAGGAATTGTTAGTAGACATATTTTAGTAGGATTTAAGTTGTTGATTTATTAAATTTAGGCTATTTAAATTTGTAGGATTCTAGTTGCTTATTTTAGTAGGATTCTAGTTTGCATTGATTTTGTCCTAGTAAGACTCTAATTTCTTAGTTCTAGTAGGAGTTTAATGTGGGTCTTTATAAACATTCAGCTTTCTAATAGGGATTGATAGCTGATTGAATATGAGTTAAATAAACAATTTCTGTTTTCATCTATTTTCTTCTTCTTCTTCTAATCTTCTATGCTGCATCACATGCATTACCCAATATGTCATTGAGTTCCTACTATCTTTAATTTATAGAGATCTGCTAAATTATCAGAACTTGTGGCTAATAGGCAGCTTTATCATGCTTGCTGCAGGCTGCTGGAAATTCTACAATGGCAAAAGGTCTTGAAAGGAAAGGTTCTAGTTGGAAGTTTGGAGGCTTGAATTCACTGTTTGAGGCATGGAATATGTGATGTGTTTGCTGTCAATTATTTTTGTACTTTCGTATATGAATCATACATGTTGTGCCATGCATTATTACTTATCAAGTTTGTAGACCCTCATTTAGGTGCTAGTTCTATAGTGTTGTTTCATTGAGGAGGATACTGGATGCTGTAGTATTATATTTGAAAGACTGCTATGTAGATACTAGTCTTTTACTATTATTCAATGGAGTATAATATTTGACTGAACAACACTTCTCTATCGATTGCTTATGAGCAGGGAAGCCCAACATGTCTTGAAGCTACTTTAACTTTATTGTAATATAATGCAGCAAAAGATATCCATTTTGATCCAATAAGAAAGCAGGACATGAAGATTAAACTTCAAAAAAACATTTGATGCTACATATAGCTTTATCTCTAGGAGGGATTGATCTCAAAACAATGACAGTTATTTTTAATTAATTGTAATTTGCAAAGTAGGTTTTAGTATCTTAAGGGCATGCCTTGGTAAAGGGGTAAAAAAAGGATTGCTAAAGTGATCTGGATAAAAAAAAGAAAAAGAAAAAAAAAGGGTTTTGCAAGTCCCTGTCTTTTATCTGATATACATTTGCCTGAAAGTGACCTGTAAACATGAAGCATTCTGACTTTCTAAGCATGAGTACAACTGAAAGCAGTATTCATAAGTACATTTTTTCAGTAGTATTAGTTGCAAGGTAAAAACCATGATAAAAGGGAAAAGAAGAGGAACAGTAATGGGGAAAAAAATGATCTGTATTATAACTCAATATCTGCAAATTAAAACAGTATAGCTTGAAGTTGGAAGGGAATAAGGAGTTTTACATACCCTTCAACCAAGAAATAAACATATTTACTAACAAAGTTGAGGACGCTTGCTGTTTTCTGATATAATCTATTAACTTGTATTTAAGTCTTATCTACAATGTACTGTATGCTTCTGCAATTTCTGTAGCCCTTATTGTGTTGTTTGTGGTAATCTCTTAGCTTCTTGCATTTTGGATTTTCCTACTGATGTGGTTACCGCCAGAAACATGCGCACTTCAATGCAACTAGGTTCAATGAAAATAATGGCCAAGGTGCTTCTACCTCTTATCAGATAATAATCCAATTCTCTGGTGTGTGAGAATTCAAGTTTCATGAGTCTTCTTTGCTCCCTCCGCTTTGCCACCATATCATTCTATACAATTTCCAAGCTGAGGACCAATCTCAACATGACCTTCACTGCAACTAGGTGTACAAAAAAGAAAAAAATTGATGGCAGTAATAACAATAATAATAATTATAATAGATATGGCTCATAAAAAAAGAAAGGCTATGCTTCACCTACAATGTGTGTAAGCTCATTGGTCACTTGGTCCACAACTGAACTTGAAGATGTAAAACAAATTATCAAGTATATGGGTATTAGAAATCTTATATCCAAAGGGGAGAGGTTAGCGATATTTTGCAAACTAGGGGGAATGTTCTGAAATCATCCCTTATCAAACAGTAATAATCATTTAACAGATTAATAAATTAATTCAGCTGCTTCAACTATGAAGAGGGAAGGAAAAATGGCCAAAGTTTCTAAGCATGCAAGTCAGCTAATGAAATTGATAAACATAAGCACAGATATACAAATAATAAGGTGAAGTCTCTTCCTATTTCCTTACCTGAATTACTTGCGTCATGGTGGTATCATCAGTTACTTTAATCTTCAGCTATGCAATCATCACAAATGTATTCCTCCAGTTGTCGAGCTTCCTCCACAGTCATGTCTATACAAGAAGGATGATACCTAGTCCAAAAGAAGTGTGTTACAAGGACTTAATGCGTTGGCACTCTAAAAGATGCACAGTAATTACTATTTGACAAATTCCTCCATAAAATAGATGCTTATGAAATGCCAAAAAGAAACCTAGCAGAAATATTCTATCACTTGAGATATGGATTCAGGTGTCTCAATGCAGTGATAACTCCATCAAAAGATTTCATTAAAAATGCCCAATAGTTCAAACTCTCAAAACAGGAAAAATCAAGTGGGATTAGATGCATGCAACTTTGACCAATAACTGATTCATTAAAAGCAGATTGCATAGAAGAGAAAGAAAAAATACCTAAAAAGTTCATGAATTCAGGAAGTGAAAACACATAAAAACACAATTATAAAAAAACATTGCCTTATACAGAAGTTAATATATGAACAGATCGTTCTGTCAGATTCAGTTACTTACGGTAAATCTTTGCGGTGATTAAAAATAATGATACTCCATTATAAAATCATAGATTTTTAATTTTCAATTAATATATGATCTGAACAGTTTATTCCTGTCTGAGTATTTGTAGTGCAAAAGCCAACTGTGCTCTATCTGTTCCATCCAGAAACTTCAAGAGAAAAATCTTAACCAAATCCAGATTCATTATTTATAACATGAAAAGGGAAAGAAGGAAAAAAGTTTTGAGGGATTTGAACTTACAATTCATTGCAGATTGCACATTCAATCACGAACACATCCGGATTGTAGGCTGTCACACATTTGCAGTATCTGCCAAGAAAAATACACACAGGACTGCATCATTCATTTGATGCTTCCAATGGCAATATATTGGGGGTGTAAGGGATGTGAAAAATGAGGCAGGTCTCTGAAAGACAAGAGGGGGAAGAGAGGATGAAGTTTGAGACCAATGCATTAAAGCTTGCCACTTCACGTACAGTTTCTCGTAATCAATGTCCAAAAATATAATTATAATATAATTATTCGAGAAGATAAGTATCATGGTTTCAAGATCGAAAGTGAAACAGTAAACTTGCAACTCATAAATGCAGATCCCAGTCAACAAGTTTAAATTCCAATAGGAGTCAAATTTTTTCCAAATTCAGGAGAATATATTACATACAAATTCTCCATTGTTATTTATCACTGAAGCCATGAACCTAGCAATAAGCTAGGACAGATTCTCTATCCTAATCAGGAATTAAGTTTCTCAATTACATTAAAATGCATTAGCTGGAATCCTTTGTTCCTTTTCTTCTTATAGATAATTCGTCATTCAAATATGAGGGCTTTCACCAAATGAGTCCGCTCTTCAAAATGAAAGCTAATTCATAAGCATATGTTTTTGCGTATTGCACACTTGGACGAAAGGTAAAGTTATGATGTATTGTTAACTAATAAATCATAAACAACTGATAAGTCCATAATAATCTAGTTCATTGATTTTGTGGTGCATTTAAAAGGCGCTTTTACACTGCTTCCTAGCGGATAGAAAATCGTCCATCAGGTTGATTTTTGGATGTACAAAGAATCATGGAATCTTCCATCATTAGTTGGTTGGTGGTTTAAACAAACAGAGATGAAGTACAAGATTATTTCTACATAATTTCATCAAGCTGCCAAAAACATAATTACGAAAAATTGTGTGTTAGCCTTCTTTAATATTATAGCCTTAGTGTTGTATTAGTCAATAGTCGCCTAAGTCGATTATGAAAGCTTTCTACTTTTCATGCCAAAGAATGATGCATTTTAGACATGAAAGATGGTTTATCGTTGAGTATAGAAAGGCAACTCCCCATGATCAATAACTAGAAACTTTCCCTCTTTTATTTTACCTTCTCTTCTAAAGTCTTCATCACCTCTGTTGTAAAATTGTATTATTACTCTTTTTAGGTGACTAAAAAAGTTATGTAACTATCTGAACTAGCAATGTTATTGTTTCTTTTTAATAAGAAAGGAACTTCACTAATCCCTTACAAGTGTTATGTAAACTAGCATTGTTACTTGTTTTTAAAGTTTTAATTCCTTATACTCAAAGTAATATGTTGCCGACACTCAATTAGTAAATTTAGACGGTTGTTAACACACTCACCTAGGCACGAGCTAATCTCTTATGTTTAGAAAATCGTCTCCCAACCTAAAAGATCTTTAATGTTGATCATCAATTTCAAATTTTAAAACAAACTTTTTATGGTTAATTACATTTGCTTGCGTAAGCAAGCCACAATAATACAAGCAAGATATAAAAAACTATAATTACTCTACACAGTTACATTAAGGTTCCCAAAAATTGTGACAAAAAATGGAGCAACAAAACTAACAATACATCATCGTATAGCTGGAACAACGTTGTCCAGACGATTGAATCACCAACAGATTTAAAGTTGTCAACTTGTAAACATGGTTAATGACAATGAAAAATCTAGGCTCCTTATCCATCTGCATTAACTTGCCCATTTCCTTAAGATGAAGAGAAGAAGAAAAGTTGTGTTTTTAGAGGTTTGCAATAAGATAAACAACTGAAGAAAAGTTGTGTTCTTCCATTCTCCTTTTAAATTCACAATAACAAGCTTGTACAAATCCTAAATCTCAAAGATACAATAATCTCGGTCTTCTTCCATCACATCCATTGGATATATCCATCCTCTCTCACAAGAATGCTCCTCTATTTTATTATTGTTGCTCAATGTCTCCTTTCACCAAAGCATTCTCACACATGTAGCACAAGTGCATTTACCTAAGTGAATCGAACATAGTAGAATAAGAAATCAAAAGAATTCATTGAAATAGTTCGTTTGGAAAATTACTAAAAAGCTAATCATAGGTTCTCTCCTTTAGAACAATAGGGCTACTATGCTCATTACTAAACTTGTTGAGGAGATGAAATATAACCAAGCATATATCTTTTTTATCAGAGGTTGAATCGATCAACAAAAGAAAAATCAAGCAAAAAATGAGGATAAATTCTAGGAAAATAAAATTTCCATAGAAGATGAGCAAACAAAATGCTTTACAAAGATTCTCGTAGAATTGAGAATGAATTTTTCATTTTGTACATGCTAGATCATGAATTAGTATCTACATCCAATTTCCAAAAAAGTCCCAATTGTTTTGAACTTTTTATTTTTGGAATGGGATGTTTATGGGATTACCCATAAATAGGATCAAACATCTTCTATGGTAGTTACATGAGATTCCTCTTTTTATTCTTAAGCAAGCCTCAAAGAGGGCTTGGTTGATTCATGATTTATCTTTCATCTTCCGTTTCTTTTTCGTTTAGTTCGAGGAAGATATCGATCAATTTCAATTCTTTCTTTTCTTTATTGACTATTGATTCTTTTCCAATTGAGATGTATGGATCCACGGATATAAACCTAGGTTCACTCCATTTTTGCATCACCTTGTGTATAACCCCCCCAAAAAACAGAAAAACAATGAGAAAAGAAAGAAAAGTTTGGTTGGTGTTTTGGACTTCCAAAGAATATAAATTAGTGAACTGGTTGTACTGCTATGAACAATGGGAAAAGTATCTCTCTAGTTCTGCCACTACTAGACCTTCTATAAAGCCTCAACAATCTTTTGTAAACAAAGATACCCCTTGAGGAGGCAACATAATTAAGGAAACTAAACAAATAGAAAAGAATGTCCTTTTGTGGTCACTTATAATTCAGGAATGTCCAAATCTTTAACATTAGTTTCATCCATTTGAATGTGCTCGTACCGTTGGTCAATGGTACCTCTATATATTTCAAAACTATTTGCTTATCCCTATATAAATACTTGATCCATCTGATCATCCCTCCTATTTCTTATGAAGGTATACATCAGCATTATTTTTCTAGGTTGGGCATCTCTCTTTTGGAAACATGTTCACACTCACAATTATTAATTGCGTTAATTGTAGTTACAGTCAAATCTTCTTCTTTTTCCCAAAATGAACGCGAACCCTTGACTTCAAACATTTATCTAGCTTGGGTTCATCAAGTAGTGTGAAGGATCCACACAAATTCAACCCAATTTGAAGTTGGTTTGTTTCTCCAAACATAAACCCAAGCTCAATACAGGAAGGAACTTAAAGGCCATGATTGTGTTCAATGAGTCGCTACAACGCCCGCAAAATCCAAACCCAAATAAAAGTTGGGTTTCTCCTTTTAAACCCAAATCTAGATCATGAACTGTAAACGCCAGTCTAGGTCCATCAACTAGCCTGAAGACTCCAACCAAACCCAACTAGGTTTAAAGTCCTGTTTGTGTTGTCTAAGACACAAGCCAACAAAGTAATGCTAAAGTGACATCCACAGTGTACATCCATAGAAACATTACTTCAACACACCATTATATTATCTCGAATCATGTTTTGGTACAAGATTCGAGACAATGTAATGCTGTATTAATAGAAATGTTTATGTGGGCATACAATATGGATGTCACTTTAGCATTTCCCTTTAAAAAAACTATCCTCATTATTACAGTTCATGCATGGAAACTAATCCAGCTACTTACCATAAACTGAAATTAGATTTTAAAAAATGGTAAGAGAGAACTGTAATAATTTATCAAAAATTATCTAACAAAAGTTGTAGCTGTAGCGGGATCCTCTAAAAAAACACCATATAAACAGATAATCATAAACAGAGATTTCCAAAATTGGCAAGAAATAATGTAACATGTCAAAGAAAATTAAAAGAGAAAATCTATATAAGTAGTATCCTCTAGAATTTCCGCACTCTGGCATAGCAATAATAACATAAACAGAAATTAGACTTCCAAAGTTGATAACAAAAATAAACTATTCAGTGGAAATTAAACAAGAACAGTCTAAGTAGGATCCTATAATACCCACACACACTGGTTCTATAAACCCTAGTTCTTCAGGCATCCTGCTGACATCATGATCTCCACCAATTCACGGTGGTGACAAAAACGCCTTCAGGACCGAAATCTCAACTCGTTCCAAAAATCGTCCGAATCAAAAACTTCTTTTTTTTTTTTTTAAAGAAAAATACAAAAAAAAATAATAATCCAGCATGCAAGCAATTTCATCACAGTTAATCAATCTTCCAAAATAGAACTAAATCAAAATTGTAAGAAGAAGAAGAAGAAGAAGAAGCTTGATATTCCCACGCAAGCAATTCTATCAATTATATACCTTAGTTAGAGAGAAATCCATATTAAAAGGGAAAAAAAACTTCCAATTAATTGAAATCAAACACCAAGAAAACCGAACTCAACATACACGGAGACTTCATCGGGAGTGATTTCCCCTGTGGTCGCGTTGTAATCAAACCGACAGAAGAAATCAGTTTCGGTGACTTCCTCGAGCTCTCTGAAATCCTCGACGCTGTGAACCGTACACTTGCTCCGAATCCTCTCAGCTTTCTGCAACTCAATGTGGTCCGACCGGAGCACCTCCTTCTTGCCGTGAAATTCCTTCCGGCCATTCTTCGTCTCCTCCGGCCGGTAGTACCACCGGACTCTAACCAGCGTCGAACCGTCGTCTGCAACTTCGAACGCGACGATTTCCGCTACTCGCATTCGTCGCCGAGGTCGCTCCGGTATCATCAGAACCGTATCGTCCACTGTAGTAAACGCAAAAACACGAAAAAGAAGGGGTGCGCAGGTTTAGACAAGCGCCAATTAGCAATCTTGAGAGTCAACGCATCAAGTAAAAGAGAGTGAGAATGAGAGAGAGAGAGAGAGAGTTTTGTTTAGGTGGTCAGTTCCTTACCTACGACAGGGGTTCGCTTTCCTCTTACTACGTAGAAGTTCCTTTCAAATCTTGGAAGCTGTTGCTGTTCTGTCGCCATTAGAATCAAAGGAGAATTGTAGAGAGAGAAAGAGAGCGACGGTGAAAATGTAGAGAGAGAGAGAAGAGAAGAGAGACAGTGAAAGGAGGGAAGAGAGATGGTGGGTCAGTTAAAAAGAGTGGTGTGTGTGTGGAGGGGGGGGGGGGGGGGGGGGGGATTTTGGAGTTAGTATAGTTTGATGGAAGGTGATGGAGGGGTTCGGGCTGTTTAGTGCGTAGAGCGGAGGAGTATGGAATAAGTAGCGTCTTTTACTAGAATTTAGAAAATAGAAGAGGTATGGTGGCATGGGGACACTAGAATTTGGAAAATAGAACAGGTATAGTGGCATGGGGACACCTGGAGGCAATGCAGGGTGGCGTTATCTGGGAGAGTTAAGATGGGTTGGTGGCGTACGTTAGATAGCGGCACTGGCATTTTTGCATGGCACGTTAGGGGTGGCAGCAAATCTTTTTTGGATTTCTCACTTAAAAAATAATTATTATCTTTTAAGATTTTTCTTTTTTAAGAAAAAAGATTTCTCCTACTTTGTTTTCTCATCATTTTTATGATTTTTTTTTTCTCATAAGAAACTCTTGAATATCACTATTTATATATTTTCTTAAGAGTAAAAACTTAACTACTATACATGCCATTAACTACATTGAAGTTCGCTTCCTGTCAAACTTTAACCAAGTGCAATTTCCTTTTCCATATTATTGTTATTGTTTTCTACATAGTTTTTATCTTATATGTTAGAGTAACATATTTACTTTAACACACATATACTGACATACACATAAGAATGATAACCAGATATTTGAGTAAGCTTATACGAACCAACTAATTCCTAAAAATAAGCTCCAAATGGGGGAAAGAGAGTAGTGCTCTATATGTAATCCATAGCAAAAAGAATATTTTCCCAGGCAACAACGAGACTTAAACTTGTGTCCTTGTAAATCATGAATATAAGGTCTAACCACTTTGTCATCTTGTTAGGTGGTTAGAGTAATTATATTACTCACAAGTGTGCTACATTACAGTGTTTTACATTTCACCATATTTACTTTAACCCAGTGTGTAAGATGACAATAAGAGCAAGGAGGTTGAAGAATGACACTATTAGTTATATAATTCGATAAACAGTACAAAGAGTTCAAAACCTGTGAAAAGAGAGAGCAAGTTGACATTCACTTGCTATTAAAACCTAAAGATATCTCATGTACAATGGCATCGTTGAGGAAACGATACACCCTTCGGTTTTCTTTTTTCTCGAACGATTGCTTCCTTAATTGTCGGAAGTTTTTGGTAAACCTTTTTCCATATATGATTCACAGCACCATCAGTTGGAATTGGGCCAATGCCGCCTTGGCGGCCGTTGTCATACTCAAAAATATGTTGAATCTGAGCCATGTTCTTTCGAAGTAAATCCTTCTGTCTTCTAGAGAAGCTTCTTAGGTGTTCAACAAGCCATTTCGGTTGCAATGCATTGCTCACTGGCACAAACACGCAAAAATCTGAATAGTCGATCATACCTTCAAATGGAAGCTCAATCTGGTCACTAACAATGACTGGAATACATAGACTTTGAATGGCATCGAAAAGACGACAGGAAGTAGGGGTGTCTCCGGCTGGGTGCAAGCAAAATTCTGAGCTCTGCATCCCTTTTATCGACTGCTCTTTGCCAGTTGCATTAGGGAAACCTTCTTCCAATACAACATCAGGTTCATTAACCAACAAGTCCCACAGTTTTTCTCGAACCAGACCTCCCTATAAGGCAAAGAAGCACCACGGTTAGGAGTGTGTAGTGTAAAAAAGAGTACTGAGATGGAGAATGCAAAATTAATTTGACTCCCTTTGTCTATCCAATTTGGTATTCTTAGTCTAAGAGTTTGGGAATTTGGCCATTCAGTATAGTCCAGAAACATTGATAGAAGCCTAATATTCAACAACAGTGATTACCGGTGTTCAAGACTCAAGAGGCAAGATCCCCCCCAAGTTCGGATGGGGCACCACTTCATTACGTTTTTTTGCTTTTTGTTATTCAAAATGCATGTAAGGTATGCATTACTTCATGTGTTGCATTAAGAATTTCTTGAAGTCGGATCTACTGGTCATAAATGATTATGGTCGAATTCCTTGCTCGTGTTTGTTGACTTGGTTTGTCATGTTTACCAAAAAATGATTTATGACTTCGAAGAAGCTATAACTTAAGATATGTATCATATTACTACTTAGTATGTAGTGGTAGAATGAATTTACCTAGTTTGATATTGTCATTGTGAATTGAGTGAGTGGGAACACCATTACCCTATGAACATAGTGCACCTTTAATTGATGATTTTTCATTGCAACGTATTGTTTGTTATGAGCAACAAGTATGGTATGAGTTGGGATAAATGAAGAGTTCTATTAAGTGTGTGTATATGATAATGTCATTTTCTTGTTTTGTTCATAGTAAAGTCGTCATGTTAATAATTAATATCATGCTTTTTATAGTGGCTTAAACATTGTTAGGAGATCATCATAGAAAGTGAGTTGCATGAGAGCCAGTTAACATGTTGTGAATCGTGAGAAGATGAGGCTCAACAACAAATAGTGGGAGTGCCATCTATTACAAAGAAAGCTCAATATAGGGGTGAGTAGCACCCAATAACCACATGTAATTTTTAGGTTGTAGTACCACCATTTCCATAGAAGTGGTAGCACCATGCTGTTAGAAGGTATACCCCCACAACATATAGACTTAGTAGACCGATTTTTCGAATCCTCAAAAATGATTATAAATGTATTGTCACGTATGATTGATTCGAACGAAATGAAATATCATTTTTCTTCAAATATGTTTAAGGTAACATTCAAACTCATAATAGTGGATGGAGGATTAGAATAATTCCATTGATATCTAGAGTCTACATAATTAAAGGACTAGCACTTGGCAGCATAAAATCATTGTTAGAGACTTTTGAAAACCAAAGTGGCATGGGTGTCGCGTATTTTGAAATTCCAAGAAATGCTTAGAGGTCAAGACTCAAGGATTTCGTCCTCAAGGGTGTATGGTATGCAATGTGGGAGCGACTTGATAGAGATCAAATAAATTCTGTCGTGTGTTCTTGGTTCAGCGGTCATACACATATCCATTTATAGCATAGACACATATCTGTGATATACTCCATTCATATATAATCTTTAATGTTACTTATATTCATGACCTCCATCATCTCATCTTTGTTCAGCCATGTAAATTTGATTGCCATTTTCTCTTGTTGGGCTCATAGCATAGCTCATCATTTTACTATTTCGTAGGTTTGGAAGTTGAGGGTCTTAAATGGTATGTTGACACAAAAGAAATGAACAGGTAATTCTTAGGCATAGAGCGGACTATGTTTGATTTATGGCACTGCCACATTCATTAGACTATGGACAAATACAGATCTTCAACATTTAGTACACGTGTATAAACTTTTATACCTTGTTTAGGTTCACTCATTTAGCAAAATATCATATGATGAAGTAGCAAAATATGGTATTTCTAATTATAACCAAAATTGTGTGGGGTAATATAGAGATAGTGCCAATACATGTACATGAGCGGTTTGTAGTTGGGATGATTTGGTGAAAGAATGTAAAAAAATTATATAGATTTACGTGTTTGACAATCCTTATAGGATTATGAATATTTGCAATGTTGAAAATAAAATGAATAGTGTTGTTAAGGCATCAACTAGGTGCATTTTCAACCCTAAATTGCCTAAGTGGTTCTCTAAGCAAGCAGTAATTTTTAAAATTTTAAGCACTTCACCATAATTATAAAAGTAATTTAACAAGATATTGAAAGGGATATCCCCAAACCTTTTCATCCATTATTTCCTCCTTTCTCTTAGAAAGAAATAAATCAAAACCAAAAACATTTATTTTAAAAATAGGCGTGCTTACTTTTTTAAAAATGACAATCGAAATTAGCTACTAACGAGGGATATTAAGTTAAAAAATTCCTTCGAAAAATTTTAAAAATTACCTCATGACATATTAAGTAGAATAAATGTCAAAACCTTAAAATACTATATATTACATTGAAAATAATATGAGCCCATATGGTAGAGTGATTAGAAGTGCTTTTGGCTTACTTTTAAGCCAAACCCATTTTTACACCTATTTGACAACTATTAACTTCTGCTAAAAAACCGGGGCTAAAAGCACTTCTTTTGAGAATCTAGTGAGGACCAGCTTTTCTTTTTCAACTTTTGCTCATGAAAAACATTTACTAAAATTTCTTTATTCAAGTTTTTGTGGTTTTTTCTAACAAAAAAGAAGTTTCTATGGTTTTAGTAGTAAAAAAACAATTTTAAAATACTTTACCAAAAACTTTTAATATCACAAAAGTACTTTCAAGAAAGATTTGCAAAGTAGGTTTCTATGAGCTTCTCCAAAAACACTTTTTTCACAATCACTTTATCGAAAGCTATAAGTTTATAAACGGAAACAATGCCAAACAAAGTCTATATGTCTACATTACATGAACTCATTTTTTTGTTGTTGAGGCCATGCCTAGGTGCCCCACCTCATCCGAGCAAGGTCACCTAGGCATTGCCTTAACGCCTTGACAATACTAATAAAGGAGACTATTTAATTCCTACAGACACTCCTCAAGATTCACGTCAATAATAAGGATTTCTGCTTGAGTCCTCACTCCTCACATCAAAAACATAAAGTCAACTCTTAATCTCTTCTATACAAATATTATAACACAATTTTTTTTTTTTATATAGAATGTTTCAAGATTCCAAACCGTGACCTCTCGGTCACAATATGAAACCCTAACATGGTGCTTGGGATTCCACGTCATACCACTCCTATTTTAATTCAAAACAATAATAATAATAAAAATTCAACCCAACCATAAACAATAATGTGGAATGCAAATTATGAAAGCTAAAAATATTGTTTATTAATAGCATATAAAGGGGACTTGTAGGTAATCCAAATGAAATATACTTAATGTTGGAGAAGATAATAAACTCATGTTTATATCATAATAGACAATTTCTGCTCGAAAAATAGTATAATTGACAAATTATCAAAGAGAATGGAACTAGTTTTGTCAAGACATCCAAGTGATGCCTAGATAATTAGCTCTACTTAGGTATGCCTAACATATCTAAATATAAGATTAGTACTTAATAATTTTGAAAAGTCTATAACTTGTGTATGTCCTAAGGATCGTTTTAAAACCTTCGAAATATGAAATTAAAACCATAAAAGAATGACATCATCTTAAAAAAAAAATTCTCATTATTTAGGTAAAAAATAAGTAGGTTTATTTCCAGCACAAAAGAAGAAGAGATAAAAATGGAAGAAAAGTTTAAGATACCATAATTATACCTAATATTTTGCAAATTATCATGAAGTGTTTAAAATTTCTAATTATAGAGAAGTCATATAACTAGGCTAGAGAACCAACCACCTAGACAATTTGATGTGAAAATGCCTTTTAAATTGAACTTTTATGACTTTTGAAATCTGAATTGGATGCAAATAAAAAACACAAAATTTATTTTAAGTTGTGGCAAACTTCTTCGATTTTTTCTAGCCACCAAATTGAATGTAAATAAACAAAAAGCCAAGGTAAAAAATAAAATAAAAATAATTCACAAAAGTTGAAATTTACGTCAGGATCCATTGATTCCAAACAATGGACACGAATCTTGAGGAATTTGTCTCTAAAAAGTCAATAGTGTCCTCTATCAAACTCTTTGATATATATAAATTCTTTATTCTTTCACCAAGTCATGCCAATTACAAACCATTTATTCATTTACGTATGTACATGAATTAGTACTATACTATTGTCTTTAAATTATCCCAACACAATTACATAGTTTCGATTATAATTAATGATACCTTACTTTGCTACTTCATCATATGATATGTGGCTAAGCAAGTGAATCAAAAAAGGTATAGAAGTTGTTCATACATATGTATAAAATGTAAGAGATCCACAGTTGTTCATAGTCTCATCAATGTAGCATAATGTTGCATCCAAACACATAAAAAATGGTCTACCCAATGGTTAAGAATTCCCCACTTCATAGTTTCATGTCAACTATCATAGAAGACCCTCAACTCATGAATTTGAAAATGGTAAAATAATGAGCTTCAACTAACTCAACAAGAGAATATGTCAGTCAAGTACTATGTTACTCCATGACTATACAAACATAAGGTTGTGGTTATCATGAATATAATCGAAATGAACTGAGCACATATCACACCTAAACATGGGCATGCACTAAATGGATGAACATATTACCACTAGACGATGATGAAGAACACATGAGAGAACATTATTGATGTCTATAATGGTGCGCTCTTAAGAATTCACACCTGCAGTCCATACCAAACACCCGCAAAGGCAAACCAAAAAAGAGAATCCTTGGCCTCTAAACATTTCTACGCACTCCAAATATGCAACGTACCGGACCACTATGTATTTCAAAAGTATCTAGCAATGATTCTATCCCATCCAATGCTAACCATTTAATGACATAAACTCTAGATATCAATAGATCCATCTAATCCATCATCCACTACTATGATTTTAAATGTTACCATATGCATCTTTAAAGCAAAATAGCATTGCATTTCTAAAACCAATCATAGATAATTATACATATATAATCAGTAATGAGGGTCTCAAAAATTGATCTACCAAGTCTAATGTTATGGGGATAACTTCTGTCGGGGCGGTACTCCCATCTATATCCAACTTTCATGTACAATAGCAATATTCCCACCTAAACCTCACTTCTGGTCATAGGATGATACTTTAACAAGATAGATAGCACTCTAACCTTTCGATATTGAGCCTCAATATTCTCAAACCATGTCAACCAATGAACCCATTGCCGTACAACTTGCTAACTATGACGATTTCATAACAAAGTTCAAACCAAAACAAAAACTTTTATAAAACATGATATTGATAATAACATAATGAACATACTAGGATCCAAACAGACAAATGACATTGTAAATCTTAAGCATTGTTGGACCCACTCATTAAATGGAACTTTTTATCTATCCCAATCTATACCACGCTCTTCATTCATAGCAAACAATTATCTACAATGAAAAATCATCAATAGGGTACATTTCTATGTTTGGAGGGTGGTGGTGCTCCCTCATTCACCCAATTCAAATTGACACTATCAAATTGGGAATATCCATTTCACCTTTACGTACTAAGTTGTACTATGATACATATACTAAGTATTAACTTTGTCGAAGTCATTAATCAATTTTTGAAAAACATTCCAGACCATGTCAACAAACACAAGCAATGGTAGAGTCCGAGAAATTCAACTATAATCATTTATGGATTTGACTACAAAAAAATCTCAAATACAACACATAATATAAGACGTACATACCTTTTAGAAAACATATAAAGTTGTTTTTTAAGTTTTTCCTTCGTTGATTTGTAAAAAGTGGAAATGATAGGACCCACATCAGCTTTTTTTTAACTTGATTTATGTGAAGTCTAACAAACAAGTTCTCCTTGTTTTCGAATTTTGAAAAAAAAAATTAATATGATGCCAAACATATTTTTAGAAACTAGAAATCAACTTAAAAAAGAGACATGTTCCAATATTCTGAAAACTATTTTAAAACCACGTGTCAAATGCAGCCTTAGCATTCCAAAAACTTTTTTTAAGTTAAATTCCCCAACTCTAAATAAAGCGAAGTTTAAAATTAATACTTTAAGTTTTTAACTCAATTCAAAAATTATGAATCATATTTAGGAGATTTAATCAAAGCGCATCTTTCACAATATAATTCCTTTTGCCTCAAATAAGAGATTATATAAGCCCCTCTCCCTCTAATCTTGAAAGATATGAGAGGAAAATATGGATGGAATGGCAAGCTTTTTCTGGAAAAAGATTTCTCATTCCCCAACAGGTGGAGGAAGGTCTGTCTTTATGCCATATTCCGTCATCATCGATGGAGGAGAGGGGCGTGGGCTTGATTGCATTTTATGTGACCCTTTGGATGATTTGGCTATAACGCAACAACAGAATCTTTCACAATTTGGCTAAATTTGAAATGCATTTATGGAAGGAAATTAAGTTTAAGGCAAGCACTTAGGTTTTCGCTTCGCCTTTAGCTAAGGGTTTTTCAGTTTCAGATTGACTTTTAAATTGGAATAACTGCATGTATTTGGGTAGGGGTCATGACCTATGAGAGGTGCAGTAGCGTGGGTGGGTTCCACAGTTGTGTCAGATTGAAGGTGCTATCTATGTAAGAGGGTTAGGGATTCTTGCTTCTATCACCTCTGGTGATTACTGTCTGATGTATTTTACTTTCATGATTTAATACACTAACAACTTGTTTCTGCTCAAAAAATAAAAAAGAAAGATTCCCCGACATTTCTTTTTCATATCCAATCATATCATATCAGAGGCTTTCATTAAAAAAAAAAACTGCATGTTGCTAATTGAAACCCTAGTCGCCAAAACTCAAATTCTAAAATTGAAACCCTAATTTAGGTGTAGTTAGGGCATGCATTTAGCTTAGTTGGGGTTTCAACTGGACTTAAGTTTTTGGATTGTAATATTACAACCATGGTTTTGGGTTGTAATGCTATGATTTTCATTCAAAGTTTCATAATGCATGGCATTAGGGGATATATTCCTTAAATTTAACTATGTAATCACCTAAGCTTGACAGACTTGTGCAATAGCATGCACATTTGATACTTTATCTTTAATCTTATGTTTAAATTTCCCTAAAATGGTAAAAATAGTTTTGCACCAATATAAAATCAAAATTGGGCATCTAGGGAACAAAATCCTTAATTTGTGAAATCATGCACATTAGGGGTTTATAGGATTTTGAAAAATCAAGACATTACTTTAGTGTAGTGCATTTTGCTTCTAATAAGAGGGTATAAACCACTCTAAGACTAGAATTAAACCTAATATAATGCTAGAACTAAAGCACAGGTTTCTAAGGTTTTATTACCTTGTCATAGAGTTGTTCCAAGAAAAATTGTAGCACTCCCCCTCTTTAGTCAAACCTATGCTCCAAACTTTTTTTTTCTTTTCCAACAAGTACGCTGGGGCTTTTAAGTATTGTTTTAGAACCAACAAGTAACAAGGAAAGAACATCCAAGGAAGGAGAGGAAGAATGGGTTTCAGTTATATAAAGATGTGATCTAAAGGGGTGAGAATCGCCCTTTTGCCCTTGGTCTCTTTCTCTTTGTGCAAATTGCAGCTAGTAGGGCTTCTTTGAAGACTTTAACATTAGAAAACAAGGAATGGAGGAGAAAAAAGATTTTTTTGTCTCTCTCTTGAGGAAGCACAATTAGGCCCTTTCCTAATTGATTTTTTAGGCCATTTAGTACTTTTTTGCCACTTACTTGAATAGGTTTGGAACATGTGTTGTTAGCAGCCCCTTGTGTGTATACGGCCATTGCTGGTCCAAGCCTTTTAGGTAGCTATCTAATGGCATCCCCTAGCTTGAGGATGTTTGGGCCTCATCTTAGTTCCTCTTTTTTCTTGTTCCTTTCTTTGGGTGCTTAGTCTCTCTCTTTACTTGGCCAACTAGCACAAATTACTGCCACTATGTTTTTTTTTTTTTTCAACACATAATTAAGTTAACTAAAGCAAGCATGCATACTACTATTTTCATAGAATTTTCATTGGCCCCATTTTGTGTTATTAAGGTAATCTCAACCTATTTAATCAAAATTTCTCCCTTTTCTTTTTCAAAGTTCTCTAATACCTTTGTCTTCGACAATATCCAAATGCCTCCGCATAAATTATTAAATTCACTAATGAAGTAATGATAATGATCAATTTAATCCTTCAAGCTTATTCCATTCATGCCTTAAACTCAACTCAAAACAACTAAGCCTTTTCCTAACTATATGAGGTTGGCTACACGAATCTGATTCCTTCACTCCGCTCTATCAAAGGCTAAGTCATCATTTAAATTACAAGAAGTTAAATATTTCTTAATTATCTTTGTCCATGATGATTTAAATCTTCCTCTACCTCTATTGTTACTATGTAGTGTTAATAAGACTCGTCTTAATTGGTGCATCCAAAGGCCTATGTTGTATGTGTCCAAACTAACTTAATTGGTTATCTTTCATTTTTTTCTCCAACTAGGGGTACTCCAACCGTTTTCCAAATATGCTCATTCCTAATTTCATTGTTTAAAGTTTTACCACATATCCATCTTAGCATTCTCATTTCTATTACACATAGTTTGTTACTATGTTCGTTTTTATTGCCCAACAATCTGTTTCATATAACACGACTGGCCTAATAGCAATTCAGAAAAATTTCCTTTTTTAACTTTGATAAGATGTGCCGATCATAAAATACTCCAAAAGCGCTCCTCCATTTGACCCATCCCACTTTATCTATGGTTCACATGCTCACCTATTTCCCCTTTTTGATGTATAATGGATCCCAAATACCTAAAATCTCACTCCTTGATATCTCTAAACTTTCAATCTTCACTATTTTTTCATTTGTATTTTTACTTCCACTAAAATTACATTTAATGTATTTAGTCTTAGTCCTACTAATTTTAAAGCATTTAGATTCTAAGGCCTCTCTCCAAACCTCTAACTTAGCATTTACTCCAGATTTAGTATGTCAATCAGTACTATATCATCAACAAATAATATCTTCTTGAATATGTTTAGTCAATCGGTGGAGCATTTCACTAGCAGCTGCTCATTTTTTTTGTGTATATGGGAGAAATGGCGGTCTCATTTTCCAGAGAGGGATGGAGAGGAGATTTGGTTTCAAGGCATTAACATTTTGCCTTATTTGGAATGTATTCAGCCAATGTGGAAGGAACATTGGAAGGTGGTTTGTCTTGCGGTTTTATGGTCCAGTTGGAAGAAAAGAAATAGAAGAATTTTTCATGATAAGGAATGCTCAATCGGATTGGTGTGGGAAAGCTCAAAACTGCTAGCTGCGTTTTGGATAGCTGATAGTAAATTATCAAAAGGGTTGTCTATAAATGATTGGATGAGAAATTGAGATAACATTGTTAAGGGATAACACTGTATAGGGTTTGATATGAGTGAGAATCTATCATTCTCCAAATCATATTATATTGTATTTTGTACACATATTTTTATTAATCTATAGTTTCTTTTCAAAAATATATATATATATATATATATACGTTTAGTCAAACCATCCCTGACTAGTAAAAAAGGTAGGGGCCTAAAACAAATCCTTGGTGTAAACCTACCGTAATTGAAAATTTGTTAGTTTATCCTATTATTGATTTTACAATGGTTTTAGCCCTATCATACATATCTTTTACAAGGTCAATATAGCTAGTTGTAACTCTTCTTTTTTTTAATACCCACCATATTATTTCTCTAAATACTCTATCATAGGCTTTCTTTAAATGAATTAAGACCATATAGAGGTCTTTCTTCTTCTCACCATACCTCTCTCCTTAATAATTAAATAGCTTCTATGGTTGATCTCCCAAACATAAATCCAAATTTATTGTTTGACACCATAGTTTCAGCTCATACTCTATTTTTGCGCAATTTTAAATATCTCCTTTATAAACATTGGTATTGAGATGTTTTTCCTGCATGCATGCCTTGTAATTTTAAAATAATGGTCAAAATGTTCAATTTTTTCATCTTGCACAAATGAGATTATTTAATTTATATTGAATAATATTTGAGGCTATTTAGCATTATTTGATTTATCATTCAAATACATCATTATAAGCAGTTACGCACCATGGTTGATCAAGTTCAAATCCATATATTGTAACAAATTTTCCTAGAAAATTTTGGGTCTATATCCCACAATCACCCATCAATACCAAGCCTTTATCAAGAAAATTTAATTGCAAAAAAATTGATGCTAACTTTGGCTATATTAGGCAATGCATCTAAATACTGTAAATATATAAGAGATTGAAGCATAATGTAATATGATATCAGTAAAAACTAAACAATCATTACGTTGTAGAGTAATCTCAAAGGAAGAATAGCACACAAAACACTACAAAAATAATTTATATTCAATAAACTAAAAAATTAAGAATAATGAACATGAAATCCCCCCTTTTAAACACCAAACAAGCCTCTAATAGTAATACAACGGACCTAGTCAACACCAACTCAATCTCCTAATCATAACACAACAATGAAACAATTCCTAATATAAAATAAGTTAATAATTTCCTAACAAGCAAACTTTCGTAATAAATCTAACAAACAAACTTTCCTAATTTCCTAACAAGCAAAATAAATCTAACAAGCAAACTTTCCTAATAAATTAAAAGTCCTAATTTAAATAAGTCATCACATATGCGCGTCATCGCATTAGAGGGGAAAAAGTATAAAGACTTCATTCAACATTAAACTATAAGTCAATCAAATCATAAATCTCCAATATAAGCTCAAATTAATTTATTGGTTTTAGAAGTCACCAATGCACCAATAAAAATACGAGAGATAGTTGTCACATAGATAATATCCGTCAAGGATCATTAAGAATAGAAATCTTATTCTAGATTCTTATATTTTAAATTATACTATCTTGCAAGTTCGTAATCACACTTATTTTAACATATTGTGAAAGATATATTGCCGTCCCTAACATTTAGATTTAGGTTATCTCTAACATAAAAATTTTCACAAAAAAATGTACGTTGATTTGGACTTCTCAAATCAATTCAGAAAGTAACCAAAGTTTAGGGCATACTACTATTGACCCACAAGAATATGAATAGTGAATGACGGTGCACAAGAGTGTAAAACTATAGTTGTTTATAAGACAAATCAGTAACACTTTGAATTATCACAAAAACATAGGCATAAAAATTCACTGAAAATATCTTGTTTAGTTTTAGCCATACAAAAAAAAAAAAAAACAACAAGATGAATAATATGATGAAGGGAAGGCATTCACATGCAAGGAATAAGCCAGTATGAAGTCCTAGTGCTAGGATTGGGCCTTAAAAAAAAAGAAGCAAACCTTGTCTAACCCATTCAGCTTGCAACTCCACTCCCAAACCTATCCTTGGACCTTCTAGGATGACATTGCATCATTAATAGAGAATACAAATTGTTGAATTCCTCAAATTTCAAAGATAATGATGCAATCAACAATATTGAATTTCCACTAAAAAGTCATAGGGGGTTTTCACAACAATTATCCTCAAAGTCCTATTCGATGAACCAAGTTTAGCCAACACCTTCAGAATCAGTGCGATGGGCTAATGATAGTCCTGATATGGGTCATCTAATCACATCTAACTAAACCAGTACCAGAGAACAAAACATAGAGATGATTCAGTCATTGATTTATACACCAATGTCAAACGTTGTCTCAATATATATCAAGGGTTGGGTAATACAACTCAAGTTTCATAGAAGGTTCATAAAGATTGGGTCGTAATCTACATTGGTAATGGAAATCAAAAACGATTTAACGAGTGTAAACTTGAGATTTAAAAGAAATAATTTTTTTTATTTTTTTAAACAAAAGCAAACATTGTAGGTAAATCATGAGAAGAAACTCTTCATCATTTAACGAAAACTAAAGATAAAATAAATGACAATCACTATGATGTAGAGCTTATACCAAGGGTTGGCAGCATGGGTATTTTCAATTCTCTAATAATAAATGATCAAATAAGGATTAAATAAAGCCTCAACAACAAAAAAGAAATACTGACCCGGTGCCTATGCTTTGCCCCTTTGAAGTAAAGTAGGGTCTTCCGATCATGATCTTCTGATATGTATAGTAGTCTAGGGAGTAGATGGGTGTAGGGCAAAATAACATCTTTAAGCAATGAAACTTGGTTATGGTGTATCATATCTGAGGCATTGCCAATAGAAGCTTTTGAGTCAAGTCTGTACCACCCACCAAAATCGACCACAAGGAGAATGGCTGGTGCAATTTCAGCTCTAACATGCCACATTGCCACTGGGTCTGTCAAAGAAGGCCTCAAGTTTTAACATAACCTGACAATCCAGAGACTGAATCATAAGCTACTAAAGCATGCTAGATCTAGTAGCTAAAGGAGGCAAAGTTCAAAACATATGAAACATAATAATTACAAAGAAATTAAATTGACCAGTATGAAAATGATATTGAAATCATGAGTAAAATGGCTATGGAGATTTCACAAGGAACACCAATCCTTTTGGGTTCAGGTTATCACTAGCAAATTTGGGTCAATTGAGTTTTGCACAAGGATTGTCCCTACCATTAAAGTTACTTTAAGGAGCCCTTGAAAATTTATAACCTTGATTCTCCCTGAAATGCTCCCGTATCTTGTTCCAAAATTGGGAAATGGTCATACTTTTAGGTTTTGGGAAGATCGTTGGATAGGTGATCTTCCCCTTGCTGAGTGCTTCCCAAGACTTTACCACCTTTCCTAACTTTCCCATAGCCCATTTCTATCTTAACCATGACCTCTTGGAGGCTTGGAACCTTTATCTCCCAAACTCTTTAATTGTTGGCCAACAAGTTGAATTATCATCCTTATTGTCCATTCTTAGATCAGCCCAATTCTCTCTTGACCTAGATAGATTCTCTTGGGAGTTCCATTCCTCGGGTGCGTTCTCTACCCAATCTTTTTTCCAAGCCTTAACGAATGATGTCAACCTTCCTTTGTTTCCTTATGCACAATTTATTTGAAAAGCTCAAGTCCCTTCCAAAGTTAAAATGTTTGGGTGGATCTTGGCTCATAACAAGCTTAACATGGGTGACTCGCTTCAAAAAAGATTGCCGCACTTTTCTTCGCTTAACGAATGATGTCAACCTTCCTTTGTTTCCTTATGCACAATTTATTTGGAAAGCTCAAGTCCCTTCCAAAGTTAAAATGTTTGGGTGGATCTTGGCTCATAACAAGCTTAACATGGGTGACTCGCTTCAAAAAAGATTGCCGCACTTTTCTTTGCTTCCTCACTGTTGTTCCCTTTGTTTAAAGTAGTGGTGTAAGCAACCCGATCGACCCGACCTGACCAAACTTGACCATTTCGGGTCTGGTCAGGTCGGGTTAATTTTTTAGCAACCCGACCAAACCCGACCCGACCCGACCTCTTAAAATTTATATATACATATATGAGTTCATCCTCATTCCCATAAGTCAAGTTTAAGAATAGCTTGACTTGTACATATATGAGTTTTTCCAAAAAAGAGAAATCTCGTCTTTTAAAGCTTAAATAGTAGTTTAATAAGTTGGATGCATAATAATCCAACATATTTTATTACTAATATAAGCTTAAATAGTAGTTATTAAGCTTTAAAAAAATTAGGCTATTTAATGGGGGTCAACCCGACCAACCCGATCGACCCGACCCGACCTGAGGTCGGATGGCATCGGGTCCAACCTGCTACCACCCAACCTCTTTGGGTCGGGTGGGTTAGGGAACAAAAACCCTACCCGACCCGACCCGACCCGATTTCACCCCTAACTTAAAGGATGCGGATAATGTTGATCATGTGTTCTTCAGGTGTTCTTTTTCAGCTAAGTTATGGGGGGAGTGACACGTGAGGTTGGGTGATAAATTTTTTATGCCGACATTTGTTGATGATTGCTTCACATTGGCGAATATCCAAGGTCTTCAGAGTAGGAGCGTGAATGTGATGAGAGCGGCATCTTTGGCGACGCTTTGGATGTTGTGGTTAGAGCACAACAATCGGATTTTTGATAATGCAGCTAGAAATGCAGAGACCCTTTGGAATGACATTATTGTTTTGGCTAGTTCTTGGTTGGTGGCTTTCAAGATCAATAGGAATTTTACAATTAACGATTGGGTTAGGAATTGAAATCTTAGCATTTAATTTTGTTTTTTGTGCAACCTAGTGTCTTGCATGGTCTCTTTTTGTTTGTTTTTTGTATGTTTTAGCCTTTATACTTAGGACAGTTGTGTTTAATTTTGTGATGAGTACCTCCGATACTCTGGCATCTTGTGATGACTACTCTATGTTGTCTTTCATTTTTATAATATAATTGTTTGTTTGTGTTAAAAAAAAATCAAGAAGTACATTGTTTCTCTTTCACATAGCTGAAAAAAAAAATAATAACCAGCCTGGAATATAAGTAAAGATTTGCAACATCAGGAAGGGAACCTAGGGAGCAGATTTCAAGCCCAATCGAGTAGTTCAACAAGGTGAACAATTTTTACCTTAATTTAAAATTCCATAGATCATTGTCACTTGGCAATGTAATATTATAAATAAAAATTATCAAATTTACAACTTAAGTCATAATGTACCAAATGGGACAATGCACGTGGCAAAAGATCATACAACTACCTATCAGGAAATGGAATTTAATCTAATCTCTACATTTCGTTCATGATGATCTCAGAACGAATTTTCATAAACTAATAAAGTTATAATCTTTACAGTCGTAGTGTTGTCGTTGTCTTCTTCTTTTTTTCTTTTTTTTTTTGTTGAAAAAATGTGATAATTCACTTGATCATCACGTACAGAGAAAAAGCAGAAGAGGAAGAATAAGAAGGAGAGGAATAGCAGAAGATGTAAGATCAGAACCCACAGTGATTACAACAAAAATGAACAGAAATTCAAAATTCAAGGTGGAAATAAAGAATAGCTAACAAATATATAAATAAAATCCCAACGGGAATGAACACATAAAAGTTAGAATGAAACGAAAGAAGAACTGCAATTCAAAAAAAAAAACAATCTCACATACCAGTGAGTACAAAAACATGATCGCGACCGCCGGATCGCTTCCACGCATCGGAACTCCGAATCAAATCCACCACTTCCCTCTGCCTCACATAATCCTCATTACCACTAACCTTCTTCCTAAAAACCCCCTTCTCCGTCCCCAACTGCATCTCCGCACTGAGCGTCGCAAAGAACGGCACAAAAAAAACATCGGCTTCACCGACATCATAAACTCTTCTCGCGAACGAACCATCCCTAGACTCCTTCGGCGTCATGAGATCGCCAAGGATCCAATACTCCGCGCTGTACTGCTTGATCAGAGGATTCTCGGGATACGGAGGGACATCGAGATTCGAAGAAGAAGAAGAAGAAAAAGAGAGACGGGATCGAAGATCGGCGTCGGCGTCGCTGCCGAGACGTGAGTCGGTGGTGAGAGACCAGAATTTGTCTAAGAGGCCGTAGTTGAGCGATCTAGGCAGATCGGCGACGTAGACGTTGATGTAAGATTGATTGCTATAAGTTGAAGAGAAAGAAGAAGAAGAGGAAAAATGGTGGTCTGAATGAGATGTGTAAATAAGAAAGAGGAGAGAGATTGGAAGAATACAGAGAATACCAAATGAGATGAAGAGAGAAGGGATCGAACACCGTACGGCGCTGTTCTTCGTAGCCATTCTTCTTCTTTTTCTTCTTGGTTTTGTCTCTGTGGGAACAAAAGCAAGAAGTTCAGCGAGTGCTGGATTATAGATGCACAGCTGTGAAATTTTAGAATGAATGCACCGAGTGAAACGGTAATATTTCTTCAGTGCGAAATGTCAGAATTGCCCTTAGAGCCTGGTTGGTTGGTGATTTGAATACAGTGTATTTGAAAATATAAAAACACGATAAATCCGATAAATATAATATCCCTATTTCTCACTGTAACTAAAGCCAAAAAAAAATACAAAAAAATAATAAAAGGCAGAGTAGAGAGAAAGGACTGATAATGTTTCTATTGAATACAAGAAAGAATAAAAAAGTGTAAAGTTGATCTAATAAAATTTTACATCCGTTGTCAATTACTTAATAAGACCCTCCTCTTTTACCCGGACTTGGGACCGGCTGTTTATAAGGATATACAAACATGCACAACACAGGCAGAGTTACCTGATCCCTACAAACACCTACAAAATCAGACTTAATGAAACCGGAAAGCATGGGCTGAAAAACAATCAATGAAGCTTTTGTGTTCCAAATCCCTTGAGGGAGGAAAATGCCCCTGACCCCTCATAGGATAAAGATTATTAAAATCACCCTAACACCATCATAGAAGCCCATCAGGGAAAAGTACAAAAAGAACTCCACTTGCTATCTCACAAGTAATTAAGCCAGAAAATCCTTCCAGAAAGCACATTTATTTGACAAAGAAGGGCAAGGAAACATCAGAACCCCTCATCTGTGCATACAGCAGGCGAGGCAATCCATGCAACAGCTGAGGTGACAGTGAAAAGAGGCCTTGACCTGAATGGTCAAGGAACAAAGGGTATCCTCAACCACATTGATCGTTCAGCATATGACACCACATGATAGCATTCACTACTCGTGCAAGCAGGTCACAATCTCGAACTTAGAATCTTATGCCCATTGCCCAAGTGCTCACTATTATTCTATAGTCTTCGAGCTCCTCACCACCTACATTCTCGTCCTCCATGATGCGCAATGATCTCTTCATTCCCAAACTTTGGATTTGCTCATTCTGACCTGAGAACCAACATCAGCATAAACTTCAGTTCAACTAGGTAAATGAAAATATGATGACAACAATTAAATGGTAAATCTAAGTAAGTATTACAAACAAGCTCAGTAATTCTATAGTGTGTCTGCAATCTCGTTAACTTAATACCAACATATGTTCATCAACTACATGTAGAAACACAAACAATGATGAAAATAATGATAATAATCATAGAAATGATATTTACAATAAGAAGAAGAAGAAGACGAAGAAGAAGAAAAAAATCAAAGACAACATACATAAGCTCACTAAAAGTTGTTCCATTATTGCCAATCAAAGGAGGACTGGCTGCATTAAACTTTGACAAATAATAGATCCATTAAAAGGGGATCGCACTTTGAGCTTCTAGCCTCTTGGAGAACAAGAAAAAGGCCACTTAATTATCTAAAAGCACTACCTTACACAAAAGCAAATTAGGAACAAATTGTCCTGATGGCGCCTATTTAAGTAAGGATTTGATGGCAATGATAAATTCAATCATAAAATTAACATTCCAAATATTTTAATCTACAACTAAATATATAATCGGTAAACCTATTCCTGTCTGAATATTTATGGTATGAAAACTAATTATTCCCAATCAGTTCCAACCAGAATTTTCGTGAAGAAAATCAAAACCAAATCCAGATCTGGTGTCCATATAATGAATAGGGAAGGAATTTCAAGAGCATCTAAACTTACATTTCACCATAAACTGATCAGGATCGTAAGGTGCCTCTCACTTGCAGTAGCTGCCAAGAAAAATTACAAATAAATAAGAATATGAATATATCCAAAAGAAAAGTCACTGTTCATACTTCATATGCACCAAAGCTCAACACCCAAAGCCCAAAAGAATACCCATTTTGCTGCATGTCCAACAATCAATCAAAGGCATAACACACGAAAGAACATCCATATTGCTTTGCAAAGAAAAACATAGTACAAATATTGAAAAAAAAAAAAAAAATATATATATATATATATATATATATATATATATATATATTTTGCACATTATAGACTTAAAGTAATCTTTCTAATTTAGACAAATCTATTACATGAAGGTCTCATTTAACTTTAGCATGGACACCATAACCTATTAATAAGCTAAAACAGATATTCTATCCTAATTAAGAATACAAGTTTTCATTCGTGATACTGAGAAAAGATCAATAAATATCTCTAAGGATTCTCCTAATTCTTTGCATATTAAACTACTAAAATATCATATATAATTACTTTAAAATGCGCTAGCTGGAATCATTTTTCTCTTTTGATAATAAATGCCCATATTTAAATATGAGAACTTCAACAAAAATGTGTGCACCCTTAAAAATGAAAGCTAGTTCGGAAGCGTACCTTTTGGAACATGGCCCACTTCGAACAAAAGGTTAACTTATACTGACCGAGTTACTAATTAACATGATTATTAGAATCTCAATTCGAATCTATGAATCTACCAATTCACAATTTGATTCAAGGGAAGCCAATTTGAATCTTTAGCATGAATACCAATAGTATCTAATAGTAAATCCTAAAAACTAGTAAAATCTTATGATTCACGATTCAAGTCTTACAATTCATAAGAATCTTACCAACAGCAAAAAATATATATTTTGCACATTATAGACTAAAAGTAATCATGTTTTAACTTCCAAATTTAAGTATTCAATATGTATATATTATGCCAATTTAGTAAATATATAATTACTCATTAGGACATTAAGGCATAATTTACAACCAATTAAAACAATTGAACTTTTTTTTATTGTGAATTAATTTTTATGAGGATGGGATTTTCAACAAAAAAAATATTTTTAGAAACTGGTTCTAAAAACCATATCCTAGAGAATGGTTGTATAGGAAATAAACAATTAGGACAAAACCGACCAATTAACCAAATTATTAATTGCATCCAATGTGTTTACAAATATTTATTTTTATACACGATTCATATAATGCTCATGAATCCTACAAATCGTCAATCCAATTCACCAAACTCTTAGACGAATTGATTCAGATTCACGATTCTAATAACTATGCTAATAAGCACATCATAAGTAACTGTATGACCTAGTTCATAAATGATTTTAAGGTGCATTGAAAGAGCCCTTAGCAGTGCCTTCATAGTGGATAGAAAATCATCAATCAGGCTGTTTTTGGGGATTATGCTTCAACCATCGAGAAGAGCGACAATTAAATGATCATTGTCTTAAATTAACAAGAATTAAATACTAGAATACTTCTATATAATTTCTTAAAGCTGCTAAAAATGGAGTTGTTAAAATTTATATGTGCTAGTCTTCTTTTAATGTTATAATCTAAAATTCTTAATGTTAGTCACTCCATCTAAAATGATGAAGAAAATCAATTATTTCTCATGCCAATAAACCACAAATTGTAGACATGGCACATAGCTTATACTTGAGGATAGAAAAGCGACTCCGCCAAATAAATAGAAAGTTACCTCTTTGACTTTATCTTTCTTTGTCAACTTATTGTGGTCAAGGTACGAAACTTCGATTTCGCCCGACACTTCGACCTTTAAAAATCAGAATTAATTCGGGGAAGTTTGAGAAATCTTGGAGAATTATTGTAAAAATTCGCCAACTTAGAGAAGTTTAAAGAATTTCTATATAGATGTTAAAATATGCATAATTACTATTAGAAATGATGAAAACAAATATAAATAGATACTTTTCACATATAAAAGTATAACTATAATCGGTTGAAACATGTGTTTTTACATTAACATTGTTCAACGCACATCCAAGGATCAAAAATTCGATTTCAACTTGACTTCGGTCACTTGAAAATTGGAATTAGTTTGGTGAAGTTTAATTTAACATGGAGAATTTTTGTAAAAATTTCCTAATTAGAGAAGTTCAGAGAATTTTTTATATATGCTTAGATATATAGATTTATTGTAGTATAAGCTAAAAAACTAATATAAATAAACACTTTTAATTCATAAAAATACTAATAAATGACCTAACAAAATCAATCTTATTAAGTGGGTTGATGAATTTGAAATGGTGGCTTTTGGTTTTAATTTATTTTCTTTGTTTTGATATTTAGTTTTTTGGTGGCTTGCTTCTCAACCATATACTTTGCTAGTTTGAATTCCACCATGCTTAATTTATTAGTTTATTATTTAAATGTATTATTTTTTAATCTTGTTTTATAAGAGTTAACTAAAAGAAGATGGCTTTGGAAACTTTTTTAATTTATTTTTAAGTTTTTATCTTATTTCAACTTTATTTATTTATTTTTTTGCTTCTTTTCTTCTCTTTTGGGTAAAGCATATCTCATAAACTACATAATTTGTTAGCTTATTAAATTATTTTTTAAAATTTATATTGCTATGTTGGTTGATGAAGTTGAAAATAATACATAATTATTGATATTTTTTTTTGTTTTTATGAATGAAATAACATTTTTTTTACTTCTTTGTCGAATTTCATCGAACTTTGTTGAATTTTATCAAATTTTGTCGAATTTTATCGAATTTCTTGTCGAATTTTTGCATATTTGAATTGAAAAATAGAAATTTTATTGAAGTTTATCGAATTTTGTCGAATTTTATCGAACTATTTCGGCGAATTTTTGTATTTTTTATTTTACATCCACTTCGCACTTCGATGGTAAAAAAAGAGAAATAATTCGTAGAAGTTCGCCGAATTTCAGAGAATTTTCGAACCATGATTGTGGTATCACTACTCATTTTAGGTGACTAATTCCAAGAAGTTGTGTTAATCACCCAAATTAGCAATGTTACTTGTTCTGCGAGTTTTGATATCTTATACTCAATCGATTGCATGACCCTATTCCCTAAATTCAACAACTACGTACATGTTAACAATTAACACATGACACTAGCCCTAGTTAATCTCTTATATTTTCACATTCATTGGCTCTCAACTAAAAAGATCTTCGACATAGTTATCACAATCATGAATTTGTAATCAAATTGTTTGAGAGCTTGGTAAATCAAATCAAGATCCAAATCGATGAATTGAAAGATTGATGTACATTATATTAATCGTGTAACAAAACTGTCAAAACACATATTTAAGTCAATATATGTAAAACATGGGATTCAATTTATTAATTTGTTTAACAAGTCGGTTTGGTCCTAATTATTAATTTTTTTTACCACCATTCTCTAAGATATGATTTTTAGAACTAAACTCAAAAATGACCTTTTGTTGTTCCTCATAAAAATTAGCTCACAAAAACAAGAATCTTATCTAGGTTAAATTGTTATGAATCATGCCTTAAAGTTTTAATAAATAATTATATATTTATTAAATTAGCATAATACATACTAAGCACTAATATTTGGAAGTTAAAGCATAATACTTTAAATATAATAATCTATGATATACAAAATATATATTTTTTACTTTTGGTAAGATTCTTTATAAATAGGTTAAATCATAAGACTCGAACCGTGGATCACAAGATTCTACTCCTTTTTTGAGATTCACTTAAGGTTTGTTGGATTGGGATTCATGCTAAGGATTTGAATTGGTTTCCCTTGAGTCGATTGTGAATCAAAAGATTCACAAATTAGAATCACAATTTTAACAATCGAGATCTTCAATATTGAATTACTTAGATTTGAAGTTAATCTCTTCACAGCTAATTGCATTTAATTGTGTTAGGAATGCCACCAGAAGACACATATGATACAAAAACGATAATCACCACATAATTACATCAAAGTTTTCAAAATAGCGTCACATGGAGCAACCAAACTCACGACTTAGATGTCATTAAGGTGGAACAAAATTATGAAGACATTTACCCATAGATTTTTAAAGTTGCCAGATCGAAGATAGTGAATGCAACATAATCTAGCTTCCTAATCCATCTCCATCAACTTTGTCATTGCCTTCTAAACCTTCTCTAACACTTAAGGATATTTTTCTTCTAAGGAAATAAAGGTGTATAATGCACAAAGCTTATACCAATACAAAGCTTGGAGAAGGGGTTGACACGTGCAACATAACTATTGCATTGAGGTGAGATTATGTTACAAATTCTAACCTGTGAGCTCTCTAGGTCAAATGCAACAAACTTTATTTGGATAAACTTTTCTTCACTAAAAAAAATCTAAAGAGATTAATTCTAAAAGCTATGTTAATTTCACATTACAAACATGTAAAGTTCATAGCATTTATTATTTGTTCAATCAAAGTTAAAGATTTTGATATTTTTCTTTTTGTTTTCCAGTTATCCTTTTCAACTCCAAATAGAGCTTGGTAATACGTCCTAACAAAGATAATTAGTCTTCAATCTCCTTCCAAACACAACACTTGATCCATTGGATCTATTTGTCATTTCTCTCACAAAAATATTACTCAATCTTATTATCCTTGGGCAGCGTCTTCTTTCAGCAATGCATGTTCCCACGTAGAACACATGCACATTTGCCAAAGTTCTTTATTCTTATCTAGCTTCCTTTGTCTAGTCTTACTCTTTCATGGGGAGCCACGTTTGTCAAGCTTGTAATTTTCACCAAGCTTCTTCTTTCACCAATGCATGTTCCCACGTAGAACAAATGCACATTTGCCCAGGTTCTTTAGTCTTATCTAGCTTTCCTTTGTCTAGTCTTACTCTTTCATGGGAAGCCACGTTTGTCCAGCTTGTAATTTTTCCATTTACCGCACGCCTTAAGTCTTGATGTTCTACCTAGAGAAGGTACACTCAATCGTTCAATTGCTTGCCTATAACCCTAAAAGGACAAAAGATGAAAAAGAAAAGGTCAATGTTTTGGATTCGGAAAGAAGACAAATAAGAGAATTGATATAAAAATTCTCTAAGCCTATGTTACCTGAACTCGGGTATGGGTGTTGGATACGGGTACATATTTAGAGGTTCGACTTGTTCATTTTCAAATTCTAGGATACGGGGACTTGGCTATATTATATGTTGTTCTTTCCTTTTTTTCTTCTTTTTACTCATTTATTGTTCGTTTTATTCTCCCACTTAAGTAAATTTCACCTATTTATCATTATCTTCTTTCATGCTTTCTCTTTTTACTTTAGAGAATCTACATAGTAATATTCTAAAATCTAAAGTGTCGGACACATATCCCATACCCATGTCATCTCCTGAAGTGTTGGACACGGGTACGTCGGGCTAAAGTGAAGAGTCCGGGTAACATAGCTCTAAACCATGGGGAAGTTGGGCATTGTCATGTCTCTTATTAATCCGACCATTTCTTAACATTCTGTGATGCTTTGTGATCTATTCTTTAAACAAAATACCTCTTAAAGAGACCAATAATGGAAAGGAATAAACTGGTGTTTTTGTATTGCAAAATGGACAAACATAAAAACATCTCCATTTTATGCTCATTTACAATTAGGGAATGTCAAATGTTTTTTCTTTACCATATACCATTCATAAAGGATAGGTTTGACAATAGATAAACAATTTGTAGTATCCTTGGTACCCTGTTTTAAATTCCACAACTCTTTACTCTTTTATAGAAAATCAACACAAAAATTGATCCATCAGATCAGCCACCTATTTTCTAGATTGGTTGTCTCTCTTTCTTGAAACGCTTCATACCTATGCATTTCCCCAATTATGTTAAATAACAAGATTTCCTAAATCTTAATAGTCCTTCAAGAACTGTGCCTATTTACGATGTTTCTTTCACATCCTAGATATACTATTTACTTGCCATCATATTCACTTCCTCTAGTGAACTTATTTCTTTCAAGGATAAGATTTTCTAATTGAGAAGATAATAGCTCAAACCATAATTGTAATAAACGCTAAGTCGTCAAGGGTTGCAGCAACTCTTTGAACCATGGGAAAACTTGGCATTTCCACATTTCTTATTAATCCTACCATTTCTAGACCTTCTATAACGCTTGATGATCTATTCTTTAACCAAAGTAGTCCTTAAAGAGACCAATAATGGAAAGGAATGAAGTGGTGATTTTATATTGCAAAATGGAAAAACATTAAACCATCTCCTTCTCATGGCCATCTATAATGAAGTCCAATGGTTCTCTTTTTCCCATACTATTAAAAGGATTTATTTGATAATAGAATCCTTTTAATCATTTGTAATATTCTTGGTACCCTGTTTTAAATTCCACAACTCTAACTTGGGCCCATCAACTAGCATGGAGACTCAACCCAAGCCAAACCTAGTTTTAAGTCGGTATGCTTCTTGAAACATAAACCCCACACTTGAACTTAAAAGCCAAGCTTGGGTTCATGGAGTACCTTGGGCGTCTACAAAATCTGAACCCAAATAAAAGTCAAGTTAGTCCTTGACCAAAGACCCCAACCACTACTTTAAAGGTTAGGGTTAGGTTCATCAAGTAGCCGGAGGACTCCAATCAAACCTGACTTTAGGTATGGTCAGGTTCGTGTTCTCATATTGCAAGCCAATGCTAGGAACTTTTAACTCCAAAGCGAGGTTCAAGATTGGTTGAACCTATCTGGCCTATTTTGGAAATGCCCAAGTTTGAGCCATTGACCCAAGATTCTAGTCTTACATGTCATTTACGTCTTACCACATGGAAGAATTTTTGTAAACAAAACAATTATCTCTTGCATGCCAATCTTTAATACTTTAAAATAAAAAAAAAACCTTCTCATTATTACAACTCATTAAAAAAAAAAAAAAAAAAAAACAGATGTTTAGCATAATCAATCATTAAAGTTAGGAAAAAAACCCTTCTAATTATTATAAGGCAATTCTTATAAACAAAAGTTACAAAACCAGGTATAATATGAACTGAATTTGATCACCAAAATGGGTGAGAAAAATTAAACTAGTCAGATAAAACCAAAGGAGAACAATAAAAAGCGGGATCCTCTATTTCTAGCAATTCACGGTGCTGATACAGATAATTTAATAGAGTAAAACACAACTTCCAAAAAGCCTGAAGGACTGAATAGAAGATCTCAATACACTCCAGATTAAATCAAATGCTTTGAAATAAAAAACCAAAAACAGACATATATATTTCGCTTCAGTTACCAGCAAATGAAGCATCAATACAGCATGCAAGCAATTCCATCACAGTTAAGTCAATATCTAACAGCACAAAATAAAAAACAAATCCTATAACAAAAAGACTAATTTCTTCACTTGTGCTATTTGATTTTGATCTAAATCAAAGATCGGAGAGGAGAAACAAAGCTGGATCAAAGATCATTACATTTCGCATGCAAGCAATTCTATCTCAGTTTCAAATCCGTAAAAAAATCTTCTAAAAGAAAATGCACAAAATTCAGATATCAAGAAAACCGGATTCTACATACAGACAGAGCTTTTCATCACGGGGCCAATTTCCTCTGTGGTCGACTCACGATCGATCCAACAATTGAAATCAGTCTCCGCGACTCCGTTCAGCTCCGGACGGCACATTCGCTCCCGATCATGTCAGCTCCCTGCATCTCCAAGTGGTCCGATCGCCGCACCTCCGTCCGGCCACGAGAGTTCCGGCGTCCTCCGACCGTCACCTCCGTCGACGCCGAACCTTCTAGATCGACTCGGAAGGAGACGATCTCCAGCCACTCTCGTTCGCCGGCGTGCATGCTCTTTGCGAATCAAAACTGTACTTTCCGCTGCAAACGAAAAAACGACGGAGAACAGGTGGTTAATAACGGCGTAAGATAGCATCATAGTTAGGAGTCAACGTATATTTGAGCAAATGAGTCAACGAGGAGGAGAAAAGAAAGCCGATTTTTCGTACCTACGATGGTGATGTCCTTATCGATAACCATTGTCAAGAGTTAATTTCAACTCCTGGTGGTTCCGCTTCGTCCTCCATTGGAGTTAACTTCTACCGCACAAGTGAGGAGAGTTTTAGAGAGAGACTGTGTTAGAAGGAGAGGAATCGAGGGAAGAGAGAAGGTGGGCTGTGGGCGTCCGTGTCTCAGTTTTATAATAAGAGGGTTAGGTCATGGGTGGGGCACATTGGCAAGTATCGAATTTGGTCATTGTGATCAACGGTGATGGAGGTAGTGAGAGTGGGGTTAGTATGGGAGGTGAGGGAGCATGGGATAACTAGAGTCAGATGCTGGTTTTTAGAAAGAGTTAATGGGTTGGGGACACGTGGAGGTTATGCAGGT
Source organism: Paratinospora sagittata (assembly GCA_035771175.1). Taxonomy (NCBI): domain Eukaryota; kingdom Viridiplantae; phylum Streptophyta; class Magnoliopsida; order Ranunculales; family Menispermaceae; genus Paratinospora; species Paratinospora sagittata. Next base: position 37,040,463 of record CM069594.1, read on the forward strand.
TGGAGTTATCTGGGAGAGATAACAAGGGAGGGTTGGTGGTGGTGATAGGTAGAACCAGCAAATCTGTTTTGGATTCTCTCACCAATTCAATGCCACGATTTGGGAATTTGAATAAGATTTTCTTTCTTTTTTTAGTTGTTTCTTTTAACTTATTTTAATTAAATTTTCTTTAATTTAATTATTACCATCCATTGCTTTGAATTGAACTGAACGAGAGTGAATTAGTAAAGAAAAATGCTAAAAAAATACAATCATCAACACCTTTGTCTATACTAGAACGTGTAATCTAACCACCTTTAACCACTTTAAAAAAAAAAAAAATCATATTATATATAAATATCCGCCGCATCAACATGAATTAAAAATTAAAATTATTTTAGCATTACTCATAAGTAATTACTCATTAATAAAATCTTGAGATTGGGATACACCCAATGAAATAATCGTATATACATATATGCGTGTTTTTTTATTATATATTTGACATGATAAACTTGTTCATATCATATATGTACGTGTACTAAACACTCCTCTTCCTCTTACCTTCCTAATGTTTCCTCCTATTTAGTTCTCAAAACTCCATCAGAACAAGGAAAGTAAAAATCAATCAACTATCAAAATCAGTTAGCCCACTGCTATTTTCTTACCTTATCTCATCTTAGACGTCTCAGCAAAAAGATAACACCTCAAATTTTAATACAACCCTTTTTTTAATTGCACATCTTGAGTCAACAGATGCATTCCATATTTCTCAGTGTGAATAAAGCAACAAGAAAGAAGTAGAGAGAAAAAAAAAATGCTAATGTTTCCATTGAATACAAGAATGATTACAAAAGAAAATAAACTTATATAGCATACAAGTAAAATTACCAAACTTCCAGTTCCTAAGAGCTAATACAAAAATATAGTACTCATAACACCAATTATAATTATTCACCAGATGCCATGCTGATGAAGCGTCAAGGCAAACCAAATCATTCTAGTTGGTGCCTGCAACACCTAGTTTCTATAACTCAACTAAGGTCATAGTCGACAAGTCCATAATACAACCCTCCTCCTTTATCCGGGCTTAGGACCGGCTGTAAACAAATATATCAATATAAACATGCTCAACACAGGCGGAGTTACCTGATTCCAACATAAAAAACTACAAAATCAGACTTATGAAACAATAAAAACACGTGCTGAGAAACAATCAATTAAGCTATTGTGTTATAGCTTCCTCAATGGAGGAAAATGGCCTTGACCCCTCTCGCACGATGAAGATTTTTAAATCCCGTTCTTGACGAAGGTTATTAAATCACCCAAACAACACAACAGACGCCCATTAGGAAAAAGCACAAAAAGAACTCAATAGCCAATGATGCCCCAACTTCAGTTCAACTAGGTAAATGAAGAAGACGAGGACTAAACTCAACACTTGAGAGGTTCTGAAATTTGTGTCTGTGATTCAGATGGTTCTAAACGGGCAACAGACCGATTAGCTTTGTTGTGAAGGGAAGGAACCCCTGAAGCAAGTGTTTATGCGCCTAGAACCACAGTGTCATGGCTGACCTGAACCAACATTGGCATGCACTTCAGTTCAATTAGATATAGAAACACAAACAATGATGACAACAACAATAATACTAATAATAATAACAATTAAAATCAATAACATGTCACACATAAGCCCACCAAAAGCTCTTCCATTTCCAATTAAAGGAGGATTAGTTGCATTAAACATTGACAAGTACTAGATCCATTATAAGGAGATTGCATGTTGAGCTTCATCCCTTTCTTTCTTTTTTTTTGAAATAGCATATTGAACTTCTAGCCTCTAGGCGAACTAGAAAAAGGCCAATTAATTATCTAAGAACACTGCCTTGCTTAAAAGTGAATGTAGGAAGAAGATTGTCCTGTTGGCATCTATTTAAGTAAGACTTCTTTTTTTTTAATGGAATAGTTTGAAGAGCATCTGAACTTACAATTGACCATAACCTGATCAGGATTGCAAGGCGCTTCACACTTGCAGTAACTGCAAAGAAAAAATTTATAAAAAAAAATAAGAATATACAAAATATATCCAATAGAAAAGTCACTGTTCAATGCACCAAAGCTCAAAACCAGAAGCCCAAGAAAATATCCATTTTGTTGCAAATTCAACAATCAATCAAAGGTACAGCACAGGAAAAAAAAACATCCATATTGTTTTCCAATGAAAAAGCAGAGTACAATAAATAAATAAAACAACTGCTCACCATGAAATTCTTAGGTTCAAAGATCATCTATACTGTCCATTAAAACTAAAAGGGCCGCCTAGTGCACAAAGCTCCTACCTATGCGCAGGGTTTCTATGACTCGAACCTGTAATTACATGCTTACACGACAACAACTCTTACTATTGCACCAAGGCTCCTCTTCACTATCCATTAAAACTCATGAATAAAATTATTATAGTTGTAACTATATTCTACTTTTGTTTTTTTAATAAATGTAGCTTTATTATATGAGGAACTTGCATTGCAAGGAAAACTTGAAATTGGAAGTGCAGTGAAATAAAAGTCATACACAGTTTAAACACTAGATAACATTTACCACCCAAACCCGTGATTTGAAATAAATGCACATAGTTAGAAATGAGTACATTTAATTCTTCACTGCTTGATGACTAGAGAAACATGATGTTCTTTGTCTGATTTGGTATGAGCAGGAATATTACAAGGAATGTGTTGTATGCATTTTGGTTTCATTTGATTTTTCATTGCTCAATGACAAGGGAAATGTGATGCTACTTTGCTGATTTTTGTAGGCCAAGGAATATGAAGGAATATGTTATATGCATTGTGTTCTCATTTGACTGATGCACCCATAACAAATACATATGGGTATAAGGTTCACAAAAAAAAAATAAAAAATCAGAGAATAGGTGGGTCTGAAAAAAAAGAAAAAAATAAAGAGAGGAGTTAGAAGAGGGAACGAAATTCAAGATAGTTGCTTCCAACCTTGCCACTTTGAGTATAGTTTGTTGGTATAAAATTCACCAAAAAAAAGTTAGCTCCAACTGATTACATGCCAAAATTAGCCAAATCATTTGCAGTGTAACTAAATTGGACACCTACACCTGACCTACTTAAGAATCCAGAGTCAACAACAAATTTAATTAAATTAAGAATTCAAAATTTTCCAATTCAGACAAATCTATTACATGAAGGTCTTACTTAATTCTAGAATGAAAATTGTAACCTATTAATAAACTAAAACAGATATTCTATTCTAATTAGGAATACGAGTTTTTCATTCGTGATGTTGAGAGAAGATCAATAAATACCTCTAAGGATTCTCCCAATTCATAAATATCTATTTAAATATTAAACTACTAAAATATTGTATATAAATATATTATTACTTTAATATGCGCTAGCCTAGATCATTTTTCCCTTTCTATAATAAAAGTTAAGATTTAAATATGAAAATTTTAACAAAAATGTGTCCACTCTTAAAAATGAAAATGCATTCATAAGCATACCTTTTTGCTCATGGCTTACTTGGAAACAAAAGGCTAACTTATACCGACTGAGTTACTGATAAATATGGTCATCCGGATCTCGACTCAAATTCATGAATCTTCCATTTCACTATTCCATCCGGGCGAAATCCACTTGATATGAATCCTTAGCATTCATCCTAATACCATTGAATCTTATAATAATACTATAAAATTAGTAAAATCTTATGATTCACAATTCAAGTTTTAAGATTCAAGCAATTCACAAGAATCTTACCAAAAGTAACATAATATATATTTTGCATATCATAGACTTAAAATATCACGTTTCAACTACCAAATTTAACTACTTAATATGTATAATGTCAATTTAATAAATATATAATTACTTACTAGGACTATAAAGCATGATTTATAACCACTTAAAAATACAAAACTTTTTTTTTTTTGCGATCTAATTTTTATGAGGATGGGTTCTTCAAATAAAGAATGTTTTTAGAAATTAGTATTAAAATCATATCCTAGAGAACTGTTGTATAGGAAATAAACAATTAGGACCAAACCGTCTAGTTAACAAATTATAATTGAATATCATTTGTTTACATGTATTGCTTAAATGTGTGTTTTTCATACACAAATCATGATTCACATGATGTACATAAATGTTACGATTAGAATCCTGATTTGATTCACCAAATTCTCAAATGACTTTATTCCGATTCACAATTTTGATAGCCATGCTAATTAACACATTATAAGTAACTATAATAATCTAGTTCATAAATCATTTCAAGGTGAATTGAAAGAACTCTTTGCAGTGCTTTCATAGCAAATAGAAAATCGCCAATCAAGTTCCTTTTCGGAAATACGGAAGAACCATTGATTAGGTCAACAATTAGATGATCATTGTCTTAAATTAACAAGAATCAAATACTAGAGTATTTCTATATAATTTCCTAATGCTGCTACAAACGGAGTTATTAAAGTTTATAAGTGTATAATCTTAAATTCTTAATGTTAGTCATTCACTGTCGAAATTGATGAAGAAAAACTTTTACTTCTCATGCCTAAAAAATACAAATTTTAGACATGGCACATAGCTTTGATTGAGTATAGAAAAACGATTCTCCCAAATAAATAGAATTTTTCCCCTTTCGATTTCATATTTCTTTATCACCTCATGGTAGCATCACTACTTGTTTTAGACGACTAACGCCAATAAGTAGTGTGAAGCACCCAAATTAGAGATGTTGCGTGTTTTACACTTTTTTTTTTGTACATCACATACTCAACCAATAGCACTGCCTTATACCCAAAATTCAACAACTATTTACAAGTTAACGCATTGCACTGGTTGTAGTTAATCTCTTTTTCACACCCATTGGCTCTCAACTAAAAAGATCTTCGACATAATTATTAGAATTGTGAATTGTAAAATTAATTAACTGTTTGGTAAATAGATTGAGATTCAATTTGATGAATGATAAGATTCTTGTACATTATATGAATCGTTTACATAAACACATATCTAAGTCAATATCTGTAAAGCATGGGATTTAATTAATTTGGTTAACTAGCCACATGGATTTTAAGTATTTATTTCCTATACCACCATTCTCTAGGATATGTTTTTAGTACTAAATTCTAAAAGTGATTTTTTTTTTTTTTTTGTTAAAGAATTTGTCCTCATAAAAATTAGCAAACTAAAACAAAAATCTTCTCCATGTTAAATGGTTATAAATCATGCCTTAAAGTCCTAATAAATAATTATATATCTATCTAATTGGCAAAATACACATTAAGTACTTAAATTTGGAAGTTAAAGCATGATACTTTAACTCAATGATATACAAAATATTTAATATTTACTTTTGGTAACATTCATATGAAAAGCTTGAATCATAAGACTCAAATTGTGAATCATAAGATTCCATTACTTTTAAAAAAAAACATACTATAAGATTTAGTAGAATTGAGATTCATACTAAGGATTCAAATTGTTTTCCCTTGAATTGATCTTAATCGTAAGATTCACAAAATTTGAATAGCGTTTTAACTGCCATGATCTTCAATATTGACAAATTAGATTTAAAGTTAATCTCTTCACAACTAATGGCATTTGGTTGTGATAAGAATGCCACAAGAAAACACAAATCTAAAAAAAAAAAAAAAACTAACCACCCTAGTACCCCATAATTACATAAAGTTTCCAAAATTATCGTCATATGGAACAACCAAACTCGCAGCTTAATTGTCATATATACGTGGAACAAAATCATGAAGATGTTTAAACCCTTAGATTTAAAGTTGCCAAATTGCAAAGATAGTGAATGCAACATGAAAATCAAGGCTCCTAATCCATTTCCAAAAACTTTGTCATTGCCTTGTAAACCTTCTCTACTACTTAAGGAGATTTTTCTTTTAAGAAAAAAAAGGGTGTATAATGCACAAAGCTTTCACGAAATACGGAGTTTGGAGAAGTGGCCGAAGTACGCAACCTTACCTTGCATTGAGGTGAGATTATTTGCTAATTCTAATTCGTGGTCTCTCAAGGTCAAATGAAGCAACCTTTACCACTACTTAAGGCCTACCCTTCATTTGAATAAACTTTTAAACTAAAAATATTCTAAAGAGAATAATACTACAAGGAATGTTATTTTAAATTACATATACATAAATATCAAAGCATTTGTTATTTGTTCAATCAAAGCTAAAGAATTCGGAATTTTTCTTTCTTTTTTTTCCAGTTATCCTGTTTAATTCTAATAGAGCTTGGTAGCACATCCTTAAAGTCAAAGATAATTGATCTTCAGTCCCCTTCCATGTTCCAGCAAAACACTTGATTCATTGGATCTCTCTCACAAGAACATTTCACAATTTCATTATCCTTGGTCAGCATCTTCTTTTGTGGTGATGAAAGTATCATTGTTTGATCCCTCGTCGTTTGCAAAGCATTTCCAAATTGATGCTGCAGCGACCTGAGGGCATTGATTGGTCAGCATCTTCCTTTGCCAATGCATGTTCATGCATAAAACACATGCATATATTTGTCCAAGTTCTTTTGAGACTTTAGCTTCCTCTTTCTAGTCTTTTATGGGAACCACATTTGTAAAGCCTATAATTTTGCCATTAACCTAACATCTTAAATATATTCTTGACTATCTACCTACAGCCCTAGGTTCACTTCATCCATCAATTTGATTGTGTATAACATAAAAGGACAAAAATGAAAGAAAAAAGGAAAAAAAAAAGGTCAATGTTTTGAATTTTGGAAAGAAGGTTAATAAGAGAATTGGTATAGAGATTCACTATGCCACTGGAAAACTTGGCATTGCCATGCCTCTTATCCATCCTACCATTAGTAGACATATTCTATAATGTTTTGCATCTATTTTTAACCAAAATACCCCTCAAAGAGACCAATAAAGGAAAAGAATAAAGTGGTATTTTTAAACCATTCATAAAGGATTGATTTGATAATAGATTCTTCCTTTTAATAATTTGAAGTACCCTTGGTTCCCCTGTTTTAAATTCCACAAGTACTTTTTCATTGGAAACCAACACAAAGATTGATCCATCTGATCATCCTGCTCTTTCCTATAAAAGAGCTCAGCATCTTTATGTTCTAGGTTGGGCATCTTTCTTTACACTTCATAGTTATGCATTTTTGTGATTATGTTAAAAAACGGGATTTTCTAAATCTTAATAGTCTTTCAAGGACTACACCATTGACCATGTTTCTTTCACATCTTAGACATACTACTTCACAGAATTCCTTGCCCCTAGTCATCATATCCACTTCCTCTACTGATCTTATCTCTTTTGAGGTTGAAATTTTCAAATCGAGAAGATAACAGCACCAACTATAGTTGTAATAGGACTATGGCCATTTGACCTAGTTGGATCACACAACTCGAGGCCAAACGAAATCCATTTTACAATTGGAATTCCAAACTCAAGGCCAAACCAAAGTTTCCTTTTATCGTTTGAAGCTCAACTCGAGTTCTTCCAAATGGTTGAATTAAGGCAAGTTTGATGACTTGAGATAATCCAACATATTCCACTGAAAATTATGATATATCAAGTCTATGACAAGTACATTGCCATAGCAAGCTTAGTTTTGGGTTTGAAGCTCCACCCAAGGAAAACCCCAATTAGCGTCAAATTTTTTATTTTTATTTTTTTTCAAACAGAACTTAGACCGATGACTTTAAAGATCTGAATTAGGCAAAATCAGTATTGTAAACCGCATGGAAGACCTTTGGCAAACAAAAAATCTATCTCTAGCATGCAAATCTTTAACACAGAAAAAATATATATAAAAAAAAAAAAAAACCTCCTTCTCATTATTATAACTCATATAAGCTAAACCAGATCTTTAACAACACCAGATATTTAACATAATCAATCATTAATACAATTAGGAAAAAATTCCCTTACTAACAACTATATGGCAATTCATAGAAACAAAACCAGATCTCCAAAACGAGTAAGAAAAATTAAAGAATCCAGATTAAACAAAAGCAGAACAGCTCGGATCCTCTAATTCCAGCAAATTTACTTCACTGCTACACAAACGATTCAGTAGATGAACAAAACCAGACATATAACATAAACTGAAATTAGATCTCCAAAACGAGTAAGAAAAATTAAAGAATCCAGATTGAACAAAAGCACAACAGCAGGATCCTCTAATTCCAGCAATTCTACTTCGCTGATACACAGATGATTCAGTAGATGAACACGCACCTCCGTCCGGTCACGAGAGCTCCGGCGTACTCCGTCCACGCTGAACCCTCTGGACTCGAAGTGGATGGAGACGATCTCCGCCAATCTCATTCGCCGCTGTGCATGCTCTTCGCGAATCAAAACCGTACTCCAACGCTGGAAACGAAAGCGACGGAGACCAGGTGGTTTATAATAAGCGCGTAAGACAGCGTTATAGTTAGGAGTCAACGATTATTTAATCAAAAGAGTCAACAAGGAGAGGAGAAAAGAAAGCCGATTTTTCGTACCTACGATGGTGATGTCCTCATCGATAACCACTGTCAAGAGTTAATTCTAACTCCGGGTGGTTCCGCTTCGTCCTCCATTGGCGTCAACTTCCACTTAGTGAGAGAACTCTGTTAGAGAGAGAGTGAGAATAATGGAGGAAGAGATAGGTGTACGGGGCCTTTTGACATTATTACCCTTGAAAAAAGAAATTATTTCACAAATACCATTCATACAAAAATATTGTCAGAATTGTTCTAATTTACTGTTCATAGCACAGTCAACGTGCCAAATAAGCGTTACATCGGCGCAGAAGTGGCATTTTTTTTAAGTGAAGGGAATGCTTCTTTTGAAAGGCGTCTTTTGAAAGACGCCTTTCCTTCACAAATTTTTTTTTTACAAAAGACGTCTTCTCTTGCACTTGTAAAAAAAAAAAAATTTAAGTTTCTGCTCCTTTTTTGAAATATTGAAAACAAAAACAAGAAGATCAAACGCCGAGAAATAAGCACAAAATCAGAATGTAAACAGAAACAAAAAAAAAAAAAAAATCTTTAGCTGCTGTTGGCCATCATGTATGTATAAACTATATACAAAACAAATATGAAAAATCTGTACAAGTGTTTCCAAACAGAACAACAGAGAAAACAAAAAAATACTAAGAATGATAACCTAATCTATAATCCCATTCCAGCCCAAAAAGAGTACCGGCAGCTTGTACATATCGATTATAATCAGAAAAATACGATCGACAAATTTTCTCGAACACCTGCTTCGTGAGTAAACTATCAGATCCAGCACAGTGAGATTTCCCAGCTTCTCTCTCCACTCCCAAGTCCCTTTATCTTCTCCACTTCATTTTTCACAGAGTTTGCAGCGAAGCCATTGAAGGTACTGTTAATAGAATTTAAATCCTTGTCAAAAAAGGAGCAGAAATTTATTTTTTATTTTTTACAAGTGCAAGGGTCCCTTGCACTTGTAAAAAAAAATTTGTGAAAGGAAGGCGTCTTTTCAAAAGACGCCTTCCTTTCACATTAAAAAAAAATTATGAAGGAAATGCGTCTTTTGAAAAGATGTCTTTCTTTCACTTAAAAAAAATGTCACCTCCGCGCCGACGTGACGCTTGTTTGGCATGCTGACTGAGCTATGAACAGTAAATTAGGGCAATCCTGACAATATTTTTGTATGGATGATATTTGTGAAATAATTTTTTTTTCAAGGATAATCATGTCAAAAGTCCTAGGTGTGTGTACATCAGTTTCAGTTATATAGGAAGAGGGTTAGGTGGGGCACATTGGAAGTATCGAATTAAGTTGGTCAGTATGATCAACGGTGATGGAGGTAGTGGGAGTAAGGTAGTATGGGAAGTGAGGGAGCACGGATTACTAGCGTGGTTTTGAGAAAAGAGTTAATGGCATTAGGACACGTGGAGGAGATGCAGGTTGGTCTTATCTGGGACCGGGCAAGATATAAACAGAGGCCTTGGTAGAACGTGCAAAATCTGTTTTGGTCCTTTTGGATTCTCAGCAATTAAATGCCACGATTTGGGAATTTGAATAAGATTTTCTTTCTTTTTTTTAGTTGTTTCTTTTAACTTAATTTAGTTAAAATTTTCTTTAATTAAAAATGTTAAAATATTTTCATCACAGGGTATTTTTTTTTAAGGATAATTAATATTTGTGTATAAAAGTTGCCATGTCTTGCAAGAGACCAGTGTAAAAAGTGCACATAACAGCAGATATATTATAATAACATTATATAGTACTATATCAACATGTGAAACTATTATTTAAGAAAAATATTTCACTAACACATTTTATTGATATTGCCCTCAAGAGTTATTGAATCATATTGAATTATAAATTAACATGTAATTCAAAATAATCTAACAACTTTTAAAGACAATGTCAATAAAATGTATTTAAAAAATATTACTCATTATTTAAATTATGTAGGAAACAGGCACATATACTTAACAGAGGAGGGTGACAGCGTAGTGAGAGCCAATGATTAATTAGGAGACTCCTTTAGAGTCAAGGATCCTCAATCCTCATTCAGTGATCTCTAGACTATAGGAATTAATCCATCCCAGTATCAATATCTTAGGACGGACTTAGTTCTCAACTAGTATTAATATTCAGGCCTTGTTTATTTCTGTAGTAAGAATGGCGGTGCAACAAGCTTTTTGTTAAAAGCTCTCTCCCATCAGCTTCTTCACTTCAAACCCACGTTTAAAAAAAACGTTTTTGGGTCTAAACGTAAAACTTGTGCCAAACAAGGCCTCGATGTCATGGTATTAATGATGTTGAGATCCCACCTATATATTTAACACGATGAATTTGCTCATATCTAATGTGAGACTATCATTTCAATTTAAAGAAATCGCTGTCATTTTCTAATTTTTCCTCCTTTCTAGTTCTCAAACTCCGGAAAGCACAATTCAATCAACTATCAAAATCAGTTAGCCCACTGATACTTTCTTACCCTATCTCATCTTCGACCTCTAAGCAAAGAGATAAAAATATTTTGAGTTAAACAAGTGGATTCCATATTTCTCAATTGTGAATAAAGCAAGAAGAGAGAAGTAGAGAGGAAAAAATGCTAATGTTCCTATTTAATACAAAAATGATTACAAAAGATAATAAAGGAAACCTATGTAGCATACAAGTAAAATTACAAAACTTTCATTAACTAAGAGCTATGCAATATCCAGTACTCACACTACTCATAACACCAATTGTAATTGTTCACAAAACACCATGCTGAGAATTGTCAAGCAAGAAAAAATCATTCTAGATTTGGTGCCTACAACACCTAATCTCAATAACTCAACTCAACTTAGGTTATAGTTAACAATTACTTAATACAACCCTCCTCCTTTATCCGGGCTTGGGACCGGCTGTATAAAAAGATAGACAAACAGGCTCAACACAGGCGGAGTTACCTGATTCCAACAAAAACCTGCAAAAATTAGACTTATGAAACAACAATAGCATGTGTTGAGAAACAATCAATGAAGCTATTGTGTTTCAGCTTCCTAAAATGCAGGAAGATGGCCTTGACACCTCACACAGCATGAGGATTAGTAAAATCACCCTAACACCATAACAGAAGCCCATCAGTAAAAAGGACAAAAAGAACTCTGCAATCTGTTGTGTCCATCTATCCCACACCAAACAGTTACCAGAGAAAATCCTTCCAGAAAACGCAATTATGTGACAGAGAAGGTAAATGAAGAGGATGATGACAATTCAACTCAAAACCGAGAGTTCTGACATTTGTGTCTGTAATTCAGCGGGTTCTGAAAGGGCAACAGATTGGTAGGTTTGTTGTCAAAGGAAGGAACCTATGGGCGAGTGTACAAGTGCCTAGAACCCCAGGGCCATGGCCAACCTGAACCAACATCAGCATGCACATCAGTTCAACTAGATATAGAAACACAAACAATGATTACAATAACAACAACAATAACAGCAACAACAACAATAATAATAATAATAATAACAATTAAAATCAATGACATGTCAACATAACCTCACCAAAAGCTCTTCCATTATTTCCAACTAACGGAGGATTAGTTGCATTAAACTTTGACAAATAATAGATCATTAAAAGGAGAATGCATTTTGAGCTTCTAGCCTCTAGGAGAACGAGAAAAAGGCCGCTTAATTATCTAAAAAACAATGCCTTACACAGAAGTGAATGTAGGTGTCCTGTTGGCATCTATTTATGTAAGGATTTCATGGCAATGATAAGTACTGACATTCTATTATAAAATTCCAAATATTTCAGTAAACAACTAAATATATAATAAATAAATAGTGATCCTGTCTGAATATTTTTAGTGTGAAAACTGATTCTTCCCAACCAGTTGAAATAATAAGCTTCATGCAGAAAATCAAAACCTAATTGAGATCTGGTATACATATAATGAATAGGGAATAGTTTCAAGAGCGTCTGGACTTACATTTGACCATAAACTGATCAGGATTGCATGGCGCTTCACTTGCAGTAGCTGCCAAGAAAAAATTACAAATAAATAAGAACACACAAAATAAATCCAATAGAAAAGTCACTGTTCAATCAACCAAAGCTCCCATAAAAAATAAAATAAAAAATCCACCAAAGCTCAAAACCGGAAGCCCAAAAGAATACCCAATTACCAATTTGCTGCAAATCCAACAATGAATCAAAGGTACAGCACAGGCAAAAACATCCATATTTTTTTTTTTCTATGGAAAACAGAGTACAAATATTAAAAGTAAAACAACTACTCATGATGAAATTCTAAGGTTCAGAGATCATCTACACCATCCATTAAAACTCATGACAAAAATTATTATAGTTGTCACTATATTCTACTTTTGTTAATAATAAATGCAACTTTATTATATTACGAAATTGCTTTGTGAGGAAAACCAAAATTCGAAAGTGCAGTGACATAAATTTCATGCACAATTTAAACACTAAATACCATTTAATGTACAAGTTAGAAGTAAGTACATTTTGTTCTTCACCAATCCATGACTTAGAGAAACATGATGCTGTTTGTCTGATTTTGGTACAAGCAGCAATATTACAAGGAACGTGTTGTATGCGTCTGTTTTCATTTCATTTTCGCCGCTCAATGCCAAGGGAAATGTGATACTACTTTGCTGATTTTGGTATGCCTAGGAATATTACAAGGATATGTTCTATGCATTGTGTTCTCATTTGATTGATGTGCCCATAGCTTATACATATGGGTATAAGATTCACCGAATAAAGAAAAAATAGGCAGGTCACTAAAAGAGAAGAGGAAATAGAAGAAGGAATGAAATTCAGTATAGTTGCATCCACTCCTGCCAGTTTGAGTACAATTTGTATTTGTTGGTAGAAAATTCACAAATAAAAAAGAAGTTAGCTCCAACTAATAACAGGCCAAAATTAGCCAGCCAAATCATTTGCAGTGTAACTAAATTGGAGAAAATAAAGTAGTACAGTTTTGAACTTTTGAGAGTGAAACAGTGAACCTGCACCATCTTAAGAATCCCAGTGAACACAAATTTAATTGTAAAAAGGGTTCAAATCTTTCCAATTCAGAAGCATGGAAACCATAACCTATTAATAAGCTAAAGCGGATATTTTATCCTAATTAGGAATACAAGTTTTTCATTTGTGATATTCAGCAAAGATCAATAAATGTCCCTAAGGATTCTCCTAATTCCTATGTGTATTGAACTACTAAAATATCATATATAATTGCTTTAAAATGCGTTACCTGGAATCATTTTTCTCTTTCTATAATAAATGTCAATATTTAAATATGAGAACTTTAACAAAATGTGTCCACTCATAAAAATGAAAACTAATTCAAAAGCATACCTTTTCACACATGGCTCACTGAAACAAAAGGTTAACTTATATTGACCGAGTTACTAATTAACATGGTTGTCAAAACCTCAATTTAAATCTATGAATCTACCAATTCACAAATTGATTCAAGGGAACCAATTCGAATCCTTAGCATGAATCCCAATACTACCAAATTTATAGTAAATCCTAAAAACTAATAGAATCTGACAATTCACAATTCAAGTCTAATGACTCATAAGAATCTTACCAAAAGCAAAAATATATACACATACATACATATATATATATATATATATATATATATATATATATATATATTTGCATATTGTAGACTTAAAGTATCATACTTTAACTTCCAAATTAAGTATTTAATGTGCATTATGCCACTTTTGTAAATATATAATTACATACTAGAACTTTAAGGTATGATTTATAACAATTTGAAAATAAAATTCTATGAACTAATGTTAATGAGGGTGGATTCTTCAACAAAAAAATATTTTTAAAAATTAGTTCTAAAAACTAAATCATAGAGAATGGTTGTGTAGGAAATAAACAATTACAACCAAAGCAACTAGTTAACCAAATTAAAAGTTAAATCCCATTTGTGGGGTCTATAATGACGATTTGTACAGCTTTTTTCCTTTTATCAATACATATATAAAATACCTTTTAGTTTCTTTTAAAAAAAAAATTAAATCCCATTTATCTACAGATATTGACTTAAATATGTGTTTTTACGAAGGATTTATATAATATACGTGAATCCTACGTTTTGTTGCTTCAAATCCCGATTCATTTCACTAAACTTTCAAACGATTCAATTCCAATTCATGATTCTGATAACAATCCTAATAATACATCACAAGTAACTATGATAATCTAATTCGTAAATGATTTTAAAGTGCATTGAAACAGCTCTTTGCAATGCCTTATAGTGGATAGAAAATCGTCAGTATGGCTGTTTTTTGGAATCATGGAAGAACCATCAAGTAGGTCAACAACCAGATGATTGTTGTCTTAAATTGACAAGAATTAAATACTAGAATATTTCTACATAATTTCCTAAAGCTGCTTAAAACAGAGTAATTAAATTTATGTGTTACTCTTCTTTTAGTTTTATAATCTTCAGATCATAATGTTGCTCATTCACTATCAAAATTGATGAAGAAAACCATTCACTTCTCATGCCAACAAACCACACATTTTAGACATAAGACATAGCTTATCATTGAGTATAGAAAATCGATTCCCCCAAACAAATAGAATTTTTCTCACTTCAATTTTATCTTTGTCACCACATTGTGGCATTACTACTTGTTTGAGCAATGTTGCTTGTTTTACGAGTTTTTATGGCTCGTATTCAACAAATTGAATTGCCCTTTATCCTAAATTCAACAAATACATGTAACATGTTAATGCATCACACTAACCCTAGTTAATCTCTTACGATTTCCCATCCATTGCCTCTCAACTAAAAAAAGATCTTCGACAAAGTTATCAGAATCGTGAATTCATTGAATTGTAAAACATGGGATTTAATTTATTAATTTGGTTAACTAATCGATATGTTCCTAATTATTTATTTCCTATACCACCATTCTCTAGGGCATTTTTTTAGAACTCAAGTCAACTAAGCTTTTTCCTAACTCTACAAGGGGTCAGTTACATGAATCTGCTTCTTAGACTCCGTTCTACCCAGAGCTAAGTCGACATTCAAATTACAAATAGTTACATTTTTCTTAATTATTTATGTCTATGTTATTTAAGGTCTACCTCTCCCTCTATCGTTTTTGTGGAAGGATGTTTTCTTAGAACTAAATTCTAAATTTTGTCGAAGAACCCAACCTCATAAAAATTCGCTCATGGAAACAAAAATCTGCTCATGGAAACAAAAATCTTATCTAGGTTAAATTGTTTTAAATCATGATTTAAAGTCCTTGATTATATATTTATTAAATTGGCATAATACATATTCAACTCAACTCAACTCCACTAAGCCTTTTTTTCCAACTACATTGGCAAAATACATACTAAGTTCATAAATTTTGAAGTTAAAGCGTGATACTTTAAGTCTACGATATACAAAATGTATATATTTGTACTTTTCATGAGATTCTAATGAATTGCTTGAATTATAAGATTCTACTACGTTTTTTAAGTTTCGGCAACATTAAGATTCATGCTAACTATTTGAATTTTACGTTGAATCAATCATGAATTGTAAGATTCACAAATTCGAATTGGGATTTTGACAGCCATGGTCTTCAATATTGATAAATTGTATTTGAAGTTACAGCTTTTCATTTGGTTGTGTTAAGAATGCCACAACAAGATACATATGATATAACAAGAACCACTCCATAATTACATTGAAGTTCCCAAAATTACCATCATATGGAGCGACCAAACTCACAACTTAATTGTCATGTAGTTGGAATAAAATAATGAAGAAGTTGAAACCCATAGATGTAAAGTAGTTAGTTTGCAAAGATAGTGAAAATCTAGGTTCCTAATCCATCTCCATCACCTTTGTCGTGGCTTTCTAGACCTTCTCTAACACTTAAGGAGATTTTTCTTTTAAAATAATAAAGGCGTATAATGCACAAACCTTTTACCACTACAAGGTTTGGAGAAGGGGTCGATGTATGCAACCTTTCGCATTGATGCGAGATTATTTAAAATTCTAACCCATGAGCTCTCTAGGTAAAAATGGAGCAGACAGAGCAGACTTTGCTACTGCTCTAAGGCCTACACTTCATTCAATTAATTTTTTCTTCACTAAAAATATGCCATAGAGAAGAATACTAAAAGAATGTTATTTTTACATTACAAACATGCAAAGAACAAAACATTTATTATCTGTTCAATCAAAGTTAAAGAATTTGAATTTTTTTTTGTTTTTCTAGTTATCCATTTTAATTCCAAATAGAGCTTAGTAACACATCCTAAAACTCAAAGAGAATTAATCTTCAATCCCCTTGCAACACAATATTTGATCCATCGGATCTATAGGTCATGCCTCTCACAAGAGCGTTCCTCAATTTTATTATCCTTGGTCAGTGTCTTCCTTCGCGAATGTGTGTTCAGAAGTAGAACAGTTACACATTAGCTCAAGTTCTTTTCAGTAGCTTCCTTTATCTAGTCTTTCATCGGAAGCCACATTTGTCAAGCTTGAAATTCTGCCATTTACCTCACACCTTAGGTACATTCTTGATTATCTACTTACAGCCCTAGGGTCACTTCATTTATTAATTGCTTGCCTATAACCCTTAAAAGAAGGATAAAAAATTATGAAGAAGAAAAAGGTCAATGTTTTGAATTTTGAAAAGAAGATAAATAAGAGAATTGGTATGGTAATTCTTCGAACCATGGGAAAACTTGGCATTTCCATGTCTCTTATTAATCCTACCATTTCTAGACCTCCTACAATGCTTTGTGATCTATTCATTAACCAAAGTACCCCTTAAAAAGACCAATAATGGAAAGGAATAAATAGGTGATTTTATATTGCAAAATGGACAAAGATAAAACCATCTCCTTTTTATGGACATCTAGAATGAAGGGATGTCCAATGTTTTTTTCCTTTTCTATATACTATTCATAAAGGATTGATTTGATAAGAGAATCCTTTTTTATCATTTGCAGTATCCTTGGTACCCTTTTTTAAAATACCAGAACACTTTTCTTTCATTGGAAATGAACACAAAAATTGATCCATCTGATCATCCCCCATTTTCTAATAAAAGAGCACGTCATCTTCCCTTTCTAGGCCGAGCATCTCTTTCTCAAAACGCTTCATATTTATGCATTTTCCTGATTATGTTAAATAACAAGATTTTCCTAAATCTTAATAATTCTTCAAGGACTACTCTATTTACCACATTTCTTTCATATCTCAAACATACTATGTACTTAACAAAATTCCTGGCCCATTGTCATCGTATCCACTTCCTTGAGTGATCTTATTTCTTTTAGGTATAAAATTTTGTAATTGAGAAAATAACAATGCCAACCCTAATAATAATAAACATTATGCCGTCAAGGGTAGTAACAACTTGGGGAATATGGCTACTTAACATAGTTGGATCACACAACTTGAGACCAAACTATATCCATTTTACAATTGAAATTCCAAACTCAAGGCCAAACCAAAGTTTCTTTTTATTAACTAAAGCTCAACTTGAGTTCTTGTGATTGATCGAGTAAAGCCAAGTTTGATCACTTGAGATAAACCAGTATATTCCCCTGATAATTATTATGATTTATTAAGTCTATGACAACATTGACAAGTACATTAAGCTCAGTTTTGGATTCAGCGATCCACCGAAGGAAAACCCCAATTAGAGTCAGGTTTTTTATTTTTTAGTTTAAAACTAAACACTAACCCATGATTTAAAGATCCGAATTGCGTCCATCAACTACCACGGAGAATAAACCCAAGCCAAACCTAATTTTAAGTTTGTTTACATTTCAAAACCCAAATACAACACCTGCACTTAAAAGCCAGGCTTGGGTTCGTGTTGTAGCTTGAGCGAGCACTCCACACAATCCCGACCCAAATTAGAAGTCAGGTTAGTCCTTGTCTCCTTGATTCCAAATCCAAAATCCCGAACCACTACTTTAAAGCTCAGGCTTAGGTCCATCAAGTAGCCCGAAGACTCCAACCAAACCCGACTTTAGATATAGTCATGTTTGTGTTGATCTCATAATCCCAATCCAACATTCTGAACCTTTATTTCCTAATCTTACACATCATTTAAGTCTTACCACATGGAAGAGATTTTTGCAAGCCAAACAATAATACAGTAAAAAACTTCCTTATCATTATAATAACTCATATAACCTATATCAGGTATTAAACATCACCAGATATTGTTAAATCGATCATTAATACAGTTTTGTTTCTTGAAAAAAAAAAACTTTAAAAATCCAATGATTATATGGCGCTTCATATTTAAAAAAAAAACAGATATAACATAAACTGATATTAGATCTCCAAAATGGATAAGAAAAATTAAAGAATACAGATGAAACCAGAGCAAAACAGCGAGATCCTCTAATTCCAGCAATTTACTTTGCAGATACAGATCAGATTCAGTAGATGAACACGCACGCACAAAGTCAGGAGTCTCACAACAATTGAAAGGAAGATTCTCAATATACTAGAGATCGAATCAAACGCATTGAAATAAAAAACCAAAACAGACGCATATAACTCGCTTCAATTACCGGCAAATGAACAGCGATCGTCCGTCTCCTCCGTCCACGTCGAACCTTGTTGATCGACTTCGAAGGACACGATCTCAGACGCTCTCATTCGCCGCCGTTCATGCTCTTGGCGAATCAGAACTGTTAGATAGCGTCATAGTTAGGAGTCAACGATTCGAGTAAAAATAGTCAACGATTATTGGAGCAAATGAGTAAACAAGGAGGAGAAGAGAAAGCAGAGGTTTGTTACCTACGATGGTGGTGTCAACTCCTGGTGGCTCCGCTTCGTCGTCGTCGTCCATAGGACTTCGATAGCGCAAGTGAAGAGAGTTTAGTGAGAGAACTGTGTTAGAGAGAGAGAGAGTGTGTATCAGTCTCAGTTGACAGTTATATATAGTAAGAGGGTTAGGTGGGGGCACATAGGAAGTATCGGATTGCGTTCGTCAGTATGGTCAACGGTGATGGAGGTAGTGGGAATAGGGTTAGTATGGGAGGTGAGGGAGCATGGGATAACTATGGTTTTTTAGAAAGAGTTGATGGGTTGGGGACACGTGGTGGTTATGCAGGTTGGGGTTATCTGGGAGGGTTCCACAAATCTGTTTTGATTCTCAGTAATTAAATGCGACGGTTTGGGAATTTGAATAAGATTTTGTTGCTTTATTTACTTATTTTAAATAAAATTTCTTTATGATTTTTTTTTAACACAATAAAATTAAATAAAATTTCTTTAATTTAAAATGTTAAAATTTTATCATTATAAGGTCTCTTCTCGTGAAGGGGTCATTTATATTATGTACGAAGGTTATCATGCCTTGTTAACATACTAGTATAAGCATGCACAAAATAATACAAATATTATCAACGGGTCATGATTCAATTGATTCGGCAGCTATTCCCCTTAAGCAAGGTCATAATTTTGAATCTCACTCGAATTCTTTTGTGTATGGAGTCTCGCCCTATTGAAAGACCTTTACCATTTTATGTGCCAACCCGGATCGAATTCAAGTGGAATAATCTTTTCTCAAAGCGAAAAGATGACACCACCTAAGTGTCACAAAACGAAAGAAAGACACCACCTGAATGCCGCAAAGCGATGAATAAAAAAAAAAAAAAAATAGCATAAATATTATAATTTCAACTAATATCTTTATACTTCTGACCAAAAAATAATACGATTATATAGCATTATATTAACAAATTTGACCTAATTCTCAACTAATAACACTAACATTCAATCCTTTAATACTTATGAGAGTAAGATCTCAACTAACATTCAACACGATGAACCTGTCTATATCTGATGTGAGATTATTATTTTAATCAACACTCAATATAAATATATAGCTTTTACATGTCATAATTAATAAATAAATAAAAATGCAAAAGCCTTCTCGTTCCTCTATTTTGTCTAGCCCACTGCTATTCAACATCCGGAATAACAAAAGACCCCTCTATCTCATTGTACATTTAACTTGGACAGCGCTCATGGTTTTATTGAATACAAAAGAGAATACAGAAAAACTGCTATTTCCTCGGATCTAATACAAAATCTAGTATTCATAACACATTTTGTAATTCTTCACAAAACCAAAATCATTCTAGATGGTGCCTGCAACACCTAACCTCAACAACTCACTCAACTAAGGTCATGGTCGACAACTACTTAATACAACCCTACTTCTTTATCCCAGCTTGGGACCGGTTGTATGCAAATATATAAACATGCTCAACAATGGCAGAGTTACTTGATCCCAAAGAAAACCTAAAAAATCAGACTTAATGAAACAGCAAAAGCATGTGCTGAGAAACAATCACATCTCAAAAATGATGATAAGTGAAGCTATTGAGTTTCAGCTTTCTTCAATGGAGGACAATGGCCCTGACCCCTCTTTCTTACAGGCAAGAAGATAATAGAATCAACCTAACACCACAACAGAAGCCCAGCAGGAAAAACCTCAAAAGGAACTTCAAAGCCTGTGATGCCTCAGCAAACCATTACCATAGAAGATCCTTCAAGGAAGCAGAAATGTGTAATGTGTGCAAGAAGGGCACTCTAAAACATAGAAACTCCACTGTTGCACATAGTAGGTGAGGCAATCCATACGGCAGCCAAAATAAGCCTTGAACTTTGACTTGGATGGACAACCAACATATGACCACATTCATTGTTCAGCATACACCCCATGCTGGCATTCACTACTTGTGCAGGCAAGTCACCATTTCAAACTTCGAATCTTTTGCCCGTTGCCCAAGTCCTCACTATTACACTATGGTTTCTGAGTTCTCTGCAACATCAGCACTCGCAGAACTCTATTAAGGTGTCTGCCGTCTCTCAGTTCCTTCTCATCTGCACCAGTTGTTACCAACATCAGAATCCACATGGACATGCAGTTTACAACAATTAAGTATATGGAATAACAATGAATAATAATAAATGAAAAATAAAAGAAATGTTTTTGTTCAAAGGAACTAACCGCTCCATTGTATCTGCAGTCTCTTAGCTTGCCTCAAGGCAGTGCCGCTTGTTACCAAACTGAACAGGCAACATCCACATGCACTTTACTGCAGGGGGTAGATGATAATGACAGACCAAAAAAAAATAAAAATCAACAGCTGACATAATTGCACTGATCAAACCTTACGCAGAAGAGATATTAAGGGTTGCAGTTAATGCCAAGAGAATAATTTAACAGTTAATACTTGCAAATCAATATTAGATGATTCAACTAGGACGGGGGTTGGGTTTTGGAGAGTAAAACTTCTTAATGTACAAGTCAGCTTTTAATAGAGACAAAGGGGTGAGCACAGATATACAAATAGCAGTATGAAGTTTCTTCCTGGCTAAAAACAAATGCAGTACCTCCTCTGAGTCGCTCCCATCAGGGAATTCATCCAACAGATCCATTTCATCGAAAGGAAAGCAGTCATCACAAATGTACTCCTCTAGGTAGTCCGCTTCGTCTTCCGTCATGTTTATACAAGCAGGATGAAAGCTGAAGCAGAACAAGTGACCCAAAGGCTAAATGTCTTGATAATTAAAATGTGTATTATTTGACAAATGACAAATAGTCTCCATAAATTAGGTGCTCATGACAACATATAAAGAAGAAAAAGCTAGCAGAAAAGCTGTATTATTTAATATATGGTTCGCTAAGCCAATTACTTGCAAGACTAAAAACCTTTTTCGTAGCACACAAAAAGTTATAAACGTTTCTTAGGAAGAGTGCCCACAATTCATACAGCAAGTCTACCAAAAAAAAAAAATCCATAGAACGTGAAGCATTTTCTCATACTAAATACTAATAAGAGGACCATGCCTCTGAAGCATATAGAATCAGAACTCATGCAACATGCTTCTTGAGATGTCATTGCAGGCAGTTGTAGCAATATTTTCCTCATTGCATTTAAATTTGCAGGGACACAAGCTTCATTGTATAGGCTTCACTCACAGATCACAAGAAGATTCCTTTCATCTCAATCCACTACAAATAAATTCATTCACATTTCGCTTTGGAACTCCAAATAATGCACTATTCAATGTTTTGTGATATTGGTGTTGCCCATGTCATCAACTAAGTCATTATGTTGGCATTTTCTGATTTAAATTTGTTTAAAGCAAGAAAACAAAGAAAATAAAACAAGCAAAACAGTTAACTTTCTTCAAGAAGCAACAAGATATTTCCAAAACAATTAGATCTGCCTTCCATATGGCCAATGCATTATTTATACTAAAACTGAAGTCATAAATAGAATAAGAAAAATATCTACACTAATAGAAAGTGACAAAGTGGGCTAAAACTAAAATCGTGAGCTGAAAATAATAGCACATTATAATAGCAATTTCTTTCAGCATTGTGTTCGTTTTTAAAAATTAAATAGAGATTATTATTAAATTATAAATTTGGAAGAAACAAATGCAATTTGGATTGAGTCCGTGATTCAAAAATAGAGATCTACATTTTTAAAATAAAAATCCAGAGAGTTTATTATTATTATTTTTAAATCAATTTTTAAGTAATTTTAAAAATTACTTTTTTACGTTATTAGATTAATCAAACATGTTTTTGTTTTATGTTTTTCAATTCTCAAATACAGTTTTTTGTATCTAAATCAAAAGCCAAATGAACTTTGAATTCCAGAAGTTTCAAAATTTTCAATTAGAGATAAAAGTTAATGGAGTGCTTAAGGTGAAACATATACATGAATCATGATTCATTAATTCTTAACAATAATAGTAATAATAGAATAAAATTTTAAATAACTTAACAAAGATACTTAAGAAAAACATACAATATCAGATATGCCATTTGAAGTGTTGAATAAAATATAAAAAATAAAAAGGAAGAAAATTGAGTAGAGATTACAAAACACAAAAAATTAGATGAGATAAGAAGAAAGGCATCAATTCATTGACAAGCATATAAGATAAACAGCCCAAGTGCACAAGTTGTTACAAAAAAATATGGAATTACGTATATTCATCACATAATATTTTTAAATAACAAATTAATTACTCAATATTTTTATACAACTTATATATGGGAGTCACCAGTACATCTCACATACTTATAAATAAATAAATATCAATGAAATTAATTTTTCATCTACCAAAGCCTTCTCAACTAATAAGAGCTGCAGCCAATGAGACCAGTGAATTATTTAACAAATAACAGACTGACAAACAATGTAGATGATTTAACTAGGAAAGGGGCTGAGATGGGGAGAGCAACACTTGTTGATATGCAAATCAAGTTTTAACATAGACAAAAGTAAGTAAATAAAACAAACAGCACCATGAAGTTTCATCTAAGGGCCTAGCTTGAATTAATGGCAGTACTGTACCTCTGTTCCGCTTCCATCAGGGAAGCCATTCTCTATATCCTGGATATAATATCCATTTCATCTGTAGATTCACAACCATCGCAAATGTAGTGCTCTAACAATTCAGCTGCCTCTTCGGTCATGTTTATGCAAGAAGGATGATACCTGGAACAAAAAATATGATCCAGAGACTAAATGACTTGATACTTGAAAGATTTTGAGTGCCTATGACAACACGTAAAGAACAAAAGCTAGCAGCATTCAGCAATGCTAGCTTTTGCTCTAAGCACCTTGTTCCTATCTGAATATTTATAAAAGCCAACTGTGCTCAACCCATTCAAACTGTAAGTTCAAGTGAAAAAACAAAACCATATGCAGATCTATTGCTCATTACAAAAAGGGAAAGTCGGAAAAGAGTTTCCAAAGCATTTATACTTACAGATTAAAGGGCATCTCACATTTGCAATAGCTGTGAAGAGAAATTTACAAATAAATCAGAAGAATAAAAAACATGACCAGATTCTAAACACAATTCAGATCAGATGTACCAAAGCTCAACACCCAAAACCCAAAGAAATACCCATGTTGCTCCAAAATCCAATCATCAATTGAAAGTACAACACAATAAACCACACATCCGATTACTTTGTAACAGTAAAAGAAGTAAAATGCTAAAGAAAAATAACTCGTAATTCGGAAAACTTAAAAGAACTTTTGATTCATCAAAACAGGTGACTAAAAATACCATACTTGCCACAATATTCTGCTATTGCAATAAATGCCAACTTTCTCACATAGAGAACTTGTACAAAGTGAGGAAAACTGAATTTGAAAGAGCCCTGTTTTAGAATTGTACATGGTGCAAACACAAAACCAAAAGCTACTCAAAAAACCACATCCCTCCACATGATTCACAAATGAGATCATTTCTCAAGAAGGATAAAAGAAATGTCGCACCAGCTTTATAAAAAATATGCAGTATTCATTTCAAATGTAGGAACCACCCTTATGTATTTGATCACCTGATGTCATGATGTTGGACTATAGCATACAACAAATCATTTCCTTGAATTTGGGCCTCTTAGAGCACCCAATTAATCCTTGAGAGGTGTGTCAACCTACTTACCCTCATACACCAGAAACACTATGGGAAGTGGCTCACTTAGGATAGGATTTGAACTGAGGACTCCCACAAAATGTATCATGTACGGATCTACACGATTTGTAAACTGTAAATCATTTAATTCTTCATTGCTCAATAACAAGGGAGATGTGATCCTATTTTAACTTTCTTGACTTTATTATGACTATGGAGTTGAGGAAGCGGATTCATGTAGACAACAACTATGTTTTGCATAGGAACAGTAAAAGGAATGTGTTGTGCAAATTTTGAGTATAGAATCTAAAAGATAAACAATCTAGCTCATAAAAAACTTCTATAAACCGACGGAAATCATTGTGATGCAATTTCTCCAATAAATAATAAAATCATCTGTAGACATTCTCTAATTCTTTATTAGACTTAACCTCGTTACCTTCACTTAAAGTACCCCAAAAGAGAGCCATGCCACAAGGAATGTATTCATACTTATGAATTCCCTCAGGTATGTTAATTAATACTAGATTTCATTGTGTAATTTGAATGCCGACTTAGCCCTTAGAGTGAGGAAACGGATTAATGTAGCTGACCCCATATAGTTAGAAAAAAATTTAATTGAGTTGAGTTGAATTGAATTGTAGAATACTAGATTTCATTGTCTTAAGAAAACAAAAGTCTCTTACCCTGGCTTTAATAAATACAGATAAAGTTTGGGTATGGATTCATTATGTTGGTGGAGCCCAAATAGGTAAACCTATAAATAAGCACGCCCTAAGGGCAAAGGCCTAGCTTGATTCATTAGATAACTTAAGGGCTCCAGCCAAGCTGAACCCTAATAAAAATTAAGTAATTGAACCCCAACCAATGACTTGAATATGTCTTGGGTTGCACCAAATATTAATTAGATAGCTTTTCTTATTGAAACTAAAACCCAAGAACAGTATTAATAAATCAAGACTTGACACAAGGAGAGATCAACTCAGATTTCTACAATTATGGAGAACCAATAGACACTACTGATTATCAAAGGCCAAACCCACAACAAATAAAGGTCGAAAGACAATCAAGAATCCAAAATTGTCAAGAATCAATAAATATCAATCTTAAATCCTTCAAACTTTTCTAAAAAAAAAAAAATAGAATAAATGAATTCAAATAATGCCCTAAATTAAAGATCAGAGAGAGAGTAGAAACTAGAAACTAGAAACCAAACCAGATTTAAGATCAGTTTTCCACAAGCAAGCAATTATTTAAACATCAATCTCAAATCCTTAAAAAATCTTCTAAAAAAAGAAAACTAAAAACGGAAATTCAAATAGCAAGAGAGCCGAATTCCACATACACATCAATAACATCGGGAAGCAACTTCCCGGCGCCGTCACATAATCTAGCCGGCGGTAGAAATCAGTGTCTCGGATTTCTTCGAGTTGTTCGTACTCTTCCAGTGTATGAACGGCGCATCTTCACCGGATCCGATCGGCTCTCTGCAACTCAAAGTGGTCCGATCGCAGAACCTCCTTTCTGCCATGAAATTTCCGGTGACCGGTCACCATTTCTTCCGGCCAGAAGTACCGCCGGACTCGCACGCTTGTGTTTCCTTCTTGATCGGCGTTGAACGATATTATCTCCGCCACCGCCACCGCCGCCGCCATTTCTTCCCGGCGTCGAGGCTCCGGTTCCATCAGAACGGTGTCGCCGGCTGTAAAACCCGGAAAGTCAACACCGGGGGTGCATGTTAGCAAGAATCGCAAGTGTCAACAAGTCAAAAATAAAAATGCTACGAGAGTTTTGTTCTGGTGTTTACTTCCTTACCTACGACAACTTCGCCGGTATCTCTAATGACGTATGATTAATTAGAGATACCTCATTAGAGATACCGTGGTATCTCTAATGACGTTTGCTTCCGGTATCTCTAATGACGTATGATTCGATGACTGAAGCTCTTGTATGTTGACCTAAAGCCATTAATAAAGAAAGACCGTGGTAGTCAGTAGTTTTATTATATCAAGAGTCAGTTTGATGAAAGGTGATGAAGGTGTTGGTGCTGTTTAGTATGGAGATTCAGGGAGTTAACGGGATCAGTTATAACTTATTCTCGGAAGAGTAGTATGGTGCCAATGTGACACGTGGAAGGAAAGTAGGTGAGGGATAATATATCTATCTATACTAAGCCACTTTTAAAAAAAAAATGTTTTGACAAGTGTTTTGATTAATAAAATATAATTAATATCTAATTAAGTTGATAAGTGATATGCTGACAAGTTAATTTAAAATGATAAAAGTAAGATACCTAATAGAAGTGAAAGTGACACCTAATTGAGTTGTTGGCAACTTGGTGTAGCCATGTGTTGATTTTGCTAGTGTGTTGGCAACAACAAAATAAGTTGCTAGAGTAACTAAATATTGTTGCTGGACTTATGAGAAACCAAAAACCAGAACAGAAACGTGAGGAAGAAGAGGAGAAATTGAAGGTAAAATCTTTGGTTTTTGTAAATTGCATCATTGAGTTCATCTTTTCATTCTATACAATATATATGATATACAAATGGGTTCTATGCCGTGATTAGAAACTAGAAATTCGAGAATTTAGACTGAAATTTTGGTGAATGACGGATAAGAATCCTTGATGTTCACTTGCTGGTTTGATGGTAAGTGTCTAATGTTAATTCCGGCAAGAAATTTAAGGTGCTTTGATAATAATCAATGTGTGAATCCTTAGAAATGTATTAATGGACTATTGATATGCTGAAATTTAATAGATTTGGCAATTGGCTTATGTTAGAGTAGTAATCACAGTAAGTATATATTAATAAAGTGAGAATTATATTAATAGACTAATATGTAAATATATTAATAAATGAATAAGTATATATTAATCTATTAATGTGTATAAATATAGCAATATATTATATTAATATATGTGTCACGACGCCCCTGACGTAGGCTGACGTCATGACCAGCACAGTGTACCATACACTGTACATACCCATATACTGTCACGACGCTCCTGACGTAGGCTGACGTCATGACCGGCACAGTGTACCATACACTGTACATACCCATATATAGTATATAATATACTGTCAGCCTTCACGTGCTCTCACAAAACTCCCAAAAATGTACAGAATTTTTTTTTTATATACCACACATCAAATCAAATCAAATATATATAGATGATCATTCCACTCACATTTATTCCATTCATTCCACAAATTAAATTCTCACCTGATAAATATCTATGATCATCTCATTCCATCATCCCAAACATTATATAATCTTACCACATAACCCATCTAGGTGATACATATATATATATATATATATATATAGTGTGTGATAAGTATACAAATCAAAATAACAAAGTAAGTTATTTCCTCCAAGCGTACATACACATACCAGACGAAGGCTCACGTGATTTCACTCACGGATGTGCCTTTTCCCTTCGACTCAAATACCTGAAATATTGGAGGAAATGGGGTGAGCAAACAACAGCTCAGTGAATATAGTTCTTGAGATGACAATTATATACATTTAGAGAAATATGACATTTAAAATCATTTCAAACACTTATTCAACACATACATCATTCAACGAATATATTGTACATGTCAACAACATAAATTTCATGATTTTCAATAACACAATGCACAATCTCCCTCCTCCGCAAGGCAAGAGAGCGGGTCTAACCCTTGTATGGCCGTTACAAGGTAGCCACAACCTCTCATTACCCAATGAACAGTCATTTCAAGGATCCCAACCCTTGTTAGGACAGACCTACTGACAATGAGGACTCGCAAACCTCATCCGGGACTAGTGCCTAACGAAATGACAATGAGGACTCGCAAAACCTCATCATTACAAACTCCAATTGCTAAAATCAGTTTGCATGATCCATAAAACTCAATGCATTATATATAAATATAACATGCATACAATCAAACATTTTATATGCGTACAATGTCATACAAGAACCAAATCAAGAAAACTATACTCACAGTGGTTACACGGGTTTCTAATCCAATATGTCCTCTAAAATCGAGCACCATAAACGTCATTGCTTCCGCAAGAGCGTTTAGCCATGTACTTAAGCTCTCAACTGAAATGAACCAGAGCTTATCATGAGAAGCACCATTTATCATATTGTTAGCTACTAAAAATATCAAATCATATCCAAAAATCAAAATTTTAGCATCGAAACGTCCGGAATTCAGTTATCTACGATTTTATGATCTCAAACCGGAGTTTCATTGGATGCACATCATTGTTCACAGTACTATTCCTATCACTGTTTATATAGTACTGTTCACATTCACTATTTACTATTCACTTACTATTCACTATTCATCACTATTCATCCAAAAGATGTAAATTGTATTAAAATTGTCAAACGGTCTCCAAAACGCATGAAATAGAATCTAACCACAGATTCGAAGTCCCGACAGTCCAGGGAGTGTTTTTCTACCTTCCTAACGGATTTTTCATTCACGTTGGGTCAAAACCCCAATTTTTGAAAACGCCGTAAAACGGCTCCCACAGTCAAAATTACTCCGCTAGAAAGTTTACATCTAGCTTAGATATCAATTTTACGAAGAAAGTGAGTGAAAATCACTTACCGCAGATTCGGATTTCGCGCAAATCACGCGTTCTCCCTTCCGTTCTTCTCTTTCCCTTTCTCTGTTCGTTCGTTCCTCTTCTCTTCATATTTTTTTTTTGTTTTCTTTCTGTCGGCAACTTCTTTCTTTTCTATTCTTTGTTTTTTTTATTTCTCTTTTATTTTTATTTCTTTATTCTAGTTGTCACACGTTGGAAACAACTAGATATAAAGATTTTATATATTTTTTTTATTTATATTTATATATACAAATGATTCTATGCACTTTTATCTCAATAGTTAACCAACTTCCCATCTTAATATTTCACTTTCATTCATTCAATCATACTCCAATCTATATTTTTAATTAACCAACCTCATAAATTAATCAATTTAATTCAACTCAATCCACATATCTAATGAATCAACCCATTCAACTAATAAAATTTATATTCTTTATTTAATAATTTTATTTATTTGCTCATATTCCTTAATTATAGCATGTATTTCATACAAGCGTAGATTTAGCTCATACGTATAAAATACGTGTATTATCACGCGTATATTTAGCTCATACGTATAAAATACGTGTATTATATATCTCGATATACGTGTACTTCAACGTATGTATGTAATTAAATTTACGGGGTGTTACAATCTCCCCAACTTAAGGAATTTCGTCCTCGAAATTTAGAATCAATGACTTCCTCAAGTGATACTCAATACCAGAAAACTGCTCCCGCATTTTAGATTTCAGTTCCCATGTTTGCTCTTCTTGATACGTGGTATCCTCTCCAACTTAGATGTGAGTTATATCCATAACATATATGGAATCTGAATGACATGTCCTCAACATCAATATATATACACTATTCCGAACACTTATCAATTGTGACAGTAGAGCAAATCGGTAAGCCAATGGACCTATCCTATCAAGGATTTTTAATGGTCCAACAAATCGCGGTGCGCGCTTTCCTTTCATCCCAAATCTCATTTAAGCTTTCTGTGGTAAGACCCTTAGCAAAACTGAGTCAGCCACAATACATTTCAAGGCCTATATACCAACCTTGTGTATTTTATAAGATCTTCTGGCCCAATAACAATTACTCCATACTTTCAAATCAACAAGTTGGAGATCTATAAGGGTTACTATAAAACCTGTAGAGTGCCATCATTATGCTATTATAATAGTTGTTTATACACATAAGTTTACACAAATAAAGTATTTCTTCCAACCTCCACCAAAATTCAAGTATACTAGACCCGAGCATGCTCGCAAGCATCAAAGTCACTCT
Source organism: Paratinospora sagittata (assembly GCA_035771175.1). Classification (NCBI taxonomy): domain Eukaryota; kingdom Viridiplantae; phylum Streptophyta; class Magnoliopsida; order Ranunculales; family Menispermaceae; genus Paratinospora; species Paratinospora sagittata. The sequence continues at coordinate 37,071,311 of CM069594.1, forward strand.
CTCAGTCTGTCAACCAGTCTGAGAGTACATATCACACTTAGAAGGAGATGAGTACCAAAACGAGTTTGCATCATATATCAGATCTCGACACAATCTTCGGATCTTAATCCGACATGAAAAATATATGAGTACTCCCATCAAATCTCTCTATCTCACACATATACAATCTACTCAGTCTATCAATAGAATTCTGGTGTTCATTGGAAGAATACGCAGACTTATCAGTCCACTAATGGTTATCCAAATGGTATCATTTCTACCCATAACCCATAAGATACCATTTGAATCCCATCTTCATTTAACACAATCCATATTATCAATTTTATAACCTTTCATACGATATCATACTTGTCTCATCATAATATAAGTATCAATTAGCTGAACATGCATCCAAACACAAATATCAACTCATGGAGTAATATAGAGTACACTCATAGCTGTAACTCTCATTCACAAACAATCTCCATTTATGGCCTCCCTGATAGTTACTACTCCAGTTTCAGCCTGTTTCCTGCTCAATGCCTCAGCAACATATTGGCCTTTCCCAGGATAATAATTCAATATAAAATCAAATCCTTCGGGAATTCTTGCCACATTTAGTACCTCATATTTAGTTTCTTTCCGTTCAAATAATTACTTCAGACTCTTAAAATCTGAAGAGAATGTGACATTTTTATTATAGAGGCAATGCTCTCATTATGTCAAATAACTACCAACAAATTTCTATTCACTCTCACGATAGTTATTCTCGTGCACTACCAAATATCTGGAGACACAAGGAATTAACTTATCCTTTTGTATTAATGCACAACCTAGATCTGAACGTGATATTCATCAATCACAATTACTTCCAGGTTTTGGAAATAGTAATCATATTTAATAACATTATATAACATTCATCTTGTTTAGTTTCGTGAGTGGAACAAATAGCTTCAATAATCTTTCCACGCACTTTCGATAACATACAACTATTACCAGAGAACTTCTGATTTCCATCATTGACATTAGTTGTCACAGTACTATGATCACCTTCGCAGCATCCTTAACGATACTATTTAAACTAGTCACGTGATCCAAAATTCTCATCTTAAGTATATTCAAAACTCATATTCACCGAGCTTGGCACTCAATCGGTGCTCTCTCAGTGACTACAAGATAATTCTATTCACGCTCCTCTCATTTTCTTGGGACAATTTCATATATCATCATCGAAGACTATGTAATAATCAAGATATGGTTCATATACCCACTGCATCAATCCTATAAACGTGATTGACACATTAATCAAGGTTACCAACATTGCATAATATCCATATCTTGTCTTAAAAGAATTTTGCATTACAACATTTTCTCGAATTCTTAACTGATGGTGCCTAGATCTCAAAATGATCTTAACGAAAATTTGGCTCCATTTAGTTAATCGAATTCGACCATCTATCCATGGTAAAGGATATTCATTCTTTATTGTTACCCTGCTCAGTTATTTCATACTTAAACATATTTCACTATATCTCCTTTCCATATTATCATAATTGCTCTCCAAGGTGACATATCAAGGATAATAAATCTCACATTTACCGACACCTTAAATTCTCACAATTTCTCATGAAGGAATGAAGTTACATATTATACTAGCATCAGTTTTATATGCTATCAATCTCCTGCCCAGGTGGCACTTTTATTAATTCATCAGAGAATACGCTAATATACCAGTTCACCACAGGAATTGTAATCAACTGCATGCCTTATTACCTTACGCTACATGGCTTTGTACTAGCCATATTCTCCATGTCCTCATCAACAACTATCTTCTCTTAGATAGAAGATAGTGAGGGTATAAATTTCTCGAGATTCAAAATGAAAATTCTCTATTTAGTCAGAATATTACTTCTTTGCGGAGAGACGGTCCACCTGGCATGAGAGGTGACCAGCCAATCATACTGTCACACCCTGGGTTGCACAGCGTGCCCCCTACCCAGGTGCGGGCGAACGCCTAGCCATAGTACCACATAATATTGTCCTATCGCCATGTAGCAACCCAACCGCAGCTGGTCTACATCGAAACGATTATTTGTCTCTACTATTCCCTTATGAATAGTAAAGGGCCTCCCTAGGAATCGAACTCGAGACCTCCCTTAAGGAGTCTAATTTCGCATTCCTAGTAACCACTGAGTCATTGCGGTTGGGTTGCTACATGGCGATAAGACAATATTATGTGGTACTATAGCTAGGCGTTCGCCCCGAGGGGGTGCGCCCGCACCTAGGTAGGGGGCACGCTGTGCAACCCAGGGTGTGACACATACCCACCAAGCATCCAATTCCAAAAATTTCATATTTTAAAGTCCATAAATACGTGATGACCCTCCTATTTATTCCACCTATTATTTGCTAAACATATCATGGTAGATTCTTTCTCCTGTAGGCATACTCACAATCAATGATGCATTATTATAACAAAAGATAATACAATTTGTCTACCATATCACCAAAGAGAAAGGACTAGGTAGATCCAACAATACATCAGAATATACACAAGAACAAAATGTTGATCATACATATTATCAACGTCCTTCTAATCTTTGGATCTGGTCTTGTATTTACTTTAATTTATTCTCTAAAATCTCGTGGAGTCACATTGATAAAAAGATTTGGGCATTCCATATCGACTAACTGGAGACTAACACCTCCTGTGTCTTTTTTTTGTTTCAGATTGATAATAGACAATTATAGGTCAAGATACAATTTACTCAGTCTGTGACTCCGGCTCAGGCAATGAAAACCACTTCTGATTTTCATACTTCGTTAATATCACTTCCTTTTTTCCCATTTTTATTGGGTTAGTACCTGACCCAATACTGCCAAAATCTCAACCTTACTCAATGTTTCACTTATCTTCAATTTCATATTTTTGCCCCAACATTTCCTTTCATTACTTATTTCGCCTTGTACCTAACACTGGTGTTGATGACTCGGCTTCAAATGGCGGTACAAGTTATATCACTAATATTGCGAGGGTTAACAATTTCACCACAGTTTTGGCTGACCCGAAATTTATAGGCTGTCTCACAACTTGCGCATATATTTATAACCCAACAATTATCAAACTTGTCGTATAGGATCCCACAATTTATTCTAGATCCTTATCCTTCTCAGAATATCCTTAGTGATCATTTCAAAAATAAACTATACCAGTCTATTTAATTCATGTTTGTCTTTATGGTTAGGCATGTCACTACATTTTAACAAGATAAAATTTTTCATGCCTTCAGTCAATTTCAGCATGATGGTAGAAGCCCTCCTAAACTAGCTTCTTTAATTAATCTCATGCCTTAATCATCTCAGGAGTCCTTAACCCAATTTTCTATCGTCTCTTATCATTAGTTAGCTTAAACGTAACTAACTTGCTTTATCATGTTCAGAGACTTAATCATTCTCGTAGATAGTCTCCACTCAGAGTTTCAAATTCTTTACTCCGTCTACTATCAGACTGTCATTTAAAATAGAGTCTCTTCTCCTGAAAGTTTCCATAACTTTCACATCTCTTTGCATTTCATCTGGCTTATCATTGAGACCTTCTATGTATTTTATGTTGACTTCAGTCTTAACTATATATGTTTTTACAGAAGTACTCACACCATTAGCACCCACATCTGGAGCTATCAATGGTTCAAGCCTCTGTCTTTCTCACATTACAACTTTAACACAAGCTCATAAGCTGTGCATTTCGTTGTTGTTGGGTAGTTACTAGCCATATATAAGCTATATCGTTTATTATCACTGGATTACATCCAGTTCGTTTTCTTTCAGCCCTCTGTTCCTTTCTTGATCAACAATTTCCATTGTTAATCTTGACTATTCTTTTCCAAATCTAGAATTCACTGACACAGGTGATTTTCAGTCAAGATAACATATTGGATTAGACTCAGCATAATAGGACTACCCATATATATACCCATACAATCAATCATAATATCATACAACTTTTAATCTTTAGGCTTTTAATCCTAAATTTGGCTCTGATACCAATATTGTCACGACGCCCCTGACGTAGGCTGACGTCATGACCGGCACAGTGTACCATACACTGTACATACCCATATACAGTATATAATACACTATCAGCCTTCACGTACTCTCACAAAACTCCCAAAAATGTACAGAATTTTTTTTTTTTTATATACCACACATCAAATCAAATCAAATATATATAGATGATCATTCCACTCACATTTATTCCATTCATTCCACAAATTAAATTCTCACCTGATAAATATCTATGATCATCTCATTCCATCATCCCAAACATTATATAATCTTACCACATAACCCATCTAGGTGATACATATATATATATATATATATATATATAGTGTGTGATAAGTATACAAATCAAAATAACAAAGTAAGTTATTTCCTCCAAGCGTACATACACATACCAGACGAAGGCTCACGTGATTTCACTCACGGATGTGCCTTTTCCCTTCGACTCAAATACCTGAAATATTGGAGGAAATGGGGTGAGCAAACAACAGCTCAGTGAATATAGTTCTTGAGATGACAATTATATACATTTAGAGAAATATGACATTTAAAATCATTTCAAACACTTATTCAACACATACATCATTCAACGAATATATTGTACATGTCAACAACATAAATTTCATGATTTTCAATAACACAATGCACAATCTCCCTCCTCCGCAAGGCAAGAGAGCGGGTCTAACCCTTGTATGGCCGTTACAAGGTAGCCACAACCTCTCATTACCCAATGAACAGTCATTTCAAGGATCCCAACCCTTGTTAGGACAGACCTACTGACAATGAGGACTCGCAAACCTCATCCGGGTCTAGTGCCTAACGAAATGACAATGAGGACTCGCAAAACCTCATCATTACAAACTCCAATTGCTAAAATCAGTTTGCATGATCCATAAAACTCAATGCATTATATATAAATATAACATGCATACAATCAAACATTTTATATGCGTACAATGTCATACAAGAACCAAATCAAGAAAACTATACTCACAGTGGTTACACGGGTTTCTAATCCAATATGTCCTCTAAAATCGAGCACCATAAACGTCATTGCTTCCGCAAGAGCGTTTAGCCATGTACTTAAGCTCTCAACTGAAATGAACCAGAGCTTATCATGAGAAGCACCATTTATCATATTGTTAGCTACTAAAAATATCAAATCATATCCAAAAATCAAAATTTTAGCATCGAAACGTCCGGAATTCAGTTATCTACGATTTTATGATCTCAAACCGGAGTTTCATTGGATGCACATCATTGTTCACAGTACTATTCCTATCACTGTTTATATAGTACTGTTCACATTCACTATTTACTATTCACTTACTATTCACTATTCATCACTATTCATCCAAAAGATGTAAATTGTATTAAAATTGTCAAACGGTCTTCAAAACGCATGAAATAGAATCTAACCACAGATTCGGAGTCTCGACAGTCCAAGGAGTGTTTTTCTACCTTCCTAGCGGATTTTTCGTTCACGTTGGGTCAAAACCCCAATTTTTGAAAACGCCGGAAAAACAGCTCCCACAGTCAAAATTACTCCGCTAGAAAGTTTACATCTAGCTTAGATATCAATTTTACGAAGAAAGTGAGTGAAAATCACTTACCGCGGGTTCGGATTTCGCGCGAATCACGCGTTCTCCCTTCCGTTCTTCTCTTTCCCTTTCTCTGTTCGTTCGTTCGTTCCTCTTCTCTTCATATTTTTTTTTGTTTTCTTTCTGTCGGCAACTTCTTTCTTTTCTATTCTTTGTTTTTTTATTTCTTTATTTTTATTTCTTTATTCTAGTTGTCACACGTTGGAAACAACTAGATATAAAGATTTTATATTTTTTTATTTATATTTATATTTATATATACAAATGATTCCATGCACCTTTATCTCAATAGTTAACCAACTCCCCATCTTAATATTTCACTTTCATTCATTCAATCATACTCCAATCCACATTTTTAATTAACCAACCTCATAAATTAATCAATTTAATTCAACTCAATCCACATATCTAATGAATCAACCCATTCAACTAATAAAACTTATATTCTTTATTTAATAATTTTATTTATTTGCTCACATTCCTTAATTATAGCATGTATTTCATAAAAGAGTAGATTTAGCTCATACGTATAAAATATGTGTATTATCACGCGTATATTTAGCTCATACGTATAAAATATATATATTATTTTTTTTTTTCTGATAATATTGTGATAAGGTGTATTGCCACATTAACTTAAATATAAATTTGGATACATATCTTGAATTATTTTAGCAATCAACTTTATTAATATCATTGCTTGGCTTTTCTAATTTTATTTTGTCTTACTTTGATAGTATTTTCTTAGATTTTCTTTTTTTAGTTATGTATGGTAGTTTCTTAGTTTACTTGGCCCAATATTTTATTTTCTTAGTTTCATCTTTCATACAAAATCAATCTATATGGGTCAGCTAGATAGACCTTTAGCATTGATAAAATATTTTAATTTACTTTTTTAAATATAAAATTCAAATAAAACTGATATTCATTTCTGATAATTGATTCATAAAAGTTTACGGTGATGGAAGTTATGTGGCTTATAAAAAAGTTTATTTAATTGAAATTTTGTCTCACTTGCGTTGTCCAAATGAGACGCATTGTACCATATAAGTCATCCTTCGATGTGGGAGTCACCAATACATCTATATATTAATAAATAAATAAATAATTAGTAATGAAATTAAATACTTGACAATAAATATCAATTAATGATCCTTTTTTTTTCTTTTTGGGTCTTTTAACCATTTTTAGTGTCCCCCTAGCCATTTTAGGGCAACGAGATTATTCTAGAATTGGGAACGATAAATAATATTGAACAGTCTCTTCCTAAAATATATACATAGACATGGACATGAATTAAGATTCAAAATTAAAACTTTATTTTTCAATTAAGGTCTATATCACATTCTAATATCGTCAACGAGACTACCCAACTTTAGTCTATGATCCTTCAAAATATATATCTATTTTAGTCAATGAAATAAATATTGCATTGTGCGTTACAAAACGGCTTCGTTGATTGATTCAATGAACGTAGCCGTATCCCCAGCCTTACCCTTCCTTATTAAAAAACAATGGCATTTTTACAATTATCATCTCCAACCAGGGGCATTATTGTCTAACCGCATTCAAAACATCGGGGGAAACGTGGAGCCGAGGAAATCCCTAAACGTGACGTCAGGTATTGCGTAAGATATTTGGCACGTGGCGGCATCTCGTCGTGTGAACAAGATTGACGCTGTGACTCGGGTTCATCGAAATGTCGAACGCGAGCAACACTATATATAAAGAGAAACAATTGAAGCAAAATCACAAGAATTTCTTTCTGTTGTGTATTTAGGATTTAGATTTTGTGCGTTTGTTGGAATCGAAAGAAGAAAAATGGCGGAAGAGGGACAAGTGATCAGCATCCACAGTGTAGAAGCTTGGAAGGAACACCTCCAGAAAGGGACCGAGTTGAAGAAACTGGTATAAATTTTACTGCTGTTCATTTTTTATTTTCTCGATGTTTTGGAGTTTCTGATAAATGGGTTTTGTGGGTTTTTGATTTTGAATGATGGGTTTGCTTTGGATTCTATTATTTTGGCTTAGATTTACTAATTCTGGTTTGTTGGGGTGCTTAGGGTATCGATGGGCTTAAACATTTTATTTAAACGCCCTTTCATCTGATTGTGATAATGAGTACAGTTGTTGTTTTTGGATTTGGTATGAAAGGTTATGGGAGATCTTATTGATTATTTGATTTGTGGTTGTATTGTGGATTATGAAATTGCATCTGTGTTGGGGAATTTGTGTTGTTGACTTTTTGATGCTGGGGTTTTATTTCTGGGCTTTTGAATTGATTGATTTGTTCCCATGGGTTTTCTGATCACAGATTCATAGATCTGATTCTGTTTGAATTGGTTTTTCTCATAAACATGATTGACTTGTTAAGTTAGTTATATTGTCTAAGATCAAGCTCATCTTGTCTTTTTTGTTGACACAATGAAAGAGTATGTAGAAATTGACCCTAGGTCATTTCTAAAGTTGGTTGGTCTGCTTTCTCTGGCTTTACAAACATTAGTAGCGTCTTGTGTGTGTGTAGTCAGCCATTTGACTTGTCTATAATCTATATCATAGTAGTTTTAGTTCATCCAGTTAAATTGACAACTCTAGCAGAAATCATTGAGAAGAACTGTGCTTGGATAATTATGTGTCACCAACCATGTGTTCAACTTCTTTCTTTGAACTTTTTGACTGATGTGTTGATTAGAAGAAGGCCCATGGATGGTTTGCTTTCTCACTCTGACATGAACCCTTTTTCCTTAATTAGACCAAACTTGAACCATCTTTGATGATCCAGCTTAGTTAGTTAAACTTAGCTTAACCCTTTTACCTGAGTTATCTACTGAGACAATTAAATTCATATCTATATTATTCACATCTTGCATGCATGAGAAAAAAGAATCAGAAGGGTTTGAATCCACTATATGACTGAGTTGATTTGATTGTTTATCTGATCCAATTTTGAGTATTCTCAAATTTGATGAGGTATATGGAAGTGAAGTTTTCCGGTGAAGCCTCAAAAAATATTTGTGGCTAAAGAAAATCATACAAGACAAATATTTTTTGCCCCTGCAATTACAAGTGACGACACCAACTAAACTGTTATTTAATGTACTTTACTGGGAAATGGGAATTAGTTGTGGCTTCTATAGTTCTTGTTTTTTGGATTCAATTTTCCCAACCCAGTCTTCTCACAAGAATCCTGAATGGTTATATGAACAGGTTGTGGTTGATTTTACTGCTTCATGGTGTGGACCATGCCGCATCATGGCACCAGTGTTTGCAGACCTGGCCAAGAATATGCCCCATGTAATATTCCTCAAAGTTGATGTGGATGAACTTAAGGTGAATAAAGCATTTCTTTTCTTCTCTCCTTTTCCCTTGCATCTCTAATCATAATTTCATATCTCCATCCATAAGAATCTTAAAGAGGTTTATTTTTGATAAAAAAAATATTTTGAAGGGTAGAAAGATTTTATGATTATTTGCTTCTTAATCATTGTTGTGATAAATGCGTTTTGATATGCATCCTCCCATTTACTGATTAATTAATGAAATGGCGGATGATTTGCAGACGGTTGCTGCAGAATGGGGTGTGGAGGCAATGCCAACTATTACGATATTACGGAACATGTTACGATATTACGGAACATGTTTCGTAATATCGTAATACCAACCTTCCTGTTCATAAAGGAAGGAAAGGTGGTAGACAAGGTTGTGGGTGCACACAAGGAGCAGCTGCCCAAGTTAACTGAGAAGCACGCTGCTGCTTAATTTCTTCTCTTTTATCTTTCTCTCTCTTGGGAAGAGATCTTATAGACTATTCTACCATATGTTTGAGACCTGTTTTTATTACTTTTATGTGTGGGCTGGAAACTTGTTCTCTTCTTGGTGGGGCTGGCTTTTTAGCCTTCTTGTTACACCTGCGTGTTATGATATATAAATGGTAGTTTTTACTAGTTCTCATGACAGCTTACAGCTTCTAAATAATAGCAAATGTGAAGTTTATACAGGAGTTTCCTTTTGAAAAAGATTCATGTCTGTGAGATGAATTTATCAATAGCAAATTGTTTGGAATCAAGGATGTTTTTTGAACTCTAGAACAGTAATAATCTTAGGAGAAAATTAAGATTTTGTTAAGAAGCTGTTTCCTGGGAGATTATCACGTGAGAAAAATTAGAAAAATTCTATTGATGTTAACAATGAAGCCCGGATAATTTAGGAATGAGACTGGTGGTGCTGTGATGTAACAATCAAGAGTACAATGAGTTGAATCGTTTCTTCCAAATGACAGAGTGGTCAATGAAGATAAAGATAGAAATTTGTACATTCAAATGATTGAAGGGCTCTGGTGTTTGATTTATTAATGTTCCTTCTTAATTTTAGTTTAATTCATTCAGTGAAAGGATGACAAGGTTGGTGTGACTTGTGTTGTGGGTCACATAAAATCTTTAATAACAAAACAAAAATTCTATGGTTGGGGGAGAGAGAAAATTTAAGAAATTCTCCAAAAATCTCCGAGTATGTTAGAAGACATAAGAAGCTTCTATTGGAAAAAAAGCCAGGCTGGTTGGTAACTTCTTATCTCCTTGTCATAAATGAGGATATACCCATTAACATCCATGGGTTTTGGGCAATATGGAGCACCAATTGCACAATTGCTTTACCTGAAAAATACCCCATAGAAAAGGACTCTTTAATGTTGTCCATTGAAGAGATGGCTTATACCTTTATAACCACTTTTTTTTCCCTCAATTCTGCCTATGAGAACTACACCCTTTTCATAATCTTTAGGTCATTGTCTCACTGACTTCTCTATTTGAATATCATGTGTGAATGGTAAACTTAGTTAAGAAAATAAAAGTAAATAATAAAGCTTAAGGGACAAGAGTCAAAGAAGAAGAAGAAGAAAATCCAACCAAAATGAATTCCATTAATTAGAAAGGAAAATAAGTTCACATTCAAACACAACTCATCACGGGACCCATTCCCAATGTGAGTTTCATATTGGGGGGCATGATTTTTTCCCCAATGACACAAATCAGAAAGAAAAATCACACAAATTATTCATAAAAATGTGAAAAATCAACATCAACTTCATTTTCTGCCGCTCCCATTTAATACAGGGAACCGGTTACCTGATGATATCCACTATGGATTCCCTTGTGGAACCCCGGGAACACAACTATCTATCTATCTATTTATCTATCCATCTACTTAGGACCACACCCTCTAATTCTAAAGAAGCATGTTACTCCCACCATATTAGGAATAACCTAACTAAATGCAAACAAACTAACTAGATATTCTTTGTAACTTCACATTGTAAGAATCTAACTCTACCTGTACTTTTTTTCTTCTTCTTCTTGTGTTTTTCTTGCTTGCCTTGCTTTGCCTTGCTGATATAGCATTGAGTTGATCTATTCTACACCATCTTTAACCCCTTGAATTATGTTGAATGGTTGTACTAATTATGGGAGAACAAATAGCTTCAACTGCGACTCGTTTCAGCACATTTGGACACGGGTCTCCCCCAAAATTGCTCGCCGATATGGTTACCATGCATCTTTGCTGTCCAATGCACCTCTGATAGCCAAATCAACAAAAAATCACACAAAATCAGAACATAAGAGCCTTAAGAGATCAACTCGCAAAAATATGTTATAAAGTAAATAGATATATAGCGAGAGGGGTGATGAAACAGATAGCAGTTTGTATTATACCTTCTCTATGGAGGTATATGAGCTTGGAGAATGACACGGTCCTTGCTGGAAATTCCCACAAGTTCCAAAGGGAGTTCCAAAACTTGCAAACTTAATGTTGGTTATCAACTGCCCTGGTGCACAATGCAGATGAATCTTTGGCCTGTGAAGTTTTTCTGTCTTCCCGTAACTCTCAATTTGCCAATTCTTCAAGGTTGGGTGCCACTCGGTAACATCGGCACAAACACCGGTCACTGACCTTTCCACGAGAGAAATGCGTGATGTGTCCCCTCCAAGTTCCTCAAAAACTACCAACAAGTTTTGGGTCAGCTTTAGCCAAGACCGAGGCACGTGGTACCTGAAAAGTCATTAGAGTGTGAAAAGTAATCTTGTTAGAAAAAATTTGAAGGATCAAGCCAGTTAATATTGAGATTTCTGCTAGAAATTGTTAATACCATCTTTGAGTAGGTTCACCACAGCCAACTTGACATTTTGGAGGCCGATATGTCCCAGAATAAGTACATTGATTGCAGTTACCATCTGCATAAGCCATCCAATATCTTCCAATGCTCTGGCCATTGATCCATACTTGACCCTTTCCCATACTCCGCATATCCAAAGCCAATGGATCATTCCCTTCCGGTGCGTTGAAATAAGCCTGTGTATTCCGGGATAAAAAGTTTAGTTATAATTTGGAAGTTTCAAATCATTTATTCATTTTATCTCCATTACTAGTTTGACATGTTTCATTTTACCTTGTACCATGTGAGTGGCTGCTGCCGTTGCGAAACAAATGACGCTTGCATCCATTCAACTGTTGAAACTCCTTCAGGAGAGATAAGATTCATAGACTCTCCTTTCAAACCAACCTGTAGAAGAAGCATTTATTATTGTAGTTTTCAAAAAAGAACTGTTGATTAATGAAATATAGTGGAACTTGAAAGGAAGAATTTCTGACCTGATAAGACCATTTCTGCCAGGTTAAGTCCCTTTTTCCCTCATGGAGACCGTGGAGCTCAACAGGACCAAGGACTCCAGTGTTTAAACTCTCAAAATGTGCTCCATTATTCTTCAATCACAATAGATAGAAATGCTTTGTAAGATATCAATACTAGCTGTGAGACACCTCACTTGAAAATCAAAGTTTTAATTATTTGGTTAACTATCTCAGTTTCCTTTAGAAATCTATGATACTGAAAATACTTAAAAAAGAAAGCCCACTGGTCCTAATTTAACTCAGTTTCAGTACCATCAGAGTTCTAAATATTTGAATCTTGATCCAAAATCAAATATTATTGAGTTGGGAACCAACCGGCAATCCAACAGCTATGCTGAGGAGTGAAATTCTATTTATCCCAGCATGCAGATTGACCTTTCCTGCAAATGTGAATCGCCGGTCCACCCTTGTTCCATGGCCCGATCCTGTAATTACAACACATACATAATCAAATTTTACTAATTCAAAGAAAGCAACAAAGTGAAACTTATCTTGTCATGTAAATTTGATGAACAGGAAAAAAAATCATTTCTATAAGTAACATGAAGTACCTGAGAGCTGTCCATTGATAAATACATGCATAGCATGGCCTTTCGATTCAACAGTGAGAGTTGGCCATTCGCCTCCATTAAGAAACGATTCAGACGGGCTAATCTCAACACTGGAGATACCATGAATTTGAAAAGGTTTCAAAAAGATGAATAAATATATTTTGGCCAATGGCATTCTTCACCTATTCATTTTTTTTATTTATTAAAAAGCTTATACAAGAATATAATATTTATGATTTATAGGTCTCACCTGGTAGTGTACCATAGATAGTCGCTGGTGTCCCGTGTAACGTTTATCTGATCAAGGAGACCAACAGATGTGAGCATACCATCGTCATCTTCAGAAGTAATCTCTTCACCATATGTCTCCCATGAGAGCAACTCAGCATTACTAGGCAACATTTGCATCTGTGATGTCTGGACTCCAACCTGTGGTGTTTTTTGGAAGAAACAAAAAAGAAAAAAAAGTCACCCCCCTTGCACTAGCATTATCTTTCTGATAAACAAAAAATATCATCATTCCTAGCTTTGCTAAGGTAAATTATTAAGCATTCATTATTCAATTTCTAGAATCAAACACAAATTACAAAGCAATAATACTTCCTTCAGCTTACTCTCCTTAAAATGAATAACAAGCAACAACACTTTTATGCTTTGATATAGCTTAAACATAAGTTAATGTGTAAAGATTTTTGTCGGGCACTCACTTTTAAAAAAAAAAAAAACCAGATGAAGGAAATTGAGTAACCAAATCACTTACTTTAGCAGTGTTGAAGACCACATTTCTGCAATCAGGAAGGATGCTAATGGACCAAGGTGCCAAATTGTAGTGCATGTTATTGAACATAACCCTAGCTACAGATCTCGAATCATAGTTCGAAAGGAAAGCCGCACAGCCACCTGACTCAGAAGAAAACACATGGGCCTAGAAAGATTGGAAAGAACAGAGTTAAGAAGTTAAACAAGATAAAGAAATCTTATTGTAGAGAGTCTTCTGTTGGTTCTAACCTGTTGGTAGCTTCCTAAAGTCGTGACAATTGGATCAGCAGATACTAATGCTCGTTCACACATCTTAATAGCTCTGTGGAGTTCTTTCAAATGTCCATATTTAGGTTGCCTGATTAAACCTGCAAAATCATCAAGATCAGCTAATAAGTGGTATCTCTATGACAATAATTTCTCGGGAAATAGTACGCAATCATCCTTTCCTTTTTGTTTCAAACACTTTAAAGAGCATAGGTATCTCACCGTATTCATCAATGGGAGCATCATAGTCATAACTTGTAGTAATAAAAGGGCCTCCGGCAGTTCGGCCAAAGTTGGTTCCTCCATGATACTTCACCAAGACAAGAAAAAAAAAAAAAAAACCCACAGGATCTCAGTTTCTGAAGTAAGCTTTCACAAGGTAAATCTTTGATAACATAGCCCGTCATTAAATTTAACAATAATAATAATAGAAAGTTAGAAACCAACCATGTAGTAGTTAACAAATGAGCCCCCTTTCTGAATGAACCGGGCAACAGCAAATGCCAAATCTTCAACAGGCCGCTGGTGAACTGTGCCACCGAACTCCGTAAACCTTTTTAATTTCATCAAGAAGATGCAAAATGATGAAACGAAAAAGGGAACTTCATGTTTCGTAATTCATATATACATGTAGTAAGTTTCAATAGGAACTAAATTAGAGCTTTACCAGCCACTCCAAGCCTCAGTCCACATTGAGGGCTTGTAAGGTTTATTAGGACTGAAAGAATCGCAGTAAAAGCCATTGCATGTGTTTATCTGTCACCAATTTTTAGAGAAAAAAAAAAAGGCTCAATATTCCACTCTAAGAACCAAAAATTAATCATTTCTTTGTTGCAAATTAAGAAACTTACCACTGGATCTGGTGCATCATCTTCCTTGCACATCACCCATGGAACTCCTGTGTCCAAACCAACAGCCATATTTGCTGCCCAATTCATGTAAGCATGGCCAGCAGCTCCAAATGCCTTACTTTCAGAGCCATACTCGTTCTCAATCTGTACAGATCAGAAACTAACTAGTTATGATTTTGAATCAGTTAAAAGCTACTGCATCTTCTACCATGATGGGACAGTCCCCCAATTTTTCACCCATGTTTTCAAACAATAAAAATGATTTAAACAAGATGGATATACATATATCTAAGAAACATTATCTTCAAAAACTAGACATTCAGATGGAGAAGTTAATTAATGTAAGTATTCCAAACTCCATACTTGAGAGAGAATAATTGGTCCACCCTGAGACTCGAACAGCTTCTCGTTCTTCATCATCTGCACTATCTTCTGTGTGAATCCTTGCATTGCCATCTGAAACAGCAAAACTTAGTTAAGATTTACTAACATTATTTAATATCTACTAACTACTAACATTGTATCTCCTCAAAAAAAAAAAGAAAAACTTCTTTTTTCTTTTTTCTTTCCTATTCACTTTAAGAAAAGGGCTAAAGGAAGAAGGTAGCAACCTTGAAAGGTTCATTATCTGTTCTGAAGCTGATGCCTGGGACAAATTTCAACCAAACAGGAAATCCACTGCACAGAACCAAAAATTAGCATTTCTTGTTAAGCATTTGCATTTTATAACTTAGGGAAAGAAAAAAGGAAGATTAAAATAGCATAAGAAACAATTCAGAAACCATTTTCTCTGTAAAATGCAAATAGTAGAGTAAAAAAAAATCTGAAAAGTCTAGAGATGGAAGAAACACAAAAAGTACCCAAAATTCCACTCTGCACAAATATAAGGCCCAATGCGAAGATGAACATAAAGCCCTGCTTTCTGAACTGTCCTGATGAACCGAACTAGGTCGTATCTCCCCTCAAAATAATACTGAAAAAATCACCCATTAAATTACAAAAATGTGAATTAACTCTAATTTACAGAAGAAATAGCAGACAAAAATGTACTAAAAAAAAAAAAAAAGATGTCGTCAAGTACATTGCCAGGAGAAGGCTCATGGCCGTTCCAGAAAACATAAGTTTGTATAACATCCAATCCTCCCTCCTTAGCCTTCTGTATAAGATCTTCCCACATCTACAACCAAAAAAAAAACCCAATTTCCTCAAAACAATCAAGTCTCAGTATAAAAGAAGAAGAAGAACCCAGAAAAAGAGCAGTTAAATTCTTCAAAAAAATCACCTCAGGAGTGCTTCTAGGGTAGTGTATAGACCCAGAGATGAGAATCCTCCGTTGCCCATTGATGATTACAGCCTTCCTATCGTACGTAACACTACAGTGGATCAAATGAAGACTACCCAGTAACGAAATGAAGCAGAAAAAGAAGAAAAACTTGGAAATTGAGTTAGTTTCCATTGTTTTCTTTCTTTCTTTCTTTCTACTTGAAAAAAAAAAAAAAAACAGAGTACAATAAAGGTGTCGGTGGAGAGACAAAGAGCAAGAAAGGAAGAAGAGAAGATGAGAGGCTTTCACTTTCAGAGCCCACTATTTTCTACAGAAAAATCCATTGTTGTTGTTGTAAACGGCTCTGCCAGCTTCCTGCTTCCTCCATTATTTCTGTATTTATATAATATGAAGTCATGCAACTTTTTCTTGTTACTGTGAATCAGTTTGTTTCAACAGAGACACACGTATAAAGCAATGGCGGAAAGAAAGGGATGGAGGGAGAGTTACAGTTAAAACGATAAAAAAAATATGAAGGCCTTGATCATTGACTTTGACTGTAATTTCAGGTGCCTTGAAATAAATGGCTCTTGGTTTATATAATCAAATGTTGTAATGAACTGGTGTGGCTCATGGGTGCTGTTGCCTAAGTGCCTATACTCTAAAATTGAAAAGTAATTAAAGATATGAAAACGACTAATTAGGATTTTTTTTATGAATTTTTGTGTAAATATCTTAATATTTTTTTCTAAGGTTATCATATGGCATTATGAGATAGTTAATAAACAAGTATAATAAAGAAATCACATAGAATTCATAATCTTTTATTAGAGAATATACAAACATATAATATTTGTCCTCCATTACATATTTTCTAAATCTACTAATCATCATACCTATTGTCCAATAACAAAGACTACTTAGCGACACAAATCAGTCCAAATCGAATTTAAAAATTTGTCTCTTTCATCCAGCTCGTATCTCACACCAATGTAATTTTTATAAATCTTGTGCAGGTGTCCGTCGTGACACATAATTTAAAAAATTATTGTCTTTTTACGACTCGAACTCACGACTCATGTAATGCCCGTAAAGTTGGCATCCAACTGCGCTAACACCACATAAAATTCACAATATGTGATTGGTATAGACAAATTACCGATGAATATTTTTAAATAATAATATTTAACTTTATTTGGTAAAAGACTATAATAATTTTTAAGATTATCAAAGATAACTGAGATCCTAATAGATAAGCACAATAGTGAGAAGTATGTAAGACCCGACAAATATAATTAATATGTATACAAATACTATTAAATATTTTAAATAATAATATAAACTTGATTCTACTTAGAAAAGATAGTAATCATTTTTAAAGTTAATTATTATTTGATAATTAATGACAATTAAGATCTTGATAGACAAGCACATTTACAAAAAATATATAAAAATCAAACATGACTCAAATGTATAAAATATTTTTAAATATTTTTAAATGATAATATAAACTTTCATTTTATTTGGTAAAAGAATTAAGACCTTGGTATAATAATTAATGATTTCTAAGATGTGAGGTATATAAAATTTAGGGTATTAACCATTAGATTATAAGAACCTATATTACTATGTATTAGTTGAAGAGAGTTAAACACAACTTAAAACTTTTAATTGGAAGAAAGGTGATGAGATGTGATTTAATTAACAATGATAATTTGGATTTTTTTGAGACTTTCTTATTGCATGCTCCGGAGGCTACTTAAATAATATAATAATGATAATGACGATGACGATGATGATGATGATGAGATGGATTTAACTACTATTTAAGCTGTCGGTGGGGTAAAACTCTTGTTCAGAGTTATGGGGAAGCCAAGTGGAAGTTGGATGCGTAGCTGTGCAGTGCGGTCGGGTGCATGTGAACATAACCTCTGGTCATGGGCATACCATGTGCTTGATAGCCCCTGTCACGTGCTCCTACTGTCCCATTTGTGTTACGTGCGTCGTCTTCACAGCATATAAGAATCATTAATGGTTTGGAAATATTAATTAGAAGTATGAGAATTATTAAAATTTCCACCGAAATTAATAGGTTCACATGAATTATTCATAATGTATAAATTCTCAAAATTAAATTACACACTTATCATATATAATGCTTAAAAAAATTAAATTGAATATCTTGTGGAATGAAATAATGGAAATAATTTGCACATGAATTTAGTCCCTCTTTGATTCTCAAGAAAATAAAAGATTTTCTCAAGATATAAAAAAAATTGTGTGTTTCATTATCACAATTTTTTTTTCTCTGACCCCTCTTGTTTTTTTGTGATTTTTGTTTTAGTATTGTTGATTTTGTTTATTATATTGACCAACAAGAGGTTGGTTTATTAGTTCGGAAAACGAATTATAAGGTGCAGTTGAAAAATTCATCATAAATTCAAGTCTATCCTCATTCATTCATGTTGAAAGAGATGTCCTTGCTCTCATGTTAATCTTCAAATCCGAAAGGATTAGTATCGTCTCAAATAAAAGAAGGACACATGTCAGGTGTTAAAAAATTAATATCAAAAAAAATAAAAAAATTATATTTATATTTATATTTTATAAAAGTTATTATTATTATTATTATTATTATTTTGTTATAAAAATATGTATAATTAAACAATCACGATAAAATTCAATGAAAAACATGCTTGAAAAATTATTTATTAAAAAAACTCATAATTATATGATGAGATTAAAAAATATTTCGGATCTGGACGAATCTTACCGAACCTGAATGTTGAGGAAAAGCGGTGTTTGGTAACAAGGAAAAGATAACGGAGTGATGGGATAGGATGGAGTGGAGATGGGGCTGGCCCACGCCAGTGTGAGTGTGACGGTAAAATCGTAATGGTACATCCAATCACCTACCATTCCCTTCATGCGGCCATGTGCTGCTAAGCCGCACACCTTTTCTCGTCTCCCACAAAATCTTTGCCTCCCTTGTTTCTTTGACTTATTATTTTTATTATTATTTTTATTATTCTTAACAAGGACACCCATGCTGCTTTCAAGTACAATTCTCCCCTTTCAACTAGAATATTACTAACTCAAAAAATACAACAAAGGTTTTTTTTTTAAATATTTTTTTAAAGATAGATATTACATTTTTTTTTATCAGATCTTATAAAAATAAGAGTAGGTTGTAATATTTTTAAAAATTAATAAAATTTAATGACGCTTTTTTTAATCATAATTGGAAGATCCATCAATTAATTAAGTCTCATTAATGAACGGCTATGATTCAGGCTAAGCCCATTATCTTATCCTTCTCCTCTCTCTCTCTTTTATTTATTTATTTGGTTTTTGTATCTTTTATAGGCTTTTTTTTATAGGGTTCAACGGCGGAAACAACGGAAAAAAAGCGCTGAAACCATGGGGTCAGGTGGGTGCGCTAATCTCGGGTGCCGCTTTAGTGGCTGGTAAACCAACCTAAGTCCTCAATTCATTTTGTTAATTAATGCCACCTTATATGATATATTCAGTACTGGGTCATGGGTGCCCTTAATTTAAGGGCACTGTGTGACCAAACTAGTCTCAAACACATTCATCATGTCCTCCTGAAAATCCTTACTCCTCCACCGCCACCCTCCAAACCCACCTACTTCCCTTATCTTATCATCTTGGATTTTTTTTTTCTTACAAAAAAAAGATTATCCTAGCTATATAATAAGCCTATATTTCATACATATATATATATATTTTAATATCTTAGAAGGGCTATTATTATTATTAGAGTAATGATAAAAATACGTTGGATACTGTTATTATTTGACGTGGGCACCCAGTCCTTGTTGGATATTGTGCAATAAGAATTTGGGTGTCAACATCGAAGAATGACGTTGATAACCAGCGTACATAAAATATTTCTTCTCTTATGACTAGTTAAATAAACTATGGTCGTTATTTTATTTTTTATTTTTCATGGCGTATTCTACACTTTTTGAATAAAGGATTAGTCTCTATTTTAAGGTTGAAATAGAATAATAGACCTCTAGTAATGAGAACACTTTCAAGAATCAAACCTTAAAAATTTTACATAAAAATGATCTTCAGACTCATTTGCTTATACTCAACCAACCACTCTATAGCTATGGTCATTTTAAACCAATGTGAGTGCATGTAAAAGTTTCTAGATTGTCAACCTCAAATGCCTTTTGAAAGTCATAATTAAGGGTCCTGTTGATAACTCATTTTAGACTTAAAAAAAAAAAAAGAAAAAAAGAGAGAGAGGGTGTGAAACCTTTAGCATATGAGTAAGAAGCTTCTTGCAAGGAAACATCAACATTACATCACTTTCCTACTTTAATGCTTTAATTGGAGGAAGTATAATTAGAGAGGGTCCTACCAAAACAAAACAGCCTAATGCTAGCTGCTCTCTGTTAACATCTTGGATCGATCCTCATCCTTCAAACTAAGATGTAACTTTCTTACTTTCCACTTTGATGTTATACATTCATTAACTCTTATAATAAAGGCTCTTTATAATTAGAAAAAAAAAAAATATAAGATCCTCTATATGAATTCACTTTCTTTGTTATATACTTGTCATTTTTTTGTCACAAATATACTTGTAAAATTAAATTATAAATATGCAAAGGATGTTGCTACAAGAACTGATGAACAAACTCAGCTTACCTACTCACTCACCTGAATCCCTTAAATCGTCTTCCTACTTAAAAAACTATCAAAGTATGTTTTTATTTATTATTGCTTAAATATTACCAACTCTACTTATAATGAGCATAATTTACATATTTTTTTACAAAGCTAATCTCAACCCTCGACTAAGGATAAAAGTTACGTTTGATCGATGACAAACAACATAAAATTTTATCCGATCAATTATATATGTTAATTTTTTTTTCTTCATTTTTAAAACTTTTATAAAAATGCTCAAAAAAATAAAATAAAAAACTTTATCATATACAATCCCTCAGTTTCTAAAGCGTTAAAGAAACATGACCGTTAAAGAAACACTGTTAGTTACCACCACCCCTACTACTACTACTTTTCAACTTTTGACCGTTGGTTGCCCTAACGGTCACTTTCTTAAAAACCGTTAATCAAACGCATCTACCAACGCAAGAACAAGGGTAGGGTTGAGTTGCACTCTCTTCACCTTTTTGAAGGTGACAAACTCATTGCCAACTCTTCTTTGTTATGGTAAGAGGAAAATCTTTTATTTTGCTTCAAAAATATGCATCATCAATCATGCACATCATCTTCTTGGTTTTTTTTTGGCCCACTTCCTCTGCACGTGGCATCTTTTTATACCCTCTGCCAAATGGAATGTCTTGAAGCATCCTATGCCCTTTTTTTTTTTCTTTTTTTAATCCAATTCTCTTAGGTCGATGGGGCCCACAATTAGGATGGCGTCGGTGCAATTACAACCACGAGTTTCGTGAAGAAAAGCCCAGTCCAGCCCATTCCAGTCCGGCCCAGAACACGCCACGTGACCGATGGATCTCATTTTGTCGCGTTCTCGCATGAGTTGAGGCTGGATCTTCTACGATGTGTCAATGCCATCTGCCCACTAGTGACATCACATGTGGGCCATTCCAACTCAACGTTAACACCACAGTTCATTATTTATGTATGTTGCATGCCTTACTCCGACTGTTCCTCATCATCACCGGAATCACCAGCTGTTTTGTGCTAGTCCCCACCTCACTTGTCATCATCCATCAACAACCCAACATCACCCATCTTCATTATCAAGATGTTTCTCTTATAAGAATGTCCCATGTGACCAATTAATAGCATTTAATCAATGCTTACTAATTTTATATATTGCATTTTACACAAATAAATAAATAAATAAATAAATATATATATATATATATATATATTATATATGTGTGTGTGTGAATTTATGTCATAACTGATTTGATAAAATTTTATGTTGATGCCAACAAGGCATCGGCCTGGTAGTTCACTTTAGATTACTAAACAGATGGGCTCGTGAGTTCAAATCTCAAAGGGCGATAGTCTTTTAAACGCAAAATGGATGCAATTCGTGTTGCGTTGGAAGAATGTGCCAACGTCACCCCTTTCAAGTTGGTGAAGGGATTAATGGTTTTGTCTCACCAAAATAGGGTCCATACCCCTCAAGCTAGAGCTTCGAAATTGATTATTTCTACTTAAAATAATAAAATTTTACGTTGACTATTAGTTATCTAATACAATCCTCCTTTTTAATCCGAGCTTAATTAAAATTTGTAGTGCTTAAAGATAATGTTTTACTTATCTTAGCAAATGCAAAGTTCATTTACATTTGTTATTCAATTTTAGTGTATGTATTTTTAATGGTATATAAACATAATATAAGAGTATTGGCATGCTCAGACATGCATGATTATTGATGCTTGCTTCAATTGCAAGACTAACTCATGAAAAGAAAGGTTGCTTAAAGAGATTGTCTTTGCTTTTTAGGGCTTTGATGTGGGCACCTTCTTCTAATGTCCTATATGTATAAGACAATGTTTTGCTTCTTTGAATGAGACCTTCTTCTAAAGCTGTTGCTCTTCACTTTCTTATTTTAAAATAAAATAAAAATAAAAACAAAAGAAATCACATGGTTTTCAATCCTTATGTCTTAACTAATAACTACCTTTTTTTTTTTTTTTTAAACAAGAAACTAATAACTAACCTTACTAACAGACACTTGACCCCTAATGTACTTCAGTACTCATTAAGAACACTTGTAATTAAGGACTACTCATTTGGTCTCTCTTAATTAATTGACTCCTCTAGAGGTCCAAGTGCCCAACTATTTATATTCCAAGGCTATTAATTAAGAATAATGATCAGCAATGAGAATAACAGACAAATATAAAATGATTATAGCTTATCAAAAATGTTGAATTGAATCCCTTGTTTATTTATTATCTTTCTTGTAATTAAAGCACATTGTTCATTAGCCCCTTAATTACGGGCAAGTAAACATAATTAATTATCTTAAAAATAACACTT
This sequence comes from Paratinospora sagittata, assembly GCA_035771175.1. Taxonomy (NCBI): domain Eukaryota; kingdom Viridiplantae; phylum Streptophyta; class Magnoliopsida; order Ranunculales; family Menispermaceae; genus Paratinospora; species Paratinospora sagittata. The sequence goes on from CM069594.1 coordinate 37,094,349, forward strand.
GTGAAAACGTTGAAACCTAGCTTTAATAGTGTATCTCTGAACCCCTTGACTTAAAATCGAGAGTTCGATTTTCTTTCCTTACATACAAATAAGTGGGAGCGAGACCATAATAGTTAGTTCGCATGATTCTCATTTAGTCTGACCTTACTGAAGGGTCTCGATTTTTTCTGACCCAAATATTTGTATTCTCTTAACGCACTAAAAAAATAAAGAAAAAAAACATAAAAACAATACTTGCTCAGAAGAATTGGGCCTCCAAAAAGCCCAAGCCTAATGGGTCAATACTTGATCCTTTAGAGGGTTGAAGTTATACACTTTTCAGGCCTGGGTTTGGCCCTGGTCGGTAACCTGTAAAAAATTATCCAGCCCTGAAAATTCCCCCCCAGCTGGGCTTGACTTGGTTATTAAACCAAGTTTGAGTTTCTACACCTATAATATATAGTTCCAGCCCCAAAATATTTATCTATTATTCAAACATTTTTAATTATATATCATCTTCCTAACACTTGATATAGGAAATATTTAAACCCTTCAAATATTTCCTTATTTTTTCTATCATATTAAGCATTAAGCGAGAAATAAAATACTTGTGTATCATACATCATCATCTCTTTTCTAGACCTTGCAATATATATGCTGGCATCGCTCGTTGTTTATTATAACATCACCCAAAATATTCTAAAAAATAAGAAATAATTGTGACCTTTGTATGGGTAAAATGCTTCAATCAATCTCCATCGTCAATATATATATATATGATAACAAAAGAAATGAAAAGCTCATTCTCTTTATTTTGGTGCTCAATTGAATCGGATTCTCCTCCTCTGCACCACAGCTAGCAGAGGAACCTTGAATAACCAGCTTTCACTACACACACACACATACTTCATATATATATATATATAAATACCCAAAACACCATACCTACAAATTGTTCATTCATTAAAGAAACTTCCCATACCAAACTCTTCAACTTGCTCTCCTCAATTCACTCATCATATCTCACCAACCTACAAGAAATCAAGTGAATATGGTAATTTGATTAACTTAAAACTACATCATGTTATATATAATGATGATTTTTCTTATAGGAGTAGCCTATATGTAATAATAATAATACTAATAATGAAACTATTGGTTGTACAGAATGGAGAAGTGTACGAGAAGAGGCCCATATCGGTCGGGCCTTGGGGAGGCCAAGAAGGATTCCAGTGGGATGACGGAGCTTACTCAACTGTAAGGCAGCTTGTGATCAATCATGGAGCAGGAATTGACTCTATTCAGTTTGAGTATGATAAGAAAGGGACCTCTGTTTGGTCTGTGAAGCATGGCGGCACCGGTGGCTTCAAAACAGATAAGGTAGATCTTCCTTCACATATCTATATACTATACTCTAGCATCAGTTTAAAATCATAAAGCTTGATTCAATTTGAAGACACTCCCTATGAACTCTATTCATCAAGGCCATAAGAAATAGATATTTCCTAGATCAAGTGTTAGGATCCATAAAGTGTCAGTGTTAGAAATTAGACATCTCCTATATATATCATTAAGATCAATAATTTGGAACCTTGAAGTTGAGAGTAATAAGAATTAGATGTCACCCTTCATTAGGATCAGCGGTTTGGATTCATGAAGTGTCAGTGTTAGGAATTAGATATCTCCTATGTATCATTGGGATCAGTAAGGATCATTGAAGTTTAAGCATTAGGAATTAGAAAGCTCCTAGATGGCTGTCTGAGTAGGTTAATTACTAGGAAGTTTCAGTAGCTAGGATTAATCATAAAGTGTCAGCGTTTGGAATTAGATAACTGTAGGACAAGTAGTGAAAATCCTTGTCAGGAATTGGTCATTTAATTAGATCATATTTTCTGAAGTTTATATTTTGATTTCTGTCTCTACAGATCATACTAAATATTCCTGATGAATATCTCATCTCAATCAGTGGTCACTATGGTAGTATTAACGGCTGGGGCCCTGTCTTTGCTCGATCTCTTACATTCCAAAGCAACAAGAGAACATATGGACCCTTTGGTGTTCAACAAGGGACTCATTTCTCATTCTCAATGGATGGTGGCAAAATTGTTGGATTCCATGGCTGTTCAGGCTGGTATCTCGACTCAATTGGACTGTATCTTAAACCTGCTCAGGATATAAACCGAACGAAAACTCTAGTTACATCACAAAGCTTTGTTGCAACTGGAACTGATAAAGTTGGATATAATATGGTTCAAGGAAGTGTTGGAAAAGGTTACGATATAGTTCTTGCTGTACGCCAAAAGGAGGATTGCGACAAGGTTTCATCGAACATTTCAAGGCAAAGTTGGAGTAGTAGTGAAGAAGATGAATCAAATAACAAGGTTAGTATAGCTTTTGAATCAAAATAATTGTTCCATTAAAGCTTAAATAATCAGTTCTAAATGGTGTTTTCTTTCAGCAACTTTCCTTTCCTTCCTATTCTATGAAAACTACACCACATGAGGACAGTGCTGCAGTGTCCTATGGACCGTGGGGTGGTGGCGGTGGAAGTGTATTTGATGATGGGGTTTATACTGGTATTCGACAAATTAATCTTACTCGAACCACAGCTATCACTTCTATTAAAGTTCACTATGATCGAAACGGGAAAGGGATTTGGGGGAACAAGACTGGTGGAACCGGAGCTATCCGATCAGATAAGGTGATGATGAATTTTTCAAATATTGCTCTTCCTTCAATATATCATAGAAGTAGCATTGTCTCATCTCGATCCTATATGTTGTTTCTTGTTGTTATGCAGATAATTTTCGATTATCCATACGAAGTCTTGACTCACATTACAGGCTATTACGGGCCATTGATTTACATGGGACCAACTGTAATCAAATCTCTTACATTTCACACGACGAAGAAGAAATATGGACCGTATGGAGATGAACTAGGAACCCCCTTCACCTCGAACTTGAAAGAAGGAATGGTAGTAGGATTCTTTGGTAGGAGAGGTTGGTTTATAGATAGCATTGGAGTTCATGTGTTAGAAGGGAAAGTATCAAGACCAGCTCCACCTACTCGTAACACATCTATTGATCTCACCGGTTTGCCAATTAGTGAGATAGATAATCCTCAATGGTCTAATAAACTAGTCCTAGCAAAGCCAGGACCAAATGAAGAGGTACTCTCTAATGCTCTTCTCTCCATTCAATACTCAAAAACAATTCTAGTTTCCAAGTTTTCGACAATTGCTTTGCATTCATGAATATGTCAAAATAAGGCCCGATTTTAAACTAGTACCCTAAGCCTTAAACCCTAAACCCTGAACTCTAATTTTTCTAGGTTAGCTATGGAGTGGTAAAAGAACCAGTGCCATGTGGGCCTGGTCCGTGGGGAGGAGATGGAGGTAAGCCATGGGATGATGGAGTATTTACTGGAATTAAGCAGATTTACTTGACCAGAGGAGAAGCGATTTGCTCGATACAAATTGAGTATGATAGAAATGGCCAATCTATTTGGTCCACAAGGCATGGTGGAAGTGGAACTGCGACGAATAAAGTAACTCTAGCTACTTATATTCATGCTCTCATATGTTTTTCTTCAAAATTAACTGATTTATTCTCTATGATGATCACTTCATTGATATTGTAATGTGTGTAGATCAAATTTGACTACCCTCATGAAGTTGTTATCTGCGTATCGGGTTATTATGGACACGTTAACAAAAACGATGGAATTAAAGCTATAAAATCGCTTACATTTCATACTAGTAGAGGGAAGTATGGTCCCTTTGGAGAGGAGATTGGAGCATTCTTCACTTCTACGACGACGGAAGGGAAGGTGGTCGGATTTCATGGTAGAAGTAGCTTGTATTTGGATGCAATTGGAGTCCATATGCAGCACTGGCTAGGCAGCGACAGGCGTGGGAGATCGTTCTTCTCGAAAATGTTTGGTTGATGTATATATGCATTCAAACCAATGAAATCTCATGACAGAGAATAATGTTCAGCTAAATATAAGCACTGGTTTCTTGTTCCTTGAGTATGTATATATGAGATAAGGGTGGTCATGTAGTTATATTATACACTGCTTGGTTCTATTGATTTTCAATCAAATATTATGCTATCTTTTCTTTATTCTAATGATATTCTCATGTTGTGTTTTTTAATGTAAATATCATTCTTTATATTCGATTTATCGACTGTTTAGGCATCTTCATCACCAAACAGATCTGGGCCTACTTTCTAATGAGCCGAAAAAAGACCCACTGGTATAACGAGCCGGAGCCTAAGGCCCATAACAAACTACTGAGGATGGGTCTTATTGGGCCTTTATAAGCATTTGGATCCTACTCTGCTTTTTATTTGAGCCCATCATATCTAAATTCGCCAGTTGTAATGAGATGAAATTAGATAATATAATTAAGTTAAAGGTTTAGAAAGGTAAAAAGAAGTTAATTTGAAACCATGAATTGGTCTATAGCTACACAAGACCTTTTAAATTTGTTTATTATTTTTTTTTTTCAAATGCTATAAATTATTTTATAGTTATAGGAGGGGAATAAAGCAAATGCGGGCAGCTGGGTTCCTTTCAAGTTATTAAAAAAAAAGTTAGAAAGAAAAAGGAATGATCAACTTTACTGCATGAAAAGAGTAATGTTAGTGAGGAATATATTGATGATGGTGTTGGGGGGAAGAGGAAACAGTAGAAAAGCCTTAGACAACACAAAATTAAGGAATTAATATTGTGATGTTGCATGGCAACTTTGTCTAAAAAAGTGAGAGAAGTGTAGGGTCATATTATGTGGGGAATGGGTGGTTTTCATCTGGAAAGATAAGAGAGAGAGAGAGAGAGAGAGGGGAAAGCACTGTATATATAAGAGAAAAAAAATAAAAGAGAAGCAAACTTAATTAAGTGTTTTGTTTGGTGGGGAGGGACAGAGAGAATTTAAATGGGGGGGATTAATGAACATTGGATTGCACATGCCCCCATCATATACCTTCCTCCTTATTATTTCCATAATAAATAAGCAATTCACTGCAACTCCATTCTTTTTTAATACTCTTCTTGCCTTTTTGTAATGGCTAAAAGGGCTCCTTTTATTTTAATTTTTTCTTTAAGTTTGATTTCTGAAAAGAGATAGAGAGAGTTATAAAAAAAAAATAAAAAATTAAGGGTATCTCCGTGTGCAAACATCCCTATCTTTACACATTGAAAAGATTACGAGAGAACCTATTTGAGGTGGGATTCGAACTCAGGACATACATGAAAAGGATTACGAAGAGTGACCCGGGGAGGGATTTGAACTCATGACTCTTGATCATTATTGATAATAATTTAATATGCATTGTTAGACCCTTATTTAATAGTTATAGTTTTTAAATAAAACGGTTTCTAATATGATATCAGAGCTTTAGTTTTACAAGCTAGGTCTTGTTATTGACATTATTTTTCTTCTGGCTTTCTACGTGCAGTGCAGGATGGGGCTGTTGTACGTGAGGGAGAACGTTGATGAGTGGTTTCTAACAATCATCGCCAACCCCAAGAGAAAGAGACATGCTAGCTGTTTGATTAATTACTTAAGCCATAATCCATGGCTTATGGACCCCAAAGTGGGTTAAATTTGGCTATTATATATGTTTATATATATTAATGAGCTTTAATCTAGTTTACCCACAGCAAACCTAGGTTTGAGATCCATATGTGAATGCCCATTTAGCTAATTTTCTAAGCTCTTTGATCCTAATTATTATCCTTGATAAATAATTTTCATTTAACCACAGCCATTGCCTTTATAATTAAATAGTGATAATTTTTATCTAAATAGATATAAGGTTGAGAAGAATAGGAGATTGATGAGTAGGAGAAAATTTCTTAATTAATCCACTAAGAACATTTTTAGAAAACTTCAGCACACTGAAACTTGTTCTAAAATAAGAGGATATATATATATATATATATTTCCTACTTGTGCTCAAGGAATTTGACTAGCTACCTAACTCCAATATATTCATGATTTGCAAAGTTGATTAGCACACTTGCTAAATACCCTTCCATGGACTTGGAAGGAATAGGGCACTGTCATTGATGTGTGAAGAACACCAAAGAATCCTTTTTATTTTCTTATCAATATATGTGTGTGGTGCATGTACGATATATAAGATAAGGTCATTCGATCATAATAATTTTCTGAATTAGGATATAGATGCTTTCACACATAAATATTAATTCTCACTTTTTCTGTGGCATATATACATCTTTGTGAGGAATATCCAGTTCTAATTTTTTTTTAAAAGAAAGAATTATAATTTAGTTTGAAATATGAAAAATAGAGAATTTATAAATTAACAACTTCTTTAGATAGATTTCTAGAGTGAATAGCATTAGATATTTTGATGATGATCATCATCAATACCACATTTTAAAAAAAAAAATTCATTATATTTAAGTGAAAAAACTAATATAATAAGAATGCTTTTATTAAAGGTTGATCCAATGCACATATGAAGCTTGTTCCTAGGAATTAATAATGGGATAATCTTACCTTAGTGCCATATTAAACCACACAATTCTACTTAAATCATTTTATTCATTGTCAATTATCGTTAGGCCTTGATTTTCCCTGTCATCATTGAAAGTGACCCAAGTATTCTAGGGTGCAACCTAGAAAATAAAGCAAAGTAAGGATTGATTGAGATATATTACAAGCCAACTATATAATTAATATTTTTTTAATCTTTTTACTTACATATATCCTTAGTGCAATTATTTCAGATAACATCAAGAAAAAAAAATTGTGGTCATTAAGGGTTTCTACCTATAATATTAAAGGATGAAAAAGAAAGTCATTACATATATGAGTCTTGCATTCCTATTGTAACTTGCAAACAATAAAATTAAATATAATGTTGGTTTATTTAAGGGGCAATATATAGACACAACAAAATCCACTAAATAGATTTCAATGGTCCAAGGAAAAGAGCTGTTTACCAAAACATAGATAATGGAATGCTAACGAGCATGGTACGCATGTATGTGGTAGTGATCCGTCACTCCAAGTGATATAACAACTCTATAATCACATTATTTCTAGTCCTTTTTGTGGACCATTAATACAATTATTTCTAAGTAATAATCAATGACATCACTTGCTCTTTTTCGTGATAATTCGAGTATTAGGATCAGAGTCGGGGTAGATTCAATGTAATGGTAATTTGTATAGTCGTCTACTTGATGTTTCATTTGAAACATCGTTTTATAAAAAGAATCCATTAAATCATCAATGAATCAAACTTTGACATAAATGCCATATTTTATAAGATTGCAACTTAATTAAAGTAATTATATACTCTAATGTACTATATATCTTAGTTTAATTGCCTTAATAATATTGTTGCAAACTAGGGATGCATTCTTGTGTTCAAAGATTAGAGTTGTCTCCCTTGACCTTTTTGAGACATTAAAGTATATAGGTGAATGAACTACCTACATCTATATATTGTATATTAATTACTGAATGATACATGTGGTGTAAGTTATTAGCATAGTTTTCTAAATTAATTTTTATAGGGCATGTAGCTATACAACTCATTGATTATAGCATAGGTGATATTCATTGCATGCAAGGAATGAAGAGAAGCGCACTAAATGAGTGAACATAAAAGCTACATACCTTATCTTACTTACTTTTTTTTTTTTGTATATTGCCTCTTTCTGGTAGACAAACTTTCAATTTGTATTTTTTTTTTTTCTTTCTAAGACAACATCTATGTATTTCTATGGTTCCAATAGTTGATAAATAATGCTATCATATAATTCAAAGCTTATCATAATTCCAATAGTTGATAAATAATGCTATCATTAATTATATATATATATATATTTAAATGGAGTTGATGAATCCAAGATCACTAGCTAGTGATAATGATGGGCATCATGCGGCAATATCCAGCTATATGTATATATATAATGGGAAAAACATTTGACCATGCCATGCACATCCTTTTTAGAAAATAAATATCTCTCTTCTTATACTCTATATGTCTCTTCCAAGTCTCTCTTTCTCTAATTTCTATACTTCAAAAAAAGAAAAAGAAAAAAAGAAATATATATCTTTTTCAACTCTAAATAGTAAATTAATTTAACACATATATTTAATATAGTAGCTAGGTGAAATCAATTATTGTATCATATTGTAACATTAAAGAGTAATAATCAAAAAGTAGATACTAATGATTAATTACTTTTTTCATTTTTTTATACATATAAAAAAGTAAATAATCTCACGTTATTAATTTTTCAATAATATAGAAATAGAAGCATTTTATTGTATTCGAAAATACTGAAGGGACTCAAGTGTAGGATTTAGTTGGATACATGTGTTCAAGTTCTTTGAATCATCTTTAAGTTATGAGTATTAAGCGACAGATCTAGAATGATAACCAAGGTACCCTACCAGCGTGCATATATATATATCCGACTAAATTCGGGTTATGATCCCTGTAACACGATTCTTTTGTTTTTTTTATCAAAATTATATATAATAAATAAATCAAAAAGTTTGAAAACAAGCTCCTCTAAGTCATGGATTTGTTTTTATTGCACACCTCCAAAATAATGAAACATGTTATAAACATATATTTCCCCACCTTCATATAAATCAACATATAGGTAGGTATGCCTCCCTTGAAATTTGGCTTTTACCAAATGAAAAGAAAATCAATATTGTCTTTCATGCCAAGAAAATTATTTGAGGGTCTCTATTCTTAATTAATTTTGTTTGCCAAATATATATATATATATATATATATATATATGTGTGTGTCTATATATTTCATAGACAAGAAGTACTATATATATATATATATATATCCTTAGAAATTTTACTAGAGAGGCTCTCTATTCTTAATTTTGTTGTTGTTGTCCAAACATTCATAGGCGACAAGTACGTACGTAGGTCTCTATTCTGAAATATTAATGTCCTTGTGTCTTTCATGGGCAACAACTATATACATATATAGTACTCAAGCTCTATTGTATTTTCAAATAATATTGTCCTTGTGTCTTGCGTGGCAATAATACTACATAGATTACAAAACTATTCTTAACTAGTTTGTCTGCCTTGTGCTTGTTTAGTAAAAAACACTACATTGCACCATGTTTTGGCAAATTTCTAATGTAAGACAAGAGAGGTTGTTTAATCAATTTGACTGCCTTTGTCTATGTCTCTGGCTATATATATATATGGCTAAGAGTGTCAGCAATCAGATCTCAGAGTGCTTCCAAACTTGAAGATGAAGCCAATCCACCATACAACGCTGCTGTGTTCACAGTACCCTGGATTTCTTACAATTTGAAATGACTTGGTGTTTACCCCTTCGCTTCAATTTGATGTTAGGTCATTTGGAGATGTGGGCTCAACGGGTCTCTCCTGGATGTGACCCATGCCATCCACACGTTAATTTCATTCCAAGAATTTAAGATTAATAATGTTAATTTCATATCTACCTGAGGGTTATCTGGCTGGCACTTGGGCTCCGGACATGACTAATTCTCTCACCAATTCAATAAGACTTGAATCTAGGTCTCGAACGTTGTGGCATGTCTTGCGTCTGAACGTTCTGGCGTGCGTCTGAACGTTCTATCATACGCCCGAATATTCTGGCATGCGTCTGAACGTTCGGGCATGCATTGCGCCTGAACGTTCGGGCGTTGCCTAAATAGTAATTTTTATTTATTTTTTGTGAAATACAGAGTATTACACTTTCGTTCTCTGAGCCGTGTTTGTACCACCAAATCAACTCCTCCTCACTCGCTAGAATTTAAAGTTAATTAATAATGGAAAAATAGTAAAGAAAATAAGATTTGTTTTTAGTCAAACTAAAATAATTAAAATAAGGCTTTATATTATTGTTCAATGATTTTTGTTAAAAATCCATTATAAAGATTAAGAAAACAAGATAATAAAATAATAATAATAATAATAATGTCAATATTTTGGTAGTATGCATTAGACATATCGATCAACTCAACTTTTTTTTTTTGAAGACTTTCAATTTAACAATTTAATAGCTCAATCAAGCCTTAATTATTTCTAATTATATGAGATTGATTATCAAGTCATAGTTGATTTGAAAAAGTTTTATGTCAATTGCCAACTACCTAATATAATTTTCTTCCTTTACTCATATTTAAAACCGACTTTGTTTAAACATATGTAAATATATTCGACACAAATAAAGTCAAAATATCGACTTAACTCAATTAAAATGAATTCACTTCTTTACTTTGCTCCACCGGGAATAATGACAAAGAGCTAGGTAGTGGTAATTTATTCGGTACTATATATCACAAAACTTAATGTTGTCATTCAACATCTCGTCAATATTATGAAATTAATGCAATACAATGAATACATACATAGTCCCTTATATCCATCAATCACTTAATCTAACATTGAGTTTTACGCATAGGGCATTGCTTAATTAATAATCTATATAATAATAATAAAAATGTCAATCTAACCATAAAAAACATAACTTTAAATATAATTACATATTTATAATTATTAGATTAACGTGTGTTATACATTTTTAAATATGTAATATATATATATATATATATATATAGTTATATTTGAAGTTTACGTAGTAAAAATAATATTTTCTTAAATATATATATATATATTATTTAAAAAAAAACTTAGCAATAATCATATAATTTTTATTAGTTAGTATTATCTTTTTAATATGACGCTCACGCATGTCATGAATTAATCAAATTTTTTTCTGTAGAATTAATCACATATTAGAGAGAATATATACAAGTGAGTAAGAGAGAGAGAGAGTGAGGGAAGAGAATCTTTATGGAGAAAAGGGTCCTTCTCATATATGCATACACACAGTCTCCGTCTCCCTCTCTCTTTCTGCATCTGCAAACGCAGCAAACCCCACCCCCCCACGTGAACCCCTCCTCCCATGCTCACGTCCCCATACAGATCTTCCGTATCCTCCCCTCGGGCCCACACTGACCCCACATCTTCATCATCCTCTCTCCTCTTCCCACGTGTCACCTTACCTTCACCCACGTGATCGTTCCACGTGTCACTCCCTCCCCTCTGTCCTATAAATCTACAACCTGTATCTCAATTCCACGACACAACAAAACCCCTCTCTCTTCATTCGCTCCCACTCTTTCTCTCTCTGAAGCGTATCTGTGCATGTTGCGTAGGAAATCTTCAAAGTGCAATCCGGCTTACGTTAGCACCACGACTTCCCACGCTGCTGCTCCAAGATTTTGTTCCTTCTCTCGGTAGCTTCACCCGCTTATCCTATACCGGGGTGCGTACTTTTACTATCCTTCACACCCCCGCTTCTCTATAAATATAACGTAACTATATTCAATAACACACGCATTATATTTCTATTTCTCACAAACTCAAAAAAAAAAAAAAAAAATTAAAATGGGCGCTGCAATACAGCTACTAGTGTTGATGTTCGTAATCTGTGGATCGATCACGACCGTTGGTTTCATCATGGACCATCATCATCATCTCAGCTTTGCCGACGACGGCGGCGGCGGCGGCATGTTGACGGTTGACTCAGTTGACGTGGACGGAGCTTCGGTTGACTTCGGTCGAATGAGTCAACGGAAGCCATTGGCGGTGTTGCACCCTGGTTCCGACGACGGTGTGGTTAGGTTGGTTAAAGCTGCGTACGAGTCCGTAACTGGGTTCGCGGTTTCTGCAAAAGGGCATGGTCACTCCATTAATGGGCAAGCTCAGACTAGCCCTGATGGCGTTGTGATTGAGATGAGTAAGAGAAAGAAGATGATGACGAGAGTTCATGTGGAAAATCAGATGATGAGTTATGTTGATGTGTGGGGTGGAGAGCTGTGGATTGATGTGTTGAATTCGACTTTGGAGTACGGACTTGCACCGAAATCATGGACGGATTATTTGTATTTATCGGTCGGAGGAACGCTTTCGAATGCCGGAATTAGTGGGCAAGCTTTTAATCATGGCCCTCAGATCAGCAATGTCTATGAACTCGACGTCGTTACAGGTATATTTCAACAAAAATAAATAAATTATTAAGTAATTCCTTAATCTCAGATTCTCAGCTAGCTAGCTCTAGCCTTGAATATTCTTGATTAATTATTAATAATCCAAATCCTTGTACAGTTATATTATCTCCAATATTAATAATTGGTATGTATATATAAGGATAAATAGATTCTTCTTAATTTTATTTATTTATTTATTTATTTTGTGTGTGTGTGTGTGATTTAACACGGGCAGACTGCCTCTTGCCGGTTCTATTAATGGAAACTTGAATATCGATACTGGCATTAGTGTTTAATTACTCCATTAATTAAAGAAATATCTTTGTAATATATGTATGTACAAGAATATATATTGTGTTCTTGCTTATCACTAGTCCACATGTATGCAACTGAAGAATCAATATTCTTTTTCTCTAATGGTGCTTAATTATATTAATAATTACTGTTTGATTTTTCACCCGATGGGTTCCTAGTGTTGTTGTTGTTTGCCTTGTTTTTCACAAGGGTTTCTTAACTTTAATGTTGCTTTACTACATACTTTTCTGCTTTAATCTGCTGTACATTTGAAAAAAAAATCTCATTTTCCAATCATATATATTCTGTTGACATGGCCTCTATATCTATACATACATATATATACTGTTCACATGAGCCCTATATATATACATATATATAGTACATACTTTTTCTATATCTTTACGCAAAAAATATATGTTTCGGCAGATTTGACATTAATATGGGCGGCTTTCTACTTGTTTCTATCTTCTAGCCAGCCATAGCTTTGCATGGAGTAATTAATTATTAAGACTCGTTAATTTACTCAATTAGTACAATATATATTTTACTAATTTTGACTACTAATTATGACAGGAAAGGGAGAGCTGTTGACATGTTCACAAGAGCAGAACACAGAACTGTTTCATGGAGTTCTTGGAGGTCTAGGGCAGTTTGGAATCATAACTAGAGCTCGAGTGGCTTTAGAACCAGCTCCACATAGGGTAACACACACATTAATTCCTGCAATATATATATATATTAAATGAAAAAAATGTTAAAGACACGCTCCGCGTCAAACGTCATTTTTAGATGTCGGCACACCTAACTTCTGTTTAATGTTAAAAATATTGTGCAATACATGTTCATTTTCATTTAAAGAAACTGAATACTAACATTAAAAAAAAAAAAAAAGGTTGGCATTGAGGCCACATAAAATATTTTTTAAAAAATAACATAAGTTTTTGTGAGGTGGAAAAACCCAAATTAAATGACCTTATTATAAGACAATAAATTAATGACCCAATTATATAAGTGTTTACACATGATGGGTCCATCTAAAAAGCATTTTTGGTTCTCTCAAAAACATTCAAAAACGGCTGTTCAAAAGCTGGCAATTTTGTTCATAACTTGCCTTATTGTGTCTTCCTTTTCAACGTGAGTCTTTTTCTTACTTATTTCTTTTTTTTTTTTGTTGTCGTGTTTGTTGGTCTCCTTTAGGTGAGATGGATCCGAGTACTGTATTCCAATTTCATGGCTTTCACAAACGACCAAGAATATCTAATTTCTCTGCATGGCCATCCTTCTACTGAGAGATTTGATTATGTTGAAGGTTTTGTAATTGTCGATGAAGGTCTCATCAATAATTGGAGATCCTCCTTCTTCTCCCCTCGTAATCCTGTTAAAATCAGCTCTGTTGCTTCTGATGGTGGTGTTCTTTATTGCCTCGAGATCACCAAGAACTACTATGATTCCACTGCTCACACCATTGATCAGGTATGATATATATCACAAATAATTAAGTTAATTTATTCAAAAAAAAAATGTTGCATGCAGTAACTCTAGACATAACTTGCATCACAAGGTCATAAAATTCATATAAAAAATAATAATTACATGACGGGGGGACATTCTTTTAAAAGACTCACGTGATGAAAGTTACGTTAAGAGTATCGGTAGCATTTCTTAAATTTATAAATGAGACATTTGTCATGGATCTTATGAGATTAGGAATATTCTAGAAAACTTGCAATATTATATGCCCATTAAATAAATCTTGAAGGAGATTAATCAATAAGACAACAACTAGAAAACATGGAAGATCTCTAGTGTGATCTAGTTATATCCTATTTGATTTGAAGGTTTGGGACAAGTTAATTATAACTTCGAACTTGAATATGTAGTTGATGAAGTTAACACTACAAAATCTAAGCCACCCTCACCAACCAATAAGATTCCTGAATTAATGATTTTAATCAGGACAAGCATAGTGTTGATTTGCCTAACCTATTACTTGTTATTGTTAATTAAACTATATTTATAGCACCTTTCTCAGATTAAAAAATCAAGAGCTGCCTACCTAATTGACCAATTGAATTCAATAAATCCATATCAAAGTGACAAAATAAGTAACCATGGACCCACTTATATATACAGATGTACTTTCTTTTAGAGTAAAGCTCTTTAATTAACTTAATTAAATCCATCAAATATCTAACAGCAGTTGATTAATCAATTATATATTAATTTAAACAACATATAGTAACATGATTACTTTATTTTAGCAGTTTATTCTGATATTAGAAAAAAAAAAAGGCACCTGATGAAAATTACCTACAGCACAATTAATGCAATATAAGAATTAATTAAACCTTGCCCAACTACTAATAATTAGAATATATAGTCCATTGATTATTGAGTTCTTGTCTTCTACGAATTTCAAATTACTGTTGGTTAGATAGTTAGATCAACAAGATCCTATATATAATTATCACATCTATTTATTAGAATTATATTTTGTCATCATTGTTGAACATGAACATAATTATTAATTTGAGCAGTTAGATCATCTAATTGGACTGAAATTCTATCCACACAAAGATCTTTAATTTAAATGTGTGTTGATTGTATCCTCATTTTCAATAGGGAAGGTAGGTGCAATTAAGGGTCTATTAGCAAGGCAACAAATAATAATAAATAAAGGTCACACTCAATACACCCTATATATATATATACCAATTAATATATATATATATATATATATATAATTTAAAAAGGAATAAAAGCATCCAGACAATATGAAGCATATGTGTAAATCGATTAGCAGCTTTAATTTTGTATGCTTTCATGACTTGCTTAATTTAATATTAATTAATCGCAATTGCATGAGTACTATATATATATATATATATATAGGGTTGGCTCAATGACACCATTTTTCTCAATCTCCCCCATTATTTTTTTATGCACTTTTAATTAGTTTATTTTTTATAATTTAAATTGATGATATTATATTACTAATTGGTGTACTTTGCAGGAAGTGGAAAATTTATTAAAGAAGTTGAACTTCATTCCCTCATCAGTGTTCACAACTGACCTACCTTACGTAGATTTCTTGGACCGGGTTCACAAGGCCGAGTTGAAACTCCGGTCCAAGGGCTTGTGGGATGTCCCACACCCTTGGCTTAACCTCTTTGTCCCTAAGTCAAGAATCTCTGACTTTGACCAAGGGGTCTTCAAGGGTATTTTGGGAAATAAAACTAGTGGCCCCATTCTCATATACCCCATGAACAAAAATAAGTAAGTTTTCATTTTTCTATCTTATAGGGTTTTTTTTTTCAATAAATATAAATGATATATGAGGTTGTATTTAATTTGTGATTTAAAAATAAAATATAATTCGAAAGTGATAATCTAGAAGATACATTTTATTATTATTTTTTTAAAAAAAGATATTTTTTGAGTAATGTTATTTGTATGTTTGATTGTTAAAGTCGTTTTTCAACACCGACACCCAGTTTTTTTTTAATGTTTTGAGGATCACGTGCATTTTTAAATTGTCTAAGAGAGCTGGGTGTTAGTGTCAAAAAATAATACTGGTACTCACCGTATATAAAATATTTTTTAAAAGTTTTTATATATCAATATATTTTGAATTTGACAGATCAATATTTTATTTTTTTAAAATATTGTAAGTTTTTTAAGAGTGTTCAAACTTCATTAATTATTTACTTATGTATCAGTGTTGATATTGGTATGCAGGTGGGACTATAGAACTTCTGTGGTGACGCCAGATGAGGACGTATTCTACTTAGTAGCGTTGCTTCGATCAGCGTTGGATTCGGGTGACGAGACGCAATCTCTAGAATACTTGAGCAATCAGAACCGTCAGATCTTGAGATTCTGTGATGAAGAAGGGATCAAAGTGAAGCAGTACCTCCCAAATTACAGCACACAAGAAGAATGGAAAGGGCATTTTGGTGATAAGTGGGAGAAGTTTCTCAAGCGGAAGATGGAATTTGACCCCCGGCGCATTTTAGCGACGGGCCAGCGTATATTCCGGCCGCACCATTCCAGCGATTTTTCTACTGCTGCGACGACGTCTTCTTCTCGGTGACAATTCTGACCGTGACGAAATCGAGAAAAGACGGTTAAGTCCGTATGTTGTGTAATGACGATAATGACCGAATCAACATCGGAGAAGACAACCGAGGCCAATTGATCTAACTATATAAATATTTTGTACATAAAAAAAAGGAAATTAATATTATTTAGATGAATATATATATATATATATATATATATATATATATATATAAATTATTGGTGTTAGTTTATAAATTAATTATATGGTGGTTTTATTACGCTGGTTCGAAGCGGTTGAGAAGCAGTTGTCGAGAGAGAGCCCTAACATCATCATCATCATCATGGTCATCATCATTATCAGACGGTGTAGAAGAGAAGGGTGATTGGTGGACCCACAGATTTTGTCTGCCACATGTCATGTTGTTGTTGTTGTGAGATGGCAGCCAAACAGCAGAGCATTGGCTTTCAATGTTGTCGCTATGCAGTAGTACTCGGCACAGTCAGTACAGCTGCTTCCTATCCCCATCTTTTGATATGGAAAGAGATGGGTTTTTTATGGGATTAATATTTTTCAACCTTAATTAGTCTTGTTTCAACAATTTCAATTAATTAATTAGATTATGTATGTAGAGTTTTATTTATAAAAATATATGAGCTTATATTATTTTCATTACATTTCTTGTCATTTCTATTGATTATTGGATGGTTAATTTGTATAATGACAAGTTGATGGAAATGTTAATTGTGCAAATATATTATTGAAATTGATTCATTCGACCTTTTCTCAAAATTGAAAGGGCCGGGGCGCTCATCTCAGGAAAAAAATCAACGTTTGATTGGTTGAGTTGCTCGGAGTACTTGTCTCAAAAAACGAAGTCATGAGTTCGACGACTATCACTAGCTTTGGCCACTGAAGGGCTCGAACAATCATCAGGGGATCAAGAGATAGTCGATACCAAATACTTGGACATAAAAAATTGTAAGGCAAATAAATAAGTAGTGACTTCTTCTCCTAACAAATATCAACCAATTAAAAAAATTTCAAAGATCAAAAGTATAATCTAGAGATGAAATCAATACTAGGTAGGATTTTTAATTATATAAATAAATATAATAAAAATTGATGATAGGTGCGTTTCACAGGGAGGGACGTAGCATGTAAAATTGCATTGATAACAGAATTTCACTCTCGAAAGCAGCTGGTGACAGAATTGATTTCTGAAAGCTCTAAAAAGGCAAAAAGGATAGAAGAAAAGGCCAAAAATATAAATAGCACTTTATTTTGAAAATGACATGACATTACAGAAAATCCACAGTTATCTTCGTCTTTGTCTTCTATATTTCTCCCAATTATTAATTAGGGTTTTCTATGAATAAACTCTATTCTCTACAATGTAACAGTCAATGCATGTCGCTTCCCTTTAATTAATTTTTTTCTTTCTTTCTATTTCTCTATCCATTAATTTAATTAGTTGTATTTAATATTTTATTTATTTATTTTTAATACTGACGTAAAGTTAAAAGATGATGGTGCTGAAGTCAGAAGAAATCGAGAATTGTTTAAAATTAAGAGAAATGATCATATTATAATGAAACTTTTTGACGACAAAGATGAGGACGAAGAAAATAAAATTATATAATTCTCCATCTAGCCATTAATAATGCCAACACAATAAACAATATAGATATGTTTGATCAAAAAGATTGAAAGTAACACAAGAATATATACAAGATCTAATGTATAGATTTTGAGTATAATTAATTTATCAAGAATTAATGAAGGAAGAATAATAAGTACTGGCTAGCTCTAGCTAGCTAGTGTTATGATTTTGGTATTATATTATATATATATATATATATATATATTGCATATGAGAATAGTTGAAAGAAAATGCATGGGTCTCACCAATATGATTGCAAGAGGAGTGTATTAGAAGATGGAATGGGATATCCCAAGATGGAATATGGCTTTCCAACTGGGTATGGGGTCCAAAGATAGGATTCTCATCATAAAAAGATATATAGAATTTATTATAAACTACTTAGAAAATATATATAAGGGCTGCCCCAACTTGCATTTTTGGGACTCTTGTGTCCAAAACCCAATAGGACATCACATCAATTAAACTGATGTGGAAACATAGCTAGCTAACAGGAACTTGATTTGCATGAGTTGGGTTTAAAAAAAAAAAAAAAAAGGTCAGGATAGGAGGACCCAACTGAGACTAGGGAACATCAGAGATTGGATTAATATTGATTCTAGATTTGCTATAGATACTGTAACATGGAATTATAACCCATTTCACGTACATTAATGGTAATTATTTTTTCTAAAAAATATATGTATTAAAAGCTTATAATAAGTAGCTTCCTAGCTAGCTAGCTATTGCCCTTTAAGTTGGCAAGAAGCTGCTTGGTTGTGTCTTATTGCCTGGAAAAGAGTTGAGCAATTTGGCCATAGTGTCATCAGCATGTTCTTGAGCTTTTTAAGGGCACCCACAAAAAGGGTATTTTCAGATGGTGACTTGAAAGATTTTTCTAAGTTGCCATATTTTTTTGGGACTATCATTAGAAACCCTAGTGGCTTAAAAAGGGTGGCAGAACAGAAATACTTTGGGGAATCTCACTTAATTACTTTGCTTTTGAATCAAAGGTGGTTTATTGGTTGCTAGGATCATAACACTGTGCTGCATCATTTCCTAGCTTCTTTATACTATTTCTTTTTACTATATTTGTATGTGACATGATTTTAGGGACATTAGAGCCCACATTCATAATCTGGTCTTGTGGTCTTGGGCTCTTGGCCCTTGCTGTTGTTCCAAGTTGAATCAAGGTTTATTTTCTTGTTCAGAATCCATTCCAAGCAAGATTATAGACCTTATTTTTCAGAATCAAACTCATAATTAATAATAGCAAACACAAGATTGTAGACTATGACCATGATGAAACAAAGTTTTGCTAGCTCACGTTCAAATGTCAAAATTGAATGGAGGATTACAGCAATCTCATCC
This sequence comes from Paratinospora sagittata, assembly GCA_035771175.1. Taxonomy (NCBI): domain Eukaryota; kingdom Viridiplantae; phylum Streptophyta; class Magnoliopsida; order Ranunculales; family Menispermaceae; genus Paratinospora; species Paratinospora sagittata. The sequence goes on from CM069594.1 coordinate 37,113,752, forward strand.
ATTGTTGCAGATGATAATCTATCTATTTTAAACAACAAATTCACTTCTAAGATAATTTATAAGACAATCCAAATTCACCTCAGTGATCAACCTGTAAGTAGCAATTCTTCATTTACTAGGATACGAATCACTAGACTGCCAATTTTGCAGAATAGATAACATCATCTCGAGGGAAGCTGCAAAACCTGCTGCAGTAGTATGCCTTCTAAGGAATAATGGGAATACCGGTGGCTTGTCCATTTATTGGCATACTACAACTGAAACCATCTCTTGAGTTGTCTAGAACCTTGCTGTTCACCATCAGTTTTCTTGGAACTCTGCTGCGAAAACTTGGATCGATACTGTTCTATCAACATGTCAAGTTTATCCACTGTTTCTTTCCCTGAAGCATATTCTGTTTTCTTCTTCTTCTTCTTCATCTTATTCAAGCTTTTCTTGTCCAATTCTTCAGAATCAATGCTGTCCTTGAGCTTTCTCTTCTTTGTGCCCACCCCATCTTTCACTTTAGGATTCAAGCCACGATTGTCATTGACTACATTTGAACTAACAGTTTTTTCCATGCTAGACCGAGTCCCTTCTTTTTGCTTACTCAGAGCTTGAGCTGACTCCTGAGGTTTAAATTTGGCCTTTCTTTTTCTTGCTGGAGTACTTCTCAGCTTCTTGGTTGCTGGGCCTACTTTATCGGTGGCTCTCTTGGCTGCCCCATCTTCTGTTTCATCTCCTTTGCTAGTCTCCAATGTTTCAGATGATCGGTTAATATCTTGGAATCTGCGGTTAGGAGCTTTTTTCTTATCCTTGTCAGTTGGGCTGGCATCTGCCACTTGTTCGGTATTTTTTTCATGCTGTGTATCTCCTGCAGTATTAACTTGATTGTGCGGCTGTGTCCGTCGTTTATATTTCTGCAACTTCAACTTTTGGACATTATCAATCGCAAACTCCACAATAGGGCGATGCTCGGGACCAAAAGTCTCTGTGAATTAAAGGATACAAAAAATGTAACCAAAATAAAAAAATATTCTTATGATTTAGAGATAAGGGGAGAGTGCGAGAGGGAGAGATCCAAAGCACGTATAACATGGCTTAACTTAAATCACAAATCACTTGATGAGAATAGAAAGAATTGACCACTGATGCCAGACTTAATGCATTTTCCTTTCCCATATGTTCACTAGCTCATATGAGACCATGATGCCATATTTGCACTCATCCCAAGCCTCCCAAAAGAAAACACAAAGGGAAAAAGGATGTGAAAATAACTAGTTTCCCTTTGCTTATTAACTAGGACTCTGTATATCTGCACATATGGGGCTAAAGATATTCATGCCAGATGCAATCAAAAGTAGACAGCAAACTTTCCAGCCAAATTGGACAAAAAACAAATTTTGAATCCATAATCCAAGAGGTAAGAGAAGACCTAATCTGTAAAGTTCGTCACTTCATCTGTGTTCCGAAGTCCAGTGGTAAGGAAGATGAGAGGATGATAATACGAATGGCAAGCAGGGAATCCAATATAATGTGTGAACAAGTATTAAAGAAAGAATAAACAAGATTGAACATTTACGCAAATCTGTAGATGGAATATAATCAAGAAAATTATATGAATATCTATTATTGCTAAAATTACCAGGATTATTGTTAAGAACTCTGAGGGCCACAAGTGCATGCTGATGTTCTGTGAACTCCACAAATGCTACTCCGCGAGAATAATTCTTAGAGGTAACGTTTCCCTTTTTGGAGTCCTTCAAGAATTTTATCTGGATGTTCAAAACAAAGTCAATAAAAGCAATCTCATTCCTTGTACTGCCCAAATAGTTAGCCTAGCTACAAATTGATGTTTAGTTTACCTGGTGAATTACAGGGTTTTGTTTGCTAGCTCGGGAAAGAACTGCATCCACGCAGAGCTTTTTCAATTCCTTTTCTGTCAATGTCTTTGGCAAATTGTATATAACAATCCTGTTCCTAGAAACGTGAAAATTTGGAGACTGCAGCTTATCCATATTCTTTTTTTCCAACCTGTAAATCGAAAATAACTGTGTCAATATAATAACGCAACAAACTCAAAAAGCTTGAAATATAACATGAATATGAAATCTTGAATAAATCGCCAGCAATGCATCAGAGGTCTTGTGATATGCATACTCTGGAAACAGCATAATGAATTATAGCATGAAAATATCATGTAGGGGCTATGTCAGTTTGTTGCATCCACAGAAGTTCCACAGAAATATCAAGAAAATATCTCAGAAGACACTAAATAAGATGTGAATAAAAGTATAGTTTATAATATCTTATGATGGAAGAAGATATTATCTTTGTCAAATTAGTCACATTGTGAAACTGAATGTATAGATTCTCAAGATGCAGAGTCTGAGCACAAGACGTGTCATGTGTGTAATACACCTCCAAATATTTTCAAGAGAACTTTATTTAGCACTATAGTATGGTAACCACTAAAAAGTTCAATTAATTGTCTATCAAAGCCTTCTCGAGTGAACAGAGCAAAACAACAAGAAATTGTCCCACAGTCCAGTCAATGTGGTAAACTAGGTCTAGCATGCAAGAAAATTGAGAAAACCTTATTTTACCTATCACAACAATTTTAAGCCCAAAAGCATCTGACAATGATGTGGATCAACCTACAAAATTTATCTACAGTGTTGTTTGGGAGAAGCTAAGGATCAAACAATCAGTGAGAATTTTTAGCCAAGGGAATCAACTTGAGAAACCAATATAATGATGCATATCAACCCATTCATATATTCATAGCAAATGAAAAATTAGGAATTCGCCTTCTTCTGGTCCTTTTTTTTGGGTAGGAGTGTTTCTCACTTCACTTACGCTTGTCGCTTCAACATATCACTAGCTGAAACACCTTCGGCGGCTAATGATTCCTCAAGAATTACGCCCTCCTGTTGAAATTAGAAAGAAGGCAAAAAAAAAAAAAAAAGGTTAGTCACATACTCCAGATATACCTGCTCACACTTGATAAAAATAAGATACCTTTGCGAGGTAAAGGTTCCGATGATCATGTTCAACTTTCTTTGTTTTTTCTAGATCTTTTTCATGAGCTGATTTTTTGTCCAAAGCCTTCAAAACAGTCAGTTGTCTTCCTTTTAGAAAAATCCCTAAACCAGAAGCAGTGTTTGCTGCTGAAATAGCATCTTCCACAGCAGATTTTAGACTAAATTTGAGAAATCCTGTTCCTCTCGGTCGCCTGCCATCAAATCAAACACGAGAAGACTCTAATCAAACAGAGAAGAAGATAATAATAACTGGAGCTCAACCTAGTCAATCATATCCATACTTGGTGACGGGATGAAGTACTGGCACAAAGGATAACACTTTCCCAAAGGCAGAGAACCGCTCTTTGACCTCATTAACATAGATATCAAATGGGAGGTTGCTTATAAAAATTGTCCTCTCCAGATCCTCCTCTTCCTTAATCTGCTCCGTTATTGTCGCTTTAGATTTGCTTAAACTTTCAGGTCCAACTTTACCTGAATTTTGTTCCGGCTCAATAGACATGTTCTCATCTGTTTGAGGTATAGCGGAGTTTCCTGGGACTCCTTCTGCAGAGGATGTCATTAAGTTTTTAAGAACTTTCATTGCAACATTTACCTCCTCATCAAAATCTACTTCTTCAAGGGGAACCTCATTTTTTTCATCATTATCATCATCAGCTGTGGTATCTTCTCCATGAAGGTGTTGAGGTCTCTCACTGCCATTACCAACATAATCCTCCATATCATCACTTTCAGTGTCACTACCCACTTGCATGTCTTTTTGTTCCTCTGTAAACAAAAAGAAATTTGTATTAAAGGAAAATGAAATGCATCAACACAAGTTCTGCATGAATCAAACCAAGCATCTGTAAAGACATTATAATGCTACTAAAAGCAAAGAAATGTCCCGAAAAAATACCAGGAAAAAAATAGTTTTGTTAATTCTGTAAGAAGACAATGACCAAGAAAATAGTTTTGCTAATTCTGTAAGAAGACAATGGCCAAGAAAATAACCATCATAAGATTGATGCATGATGTGTGGGTCACTCATTATGAACTGTACGCATATAGAAATTTTTATAACATTTAGGTAAAAATAGACAAACAGAGGATGTAATCTATCGAAGGATCAATTACCATCTTCCCTATTTGCAGTATCGGCGCCAGCAGTAAACATTTTCTTTGGAACTGCCCAATCAACAGCAATTGGTCTTTTACCAAATATTTGCCCATTAACCTTGCGGATGGCCTGGAAAAGAAATAAAACCCAGTTACATTTGAAAAACCCAATGCTTGTCTTATCTAGACTCTAGTAATGCATAACCAACCATACATTTTCCGCATCCTGCTTGCAAGTAAATGTAACAAATGCAAATCCCTTGGACAATCTGCAAAACAAAGTTAGAAAGTGAAGCATGCAGCAATCATAGATTAGACAAAACAAATTCTAAAGGAACAAAGAGAATCGTGAATGCATACCCTGTTTCAGCATTATGCGGAATAAAAACGTCCCACACAAACCCTGCTGATGAAAACATATCTTTTATCTCTTCAACTTTAACCTACATTAATTTTTTTTAGGTAAAGATGAGAAGCCCTTCAACAGAAAAACAGGAAGCTTTATGCTACATCTTTGGAGACAACCTTAAAAGGAAGATTTCTAACTATGAGTTTCCACTTCTGAGTCTTGGAACCCTGATTCAAAAATCCCAAAGAAACAAGTAAACACTTGTTCAGACTTATTTGAATAAATTATATAAGAAAAATTGACCAATAAAAACATTAAGTCTCAATAGGCATTCCAGGGGTAGTAAATTCTCTTGTGACAAATACCTCGCCACCTAGCTGACGTGCCCAAACACGCCCACCCTTTATCTCTTGTTGATGAAACATGGCAACAGAAGCTCGTGCTGATTTGACACTTGTAAAAAGTACTGCCGACGCATCCATTTGGCGTCCATCTCGAGCAAGACCTGGACCAGTTTCATAACTCCTAGCAGTCACTTAGATACTAAATGCAAACCAGGACAAATATCTTATATATGAAAAAAAAATTGCAAGTGGAACCTACCACAATTAGCAAGTTGAGAACTTGAGATTCAAGTGCTTGATGGAATATAGCAGGAACACAAAATGCAGTTGATATATTCATGCACACTTTACATATTCAATTGAAGAGCAAGATATGGGATCAATAATACATGATTAAGACTTTATAGGCAATTAAGAATCCTCTATTTTTGTAATTCAGCGCTATATATTGTCTAGATCATATAGATGAACCGGTATAAAGAATGCAAGGCTAGTTAAATAAGAAAACACATAACCATCCAAAGGTGGGATGCATGGAACCAAAACTTCTTACTCAAATTGCTCCCTAATTGGTCACACACTTTCCCCTCCTGGAGTCAACTCTCAATTGGGGTTTCAAGTAGGTTTTTTTTTTTTTTTTTTTTTGAGAAGAAACAACTTCTTACACCCCTACAAACACACCTACCGCAGGGAGCTGCTCCTCCCGGGAGGTATCCGGCCCCCCTGGGCTCGGGACAAAGCCCAACTAATCTCCCCACCTCCGGATGAGAGCCCCTGGGTTTCAAGTAGGTTTTTAGTTGCCTTTTCCCCTCTCGGCAGCCAGTACTCAGATCAATCCTCTCCATCTAGCTCTCGATCTCCCCCTCTCTTCTCTCAATCTTGGACCCTTAATCTAGCTCTCAATCTCCCTTCTCTTAGTTCAGTGCAGCTATGAGCTCATGCAGAATCAGTGTGACAGTACTTCAAGTCTTCAGCAACGAACAACCTCATCTTTCCTTTGTTCTTCTCGCTTCTCCACCACAGTGCACTAATAACAATTGCATTAAAAAGGAAAAGGAATACAAATAATAGAGAAGAGGACAAGGAGAAACAAAACAACAGGTTTGACCTCCCTCTCAGCCAATGTGGAATTGAATAACCATAGCCATGCTTGCCTGCCACTAACATCTGAAAGTGAATAATAATCGAACTGAAGCTTAACAGGGATGAGGAGATTTCTAAGTCCTTAAAAGGCCTTGACCATAGACCACTTGCAATGCATTTTACCATCACCAGTTCACCACCACCAAAACATACATGCAGCCATTGAGTTTGGGCCTTGAAGAAAATTAGTTTTAGTAAATACAAGTGAAATACTTTAATACTTGGTGACATCTCTAACAGAAGTCTGAAAGGAAGAAGTTTCCACAATTTTAATTAAAACACAAACTATAAGAGAGACATTAATGGAAGCATTCAAAATAAAGAACAATGGGCATGAAGTATACTATATGATAATGAGAAAATAATCAAGTTGTCTCCACCAAGCAATGACCGTAATAAACCACCACTTTGATCCAAGTATTTTGCATTACTTATCAAGAAATTAAAACAAACCAGAAATGCTAGCAGTACCTAACAAGAAGAAATGACATAGTAAGGACATCAATTAAGGATCGTAACAAATACTAACCATGCAGATCGAGCTCTTCTTTAGGGAGAGGATAAGTTACAGAACATACAGTGCCAGCTTCTTTGCAAAGACTAAAAACTTCCTCGGCCATATCAGCATTAAGGAGTCCACCAAATATAACAGTTCTAGCAACCCTATATCAAAAAGGCAAACATTTGCCATTGTCAGGATACTTTTTGAGAAGTTGGATGCAAGCATGATAGTACCAAAATAAAATGTGAATAACAATCCACAGCAAACTATTTCCAGAAGATTGGACTTATAGCATTAATTACCACAGAATAGAACAATATCATACAATTCAAATAGATGTTGGAAAAATATTAAATGAAAATTGAATTTGTAATGGCTTCAAATTTTAATTGAGTTTTAAATTCGGATTTAAATTCAAAAAAACCATTATATGTTTTAATTGAATTTAAAATTGTAACATTTGCAACGTTAATGGAGGCCATTTAGTCTCTTAGTGAGGACATTAAGAGCACCACTCTCCTCTACTAATATAAAAGGGAGTGCCCCCCTACTTTTCTTCACACCAATTCTCAGAGCTCTCATTTGCTTCTGGACTTCTCTTCTTGTCTCTAGTTTTTCTTTTTAGTTTTGAGGTGTATTGATCTGAGGTGATAGTCTTCTGCAGAGCTCAATTCGCCCGAGTAGTGACAAGGTGCTAGTCAACTACTCATCTACCGTTGTATCTTGGGAGACAGACGTCAATCTACCTCTTGCACCAACATGAGAGACGAATCTGTTTTAAGGACACTGTGTGCTACACAAGCCTCGGTTTCATCCTGTTCAACCTTTTCTCTACTAAATTTGGTTTATTTCCAAAATTATTCTAGTGGTTATGTTATAAATATTAATAAGCATATTAATATTTGAATCTTAGTTGTTTTATTTTAATATTATTTCAGTTCTTATATGTTTGTTCATACATTATTGCTAACAATAGATACATACATGCATTGAGTAATTTTTAAGATAAAACAATTTTAATATATCAGAGTTCATTACCTTTGTTTTCCTGAACACTCCTCCTTATCAACAAGATTACTAGGAACTTTAGTTACTCTCTTTGTTCCCCTGGACTGCCCTGAAGTTTTTCAAGAACAATCAAACACCAGAAAATTGAATTTTAACAAAGTTGATAATTGAAACTAGAAAGTTGCATCTGTGTATCAACACCTTTTTCATGTGTATTGGAATCTTGACCATCCTTGGCAACATTGTTAGTATGAACTGTATGATCTTTCTCGTCATCCTTCACCTTGGCATCATGAGAATGAACTGCTGAAAACAATGAATTTTTTAAAATGAGTCACTAACGACTGGCAAGAATAATATGTGTTCCAATGTGCCTCTTCTGAGAAAAACAAAACATCATTATGAAAACAACTTTTCGAGATAAATTACTTCTACTCCATCAAAAGGAAATCTTTTGCTACAGAGCTCGTAAAGTAGTAAAATTGGAGGAAAAAAAAAAAGAACACTTTAGCAACATATAAAGCAACCTGGATCTGCATTGGACTTCCTCTGCTCAAAAGGCCGGCGATGCAAGGCATGCTTCACACTGATCTTCCTTCTATCAATAGATACACCGTTCTTTGTTTCAATTGCACGGTCAGCATCTTCCACCGCAGCACTGAATTCAAAGGCAATCCCACAAGAACAACATAATAATTAACATTCGAAGAAATAACACAATTAACAATACAAGTTACATGACCTATCAAAACAGCATCTGAAACAGGAAAGGTAAGGGTAAAAACTCACAACTGAACAAATCCAAATCCACGGTGCTTATCCGATCCTGCAACCACAAAAACATAAATTGAAATCACCACAACATTAAAAATATATATATATATATATAATAAAGATCAGATTTTGATGACGATAATTACCCTTTTGAGTGACCACGAAGCAACGCCTAACGGGACCGACTTCGCCAAATGTTTCCTCTAGCTGAATTAGGGATTTACAATCAGAAAACGTTTCGACTCAATATTTGCAGATACGAAATTGAACAGTAAAAATTAGATGGAGAAAATTATTGTAACCTGGGAATTAGTGAAAGAGTAGGGCAAGTTGGAGACGAAGACGGTTGATGGAGAGTGTTGGTTTTCTCCTCCATCTCTTCCTCCTTCCTTCGACGCTCTCTTCTTCTTTCCCATTGCTGCTTGCTTCTCTCGCTTCGGACACTCGCGCCTAAAACCTCTAAAACCCTAGTTAATGCTTCTTAGTGCTTATGCTGTTTCAGTGGCGCAGCCACTGTAGGCGAGAATGACGGGTGGAGAAATCGGGTGACCCGACCCAATCCAATTCCACCAAGGCGGGTGGGAATTTTCATATCATGACCTAATTTGAAACGTGTGGTATTAATAATTCTACGTTATTAATAATTAAATTATTATTGGCAGGGTCTTTTTTTATTTATTTTTTAGTAAAAGAAAGAATTTAATTTCAAAAATATTTTTATGAATAAACTTGTCTTCAGATAAAAGATAATTACTTAAATAATGCGGGCACAACATCAAATAAAGTATCAAAGACCAATAATGAGCTCAAGAACTCCATAACATTCACGATACCAAATATGTTAACAAAGCTAACGAATGCTGATTAGTAAAATTTGGGTATCCATAATTAAAAATAAATAAATTTAAATCAATACAATTGAGGTAACGTTGCAAATATAATGTTATGTTAAAATCTATATAAAATCTTATATTTTAAAGAATAATATTATTTGCTAACATATTCATATTCATTAGGACAAAAAAAAACTCATATATGTATATTAGCCGACTTATATAGTTGAAAAATAACTCATTCATGGTACCAAATATGTTATTCTATTTTGACTATATCAGTTCGTATATTTAATCTAAGGGTAACTATTAATCAAAACATCAAATGCTTTTTTTTTTGGTAATAGTACATTGCATATGTTTCTTTTTTTCCTAAAAAAAAAAAATCTCTATGTGATTAAATCATTTCCTTTGGAGGGTCATAAATTAGTTAACATTCTTTATAACAATTTAGCATGTGCCATGCAGGGCACTTATTGAAAAATAAAAAAAAGACTTAATATTTTAAAATATTCATTACTGCGGTAGTGGATGAAAAATTAAACAATCCGAAAATTAATAAAAACTCAATATAATATTTACTTTAATTTTAATATAATAATAAAAAATAAAGCATTTTATTTAAAAGATCTCCACAATAATAATTATAAATTAATAAAAGGTGTTTAAAAATTAATCGAAAATCTGAAGATCATTATTCGATCTTTTGACGGTTGCGGGGGTAGTTGGCGCCGTTAATAAAAACTGAAAACTCGTTGCATATTACGACAGGAAACCGCGAAAACGGAGCGAAATTCCAATTTCAGTTGAGGGCATTACGGTCATCTGAAAAAAAGACGTTTATTTTATTCGTCCTCGCTGGCAAGAGCATCGAAGCTCATAGCTTCACTCTCCAACGCCAATTCAACCATGGAGAAATGGAGACGATCACACCGCTTCCTCAAGCAAACTTCTCGAACCATCCTCGGACGCCGATCGAATCAAATTTTCTTGAATTCGATCGACAAATCAGCTCCAGGTGATCTCTCGTCGCTGTTTTTCATTCGATTTTTAAATTTCGATTTCTTCTGATAATTTTTTTTTTTTGTTCCTTTTCTTCCGATAATATATGGAACGATCATTTCCATTTTCATAATTATTTTCGATTCGACTTCCGAATTTTCATCGAGGATTTAGGGTTTAATCTTTACGGACCTTGTGGCGCAAGTTGGACTATATATCTCAGTTTAGAAAGAGTTCTAAACAGTGAAATGGAGGAAGGCGATGTGTTAACGTTGAGTGAAGTTCGTCATAACCGTCATTCGACGATGTGCATTGGATTTAGCAATAATGGAGAATCAGATACACTGTTAGGAGGATTCCGCTTTAGAAATTCCTGAACAAGTATTGCTGGATAGAATAGGTAGTTTGGCTCTGAGGGAATCCAATTTGCAAAAGACAGGTTTATCAATTCCAGTGGGATATATAAGAGTTTTGTCTGTTTTGTTGTTTCCTTAAATACGAGGTGGAATTCGTACTTTACAATTTGTTTAGAGGATATATGAAGAGGAATTTTTTGTCAAATTGAAAAATAATTGTTGGCAATGGAGCCATTGTGTTTTGGTGTAGGTTTGACTATGCCCTATGTAGATTGATGTTTTGAGTTAGTTATATCGAGCTATGAAGTGGTTGTCCAGACTGAATTTGATGTGTGTGTGATGGGGGAGTGGGAGCTAGTAAGTGAAAAGGCAAATGAATATTTAAACTCGAGACATCATAAAATGGTGGACTTATTGCACGAGGCACCATAGCGGGGTTTGGGGAAGAGATAATATGCACAATATTACCTTCACATTGAAGAGGCTGTTTTTAAATTCAAATTTGTATTCTTCATGTTAAAAGGGAGCAATCTCAACTATTGTGCTAAAACCGTAACCTAAACCCTAAAATTGGGACAATACCTCTAGAAATAGTGTTAGTTTAGAGAATGATTTCTTAACAAAGATTTTTGTTAATTGTAATGGAATTAGTTACAGGAATTCACATTTTCCATTCTGCAACATCAAAAGCCAAATCTTTTATTTTTTATTGTTTTAATATTGTAAGTAGTTAGGCATATCTTAATTATCTAAACCAATGCTATTCTAGGTATTTCTTTTCATTTATCATTACCATTAAATAGTTAATATGGCATTCTTCTTAATTGATGCATCCAATGGTAGGAGATTTATTTATATGCCTGAAGAATTTTCTACTAGATACACGCCATTTCCCTTTGTGATAGAGGTAGAGGTAGACCTAAAATAACATGGACAAAAATAATTAAGAAAGATATAACTACTTGTAATTTAAATGTCGAATTAGTCCTATATAAAGTGGAGTGGAGGAAACTCATTATGTAGCTGACCCATGGAGTTGGAAAAAGCTTAGTTGAGTTGAGTAGAGTATACACACCATTTCCCTTTGTATTAAAATTCACGAAAGTCAATAGTGCCATCAAGTTCCTATAAGTTTTCTTTTCCATTTCTCCTTTTTTTAAAAAAATAAATAAATTGTTTTACTTTATTTTCACCTCTTTAAACTCTTTTTTTTTTTTTTTGCAGGTTTTAGTTATATTTGTAGGGAACTTCCAAGTTCACATTTTAACACATATTTGGAACACCAAAGCCAGATCCTACAGACACATAGTTCTCCAAGAGATTACATTGGAAACTTCCAAGTTTCCATATCAAGGAATCTAGTCAAAACTTGTGGAAATCAAAGAAAATACTTTGGCTCAGTGGCTTCAAAATTACAGAGGAACCCATCATTTTCAACTATAAATCTTGATGATATAAACCATTTCAAGGAGATCTTGGGAGAGAAAAATGTCATTCAAGATGAAGATAGACTATCAATTGCAAATGTAGATTGGATGCAGAAGTACAAAGGTTCAAGCAAGCTTTTGCTCCGACCTACGTGCACTGAAGAGGTTTATGTCTTCTATTTTCCTAAAAAAAAATTTCCATGAAGTTGCTTTAATTTGTGTTGTCTTGGTAGGGTATTACCTAAGCAGTTCGCTAGGTAAGCGACAAGGCTTCTCTGCAATCTTTAAATTTTAAGCACTTCATAATGATTTGTAAAATATTTTAATGAGGTATCTAAAGGCTAGTTCATCTCATCTTTCTTACAAATATATATATATATATATAAACTAAAAATATTAATTTATCTTAAAAATCATCATTCTCTTAAAATTGAGTATCCAACTTGCAAATAATGATACATCATTCAAGACGACATTTCTATTCTTTAAGGTAGGTTTTAAGTTCAGAATGCCCTTTACAAAATTTTAAAAAGTTTCCTTTGGAAATGCATAAGTTATCTAGGAATCAAAACCTTTAAATACTTTCTATACATGCAAAGACTATATGTCTACATTATGTGATTTATTTAATTTTTGCTGCTTAGGCCACATCTTGCATAAGAGCAAGCAAATTGCTTAGGTATTGAGCTAATGCCTTTGACAACTTTGTCTTTAAAATCTAATTGTTGGTCAACCTTCTTTAAATTTAATTCATCACTCAGTAGAATGTTTTGAAAAACACTTATTCTTGTGTATTTTGTCTCATGAAAAACTTTGCTTTCTCGTTAAATTATTTGGTTACATCTTGAAAGAATTTGCTAAGGACACATGACATATTGATTGCTTTTCTTTCATTGTCATCTAAGTTATGGTTAGATTCTTTCAACAGAAGTTGCTTGAGATTATAAGTAAGTCAAATTTAAATTTTATATATGCCGAATTTGCATGGTTCACAGGTCTCCCAAATTCTTAAGTACTGTAATTCTAGACGGTTGGCAGTTGTTCCTCAAGGTGGCAATACTGGCCTTGTAGGTGGAAGTGTGCCTGTTTTTGATGAGGTAGGGAGATTGTTAACTTTTATGCCTTAATATTTTTCCACCCCGTATTATTGCTGGCCTCAAAGTTGATATATACTGAGCTTATGCTACTGTTTGGTTTCATTTCGTCATGACATCCTAATGCAAATAGAGGAGTTCTAGAATCACGACTTTCAAGAACTTGGTTAAGTTTTATTGTAGTTTATCTTTTCTTTTTTTTTTCGGTGTGTGTGTGTGTTTCATAAAACGGATACGTACAGATAATGAATAGAAACAATATACATAGGAAAGTATGAAAATCCATAGAGATTCATTTATCATTATAGGTGGGCTTTTTAAGTCCTGGTGCATGACCACATTTGCATCCATCTTTGTTCTTCTTAGATCTATTGCTTGTTGGTTACTCAATGCTTTTATCCTGCTATAATATCTTGGTACAGGTGTGTTTATATAAGTCAATGTTTACCTGAGGTTGATGCGAGTGTTTGTGGGCTTTGTGGGAGAGGAAAGTCATAATGGCTAACGGGATCATCAATCATCAACCACTCTCAGGCTTTGCTAGATCCCTAAAATGGCATTGAGAGTTGTCGACTAAATTTTCTCTAGGAAGAAAGAGTTTATTTAAGTAGCCAACTCCATGTAGTTGGGAAAAAGCTTTGTTGTGTTGAGTATCATGTTCCTTTCCTCTACATAGATCAAGAAAAGAAACATTATTGGAAAGTTATTTCAGCAAAAAGCAAATGAAGCAAACAGAAGCAATTACAAAATGCAAATTTGACACAATCCACGTCGTGTTTCAATTTTCTGATCATTCCTACCAATACTTTTTCCATTGGTTAATGAAATGTAACCATCTCAAAGTAATGTGATTTGTCTTTTGATAATTACGTTTATAGTAAGAACAAAAGCATTCTAATAAATTGTGACAGAATTGATTTTTTCGTGCACTAGCTCATGTGTTTTTATACATACACTCAAGTTTTGTGTGTACGGACTTACATACGCATATGATCATGATTTGTATACATGCAAGCATATCCAAATATTACAGTAATATGCATTTTACCATTGATATTGTATTGAAATATCCAACATAACTACGCCCTTATGTTTGAGTATCAAAGTAGCACCACATACAAGTAGATAGACCTTGTGTACAAAATCTAGATGCTCTTGGTAAATACTTTGTTATTTTCCTAGTTTCATATCTAGGAATAATTTTCCTTGAAATGATTTGCAGGTAATTGTCAATCTTGGTTCTATGGATAGTATAATCTCCTTTGACAAGGTAGGCACAATAGCATAATTCCTTTTCAATTTATTTGATTGTTTATTTTTCATATATATGTTCTGGATGCTCCACAATCATTTTCATCCTAAAATATAATTTTTTTGTATCTTCTTTGAAAGATTCTTGACAAAATGACTTTGCTTGATTTTTTGTCATTTCATATAAAAATTTAGATGACACTCTTTCTCCATGATTTCATCAATGTAACTGAAAGTTTTTGCATATATTTTTTAATGTTTTGCAATTTATTTAGGTCAGTGGTATACTTGTATGTGAAGCAGGAAGCATATTGGAGAACCTAGATTCATTCTTGGCTAATGAGGGGTAAGTATCTTCAGAACAAATCTTTTTTTAAAGCATGATAGAGAGAGAGCTTATATAAGCAAAAGCACATGCCACTAGTTTTTTTAGTAGAGTTTCATTAACTTCGATAATTCTACTAGATTACTGTAGCAGGCTAGGTGATTAAAAAGTGAACCTATGAGTTCTGCGCAACATCAACTTCAATAAATTCAAAGGAGTGTGGGTTCTTAAAGCTATGAATCATCACATCACCTAGAATATCCATAAAGAACCAAGAGATAGATTTTAGGAGATCTGTTTTGATGTAGATGTCGTTATATTTGATTCTTAAGTTAAAGGAGTGTGGACGTGTTGTTTTATGAAGAATATATATATTTTCCCAAAACTACGTGTATTAAATATATACATGCTTTAGCTTTCTATCATTACTTGATTCTTCCATATGTACAATTGGTTGATTTTTATGAAGACCTCTATTTTCTTTCTTTCTTTTTTTCTTTGTATCTTTTTAATGAGAAATTATAAAAGGGGGCATACCTGGTGCACAAGCCCTCACCATTGTGGGGCTTGGGAGAAGGAATGATGTATACAAACTTCCATATTGGAAAGGTTGTTTCTGAATTCAAACCCCAAATAATAATGAAGCAACCTTAATTGTTGTGCCAAGGCTTCCTCTTCTCAAAAAAAATTATGTATGCTCCAATTTTTAATGTGTTGCATGAATCTTGATGTTATGATTATTAAAACTGGAATGATCCTTCGATCTTGTATTTTCTAATTTTTTTCAAAATAGAGAGCATGACAGAGAAACCCAATATATATTTTTTTATGTTTAGTTATCTAATCCAATCTTTCAATCAAATGAACCATTGTTTAGCTAGCTAAACCTTTCAATTTAATCAACTAAACAATGACCTAGATAAAAATTGAGTTTACTTTCAGTTGACTTGGATATTTGATGAATCATTCAATTGACAAAAATAATTTTAGCTAACTAGCCTAACTTAAATATTCGGTTTTAAGTTAGGGCCCACATTCCAGACGTTGGTATAGAGGGAGAATCTCTGCTTCACGCCACTTTGGAGTGTCTTAAAAATCCCTGTCGTCATGGTTAGGGCCCACATTCCATTACCTGGTAGCTTTCTTCAAGCCACGGTATCTCTTCACCAGCTCCTTCAAAGCCCTAATCATGCCTCGAGTACAATTTTCATCTTTCCAAAATGTGCACTGCACCAACTGTTAATGTTAACTATTAAGTTCACGTTTCTTTACCTATTCTTTTTTAGAATGAATGAAACTCTGAAAACTGCATCTAATTCTCATATAATTATTACCCCACTTTTTTTCATGAGATACGTATAGGGTTCAGTTTTTGAATAGCCAATATGTTTATGGAGCGAGAAGTCTCATTACTTAAAGACATAAGGAATAATGATGACCTGTAAATTGGAAAAAAATAAAACAAAATGGTTTGAAATTTTGACAGGAGTTTTGCAGAGAAAGGAAGTCTACATTTGGAGAAAGGAAACATTTGGAAGCCAATGAGATCAAAATCCTGAGATTATTGCTCCTATAAGTTGTATGCTCATAAACAATTCAATTGGTTTTATTTTAGTTAAGGTGAGATTTAGTGAATGAGTTAGGTTGCCTCTTCATAAGACAAAAAAAGAATTGCAAATGATCTGTAAAATGAGATTGATGCATTAAGCATTATTTCCATAAAAA
Source organism: Paratinospora sagittata (assembly GCA_035771175.1). Lineage (NCBI taxonomy): Eukaryota > Viridiplantae > Streptophyta > Magnoliopsida > Ranunculales > Menispermaceae > Paratinospora > Paratinospora sagittata. Next base: position 37,130,006 of record CM069594.1, read on the forward strand.
GCTCATCAACATGATTTTGGTCACTCTTGTAAGTATAGCGACTAATAGGACTAAGATTGAATACAATAAATGTAATTTTAGTAGAAATAGAAATATAGATGTAGAGACAGCTAGATTGAAAGTCAAGAGATGAAGGAATGAAAACTTTACGTATTTGGGATCAAATATTCATCAAGAGAGAGAAATAGGAGAAAATGCGTACCATAGAGTTAAAGTAGGATGGGTTAAGTAGAGGAGTGGTTTAGAATTATTATATTATTGATAAGACCGCTATTTGGCCAACCATTGCTTATGGAACAATATGTTGTGCAATAAAGGAAAAAAAGACATCAACAAATTTGGAACAAGAATGTGGATGCCAAAATGAATATGTTGTATATTAGTAGGAGTAGCCCCAATTGGAGATAAAATGAGAAAGAACCGATTAAGATAGTTTGGAGTTTGGACACATGCAACAAAAAACATTGGATGCACCGATTAGGTACAATGGTCATTTAACAATTTATGGTAATAACAGAGGTAGAAAAAGACCTAAAATAATATGGACACAGATAATTTAGAAAGTTATTACTGCTTGTAATATGAATGTCGACTTAGCCCTTAATAAATCGAAGTGGAGGAAACAATTTCATTTAGCTAGCTCATGTAGTTGAGAAAAGGCTTTGTTGAGTTGAATTAAGTTATAAATATAGTGATTGGACTTGGTGTTGCTCAAACTCAATATTGGCTAGTTGAGAAATTTTGTTTAATAGATAAAGAATCAAATGATTAACAATTCCTGGAGCCTTTGGTGAGGATAAATTGTAAAATTGCCACCAAGAAAGCTGCTTCATTTGTGTCAATTGTGTCAAATAAGGCATTCAAGTAATGAGTGTGACTAGAAATGCATGCTTACAATTTTAAATTCAAAAAAAGAGATTACCTGAGCTAAGAATAGGAGTTTGTTTTGGCTGATGAGAGGACATGTCTTGTCAGAGCCTCTTTCAAAGCTTCTTTCAAGTTTCAACAGATTCATTTCTACAATTGGGGCCAAATGCCTTGAACAAAGTAGTCTTTTGGTTCTTTGCTATGTTGGGACATTGGATAAAGGGGAGCCAATCTAGGCTTAGGGACCTTCCGCACAGTGAGTGTTATCATTAATGAGATGACTTTAATTGCTTATATATTGGTTATGAATCAAGTGGATCCTTTGTCTCTCAGTAATTGGGCCATGAAGGTGGTAACAGGGCTTTTGATGTGCGCCATGGAATAATATTTAGGAAGGTTTCGAAATTTTAAGTTTTAGTTTCTTTTTATTTTTGGTTGAGTTTCCTTTTTATAGAAGTTTTCATTTTGGAAATATTCTATATTAGAAGTAGTTCTAGTCTTCTAGATAGTTTATAAATTCGTTTTTTATTATTTAAGGTGTGTTAGAAAGTGTTTAGGAGTGTTTAAATAAAGTTGTAATAGCATTAGAAATTTGTTATAATGTTATAGAAAGCTTAGGAAACTTATTTTAAGTGTTTTAATAGATTTCTAAGTTGTTTAAATGGAGTTATCTATATAAAGAGTTCCAGTTACAATTTTAAGCATTCAATTAAGAATTCAATCAATCAATCATTATTCTCTTTGAAAGCAAAATCTGCTTCTTAGTTCTTTATCTTTCTATCTTTCTCTTGAATCCATTGATTCAAACACACTTCCGCTACGCTAGCTTGGGTAAAAATTCTTGAAACAAAAGAGGAGTCATCAGCTGAGACAAGTTGAATATAATAGAAATTGACAAAAGCCATTTGATGCTATAACTATCTTGTTATTGCAACATTTTCATGATTGACTGTTTTAGCCTCAAATGGTTTGCATTGAGGTGATGATATATAATATTACTACTGGAGCACTTATGATATTGGTTTACATGTAATATGTACATTTTATACCATATATGTATTTCATATACAAATACTAAAATTATTTCTTGGGTTGGTAATCTTTTTCGTCTAAACTGCAGACTACTTGCATTTTATTTACAGATTTATTATGCCACTTGATCTGGGTGCTAAAGGTAGTTGTCAGATTGGTGGAAACGTTTCCACTAATGCCGGTGGTTTGCGATTTGTGCGCTATGGATCACTTCATGGGAATGTTGTTGGTGAGGCTTCAGGCTTCTAGCTGCCCTACATTTCTATAGTACGAAATGGACATGATTATACTTGAGTTACCATTTTTTTTAAGTAACCATCTAAGATACCAAAAAAGATACGAGATGTACCAACAGTCCAATGAGTTTTTTTGCTTTGAAAAATGTTGCACACGTTACTTTAATGCAACCTTTTAGTAGAAACGTGATGAGATTTTTATGTGTTAAGCATGTCAATTAACTTCAAAGGGACATTTTTTTATTTACTTGTCATTATTTTCTCTTAGATTTCCTTTTTCCCTATTGTTGTTGTTGTGTTGTCATTAATTCTTTCTTACTTTGTCACTTCTATGTTCATGCACATTTTAAGAAGTTTTCCATGGAAAAGTAAAATGCGTGGATTACATGATGTATAACGTATTTTAGAATGTTTTTTTATTTTAGTTTCTATTTTTAGAGAAATTTTTATTTTGATATATTTAATTTTTTAGTGGTAGTTCTAGATAGTTTTTTAAAATTCGTTTTTATTATTTAAGTGTATTAAAAAGTGTTCTAGAATTTTCTAAATAGAGTTCTAATAGGATTAGGAAGTTGCTTTTATGTTATAGATATAGCTTAGGAAACTTATTTTTAGGTGTTTTAGGTAGTTTAGAAATTGTTTTAGGGGAATTATCTATATAAGGAGCTCCAATTACGAATTTTAAGAGATGAAGATCAATTATTTTCTTTTTGAGAATTCTATTCTATAGAATTTAGTTTGGTTTATTTTTGAGTATTTTCGTTCTTGCGTCCACGACAGTTCTACATCATTACATATCAGTTGCAGCCTTGGTGCAGTAAAGTTTGCCCTATCACCTGGTGGTCATGAGTTTGAATGTGGAAACAGCTCTTTTGCATTGCGGGGATAAGGCTATGTACATTAACCTTTTCAAAAACCCTACAATGGGGGAAACCTCGTGCATTGGGTAATGGGTACCCCCATTAGTATAGGGTAATCTGCATAGCTTAGCATTCTTAGGTAGAAGAAAATGTAAATAGTGTGGAGTAACTTGAGTTTTGTGAACTTTCAAGATATTCAGCTACGTCTGAATATGGCTTCTTTGGTGTAAGGGAAAAGGAAAAGAGTTTCCGGGTAGAACAAATACTTTCCATTTTCCAAGTGCATGTATGATCACATTCTGGGCATTTGCACATCTAACAATGAGGTACACTGATGGTCAAACTGAATGCTGTGAAGCTCTATCAGAATTTCACTGTCCATGATTCTTGAAACATTTTTACAGATTGGACACAATCACTTGATGTATTCTACCTATATTGCTTCTAAAAATATATTTTTATTATATATAAGTTTTAACTTTTTACTCTACAAGACTACAAACAGTAGCACATCTATAATGATGTCTATTGGGACTATAAATCTTGCTTGAAAAATGATATCAAATCACCCATGGAAATAGTCCAAAACATACCCATTTATTTCATTTATTTTGTGTTCACTGATAATCATGAAAAGAGTTTCTGGCTTTACAACAACATTTCAAAGATCTCTACAGTTTTAAATATCACACATTATATCCACGCAATTGTCTCTTACTAACTCGTTAATCTTGGAGAAATTCATTAACATGATGGTCTTATTTTCCTTTTATGCATACTTGGAAATTAGAAAATTTCAGATCCGACTATATCATGTCACCGTCACATTCTTCATATGTCTAACTTTAAATGGTCATCCTTTTTGTTGAAGTAACATTTTATGACAACAGGATATGTTCATCTTGCTGCACAAGGATTACATCATTTATTTTCTCCTTTTCTTCCCTCATTCCACTCACTTTTTCATGTTTTAAAAATGAATTCAGATCTCAAATTTGCCTGCACAGTCCACGCCCCATGTTTTTTTCACTTATATGCATTCTTTTGTTGTGTTGGTTGCTTTTCATATTTAAAAGTTATATGCATTGTACTAAGGGCATAGCAATCATGTGCATAATTTTTCTGTACTTCTTTAAAGTCGTAGTAACTATTCTCTTGCTGAGTCTGAATTGATTATAATATTTACGAGAGTCATGAATGGTTGCAATGTCAACATAATGCTGTACTTCAAGTAAATACTACGGTTTATGTCCTATTGCAAGGTTTTGATATGGATATCGTCCTTTATTCTTACTTTTTTTGTACTGGAATTTTAGGTCTGGAAGCTGTCTTAGCAAATGGTACTGTACTTGACATGCTTGGGACTTTACGTAAAGACAATACAGGGTATGATTTGAAACAGTTATTTATAGGTATGGAGTAATTGCATGATGATTAGCTGCTAATCAATAAAATAGCTTTTAATTAAATGCGGCAACTATATGCAACTATATCTTCTTAATAATTTGATATAGGAAGTGAAGGATCCTTGGGAATTATAACCAAAGTTTCAATTCTTACTCCTCCAAGGCTTTTGTCAACAAATCTGGCTTTTCTTGCTTGTAAGGATTATGTCAGCTGTCAGGTATGACATACTTTCTTGCTTAGAAGTTTCTTGGCACATTTCTTATAGTGCTTAATTGTCAGTTTCTGCCAGCACTACTCTAGATTTTTTTAAAAGTTTTTTTAATTGACAATGTGTTGATACTATACAAGGAATGAAAACTTCACCTTAGACTTCAATCACTTAAAAATCTTAATTGATTTGGTGAAGTTTAATTTGATGTAGTGAATTTTTCTAAAAATTGCCAAACTATAGAAGTTTAGAGAGTTTTTGCATAAATGCTAAAAATATCTAGATTTATTGTAATATATGCTAAAAATAAATAGAAATAAACAATTTCAATTCGTAAAAATATCCATAAATGACCTAACAAAATGGATCTTATTAAGTGGGTTGATGAAATTTAAAATGTTGGATTTTGGTCATGATCTCTTTTGAGTATGTTGAATTTTTAATTTTGTGGTGACTTGCTCTTAGACTATGTAATTTGCTAGGTTGACCATTCTACCCTGCTTAATTTGTTAGCTTGCGATTAAACTATATTGCTTTTGATTTTGTTATGTGGGTTGTTAAAATTATAAATGATGTCTTTGGGAGCTTTTTCAGTGCTATTATGAGTTTTTCTCTTTTTTTAATTTTCTTTTTGTCTTTGCCTTTATTTTTTTGTTTCCATAGTTGCCATACTCCATAAAATCACATAATTTTCTAGCTTGCTATTAAACTTTTTTTTTTTATTGTTTAAATCTTGCAATAGCAGTTGATGAAATAAAATATAGTGCATGACTTTTAATAACTCTTTTACTTTTTATCGATTAAATAAAAGTAGTGATTTCTTTTTTATTCTTTGTCAAACCTTTGCATTTTCTAATTCAAAAAAATCAAACTTTTGTAGAATTATGTCGAGTTTTTGCATTTTCAAAATTACCTGCACTCTGTTATTCGTCAAGTTGGACTGACATTGATCAAATTTGCCAAAAATTCAGTAAATTTTGTTGATTTTTCTTACCTTGATACTAAATTGTCCATGAAAAAAGGGGCCACTGCTAATTACAAATAGTTCTGCAGTTATTTGGGTTTACTTTTGTTTATTTCAACAATAGGCAATGCAGCTTTCTGTTTGTTTTCTTTTAACAGTATTTTCAATTCTCTGGGTAGCGTTGTCTATGACATGTTTTTACTTACAAAATGCATAGATATAACTTAGTTAATAGTAGTTTAAAACTTGGATTATCACGTATATGCCACCTGCATATGTTTATTTGTAATGCTCAAGTTATGTTTATTTCTAATGCTCAAGTTATTTTCTAGTAAGATCTCCTCATACTTCCTTCAGGAGAATTCTTGTATTGAACACATTTGGACTGAGAGACACTCTAAAACACATTGTATCACGTAAGTTATTGCATTTTCAATTAGACAATTTATTTGCAAGGGTAGTGCTAGGTGGACTCCAAGGCAAAGACGTGTTAGAAACGTGAGATTCCGCGTCATTTGGATCGTGCACATCTGTGCAATTCACACACAGATGTGTATGATCTAACAGATGTGTGGGAGCTTGTGTTTTTAAGGGGTCTCTATCCTCGTGTTTGAAAGTCATTTCCCTTATTGTAATTCATCTTCAATATACTAATATCTTTCGGTTTTTAAAAAATGCTTGGTTTGGAAACAAAAAATGTAGTTATATTAAATCACTGCTATTTGTGTGCATAGTTTTGTACCTGCAAATTGCAAACTACCTAAACTCATAATTATTTTTGGCATTGGTGGATCCTTATATGCATTTTCCTTTTGTTTGTGTGTTCTTTATTTCTATGAACGCAGACAACCAACTATTTGCATGCATCATTTTTGTTTGTTGCCAACTGATGGTTTTGTTTTCTCAACAATACATGCGTTTTATCTAATAGTCACATCTCTCTTCTCTCATGTAAACAGAAGCTCCTGCTGGAAGCCAAGAGAATGCTTGGAGAGGTTCTTTCTGCATTTGAATTTTTGGATAACCAATCCATGGAAATGGTAAGATGCCCATGTTTCTAGTCGAAGATGTGCATGTTCTCATCTGCATATTTTATGCTATACATTACTTTTGAACAATAATTGGTTTTTAGGTACTATTCTGTAACTGTACTTAGGTATTAAGAATGAAAGGTAAACCTTGGCATAATGGTCAGGTCATTCCACTGTGACCTGGTGGTTATTGGTTCAAATTTGGAATCTCTCCACAATATGGGGTTATGGTTCCATAGGTCAGCCATTCCTTAGACCTACAATGGGGATTGCCTTGTAAATTGGTTGAACCCTTGTTATTTAGGCATGAAGCATACTGCATGGATGGCATCAAGTAATGTTGAAGCTTGGGATTTCTTCATGGGGGTGGGGTTCAAAAAACTCCATCTATTCTACTGTGGATGGCATGCGAGCCAATATTTCTTGGTTTCAATAAGACTCCTTACCAGCGTTTCTTCTATGTTCTATTATGATATTATCTAAAAACGATCAAGTAATTAATGATTGGACAAAACCAAGAAATAACCCCTCACGTGCGAAATTATAAAGGATCCCCTTTTAAGATCAAACAATTCCATCAAAAATCGAGTTTAAATACAATAAAAATACTGAAAACATTAAAAAAAAAACTGCACTGTGCTGATGTGCTGAAGTTAATCATGACGTCAGCGGACTTCTGACGCCATGATTAACTTCAGCAGCAAGCTCTTTTTGTGTTTTTTTTTTTGTCACTACGAACTTGTAACCTGCAAGTCACTATTACCAAAATATGTTATTAGAAATAATAAACATTCTAAAGGGGGCCATATTGTTTATTTTCAATTGAATGTGTCATTCATTTACACTTTAAAACAACCATTTGTATTGTGCCACACCATAGGGGTAAATTACTTCCACTTAATTATTCTAGAATCTATCATTTAGAAATCTATAGTGATTGGAGCTACAAACAACTTTCGAAGGGAATACATGAGTTTAAGATTAAGTTCTTTTTTTTTATTAACATGGACATGTGATGGAGGCCATATGATTCAAAATTGAACACCAGTCCCAGTTTCTAGAGTTCTTTTTGTTATCATGCACTTGATGTTTTGATTATTTTTCATTTTACCTATCTTGAGCCAAAGGTTAAACCAACTTATCTATTTTAAAATTAATTAAAAAAAATTACCCTAATGATTAGTCAGGCCGAAGGTCCAGATACCACTAAATTGTCAAAAAAAAAAAAATGGTTTTTATTATTGAAAGTAAGAAATCTTAGGCTTTTCCATGTCTTTGTACCTTCAGGAAAAACTGATGAATCTGGCCATTTTGTCATTTCTATGACCTTTTAAATGAACAATGTTGAATGAAATAGGTCTTGACTCACTTAGAAGGTGTCCGCAATCCAGTACCTCACTCATCGCACCATTTCTATGTTCTTATTGAGACAACAGGGAGTGATGCAGCATACGACAGGTAATTTCTTTCCCAATTTTGGAGATATATATGCAGCAAAGGAATATTTTATGTTTTATGAATAAGATCATAAGATTCTTCATGTTTGAGAACTTATTTTCAAGTTGCTTGTATATCCCTCTTTTATTAGATAAATGATGCAAATTTATTAATTTCAAAGTAAGAAATGAAAGTTAATGTGACAAACTTGTATTTTTATCTAAACAGTTGATAGATGGTATGTCCATCAGGCATTTGAATAATCAGTTCACTCCTCCAGTCAACTCCAGAGTTTCCATGTGACTGGCACCTTTAGCAATTTCCACTGGCTTTAAATTGAAGCCTAATAAGCATTAAATGGTTTCCATTCCACCCGATAAGCTTAGGCAAAATGCTTCTAAATGTGCATCTGCGGATGTTATTTTAGATCTTTTTTTTCAGAAGATAATTGAAGTAAACTCAATCTTGCACATACAAAAGTCAAAGGAAGAGAAGAAAGCACCCCTCTTGGGAAAATTCATTTTTGTTTCTTACAACTCATATTGCTTTCCTTTTTTTATGGTTGAGATGAAGGGAACCAGACAATACCACTATTTCCAAGGATTTTCTGTCTGATCTTGTCCCTTATATGCATTGGATGTTTCTGTCACTTGTTATTTCAAGAAGGCAGCGCTTGTGCCATTCAATCTAAATCTGGTTTTGTTTCAACAAGTGAGAAAAATTTGCTATCCATAGCCAATATAGAACTGTTCAGATTTTTAAATTCTTAAGGAGTTAAGTCAATATACCTAAGAGAGAATATTCAACAACTATTTTAGCCAAGTTTTATATCCACACAAATGAAAGTTTTCTGCCGCGGTGTTGTAATTTTTTTTCTTTTTTCTTTTCTTTTCTTCTTCTTCTTCTTCTTTTTTTTTTTTTTTTTTTTTTTTTTTTTACAATTTGTTCCACACAGAAAGTAAGGCTGCTTTAGAATTTGGATGCAATTCTTTCTGTCCATAAATAAAGGATGAGCCAAAAACAATGAGCATTCTGTTAGCACAAATTCAAAAACAATTTTTTGGATAGGATAGAGGAAGACCTAAAATAGTATGTATAGAAATAATTAAAAAAGACATAACTACTTGTAGTTTAAGAGTTGATTTAGCCTTTGATCAAGCAAAGTGAAAGGAAGCGGATTCCGGTAGCTAACCCCTTGGGAAAAATGCTTAGTTGAGTAATATATAAAAAATATGCCATTTGTTTTATTGGCTTGTATCCCCCCCAAAAAATCCTGAAAATAGTTTTAGATAAAAATACCAAACACATCATTTTTAAAAAATTGAAACTAGAATCTTATATTTTTAAATTGTATCCTCAACTCAACTAAGCCTTTTCCCAACTACATAGGGTTTGGCTACATGAATCCTGTTCCTCCACTCTACTTGATCGAGGGCTAAGTCGACACTTAAAGGATGTCCTAGCCCTTTGTGCAGTTCGATTTAGTAGATTCTGTCTGACAAAGTTGTATCTGGGTTGTCAACTACCTCCTGTAACCCTCCTTTATCCAAACTTCATAATGGCTGTGTTTAAAGATTTACCAATATACTCAGCATAAGAATTTTCAAATTGTATTCTTATTTTTGAAAATTGATTTTTGGATCATGTACCAAACACTTCTGAATCTTTTTGAAAGCTTAATGTCATGAACAATGGTCCTTCCTAGGTATCTGCTTTGTCCCTGGGTATTTGGTTTCTTGTGGACAGTAAGGCATTGTTCTTTATTGCATGACCATCTGATTTATAGCATTTGGATAGCTTTTAAGTTTCTTGTTTTTATTAGTTGAACATATTTTGAATATAGATAATTGTATCTTCTTATTAATTCAAAATACACATGACAAAACAGTCATAAGTAGGCATGGATAGTTTAGTTGAAGAGTTTTCTGAAATGGCCATTTCCTTAAGATTCTTTAATTTTGTATTTATTATCTTAGAGAGAAGCTTGAGGCATTCCTACTTCGCTCCATGGAAGGTGGTTTGATATCTGATGGTGTTGTTGCACAAGACATAAACCAGTCATCCTCGTTCTGGCACATTCGAGAGGTTTGCTATCATAATTGCTTCTAATCTTTCTTGCAAATGACAGTGGCTGCAACGTCAGGGAGCTACTATCTCAATCACGACCACATGTCAATTTTAATTACTTCTCATGTTAATCTTTCAGTTATACAAGCATTTGCTTGTCCTTGGGTATGAATTCACCTGGGTGGTCATACACTCCTAATGAAGAGTCAATTATATACTGTGTTTTAGAAACTTTGGTCTCAATTTTCATTACTTTTTACTGTTCTCTTGAAAGGTCTTCCTACTGTGTTGACAGGGTTTAACGGAAGCATTGTCAAAAGCAGGGGCTGTCTATAAATATGATTTATCCATACCTGTTGAGAAGTTATACGATCTAGTTGAGGAAATGCGACTGCGGCTTGGTAATTGATCTAATAGTTGCCATCTGTAGTTTTGTTGATGTGGTTTTGCATTTGTACTTTTTTCTAGAGTGCCTTATCCTAGTTTTGGCCACAGAAAGCCAATTCTTTGGAATGACATTTTCTCTTCCCTATTCTAAAAACCTGAATTACAATTGAATGGTGGCCCTTCCTCTGAAAAAAGTGAAGAGCTTGTTCAAAAGTTCTTATTTTAGTCATTATATGGAATTTCCAGGTCATTCAGCAAAAGTAATGGGGTATGGTCACCTTGGAGATGCCAACTTGCACCTGAATATCTCAACACCTGAATATGATGATTCTGTAAGTATCTTTTTCTTCTTTTAGCCAAGCAGATATGCTTATACTCTATTGGTTCTTCTACACTTCCTAATTTGTATTCCAACCTTGAAGGTTTTAGCAAAAATCGAACCATTTGTATATGAATGGACATCCAAAAACAAAGGAAGTATCAGCGCAGAGCATGGCCTTGGACTAATGAAAGCCAATAAAATTCACTATAGCAAGTCACCTGAAACTGTAAGTCTCGTATGCAGATACATTGTTGTTAAATCCTGTCTAACACTATTGTCAAGTTTGGTGTGCTGCCTATTTTTAAATTGAAGATAGGTCAAATCCCCTCTGCCAAAAAAAAATCCTGGTTTGCTGACAATTAGCAGCTCCCACTCAAGGAAATTAGGAAAGTTATAATGCTAACTGCTTTTGTAGATGTGACCATACTTTAGGATAATATGCTTTTTCTATGTGAGAAGTCAACTAATTCTATGTTCCGGTTTGTGAGTTTGTCATGCACTATCACAAAGTGGGAAAAGAAATCATTTTTCAGCAACTCAAAGCTACCATAAAAATATTTCTATTTGAAAAGATGTACTTTAATTCAATTTACTCTTGAAATATGGTTTTTGTTGCAAACATTATCCATATCTTGCGACATTTTTGTGAGTGTGAAGAATTAATCAGAATTTTTGTGTTATTTTATTTTATTTGGAGGAAGGGAATTCCTGAAGCCAGGTCCTTGTAGTTGAAAAATGCTTAGTTGAGTTGAGTCGAATATTCTTGCGGTAGGTTAAATTATTATTTTTATAATATTCATATATATTGTGCAATGCACAATTCGACGCGGGATTTCATAACATTTCTTTTGTATTATAGTTAATGAAGATAAGTTAGTGAAATGGAAGTAGTACTACTATTAGAGATAATATGAGAAAGAGCTACCAATTAAGATGGTTTGGGCTCAGGAAAAGAAAACCATTAGATGTGGTAGTTTGGAGGAGTGAAATGTTAACTACTAACAGTAACTATAGAAGAAAAGGAAGACTTAAAACAATATGGAAAGAGATAGTTAAAATTTGAACGAACTATTAGAAATATACTGGAAGATCTAGCCCTTGGTAGAGCAGAGTGGAAGAAGGAGATTCATGTAGCTGACTTTGTGTAGTTGGAAAAAGACTCTGTTGAGTTACTGAATTGAATATGTTCTAACGAAGAAATGTAAATTTTATTTGATATAAGCTGGTCAAATTATTGTAATTTAATTTCACAACTTCCTTGATATCATTATATGTTTATGCTAAAATTGCAAATTCTTTTTCTCCTTTTAGTGTATATCAAAGTAGTTAAAGGCACACTTAAGGCAAGAAGGGCCTTAGCACTTGAGGCGCAAGGCAAGGCCCACACCTGAGTAAAGTGAGATGCAAAATTTACAAAAAACTCAACTATATACATCAATTAATTGTACTGTCTCATTTTTGGCAAAAGAATTTAAAAAAGACAAAAATCAAATAGTTTTTAATTTTTCTCATCATACATCATATTGTTCATAGTATCAAACTAGCATTTATGTTTCAATTTCATAGTTGGTACTAATGTTATGTTTATTTCTTTTGATATTTGAAATTTAATTGAAGCAATAAACATTAAAGCAAAGAATAAGTAGCAATTGTGATGCCTTTATAACAATAACAAGAAGTGTAGCAAAAATTTCCATTAATGTTTTATGCTTTATATTGTTCTTATTTATTCAGAGAAAGAGGAAAAAAGAGAGTTTATAATACAATATTTTTTAATGTTTAAATAGTTTTTTTCAAAAAAGGGAAGCAGGATAGGGCGCACCAAGGCACACGCCCTATGCGCACTAAGGTGCACTTGGGGGGTATGCTTGAGTTGGTTCTCCTTGCCCGTCAAATATTGAACTGCAACATGTGCACCCTACCTCAAGGCATGCCTAAGGCGCACACTTAAACTTGCCTTGACTGCACCAGTGTATAAATATGCTTTATATAACTGTGTTGTTGGTCATGCACTGTGATAAAGGAGCGTCCTTAGGAAGCTGGCATGGTGTCTTACTTATGCTACTCAAGTGTGAGTCTCGATTCATTGCTTTGGCCTGGTGCCATGTTATTCTGAAGAAAATAAAGCCCTACCTTGAGAGTGGTAGAGCAAGTTCTAGTGTAGCCAACTTAAGGTGGCTTGAATAAGTCTTTGTTGTTGTTGTTATTATGAATCTTACCCTCTTAATCGTAGATGCAAAATGCAAGCTAACTTATTGATGTTCATATTCACAATAATGACAACAACAAAGGATTTGCCTAATGACCAAAATGCCAAGGTTAATGAAGACAGCAACAAAGTCTTACACCAGCATCAATAACTAAATAAAGCTAGAAAATTTTATACAGTATTTGATTTCAATGGTGTATCTTTTGGAAATCAAATAAGATTTATTTTCCACAAGAGTGTTTGATGCTTTATACATGTCTCTAAGCATTTATTGTTATGGTTTGATCAGGTACAACTCATGGCTTCCATCAAGAAGCTGTTGGACCCCAATGGGATACTGAATCCATATAAAGTTCTTCCACATCCTCTTCTTCCTTAGAGCTGAGGTAAGCCACTTGACACGAAAATCTCTTAATCTAGTTAGCTAAATTTATCATGCTTCCTCTGATGTATGGTTTAATGATTATTCAGGAAGTGCAATTACCAAATCATGTCAAATATATTAGTGAATAAGATCATATCATACCTTGTCAATGAGCTGGTGTAGACAAATTACGGTAGCAAGTATGTGGGATAGGTATGGATTGGGGACTTCACTTCTTTTTAATGAAAAATTTGAGGAGCTGGATCCGTTTAGGCATGCGTGTCTTCCCATGAAGTAATAAATTGAAGATTCAGATAGTCCTTCATTTTGTTCATTTAGATGTGAACTTACTTGAACTCAAAACATGAAAAAAAAAGTAGCAAAATATTCAAATGTTAACCCTCCCCACATCATTCCTCCTAAAACTTTTTATTTATTTATCTTCAGAATGAAAAGTAGTCATAACTTTGATATGATCCATTATGTTTTTGTTATTCTACACTCAAATGAATGATCCTTTCTAAGTTAGGTACTGTTTCATGCTTGTGCTTTACCCAAACATTTGCACTGTGCTTATTCTGACTAGTAGCGCTCCTTGATCTTTGTGAGTTATCTTGCAACAAGTTGTACAATGGAATCCATATTCCTTGCACATCTAAAAGCATTTGACTACTAGAATTGTTCATTTGCACAAACAGCTGTAATCCATGAGTCCTTTTACCTTTTTCCTAGAAACAAGTCCACCAATTGTAACATTTAGAGGACCACAGCATGAACATAGATGCGCTCTTTCTCTATTGCAAATAGGTAGAAGAAAAAGACAAAAGGATATATAAATATATAGATATATTCGTACTTGGGTGATTTTTCAAAGGATTTGAAACTGGGACAGTTGGATTCTTTTCTAGGGAAGGTAGCTTCCTTCTTAAGCGCTCCCAAGAAAGAAAGAAGAAAAGTTCTTTTTCTGTAAATGGCTAGACAAACAAAAAATGTCAAACCTCTGCCTTGGCGTCATTTTTAAATTCAGTTCTGTATTTAAAAACAAAAAAGTTAGAAAAACTTGTTTGGTATGGTGCGGCTCAAAAACTGTTTTTGCAATTTTTTTAAAAAAACTGCGTGTTTTTAAAAAAACATATAAAAGTTGCTTTTTTTTAGTTTTTCTTTGGTTAATTTGTAAAAAATAGAAATGATGGATACACAATAGTTTTTTAAACGAACCAAACAATTTTTCCTTGTTTTCAAAATTTGAAAATAATTTTTGAATATCAAACATATTTTTAATTTCTTAAAATTTGAATGCAGATTTAGTCTTTAATAAAACAGAGTGGAGGAACAAATTTATGTAGTTAATTTTATGTAGTTGAAAAAAAAGGTTTACTTGAGTTGCGTTTTTAAGTCAATTTAGCACACCTCATCAAATAAATATGTAGAGTGAATAAATCAATTAAGAGTGGGAATACTGAAATAGGTATTGGGCCATTGATTGAAAGCCTAATTTATATTATATCATGTGTATACACAGTATATGTATTATTAACATATAACACATGTTCTTATAAAAATGCAATACATAGTAGCGTCAAATTAAATTTAATAGTAAAAAAAAATGTGATGTTACAATGACATTTAAAGTGTACATTATTTTTGTACATCATTAGATTATTTTGAATTATGTGTTGGTACATGATTTGAGGTAACCTAATGACATGTAATATTACATTTTGGACTATCTTTGAATGTCACTTTCACCAACCATCGGTTGGTTTGGTGATTCGAAGGCTAAACTTAAAAGGGATTGAGAGACTTGGTTTCGAGTTCAAGTACTCTTTTGATAAAATTATGGTTGGAAGGGACGCTTTTACTTTTGTAAAATTCTGAAGTTTGATAAAATAGTCTTGTGGATGTCACAATCTCGGTAGAAAAAAAAAATGTTACTTCCTTTAAGCATTTTCCGAAAAATAAATAGTAAAAGAAAAAGGGTGAGGGAGAGAAAGTCAAAGAGTACCAAAGCACGAAAAAAAAAAAAGAAAAGATAAAAGATAAAAGAAAAATGAAAAAAGGGTGGTTGAAGTTGGCACTTGGAAGGTGCCTTACAAAAAACAAGGATAAGATGAAAGGAAAGGAGGCAAAGTTGGCATACCAGCAAGTAGGGCAGCCAAATATATCTAATCGCTTTCAATATATATACACGTATATCTATTCGGGATTCCCTTTTTTTTTTTCTTTTTTTTCTAATTTTCTCGTGGCTCATTAAGGTGCGATAAGACATGGGTATGGTAACTTTTAATATTCTAGAAGAGTCGCACAATATTGTAAGTTTAGTGTTATAAAATTTCAGAATTATATTTTTGTCCTCAATCTTACCAATTTCTTATATAAAAAAGCAATGACACCGAAATCAATGGTTTCATATATATATATATATATATATATAATCTATGACGTAGAGGCTGCTGTTTTTTATATTAAAAAATATCGCTTTCCAATATAACCAATTTACAAGAAAGTTACTTAGTTAGAGTAATAAGGTTTATTACAAATAAAACAAAAATAAAAATAATGTTTATTTTTTCCTTATTCTAAATAAACTCGGACAGAAAGCAAACGAAAAAAGCAGGAAAAAAAGGAAATAAGGAGAAGACGACGGTCTACTCGGTTCTTGAAAAAATCAAAGCTTACCCTTCACGTTCCTCGTTCTCTTCTTCTTCTTCTTTGTTCTTCTCTGTTTCAGAGCTTCGTCGACGAAGCATGACCAGCCCCTCCGCTTCTTCGCGCAAGGTTTTTTTTTTATATTTTTTGTCTCTAAAACTCTTTCTCTGGTTTCTGCTTTATGTGTTACTTGAAGTTTCTTGTTTTGAAAAATGTGGTAATTGTGCAGGCGCTAAGTAAGATCGCTTGCAATCGTTTGCAGAAGGAACTGGTTGAGTGGCAGGTCAATCCTCCCGCTGGATTCAAGCACAAAGTCACCGATAATCTTCAGAGGTTTCCAATTTTATTTTATTTTTTGTTTTGTTTAAACTTAGGGCTCATCTCTGCTGAATTATTATTATGTATTGTGATATTATCGGCTTCGGTGAGTCATGGATTCGTGGTTTTTTTTGTATAAAAAGGTGGATTATTGAAGTGAATGGAGCTTCAGGAACTCTTTACGCCAACGAATCTTACCAGCTTCAAGTCGATTTTCCCGAGCATTACCCTATGGAGTCTCCGCAGGTGCGGAATTGAAAAACTCTGGATTTGTGAATTTTGTTTTTGTTTTTGGTTTTGGTTTAGGTTTTTTTTTTTTGATAGTTTGATGATTGTTGATTAGGTTATTTTTGTACCTCCTGCTCCGCTCCATCCTCATATTTACAGTAACGGCCACATATGTTTAGGTATACGATCTCTTTCTATGTCTCTGCGTTTTTTACTCTTTTTTTTTTTTTTTGGTGAAGTTCAAATTTGATGCTTTAGAGGTTCAGGTTTTGGTGTTTTGTTCTCATCGTTGTGATGGTGGTAATTGATTTTATTGGACTTGTTTGACTAGTTCTATAATATGGATGCTTTTGCTGATTTTAGATGCAAAGTTCTCTGGTTTTGATGGGTTAATTTTTTAGGTACTGAAGTTTTATGCTGGCATGTTTCATATTTTTTCATTGTTAGTACTTAGTTCTCCTTTCTATTTTTATAGTTCTTGTTGGAAATGAAGTTGTAGATGTACATATATCCAGTGTTAATGATTTTCTTTTTGAATTGAATATCGTCCTTGGGATAATAATTGTGAGCTAGTTGCTTCCTCTTTAAGATGACATATCCTGCATGGTGGTTAGGTTATTCTTTCATAGTCATCCCATTAGGTTGAATCTGGATATGTTGGACTCATTTTTGTATTATTATTATTATCTTACTGGATTGTCAATACTCACAACCTCTCAGGGGGTTAAGTGTTTTCAAATCAATGAATTTGTCTATCTCTGAAGCTCTTATTGGGGATAAAGGCAGCTATTGGAAAATGCTACTTTCCTCTACAGGAGCAACCTCTTTAATGCACGGCCTTTAAGTTACAACTACAATTGTTGCTCGCTAGTCTACCTAGTCCTCAATTCAACTCAACTCAACTAAGCCTTTTCCCAACTACATGGAATCAACTATGGAAATCTACTTCTTCCACTCCACTATCCACTCTATCCAGGACTAAGTCAACCTAGTCCTCTTCAACATAATCGTTGAGCAAGTTGGCTTAGTTAGACCAAGGCTAGGTTGGGCTAGGTGGGCCATATTGTCACTCTGAGTCATTAATTTGTTTATGGATAAAAGTTTATTAGAATATGATATCCTCTTTAGGCTCTCATTTTTTATTACAAAATAAAATAAAATTGGTGTTCGCTTCATTGTGCCAATGGTATTTATAATTTCTTTAACAAGTGTTCACTTATGGATGCATGATACACAAGACTGAAATGGGGGTTACAACCTAAAATCAAAAGAAAGAAAATGACAAACTTTGTGTTTGGCAGTCTCTCTTGGACAGATCCAATTATCTCATAGAGAACCGAGAAGATATTATTATATTCTATTACAAGGAAATAATTCTTCTAGGAGATATAAGAGTGAAACTGATGAAGTTTCATTTATAAATGAACTAGTATGACTATGAGTTGCAATTTGGACTGCCTAGCCTGTGACAACTCAGGCCTGAGCCAACCCACTCAACAGTTTCATTGTACTGGACTAGGCAGACTAGCGAGCAGTCTGCAATTGTGTATATGAGGAGGTGCTTTAAAGAAGTTGCCTGTTGCAACAAAAGAAGCAAGTCAAGTTAGTTAGGCATGTAAGCAACTGTCTGTTTGCAGCAAAGAATGGTTAATGATCTCCTCAGTCCACTTCAATATAAGGTGAAGTCCATCTCAATCTATGACTTCAAGAACCTAAATTTTATGTTTGAGATTTACAGTGTCAACTTTGAATAGCTTGACTTTTCAGTAGCGGCAATGAATTGCATTGCGAAAGTTGGTCATCATATTGACAAGTGTTTACTTTCAATATATCCCATCTGATAACTTTGGTGAAGGTGTGGGATGGTGGATATGATAGCACGCGCACACAATGCGCCCATGTTCTTTGCTATGCTACAATGGAATTGATTATTTAGAATATTGGGATTTCAACCATGTAACATACACAGGGAAAATGGCATAAAATTAGAACTTCTATGGTTTTTCTCTTATTGTGCTTTTACTTTTGCTTTTGTGGTGGTGGTATTAAACATTCTTTAGCAACTATATTTGATAGTGAGAAATCCTATTCAAAGAAGTGATTTGGATTTGCCCAAGGTATCTAATAGGCATTGTTTTCTATCATGTTAAAACTCTTTATGTGAAGCCACTTACTAGCGATGAACATGCGTCCTAGATATCAGTCCACCAAAAACTTATGCTTTGGGCTGCTTTCTTCTTTTCTCCAGATATTTTATACGATTCTTGGTCCCCAGCAATGACTGTTAGTTCCATATGTATCAGCATACTTTCCATGCTATCTAGCTCAACTGCAAAGGTAAGGACATACTTCCACTACAGTTTGAAATTTGAATCAGCTGTTTATCTTTCTTTTTTATTCACCATATTCTTTCTCCAGTAAAAATACATCACTTACTTTTGCTTCTTTGCTAATGGATTTCAACCTTGTTTCAGCAACGCCCTGCAGACAATGATCGCTATGTGAAGAACTGTAAGAATGGTAGATCGCCCAAGGAAACAAGGTGGTGGTTCCATGATGACAAAGTGTAGGGGTTAGCCTCTTAAATGGAGGAAAAAAACATTCCAATGCCGTCTGGTTCTTAGCAAACGCTCATGAGCAGTAAATGTGCATTGAGTTGTATTTGTAAAGCAAAGAGTAATCAGTGTTCTAACTTTGAGGACAGAACAGATGAGTTCTATTTTCTTTAATATATATCGTTTCTTGTTTCTTCGCAAAAAGAACAGATGGGTGTTTTGGTTGTACAATTTTTATTAAAGTTACTCCTCTTTCCTTGTGTTGGTGAAATTATAGATGTTGATTATTCCATTTGCATCTTGCCTTCATACCTTGTCCAAATCTGCTTCCGCCTTTATACCATTATTTATAAATTCATTAAGAGAGGGAAAAAAGGAAGCAAGAGATGATTACTGATAAAATGACGCGAATTTTTTGTTACATTTATTGTATGGTTGAAGTTAATATGAAAGAGTTTCAACTTCCACCAAATTGGGAATTTTTTTGAATGAATAATAATATATATTTAAAGGAAGAACATAAAAAGTTATGTATGCAAAATTTATTGATAATATTAGTTTTACAAAGTCTATATATAATCTTTTGATATGAGAAAC
The DNA here is from genome assembly GCA_035771175.1 of Paratinospora sagittata. Lineage (NCBI taxonomy): Eukaryota > Viridiplantae > Streptophyta > Magnoliopsida > Ranunculales > Menispermaceae > Paratinospora > Paratinospora sagittata. Next base: position 37,149,744 of record CM069594.1, read on the forward strand.
TGAAGCTTTTATCTCCTTTCAAAGCTTATATCAACATTTCCCATTTCCCTTGATTCTTACATCTGAAGTCAGGCTTCAAGCATATACAACCCTGAAACTTCCTTGCAATTGTTGCTCCAATCTCAAATTCTTTTGTGGACTCGTTCAAGCTTGCATTGACACGACTTCTTCTACTTATCTAACCGTGATTTCTTCTCCTTAATCATGAAGTTTCTTAAAAGTATTCTCATCAAGTTTACTAACAACAAAGCACAGCCTTTGTCGAATTCAATCACCATCTTTCCCTATTTTCTCATCCTAATTCCTAGCAAACTTAGGCAAAACAGAACATTCAAGAAAAGGAGAAGCGAAAAGAGCTAGAAACAGGGCAAAAATGGAGGAAGAAGTAAAGCACAGAAAGGTCTTAGTCAATGGGATATGGATGCACATAGCAGAGCAAGGAAGTGATGGGCCTCTTGTTCTTCTTCTCCATGGTTTCCCAGAACTCTGGTTCTCATGGCGCCACCAGCTAGCCCACTTGGCTCACCATGGCTACCACGCCGTTGCACCCGACATGAGAGGCTATGGTGACACTGACTCTCCTCTCCAACACACCTCTTATACTTACTTCCATCTTGTTGGAGATCTTATAGGCCTTCTTGACCATTTCAATGAACAAAAGGTTTGTTTGTTGCTAGTTAATGTTGTTTATGTTGAAGAGTGTGTGACTATACGTGGTTAGTGTTTTTTCTCTTATGAATGCCCAATTTGGTTGTGAGTGCAGGCTTTTGTGGTGGGTCATGATTGGGGTGCTGTGGTTGGTTGGTACCTCAGCTTGTTCAGGCCAGATAGAGTCAGAGGATTTGTTAGTTTGGGGGTTCCTGTTCACCCAAGATCACCCTCCTGCAAGTATGCTGAATCCATGTACAAAATGTTTGGTGATGGCTTCTACATTTCTCAGTTCCAGGTACCTTACCTTCTTCTCTCCTTCTATGTAACAAGTTACCTTCCTTGTAAATCCTAATTTACAAATGATTTTGGGCCAACATCAATCCTTGTGCTTGAACCTAAAAATTTGGGCAGCTAATTCTAGCTCAAGTTTTTTAATGGAATTAGAACGATTGTAGGGCGGGCCTTGCCACAATAGTTGAGGTTGTTCCGTTGTGATGACATGGAGGTCACTAGTTCAAATTTAGAAACAGTCTATCTAATATGTATGCAAGACTGTGTACATTGTCTCTTTCGCTGGACTCAAAATGATGTGAACCCCTACATTGAGCTCGCCTTTTTAAAAGTAAAAGTAAAATTCAACTCAATCTAACATGAAATTTATTTTCCTTTTTGGTCTGAAACCGGTACAACTTGCTCTCCTAGTAAAGACACTTTCCTTGTTTCTAGAGATTGGGGCTAAAATCTCCCCACCTACATAGAAGTGAAAGAAAAGCTATAGTAGTAGTCTATATCATGACAAGAGTTACCTCATCCAATTTATTACTATTACTCTTAATCCTTTGGATCTGTTAAAACAAAAAAAAAAAAAAACTACATGGGTTGGCGACATGAATCTGTTTATTTAAAAACAAACTATAGTGAAAGGGAACAAAATCATGTATTTGATCTTGGTTAAAATGGGTTATAGCATCTGTTTATGCTGATAAGGTGGGATATGGGTGTAGCAACCAGGGAGAGCAGAGAAAGCCTTTGCTCAGTACAATTGCTTGACAGTCATGAAGAAGTTCTTGTTGATTGAGAAGGAGGATCTTCTGATTGCTCCTCCTGGAATGGAAATCATTGACTTTCTTCAAACACCTTCATCTCTGCCTCCATGGATTTCTGAGGAAGAACTTCAGCTCTATGCCCACAAGTTTCAGGAAACGGGATTTACAGGTGCCTTGAACTACTATAGAGCCATGGACCTGTAAGCTCGTCACCCATCTTCCAATTTTCATATACATATATACATACATACATACATACATACATACATACATACATACATATATATATATATATATATATATATCCAATTTTCATATACATACATTCATACATACATACATATATATATAGGCTGATTAATTTGCAGAATTTTTTTTCTTTTGGGTTCTGAATCAAATTGTGATTGCAATGGATGATTTTAGGAACTGGGAGCTTCTTGCTCCATGGCAAGGCTCAAAAGTTACAGTTCCAACAAAGTTCGTAGTTGGTGATAAAGACATTGGGTTCAACTCTAATGGTACCAAGAGCTATATTGAAGGACCAGTTTTCAAGAATCTTGTGCCAAACCTTCATCAAGTTGTTGTGCTTGCCAATGCCCACCATTTTATCCAACAAGAGAGAGCTCAAGAACTTTCTGATGAAATCCTGTCCTTTCTCAAAGATCTTAATTAATTAATTATAGATCTCATAAAGCTTAATTAATTCGATGTATTATTGGAAGCTTACCTTGTTTAATTTGTTATATGTTGTTGTAAGCTAGAATTTCCCTGTATTGTTTTTGTTGACTGAGCCAAATCCACTGTAATATGAAGCACTAAGAATTTTACTGCCATCAAACTTGTAGTATTACATCAGTGTATTGCCAATCCTAGTTGAATTTCCTCGTGAACTTTTAGCAATTTTGGATTTTTTTTTTAAATCATTTCCTATAGTTTCAAGCCAGACCTGTTCAATAGAAAAGTTGAGATTACATATTTGATTTTTCACATCATAAAGAAAAAACTAATTTTCTTCTTCTTGTTCTTTATTTTATTGTTGAAACACATTTTTTATTTTTTTACTAATTAATAAATTGGTTAAAGTATTAATTTCCATTTCACACTATCAAAGTCAATTTGCTTTTTTATTTTTATTTTTTATTAGATGTTATGTGATGTTTCAAGGCATATACCTTGTGATCAGGATGTGCAAAATTGATATAATTATATATGGCTCTTTAAATAATCTGAGTATCAAAACCTGAGCTGTAATATCTTTCATGTATGAAATAGTCTTCTTCCTAAACTATTCCATTTGATTTTGTTTCTAACATAGATAAAAACAAAAAAACAAAAAAAAAAAAACTCCAATATCAAAATAAAAAATCCAAGTGATTATTTCAACCAAACATGTACCAATCAATCAAAATAAAAAATCCAAGTGATTATTTCAACCAAATATGTACCAATCAATCATATTCTTAATCCTATTCTATTTTTATTGTTTGACATTGCCAAGTCTATATAAATGATATTAAAGCTGTTTACATACAAAATACAATTCAAAATATTTTATTTTCTTTTTCTTATGCATTTATACTAAATGAGTTGACTAAACAAACATAGCTTTCACTTGAACACAACAGAAGTTAATAAAATCTGAGGCTGAAAGACTTAAAGCATTACAAGAGGAAGAAGAAGAAAGATTACTAAGAAAAGAATGGAGGAGGTGAAGCACAGAAAGATCCAAACCAATGGTATATGGATGCACATAGCAGAGAAAGGAAAAGGGCCTCTTGTTCTTCTCATCCATGGCTTCCCAGAACTCTGGTTCACTTGGAATCACCAAATAACTCACCTAGCCAACAATGGCTACCACGTCGTCGTGCCCGACATGAGAGGCTACGGCGACACAGACTCGCCTCCCGATCCCTCTTCTTATACTATTCTACATCTCGTCGGAGATCTCATTGGCCTTCTCGACAATCTTGACGAACAAGAAGTTAATTATCTCATCTTTACTTTCTTCTGATCGATCAAATGGTGTAAAATTATTTTTTTTGAACATATGTATATATTTATAGTGTTCGGGGGTAGATGTTTTGAGTTTTTGGTAATATTTGTGTTTTTTGTTGCAGGCATTTGTGGTGGGACATGATTGGGGTGCAGCTGTGGCTTGGTACATGAGTCTATTCAGGCCTGATAGAGTTAGGGGACTTGTTACTATGAGCATACCTTACCAGCCGAGATCACCCACTTCTAAGACCTTAGAAGCCTTAAAAAGAATATTTGGTGATTCCTACTACATGGTTCAATTCCAGGTTCAATTTAATTTCATCATCTCTCTATCTCTTCCTAAAATGTTATTTTCGGATATTGAGGACTGAAACATTTAGACCCATTAATCCTTAGCTCAAGTTTGATTATCTTCAACATATTTTTCTTAAGAAATTCAAGTTTAAATTACTTAACCAATATATGAGTGTTGAAAAAATGATCTTAAGTCTGGTCTTGTTTCCTGATGTTGTGTAGGAACCAGGAAGAGCAGAGAAAACTTTTGCTAAGTATGACTTTGTGACAGTGATGAAGAAGTTAATGTTAGTTGAAAACGATGACGCCATGATCTCTCCTCCCGGTATGGAGATCATCGATTCTCTTCAAATCCCACCAAGCTTGCCTTCATGGATCACTGAGGAAGAGCTTCAGATTTTTGCCAGCAAGTTTCAGGAATCAGGATTCACAGGACCCTTAAATTACTACAGAGCAATGGACTTGTAAGAACATAATATAACAAAACTTCTACATATATATATATGTGTGCAGCTTGGTACAATCTTTGGCTTGTTTTTTAAATGAATACTATGTTGTGTGTAGGAACTGGGAGCTTCTTGCACCATGGCAAGGATCAAATATAAAAGTTCCAACAAAATTTATAATTGGTGACAAAGACATTGGATTTCATTCCACTGGTACAAAAAACTATATAGAAGGACCAGTTTTCAAGAGCCTTGTGCCAAACCTTGAAGTCGTCGTAATTGCCAATGCCCACCATTTTATCCAACAAGAAAGAGCCCAAGAAATTACAGATGAAATTCTCTCCTTCAGCACTCTTACCATATAGGTGAAACTTAAGAATCATATATGGGCCTTTATTTTTGTCTTTGATCTCTCCTTCTCTGTGTTCATGTGTGTGAGTGAGATTTGAAAGAGTTTTTTTTTTTTTTTTTATATTAGGTAGAATATGACTTATGAATCTTGGCAAGAGACAGACACTGAATTATAATGCAGATCTCTGTTTATCATATGTGTGTTTTCTTTTCTTTTTTCTTTTTTGAGTGCAGATATGTATGCATGTTTTGGGCTGTAATAATAATGAAACTAATTAAATATACCCATTAATCTATAAGGAAAAATATGGAAATAACAAGAAAGAGAGAAGGAAAGAAATGAAGATGACATCAGGGAACAAGAAAGACAAATTTTCTTTCATCCTTTTTTTTGGGGAAAAATGAAAAGAGCAGTTTCTTCAACTAAATTCATGATCATATGTCTACATGATTTATTAATATATAATAAATAATGTTACACAAATTATGAAATTTGATTAATTTCTGATTCTTCCATTCTTCTTGGAAAATCCTTAAATATCTAGAACAGGAATCATGTATGGATTGATTTGACTTAATATAGCAAATCCAAAAGTTAGATAAGCTCAAGTTTCACTTCTCCTTAAATGTGTAGGCCCAGTTTTTTTTTTTTTTTTTTTTTAAGTATAAACAAGACGCTGACTATATGCCCGGACCCCTATAATCCCAACTTATGGGGTATCAAATCCTTTTGGTACCCACCAATTCTCGTACCAACGTTTCAATCCGGTGATCAAAGTTTACGTGGATCTCCCATGAATCACACGTCAAGTCCGTCAATACTTCTATTTCTTGGCCAAATCTCCCTCCAGCGAGCCGAATAATACTTCTATTTTTTGTACGCCCCGAGATTTAAACACATGACCCCTCAACGTGTACCCCGCTCTTCAACCACCGTGGCAACGGCCCGTTGCGTGGAGGCCCAGTTTTAGTTCATCAAAGCTGTAATGTTTCCAGGAAATCTGGGCTATCTTAGACTACTTTTCAATGTATTTGATGTAAGTCTCTTGCCCCTCTGCTATAGTAGAAGAAATTATCTTCTTCAATTAGTTCTGGAAAATGGTCAATTACAATCCAGCCGAAAAAAGAAAAAAAAAAGCCTTAGGAAGGAACTTTCCTTAGCATGAAAAAGACAAATGAGAAGACCCCATTATTTTAATCAACTAGACCAATTTTTTCAAAGATGCAGGAAGCCTCCAGTTTTGAAAACTGACTTCTTCCTGATATAAGAAAACAAGAAAATTTTCCTTCTGATTATCAATTGTTACACAAGATCAAGAAGGCCAAAAAAAAGAAGAAAAAGCAAACGAAGGATGAGCGAGCTTAAGCATCAAATAATACAAACAAATGGAATATCAATGCACGTAGTAGAGAAAGGAAGAGGGCCTCTTGTTCTTCTCATTCATGGCTTTCCTGAACTTTGGTTCTCATGGAATTACCAAATAACTCAACTAGCCAATCGCGGGTACCGCGTAATTGCACCCGATATGCGTGGCTATGGCGACACGGATTGCCCTGAAGATCCTTACTCCTACACCATTTTCCATTTGGTAGGAGATATAATTGGGCTCCTCGACGAATTACGAGAAGACAAGGTAATTAATCAAATCAAATCAAATCAAAGTTAGTCTTAAAAAGTTTCATTAATTTCTTGGTGATCAAGTTTGAATTGGACTGAATTGTTTTTAACAACAGGCCTTTGTGGTTGGCCATGACTGGGCTGCTGAGATTGCATGGCACTTGTGCCTCTTCAGGCCTGATAGAGTTAAAGCACTAGTTAACTTGGGTGTGCCTTTTAGGCACAGGTCTCCAATTTTCAAGCCAGTAGATCTTCTGAACAGAATGTTTGGTGAAGGCTTTTATGTTTCACAATTCCAAGTAAGGCTTTAACTCAATCTATTTCTCTTTCTATGTCTCTTAAATTTGCTAGATTTTATAATAGATTGTGTTAGGAGAAATGCTTTGAAAATTCAAGTTAATTTGTGTGTGTGTGTGTTTAGGAGCCTGGAAGGGCAGAGAAGGCGTTTGCTCGATACGATTGCTTAACAATCATGAAGAAATTTTTACTTCTTAATGCGCCAGAACCTGGACCTGATGTTCTTGTTGCTCCTCCTGGTGTTGAAATTATTGATTTCCTTAATACACCATCTTCACTCCCCGCATGGATTACAGAGGATGAGCTTCAATTTTGTGCTAGCAAGTTTCAGAAAACTGGTTTTACTGGCGCTTTGAACTACTACCGCGCAATTAATCTGTAAGGCTAGAAGTTCTTCAAAACCAACTAAATTTTTTTTTTCATATGTATAAGGTATAATATGATATGCCCTTGATGTAATCTCATTTGTTCATCAAAATTTGAATGTAGGAATTGGGAGTTGCTTGGACCATGGCAAGGAGCTAAAATTAGAGTTCCAACAAAGCTTATAGTTGGGGACAAGGATTTTGGTTTTAGGTCCATTGACACAAAAGATTATATTGAGGGAAAGGATTTTAAGAAGTTGGTTCCAAATCTTGAAGTTGTCATCATTGATGGGAACCATTTTATCCATCAAGAAAGAGCTGAAGAAGTGACCAATCAGATCCTCTCCTTTTTTGCTAATTTCTGTTTGGAGTAATGAATCTATTTGAGTCTGTTGTATTATATGATACATGAGATTTCAGAGGGTGTTTTTTTTCCAATATTCATGAGGCTCACCTTGAGTTGTTTTGAATCAGTTTTATCCTAATTTGATATATTTTTATAAATTTTGTGTTTATTATTCTTATAATGGATCAATGAAATAAATTTTGTTAACCTTTCAAAAAATAAAAAAAAGAGTGAAAAAAGGGTACTATGTCAAATGCTCTAAGAGATACAGAAACAATTACACCAAGAGAAGGCATTACCAAACTCAAAAACTGTTGATTATTTCTAAAGACTTCAGAGATAATTTAAAAATTCAAATTGGAGTCTGATATATATGAGCCAATGAAGCTCTCCTTCCCAGCAACTTACCGGGCCTGATGATGAGGTTCAGATCATGACCCTTTACTTTTTTTAAAGTAATAAAAATAATTAAGCTTGGACAGACCTCACAATCAACAAAATTGTCACTACGCCCCTGACGTAGGCTGACGTTATGACCAGCACAACATATTATACACTGTATATACTCATATACAGTATACAATATACTGTCAGCCTTAACGGACATTCACACTCATTCTCAAAATACCACAAATCAAATCAAATCAAATATATATATAGATGATCATTCCACTCACATTCATTCCACAACTTAAATTCTCACCTGATAAATATCTATGATCATCTCATTCCATCATCCCTAGCATTATATAATATTACCACACAACCCATCTAGGTGATAGTATATCTATAGTGTGTGATATTATACATATTAAAATAACAAACATATAAACTATTTCCTCCAAGCATACATACACATACCAGACGAAGGCTCACGTGATTATCACTCACAGACTTTTCCTTTTCCCTTCGACTCAATACTTGAAATATTGGAGGAAATGGAGTGAGCAAACAACAGCTCAGTGAATATAGTTATTGACATAACAATCGCATGCATTTTAGGAAACATGGCATATCAAATCGATTTAAAACATTTCAAAAGCACATATGCACCATTCATCAAAATAATACGTGCACACAATATTGCTCATTCATAAATATTTTACCATCTCTCTCCTTCAAGGCAAGAGAGTGGGTCTAACCCTTGTATGGTCGTACAAGGTAGTTACAGCCTCTCATTACCCAATTCACAGTTATTTCAAGGATCGCAACCCTTATTAGGACAGGCCTACTAATAATGAGGACTCGCAAAACCTCATCCGGGTCTAATTCCTAACGAAATAACATCATTACAAACTCCAATTACTAAAATCAGTTTGCATGATCCATAAAACTCAATGCATTATATATAAATATAACATGCATACAATCAAACATTTTATATGCGTGCAATGTCATACAAGAACCAAATCAAGAAAATTATACTCATAGTGGTTCTACGGGGTTTCTCAGTCAATCTAGCAACAATAAACGTTCATCATAATTGCTTCCTCAAGGGCATTTATCCATGCACTTGAGCTCTCAATTTAAACACCGAACTGAACCATAGATTATTATGAGAATCACCATTTCAACTCACCAAAATACTATGACTACACTCAAATTTTCTAGCTGGTTCAACAACTAAGAAGGGGTTATTTCACCGTAAAAATACATATGAAAACATATGTCATATCCACAAAGCATGTTCTTAACATCGAAACGTCCAGAATTCAGTTCTCTACGATTCTATGATCTCAAACCGGAGTTTTATTGGATTCTAATTCCATTTTATTCACATCACTGTTCACGTCGTCACTATTCATTCAAAAGATGTAAATTTTTACTAACATGGTCAAACGATCCCAAAAATCATGAAATTAGCATCGATGCACTCGCAATAGTTCATTCTATCATTCTATAGCCTTAAACTAGAGCTTCATTGGGTTTTAAATGATTCAAAATCGAAACTCTAAATTCCAACAAACTTCAAACGGCTATAAAAATTTCAAATGAACACATAAATTCAATCTAATCATATATTTAAGGTTCTCACTGTCACACCCTGGGTTGCACAGCGTGCCCCCTACCCAGGTGCGGGCGCACCCCCTCGGGGCGAACGCCTAGCCATTATGGATCCCATAATATTGTCACATCTCGGCCAGCCACGCCACACAAGGACGCCGGTCACCGAGATCATTTATCCCCCTGCACAATCCACAGCACAGGGAGGGTCTCCCCCAAGTTCGAACTCGCAACCTCTTCCTCATAAGGTTAGATTTCGCAACTTGAGTATCCAATGGTTCAATGGATACTCAAGTTGCGAAATCTAACCTTATGAGGAAGATGTTGCGAGTTCGAACTTGGGGGAGGCCCTCCCTGTGCTGTGGATTGTGCAGGGGGATAAATGATCTCGGTGACCGGCGTCCTTGTGTGGCGTGGCTGGCCGAGATGGGACAATATTATGGATCCATAATGGCTAGGTGTTCGCCCCGAGGGGGTGCGCCCGCACCTGGGTAGGGGGCACGCTGTGCAACCCAGGGTGTGACACCTACAACCTAGGAAATGTTTTCCAACCTTCCTAGCGGATTTTCATTAACGTTGGGTCAAAACCTTAATTTTTGAAAACGCAATCAAACGGCTCTCATAGCAAAAATTACTCCGCTAGAATCGTTACATCTAGCTTAGATATTAATTTCACGAAGAAATAGAGTGAAAATCACTTACAGCAGGTCCCGATATCGAGCGAATCCCGCGTTCTCCCTCTTTTTCCTCATCTTTCTTCCTTCCCTCCCGTCCGTTTTCTTTCTGCCCTTTCTGCAACTTCTTTTCTTTTTTGTGTGTTTATTTTTTTATTTTTTCAATATGAATATTGTTCATAGTACTGTTCCGCACAGTACCCGCAAATGAACAGTATTTTATTTTATTATTTATTCATTTTTCTTCTATACACTCAATCTACATGAGGAATACACGTGTGATAAATCGATTTCTATGTCAAATTACGTTCCGAACTCACTTTTGACATTTTCAAGTTCATTTGTCACATGTACACATGACTTTAAAGGTACTTATACGTGTATTATACATCTCGATATACGCGTACTTCAACGTATATATTTAATTAAAATTACGGAGTGTTACAAAAATACTCTCAATATTGTTTGACAAAGTCATTAACAAATACTAATTAAGATAGTCATAGAGCCACAAGAAGGTTTTTTTTTCCATGACCAAGGATATCCCTAATTCTGTCAGTCAAACTAATCCCTCAAGATATGTGGCCCCATTTCCTGCGTAGACCCGATGACTCGAACATGAGATGTCTAGTTCCCGAGCTAGAGCACTTGCCTGTTGAGCTATCTTTGTGAATTAGAGCCACAAGACATTGTCACCAACATTAGGTTGGGGGAGTAGAGGAATTGAGAGGCATAAGGTTCTACTATAAAATAGATTTTGAGTTCGAGCTTCCCTATTTATATAGCAGTGTCTTTGAATGTTTGTGGTTGTGCCCCAAGGGACTAGTGGGGAGGGCCCTCCGATGCCCCTTGCTTCAAAAAAAAAAAGACATTGTCACCAAATACTTGTGCACCCAATTTTTTTTATTTTTTTTTCATTCTTGTACATAGAAGATGGTTCGTGATTTTATAGTTTCAGTTCAAGTAATGAAATAGGCAAACCTAGGACAATTACAATCAGTTCTAGCTCTGGGTATTTATGGGCATCATTCATTTAGTTCAAATGCACATGTAAATGTTCTCATAGGCAATTTTTGGAATAACATTTTCTAATGAAACTAGTATTACCACAGCTTCAGATTCATCTATTTGGTCTCCACCACAATCCCTCCTTGAATATCAGGATATTCTGAAAAGGGACACAATTTTAAAGCTGGAATAGAGAATGTTTAAGAAAACAATTCTATCTTTAAATTTGCCAATAACTAAAGAATGCAGCATAAAAGAACAGGAATAGGGGCCTGAACCCTGTTTTTGGACCTGCCCAAGTAGCCTAAGCTAAGCTAATTAATTCCTTTTTAAGGGTCAGAAAGGAAAGGCTAGCTAGCTAGTTAGGGTACCCTACCTTTCAGCTTTATCTGAGAAATAAAGCCTATGATGCCTTCAATATGTACAAATAGCTCTCTTTATTTCACACACACACACATATATATATATATATATATATAAACATATTAAGTGCATTAAAACGTCATCACAGATTATATTCCAGCAAATTTTAATTGATAAACTGGCAATTGATTCAAGAAACTAGAAAAGAGTCTCTCAAGTTTGTCAGTGTTTTTGATACCCTTGAATTTAAAAAAAAATGAAGAAGAAAATCTTGTTTTATTTATGGTGGTGACACTTCTTCCTAGGAGAGAAAGGTATTGTATCATGAAAGAGAACACTGCAAAATTCTCAAAGCATACCTGTCCACTTATGCAGGTTTTGTACCCAATAACCAAAAAGTTTCCACCTGATTACCTTCTGAGTTCTGAGCCCCCCACTGGTCATGAATGTCTGAACTGATCATCTATTCACGAGCCCTTATTCATTAGATCCAATTCGAACTAAAAATTTCATCTTTCATTAGCCACAACAATCATCAATCAAGATGTGATTTTAAGCAATCACAGAAACTTAATGGGAAGAGTTGCTGCTTTTAGTTTACAATCACGACTCAATCCAACTAAGCCTTTATTCAATTAGGATCATGTACATGAATTTAGCTGATAGCCAGGGTAAAATTTGATCAGATAACTATCACATGAATCTATATCTAAAAACCTAAAAGCATACAAAATTCATTTGGCTCGTTAAATTTTAAAATATTTTTTTAAGATTTTACTTTTTATTGTTGCATTGTAATCTTATTTTCAATTACAAACAACCATCCTCTGCGTTTGATTTGTGATTGAAAAACAGGGATACAGTTCAAAAGCAAAAAACTCTGAAAAAGAATTTTAATAATTTTTTGAAAATAAATTGTTTTCTAAGTAGAATCATTAAAAACTATTTTTGAATTTGACCAACTAAAGTTGTGTTTCATATTATTGTAATTTTAATTAAAAAAAATTATATCTCAATCATAAACCATACCACCAACAACAACAATAATAATAATAATTAAAAATTTTGGAGTGAACCCAGAAGGAGATCAAGGGATACAAATCTGCAGATATTGACATGACCAACACTCAACAACACAGAACACAAGTACCTGATACCAGCGATGAACACACTTGTTCAAATTTATAGCCTTCCTTTCTGATGAGGTTTTTGGGTACAAATTATACACAGTGATTTTGTTCAGAATGCAGGAGCAGAGAAACACTTTAATTAATGTGAGAGGATGATGAGGTCCACACAAAAAAGATCCTACAAGAGAAACAAAAATATGCAATCGGAGAAGGACAACTGGAAGATGCCCAGATGGAAACAAAGATGGCAATCATTACTTAAGAATCCAACCAATCAGACCCAGAATCAGTCTTTCATCACTAATCAACATCAACTCAACCCCCAACCCTCTTTGCTCTCATCTGATAGATTCTTATTATCAATCGGAGACCTCTGTTTCTTTTATACACATTTCAACTGCATCTCATTTCAAAACCATAAAGGAAAAAAGTTAGATTTTCTTATTTGTTCTTATACGGACTTATTACATGGAGACAGCAATCTTGAGGAACAAAAAAAATATTATATATATTATTGTCCACAATCTCTCTCTTCTTTTGCACATAAATCCACATTTGAAAACCATCTGAGCCCACTTCTGTTTCATGCAATAGGAAGAAAAAAAAACACTTTTTCTATTTAAACAAAAAAAAATTGTTGGATTGCCTAAAGTTGAAGCTGAAAGATTTATCTGAGTGTATATATATATATATATATTTCAATGAAGCAAAGTGAGGGGACCAACTTTTTTCTGCCATTTTTGGCTTTTACTCAGCTTTGCTTGTTTGGAGGACTATAAAGCTCTTTTTATGGTGTTTGAAAGCTCACAACTTATGAGAAGCTAAACCAGTTCTGAGGAAGATGTCCATGTAAGTGGTGAGTTATATATATATATATAGGTGGATGTGCAGTGCTTCCTTCTACTTCTTGTCAGCTAAGATACACAAATCTTGGTTGGGTTTTTTTTTTTTGTTGTTTAAATTCTTTCTGGGTAGTTTCCAAATGGATGATTTAATTTGAATATGATGAGAATCATGGTGGGTTTTTTTTCTTTTTTTTTTTTATTGATTTCTTATAGGTTCTTACTAACATGTAGTATTTCTCTAGCTTTATATTTTGCAGTTTTCAGTTCTTCTTTGTCGAGTGCAAGTGATGTTCCTTCATGGGGTAAGTACTGCTAACAATTTCATCCCTGCAGTGAGCTAGTTCTTATATCAATATAACATCAGGAGTTGTTTCACCTTTTTTTCTGTTTTTTTCTTTTTTCTTTTTTCTGCTTTTGCTTTCATGCAGGTCTTACTGCAGCACAGTCGTCTTGGCTTTCCTCAATCTCAAGGAGCTTGTAGCTTTGTAAAAAATCTCATTGGTTCTTGAATATTGCATTACATGATTCAGCAGTTCCACCCATATTTATATGTATGATTGCATGCACTAGTTGTTTGAAGTACTAGAGATTTGGTTTCTTCCAGTTCTTCCATTGCATGGTTTTCCTAGTAATCTCCTCCATTAGAAAACCCACTACTTCTTCTTCTATGTCTTTTACCCTGCTTATTTCTTTCCTAGCTCTCCTAATCAATATTTTCTGATCTTCCTATACTGTTAGTTTTTTAAATGAGCATACTTTAGCATCTGTTGTTGCTAACATTAATCTAGCTAATTACCACTATGGTTTCACATGACTCTTCCATGGACCCAGATCATTCAAGTATTCTACATCAATTCATTCTATCAGATTCTAATGCCAGAACCAATTTCCAAGAACATGATTATGGTGCCTTCCAATCTGATAATGTTGAAAGAAATAGAAATAATACGATTTCTCATCACTCACCACTAGGTGTATTACCCAGTATTCAATCACTAGAAAGGCAATTTTCAAGATCAGTAGAACTCCTTCAAGCTCCATCTTTATCACAGGATTCCCAAACCTGCAGTGGAAGAGATTTAATCAATCTTCTTGAAGCAGCAAAAGAAACAGATTTCCAAAACCAAAGATTATCCCTAACTCTTGGTTCCCACCTCCCATCTCATTTCCTGGTTCCTCATCATCATGTCAATCTTCTTGATCATCAACATGCAAGAGATGATAATTCCTTCATAGGTAACAACACCAGTGCTTCTTCTTCAACCTCCCAGAACCAATCCTGCTCGACGTCATACGAAACCGAGTCTTTTGCAGCTTTTGTCTCCAATTCTAGGTATCTAAAGCCAGCTCAATTCCTACTTGAAGAAGTAGTTAGTGTCGGTGACGCTGTTAACGATTTGGGCAGTTCAGATAAATTGATTATGCAAGGTACCCGTGATGGAAGACTGGGAAATCTTGAAGTTTCTAATGAACTTAGAGCAGAGTTATATGGAAATTGCTTCTCACCCACTTCTGAACATGGTCTTCAGGATAGAATCATAAAGCTCATTGCCTTACTAGATGAGGTAAAAGTCTTCTGGAGATTACAGTTCCGGTTTTTATATATACACCAATCATTTAAAAAGTAAAATGAGTTTAATTTCAGGTAGAGAGTAGATATGAGCAATATTACCATCAAATGGAAAAAGTGGTATCAACATTTGAAGCAATAGCAGGGTTGGGAGCAGCCAAGTCTTACACAGCTTTGGCACTCCAAGCAATGTCAAGACACTTCTGCAGCTTAAGAGATGCCATAGTTACTCAAATACACATAGCCAAGAGGCAATTCTCTGTTGATTTACCAAGAATCCGAAGCGGATTTTCTCAACTTAGTGTCTTTGATCAAGAGAAAAGGCAAAACAACAATAGAGTTACTCTCCAGCAGCTCGCCATGATCGAAAATCACCGACAAGCTTGGCGCCCAACAAGAGGATTGCCAGAAAACTCAGTTGGGGTTCTTAGAACTTGGCTGTTTGAGCATTTCTTACATCCGTAAGTGCTTCGATCATGCAAGATTGTTTCATGTTGTTTCTCTATTTTTCAGTATCTTATGAGCTCTGTGTTAATGGGTTTTCCATAGATATCCAAATGATTCTGAGAAGTTAATGTTGGCATCACAGACAGGCCTGACCAAGAACCAAGTAAACTTCAAAAACATTTTTATCTTTTTTTTCACCAAATTGGAACTCTGCAATTTATCATGATTTCAGTGGTAATATTTGGATTACCGGTACTTTGTTCTTTCAGGTTTCAAATTGGTTTATAAATGCTCGGGTTAGACTTTGGAAACCTATGATAGAAGAAATGTACAAAGAAGAATTTGCTGAGTCTTCCATGGATTCAAACCCTTCAGAGAGCAATTCCACTACAAGTAAGAGTGCTTCAGACCATGCAGGAAAGTAATGAATGTGAGGCGATCTGAAATGGGTCGAACTGAGATGCACGTTTCTTGTCAAATTCAGAAAGCTCATCTTCTTCAATGCTTTCAATTTTCTTTCTATGCATCAAAGTTTTTTAACACATTTGTCTAAAGTAAGCTGATAAAATCAAGTTGATCATTATCTTTGGAGAACAAGCATTTACATGGTTGCAATCGCAATCCACTATCTTTGACGAATAAGCAGTTTCAATCTGCAATTAGATTTCAGAAATTATGATAATAATAACAATACAATCTGATGCTTAAAAGCCAGTCGCAATGCAATATTATATATATAAATCCGGGTTGTGCTTGCTTGATTCACACCAAGACTGAGAAGTGAAAGGTAACTTCTCAAAACTGGTTTTCATGTTTCAAATGTTTTTGAATATACAGAGATCACAGCATCCAATTCTTTCAAAATTTACAGCTTCAAGGGCTACAAAGCCTACAACTGCCACTGTACAGATCATACCAAGGAAGATGCTCCAAATTTTTTAACGGGCTTGTGGGTATATTTGTTGATTCTAAGCTAGTATTCCACAGTCAACTAGCTCCAAAAATTACAATTTTCTAGCAGGATGAGGATACCAATACAATTCATCAGCCACTCTATACATTTGTGGTCAAAATGCAAAATGGAAGCATCTCTCTTAAGAGATGCTGCCAGTAAACCGAAAAATTCAAAAAGAGCTCGAAGCAGATACGGAGCTCCATCACATACAATTCTCCATAAAAGCCTGCCAACATCCATGAGAATCTCAGACAAACAAATAGAGAGAGAAAACAGTCTAAACAAATGTAGGGAAGAGTGTTTTACCATAGTAGATTCTATAAATGTAGCCTTGTGCAAAAGAGAACTACCAACCTCCATGAGCAATTGGAAAATTGTTCACCTAAAAGGAAGGCCCCCAAGGTTCAGGCAAAAAGACAGATAAAGATTAGATTATCACAAGCAAAGATAATGGAAATGATTACGAACCTTCTGTACAAAACTTTCACATCCTCCCTTAATAAAGGGCTATCCCAGAACACATCGTCACAGTCATTTGCATCGACTGTCTCCATCTTGAAACCTTTATTATTACTGTACTCACTCCATTCAAACCACATCTTCGATATTATTTCCTTCCTGAAACAGACATTTTGGAACTCCTCCTCTTGGGAATCAGAAGCAACTAGTCTATATACATACACTTTTCTCATTTGCCCCGGCCTGAATGCACGACCTATTGCTTGTCGGGTGACAGAGGGGTTCAAATGAACATCCAAAATCACAAGCCGAGAAGCTCCCACAAGGGAGATTCCCTCTCCGCATGCCTTGATTGATCCAAAAAAGACTTTTGCATCAGGAGAGTAGTTGAAGCGCTCCATGGACCACTCTCGATGCTCAGCGCTTGACTCGCCTGAGATTGAAAATATTTCCTTACCAGGGCTCCACCCCCTAGTTCTAACCATCAATCTCTCCAAAAATTTCAGTGGGAGAAGATACTGACTGAAGACCAGAAGCTTCTCTCCTGCTGAATCACATAGTGCCAAAAGATTGAGGAAAAACTTGGTCTTGACTCCTTCTTTGACGTCCACGCGGTTCAACAAACTGTCCACCTTATCATCATTCAAATTGCAACTCTTGTCCCCCATTGTCCCATTCTCCGAGAATTCTTTCAATAAAGGATGCACAAATACAGCGCTTCCCATGGCGTACCTCTTGAACTTCTCCAGTTTCTTCATATTCTCTACCAATTGCTTCTGTTCGGCACTAAGATTAAGGAGGACTGTGATGTCAACGAGCCCAGGCAATTCATCCAGGAAATCTCCTTTATAATAATGGAGAACTTTGCTTGTCATCTCACGAAGATCTTGTATGACAGTCACCTTCCTTTTAAAATCCTCATCTTTCTGCAGTGTCTCCTCCACCACATCACAAAATAAGGTATCTGTAGAAGCTTTAACTAGCTTCCTCGCACCAGATATCTGCACTCGACTCATGACACGCCTTTTAATATCTCGAGAAGCATCCAGCTTTAGAAACTTTGGACGCACAAGATTCAAAATATTGAATACTTCTCTGACATGATTCTGGAACAGGGTGCCAGACAATACCACCTTCCTAGGTGTTTGTACCTCTGCAAGGGAGCGGAGCACATCCGTAGTCTCATTCCTTGGGGTATGTCCTTCATCAAGAATAAGAATTGTTGGTACCTTAAGGAGTATATCATGACATGCAACTGCAGCCTCACTACCAGCTTTAGTCGCACCATCACAAACTATGTTAGAAAATTGCTTGTAGCCTAAAAAGAGGATGCCTTTCTGCTCTATCCATTGCTTCAAGACAAACAACTGCTGAGATCGATTATCTGCCTTTACAGAATAGAAATCATACAATGGAATTGCTTCCACTTGCCATCTTTGGAACTCCTTCTTCCATGTGGCCAAAATGCCTTTTGGTAGTACAACAAGTGGTCTGCCATTGGGATACTTTGCAAGAAAACTTTGAATAAAACTAATTATCATGAATGTCTTCCCAGATCCTGGAGCATGGGCCATGATGCAGCCACCTGGTTCATCTGATACTAAGTTCCTCAGCAAGAAGTTGAAGCCCTCAATTTGATGTGGCTTCATTTGTTTCATATGCCTCGGATGCACAAATATTTCAGTCCCAGATACGCTACCATCAGAGACATCGAATCCAGTGAAAAGAGCTGCACCATTTTGTTCTCTGTCCTTGTTACTCCGAGATTCAGATATGTAACTTCGTGTCGTCTTTGTGCCCTAAATCAAAGGGGGGGGAAAAAAAAGCTTTAAAGAATTAGATAGACAGTTCTTAAGCTTAACAAATAAATTGTCCCAAATTCTTCAAGTAATTCAATTCATTTTTTATTGCTCATGAACTCGATTTATCAAAGGACTTTCATCAAATAAAGACAAGTCCTCACCTTTACCCACTGATAGTCAAATATTGTTTCAATGCTCCTTTGGATGACGCCACAAACTCGACAAACATACCCCAGATCATCCTTAAGAACAAAAGAATGTTCACAGTCCTCTTCTTCCTCTCCTCCACTAATTTGGTCGGCGTTTAAACTCTCTCCAAGGCCATCCTGGAAAAATAGAGAAAAACTGAAATCAACAATAAATGCCAAGTAGCCTACAAAGTCAAAAAAAATTAGGCTGGCAAGTATATATAAACTGCAAAAGTCATACATAAATAAATGCTGCTAAACAACATAATGATTTCAACTCCTTTTCCAAAGCACCTTATACAGCATTCACAAGTTTTGCATGAAGCTATAGAGTATCTCCTGAAAGACAGGTGAAAAAAGAAACAGAAATCCTAAAATATCCTCTCCATAGATCCCCAAAGCCAATGAGCCTCCCTAGTAACAAATCATCTCAAACACATTTGTTTATTTTGCATGAAGCTACAAAGTATCTCCTGAGGTGAAAAAAGAAACAGAAAGCCTGAAGTATCCTCCACAGACCCCCAAAGCCAACGAACTACCTAGTAATAAATCATCTCAAAAACACCTGTTTATTTCCATCAATCCTTAAGTGATTGGAAGTTGACATATTAGATTGCAGAAAACAATATCATGCTTTTAATAAATATTCAAGCCAATATCATACTGAATAAATAATATTACCTGATGGAAGCACTATGGTCGATTTTAATACTCTTCGGGATATTATATTTATTAGCAAGCAGCAAGGCTTTGCTTCCTTCCCACGGGCTAATTTCAAGACCACCCATAAGTCCTAATTAGGCTTTTCTGTATATGAACTTAATTTGAGATAAATCAGTCATGCCAAAATCCACAACATTTGCAAAGATCTGAAGACCCAATTCATTACTTCTATTATCAACTCAATTTATCTCATTAGTGTTTGGGACAGAAGAGGGGCAACCTTTGCGCAACAGTAAGAGTTGTCGTTGTGTGACCAAGTGGTCACGGGCATAGTAGTCAGAATCGTGATTCGAACTGTTGAATTGTACGATTCACCCCAAAACGATTTGAATCGGATTCATGAATCACTATACCTGTGAATCGTACTGAATCAGTCCAAATCGAAAGTGAATCAATAGTGAATCACTAGTTGAATCGTGAATTTGCTACTTAATATTTTTTTATAACCCTATATATACTTAATATATACAAATATACGATTCACATGTGTCGTGAATATTACGATTCATCGATCAGAATCCAGATTTGATTCATCAAGCCTCAAAACGATTCACTTCCGATTCACGATTTTGACTACCATGGACACAGGTTTGAGTCATGGAAACAGCCTCTTACGAAGCAAGGCAAGGCAAGGCTGTTCACAATAGATCCAATGTGGTCTGACCCTTCTCTGGGATCCCACATAGGTGGGAGCTTCGTGCATCGGGCTACCCTTTAGTGTTATGGACAAAGGTCGTCTCATTGAGAAGCTTCCATGCAGCATATTAAAGGTTACAAAAGTGCTCAAAGAAACCATTTTAAGTAAGAGAGAAATTCATCATTGGCTACTTAACATTAACTCTCTTTATCGAGACAAGAAAGTAAATTCTGTTTAATGAATGACATATAAGCTCAAATAGGTTTGTGGGTAATGGTAACTGGATAAAAATACCTTTGAACATTCCAATGCTAGAGTCATTTCCCTCCAAATGTCTCCAAGACCATCATCAGCATCACATTCATGGACGCTTTTCGTGCTCATGGGATCATCTTGAACACCAACAAATACACCTCTGTCTTTTTTTATTTCTGTTTCAGACCTGAGACTTCTTTGCTCTTCTTTTATAGCTACTATCTCCCAACCATCCCTTCCCTGAATTTGATGACAGCATTCATGACATAATCAAATACAATTCTCCCAGGCTTTTCTTCAATCAGACACGTTAACAGAAGATGGAACCATCAATTTTGCTCCAAAAATGTAAAACAGTAAACAGAAATTAATTTATAATGAAGCAAAAAGACAGAATCATACTAATCAATGTTCAATAATGACAGAAAGAATGGAAGCATTCTGACAAAATAAACATATAAAGCCGAGAATTTGCAAAATGAATCAATGAGACAATTCATATGCTTCAGCAAATTAATAAACTTAAATAAAGCGAACAATAGTTGAAGAATAAATCAAAAACTCTAGCAGCAGCTACATGCCACATTTAGCATCTAAACTAGCCATTTTACGACTTATGCAAAATATTGGAATAGAGGAAAAACATAAACTGGGAAAAAAAATTGAGGGATAATCAAAGGTAGATATGAAATTTGAAAAGAAAAGATTAACACAAATAGCATATTCATAATTAAGCTTTATCAGCAATAATTTAGCCCTAATAAGGTAGAGTAGAGAAAGCGGATTCATGTAACCAATCTCATGTAGTTGGACAAAATTCTTGTCAATTGAGTTAAAAGTTATAATTGTATACTTTGAAAACATCTAGGAAAACAATGATGACGAGGATCTCTCACCATGAAGACCATCTTCACAAACAAACAAAAAAACAAGAGGTTGCAACTTCTTAGCAAATCATAAAAGAATATTACACCAAGTGCATGAAGCTTCTTTCATTGCAAGGTCTAGGGAAAAGCTTATACAGTTGCCAAGAGGTTGTTTCCAAATTTAAACCCATGTTCTCTAACTCACAATGGAACAACTTTACCGTAGTGCCAAGGCCTACTACCCATACTTTTTAGCAAATCATATAAACAATTGAAGTGTTGAACAAAATGGTGGTCTCTATTAGCAAATCTAACAATCTAATTTGAAATGCTATAAATGTTGGACTATGATGAGTATTGGCAAAGATGACCTCCCACTTAAAAGGAAGTTTTCAAAAAATTATATATAAATCGGTCTACGGTACGCCATGTTGCTTTTAAAGATCTACTTGGCAACATGTTGATATTTCAAATTCATTTCCCTTGCTATAAATGGTGAAATACATCAAGCCTCATCCACTTTCATCATTTATGGCCATGTCAATATAAAGAGAATGTAATTTACTATAACATCCTCCTACCCATCCAACTCTAAATAAAAAAGAAAAATAAATGACAACAAACCAAAACAGAAAATACAGAAGTACACCAACTAGTTTTGGAGATTGTCTTTGCCTTTATAGTTGAGGTTTGCACATTGAAGACAATACACTCTTAAATCACAGCCTCCAATTAAGTTAGGTTCAGCTTACAAAGATTGTGTTAACCTGGACATGATACACGAGCAGATAAATAAATGTTACATTGTTCCTAACATTTCGGATGCCACCTTATTCTTATGTTCATTTTCAGATATGCAAGTTTAGAGTTACTGATGTACAGAAAACTTACAGAATTGTCCTTTATTGGACCTTCACCGGTTGGCTTCTTCAGCACAACCTCCTGATACTGATAAGAAGCCTGATGCTTTGCTTCAAAAGCAGTAGTCCAGGCTGTTATAGCATTTCTATCTGTTCCATATTGGTGCTGAGTAACTACAGGAACTACTGAAGCAGAATCATTTGTGAGACTTCTACTTTTCTCAAGGTCTACGTTGCAGGCACTACCAATTTGAGTCACCAAAGGGACTACACAAGTCTTGTCTTCCCCATCTTCTTCATCAGAATCAATAATCACAACTAATTGATTATGAACCTCACAGTGCACAGGCTCTGTTTTCATGGGACTCACAGAGCTATCAACATGAGGTGAAAACTCAACAGGGTGGGTAGAAATTGATGGGCACATTGCAAGCAGAGGATTCAACATCTGCAATCTTCGAGCACGGAGGGCTTCAATATCTTTTGTGACACTCCCATATATACCACGATCCAGTTCTTCCTTCAAATCGGGAATAGCAAAAGGGTCAGAGTAATCTATAACATTAGCACGGGGTGAGCCCATAATTCCCTTGCTGGATAACTTCATCCTTTTATGCCTCCGAGAATACACGTCTGTTCCAAACCAAAGAGAGTGATGAAAATATCATATCAGTATGACCATCCAAACACTTTAACTGACAAAACAAACAATTCCAACTTCCAAGGAATAAAGCATTCATGGATTTCAGAACTATAAATTAAAATACTGAACAAAAGATAACAATTCAAGCTTAAACCCTCACCTAGCAAAAAACCAAGATTCTAAGCTAAAGAGAGAGAGAAATGGCATAATCTCGCTTTAGTAACAATCAATCCAACCAGAAATTTCAATAATCGATTCATAAAACAAGCAATGTCGTGTTTCTTTGTAGGCTAGGTATCATCAGAACTAATCCATACATGAAAATAGAAATAGCATTCAACAATTCCAACATTATTTTTCAAAAACCACCATCAATCAAACATAGCCTAAAATACTAAAATTACAGTTTTGCAGTTCACGCCAAAAAACAATTACAGAAAACAAAAACAAAAAAACAACAACAACAATAACAAGAAGTTAAGAAAGGAAAACTAATGAACATAGTTCTGAAACTAAATTCTCGGTCGTACCGGAAGAAACAAACCGCTCGAAATCCATTACGAACGAGCTCCGATTCGGACTTCGATCGGCCGGTCGAAAAACTCAATCGCGACCAAACTCCCTCCACTTCCGATCAATCACTGAAGCAAGAACCGAACCGGAGAAACCAAACTTCCTTCACATACTGACCAACCTACTTCGAAACTTCTCAACAATTTCACAAGAAATCAAAGCTTCGTAACATGCATTGCTCGTAAACCTAATATGGATGAATCGAGAAGTTGAGGAGCATCGATCGTGAGCGAGTTTTCAAGAAGCTCTTCGATTTAAAAAATTAAAATAGAGAAGAGCTTTGTTCCGACTCTCAGATTTAGAGCGAGAACGAATAAAACCCTAGAAACGGCGACTGAGAAGAGGCAGTGGTGTTCCTCCACGTGTCAAACGAGCATCCTCGAGATTGTCGCTTCTTTTTGGGTTAGAGAAAAAGGCCGTAGATGATGACGTGTCGATTGCAGAGAGGTGGGCCCAACCATAAATTGAGACTTCACCGGAGATGTTCAGCATTGTATCGACGTTCTGGGGTCCAGCGCGACAATCCAAAAATAAATAAATAAATAAACAAATTAAAGAAAATCTTTTTTTTTTTTTGGATGGGTACGTTTGGCATAGTTTTTGTTTTTTTCAGAGAAGTGGTTTTACAGAAAAGTTGGACGAAACACACCTAAAATATATAAATAGTATTATTTTACTTGAAGATAACAATTTTACCCTTTATATTTAAATGTAATTTGTATTAATTTTAATTAAATTATATCATTAATGAAAATACAAATATTTTATAATAATCATGAATATTAACTTATAAATATGTTATTTATTAAATTAAAATAGAAATATTTATATTAAAGATTATATTATTACTAACAAGAAAAATAGCTGCAATTTCATGATAATCATTGTGAAAATGAAATAATAAGGTTATTGTTAGTATTTTAAGAAATAAGTGAGGTCAAAGTGGATAACATTTTTTTACTGCAAAAGCACCTTGGCTCTAATTTTTTAAAACGACATAAAATTGTGTTGGAAATATTAACTGTCAAAAAATTGTGTTTAGCTAACTTTATGGTACAACACAGCTTTAAATATCCTATTAAACACGGCCTAAATAAAAGTGTCGTCGCAAATTATAATATGGGGATTTGATGTTAAGGCATGTGATGTGATTAATAGGTTTTTCATTACTCAATGTCAAGATCAAGGTGCTAGTTGTGAGTGTGAGTTGAACAAAAAAAATGAAATTAGATACATTAATGTCCGTTACTCTTTGTGAAATTTAAACAAAAAAGTTGTATCCTTACTTTGCAAGTAAGGGTTAATCACGTGAGTTAGTTTTAGAACTTCAGTCTTGAGTGATATTGTTGTAACATTAAAGTTGCATCAATGATCAACTATACTTCTTATAATTTAAGACATTGATTGCATAAATGTCAATAAAATGCCCAATAAACAAGGTGAAAATTATATATATATATATATTTTTTTTTTATATTATATATTTTTTATAATTTAAGAAATAGGTCACGAGTGCATCATTTTCATAAAAACAGGGTAATTTTATATCTTTTTAACGTATTAATTAATACTTGACAATTCTCGAGCTAGTAACCATTGATTAATTAATGATTGTATTAAGCTAATTCAATCCTCCTCTATTTCTCAGGTTAATTCAGTGTTTAGAGAAGGTAGATGTAAAAGGAAACAAGGTAGCTAAGGCGGCCAAGGCGCGAGACTGTCAAAGATTTGTAGATCCGGTACACCCGATGAACTATAAGCCAATCTCACGCCCGGTCTCTACGCATGAAACGTGGTTGTTTTTCTCTCTGCTTCTATCCAATTCCACGGTCTCGCCCAGCAAAAGCTTCGACTCTCGACCATGGCCACGAGCTACTACCACTGCTTCGGTTCAATCTTCTCAACCTCAACGATAACACCGAGAACAGCTAATTCACGTATTTCAAGCTCAGTTCAACCATTTTCTACTGATCTGAAACGTTTGAGGCTCAAATCCATCAGAGTTCTCAGGGAAGATTTCCAACTCGTCGAGCCCGTACCTCCCGAGCCCGCTTCGTTGCTGAAAAACGCGACTGTCGATGGCGAAGAAGAAGTAGTCGAAGAAGAAGAAGAAGAAGAAGAAGAAGAGATTCAGAAGGTTAGTAATGATGGATTGGTAGAGTTCGTGGAAGAAGACAAAGTTTTAACTTCGGATAAGTCTTCTTCGAGTGAAGAATCGAAGAAAGGAGAAGAAGATGAGAGCGGTGATGGAAGGTTCAAATTGCGGAATGGGAGAGAGGTTCGTTACATTTTTCTGTTCATCTTCCTGATTGTTGTTTTAATTTTATTTTTTTTCGTAGGTTCGAATTTCTTGTTAATCAAACGCCATTATTTCTATAATCGTATGGATAGACTGTAGAGGGCTTTCTTTTGGGGGCTTCAAGGATTATATACTTTTTAACAAGAGAATCAAGTGTTTATAGTAAGAAGGATTGAGATTTACTAAGTGCACCAGTGAGGTTGAGTGTTTCAGTAGGATCTCTAATAAAAGATGGAGATTTGATTTTGTTTGAAACAATGAAGGTAAAAATTGGTAGATCAAATTAGTAGGATATTGGATGTTTTTAATTTGATGTGTGAAGGCGTGGAACGCTGGCTTCTTGCAATTCTAGAATTAAAATAGTCTGTGTAGAGAGAACCTGGTGAAACTGTGAAAATGCTTGCCATTAAGTTTCAAGGACTAATCACTAATCAGATGGTAATGTATTTCAGTATCGTCTTTTTCTTTTTTCTTTTTTTTTTGAGATCATGGGCATTGGGAACTCCTCTCCCCACTAATCCCATGAGCCAGACACAACCCAATAGTACTACTGGCCAACAAATGTACTTATGCATTTGTTGGAGGTCTCAGGTTCTTTTTCAGTATTGTTGTTACATTCTTAAAAATATTGATGTTAGCTAAATAGCAATACGATGATCTATATGTAACATGAAGATCTATATGTACTTATGCATTTCTTTCCAAATTGTGTATGAATTATTGTCTAAGTGTGATGCTACAGGGCTTGATTTTTTCATGCAACTAAGACCCACTAACAAAATTTTAATAGCCCGTGAGAAAGATTTAGATGATCATGGAAATGGAGAATAGAGATATTGTATATGGAAAATAAACATATAAAATAAAACAAGGCAAGAGATGAGAATAATTGTGGATGGTGTCATGTGGGTCAACCTTCCGGTTTCAGTCACTAACCAGATGGGGGAATCCCTTTGCTGAAGGGCTTGACTCTCCAAGGGTCCGGCTGTTAAGAGCGAGAGAATGAACTCCCCCCGGTCCGGTGACTCACACCAACAGCACGCACAGGCTGGCTGCTGGCTTTCATAGTTCAGGAAGAAATGTTGTGGATGTAGGATTCTTCGAAAAAGATGAGTGAAGAAATGTGATAGGGGGTGGGAGGTACACTAATATAATCTTAGGTTGAGCATTCTCATGGACAGTTTGTTAGGATTTGCGAGGGTCTATCAGTGAGGAAATATGTAATGATGAAGGGAAAAAGGTGGTTCACGTGTCTTGGATTGGAAGGGTAGAGAGAGAGTGAGAGGTTGTGGTATTGTTTCCTTTGCTTTTGGAGTAGATGCTCCTAGTTTGCACACTTACACATTTGGTTAGCATGCCATATGTTGAGTAATTAATATTTCCAATTTTTAGGTTCTTCTTTTCAGGTATTTGCAGAAAAAGCATACCTTGTTGGCGTTGGACGGAAAGGCGATCAAGATGATTTGTTTAGTGTAGATGAATCGCTTAAGGAGCTAGCCCAGCTAGCTGACACTGCTGGGCTCACAGTTGTTGGTTCTACATCTCAGAAGTGAGTGCTTTCGTTATTCATGTAATTCTGTGCAAGAAAGTTGGTGATATTCCTTGCTAATATTATTGAATGGAGCTCGCTTGTAATATATTTTCTTCTTGTTTCCTCTAAAAAAAAGGGATCTCACTTCAGATAATACTTTTTCATTGTTCACTTTAATTGCATGCGTGTTTTTAAGATGATAATTGATATGTATAGTGTTGTACAACAATGTTGATACGATTATTCTATACGTTGCTTATTTATGGCCCATGATATTTTGTGGTGTACAAATTTAGAATGCCATACATCTTTATGGCTGTCGATCTTGATGGTTGTATGCATGCCTTTTTTTATCTTTACACTCTTTGCTATGCTTTGCTCATTGTACAGAATTTGTATCTTTCCCTATTTCATTTTGAATTTCTAGTTATTTGTACTTATCGCAGACTTGCTACTCCATACCCAAGGACATATATTGGATCTGGCAAGGTTGCAGAAATCAAGAATGCGATCCATGCCCTTGATGTTGAAACAGTAATATTTGATGACGAGTTGTCAGCAGGGTAAGAAATCAAGAATGCAATCGATGCCCTTGATGTTAAAACAGTAATATTCATGAAAGAAGAGATGGAGATGGACAAAATTTTTGAAAGTTTGTGTTTTACCATATTATTGTAAATTAACTTCTAGGCAACTGCGTAATTTGGAAAAGGCTTTTGGTCGGGATGTTCGAGTTTGTGACCGCACTGCTCTTATCCTGGATATTTTCAACCAACGAGCTGTGACACATGAAGCAGCTTTACAGGCAAGCCCATCATTTTGTTAAGAATATATGAACACCGCATATCACTAATTTCTATATTAACAAGAAATGTATTATATTTTTAGGTTACACTGGCACAAATGGAGTATCAGCTACCACGGCTGACAAAAATGTGGACTCACCTTGAACGTCAAGCTGGAGGCAAGGTGAAGGGAATGGGTGAGAAACAAATAGAAGTAGACAAGCGTATCTTGAGAACTCAGGTATGTGTTGCTTCTATAATTTAGAGGACATTTAAATCTTTTAGACCAATTATCTCATGAAATTTTATATTACTTTATAATGCAAGATCCATTTTCTCTGTCTTCCTTTTTTTTACATACTAGCATTGTACAAAAATTGCTTATTGGTGCCTTTAGATGCTATT
The DNA here is from genome assembly GCA_035771175.1 of Paratinospora sagittata. NCBI lineage: Eukaryota > Viridiplantae > Streptophyta > Magnoliopsida > Ranunculales > Menispermaceae > Paratinospora > Paratinospora sagittata. The sequence goes on from CM069594.1 coordinate 37,178,175, forward strand.
GATGGCTGGCATGCACATGATATTTCTTCGGCTTTTATATGCATGAATATCTCAATTCTTCCATCTTGACAGATTGGTGTCCTCAAAAAGGAGTTAGAATCTGTTCGAAAACATCGGAAGCAGTACCGCAACCGCCGAGTTTCTGTTCCAGTTCCTGTAGTTTCTTTGGTAAAGTTGACACTGTTTTATCAAGAAGTAAAAATGCTCATTACAAAGAAGAAGAGTAGAAACATAACCTCAGTGTGCTTTGCATTATACCTTGCTGTAGAAACAAGCACATCGAAGATCATGCAAATGACATGTGTCTCTACCAATAATAAAAAACTGAAGGCATTTACCCCTCTCTACCGGCAGTTGCATGGGAGAACTAAATAGTGAAGATTGTGGTTCTAGTTTCTAAATTTTCATATAGGTGCATTATGAAATTGTGCAGGTCGGGTACACAAATGCTGGAAAGAGTACACTCCTAAATCAGTTGACTGGAGCTGATGTTCTTGCTGAGGATCGATTATTTGCAACACTTGATCCAACTACAAGAAGGGTGCAGGTCAGACCATATATTGAGGAAGTCCTGTAGCACAAAGTTTCAGGGTTGGTTGTGCTTTTTAATTATAGTGAAAAGAGGGGTGCACTTGAAATAGGTGGCTTATTTATGGTAACAAATGGACCAAGTTTTTATCCTTCTGAAATGGAGAAAAACACAATTAACTGTTCAGTTTAGAAATGAGTGGAAAAATATTAGACAACTTAATATTTGAATTGAATTTGTGTACTATTTCTCAAGTATTATCAGGAAAATAATTGCTTGTGGCTTTCTATACAGTTGAAGAATGGGAAGGAATTTCTTCTAACAGATACAGTGGGTTTCATCCAGAAGTTACCAACTACACTGGTGACTTTTCCGCCACCGCCATAAAACATATATAAAAAGCCATCGAATTACAACTTTTCCATCTTACAGCTGTGTTTTTGTTGCAGGTTGCTGCCTTCAGAGCAACTCTGGAGGAAATATCCGAGTCCTCACTTTTGGTGCATGTAGTCGACATCAGGTATAAATTGATCAACCTGCAATTTGCATGTTTCTTCAGTCAATGTCTTCAGCTTATCATTAAAAAAATGTTATCGGCTTATTTTATTGCCTGTTATCTAGTTCAGCCACCCACTGGCATGGCAACAGATAGATGCTGTCGATAGAGTTCTGTCTGAACTGGATGTGGGTTCAATTCCAAAGTTGATGGTCTGGAATAAGGTACTGCTAGATGCCGAGTATATCTGTAGTTATGAATTGTTTGGTAGACAATGAGTTGCTTGCTTTGTTGTGTAACCCTTATATTAGGATGCTGCTTCACTTTAGCATATGCCACAAATCAATGTTGAGAGTACAGATTAATAGCATAAGGTCTCTTTTCTCAATATAAGGGTGATGCACTTTAGCGTATGCCACAAATAAACGTTAAGAGTACAGAAGTCAATAGCATGAGGTCTCTTTTATCCTGTTGAGAACTGCTTTGATGGTGAGGAATATTTGGAATGCATTTGAGTTGTTTAATTCTTAACAAGTGAAGCTCCGATATAACAATTCTGGTATCCTGTTAAGAACTTTGCAACGAACTCCTAGTTCATATGTGTAATTGACATGCATGGTTCAAGCCTATTGTGTTTGTTGGAATATTTAGTTTCTGCACCATCTCACAGTACTAGTTGTGGTCAATTAATTGGAACAATGGGACATATTATTGGGCTGGTTCTCGTTATGGATCATAAACCCTGCTTGGGAGTTATTGATGTCTCTAGGTTTGTAATAAACAACCATCTTATAGTGTGCATGACTTTGCTTTTCTACACAAGCTTGCACTGTTGTCATTCAACTTCCACTGGTTTCTAATTTTAACCTTGGCTTATTGGTCATTTCCTGGGAAAGTGAACACAAGGTTTAGCATTGCATAATTTTGCCTGCTTCTTGTTGCAGATTGACAAAGCTAGTGACTCTAGCAAGATCTTGATAGAAGCAAAAGAAAGAGACGATGTTGTTTGCATATCTGCTTTGACTGGTGATGGATTGGAGGGTTTCTGTAATGCAGTTCAAGCAAAGCTGAAGGTAATTTGGAGTTCTACTTAATATTATAATTAAGAGTGGACCTGTATGCAAATTTAAAGCAAATATTTTTTATAACAGGATTCTATGGTGTGGGTGGAGGCCCTAATCCCATTTGACAAAGGGGAGCTTCTGAATACCATACATCGAATTGGAATGGTAGAAAAAACTGTGAGTATACTGGACTAGTAAACTTCTTATCTGTATCAATCACTCACTTATATATTGTGAATATCTCACTGATGAGCATTCGTCCTCTGTGTTCTGTCGTTCTTAAGGGACATTGTTTCAGCTACTGTGTCTAGGGTCTTTATTTATGGTGTCTGTTTTCCTTGAAATGGAATAATATTGGTTGTTGGTAGAAATGTTGGTCAAGTATAGTTAGATGATCAACATGGAGCAAAAAAGAAGAAGAAGATGAAATAAAATAAAGAACCAATACATGTTTATAACAATTACTAATGCATTCATAACATCATACATACTGAGATTCCAGTTAAAGCAAAATACTTGGAATGCAACTCCTCCAAACCTACTTGGTTCGATTCTCGAACTTGTTACTCGACTCTCTATAAAGACGAACACAACAGCATATTTCTAAGGCTTCTTGAACATTCAAATAAATGACTGAAAGTAAAGTTTTCTTCTTGGGCATTTTATGATAACCTTTTCAATGCCTTTATTTTTCTGTGCTTTATAGGAATACATGGAGATAGGGACACTGATCAGGGCACATGTTCCCTTACCACTAGCAAGGCAACTCACCCCAATGAGACACCTCTGTGCATCCTAACCATCAAAATCTGCGTTGGTAATCAATCTTTTCTTGTTCTCAATGACAGAACTGAAAGAATTATGTATGGTTCCATGACCAGTGGCCATTGTCTCCAGTGTGTATAAAGATCGGTGGGGGCTGCCCAAATGCCTGGGCCAATACAAAGTAGTGTCTGAGTATTCCTGTTGAAATAAAGGCTAAAAGAGATGACGTTCTCTCAAATATTTCACTTAAAGAAACCTGCAGTTTGGTGGGTTCATTGTATTATAATTATATATTGTGTTTTTTCGATTCAATCTCCCCTTGTATGGTAAATAAGTGGGAGTCACCTCCCCTTAATGAAGTGGGGGCAGGCGTCCAGTTGCTGTTCAGGTTCCAAATATTTACCATGGTAGTGCTCGCCTCTAGCCTAACTAGAGGGTTCTGATTCATTGCTGCCACATTTGATGATGAGAAAACCATTTAAGGCAAGAAGTTTATTTATCAACAGCAAGGCAAAAACTACAAGGCGGCTTTGATGTTAACCAACTTAAATGGTATGTAGCGTGAAAATTTCGACTTCAATCTCATTATCATTCATTTATTTCACACTTTGTCATCAAAAGTCAAATGATTCCTGACATACATTTCATGAGCTCTAATTAATATTTTTTAACCTTATTCACAAATAGATAAAAGAAAATCTCAACCACCCAAAGTTGGGGAGCTTCGGCGGATGTATAGGCTATAGTTGGGAGATAAAATTTTGGTCTTGGAGTTCGAGTTTGTACTTATGTTTATATTATATGTATATATTTTAAAAAAGGGGTTATAGTTTTATTTAATTAAAAATAAATAAAAAAAATCTCTACGAGATTCAACCAAATTAGGGTTTTAAAAAGGGAAATCTCATTAAATATTCGTTTTGTCGAAGACTTTGACCTAAGCCTACAGTGCGCGAGCTTATCTTATCAACACCAGGCGGCGATAATCTAAGGCGTATGCAGCAGTGCTTAGAAACAACCGTATGTGTATGTATGTAAAGGATCTGACTTCTTAATAAAAACCTTTTACTCAACCATGGTACGTGGTGAGTAGAAACTAAAAACCGCTTCTCAAAATAAGACTACGAAGATGGAGGAATTGGGGTTTTTTAACCTTTTTGGCGCCCTTTCCGCGAAGCATTTGGGCGACGATTCATGAGATTCTCCCACGCTTTTCCTCCATTTTCCTTTTGATCCTCTTCTCTTCTCGTCCCAAAATTAAAAACCCTTATTCTCTCTCTCTCTCTCTCCCTCTCCCTCTCTCTTCGATTTTCGTCATCATAGACTCCAGTGATCTTTAATGGCGTCTCAGCAGCAATTAGATGCAATCAAGGTAATTTTTTTTTCCCCTTGTTTTCGGTTGGAAGAGAGGGTTATTGAATGGATTTGTTTGATTCTTCTTATGACTGACTGTGTAGAAGGCGAAAGTGCTGATGGTTGGGGCCGGCGGCATTGGTTGCGAGCTTCTCAAGACTCTCGCTTTGTCTGGTTTTACTGATATTCATATTGTAAGTCACTTTCTCACTTGTTCTTCTCTTTTTCTTCATTTTTTCGTGGGTTTAGGAGATGGGTATCCTTTAGTTTTGGAGTTGGGGGAGTGTTCTGAGTTTTTTTTTTTTTTGAACTGTTTTGTTGTGGTTCTAGGGTTTTATTAGTCACTGTCTGAAATTCTTACTGAATTTGATTAATTGTTGGGGGGTGGGGGGAAGTTCTGGTTTCGATTTTCTTAATGGTTTTAGGGAAATTTAATATTAAAAAAAAATGTTTTGGGTTTTTGGGTACTTGTTTGAAAGTATTAATCTAGCTTCAGAAGGTGCTTTAATTGGATACTGGTGAAAATTTAGATGGCTAAGCTGATTAATAGTTCTGTTCTTCTGAGCTAGTGAGCTACACTGGTCTATTGGTGCTAAGTTTAGTTTGTTTCTTCATAACAGATTAGTTTTACAGCTGTATTTCTGTATCTATGCTTTATCCATTACAGGTTGGTGTCGCATCTTAAAACTTTACGTATTTTTTTCCAATTTTTGGGTTGAACTGAACTGTCTGGTGGGGTCCTGGACCAGCTTGCGTGCACAAAAGTCTAATCTGTTACTTTTAGTCTGTGTTTGCTTAGGAAGCACTAAATTTTTTTTTTTTACAAGTCATATTAAACTTATGTAAATGCACCACTATTGTTACAAGTTCCTCGCTTTTTTTTTTTTCTCCCCCTTCTCCTTTCTTATTTCTCAGTTTGTTTCTAGGTCATTTAGTTGATGACTTGATTCAAGGAATGAAGGAGGAAAATCATAAGAATAGTTTTCAACATTAAGAACGCAACTTCTATTTTTTTCCTAATTGTTGATGTTTGTGGTTTACTGTTGAAGTTTTGGGGTTATAGGTACGTGGAATCCATGCTATCCTCGCAGATTGGCTTTTCCAAAATCTTTTAATTGATAAAGTTTGGCTATTGGAGTCATGGTACTTAAAATCGTGAATTGAGATCAAATCGTTTCGAGGCTTGATGAATTGAATCAGGATTCAAATCAGTGAATCATAAGATTGACAATACATATTTGATTTGTGTATTTGTATAACATTAGTGTTTTTTAGCTAGTTAATGGTGTGGACCAATTCACCTACGATTTGAACCTACTCATTTACGATCCATAGGTATAACGATTCAGGAACCTTATTTAAATCGTTTTATGGAGAATTGAATCGTGAGTCGTATGTTTAGTAATTTGAATCACAATTTTGACTACTATGATTGGAATGCCTAAACAAATGTTGTATAGGTGTTTCCTACTTTTGTCAAGAATTCATTGTATGGTGTTGATGTAAAGGATGAGTTACACTTGTTTGTATTTTGTAGTGAGACTCCTCTTGTTTTGCATTTGATTCATGAAGAGCTCAAAATTAGTTAGCTGCTGATAAATCAGCTTTAAATGGGATTCTAGTTGGTTTTCTTGCCACAACTTAATGATTTTGTGTTTATTCTTGTTTTGTATCCCCCATTCCCTATAAAGACTTCTTATTGGAAAGGAAAACTAAGATGATGAAGTATTAGGTTTAAAATAATGGGGTATTAGCATAGTAGTAAGTTTTCTGCAAACATAGTCAATAAGGGATAGATTTCTAGCAATGTTCTAGCTCTTTTTTTTTTGCAAGATTTCCCAAATTTAATCCCAATCATCATTAACCCATCAAGGAACGATAGTGATATATTCATTCTTAGTCAAAATTTCTAAATATCATTTGACCCAGACCCTGCAATGGAGGAGCTTCATGCATTGGGTATTCCCTTTTCTGTACTCGAAACCATAGTTTTTCCTAGGATAAGTTTATGTTATCCATTTCCTAATGTTTGATTGATCATGATTATCTTGCAGTAGTTTTCTTCTTTTCCCAATATGTCGAAGTAGAAAGCAAAATGCAGAATATTTAATTTATATGTATACTGTTTCTGGTGTGTGAGGATTGGGAGGTTCAAACTTATCTTGATGGACTACTTCGGTGCTTTTAAGTGGCATAGATACCCTTGAATCAAAAAAAAAAAGAAAAAGAAAAGAAGAAGAAAAGAAAAGAAAAGAAGAGAGAAGAGAACTTAAGATAGTTAGTGGTAGAGTAATACCATGGGCTATTGGTAATTTGGTAGAATGGCGTAGTCCCGTCGTGTTCGTAGTTCTTACTTGTTTTGAGAACTTGGACGAGTTAGGAATCCCCAGACGCATTGCCTTTTTTTGCAGAAGAACAAAACAATGACAACTCTATGGTCATGATTCTACCAGACATGTCTTTTTCACTTCCTTGAAAATTGATTTTATGGTATAGACCCTTATGACCTCCCTGAATTTGTACGCGAATCAAGATCGAGGAAAGGAAGTCTTTGAATCACTAACTCAAACCTATTGTCGAATAGTACTCATCGGCATCAGGTCTAATTCAAATTTGACAATTCATTTTATTTTGTTTCCTTAAGGGAAGGATAACAAAATAAGACTTATTTGTTTCTCATTGTCAAATTAAGTTAATGGGAATTTATTAGTAAGTTAAAAGTGTTGGTGGCATTTGGTATGCTGCTGCAAGTTTACATTCTTCTTTTGGTGCTTATTTTGAATTCTACTTCTTGTCCTATTTGCAGATTGACATGGACACAATTGAAGTGAGTAACCTTAACAGACAATTTTTATTCCGAAGGTCACATGTTGGCCAATCTAAGGCTAAAGTAAGTCATATCATCTTTGTATGTTCAGGAATCTGCTGAATGATTCAAAGTTAAGATTTTTGGTTGAATTCAACTAATGGTTTTAAACAGGTTGCTCGAGATGCTGTTTTAAGGTTTAGACCTAATATAAATATCACACCATATCATGCCAATGTCAAGGATCCTGAGTTCAATGTGGACTTCTTTAAGCAATTCAATGTTGTTATGAATGGGCTTGATAATTTAGATGCAAGGCGACATGTGAACCGCCTTTGTCTGGCAGCTGATGTGCCTTTGGTTGAAAGTGGAACTACTGGGTTCTTGGGGCAGGTAATGTTTTGTTACCTGTTATATTATGCGCACGAAATTTTTTTCACTTTTTTTCCTGGGAATCACTTTCCCATTTTGGGTGGAAATCTTATTTTTTTGGGAATCACTTTCCCACTCCTGAAAAAGTGCAAATAGTGAAACAAACATGGAAATCTTCAAGATTCTCATTCCCATCCCATAGAATACCCCATATCAAACGCCTAGGTGAACTAAATTTCAGCTTAACTCAAGTGGACTCAATAAGCCTTCTCCTAACTCATTGGTTGCAACATGATTCTGCTTTATTTTCTCCGTTATATCGACGGCCAAATGTTTTGTTATATTACAAATGAATGAATATTTCTTTGTTTTCTCTGTTCATGTTATTTTAAGGTCCTCTTCAAGTGTTCATACTACTATAATCCATTGCCCTCTTCAGTTGTGCATCTAATGGTCTTCATTATGTGTGTCCTATCTATTTTAATAATTTTTTATTTTATTTTATTTCTATTGGTTACTCCTTCCATCTTTCTCTAATTGCGGTCATTTCTTATTCCCTTTTTTTTAATGCTTTAACTTACATCTATCTTAGCATTTGCGCTTTTATCGTTAATTTTTTTGCTTATTCTTTCTTTATTGCCAACATTTTGTTCCATAAAGCATGATTGACTTAGTAATGGCCTTATGATTATTCTTTCAAGTTCAACTGAATCCATTAGTTGAATAGTGTTCCAGAGGCACCTGACCCAACTTAATTGAATTCAATGATGAATGTCATTTCATTTTTCTCCAATTGATGAATGATTGAACCTAAATACCTAAAGTTTTCACTCCTTGGCTTGATTTTCAATATTTGTTATACACTTTTGTTTTGAAATTTCTTGAAACTAATATTTTAGGTATTAAATCTTAGTCTTACAAATCTTGAAATTCTCTGGATTCTATGCTTTTTTATCTAATTTCCCTCCAAACTTCTTAAACAGCCTCCCCAATGTGGAACTAAGGCTGCGTACATCATCTCTTCCCTAAACCTTATAATGGTGGTAGCATCTTGCACCAAGTATACTCTTTTTATTTGTGTATTCATCCATTCTCTAATAAATTTAAAATAAAAACTGAAAAACATCTAGCATTGGTTGTATAGATCTCCAACAATACATACTAGTTGTGGGGTTTCTACCTTCTCAGGTCTCACCAAGGGATTTGGTGAGGTTCTTGATGTTTGAGGTTCTCGTATCTATTACATTTAGTTGATCCAGTTCCTTTTGTACATTTCACTTATTCAAATTCTTCAAATTAAATTGAGTGTCCTCTTTCCTTTGATATTTTTTATTCATTTTATGGTGGTTACCTTTTTCTGTACTTTGCTACTTTATTTTGTGATTTGCATCTATCTTGAAATCTTATTTGGATGATCTCCTTTTTTGAACAAAGCTTTGTTTGTTTCTTTATGATGTTATTAGTCTTATTCATTTGTGATTTCCTTTCAAAAAAATGTTATTAATCTTATTAATTTGTGGTTTACTTGTGATAAGCAGGTGACTGTACATATCAAGGGTAAAACAGAGTGCTATGAGTGCAACCCAAAACCAACTCCAAAGACATATCCTGTCTGCACCATTACTAGTACTCCATCTAAGGTATTGCCTGTTGGAATTATGACCGAAATATTCACTGCCTTGTGTTTATAAGATATTGTTAGCGGGCTTGTGTTTTCTGTGGTTCTTAGGGATATTATCTTGTGAAAGCACAATTCCAGTTTCTGTTGAATACATTCTTGTGTTGACGTTTTATCATATCAGTCTAACATTCCAATTTATTGGTGGCATATTATCTTGTAAGATATTTTCAGTTGATTGCTTTATTTGAGCACTTTTACTAATTAACTTTCCTTTTTGTTGTTGTTGTGCGTAGTTTGGTGCTTACACGCAGGCTCTTTGGTCTGTAATGGTTGATTGAGTACACCTTGTGTGTTTGGCATCAACATAGCCAAGCATTTCATTTAGTTATGTTCCTTAATTACAGCATTTGTTTTTGTTTACTGTATACATGTTCTTTGGATGCATGCTGTAGAAGATTTGTCAATCATAGATACTCACATGTATTATATCATGAGGAAGGTTTTTGTTTTTGTTTTTTTTCTTCTTCCATGTTTGTTCATTTCTGTCTCCAATTTTTAGAAAATATTCTATGCCATGATCAACATTGAAAGAATCTCTGGATGCAGTTTGTTCACTGTATTGTTTGGGCAAAGGACCTACTCTTCGCAAAGCTGTTAGGCGACAGAAATCAAGATAATGATTTGAATGTGCGTTCCAATGATCCTGCTGACTCATCCGAAAGTGTTGAAGATGTGTTTGAACAAAGAAGAGATGAAGATCTTGAGCAGTATGGGCGAAGAATATATGATCATGTATTTGGGTATAACATTGAAGTCGCTTTAGGTAATGAAGAGACATGGAAAAATAGAAATAGACCTAAGCCTATATATAGTAGAGATGTCCTGCCTGAAAAACTTGTTTATCAGAATGGAAATTTCAGTAAGGACGGTGCAACTGATGATCCATCATCAATATCTGCGATGGCATGTGTGGGTCTAAAAAATCCTCAAGATATTTGGAGCCTTGTGGAAAATACAAGGATCTTCATGGAGGCTTTAAAATTATTTTTCACGAAAAGAGCTAAGGTTTGTTGATCATTTCTTCTTTTTTTTTTTTGGTTAGGAAGGTTTGTTGATATTTAATTCCTGGATTTCTGCTGCTTTCATATGCATGGTTTATCTTACTCTCCTTCCCTCCTCCTCCTCCTCCTCCTCCTCCTCCTCCTCTCATTCTCTCTCTCTCTTTCCTGTTCTTTCTAAGAACATATTATTCTGTTTTTGGTCACTTTAAAATTGTATTATGATTTCATTACAGGACATTGGGAACCTGATTTTTGATAAAGATGACCAATTAGCTGTAGAATTTGTTACTGCTGCTGCAAATATTCGTGCTTCTTCTTTTGGTATTCCCATGCATAGTCTGTTTGAAGCTAAAGGTATTGCTGGTAATATTGTGCATGCCGTTGCAACAACAAATGCTATTATTGCTGGGTTGATTGTGATTGAAGCAATCAAAGTGCTCCAGAATGAGACAAACAAATTTAGGTGTGGACAAAAGTTTTCTTCATTTTGTCGCAATTTCTATGCTTACTTTTGCTAGGAATGTGTTTTGTTTTCTGCTTTCATTCTGATTCCTTCTATAAGGACTAGAGAGGCAGAAATGAAGAAATAAAAAATCCTATCTGAAGCTTCTGCTTCCAACTATTTGACTTCTTAGAATTCTATTCATGTCTTGACCAGGAAAAAAAAAAAGAATTCTACCCATGGTCTAATTTGTGGTTGACCGCATTGTACTGGGTTTCAATTAATTTTTGAGTTCATTTTCTCATGCACACATCAATGATGCAAGTGCAATGTATGATAGCAACACCCTGAACTTTTGCTGTTATGAATTGGAACCCATGGAGGTATTTGAAATAACTATTTTATGTCTGTTTTGAGACTGATAGGTATTGCACTGTCAGCATTATTTGGTATTGGTTGGTTCATATGCCTGCATGCACTTGTGGTCTAATCTGTCAGGAAGGGGATATTTGGGCACCTGATTTTAGGTTTAAATGTATTTATGTTGGAGAGAATGTTTAGTAGTCTATTTTATGCTGATCACATGATCCACTGTGAAGCTCTATGGATTGGTGTGAACATATATCTGATTTATAAACAAATAAGACCATGTGCTTTTGCCAAGGTTCGAAACTTCGATTTCACCCCACACTTCGACCTTTAAAAATTAGAATTAATTCAGGGAAGTTTGAGAAGTCTAGGAGAATTATTGTAAAAATTCGCCAACATAGAAAAGTTTAAAGAATTTCTATATAGATGTTAAAATATGCATAATTACTATTAGAAATGATGAAAACAAACATAAATAGATACTTTTCACATATAAAAGTATAAATATAATCGGTTGAAACACGTGTTTTTACATTAACATTGTTTAACGCACATCCAAAGATCGAAAATTCAATTTCAACTTGACTTCGGTCACTTGAAAATTGGAATTAATTTGGAGAAGTTTAATTTAACATGGAGAATTTTTGTAAAAATTTCCTAATTAGAGAAGTTCAGAGAATTTTTTTATATATGCTTAAATATATAGATTTATTGTAGTATAAGCTAAAAAATTAATATAAATAAACACTTTTAATTCATAAAAATATCAATAAGTGACCTAACAAAATCAATCTTATTAAGTGGGTTGATGAATTTGAAATGGTGGCTTTTGGTCTTAATTTATTTTCTTTGTTTTGATATTTAGTTTATTGGTGGCTTGCTTCTCAACCATATACTTTGCTAGTTTGAATCCCAGCATGCTTAATTTATTAGTTTATTATTTAAATGTATTATTTTTTAATCTTGTTTTATAAGAGTTAACTAAAAGAAGATGGCTTTGAAAACTTTTTTAATTTATTTTTAAGTTTTTATCTTATTTCAACTTTATTTATTTATTTTGGCTTCTTTTCTTCTCTTTTTGGTAAAGCATATCCCATAAACTACATAATTTGTTAGCTTATTAAATTATTTTTTAAAATTTATATTGCTATGTTGGTTGATGAAGTTGAAAATAATACATAATTATTGATATTTTTTTTGTTTTTATTAATGAAATAACATTTTTTTACTTCTTTGTCGAATTTCATCGAACTTTGTTGAATTTTATCGAATTTTATTGGATTTCTTGTCGAATTTTTGCATTTTTGAATTGAAAAATAGAAATTTTATTGAAGTTTATCGAATTTTGTCAAATTTTATCAAACTATTTCGGCGACTTTTTGTATTTTTTATTTTACATCCACTTCGCACTTCGATGGTAAAAAAAAAAAAAGAAATAATTCGTAGAAGTTCGTCGAATTTCGGAGAATTTTCGAACCATGGCTTTTGCTCCTCCTCCTCCTCCTCCTCCTCCTCCTCCCCCCCCCCCCCCCCCCCCCCCCCCCCCCCCCTTGAATTCTACTTTTGTGATTTTTTGTCCATATGCTGCTAACATGGAGTTGGGCTTGACCTGATTGGTTGTGCAGGATGACATACTGTCTAGAACATCCAACTAGAAAGATGCTTCTTATGCCAGTGGATCCATTTGAGCCTAACAAATCTTGCTATGTCTGTTCGGAGGTATTTAAGAAAATTCTTTGTGAATACTGATTTTTGGGTATATTATGGCTAATTGCTTCATTTCATATATGGCTCATTCTGATTGCCATGCAATCTAATTGAAACAGACTCCTTTATTGCTTGAGATCAACACTCACCATTCAAAACTGAGAGATTTTGTTGAAAAAATTGTTAAAAATAAGCTTGGGATGAATTTTCCATTAATTATGCATGGGTCAGCTCTTCTCTATGAAGTTGGTGATGATCTCGAAGAAGATATGGTGGCCAATTATGCAGCAAACCTTGAGAAGGTATATTATAATATTCAAGCAGTTACTCTGCTTTGATCTGATACGTTTTGGTGTTTTGAGTACCTCTGGTACTCGATCTGTAATCGATTCTGGATAATATAATATTGCCTTTGTTTCGTCTCAGAAAAAAAAAGAAAGATACTTTCTGGTGTTTAAAGGTGATGTAATGTGCATTATATGCATTCCAACAGGTGCTTGCTGAGCTACCTTCTTCAGTTACTGGTGGGACAATGCTTACCGTTGAGGATCTTCAACAGGAGTTCACATGCAATATTAATATCAAGCACAGGTTTTCTTCCATGTTCTGTTTAAAACCAGATTGCCCAGTTTTACTTGAATTGTAATGAACCTCTGTTATGTTACTATTTTCAAGTATCACTCTTAAAATGAAAGATATATAACCTGCTTCATACAATTTCAACTCAAGAATATAATTGATACAAAACGTTATAATATCAAGTTTAATATAGATTCAAACCTTAATATGGGTGCTCTTTCTTTCATGTTTCCCATGTCTTACTTTGAGAAAACTAGACATCATACTTTCATTCCAAATCTTGCAGAGAAGAATTTGACGAGGAAAAGGAGCCTGATGGCACGGTCCTTTCCGGGTGGATTCAAGCTCGCGCTGCAGAGAATGAGGAACAATCTGCAGCAAGAAATGGAGAAAGCACATCAAATGCATCTCAACCAGTGGCACCGGAGGAAGACGATGAGCTAGCGATAATACCAGCGGAAGTTTGTGTGGTTCCATCTGGGACTAAAAGAAAACTGTCTGAAATATCTCATGCTACCAATTCAGTTCATTCTTCTGCTTCCGATGATGTGATTAATAGTAAAAAGCTTGAAGTTGATGATGACAATGATGATTTAGTCATGATTGCTGATGGGGAAATGCAGGGTAGCAAGAAGAAAAGATTGCAATAGCTGTTACATGTACTTCCCAAGGGCTTTACTATTTGGTGGAGACAATTAACTTTTCCCCTCTCCTAACTCCATGTGTATTTAGATTGTTAGTCTTGTAATTTATGGTTTACACTGATTATCCTTAAGAGATAGTGTGCCCAATAGACTTCTTAGCATTTTTAGTTTTATTTGTCGAAACCGGGGGCGGATAAGTGTCTCTAGTTTTGGGAACATCTTGTTGAAAATGTGTACTGGGGGGTGAATAAGCAAGAGAAGTGACAACTGCAGTGCAACAGCGTCTAGGCCTTAAAAAAGGATTCTGATGTTCTATCCTTTAAGATCACACCATTGTATCTTGAACCGCTGACAATGAATATAATTTTGTGTACTGATTTTCCAGAAGGGGAATGAGAAGAAAAGAGCCTCATATATGGTTTTCCCACATTGCTACTGTGTCTGTATCCCTTCTATTCTTGATGAATGCTATTTTTTCTTCTATGGTTGGCATAGCTGAGCTGTATCAGAACCTTTCATTAATATTGGTGGAGGTTTTTATTTTGTCAAATGTAGAGTCATACTGCTTGCAGGTTTTTTATGTTTCAGAATCTGGACGGTACCATGATTAAGAGTGCCCAGTCTGTGAACTTGGATCTTCTTACATCTTATTCTTGTGCACTTGTGTTTATGTGGTGGATGATTATAAATTAGAGAAAGAAATATCCCCATATGACTTATCTTTCTTGATTCAGTTATGACAGACATGAATATTTTAATAGATAAGATTGGAGGTGAACATAGTAAGCATAAATGTAACGCAGCACATGGATTATTGGATTCTTTGCTTTGCTAATCTTAACCTTTCAGCTAAGAAACTTCAACAAAAACTCAGGAACTTCAAAAGTTGAGGCCTGTTCAAGAACATGATAATTTGAAGATATTCTAAGTGGGTAAACGTTAATGAGGTACCTTGGATCTTTGAATGTTTTAAGGAAAATGATAAAATGACGTTACCATTGATACAAAAATTTGCAACAATACACCATTATAAATGTCAGCATAGCACTATTGATAAACTAATGCATGGAAAAAGAAAAAAATATTATCAGATCAACTATGATTTAATAAGCTAGGTGAAAACTGATCTTCATCTAACAACAACAAATGCTGCTCTTGGAAAATCTTAATATTAATTACAAGAAAACTTGATAAACAGTAAAAAAAAAGAAGGTTAATCTATCGTTCATGCTTCCATTTTTTTTTTCTTCTCCTCTTCTTCCTTTCTTGTGCAAAGCTGATCCATCTATTGCCTTGTAGATTGAGATTTAGAAGCCTACACAAGGAGCAGTGAAATGGGTGCTACTGGAAACTCGGCGGCATGGATAAGGAGGAAAGTTCATTTCCATTGCTGCTTGCCTTTCTGAGTACTTCTTCCTCTTTTTCCCACCCTCCACTTCTGGTTTCTTCAGATCTTCAACACATTGGACCTCTGCTATACATGTAAATGATCTTGATTTCCCTGAATAATACCTTGACAACCCTCTCCTGCTATTGCCCACAAAAAAAAAGGCACCCTTAAGCAAACCATCTTCATTTTTTAATTCAAATTGCAAAAACATATTAAAAAAGAAGTCACTATTTTGTGTTCTTACTTTTGTGGGAGATTAGCCTGTAATGCACCCATGTCAAAGTTACTTGTTTCTTCATTCTCTTTGGTAGAGCTCTGCCTGCACCTATTGTTATCAGACACCATTGCCATATTATATGTAAATTATAATGAGATGTTGAAGGAGAGAAAGAAATGGGTTGTGGAAAATGGGGGGGATTTCATATATAAATAAGACCCAGAAAGGAAACAGCTATTGAGAATATTAAGGGTCAGATTTAATGGTGCTTTGAAAAAAATAAGAAGTGAAGTGAAATGGGAAAAATGGGAGGTATTGGGTTCTTTGATTAAGATGGGCGGCTGCTGTTTTTGGTTCTGATTTCAATTTGGAATTGCTTGCATGCACACATCTCCGCATCCTTATCTCCTTCATCCATTTTCTCATTTTTCCAAGCAATAATGTCTGGGCCCTCCATTTCTCTCATCTCTTTTGCTATCTTTATCAGTGGTACATAGTTATCTTTGATGGGCGGGTTTGAATTTATACTATTACCAATATTATCTTTTAACTTAATTATTTTTTGGACCTAAGTGTGAAGTTTTACTCAAAGAAGCCTCGGTACTAATTAAGGTAAGATTCTAACTTATATTTCATACGGTGATCTTGTATATATCCGATGTGAGTCTATTATTTCGGTGTAAGACATATCCAACCATCTTTAGTCTCTCCAATAATTAAAAAAGAAAAAAAAAGAAAAAGAAAGAAGCCAGCCGTGAATGCCCTGAAATTGTATTGATGGATAATAGCTTAGGAAATTAGAATTGCAGCTATGTGATCATTTTTAATATTTTTAGAAAAATTAATTACAAAATGATTAAAATAAAATTTTATTTATTCCATCAGTAATATTTATTCCTTTAACATTTTCCTTGATTAGTAAAGCTTGGGTCTTGAGAAGCAAAGCATAAAGGAATGGATCCCAGTAAATGGTAATTAGAAATGCAGATTAATGGGTGCATGATAATATTTGTGATGGCATGTCACCCTCCTTCATGTCTGGTTTTCTGGGAAAAAGATGTGGTGCTTACTAAAAAAGCACTGGAATCTGATTCCCTTTTATCTTCAATTGTCAAGAGTCAGGAAAAATTATAATAGAAAATTCATATGGTATACCCTTCTGCTTTAATTTAACAAGTCACATCTAACTGAACCCAGCTGGTTACCTCAAAATTAAGCACATTTGCATTTCACATTCCAGCCATGTCACATTGAAATGATAAAAGAATAAAATACCTATTAATACAACCATGGATTTTTTATTTATGCACTATATACATTGATATAGATATGCACTTAATAAAAAATATCGAATGAACCTTCCTAGTTATGTGAACAAAATCAGTATATGTGTTGGTGGGTCTAGATCTCAACCAATATCAATATTGTAAGTATCAAAATCTTATAAAATCATAGCATCACTCTTATTTTTCATAAAAGACAAGTAACCCAAAAACAGTCCAGATGCCTGGAATAGTAAAACAAAAACATTTGAAAACATAGAACTTAAACTGAAGCTCAACACATCAGTTTGGAAACAAACTAAATAACTTGTTTAACTAGTTAATCTTCCTACACTTCTTCCTGATCTCGCCCTTAGAACCCGTTAATGGCGAGATGTTCCCCAACTTGATCATGGATTTGGCGAATTGCTGGAGAAAAAGCTCGTTGTTCTCTGCATATTGCTCCACCAATGCCATCGAAGCCTTGTTCTTAGAATACAGAACTTGATCAGTATTCAAGAGACCCTTGTTAACCATAAGATGCTTGAAGTAAATATTATCAAACTTGTTAGGAGTAACAAAGTCCAAGAAAAATAAGTTGTTATCGCCACCGGATTTTGGGCATTTAGATCGCAATTGAACAGCATAAGATTCATCGAGCGTGGAATCTGGTTGTCCATTTCCTGATTGGTTGTACAATCTCTGCCTAAAGCTGGCGCACCTTGAGTTTCCAATGGTGTGGCTTCCTACATTGCAATGCAATGGACAATGGGTTAGTAAAATTTCGAGATGGAATAAGATGATGATTTCTTAGTTTGGAGGTTAAAAAAGTTACCTGTAAGTGCAACAAGATCAACTAGATCAAGCCCTTGCTGCTGGTACTTGGAGAGAATACTTTGGAAAGTACTGTTTGGTGCAGGAATTCCATTGTTAGAGGCACTTAAGCTTGCATTCCTTGAGTCTCTTCTTCCTAGTAGGGCCTCATAGCTAGGACCACCAGCCTAAACTCAAAATTAAATCAAATATAATTCAGTTTCACTCATAATATATAAATATACTATATATATATATATAGACACGCACACACACACACTAATGTGTAAATATTTTATAAGTACCAGAACAATAGAATCTCTTGCAACAATGGCCAGGATATCAGCACAAGAAATAGTTTGTGGGCATTCCTTCTCCAATGCCGATTTTATCGAATCAATAATCTTGAATGCTCGAGCCGAATTCAGATTCGGGTTCGACCCCTTTTCACTTACTACACCAGTGCTGTTGTCTAACAGTAGGGATCCATCACAACCCTGCAAGCCAATTAAGAGAAAACTTACATACAAATATAGATATAGTTGTATTAGTAAGTACACATCAAAACTAAAATGAAAATCCAAAATAAGGGTGTTATCTAGCTACAATCTAGCTTGAACGACTATGATCTTATAGTAACCAAAATTAGAATAAGTGACACTTTTAAGTAACCTGAGCAAAGCAGTCATGGAAATGGAGACTAAGCAATGAAGCAGCCATTCTAGCTTCTTTTGCAACTGCCTTTGTAACAAGAGACTCAACAATTTCTAGAGCTTTTGGGCAAGCATGTTCATAGTAAAAGGGAGATAGGGAGCCACTTTGAGAAAAGCCAGGTGTAGCTACAGAGAGAAGTATTGAAGCAATCATGAAAGAAGTTAGAGAGAGAGCCATGCTATGTTCTCTCTTTTTTCTTCTTCTTCTCTTTCTCTCCTACAAGACTAAGTAAAGGTTTATCTATAGGATCTGTTCTGTGAAAGCAAGTGCAGGTCTATATGTATATATAGAGAGGAGACAAGTGTAAGGTGAAGGAGGCAAATTGAAAAGAGCCCTGTTTGTTGCATCTAAAATTTGGTTGTACCATGATACTAATTATATTAAAAAATGAAGGTATTTTTTAGGTGAATTTACTGCAAATTGTATGAAAATTAGTTAAATTAGTAGATTAATTACCATCCCAGTGTTTGACTTCAAGATAAATTGTGTACTACATTGATCGTTTTTTCCTTTTTTTTTAAAGACCATATATCTATATCTATATATTCATATATATATATAGATAGATATAGATAGATATAGAAATAGATATATTAGTACTAGCTAGTACATCATTTTTTGAGACATTAGACTTGAACTCAAATTCTTATAAAAGGAGATTTACTAACTAGTCTTATTGATGATGAAAAAAATTCACACTTCTAACATCAAATAAGATGGAAAAGATGTCGAACTACTCCAATTAAGATATGATCGAGTTGGTGCAATTGGTAAAGAGGTGGTTTTAAAACCTAAAGGTTCTAGGTTCAACTCTTGTCATTGTTTTACCACTAACTACTAACACTGTTTCTTCTCAAAAAAAAAAAAAAAGCATATTTTAAAGTTATGACATACATAGATTTATGGAATTATAGAAATTAATTGATGTAGTACTAGAGAGTTTACCATACAGTCAATGGTTGGAGTTGGTAGCTTTGCAGCTTATGCTTTGAGTTTACTTCAAATTGAGAGTGATGGATTACCAGAATATCTTTATTGTACAGAAAGCTTGTTTCACTTTGGTTAGGGAGTCCAACAATATGTATATAGCAGTCAACAAATATGAACTTTGGTTTATTTTCTCAACTTTTGAACAGAGAAACTACACATAAATAACATGAATATGCAAAGGTGGAGTAGGAAGTACCCGCCATCTTGACAAAATGGTTTCATGCATGTCAATGTTCCTTTTCTCTTCTTTTGTCTTAGTTTTCTAAGCTTATATTACTAAACAAAAAGAGAAAAGAAAAAGTAAATACTTCAGTGAAAAAGATGAAATCAAATAAGCACAACAATAAAATTATAAAAATAAAGAATATAAAACAATTCCATGGTTCTACAATATACTTGTGATACACATATTGATCAAGAATATACAACTCTTGAAATATCCATTAACTTTGAGAAATGCTTTACCACTCAAAAATTATACTTATGCTGATGTGATGTACGGTGAATAAAAGATTTTTACTTTTTTATTTTTCTCTCTGGTGATGTAATGAGTCGGCGTATTATCACATCAGCTTAGATATAAATTTTGATATATATCTTGAGTCGTTTTAACACTCCTCTTAACTTTTCAACTTATTACTCTCTCATGCACTAAATATGTCTTTTTTCTCTAATTATTTTAGATGCATGTTTATAATAATAATTAGGAAGTAACAATAATAATGGGAAATGGGTCCTACCCTAAATTCATGACCCAAAAAAGAACACCATAATGTCTAATGTTTTGATTAATTAGATTCAATTGCATGACTACCTAATTGCTTTTTGTTAAAAAGAAAAGAAAAAAATATTCAAATCCCAGTTGATTGCTTGGAAAGAATTTTATGCATAAATGAGAGCATTTGTAGAATATGCATGGCAACACGACATGTGATCCTTGACTTAAATGGCGTCATTTCTATTAAAAAAATATAACATGAATATTATATGCACAACACCATTAACTATATTAATATTTATATTAAAGAAAAATGTTTTATATATGGGTTACCCAACTCTTTTAGATATTTTAGAAATATACGTATATTATATAACATAAGAGAGGCTAAATATCAGCGTCAAAAAATGACATTAACATTCAACACTCAAGGTACATGTAACCCTATTTTATATTAAATTCAAATAACCAAACCAGCTTCCTTAGTCCTAGTGATTCTTGATAGCTAGTTAAAGCAACTTTTAACCATCTCATCAACATTGCTTTAATCACAGAGGTTTACCACGTAGAGAATCGCTTGAAATCATAGATTTTGACTTTATGATGAGAAGAAGTCTGCTTTGAGCAAAAGATTAGCTGCATGGGTTTGTAACCACATCCTTTCTACTGCTGAAAAGTTTGGATTTCACTCTTATCCAAAAGCAGCATGAGTGTTAAAGTGAAACTGTAGTTCATAGCTGAAGGTTCCTTGTCGCATTTAATTAAAAAGAAAATGAAGACGAAGGAAGAGAAAGGTGGAGGGTTGGACACCTGCTCCTCTACTTTGTCGAACAATTGTATTACCCTATAAATATATGTGTAGATATATAAAATGCAACACAAAAGAGAAATATAAATATGGATATTAGAATTAGGGTGACAAAAAAAATCAAGTTTCGACACATTTAATTCCAGTTTGAGCAACACCTTATGTTAAAGAAAGTCTACATATGATGTGCCAAAATTTCAAATTCAAACATAAAGATTTTGCTATCTTATGTTGACGTCTATAGGATACATCAAGATTTCAAATTCAAACATAAAGATTTTTGCTTCGTAACCCAACTAGTAAAAACTGTTTAACCTAAAAGCTACACCACCTACACTCCTCCTCATGTGCACGTCTAAAGGTTTGAACGTGGAACCTCTAAATTAACAAGAACACTTAAACTAATGGTAGGTTAGTTTAGTAGTTAGGTACAAGCACACCTACCTTGAAGGTTTCAAGTTTGAAATATATTTTATCATTTGTTGGCCAATGACATCTTTGAATATTTGCGACCTTACTCTAAAGGGATTAGAGGGAACGTAAATCTTCAATACCCACTGATCTTAAAAAATAATAAGAAGAAGAAGAAGAAAAAGCTAAAAATTATAGCTAAAACTCATTTAACCTAAAAATTATAGCTGTGAGGAAAAGGCTGACTATATATATCAAGTGATTTTAATACAAACTCTTTTTCTTTTTTATAGCAAATGAATTTTTATTTATTTATTATTATTATTATTTGAAAGCCATAGCAAATGAAATTGAACAATCTAAGTTCAGACACATTTTGCTATGCCTAAGTGGTAACGAGACTAGGCATGTTAACTGGAAGACGAAGGCGTGTTCGAAGCACGCGCTTCCCATTGATAAATGGCTGGACCTATTTAGTTTTGGGCTCGTTAAAGGCGGTTCTTAATTCAAGCATAATAAATCCATGAAAACCTTTTTCTTTATTGCCAGGTGGCCGCATGACAGTGCCTTGGGATGCTTGGTCTCTGACCAACTGGGGAACTCCCTCCCTGGAGTAAGGGTGTAAGGGTGTTAATGGATTGATTCAAACTGTAAATCGAATCAAATTGATGTATTTAGTTTGATTTGATTTAATTTTTTAATAAATTTGATTTGGTTTAAGTTTGAAAAAAAATATAAACCGATAAGTTTGGTTTGAATTACGGTTTGAGACTTTAAAACCGATTTAAACCGAATCAAACCAATTCTAAAATTAAAACTATTAATATTTATTTTTAATGTTACGAATCTTTTATGATATAAACTTTCTCCTTAAAAAATTATATAATCATTTTTATACAGTAAAGATAGTTTCAAGTTTTTTAAATATACATTAAAAAAGTTAAAATTAACTTTTATACATACACATATAATTGATCATTTTAATTTATTTAATGTATGTACATGTAAAACTTCAAACCGATCAATTCAAATCGGACCAAACTGATTATGTAAGTTCAGTTCGATTTGATTTGATAATTCAAAATAAACCGATTAAACTAAATCGAAGCGAAACCGATTATAATTAGTTTGGTTTAAGTTCGACTATTAAACTGATCTAAACTAAACCGTCGGCACCTCCTTCCCCAGAGTACACAAAATTAGAAACTCAAAAGCTAATCGAACAAAAATAATTCAAACAAATCGAACTAGTCAATTCTGAAGAATTGTTCTTCTTTTTTTCTTTTTCTTTTTTAATTCTTTTTCGTTATTAGTTTTTATTTTATTTTATCCACTTGTTCGTTATTAGTTAGATTAGATTTGAGAAATGAGCTTTCAAAAAAAAAATCAGATATGAAGAAACTAAAACCAATTTTTTAGCTAATAAAAGGTATTTAATTTCTTAGAGAGCCTATATTCTCTGCAAGCATGTGTTTTGGCATACAAGGTTGAGCCTTTTTTTTTTTTTTTTTGAAGCACATGGTTGAGTCATGATCTATATACTTGTTCATGTGTAATTGTACTTTTTTTATTAGTTTCTCACAAGGTATTCTCACATTCTTCGAGTATGGGACTAGTCCACATTCAAGGTGGGAGGGAAATGATAATAGACCTTCTTCAATGATGACGTCTTTAAGAATCGAATCATGTAACTTCTACACATAAACAATTTTAGGATTCAGCCCGCTTCTACTAAGCTTATATGCTCGAAAGTCTGTCTTCTCAATCACATTCACAAAACACAAAATGACTGGAGTTGTTGAAAAAGAGAAAAAAAGAAATAGAGAACCGAGTCCATGGAGGGAAGAAGGGAGCAGGTAATCTGTTAGAATAATGTATATCTTACCCAAGCCATGCTGTCGAAGTAATGGAGACAAAGCCACTAGGGATTCTTGGAGCAGGTAAAACTAAAAGAGGCAATAGGCAATCAGGACTTGATAGTTAGCCTTAAGCATAATAAGTGAAAGCGATCCATATCATTTAGACCAATCATAAATAAATAAATGAATAAAACCACAAGAAGAAAAAAGAATTAACATTATAAAGTTTTGCAGCATTTTGGAGACTCATTGGATAACAAAAGTTGCGTTTAAAAATGAGTTTAGAAATTGACATAGTCAATGCAATCTGTAACAGCATAGTCTTAGAGGATTTGGTATGGAGGGCAGTTGATTTGAACACTATAAATACATGATAAAGACCAGCACAGACAGCCATCAGAAACATCACTACAAGTTAATCATTAAAAAAAGAAAAGAAAATGGGTAGTGAGAGAGCTGCCACTTTTAGCTTCATGGTCATGGTTTTCCTCTCTTCAACTCTTTGCACAGCTCACCCTGGATTCAATTTTGGTTGGGGTGGGAACAGAGGAGGAGTGTATTCAGGTCTTCTTCCTGAATATTATCAGTATTCATGCCCTCAACTAAATGACATTGTCATGTCAGTCTTGGAAAAGGCAATAGAACGAGAGCCTAGGGTGGCTGCATCTTTGATCAGGCTTCACTTCCATGACTGCTTTGTGCAGGTCCCAAAATACAAATCAAAGAAAATCTACTTATACTCTGATTCTTTTTATGCCTCTCGGCAGTCCACTCATTTGTGTTTCTAATTTGGCTTACAAATGATGCATTTCAGGGTTGCGATGCATCGGTGGTGTTGGATGATGGTGCAGGAATAGTGAGTGAAAAGCGTTCGAACCCAAACAGGAATTCGATTCGAGGGTTTGAAGTCATTGATGAGATCAAGGCTCAACTGGAAGAAGCATGCCCTCAGACTGTCTCTTGTGCAGACATTCTAGCACTAGCTGCTAGGGGCTCTACAGTACTGGTAAAAAATTTAGATTTCTAACTCAGTTTATTTAGCTAGATATTGAAGCTTGATCTCTCAAAACGCCAAATGCATGTAATATTATTCGGATAAAAGGGCATGTAAATAGACTTTAAAGGTTGATAAAACAGAGTGGCGGACCTGACTGGGAGCTTCCATTGGGAAGGAAGGACTCAAAGACAGCAAGCCTCAGTGGCTCCAACAGCAACATCCCTCCTCCAAATTCTACCCTTCAAAACCTCATAACATTCTTCAATCGCCAAGGGCTTGATGAGATAGACCTTGTAGCACTCTCAGGTGAGCTTAGTTCCCTAGTCATTGTAACATGTCCTGTTTTTTGAGGCGAAATGCGTACTTGAGACCTTGTTAAACCTTAATGATGGTGCTATGTTTTTTTCAGGAAGTCACACTATTGGAGTAGCAAGATGTGTGAGTTTCAGGCAAAGACTGTACAATCAGAACGGAAACAACCAACCAGATGAGACACTAGAGAAGACCTACTACTATAGTTTGACATCAGTTTGCCCTAAATCTGGAGGTGATAATAATATCTCCCCCTTGGATTTCGCCTCACCTGCCAAATTTGATAACACTTACTTCAAGCTGCTACTGTGGGGAAAAGGGCTTCTTAATTCCGATGAAGTGCTGCTCACAGGAAGTGGGGGTAAGACCTTAGACCTGGTCAAAAGTTATGCAGAAAATGAAGGCCTCTTCTTCAACCAGTTTGCCAAATCAATGATCAAAATGGGAAACATCAATCCTCTCACTGGTTATAATGGAGAAATTCGAAAGAACTGTCACCGAGTAAACTCATAAACAAAATTGCTAGTCTTGGCTCAAATATCAGAAGCCTAGTTTCTGTCTACTATGTTCTTGACTGTAACTGGGGTAGTTCCTCAGATCTTTCATAATCTAGAATGTTTATTAAGTGTGTTGTTCACACTGTTCTACTGTATGAATGAATTGGTTTTCACACCCTTATTTACTGAGGTTAATATATGCAAGCTAGGAACTAATGCGTCTACCATTCAGTAAAATAGCATTGGCATTCATAAGGAACTTGAAAAAGAGCAGACTACCTTTACATGATCGAGCAAAATGAAGTCATTCATTCCAGCGTATAGATGCATCAAACAGATGGAAGGTGTCTTCTTGTCCTTCCTGTGTCTGTCCATGGAACTGATGACAGTGACTTAGGCACTATGAAATAAATGGTTTGATATAAATCAAAGAAAACAATTCTTAAATAAATCCAACCGCAGACAAATATTGTTACAAAGAAATCATGGCCAGCAATGGATGCTATCATTTGAAAAACTACAGTGAAAATAGTATAGTGGTTTTGTTTTCACTTGAAAAAAACCAAATAATAATATAAATCTTTCCTCCAAATGAAATGGCAAAACATATATATATACTGGACATTTCAAGTCAAAGATATTTGAGCAAAATCTCATGCTGTGTGATGACGTTTATGGAATAACAATAACAAACTCAAATGCACAAATCAGTAGTTGGTTTAGCCTGTGAATAATATGCTACAGACCTGGGACGAAAACTGTCATTACCTACTTGTGCACCCAAAAGAGAAGAAGAAAAGAATTCACATCAATACTCTAGGATAACTGACAGAAATATTGAAATAAGGCAAACTGCCTAGCCAGAAAAAGAAAAAAAAAAAGGCCATTCCTAACCTCCTACATCAAGGGGACAACAAACCCAAAAATACATATATTCAGATGATTTTTTCATCCATCCACAAAATTTTGAGAACAAATTAAAAAATCGTGGACATATGATTTGGCTCAGATTGAACCATATTTTATTTCTCTCGTTCTCTCTGTTCCTTGAGTAGAAGCTGGCTGGCGTTCCCAGGACACTTGATTGACGAAGGTGCTATCAACATCCTCCACTTGCGAGTAACCCCCTCCTCCACTCACCTAGTTTTTGCCAGTTCAAAACCACATATTGAGATTCAGCAGAGTAATGGAGAACAAAACTGACATTACTTGTGCTAGGCAAATCATTAATGGAGAACAACTAGCTGAATAAACTCCACTTTTCAGGGTTTTTCAGCATTTGGGATTAAAACAACTTGACTAAGGCGCGAAGAAGTAGCTGGCTCAGCCAAATCTTGACAGTTTGGAACCAAAATGAAATACAATATCCAATATGAGTCCAATTCAAAATAGAAAGTAGGCTAGGGCCGCTAGGCTAACTTCTGAAAGAGTAATGATGCTGAAATTAACACCACTTACAGCTTCCAAACAGGCTGATAAGATTGTCATGCCTGGCAAGGCATATAATCCACGCTGCAGAAAAATAAATAAAAAATTTACAATTTTTTGTGAAAAAAAAAAAAAAAAACAGCAGCAGCAAAACCAAATCAAACTACTGGTGAGTAACACAAGTCAGACCAACCTGGTGTTCAACTCGTGTCTTGTAAATGAATCCTCCGCAACAAAATAGCGTTGATATGACGATGAATCTGCAAGACAACAATAAGGAAAAATCAATTATCAAAATAAAAAATGTGAACAGTCAACATAATTCCTAGATGCCAATGAACGTGTAACATAGTTTTTGCCTTTTATAAAGTTTACCAAAGAAAGTAAATGACTAATCTGCCTCGTATATGCAACTACGAAACAATGCATGAAGTAGAGACTCAGATACGTTGCTAGACTACTGTTAGTAATATGGTAATAGGCAGGATTCTATATGTAGGTTCTGATGACAATAACTTTTTCAATGTAATTTGAACACCATGCACAGGCACAATGAAAATCACTTGTTTAAAGAGTTAAGCATACTGAATGTACATACACGCAAGAAAGGACTCCAAATGTTACCCATCCTCTGGTGGCATCGCCTTGTCTATCTTGCCTGTATTCTGCAAACTTAGAATATTCTTAAAATGTCTAAACAATACCATTTGATGTAGATTCGTCATGGAAGCAAAACAAAAATACTCAAAAAATAACCAAACTAAATTGTATTGAATAGAATATTCAAAAAAATAATAATAATTGATCATCATCTCTTAAATTTCGTAATTGGAGCTCTTTATATAGATAACTCCCCTAAAATATCTTAGAAACTAACTAAAACACCTAAAAATAAGTTTCCTAACCTATCTATAACATAAAAGCAACTTCCAAGTCCTATTAGAACTCTATTCAGACACTTCTAAAACACTTTTTAATACACTTAAAAAATAAATACGAATTTTAAAAACTATCCAGAACTACCTCTAAAAATTAAATATATCAAAATAAAAACTTCTCTACAAAAATAAACTAAAATAAAAATATAAAAATAAGCAAAAAAATACATTATACATCACCATTCCTTGTGAATCTGTCTCTAATCTCAATTTAGAACACAAAAAAATATAATTGCATAAAATTGATATCTATTAGCTTCATAGATAGCGTCCAGAATGCCTAAAATTAGTTGGAACCTTGGATTTATAATTTGAATGAAACAACAAAGGGTATCCACAAAACGATATTAGTTAAGTGTAAAGATGGCATCACGGCTTCAAGCTTTCTGAAATGATTGACAAAGTTGATGTTTATTCTCAAATTACAACCCAAATACGGAGTGACATGAGCCAATGAAAATTACTCATGTAGAAGATGATTGTATGAACCAGTAGTAAGCTATAATGCCAGTAACATTGTGATTCTATAAACAGAATCCATCAACCAGACCAGCATTCAGTGAAAGTTAAACAGTGAATAGAATAAGTGGGAGAGAGTAGTGATATGGCTCTTTCAGTTAAGGTGATTGGAGAATAGAACTTACCACACATTTTGGTCAATGTGAACTCAATGGGTTCAAAGCCCTCCACAGGGATTGATATAACAACTGCGTATGGTTTATCATGAGCTTTATCACCTGCAAATACTACAATCAAGCTCCAGAAATTGTTTCATGGGAGAGATAAATATATTAAAAAAAAGTACATAACAATCGTACATCTCCAATCCACAATGAGCATTGTAGGTGACAGAGTTGTAGGTGGGCTCCCATTTGCTCCAGAACCTGACAACTTAACCTCTAGGCCTTTGTTTGGGCTGACCTGATCCAATGGAAAGGATTGATTCCAAAATCTGTCTAAAAACCAAAATATTCATAAAATTTGCTTATATTAACACGAGTAATGCTTGACTAACACACTTGGTAAACACACTTTGTTGATATTGCCCTTGAGAGTTATTAGACTGTCTCGAATCATGTGTTGATGTGTGATTTGAGGAGATCCAACAAATCTTAGGGACAATGTCAATAAAGTGTGTTTGCCAAGTTTGTTTCTAAAGCATTTTCCTATTAACATTATTGATGTGATGTCCCACCTAAGACCAGATAAATGGATACCTTAATAAGAGGTTTTCCCACCAGATTAGAAACTGCAGAAACTGCAGTCATATAAAGAAATATGTGTGTTTGTTCAGTTCCAAAGCTGCAAATTTGGAAAATCTTGAGGTAAGTATGGCAACAACAATCTACAGACTGAAGCTAGTTATATTTCTTTCCATTCTAAGGACTTTATTCAAACTTTTACCAGAGACCAGAAATCATATGCTAACAGTCAATCATAAAGACAATCAAATATTTGGACGTCCATGCATTAAAATTTTCAAATGGAATCGGAATTGTGAGCCAGTTTAATTGGAAGAAAAAACCCATACCTGAATTCATGGTGAAGTTTTTCAAAACCTAGCTGTGTCATTCCATTGTAAACCTACAACTCAGAGAAGAGAATCTTTCCTAAGATCATGATAGTTTACACTTAAAACTTAAGAATATCAGCAGAAGTGACAGAATCCTTACAACTTCCCATGACCTAGGATTAAATCCAACAGTGAAACCCTCAAAGACCCGGGGACCTTGTTTCTCGCATGGGATTGCAAGCTCAACAATGAACCTGGATTTAAAAGTTAGAAAATAAATATGTTCACCAAATCTGAGCCATGGAACCAGTATATTAATATAACATGAAGAGAAAAGGCTACCATTGGATGCATTAGCAAAAGTTAGCTGGCTATTTAGATAATTTTGAAGCAAATTGAGTAGAATGCATCATGAAGCAAAGGAAGCTGATTTTTTGCCCTCTACAGCGCATTAGAGTCCTATAATCCAGTTAAGCATCGATATAACCTGTTTTCCTCCATCATAGCCATGAATAGCCAATATGTGGAGAAACCTTTTGCAAAATGGAAACTTCAGAAAGCTTTTATTTTATTTTCTTTCACAAACTTAAAAGAGTGTGACCCGCAAAATCTTGATGTGTCAATTCTCCCAAACAGCCACAAAACACTAATGGGGCCCATGAGAATAATGAAGAGGAGTTAAGGGTTGGTTTTGAGGGAAAACAATGGTATCTTTCAATCTTGGCCTTTGCTATTTCTTTTGCCTCACTCCCTCTCGGAGGTACCAGGAAGCTCAAATAGAAGACAGCTTTACCCCAATGTTCTTGATATGTGAAATTTTGTGCATTAAAAAAGAAAGTAACAAAAAGAATCACAATACTTAGATTGAGAGAAAACCTGCATGTTGAGTCCTGCGTTACACTGCATATACAGCCAAGTCCACCTGGATTCAACCAAAAGAAACACAAAGGCATAAGCTTCTACATAATTGGTAATGTTTCCTGCAGAACATTACACTCATATTTACAGAAATGCAAATAACTGTGTTTAAGTCATACAAATGAAGTATGCTAATCAACAAAAAAGTTCCATCCCTAAACTCTTATTCACCTAAGCTCTCAATATAGATACAACTGTATAGGAATTAGGATGTGGCACAATAGCCACTATAAGTGCCTTAAAATAATTATTGACATAGGGAAACTTGAACAAGGAAGATTATAGATGATTGTTCACTCTACCTGAACGAGGAGATTACATTTTTCCAGAACTCCAACAAACAAACAAAACTTTCCTTTCACAGGTACAAAATTCAGTGAAAGACTTCAGAAATGTATATCTGATCTAATGTGGTCGAAGGAACCTACTAATGATTGAAGTGGGGAAAAAAAAAAGCACCACCATTCTTTTAACAACTACCCTTGGGAAACGTAGTCCTTGGAGAATAAATCCCTGCAGACCCTTGATAGCCTAGACCTCTTTCTCTTTTCAATAATTATGTAGATATATAGAAAGTAAGAAACATTGAAAAAATGCAAAGGAACAAGTTGGAACTTGGAAGAGAAGAATGTGATCATGTTGAGGTTGATAAGAAGAACCATCCACCCTCACCCACAAATTCCCTCCAGTTCTCTCAATTATGACGACTTTATATATTACAGATTGCAGAAGCCTCCAAATCAAATTTACTTCCAGATAGAATGAAGTTATAAGATAAAAGCTTCTCTTGGCGCAACATTTCTGCATTGTACACACAGCATGAACTGAAATTATTTACCTCAAGTCTCAGGCCTCTCAATGTACAGATTGTCCACACTGACATATAAGGTGTGCAAGATAAATTTGGAAAAAAGAAACACTTTAGCTCGTAGAGGTACCCACAGGTGGTCTCATACTTTGAAATTTTATTGACTAATTTCTATCAATCAGGCGTTTGATGTTGTATGAGGACAAATTTATCAGCCCTCAGAAAGTACAATAGAAATTAAATGAACATGCTATGGAGTCAATATGTAGAAGACCTAGAATCATGATCCAAATGAAATGAGTATTTGTATATTAAAAGAATTTATATTTTGGTCCTGGGTATTGTAGGAAGATGAAACTAGTTTGCAAAGCATATGTTCAATGGTCAGAAATCGATCCGCATGATTTCAACAGAACAATGAATATTGGCCTCAGAAAATATACATCTTAAATCGCAAAGCAGATGAAACAAACAGAAATTCCATAGGGTACAAGTACAAACCTTTACATGCTTGATTCAAACAATTTCCACATATAATATTTACCTGAAATTACATAAATACACTAATAATATTTACATAATTAACACATAAAAAAAGTAAATAAAAACATTAAAATAGGATCCCAACCTGAGCTGTACGCCCCCTTTTATCAAAGCTTTGCTCACAATTCATTAGGTCGCCATTGTAAAATCCCTAGACATAGAAAAGATTGAAAAGTTACAAAAGAGAGACTACAAGACCAGAGTCTAGATTGAATAAAACCCAATCATCGTATGATTACATCCAAAAATGTTAACATGGAAATATTTACAAGAAAAACATCGGAAAAGGCCCTGTATGGTAAAGATTCTTATGAAGGCTATGTGAAATCATTAGCAACACATAATGTTTACTTCTCATTATGGACAAGTAACTAAAATGAAGGAGCAGATTGATCAGATTAGCCATGTTTTCACTCTGTCACTTGAGGCTTAGAACCTGCATAGCAGCACATACAGATTCTTTCATCTAAAGGTTTTGATATTTCTGCCTACAAACTGCAATTGAAGGAATACTCATACGGCTGAATCATCTCCATAATTATATCAAAGAGTACTTCTGGTCATTTCAATTTTTACTATGAAGCGGCCAATTACTAGTCGTTCTTCATTCATGTTCGTTAGTCCACAACTCCAACTCAGTTCAACTAAGCCTTTTTTCCAACTATATGGGGTCAAAGTCCACAACTCCACAAAAAGAAGAAATTATAACATCATGTCCAAGTAGAGAATTGATATGACACAACTTACTTGAACAAAGTTAACATGCCCTGATCCCCGCACAAAATAGTTGAAAGTATCAAAATGACCAAAATCAACATATCCCTGCAGAAGTGCGAGGCACACAGTGTTACTAATTTCATTTATATTACTATAAAAAGTATTGAATAAACAAAGTACTTGCTTATACAGAAAAATTCAATGACAAAAGGCAAATGCGCTGAAAACTGATGCTTTTTGTGGTTTACAAAAATCAAAAGACACTATAAAGTTTATAAAAAGCCAACTGAATTGTTAATATAGATTACTTAGCAAACGGGTGCAATATGCAGAAGAAATATACTATTTTCCAGGCTACTGACTACTGAACCAGAAAAGCCAAGACCATCAAATGCATTACCGTCTGCGATCTACTTTCCACATCTTTGCAAAATCGAACAACTGTATCAAAATCCTGCACATCAAGGCAACATCATGATTCTTTAGACCATACAAGTATGATGACCGAGATATAAGTGACACATTTATGTGTTCTGTGCATTCAGAAAATGATACGTATTTGATATGAATAACAGAGATGTTACCTTCCCATCATACTCAAAAGGATGACCAATCCAACTAGTCTGAAATGAAGCTTAGAAGGCAACAAATCCACAGAAAACTCAAATTCAAAATGAACCAATTGTGACAGCTTGCAGAAACTTTAAGGAACCCATTGACATAGTGATGCAAGCTGCTCAGATGCACATAGACCATGAAATGGATCACATACCCAAAATATTTTTTTGGTTGATTTCCTATTTTACACTGTTATATGATCTTATTTTCTCCTATACACCATGTTTTCCAGACATTCCAAACTAATGCAATAAATTGCACAAGTAACTGCAATCTGAATTTTAGCAGAAAAAACACAGAACTTGATGCAGCAAGACACCAGGCAGGTTTTTATTTCATTTTGGTGAAGAAACAATGCTAGTATCCATGTTAATGTTAGTAACACAACTATTCCCCTATCTAACTAGTGGTGAGTTTTAAATCTGGGTACTTCCGGTTCCCCAAGTCGCCCTACAACCACTAGGCCAGCTCCTTGTTGGCAGGCAGCGAGGCAGTTAATTTCTCTTTTGACATTCAAAAAGTTCATTAGTCCATTCTAATCATAAAATAGAAAAATAATCTACATAGATAATCCAACATGAAGAAAAATCATAGCTGGTGCATATAAAAAATATTTCAAAATTTTTACATAGATGATGTCCTAAGCTGGAACTCATGTAATGAAGGGTCTCATGCCTCGTAGGTGCATAGTTAGAGGTTCTGCCAATGGTAGGTTGTCCTTCCTTATACTAGGACAACTAGTTCGAAACTTAAGAGATGAAGGATACAAAATCAAATATGTGACTGGTGTTATCAAAGGCATAACAATTTGAACTTGGCACCACGACTGAAGCAACCAGAGGTACCGGCAGGGCAGCTGACAAAAAGCATATTATATTAGAGAGGGGACTGCCTAATTATAGAAATCTAACCAATGGATCAGCTTCTTCTAAAATTCCCATAAACAAGAGATATGCAGGACTCACAGATGAGTAGGAGAATTCCCGAGAAGTTAATAACATGCACCCCGAAAGTGCTTCTCCTACTCAGCATCTCTGCAACACAATATGACATAAGTGCATTCGTTCAGCTTTACTATGACAAGAAAATTATAATTGAATATTCTACGGTATAGTATAGAAGGGATTATGCAAGTTGCCTTTACCTAAAAGATGAATCATTATCATTCAACATTGCACCACATTCTTGATTCTTTCAGATTGTTCTTAAAACCACATGATGAATGCCATGAGTAATGATTACAAAATCATCATTTAACGCAAGTTGGTTCATGAGTGCAAATTATCCTACCCCTAAAAAAAATTCATCTGCCATAAAGCTCCTGGCAAAAATTAAATGATCTTGACAAGTTGGCTCATGAGTGCAAATTATAGAAATATAGTGAGCGACATAATACACTCGTTCAGAACCATCACCTACGTTCAATAACAGAATAAAGCCGAAAATCAAGGAAGCGCAGCGAAACACAAATGTTTCTCGGATCCAAAGCCTACGATTACAGCAAATTCATAATCAACAGACATCGAGTTGATTGCTAATGGAGATGGCATCAAGCGATAACATAACATCCACATATCGGATTGAAGAATCAACTAGAACAAGATTTGCAATCGTTCTAACGAAATTTCACAAAACTTGAGCTAAAATCAAAGCAAATACCATCGATTCCAAAACAAATGTAGAAAGATTGCACCAAACACACTTATGATTTCAGACGAACAAAAAAACAAAAATCGAGAAGAGAGTGAAATGCTATGCCCTAAGTATAACTTTACATGAATTTTGAAGGAAACAATGAGAAGGTGGAATCGGCACCTGAAACTAATTTCCAACACCACGATTCAAGTGCTGCAGTGTTACGATTTCCCATTTGGTTCTATTCTTCTGGCGGAGTAAGTTATAAATGCCGGCCCGTTGACAGAACTACCCTCCTCCAATCAAATATTTCCAGGGACCAGGGTTGTCCAAAATCAAAATACGATACAACCTTAAGCAAGTCGTCTCATTACCTATATCAAAAAAGAAAAAGTCACATTACCATTTTTTTCTTTTCTTTTTATGTTGAGTGCGTCCATTTATTCAAGGAAATGCATAACGTAATTAAATTAAGTTGGAAAAAACTAAAGTGGAAGTTAATTCAATCCAAATCAAACAAAACGAGTCTCATTTGGATTCATTATTTGATCTAAGTTTCATTTTTAAGATTCTAAATACAACTTAAAAAATAATATTTTGTCATTTTCTTTAAAAATTTTATTTTATAAATTTTAAAAAACTGTTTTTAAATTTTAATCAACCAAACGCGGTTTTCGTATTTTTAAAATTTTGAATTCAGAAAACTATATCTCAATTATAAACCAAATGAGCTAAGGGGCGTTTGGTATGGCTAATTTTAGAGATGGGAATGAGAATTAGAAAATTAGGAGTCGTAATCACTTCTACCATAAAAAAGTTTTTATTTCTTTTAAAAAAAAAAAAAAAGAGAAAAAAAAAACTTGCGTCAACCCAAAAATAAAAATCATCCCTTTATTTCACCTATGTTAATATAAATATGATAATTTTTTATTAAAAATAATATTTTAATAAAATATATTGATTTTATTAACTTAATATCAATAATAATATTTTTAATAAATATTCATTTTTTATTTAAAAAATAATTTTATTATTATTTTTCATCACAACTAGTTTTATTATTTTTAATAAAAATCAATTTCATTAATTTTAATAAAAATATTATATTATTTAAAAATTATTTTTTATTCTAACTTTTTATTATTAATAATAATTTTATATTTTTAAAATATTCATTTTATTTTTTTTAATTATTTTATTATGGCAAATAATAAAAAGACAATTTTACTATTTTAATTAAAATTAAGTTTATTATTTTCATAAAAATACATTATTATTTAAAAAATATTTTTTCTAACTTTAAATTAATAATAATATTTTTATAAAATATTTATTTTATTATTTATTAAAAAATTATTTTATTCTTATTTTTTCATCCCAACTAATTTATTATTTTTAATAAAAAACCAGATTTACTATTTTTATAAAAATTGAGTTTATTATTTTATTAAGAAATACTTTATTGTTTGAAATTATTTTTTATTCTAACTTTCTATTAATAATAATAATTTTAACAACTTTTTTAAATATTCATTTTATTTTTTAAAAATTATTTTATTATTCATAACAAATAATAAAAAAACAATTTTACTATTTTAATTATTTTTATATATTTTATAAAATATTCATTTTATTATTTTTTCATCACAACTAATTTATTGTTTTAATAAAAAAAAATTATTGTTTGAAAATTATATAATATGTTTAAGATTCTCGTGTATTATTTTCATCACAACAAATTTATTATTTTTAATAAAATTAATATTTTATGATAAAAATTATTTTATTATCTCAAATTTCAATGTGTTACCAAACACAATAATGTAATATTTCTAAAAAAATTATAAAAAATTCTCGTGTATAACCAAACACAATAATATAATATTTTCATCTTCAGTTTCCCATCAATTACTTTTTCAAGAATTTAGATTCTCGTGTACCAAACGCAACCTAAAAATTTACAGCTGAATTGGCAATTGATGATAGGAAAATAATAGAGGCGTTGAATTTTGTAAATCTTTTAAATTAAGACTATTTCAACCATTTTACAACACTATGTTTCCTCCTATAAAAAATAAAAATAAAAAAAAGAGGGACTATTTCAACCATTTCTCAAACATGTTCATTTTCAATTTTGTATTATAACATTGGCATTTTCATTACACTTGGCCAACATAAAAGACAGGAGGAGGAAGAACATATAAGTAAGAACCCCAATCATCTGTTTCAAACTCAAAACAGAAATGCAAAGAAAACCTTGCCATATGAAAGGCTACACAAACAAGTATAGTTCATGTGCCATCAACCTAAGATTTTCTTGATGTCAGGTTATCCGACCTTTCCTTTCGCCAAGAACTAAGGCTTCAAAGAATTATTTCTTGGCTTTGATGGGCTGTTGTTGGGGTTTATAAACCAGGTTGTATACAGAAATTGCTTGTGAGGTCCTACATGGTTGCAGATTAGTCGAAGCTTCTGCCTCTCCCTCATCCATCTCAGTACTATTTTCATGTGTCGTTTGCTCGTCAATCCTCTCACTCCAACTTCCTGAGATAACAAGAAAACTTGTTCATTTAATCATAGCCAACAGAAGTAAGAAACGAGAAATTAGACTCTCAGTGAAGTTACAATGGTAATCATATTCTTTCAAAATTCGTTGCAGAACAATCATAAAATGTAAGCTACTTCTCCATTTTGGTCACACATGACTTAGAAACTAATGTATCAGTGTTTCAAAGTAAACTAATGCAAGTCCTTGAAGACATAGACACCCATTTAGACAGGATCCACTTTAGAAATCATGTCACAAACCATGTTTAAAACCATAACCAATGTACATCAGAGACAAATGTATCAAGTTATCAACAACTGTAAGAGCATAGAAAAAAGAACCTACAATAATATTTGTTTTAATAAATAAATGTGGTGCAAAAAGAATGAAGAAGATAACAATGAAAAGAGGGAGGGAAGAGGCATCACAGCATTGTCAATTTGTATAGATGCAAAATCAAAATTTACAAGTTACGATATCCTTTAAATGGCTGAACTTGACTATCATTCAAAGTCATCAATGATCACAAAATTCATACCATTATAATCCGCCAATTTGAACCAAATCAACTAGCAATTCACACTCCGACTTAGATGTATTCACTTACATTTTTATGAGATCAGACCTTTAGGAACCTGATTCAGATCAATTTATGGAGAATCAAATTGCAAATAGTACAATTCCTTGATTTGAATCAAATTTCTAAACAAAATAAATATGAATTGGGGTTAAGAACACCAGATACATTGTTGCATTTCCGTCTTGGATAAAATATTTATAAATTTACACCAGTTACTATTCTGCTGAAATCAAAGTGATACAAATAGATCATAACATAAGAAACTCCCAAGGAACGATTATAACATAAGAAACTCTCTTCCACAAAACCAAGATACAGTGTTCAGGATATCCACATTGAACATTACTAACATCATTGCCATCAATGGCATAGTAGTGTCAATGATGTCAGTCATATGGCACGCTTGATCCCATAACTGGAAACTAAGAAGTAGCGAAAGCAGCTCTGCAAAATTGAGTTGCCCGGGCCCAAATGTGTGGTATAGATTCCAATCACCTAGGGAGTCTTCTATAACACCTATATCAATTGATTTCTTCATTTATGCAAATAATCACTGAAGAGCTTGCATATGATTTCAACACAAAACCACCTCAATAAAGCATCAAAATCACCACCAAAATCAATTGAAAGAAGAGTCATTTAACCGAGTAAAGTTTTTTTTTTGAAGTTCCAAAATTCAAAACCAAGAAAAACCCTTAAAAGCCCAATCAAGATTTCAACACAAGAAGCATCTCAAACCAAAGTTCTCAATCACTGCACCACAATTCACTCCAAACCACCTCCTAACTCACACAAAAAAAACCTTATACCTTAGCCAACATAATATTGCTATTCAAGCAGAAGCAAGGAATTAAAAAAAAAAAAAAAAAGCACCCTAATTGCATATCAAGCAGTAGATTCCCAAACACAAACTATATGCAAAACCCTAATAAAAATTCTCATCAGATCCCAACCAACCACCATTCACATCATTGGTATTTCTAGCCATAATTTTTTCATTTTTTTTTTTTTTTTCTCAACAGAAACAAGTGAAAGAAAAAAGATGAGTATAGGTGCAAAGGATGTACCTTGACGCGTTCCCAAGTGTCGGCAATGGTAAGAGGGCCATGCTCTTTGACTACATCGAAGATTACTCTCGTAATCGTTTGTGTTTGCTCTTGTGGCGTTTTCAGCTCTATCGGTTTCATCTTCGGCTTCGGCTTCTTCGCGAACAACCTCACTGCAGTCGCAAACATTCTCGCTCTCTCTCTCTCTCTCTCCCTCTCCCAACTTCGATTTTCCCGGTTCGAACCAGCGTGCTATTATTGCTGTTCTTCCTCAGAAAATAGAGAACTTTAATAAACTCAAATACATAATTTTTAGTTGATCTTAACCAACAGTTCTTTTTTTTTTTTTTTTTTTTTTGTAAGGATCATGAGCTTGGCCTGTTAGAAGAATTAAAAACAAATTCAAACATGCTTCAAAAAAAAAAAAAAAAAAATCTCAAACAAGCCTATTTTCTCACATCGAGATAAGAAATTTTGTTCACATTAGAAAAGTTTTAGCATCATTGTTAATTTTTCACTATATATATATATATAAAAAAATATTTTCTCATATACAATTAATCATTTGGTTAGAAAATTTTATCATAAAATTTTCTTAGGATGTTAATTCTTAAGAAAACCACATTTTCTCTCAAGACGTTTTACTCTGCTATCAAGCATGCCATAGTAACATAGACTTTTACATATGATCATTAAAATCACAAGTTTCACAACGACCTAGTTTTCGTAAAACAATTGATCCCTTCACCATGAACACCTTCCTCATAAGAAATTAAAAAAAAAAAAAAATCCATTTATTTTCTTGCTTATGGTTATGGATGTGTACAAAATCAATAAATAATGAAGCTAGCCTAAGAACCAAACAGCCATACATTATTTGAGCAGATCAAGTGTTATTTCTAAATTTGCGAAACCTTAGCAACAGACAGTGTTGAGCTTGCTTCAGTCCTCCATTCTCAATTTTTGCACTGGCTGCCGCCCTGAACTTGAGGATAGTAACAAAAAAAATGAGTAAAATTGCTTTACTTTATTTTCACAATAATGTTTGGTGCAACCCCAATGCAATAGTCTTCCTTGAAAGGGACATGCTTTAGGCCAATTTGCTAGTCTTACTCCTCTTGAACAGTTTGTATCTCACCATCCTTGCAATCTTGAAGAACCAGAACGCGCTCACCAGCTGCAATCCCACCGCCGTTGCCTGCCAAAATGAACAAAGTCGATCAATTGCATAAAAGAAATCAAACTCAATACCACATTTAACAGTGATGCCTAAGGTTGTCTTTCATGTCAAGAATATGAATTGAGTCAAATTTGTTGGGATTGTGTGAATCGAAATAACAGTTTCA
Source organism: Paratinospora sagittata (assembly GCA_035771175.1). Taxonomy (NCBI): domain Eukaryota; kingdom Viridiplantae; phylum Streptophyta; class Magnoliopsida; order Ranunculales; family Menispermaceae; genus Paratinospora; species Paratinospora sagittata. The sequence continues at coordinate 37,217,609 of CM069594.1, forward strand.
CGTTGAGTATAACCACATTCATCCATCATATAGAATAAAAGTTATGATCTCGCTCTCATTAGTACCTAGTCCTTTTAGAATAAAACCACATACTTTAGCCCACCACATACTTTAGCCCAGAGGTGATTAATTAAGATAGGGACAAAATATCGGTATTAGTTGAGATCCTGGTCCCCCAACAAGTGGGTGTCAGAATAAGCATGTCTTACTGATATCATGAGTACATTACCTTTATAAGAGCTGGGTTGTCTGCAGACAGGGTCACATAAGTCAGATAAGGACCTCCGACCATCCTCGCCAACGTGAAGATGACCGCAAATGAAATCTGTGAACAAACCAAGGAGTGACAAGAAAGGCTTCAGGTATAGGAAACAAAGGAAAAAATAAAATTCGGTAAAGAAACACTGTTCACATGTTGGTTTTTTGCAAATCGTACAAGGGATACATTCCTTTAGTAAAACTAAGAGCACTACATTGAAAGTTCAAACAAAAGCAGCATTAAGGAACTGAACTCACATCAGCTGCTAAATTAAGTTCAGTATCCCTGTAACCATGTTCTTTGAGAAGCTCCCTCAAGTGAAGGAAAGGGCTAGAGATCTCCGTTATCCACAATGCTGCAACCATCTCTGATCCACACTATGCAGTTAACAAAAAAATTAAATCAACCATAAAACATGCAATATGCCAAGGAGATTAACACTACATAAATACAAGTTATACTGAGAATTAAGGAGTCGTGGAACACTAGCCTACCAAACTAAAAGTAATAACAGGGGGTGTTTTAGGAGCACAACATTTTCTCTTTTTGTTAGGAAAAATGGTAGGGTAGAAATCTAAGAGATTAGATGTCTTAGTAGTATAAAATTTTTGAAGAGAACCCATTACCAAATAAGATGACAGATCCATAGTCAGAACAAAGAAATCAAATGTTTTAATAAATTTCAAATAAGCCATAATTTTTATTTTTTACATATTTTCTTTACTTATATAATATAAGTCCTAATCATTTTAGCCTCAAACATTACCCAGTAAAAATATCCCCAAAAGGCAAGCTACATAGTTCATTACATGTTTGAGTTTTTTTTTTTTGTTTTTGAAAGCATTACATGTTTGAGTTTATAAAACCTATACTGCAAATACTAAAGTTACAAATAGGGAACATGCAAATACAAACAATGAGACTTAAAACCTAAGACCTCTTACGAAATTAATGCTCTAATGCCATGTTAGAAACCATTAAACCCAAAAGTTGTGGCTCATAGGGGACGGCCCAATAAAACATATCAAGCTATTATTAACACCGAGATCATGGACTCAAGCTCATGGGCTCTCATGTGAAATTGAAGCCTTTAAGAACACATGTAAGATGTAACTAATAAGTTCAAGCCAATGTAAGACTACATATTCAAGTGAGGTGCAAGTGCTTATATATTCACACCATTCAACAGGAAATTGAATTGAGCTACAGCATAGACAAATTCAAAATACCAAAAAAATTAATCAAACTCACCCATTCATAGGAAAGACCAGCTCCAATACCCACAATGCTCACTAAATGATGAACAGAGTTATCAAGGCTAAAATGGCTGTCAAAGAAGCAACATACCAGGTCATATATGAGATAAGCAAGACTGATGGCCAATGTTCTCATCTGCAAACAAAAACATTCAAAGAACAACCCAAAATTCAACAATAAAACATGACTCAAAAATTAATCTGATAAAAACCCAATTCAATCTATTCTTATAAAAAATAGACCCATTATGCTCGATTCTCAAAAGGGCAATTAAATTTACCTGCAAAGGTGAAGATTTAGAGGCCAATGGGCAAGCAGGGCAGCTCCAATCTTGAACAGAGAGAGAAGCAAAAGTAACAGCAAGAGAAGCATGAATGGTGGAAACAATACGGTTGCAGGAATTGAAAGAGAAGTTAGGTAACATTTTTCTTAGTATTATGAACAGTGCAGCCCATGAAATCACTCCAAGAGCAACCAATCTCACTACGTAATCTTCCATGAATTTTTCTATTTCAATGGAAAGAAGAAGAAATATAACTGATCCAAAGCCTTTGAAAATCTCAAGCAGAAGAAAATACAGCGTTGAAACACAACGGAATGTGCTAAAATGCAACTGGGTTTCTTTTAAAACTGAGAAAATTTGACTTGCGTTACCCTAAAATTATAATTTGAATTAAATGATTAATGAAACAGTTGGGTTCGGCAGGGGTGGATGACTGGTAGTGATAAATGATATAGCAAGGCCTACTCTTAAAGCTGAAATTCGGACCTTTTCTAAAATTAGTATAAATCCGGTATAACAACCAACATGGTACAACGGTGCTAAAGGTTGTCGAGAGAGGAAGGTTCAATATTTTTGTCACCTTAATGGTATCCACTTGAAAAGCCCCGCTTAACGCTCCTGCAATATTCAAACATTCAAACGCAGATTAGTCTCTTATTGAGTGATACTCAAAGACAGATTAGCCTCTGTCAAAAGTGTTGAATATCCAAAAAAATAATAATAATAATAATAATTCAGTCAACAAAAGAATTTACAATTTTTTTTATAAAAAATGATGAAATATGAGATGTATACGAAACCATTTCTATTCAATCAGAATTTGAAGCATAATCCATTTGTGGGGACATTTGATGTATTTATGTTATTATGTTTTTAGTATATATATATATATATATATATATATATATATATATATATTTTGCATACTGTTTGAATAACTCTTTTGGATAATTTATTCCAATTCTTGTGATTCCATTTATACAAAATTGCATGCATATAATGTTAAATTCTTTTTCTTTAAATAAAATTTTTGAGGCCATGGCATCAAATCAATACATGGAAAAAAAAAAAAAAAGTTTCATCTTTTCCATATTATAATACTAACTTCACAGTAATTTGCAACCATCCCAGAACAAAATAAAAATAGCATACTTGTATATATTATTATCAGGTCTTACTTACGATTATTATTGTGTACTAGAAGTCAACGTTATCACACACGCACAATATAGCTCATGAGTCACAGGACCGACGACAAAAACACCACACCACAACATAACAAAACTACTCTCACGTGCCACCTTATTCACTCATGTGCACCAACCAACCAAAAAAAACTACATACCGGCGTACCATATCAAACACATAACTACCTCTAGTTAGTATCAAATGTAATTTTTAGTACTCGCTTTTTCTAATCAACCACGCTGTTCCTGCCCAGTCTGTCAACTTTCGTAACTTCCACCTCTAGCGCCGGTGCTGCGGCCACGATCTTCCCCGAATTGCTCAGCAGCGCCACCATGGGCGTAGGAGATTTTGAACGATTTAACCGATGGTTTAAAGCTACAATTTAGAGCTAGAATTTAGAACTGTAATTTGGACGACTTAGACGTTTGTAATTTGAATAATTTAGACATCGAATCAAAAATATTATGAACCAATAACCTAAAGATTAAATACGTCAGCTTTACCAACGAAGCTAAGTCAAATTTTAATGTTAATGCGACAATAATAATATATGAACAAAAAACTTACCTGTAAGCCTATGAATAGCTCCACCCCTCGGCGCCACCACTACCCCCAAGTGTGGTGTCGTATAATTCGGTAGTTCCAAGAGCTCCACGGCGCATCTGTTGTTGCTAACCCGACCCGAATTCGAGTACGGATCCGTATAGAACCGGCTAAGTGGTGGAGTCGTAAGTGGAACCGGTGGATCCGCCCTGGTCAACGGGTTTACCGAATTGGTCGTATTCTTCGATTGTGGGTATTGAGTTGCCATACTCGTCGATTCAACGGGTCGTTTCGCGCCAATCTGCCATTGTGTTTTTTTTTGTGTTTTAGTTTCAAGTTTCAATGGTGTAGAAGAGGGCGGAGTTATTTGGGGGGCTATCCTAGGCCTATAGCCCAGGTAGCTGTTTTTTAAAAAAAGTTCATAATATACTTAGCCCAGTAAATAATTTTGCAAAAAAAATTCATGTAATCTCTTCGTACTCAAATGTTAAATTTTCAAATAACAAACTCTTAACCCCCAAATTTTTAAAATGTAAAATCACATACCTTAATCCCCGAAATTGTAAAATGGAAACTGATAAAAAAAAAAAAAAAAAATCATAAACCAAATCGTACAAACCATCCATATCCCCAAATCACCCTAAATCGCACACACCACTAGCGTAGCGCTGAGACACTCTTCACGGCACTACGCTAAAATCGAACTTACAATAATATTTCTAATTCGATGCCTAAATTGCAAACATCCAAATCGTCCAAATCGCAACTCCAAATTCTAGCTCCAAATTATAACTTTAAATCATTGGTTAAATCGTCCAAAATCTCCTACAACTCTTATTGTATCATCAAGATTTTTTAAAAAAAAAAATTTAGCCCACCTAAAAAAAAATTCTGGCTACGCTCCTAACTATAAGGAAGGTATGAAATCACCAATATTGAATTTGTCAACCAACACCATGAGCTCAACAACCATCTCTTTGAACTCGTTTGATAATCTCTTTTCATCATTACTGCTACCCCCACCATAACCATCACCGAACACTCTAATCCCTAACATACCCCTTTCTAATGCATTGGTGGTGCACACAGTAAGCAATGCCCCGAGGTCACTTGTTCCATTCTTCTTTCGGCTGCCACTAAGCTTGGGTCAGCAACCCCACCTCCTTAAAATCAACCATATATACCAATAATTAATGTAATAAAATAATGTAAAAGGAATCCATGTTAATTAATTTCACCTTTTCACTTTTAGGGTTAATGAGAATATTTTCAACAAAATTGATAATTTCCCATAAATTTTAATATTTTCTCGTAGGGTAATTTTATGGAAACAAAAATATTTTTTTGACTGTGACAAAAAAAAAACATTTCATAGGAAAATCACTAAACTTGAAAAACATTTTCTATAACTAAATGCACCGCAACAAATTAACTCCTAAAATTCATTTTATTTTAAGAAAATATTTTACACCTAATCGGGGGTAAAGCTATTCATAGGCTTACCTGAATTGTAGCTCATGTAAGATTTTTGTTCATATATTACTTCTTGTCACATAAACTTAAGCATTTGACTTTAGCTCAATTGGTTGAGCCGATACTACCTAATTCCTAAGTCGCTTGTTCAAATACAGCTCCTTCAGTAAACAATTGGATACAAATCGACATTGTATAATTTCAAAAACAAAAAATGCATACCAAAAAAAAATGAGAATTATTTTTATCTTTCTACAGTTCTACCCAATAATAATAATCAATAAATTAATAAACAATTGGATACAAATCAACATTAAATAATTTCAAAAACAAAAACTACATAGAAAAAAATCACCCTTGTCACTATTACTATTATTATTATTTTTTAAAAAATACTTCTTAATTAATATAAATAAATAAATAAGTGAGATATAATTATTATTTAAAAAAATAAATATTTTCTTTTAACACTATCATACATTTATATTCATTTGTATTTTAAGTTTCTCTTTGGTACTTACTTCTTCAGACATTGTGAATGAAATAAATAGTGTTGATAAATTGTGAGTTACTACATTAATTTACTTTTTTGACTATCTATATGAGTAATGATATTTAAATTATAAACTTATACATTTTATAATTATCTTTTTCATGTTATTTTAAGTTTTTCACTATTTTTATTAACATTCCACTATTTTTATTAATATTCTAAAATATTAATAAGTCATTTTTCTTAATTAGCTTAGTAAATGTTTTCATTGCATATATTTGAACTATCTTAAACTATCTTGGATACAAAAATACAGCTATTTATGTACTTTTTCATAATATTTCTAATTCGATGCTCAAACCCTCTAAATTGTCAAAATCACATCTCCAAATCAAATGCATCAATTCTCAAATTACTCAAATGGTAACTCTAAATTTTAGTTTTAAATTAACGGTCAAATCGCCCAAAACCTTCTCTTACAACTCTTATTGTATTGTCAATTTTTTTTTTAAGAAAATTTTTAGCCCACTTAAAAAAAAATCATAACTACACCCGAAGTGTAGAAGATGAGGATGAAGGTTCTTGGTTGGAAAAGGTTATATAGGTGAAAGGGGGTGGAACATGTGTCCAACACAGGTGCGTAAAATCGTGACGCGTGTCTGTTGCCAAAACGTGGCGGAGAGAAGGGCGGGGACTATTGTCTTGTGTCGTTCGGTGAGTCAAATGTTTATCGTCTTCAAACTTGGTCTGCAATCGACACGTGCCATTGATCCTATGGTGACCTTGAATGCGAACGAAACGCAGAGGTTGCCACTTCTTTTTTGTAAGAACAAACAAAACTGATGATTAACTTTTTTTAATGTAATGTTTAACTCGTCTATTTATGTAATATTTAACTCGTCTATTATGCAATTAATTGTAGAACTAACTCCTAACATTATTTCTTCTCAAAAAATAAATTAAATAATTTTGAACTAAATAACAAGAAGAAACTTTAATTTTAATATGTGTTAATCCTATTATTACAAAAATAATGTTTGTAGGAAATAAAGAGATCATTTAAAAAATTAAAGTTTTTGCTTGATTCAAAATTGTCAGAAGTGGGATTTGAACCCACGCCCTCTCACGAGGACCAGAACTTGAGTCTGGCGCCTTAGACCACTCGGCCATCCTGACTTCTTGTTAAGATATCTTTAAAAGTTAACTTCATTTAGTAAATTTAATGTAAAACAGTACATAAAACTAAGAACTCTTAATGCCATTGAGGCTGTCTTTCGTTGGCAATTCAAAAATAAGAATACAATCTAAAGGGAAAAAACTTGAAAAAATAACATTTTATCATTTTCTAAAAGCATGTTTTCTTAACAAAAAAGTGAAAAATTATTTTCAAAATCTTTTGAACTAAACAAATTTTTTACGTTTTCAAATTTTCGAATACATAAAACTATATCTGAATTATGAACCAAACGCATCCAAATAGATTCATCGCAACACAATCAATAACAAAAGTAATGCAAAGATGTACAGGCTCATTCCAGTCATTAATTAATAAAATTTATTATAATTTTTAAGTGATATATACATGAAGAATGCTAAATTGACTGCAGCAGTTACAAAATGCTGAGGTGGCGTGATATGAAAAATAGCCCCTTATATCACAAAGGACAACTAAATAAGGGAGTCAAACAATCAACCCCGCATATCACACCACCTAAGTAAAAGTTTTGTAACTGCTGCACTGAATTTAGTATTCTCTTATATCCATAACCACTTTATCTAAAACTATAAACTCTTTTTCTATAATCTATCAATTTAATTAAAAGTAAATTCTATTTTTTATTTTTGAAAGGGTTTAACTCTATTCTTGTGACCCGGTGACGAGTTCTGTAAACTTGTAAACTTCCTATAATGACAACGTAACGTTAAAGAAGGTAAGATCAAAACTTCTGTAAATCGTGAAAACTTTCTGAGACTGATTTCCCAAATGAGCTATTTACTGCGTTTGAACCGAAGGATCAAACAGGGCCTTTGTGTTGTTACATTTGGTACGAGCGAATAGCTGTAAAAACAAACAGAAAACTTTTGTGCCAAAAACAACACGTCTATAGAAGCAATGAAATAAAAAACTACACTTGTTAGTAAAATATTTATTCAATCACTTCGTCCTTTTTCAAAGTGATCATAGAATGCACCGCAACATTCTTAGGGAGGAACTCTTTCTAACGGTTCATAGAATATTTCATTTCAACACTACTTTTAAGGTCAACTAACAACATTGTGTTGAGGATATTGAACCAGGGAACTGCTGCAACTGTGAAAGATGCCTGAAACTCATTCTGAACTTGGAATTGGAACAAGATCCAATTAAGCAGGAGCGAGCAAGAGTAGTCGCATGCTTCTTCGAGTTTTTCTCAAACTTCCCTGTTGAGAACCAAACAGCAACTTTTTAGAAGAGGGATTATACAAGGAGATGTTGAGAGAAGAATCCTGGCTTTATTAGAACCATTAGGCAAAAGCAGCAGCAAAACCAGGTTACTCCTTCCTATATCTTGCCCAAAAACTCTTCCTCTTCGCAGAAGAAGGCTCATTAATTGACAAGGATCTAGTTGATTTAGAACCCAGAGAGAAGTGCCTCCTCAAGAACGGCTTCGTGAAAGAGCTCTTCATGCTGGAGCTAGATCCCATCTTGGGACCTTTCCCTTCTGTTCCGACGCTGCTTTTACGATGATCAGACAAAACCATATTGCCATCAAGATCACTATCTGCAACACGGTTTCTCGATATCCTGCTATGTCTCGCCTTAAAATCTGCTTCTGCTCGCCATGCTCTTGTAGAAATCTTCAATGTTTGCTTCCCTCCGGCCATACACACCGGGCAGCTTGGGTCATATTTATCAGTTTCAGTAGTTATCTTCTCCAAGCAGTCTGCATGGTATAAGTGCCCACAAACCAATACAGCAACCACTGCAAGCTCATTAGCTGTCCATAAAGATCTTTCTGTTACAAGCTTTGAGCACAGCCCACATATTTGAAGGTCTTCAGAAGGAGAGGCAGAGAGCTGGCTGTTGGATCGGGTTACTTTACCATGGCCAAAGTCGAAGATTTCACTGTCAAATGACCACCTTTCTCTCTGGGAAGACGCAACAAGTTCAGAGAAAGTACGCATAGACCAACCATCTGAAGACCCACCTTGGGAGCCCAAAGTTACATCATTGCTGCAATTTGTAGATAGAACAAAAGATTGTCTTCCTTCAGAGACTGAGTTGTTTGGTGACTTTGAACCCAGAATTCGACTATCAGAGACGCCTCTCAAAAGCTTGCGTCCTGGTGATTGGCGGGAACGCTTTGAAAAAGTCAAGTCTGCAGAATGTGGGCAGGATTGAGGAAACACAGGGTCTGCTTTGGAAGTGGAAAGAGAGGATGCTGAAGGTGTTGAAAGAGAGAGCGTCCTCTCTGATGGATTAGCAATCATTGATGTCTCTGCTGAATCCTTCACCTATAAAAATCACAAAAATGAAATTCGTCAAAGAAAAACACAAGTCGTTGGGCTCACAAACCATGATGGCTGCCAAAGTCCTTGTCCACTGTATCTGCTCAGCTGGTTTAAACTCACCTCTGTGGAAAAACTGCTGCAATTGGATAGATCTGTTCCAAGCATGTAAGAAGACATCAGATACAAAACATGTAATAAGGGTGAGAAAACATTGGAAAAGCAGATTTTGGAAGTCCTTAACATTAAAATAAAGTACTAAAAAAGTAAATAAAAAAATAGAGTTAATTCAGGTCACAATCACCATCATTTATGTTTGAGATAATAGTTCATCACATAAATAAAATAATTAATTCTAACTATTGTCAATGTGATAGTTTATAAATTGTAAGTTTGATATCATGATAGTTGATGTAATTTTGGACAACCCTTCTCTTTTTCTACATTGGGCAACCCTGACATTCTTTCACTTCAAATGATCACATTTGACGACTTAGCTAATCATGGTAAGCCAATGTCTTTCACATTTCGAACCTCCATTGAGATAACATGCATAGTCTTATTTGTCTTTCTATTTTCATCCTTTGAACTGCCTCTTTAACTCTGAATAATACAATCTAATGATGAAACTATGATTTACAATCTTACCAATGCTATTGCTAACTCCTGAATAGATACTCTCTAAAAGCTTCTAATTGAGTAAATAGTGAAAGTAGTTCTTCCTTTCTTTAATCTCCTAAACTTTTAACCACAGTCATCTGGTTGCTAAATAAATAAATATATAGATAGATGGATAAGTGATTTTATATCTTTGCTTTTTCTCTCAGCAATTCATGAGCATCCACACTACTATGTGCACACACACACACAAACATAAACAAAATTTACTATGTCACTTAGGTATTGACTAGGCAATTACTAAAGCATTGCACCTCAAGCAGCCTAAGAGGCAACAAAGGCCTCTCTGTAATTTTTAAAATTTTAAGCACTTCACAATAATATGCTAGAACATTTTAGAGGCGTATAAAAAAAATTCAACACTTTCATTCATTTCTATCTCGTTTTTGCTTACACATACGTAGATCAAAACCAAAAAGACTTGTCTAACTTAAATGTCAACATATTTCTTTAAATGAATTCACAATTCAACCTAGCAAAATGAGTCATTCTTTAAGACAGTATTATTATTCTTTAAGGTATTAAGTTAAGAAATAACCTTCCAAAATCAAAATAACTTTCTCTGAGCATATTTATTATATGAAAAAACAATTATATGTTAATATTAGGCAATTTATTTATTTTTTATTTCCTCAACGCTACCTCACGTAAAAGGCATATCACCTATGCATTGCCTTAATGCCTTAACAACATCATTTTTTTCTACTATAAGTTAAAAGAATGAGAACTTGTCCAAGGAATTATTAGCTACATCAAAAACACTTATTAAATTCCTCAAGTGTTTCCAACCACCAACAAGAATCCTATAGTAACTTTCCCAAAGTCAATCTACAATGACACTATTCGTCACTTTATTCATTTAATATACTATAGAAAAAGCTTTACAATTGAAATCATTCAAACCTTTTTTTTTTTTTTTTTTTTTTTTTGGATAAGAAATGAGAGAATGAAATATACAAATTATAACAAGGTTAATATATGGGCTCAAATTAGCACCAGAGATGCTAAAGGAGAATCAACTATAAGCCAAGTGCCCCCAACCCCTTAACCATTCGTTCAGCCTGTATCCCTTTGAAAGTTTGCAAGCTTAAAACCCAAGAAGATGCAAGAACGAGCAAATAGTCCCACACTCCACCTGGGCCAAAAGAAATTCCTTCGAAGATCCTTTTGGTTCTTTCCTTCCACACGCACCACAACATGAAAAGGTTGCCGACATTGTTAGCTAATGGTGGCACCCATGTACCAACTCCCTCCATTTGTCATAGACTCACCTGACCAAAGAGCATTGAAGAAGGAGATGATGAACAGATTCCAAGTGATGTTTGCATAAAGTACACCACTAAGGTGACAAGGCCATGATCTCCTTTGAAGCATATCAACAATATTGAATTCTTTCAAGGGCAATGAGCCAACCCAAAGCATTTGCCTTGACAAGCACCCGAGCTTTCCAAGGAAAAAAGGGACGACTATAAGGACAATCAATGAGATGGAAAAAGGACTTTGTAGTGAAGGTTCTCAATGGATCAAGGGACCACACTCTCCTGTCACAGTGCTCAGTTAATCGGACACCTTCAAGAAAGGATAATAGGGATGTGATTTCCATTTCTTCTCTAATGGTGAGATTCCTACTAAAACCGAAGTCCCAAGTAGGAGAGGAACTATTAAAAGAATAAAAGAGGATGCTGATTTGTTTAAGGACCTAAATAGCATTTTAAGGGATGGGAACATAGATGAGAAACTAGTAGGTCCGCACCACACATCCTCCCAAAATCGAATGTTATGGCCATTACCTAGTTTGAGCTTGATGTGTGGAGAGAAAATGGGAAGGATTGAGTGGATAAATTTCCCAAAAAACCTAAAGGTAGATCTAGCAGCCAAGTCTGCATCCCAGTTGTTACTGTTCAATCCATGTTTATTGTGAATGACTTTTGCCCATAACATTTGGCACTACTCAAGGAACCTCCACAACCACTTAGCCAATATAGATTTCTTTCTGTTAATAATGTTTCTCACTTAGTCACCCCCACCACTTGTTGGCCAATGACGTCCTTGAGTGTTTGTGGTTATGCTCCAGAGGGATTAGGGGAGACGTAAGTCCCCGATACCCACTGACCACAAAATAAATAAATAAATAAATATAAAAAAAATAATGTTTCCCACTTCTAGACACCTCGCTCCCTCCTTTTTCGAATGAGAAATGCTAGATAGACGGAAAAGTAGACACCAAATCACACAATTCTGACGTGGAAACACCCACATCAGAAATTCAATGCTCCACAGTGTGCGCTAGTTCAAGGTTATTCAATGGCTACTTTCTGTAATTTAAATAAATGTAAAATTTTTAGCTAACTTTGTTTGAGAGCATTAAATGAAGCAAGAGAAAAGGTGTAGTAGGTTACTTTTTTACGTTTGACGTTGTACTTACATTGCTTTTAAGTGAAGTCTTTTTTCTAAAGTCTTACTCTTCTAATAATATTCACTATTATTTTTTTATTTAACATAAATATATTATGATAATGAAATAATTCTTGGCTTCATATACAACAAATTAAATGAGTTTTTTTATTTAAAGCTAAATAAACATTATAAAATTAAAGTTATGCATATAAATTAAGAATCTCCATTATATGACACTTAATTTTAGGATGCATGAAAAGAAAGACGTTTATGGGTATGCAAAAAAATTCTAATTTTAAAAATTACAAATAAAATAAGTATATTATAATAGAATTAAAGTGATAAATGGATCCATATATCTCATGAATTCTCCATGATTTTTATCCCTATTTTTATTTTAATATAAATACTTTAAAGAAAAGGGCAAGACCCATTGCGTTGGCACAGCGGTCAAGCCTCGAGGTTTATTTCACGGGGTCGAAGGTTCGAGTCAAGACAAGGTGGAGAGATTAATAAATACGTTTGTGGGGCACTCTACTGAGCTAAGGGCTTCCACAGCTTAGGTCCCTTAGGGAAGAAAGTATTGCACCCGAACCCACAAGACAAATTGACAAACTCGGCTGATTGTGGGCCTTGGGGGGGGCAAGACCATTATTGTCAATCCGTTGGTGTGGGGATTAGTGGGTTCCTAAGGGGCCTAACCTAACACTTCACAGGCAAGGATACGGGGCTTACGGGCACGTTGTTTCTAGTCAAAAATAAAAATAAAAAATCATGCGCCGTATGGATCCATTTATCATTTTCGTTTTAGTTTTAATATACTTATTTTATTTGTAATTCTCAAAATAAAAATTAATTATATTTTTTTGCATACCCATTAATTTCTTTCTTTTCATGTGTCTTAAATTTAAGAGTCATATTATGAGACTCAATCTAAATGCATAATTTTAATTTTATAATGTTTACAAGTTTGTAACCCACAAATACAACTTTAAAATGAAAATAAGAAAATTTCAATATAAAAATATTTTTAAATTTTTTGCTTATGATTAAACTAAGTTTAATTTTGTTTTTTATTAAAGTAAATATAATTTTTTAATTAAAGTATTAAAATTTATAAAGATATAAAAATAGGGTAGTATAAAAATATAGTTTAAGAATAAAATTAAGAAAATAAAATATAAAAATATCTTGCTTAATTTAATGCTCCCTCACATGATCATCGTTGGATGGAGTGGAAGTTATTTACAAACTTTACAAAAAACCCTCTAACTTCATTTAAATTACAAAAAGTAGCCACCGGATAACCTTAAGCTAGCACATACCGTGGAACATTGAATTTCTGGCGTGGGTGTTTCCACTTTAGAATTGTGTAATTTGGTTTCTACTTTTTCATCTATCTAGCATTTCTCTTTTGAATATTATTCCACCCAATTAGATGACACTCTAATAGAAGTACCACGCCACTCTAGTTTACTGGTATACCTAATTGGATCCATCAAGATTCCACAAATGACATGCTATGCTACGAGTTTTTGTTAATGACAAATTCTGATAGCATTGAAGAGTTATTGTCCTAAAATTTAAAGAAAATGATCTCATAAATATATGCAAAGGATAATTAGATAAATTCATACCTCAATGAAAAAAGATTAAATGATTATTTTGACATAGGAGAGTAGGAGCTCCTCTTTTTAATGGAAAAACTTATTCTAGACACACTAGTTACTTTCGCTTGTTCAATCATTTAAGGCAATAACAAAATCAAAGCTTTATCTTGGATCCCTTGAACCATCATACTCATTGAGCACACAAGATTTTTAATACATAGCCAACCCATCTCAACGACCCAACTTGTTTGCCTCATTACAAATTATTGCTACATCTGATCTCCTCACAAATGATTCACTTCTAGTTCCATCAATTCTATCATCCATATCAACAACCTTTTCTTGGTCACACAATTCAAGATCCAGTGTTAAAATATTTCAAGATGGACTTGGACTGTGTGACAAGCTTCAAATGTTACAACCCTCCCCTTTGTTCGAGCTTGCAAATGGAAGTGGCCAAAAGAAACATTTAGCATTACATTTTTATGCAAGTTAATTTCATTGGATCCCTCAGGAACCCATACAAAATATGAATGCAAATAAAAGTCCTATAATCCGATCAAAATGATAAAATTCTATGTAAAATAAATAAAAATGTAGTTATTGACACTAGTCAATAATGACGTGCCAAAATTTTTTTTAGACCAAGGCAAAGGCCTCTATACATGTTATCCCCATCAAAGATGCACAAGTCTTATGACTAAGCCTACTAGGCAAATAGAAAGTTATTACCACTAAATATTTAAGCGAACAACAACTAACATAATAGATTCATATATGTGAAAAGAAGTGAAGCATTTCCGATGGGCAAAGATTTTCTTACCATAGTATTCAATAGTTTATAGTTGTTGAACTAAACAACCTATATGTATTTAGAGAGGCATAGAGTGACCTAAAACATAAGAATTAAAACAAGAATAAAAAGCTCACCAGAAACAGGAGTTGTCAAATTTCCAGCAGTTCCGTCATTAATTGAAGATTTCCTCCATTTGTTTGTTCGAAAATTCTCCAATGGACTACCTCCATCTGAAACATCCATTTCCATATTACTCCGACTCTTAATCTCAAAGCCAATATTTCCACTAATTCGATTACAATATTGGTGAGGAGGATTTTCTTCCACTTCACCAGCCACACGCCCTCGATTATCCCACCGAAAACTCCAGGAAGGAGAATATCTTACATTCCTGTGGAAAGCTTCATTGGTGGTTCTGCAGGGTAGAGTTCTCTCTCTCGCAGCAACACAACAGGTACCTCCCATTCTAGCCCAACCCAAGAAATTACAACAGCAAGATATTAAGAAATTCAATATGCTTCTCACAGTTGCATTTTACATCTTCCAACTTTCTGATTCTATTTAAATCCCCAAGCACATATCTGAAAAAGAAAACGTCACTTCCAAATTTCACCTGCGAATAATTAACGGCGACAACTCAATCAAATAAATAAAACTAAAGATGGGGAAAAAAAAAATCAGAAGCAACAAAAAATAGTTATCAACAAAGCACACACTGGCGAAAGAGAATAGTCTAAACTAAAACCTTATGCAATCCAGTCCTGAATCGATGAAAACTCTTGCAGCGCTACTCACAAATGCAAGAATAGCTCTAATTGTACTTTTAATGTTTTTATAAATAAATAAAAAAACTCTGAACTTGAAGACTATAAATAGAACATGAAAAAATGGAATTGCACAAGACTCAACGATAATTCCGAAAGAAAGCCGATCTCATTACTAAAATAGGACCAATGAACAACTTCAGCAACTAAAATTAGAAAAGAATCCAAACACACAACCAACTCCGTTATCAAAAGAGAAACTCTCTCTTTCAATAGATTTAATTACATCAGCTAAGAAAACACACACACACACACAAAATACAGAACATGTTCCAGAACTCGCCTCCAAATTCAATCGATTAAACACTTCAAGAATCAAATTAAACCTAATGAACATAAAACTTAAGAAGCCATACCTAGAACTAAATCCCGTCGTCTTCTTCTCCACGGAGGCCTTCTCGCAAAAAAATCCCTGCAATAACACAAAGCACGAAAAACAGTTCCTAGGTCAACAACAACAAGCGCAATTTACGGCGAAAAGATCAAAACATCAAAATCTGCCATTACTCTTCAAACAAAAAGATCGCTAATTTCTCCGAGTTCCGAAATTTAGTTACAGAAATTCACGTCATCAGACACCCAATCTCTCTCTCTCTCTCTCTCTCTCTGAGTATAAAACAAACGAACCAAAAACCACAAACTCAGAAGTGATCGAGATCGATCGTGAAATTCGCACCTTTCTAGGGTTTTCAAGAGAAGAAAACGGCATTTAAACTCCGTTTTCAAGAGCCTGTTCTGTTCCTTTCCCACTTCCCTTCCCCGTCAATTGTCGTTAAGTTTTGACGGAGTTAAAAGGGAGGCGGTGGCGTATGACTTGGGAATTGTGCCACGTAGGATATTCCACCTTCCAGGCCCCACTTTCTTTTGTTGTCTTTTTCTCTAGTGGGCCCAAGATTCTTTATCTTTATTGCTTTTCAACATTTTTTAATGCACGTGGCGTGCATGGGAAATGGAGTCTGGTAACTTATCTTGCAGCTGGTGTACTGGATCGATGTTAGTTTATTATGGTTTAGCCAACACCGCCAAACTTAATGGGTCTTTAGCACGTTAGATTTGGGTTACGGGCTGAAAATATAAAAATCGTATTAATCTGAAATGACCTGATTAAGGTTAAAATTATAATTTACCTTAAATATTATACATATTTGTTATATAATTATAAACATAATTCTTGACTATAAAAATATGTATTTTATTATTTCATATTTAAAATAATATTTATTATAAATTAAATATCAAAATTAATTAATTCAAATTGAAACGGATTTCTTTCTATTCAGTTTCGTAAAATGTTTGGTTCAGTTTTAATTTAAGCACTAAACTAAATCAAACCTAGCCCTAATTCTTGTACAGTGAAAGATGAGGTGAATGTTGTATTTTATCCTTCCTTGACACGGAGGGTGCGCAGTACGCATTCCTTTTTCTCGCGCTTTTTCAATGGTCGTTAGTCTACTTGTGCATGTGAAAATACGCGTGTTGGTTTGATTTCATTTTAATTTTTATTTTTATTTAAGATCTAAGAAAGTGTTTACTAAATTTAGGTTGAACCATGAACATCTTTAGAGTACTCACGTCTATTTCTTAACGAGAATTGTTGATGTTATGAATTCAACTTCGCAATTAAAGGTTAAGTTAATATTCGATAACTTTATTATTAGCATGAGACAGAAGAATTAATAGAACTAAATATAATTGCCACTCACCCAAATAGATATAGATATAGGACCTAAAATGAACTTGACATTTTATTTAGGATTTTAATTTCCACCATGATTAGAGGTTCATGGAAGCTGAGTGTAAAGTACTTATAAATATATAGCTTTATTTATAGACAGTCGGAGGTTTAAGGCGCAACTTCAAAGAAACAGATACCAAATATCTTTCGAATTCTCTTATTGACGCAGAGTGGCTGAGCGGACTGACTGGAAGTTAGCTTTGAGATATCGTTGAGCGGGGTCTTATTGATGTGAGTGTTAGTCGAGTCCTGCATAGTTCGGATTTTTTACGAGTAGGGTGAGTATCGGGTTATACTTTTTTTTTTCAAAAAAAATATAATATATATATATAGCTTTAAGTCACAATTTTACCTTATTGGTTGAGTTGTTCCATTCAAGCATTATAGGTAATATTTTCTGCTAATTTGTTTCATTTTGATCATGAAATACATATGTTACATTCTTAAAATAATAAAAAAAAAAATATAAAAAAATCATGCGATACATTCTTAACACAATTAACTATTGGTGCGATTGAAACTCTAGAAATTATAGGGTATTTCATAAAATAAAAGAACTAGTGAAAAGAAAAAAAAAAAAAAAAAAAAAAAAAAAAAGGAAAAGCAAGTAATGCCCTCTAATCAAGGAACTAAGAAAGTCCAAGGTATCATTAATCAAAATACTTGAAAAAAAAAGGGAATATAAATGTGGGATGAAGAACTTTCATAATTAAGTCGAATTAAATTCTCTCTCTTTTTTGGTGGGTGGGGGTCAAATATTTATGAAGTTTTGTCAAATAGTATAATTATTTATTTATTTATATATTTATTTTTCAATCAAATAGTACAAATTCATCTTGAGTACGATCACTTGCTCTCACCTCCAAATAAACTTCAATATATGTCTCAATCATTTTGTCAAACACAAAGCATGCATCCTCTATTCTTCCCCATGATACCTACTTCAATATGTCATTGTCTCTTGATTGGACTTGCCAACTAATGCAATGTCATTCATCAATAAGCATATTATAGGCTTTTGGATTTGAGTTCACATTTCAATTTCAGTGTATTTAATTATTCTTATTGGATATCTAAACTTCAAACAATTAATTATAGTTTCATTAAGACAATTTATTAATTTAAAATTCGTTTTCATATGTTTAACATTTGTCATTTCTTTTGCTCAATTAGGTTTAGATATTTGTTATGTGTTGATTACAATCCACTCCATTTATATAGGTCTACTTGTGAGGCCAAACATTATATAACAACATCTAGCAAATTTTGAATTTCTTGGTGAAAGTTAGATATATATACAAATTAATATTAAATTTAACCAACAATTAATATTTAATTGAAAAGATTTTCCAAAAACACTCTCATTTCTAATTATGCATATATCATTTATTGTTAAATTATAACAAAAATTATTTATATTTTATGTAAATACAATATGTTTATTGTCAATTATGTTTTTAATGTGGGTTTTGTCAATAAAGATTTAAGAACATCCAATGCCTACTCCAAATCTGGTTTTCAAGCCCACTGAACCTTTAGGAGGCCCAGTGGGCTTGAGAAAGGGTACAATTCTAAAGGAACGGCCGCTAAGTTTAATTTTACGGTGGCTTAAGAGTGGGATGAGTAGACGGAGAATAAATGATGGATGATTTTAACAACCATCTTTTGGAAGTGTGGTTTGTAGGCTATTGCTCAACATATTAATGTACTATATCCACAGGGATTTTTGTTTTAGTATTATTATTATTATTACTATTTTTTAACATTGTGTTGTTCATGTCAGCTCACATGCGTCTGTACTAACCCTCGTACTTTACTTACAAAAATTGTGCCCTAAGTAATTCTCGGGGACTTAAACTTAAGACCTCACTTGTAAGTTGAAGGTCACACCACTAAAGCTACCCTATTCGAACTTTTATTATTATTATTATTTAAATTCTATTCATAGTTAATAATTCATTTACAAAAACTACTATAAAAAAAAGATTATGAAGATGTTGTTCTTATTTTATTTGTTAAAATATCTATGAATTGCATCTATGTAAAAGGATTTTTTTTTTTTACTTAAATTGAGTAATTTTACTTTTACTAGAAATAAGTGCAAGAAAGTTACAAATTTACTGAATATATTTTTGGTAAAAATTATTCCAAAAGTAAAAGTTTTAAAAAAGTTGAGGGAATAAATGGGATTGGTGTGAATATTTGCCCTTATCTAATTTGTCTTCCACACCTATAAAAAAAATATTTATTTAGTCTAAAATTAGAGCTTTTGTCTCCCATAAAACAAAATGCATGCATCAACCCTAATTTAGGAATTGCGCGCCTTAAATCAAAGAAAATGATTAGTAGACGCTATTTTTTGACACATTTTTTTAATATTGTAGGTGAAAGTGATTTGATTGTCTCGAATCATGAAATAGTATCTCGTATCACGCAATTAACACATGATACGAGATGTTGTCATGTGATTCAAGGCGATCTAATCACTCTTACCTATAATGTAAAAAAAGTGTGTTTATGTAGCATTACTCTTAAATCAATACGAATATATCTTTCTTTTTTTCTTTTTCTCTTTTTTTTTTTTTTGAAAAATATTTGTTGCCTTATTATATGATTTTCCCAATGAAGTTTTGATGCGGATGAGCATCAAAATATATAAATGCATTTTAAATATACTATTCAAAAGATATAAAAATATTTAAGTGATATATAATTAAGTTGAGGTCTCCTTAATTTTCCACTAACCATCAATATCTTATAGTTTTGGTTGCAATCAAGATGTATATTTGTGGTAAGAAAGGTCCAAAGCACTACTATCTTCATAACATTAATAAATTCTGAGTAGCCATTCAAAACTACTAACTCTGCACTAAACAAAGGCAAAGCTCTGCACACCCTTTTACTCAATTCTTCATCTCAACATTTTATTGGTGGCTGATTTAATGCTTTCATCATCTCTAATTATAATATTATTTCCTTTTTTTTTATTTGTATATTATATGCAATCAAATCAGATCTTATATATAAAGGGATATCACTATTCTTAAGCTTCCTCTTTCCTTTAAAGGGATTGCTTTTCATGTGTTCTTTTATTTGTAATCCTTTTTTCTTTCCTTTTTTCTGTCTCTTGTTATTTGAGGGCATTTCAAAAATTTAGAAAAAAAAATTGGTTTCTTTTCATACTTTTTCTCATCAATTAATATGAAAAGTAACAATTTAAATGAAAATTTTACCACATTATTTGCGGATTCAACTTATCGATTATATGTTCTTCTAATCTAAAACACATAAGAAGTCACATCCCCTCACATTAGCGAGAGACATTTTTCTAAAGAGTAAAAATAATATCTCGGGACTTATCTTTATGACACATTCTACGTGAACACTCGTAGGACCGATGTCCAACTTAAAGATCGGTCAAACTTAAGAGCAGAGGGACAATATCTTGCACTACGTGAGACAAGCCAAAATGAGCTTTAACAATTATCATTACTAATGATAGCATTTGGAATAATCAATTTTTTTTGTTTGCGAAAAAAATAATCATTGTTGTAAAATAAAAAATAGGTAAATCAAGATGAAACTTGAACGCATGACATCATAACTTGTGTACTATTCATAAATCATTCAGTTATGATATTCAATCACTGGAACTAATCATCTTGTTATATATATATTGCAAGATTAATTAACACTCTCTCAAACTGTAATAATAAATAAATGTACTTTGTTTTGTTTTACATTTTTAATTGAATTTCTACAATGCAATTTTGATAATAAAAACTGGTAAGACAACCAAACATTATTAGAATTTTAAATTTAGGTAATAGATTCAGTGCCACGTGGCATTGGCATTGATTAATTAACAACTCCTTAAACTACAGTTCTTTAAAATTTTACCAACGATTAGGAGAGATTTACCATTTTACTTTCGTCTTAAATAGAAACTAGTCTCATATCTCAAACACCGAAGGATTGGGGATAGCTAATGAGAAACAAAAAAAAAAGTTATTTTTTTAAAACTGGATCAGCCAAACCACATATTAAATGTTTTGTACCATGTCTCAGCAGTATCTACAGACTTATATTTTAGATTTTTTGTCTTGAAAACTAGTGAAAAACTGAAAATTAATGAACTTTAACCATAGTTGCTTGACACAAGAAGGAATATTTGACATTTAAATATGTATTGTCGGCAGTATGCTTACGTTAATATGGCCTGCCTCTCTTGTATTAAGAGATGAAGACAAAAGACATTTGAGTCAGTGCATGCAACACCACAAATTTTATCCTCTGACATTTCTTACATGCTCTTTTTCCTAAAAGATAGTGAAATGAAGCATTCATGCATTAGAAGATGTTTAAAATTCAGAAGGAATCTTATGTTGTTTTATTAGGCAGATTTTTATTTTTATTCTAGGTCAAAAATTAGGCAGATTGATTTATTGAGAGAGTAGCGGACTAAAGGATTTATAAATAGAATAATAGTATACTTAGGTTGGTCGTTAATATTATTTTTTGACACTAACACTCAATCTCTCTTAAATATTTTAAAAATGTGTGTATTTGTGAATGTTACATAATATACATATATTCTTAAAATATTCAATAGAACTAAATGTCGTCATTAAAAAATACTTAATGTACATAAAATATTTTTCTTATAAATATTAAGTTAACAATTATATATCTTTCGAGCTATTAAAATACAAAGATCATTGTTTTCTTCAAAAGAATTGAGTTAATAACTAAAGTGATGATAGAATTGAGTTGAGATCAAAATTTGTCTTCATTTGCTTTCATATCTTTTTGCAATATAAATCATAACTTAAATATTCGTCTTTCATAATTGCAATGATACACCTCCCTTCCACGCAAAGGAAAAGAGTTGTTTTATCACTCTATATTCATATTTCCAACTAAGAGGGAGAGAGGGAGAGGGACAGGGAGAGAGACAGAGTGTGTGTCTGGGTCTTTCATAGATTTTTATAATATTTACAAATTTTAGCAAATTAAAGATAAAATTAAAAGTAAGATTTGCAAAACATTGGTTAGCTTGAGGACGTGCATTTGAACCCCTTTACTCAAAATCAGAAGATCAATTCTTTCTTATAGCAAATGAGTGGAAGCAAAACCATAATAATTGATTCATATGGTCTTCATCAGGACTTTTTATGCATTTTATTGTTATGCTCACCTTCTTAAACCTACTAATACATACCAACATTTTCAGACCCCATGTTAGCATGTCCAAATCTCGTATCAACAATTAAAAAAAAATTAAAAATAATATTTAATAAAAGGGTACATACACATTAAGTTACAAATACATGGGTTTAGCATTAGTTCCAATTTAGTTTAAATATTATATGCGCATACATAGTCAGACTTGAATATCTCCATTTCTGAGGGGTCCCAACTAATTTAAATGCTATTAGGTGTGATAGGTCGAACTAAATAAAATTAATTTAGTGTTTCATCAAAATAATAATGTTTATCCACTTTTACAAATCTCATATACATAACACATGATTGGTGCTCTCGGGCCTTTAAGTTTTCTCTAAAGGTTCCGTCTTCTTGAACCACGAGATTGATATATATAGAAAAAAAGCCAAAAAAATAAAAATAAAAATAATCATGGCAATATGTGTTACTTTTTTTTTTTTGTCATCCAATATGTGCTAATTTAATTATAAAAGAGAAAAATTACAAGCTGGAGCTACTTTTGAAACATTTTTAAGACACCAATATCTATACACTATTAAATACTTTTTTATATCATAATATATAATTTGAATAACATTAGTATTAATGTAGTTGATAAAGAAGTGACATTGAAACTCAATTTAAGTTCAATTCTTATAACTGTTTCACCTTAGGGAGTGAAATGAATTAATGAATCATAAATGTGCCTAATACCTTTCTAAGAGTGCGATTTGATGTTAAAATCAGTTATACGACTAATTACTAATTTGTATCTTTTTTAAAAAAAAATGTTAAAGGAATTGAAAACCAGCGCGAATTGCTACAAATCTGTCGTTTCTTTATTAAAAATTATGTTGTTTGGATGAATTTAATTTATATAACTGATGTTACATTAATTTGTAGGATGGCGTGGAGTTTTCAATCAGCTTAAAAAAAATTGAAGGAGATTAGTGAGAATAGTAGAGTTTATTATAGATTGAGTTAAAAGAGATTAATTACAACAATAGCTATTTAATTATTGATTAAACCAAACCCATTAATACAAACCCAAGAACCCCCATAACCAAACCCATCCATATATGGCACAACATATCATATCAAATCATCATCCACCACCTGCTACTCTATTCCACTCGTTTCATCTCTTCCTCATCACCACCCACTAATCCCCACCCGAAATCAACACACCATTAATTAAACCAACCTCATTAATAACATTAGTTAATCCAAACATTCATCAACTTCTCATCAATCCCAACCCATCATCATCATCATCATCAATACTACTCAAACATCTCTGCAGAAGAAGCAACAAATATTGGCTGCTGTTGCGAATTCATGTACACAGAATTCCATGGATTCATGAAGCTATCAAAACTCTGAAATTGCCCAGTTTGTGCTTCCAAATGCTCACTTTTATTGTTTCCATTCAAGAATCGTGTGATCTCATTTAAAGACTCCAATCTGCTGCTCAGCTCTGCCATCTGAACCCTTAATATCGAATTCTCAGATTCAATATTCAAGTAGTGCTGATTTGTGATGTTCAATCTTGTAACAATCTCGTTGTTCTCGTTCCTCAACTGGGCAACTTGAGCTGATAATCCATCCAAATGCTTCTGCTTCTTCAGCCTCGATCGTCTCGCGGATTCGCGGTTCGATAGCTTTCTCCTCTGTTTTCTTTCATCAACTACTAGTAGTTGTTTTTCTTCTTCTGAGATTGATGAACTTGATGCTCCAGGAGAGGCCATGGTTATATATACTACAATACGTATATATAAAATAATATAATTAATATATTTTATAGTAGTAGTAGTTGTAGTAGTATTACTATTAGTAGCAGTAGATGAGATTTTATGGGGGAGAGCTAGTTCATGAGAAAACGTAGAACCAGTAGAGGAAGACAACAGAGAAAGATTGAACAAGATGAGCCCTGCGTCTTTGTGTGGAACCTACCATATACCCAGCAAGGAGGATTTCACAGAGAATTGGAGACATGAATCTCAAACATCAAGAACAAGTTATTAAGCATAAAGAGAAACAAAGATCAGAAAATGAAGCACCACTTTTCTTTTTCTGTTTTTCTGAAAAGAGTGATAGATTTTTCAAAAGAAAAAAAGAAAAACTAATTACAAAGTACCAAGAACTGAGAAAACCCAAGAAACAGATGCAAAAAAGAAGGGGATTTCTGCACTTATCAGACCCAAATCCAACAAATAAGTTTTGGGTATTTCTGAAGAAGAATCACCCTGCAATAATAACAAAGAGAAGATAATTAAGCAGAAGAGTGATAAGAGAAGTGGAAGAGTTTTTGGTGGTTGCAGAGTTTGGGATTTATAGAGGGAAAAAAGCAGAAGAGACGAATTGCCTATTGAGGCAAAAGTTTTAGAGAAAGTAAGGTTGGGGAATCTGGGCTGAAACCTTTTGGGAGGAGTGATGAGGCATGTAGGGTGGGAAGCAGATTTCTACAAGTGTCCAGTTCCAGCTGGTAAGCAAGATGGTCATGTCTCACTCAGTTTTTACTCTATTTCACCTCTTGCAAAATAGTTAACAGTTACAGTTAAAGTGACAGTTATGTTTTTTTTTTTTTTTTTGAATTCTACAAGGCTAATTGAAGGGCCCATTTAGCATCAATCCTTGTAACTATTGGACTGTTTCAAAGTGGGGAAAAAAAAAAAGAACCTAAGGAAGGATTCCTCATATCTAAAGTGAAACAATAATTCCAAAATGCCATCAAGAAAAGTTCACCACATTCTTGTCATTAATTTTACAGTGTCGTGTTTTATTTGTTTTTTATTTTTTTAATTTTAGAGAAGAAATAATGTTAGTAGTTAATTGTATAACTAATTTCATCATCATACCACACTTTCAAGAAAGTATCAGGTCCGTCGTTCATAATCTACTAATTTCTCTCACCCTTTAGGGTGAGACCGTGACAAGAGATGAAACTTCTATTTATCAACAAATTAAGTTATCTTAATGTTTTATTATTGTTACTAATAATTTTTATTTTCATTTAATACATCTTTTTTATTTTTATTTTTTACAAATAACTAAATAAAACACTTAATTATACTATCTACTCATGGTATTTGATGTTTGGATTTATTGTTAATTTGATTTTTATATTTGGACATTTCTCCTTATGGAGCCCACCTAGCAAGTTGCAAGTCGAAGGAAAGAAACAAAATTTTCAATTCCCTAAAACAGGACTTGTAATTTTATACCAAATCGTTTTCAAAATATATATATATATATATATATATATATATATACCAAATCTATCTTACCTCATAAAATTGCATGATTTCACATGTGGCATGCAAACTCTTAAGGGTAAAAGTTCAAATTCCCTTTACTTCTTAATTTAGATACAGTTTTTGCATTCGAAAAATCTAAAAACATGAAAAATGTATTTGGATTAGAAAATAATCTTCAAAGATTTTACTTAAATAATAGATAAAAACTTGTTTCTTAATTTTTATTCTTTGATTGTATATTTTAAAGTCATGCAATTTCATTCAAAAGAAACAGGGAGAGGAGACTCCTCCTCAATTACAATGTCAACAATATAAGTTGAAGTTTTCTCTAATCAAACTTGAGAAACTGAAGAAACAAAACTCATTTTAGCCACATGATTCTCACCTCTCGAGAAGAATTTGATAACAATGTTTGCAAATATGGCTTGGATTCAAGATACTGAAGGTAAGACATTGATTGGTTAGTTGATCACCAAACCTAACACATGATAAAACTCTGTCCAATGAGATCAAATAAAAAAAGTCCTTAAATTGATGATGTTTTCATCTTTCTTTCATTAATACCCAATATCTCAATCAATGCAAATTGATGGAGAAACAGGTTGAAAATGACAATAAACACAAAAGTGATCATCAGCATCTTAACTTGAGTGCTCAAAGACTATGGCCAAACTAGCTAATTCAACTTTTGTTTTGTTTATATTTTTAGTTTGGAGTCCTATCTAGCTATCATTTTCATTAAATAAGAGTAAATCTCTTTTGAATGATGCCAAAGAGAGACTCGGGAGTAAACTCAGTCGGTATACTCATTCACCAAAGTCTTATAAATCATCTAGAGCCATTCAATATACTCAACTCGAGAATTGTCTTAGCAATAGATTAATAAGTCTCAGTACTTCTTAAGAATTGAATTTATGTAAGAAATAATCCCTAAACTCAAAAAGTCCATTAATTAGTTTCTTATAGTAATGCCTTTGACAATATTATTCAAATGTTGTTAAAGGTGTGTATTAATTGTTCTAGTGAAAGGACTCCATTTTCCATCTTTTTATTATTTTTTAATGTTTGGTGAATTGTGAAGTGTGCTTTTTCTTGAAGTAGGTCTCAATAATGGAGAAGCCAAGCTAATTAACTTATTAGCAATTGAGTGCAACATTACTTTCATGCTTTTGTTGTGAAGGAATGTGATTGATGACTTAACTTTAACTTAATTAATATATAAAAAATATATATACTTGTTAACATGGGATTAGAAAAATGCTTTTAGAGGTTACCTAACATTATGTGATTCCATAATGAAAAAAAGTATATATAATTATTCCTCCAAACCAAATTACTTTAACCGTACCTTTGCTCATTATATAAACAATGTTGAGTTACCTTTCATCAATTTCTTATATGGAGGATTATAAGCCATTGGATTAATAAAGTTAAAAAGGAAAAATATATGCAAAAGAATAAGAAAAAGCATTCTTTGCTACCCATTAGGAAAAAAAGAGAGGGAGAGAGAACAAATATATATTGTCAATTTCCCAGTAGAGTTCATTCAGTCAATAGGACTAAATTTCTTGATGATTAGGTTTATAGTTAAGAGCTATATATATATATATATATATATATATAATTTGAATATATATTTTATGTTAATTTTTTTTTTGTATGATTAAAAGAAAAAAGAAGAAGAAGAAGGATTAATTCTATTAACATCTGTACACTTTTTCATCTATTTGTATTTAAATCAAAGAAAAAGAACGTTGTGATATCAAAAGAAATTGTTCGTACAACTTTAGTAATCAAAAAGTTGAAAGATAAGGTAAAATAATTTTAGTATTGTAATTATTGCCGGGGAACATGAAGATAGATATGCAAACTATAATGAAAATGTTCCAATGGACCCTATTTCTTGTACAATAACTAAAGATAATAAGTTCTCAGGAAAGTAGATAGTTGTTGTCTTTAGCAGTCGTGGCATTGGCTTGATGGTTTGGCAGCGGGCTCGTCTTCAGTAAGTAATTTTCGTGCCAAATAGCACTCATTCTTGGTAATTTCTTCGTTATTTCACGGTGGTATAGCGATTAATGGTCTTGTAAGGAATTGACATCTCACGAGAGGATCTCACTGGAGGGAGGGTTTTGTACGCTAAAGCGTTGTTTCTACTAATAAAATAAAAAATAAAAAATAAAACCTTACTTTTTCATTTGACCAAAAGCGAATGTTGTCAAATACAATTCAAAACGAAAGCCATTGTATATTTTTGTTGAATGAAGACAAGATAGGTTAAATCACAACTTGTTTGGCTTAGGCCCACCACAAATAAAATCAATGCACCGTCCAAAATAAACCAATCTTCTTTTTGTAATTGGCTAATACAACCTTATTGTCATGTCATCTAAAAATAAAAATGGGTCCAGCTAAATTCATCACCCTCTGGCCACTCATTTCTTCACTCAATTAAAAATTTAAAATCAAACAAACTCTCTTATTTAACCCACCTAAATTTTATTTTGCCCCTATCATTTCTGTTATCCCCAAACCCTAACGCTCCCCTTCTCTCTCGTTTTTTCTTTATTGATTCATCACTTCTTCAAGTTTTTTAGTCATTCAAAGTTAGGAGAACATTCGAAAGGTTTGTGAGCAACAACCTAGCAAAATCTTGCAAAAAAATTAAGTTATTTCACATTTTAGAGGCGTCCAATTCAAATCAGTTTAAGTCAAATCTTAGATATTAAATCGGTAAGTAAACATGAATTTTTTTTTGTCTAACATTGATAGGTCGAACAGAGGAGATTTGTCATGCCCATTAGGGTCAGATAAATCTTGTTCTGTCCGCTCATGCAGGGTCATAAATTTTTTAAAGTTTTGAAACTCATTTTTGCCACTTTTTCTTTTAGATTTTAAGTATGTTTTTGCAAAAAAAAAAAATAGTAAAAATGGTAGAAGTATATGCTTTTGATTCAAAAAATACAAGAAAATGACAAAATTGAATATTGATATGAGTTAAAGAGTTGAAGAGTGTAAAATAAAAAGGGAGTGGGTGAAGAGTGAGGAGAAAGGGTTTAAGGAAATGTTTATTAATATCATGTTTGGTAATGTTACGTAAGAGCTCTTTTGTCTTTTTAATGTTTTTTGATGAGGTGGATAAAAAGAAAGTAAAAGGGGAGTGAATTTAACTGGACCCAAAATTATACATTCCATTTTGCTTTGGTTTAATGAGGCCCATATGTTGTTCAATTGGGCCCATGTGGTCAATTCATCAAGTCCATCACGTACCAGATTCATTTTTATTTTTTCAGGAGAAGTAGGATAACCTTTCAAAAAAAAAAGAAGGAGAATTAGGATAAAAAACAAAAGAATTTCAGAAACACCTGTGGGTCACAAAAAAAAGAAAACGATTGTACATAATTCACCCACCAATTATAAAAAAATCATACGACTTATTCTTTGTTTGGATTATTATTATTATTATTATTTTGAGTTTCATCTTTGAATTATCCCAATGAACAATATGTTTAAATTGTCATTTTCTTGAGTCATGGCCTGTTTTGTATAGCTTTTGGCTTATAACTGATAATTTATGATATAAAAGTGCTAATAAATAAATTGATGAAACCTTATATGCATGCCAAAACATTTAATATATATATATATATATATATATATATATATATATATATATATATATATATATATATATATATATTTTTTTTTTCTTGCATTATAAATATTTGTAAAATAAATTTAATAAAAAAATTTTAAATTTGGTTATTATGCACATAAATAATACTTTTTTTTTTGTCAGAACAAAGAAATGATTAATTAAGGAAGAGGGTAGAGCTTCAAGGTTGTTTTGTATAAAAATTTCAGAATTTAATTTTTGGAGGTACTCTCGGTGGAAAAGATCTACTATTTTGTTTCTGCTATGAATGAAGACCAGTTCTATACCAAAGGGTGCAGGATAACTTGCGAGAAAACTAAAAAGTAAAAGGTAAATAAACTGCTTTCATTTTTATTTTATTTTTGTCGCCTACCCAAAAGGGCACAATTGCCTAAAGTAAGAAAATAATCGTATTGGCTTCTATAGACAAATCTTGGGTGATTTTTGACAACTCTAATATAAAAAAAATTAGCTATATTTTAATAAGAACTTATTTTAGTAAAATTTATTTGAAATATATTGGTTGGTAACCAATACTTTAACATCTAATTGTAGTTTAAAATTAAAATTAAAGTGTTTGATAACTAATACTTAGTTCTTTTATTAGAATGGTGTTTATGCAAGATTTGACCAACATAAAATAATAACAAATTGAATGAGATGTGCTGAGTTGGAACCTGTCAAGTTATTTGTTCACTTGTTGTATTCTTGCATGATTTGTAGTATTTGATAATGCATGTAAGGATCGACTGCACTAACATGCCTTATTTGGACATTTAATATTATCTTCACAAAGTGAACAACTTTCAATTAAATCAACCAGACTAGTCTCCAGGTTGAGAGGCGGGGTCACAATGAACCCGATTAAATACCAAGTCTTATGAAGTAACAATTTGCCTTTTATTCACTATTTAAAGTTACTAAGGATAAGACAGAATTTGGCTAATTAAATTAATTGTTGATTCAACAGAATAGTGGTATAATACATTGATTCTTTGTTAAGGTACATGCATGCATAGTAGCATACTATGAATAGTATTATACTATGAATAGTACTATATATATAAATATTATTGTATACTTAAATAGCGTTATATACATAAATAGTGTCGTGTGCGTGAATAGTATTGCTCACGTGAATAATGTCATGCAAGTGAATATTATTGTACACGTGAGCAATATCGTATCTCAGGGAAGACTTTTTTGATGTGGTAGATCAGTTAAGGCCGCAACTACAAAGCATAGCAATAAATTTTCAGAGGTTCAGATACCACTTCTTGAGGAACGTAAATGATAAAATAAAGACAATAACTATAAAGAGTAGAGAGATAAAAGTTTTACGCAGTTCGATTTTGAGACCTGCGTTTACGGGTAAAATGTAGAAACTTTACTAGAGATTGTAGATTACAACTCTATCTTTACTTTCAATGAGAGAACAATAATACTCTCTCTCTTGAGAATTCAAATATATTTATGATCACTCAGATCTGAATGAATTGAATTGAATTGAATTTTGAGCCGCTATTTATAATTATGATAGATGACAAACTTGTAATTAATTGGTAATAAATGGATGGCTATGATTAAATATCAACTAACATATCAATGGTTAGTATTAGATCTCACATACGAGATCAATTGTTAGAATTAAATTATTTATTTTATATAAAATATATGGACCTACCTTTTTATTTATTATTATTTTTTAATTTAAAGTGGACCCACCACTAAATATAGGTCCAACTAGGGGTATTCCATGTCTTTTATCAAAATATATTTTACTATTGCATCATCTATAATAAAAATAATAAATAATAAAATAAACAGTCCTCCACCAATTCCCCAGTTTCAGAAAAATTGTGAGTGCTATTTTGCTAAATCTCTATTTCTTTTAGAGGTTTTTAAAATCTTTATAAAACACTCTATGTTTACAAAACTCTATTTCAATTAGAGATTGGCTCCGACTATTTTCATCCATTTTTTCCTATCTCTTTACCACCTCATCTAAAAATTAAAAGATAAAAAATCTCATATGAAGTTACCAAAAATGACAAATATTAAACTCCTTAAACCCTCCAACCTCTCTCGTCACCACCCACTCTCTTCCCTAAATCCTTTAACCCTTCAACTCTAAAACTCATCTCAATCTTCAATTTTGTCATTTTCTTGTATTTTTTGAATTAAAAACATACATTTTTACAATTTTTACCCTTTTTAAGTATTTTTTTTTACAAAAAAACATATCCAAATCAAAGAGAAAAAAGAGGCAAAAATGAGTTTCGAAACTCAAAAAAATTGTCCTCAGATTATGTGTGTCCCACCCTACGTGAGCGGACAGAACGAAGTGTGTTCGACCCTAACAGGTCGAACATGTCTCCTTTATTCGATCCGCTGGGATAAAAAAAAAGAAATAATTAATTTTAAATTTTCATGTAAGTAAAAAGATAGCAAATAATAGATAAAAATAATCTAACCCTCGGAGATTTAACAAAATAGAAGAAAGAAGTAGAGTTGCAACAACCGATATACAATCCAAATAGCCCAAGAACGAAACCAACAGGAGCTCTACCTATTAAGTAAGCCCGCCCGTTGGACTATATAAGGAATGTTACCCGAGTTTTCCAAGTGGTTATACAATTATTGCCAGAGGGAAAAAATAGAAACTAAAAAGGAGTTTTTACTGAACTCGGTTAGAGAGATGTATATGGATTGGGTTAGATTGGTTTAAGGCTAAAACTTAATCCAACCTAAATAATTAGGGTTAGTAAATTTGAAATCCAACTCTCGAGTTCGATTTAAGTTGGGTCGGTTTATTGAGTTGTATTTAGGTCTAATATTTTTTTTTTATTATTAAAATGTTAAAAAGAATAATATTAAATGCAAATATGAGTTTATTGTAAATTTATTCTTTTTAATTAAAAAATTAGAAAAAGTAATAAATGATTATCAATGAAATATTAAATACAAACATAAGTTTATTATAAATTTATTTATTTTTATTAAAAAGTTAGAAACCATAACACGTAATGAGATTAGTTCATTAAATAAATATGATATATTTCTTAAAATTTTATATATAAAATTTTAAAACTTTATATATATATACAGAATGCATCTGGTTACTCAAATTTTTATAGATCTAAATTTATGACTCAATTTAAATTAATTAAATTAAGTATTTTAAAATTTAACCTATTCTAAATAATTTATTTAACTCAAATTAAACTAGCTCAAAAGCTTTGGCCCAAAAGGTTAAGTTGTTGTTGGGTTGGGTTAATGAACACCCTAAATCGGCCAAGAAAACGTGTTGCTGAAGTTTCCAAGAAAGGGGAATCAACAGGAAGCGATAGCGAGAAGTAATAAATTAACAGAACCTGGTGGGAATAGAGAAGCGGTGTAGGCTTCTTGTTAGGGTTTTTGGCGAATTCGTAGGGTTTTCTTTTGTGTTTCGTTTTTCTATGCTCTTGAGATTTCAATTATTTTATTGAAGCTTCATCTTCTTGATCGATCATTCAGGTATTTCTCACTTCAAGGTTCTGGAAAAAAAAAAAAAAACGATTCTTTCATCTGATCTCCTGTGAATCGTTCGTTCGTGGTGGTTTGTGGTGTTCGGTTGTCGTTTTTGATTCATCGGAGTTACTTATTCCCAGGTGATTATTCCATTGATTGTTTCTTTTTTATAATTTGTTTCGGTTAATATGTTAATTGAATGGCAGGGACGATGTTCTTGTCGTGTTCTGGTTCTTCAGATGTGTTTTACTCGTTCTGACTGAATTACGGTTTGGTGATATATATTTTTTATTCAGATTTTACTGTGTTGCAATTCATGTTTGTTGAATGAGTGATCTTCGTTCTTGAACTATAGTTAAGTCTTTAGAGTAGAAGGCTAGAGATCTTGGTTTTGGATTATTATTATTATTATTATAGTTATGGGGTTTAGGTCGTTGATTATTTGATTAACTAGGTTTGTACGGTTGGTTTGAGTCGCTGTTAATTATGAATCTGAGGACTTATAGGAGCTGTTTTATCGAAAGAATTGGAGCCTTTGGTGCCACTTATAAATTTTTGATTGGTTCTTTGTTACTGAAAAACCGCCCAAATAGAGATATGAGTAGCAAATTCGTCGCATGTGCTACTTCGCTCTTGTTAGTGAGTAGCATGATTACGAATCTTTATGTCAATGAGAAAAAAAAAAGTTTTGCATTCTAATGTGTTCTCCCTTTTCTTTAGAACTATTGAAGTTTAGTTGTAGATCGTGTCACTAATCACTATACTAAAGTGGCAACGCCAAGATATTTTTTGGCACATGATCTAGTGACTAGAGCTCAGGTGTTCTAATACTCAAAATAAAGTTTGGTTTTGGTTCATTGGTCACCATTCCACATTGCGACTATGGGAAACCTTGCTGATCCCACAGCAAATTCTTTGTTTTTGTTTTATTGAATCAACTATTAGTACTTTAGATATGCCAAGTTGATTTGAAATATTGGATGAGAATTGGACAATGATGGATCTTTTTCCTTATATCTCAAAAGGCAAATATGAAGGATACAGACTTGACCTGTAAAGCTCTCTTTTTTCATTTTTAGAAGGTATTGAAATACCAAAAGTATTGTGGAAACATTTAGAAATTTTCTTTGTTAGGAGATTTTCTGAAGATATGCCTAGTGTTATGAATTCATGAGGACATACACTGTGAACACACAAGATGGCTGCGTTCACCGAAGAGTTGATACTTATGTTGCGATGTTTTTAGAACATATGCTCAGAATTCTGAGTATACAGGGAAATGCATGGTAAACACACAAGGTAGTTGTATACTAACAGAGTGGTAATGATGTACGTGCTTAGACATAGAATTGTTTGTATGTGCTACTGGTCACCCTTTATATCTATCTGTTCAAATTGAAATGCATGATTTCAGCTGGCGGAAGTCTGTTTCTAAATTCTTAGAAGCCGGATTCTGGTGGAACTTTTTACCTCTACATTAAATAAATAACGTTATTTCTCTCTTCTTCAATGTACTTGTATTTGTTTGTGCAGGAAGTTGATTGGTTGCCTGACAAGTGATAGCAGCAACTAAATACAAGGCATTTTATAGTTTGCCCAAATTATCAGTTATCATTCATTCACGATAATCAGAAAGATAGAAAATAATGGCAGGAATGCACCAAAGGGATCTTTCCCGGCTTGGGATTGCAAACCATGAACCTCACGCGATTTCCCAGGATATGCTAAGTCTTCTTTGCCATTCACCCCAATGGTATTTTAGCAGAGGAGAAATAGAAGACCATTCTCCATCTAGAAAGGATGGCATTGACTTGAAGACAGAGAAGCAACTAAGGGCTTCTTATTGCTCATTTCTTCAGGAACTTGGCATCAAGCTCAAAGTGTAAGTGTTTCTGTTAGACTCCATACTTACGTTTTGTATGGATCACATGAAAGTTTAATTGCCAACTTTATGTGATAATTCTCTCCTTTATGCTTAATTGATTTCTTAGCAAATATTATCCTGTGCGATTCTTTGAACCAAGTTTTCTGTTCATTCTGGTGTGGGTTAGTCTCATACGGTTATATCATCTTTTTGTAGTGAGTGGCATAATTATTGCATCGGCTTTTGCTTATATTCTTTGTTGTATGATATACTAACTGTAACACATATACTGTCAAGTGAGTCAAATTGGTAGATTTATATAATATTTTTCATCCTCAGTTGGTAGCATGTGGAAAATGATTGTTGGTTTGGCAATGCTCAGGGGCAAGTTTCGTCTGGATCTTATTTTGACTTTAATATAGGATTCTATTACTAGGTTCTTTCATTTTATGCCATGCCATGATCCTTTTGAGTGTTCTAGAAGTTCTCGTCCATGCATTTCTGTAGAAGCTGATTTTTCTTGTAAAAGAGCCCTTATATGTGTTCCAGCCATCTTTAAAACTTAGAGTGCAGCTGTTTTTATTTTTCCTAAACCCCTTTTTTTCATGTAATATGTGTGCTTAATTTTATGTGGTGTAACTTGTATATTTTTATATGTTACAGGTCCCAAGTGACAATTGCGACTGCAATGATGCTGTGCCACCGGTTTTACATGCGCCAATCTCATGCAAAGAATGAATGCAAAGTATGTATCTGACCTTCTTGACTTCATTTTAAGGGCTTCCTTATGTATTTTCTTCACCAGCACTCACCTTGTTAATTGGTTTATATGACCTTTGGGTCTGCCATTGGGCACAGAGCGCACTTCCAGTGTGATGGCTATTGAGAACTAGCTTATTCTACCATCCATGTGGTTTTGTGTTAAGTGTTAAATGCAGATAATATGTAATATTTTGTGGGTCATTTCTAGAGTCTAGACGTCCAATGCACACCACTAGGGGCACTTACTAAATTTAGCTTCTTCCTGGATAAACTTCTTGACTTTTTGAAGGGTTCAAATATTGTATTGCTATATGTTCTTAAGCAGTTCATCACTTCATTGTAGACGTGGAAACTCAAAAATAGATTTTCAGTTTGTCGTAGCATAATCCATTAATTCATTTGGATAAAACTCTGCAAGCTACAGTTTATGACTATATGCAGGTCAAAAGTTAGCCCTTCAGATTGTGTAACTTCTCTTAGGACTTGCGTGTTTGTTAATTTTCTTTTGCATGTTATCATATTTCACCCACCACCTGATTTATAAACTATTGGTTAGATCCATGGGGCTTGATTTGTACTTGAAGTTTGGCAGATTAAGATAGCCTCAGAATGTCTATAGTATTGTATTCTGTATTTAATCAACTGCAAGTGTTGTGGCATTTGGAATGGACACACCTAATCCACACACAGCCCCGAGATATTGAATGCAAGAATCATTTGGAACGCGCATAGAGGGAGTTGAAATCTTTGAAATTTATGGCACTATATCATATGTAAACATTCTATGAGCAGTGAATATCTATATTATGTGCGCTTCCCTTGCATACTAGTTTTCATTCTTCCTTTCCCTGGCCATAAAATTGGGTAAGAATGGTATCTCCTGAAAATGTATGGAATAACTGGGTCCTTTGACGATGTCAAGTGGCTTAAATTGACAAGCTCAATGATATTCTTGAGACTAGACTAGGTAGCACTATTTTCTCTTTCTTCCAATGACAATTTTAGTATATTTTCAATATGACAGTTCTTACCATGTCCTTTTTGTAGACACTTGCAACAGTAAGCATGTTTCTAGCTTGTAAATTGGAAGAAACACCTCGCTTGCTCAAGGATGTTGCTGTTAAAGCATATGAGCTTATGTACAGAAGGGATCCTGCTGCTGCTCAAAGAATCAATCACAAGGTGTCACAGATATGACCACAATTTTCGTCTGTCTGTGATCTCATGTAGTCTGAAAATGACACATGGATTTCTTGTGCAGGATGTTTACCAGAAACAGAAAGAACTAATCTCGAATGGGGAGAGATTTTTATTAGCAACAATGGCATTTGATCTCAATATCCAACATCCCTACAAGCCACTTGTGACAGCTTTAAAGAGATTGAAGATTCCGCACGAAGACCTTGCAAAAGTGGCATGGAATTTTGTCAATGATTGGTAAATCTCTGTTATTTTCTAATCTCCTTGGGTTTTTTATTACTTTGATGGGTGGCCTCTTGAAACTTGCCCATTATTTAATTTGTCTCTTTTGGATCTAAACTTCCATACATATGTGCGATACGTAGGCTCCAGACAACATTGTGCTTGCAATATAAACCCCATTACATTGCAGCGGGTTCCTTGTATCTTGCTGCCAAATTTCTCAATGTCAAGCTGCCTTCTGACAGCGGAAAAGCCTGGTGGCTGGAGTTTGATGTTTCACCTCATCAGTTGGAAGGTTTAGTTCTACCATTCCTTCATTTAATGTCCATCAGCTTGTAAATGTGAAGTTTAATTCATAGCAGTCAGAATTGCGATCCAAATCATTGGATCGTATGATTTGCGATTTGATTCACCCCAAAATGATTTATATCGGATTTCTCAAATCGTCACACCTGTGAATCGGTTTGAATCGTCGGTGAATTGGTCCAAATCAGTAGTGAATCGGACCGAATTGCTAGTTGAATTGTTGTGAATCTGTCTGAATTGTTTACTAGTTAAAAAACACTCACGACTTTATAATTCTATGAGTACTTAATTTATACAAATACAATATTCACATATGTACTGTGAATTTTATGATTCACGGATTCAATTCCCAATTCGATCCACCAAGCCTTGAAATGATTTGATTCCAATTCACGATTTTGACAACCATGGTTTCATTAGATGTGTATGCCTGTTGTATTGTATGCCTTAATCACAACACTTTCTAATTCATTGCTATTTTTTTTCTAATATTTGTCCTTTTTCTTTTTTTTGCATGGGGGTGAGGAATGATAAACACACAAATTTTTATGAGAAATTTGAAAAGTTATTATAAGATTAAGCTAAGCAGTGGGAAAATGATTATACATCATTTCTTATAATGAAATTCTAAGATTTTACATGGAATTCTTTTATTAAAAATAAAAATATTGTAATGGGTTTTATGGTAGATCACCATATCTTTCTATCCCTACTGCTTTATCACAGTCAAATATGAGTGTTGAATTTGTGTTATTTTTGACAATTTTTTTTCACTTCCCAAAGTGAAATGATGCATAGTGATGTAGGGGTGTTACTAGGCCGTAGTCTATATCATATACTATTTGTGAAGGTGACTCTCTTGGATGCACTTTTTATTTTTTATTTTTTATTTTTTTCTAAAAATGCATTGGAGCATAAGTGGGGGAAGTTAATAATGCATGCAAGGCATATTCGTTCACCTGGTAGTTTCTTAAGGAAAATATGTTTATAGGATTAGATTGCATGCCTTGTAAAGTTATCTTATTCTGTTAAATTGATGATGTAGGGAGTCTAGACTGTCCATGGAATTCTTATTTTAATTCAAATCTTCCTATTTCACAGTTCACTTTATACAAAATATAGATAGATATTGGGTAATCTGAAGGTGAACTATTTGACGTAGGTCTGGTTATTTTTTATGAGAATGTCGGTTGTTTAAGCAGAATATTTGCAATTCACCAGAAATTGTAGACATAGAGAAGGTTTGAATATATGGTTAAGTAGATCCTCCAAGGGTGGTGGGGTCTTGTGTCCAAATCAAATAGGCAGATACTGTCACTTCCATATTGCATCAGTGCATTGGATTTGGTGGATGAGGCTTGGAGCTAATCCAGTTCATTGTATTTAGTATCGTGTTTAGCTGCTGGGGCTTATCTAAAAATAAAATATGTTACTATTGTAAATTTGTGATTCTTTCTTAGTTTAGTGTTGGCCAGTTATTTAAGTATACAACTCTTGATTCTTGAGATAGATGCCCTACCTAATCTGTATGGAGTACTAGTTATCTTCAGTTAAATTGGATTTTCTTCTTGGAATCTCTTTTTCATTTCTTTTTTGCAATTCTTTCAGAGGTTATCCGGCAGATGATTGGGTTATTGGGTCACAATAGAAGACTGGCAATACCTTTGTTGCATGCTAAAGCAAGACAAGATACGGGCGAGGTGAAAAAGGTGTCATCCGATGATCAAGCCTCTGCTGTTACTAGCTCCGAGGCCACTTCTGTTTCAACTCCAGGAACTGAAGAAAAGTCCAGGGAAGGCGGAAAGTCCAGTAAACCAAATGATGCTTACATTTCTGGCAGCCAGACTTTGCCCCGTGAAGACACCTGTGACTGTGCTGCAGCCAGAAGAAGTGAAACACCACAGTTTCAGACAAGTGATTCTGGAAGCCCCCATAGCATTGTTGAAGATGGCAACAGGTCTGATGAGGGCGAGGTTCAGGTGACAACAACAGCGGCATCCAATGAAATTACTGGTTGTAAGATTGTTTCTGATTGTTGCACGGGGCTTGGCAAAATCGACAAGGATCGCATTAAAGAGGCGCTGAAAAAAAGGAGATATCATAGACTTGCAAATAAGCAGGCAGCAGTAAGTCTTGTGGACTGCATGGACGATGATGATTCATGGATAGTGAGAGAGCTAGAGTGTGGAGTAGAAATGGCTTATGCATGTGAAGAGAAGAGGCAAAGAATCTGTTAAATTAATGTGAGATTATTGTGGCTTATACTGCTTATGAGCTAACACAAACATGACTTCTTCCAACTTCCAAGTACGGATTCGTTTATAAGTAAATTTCTTTACACGTAGGAATCAACCTAGCTGGTGTGAACTGATCCTTTTTGACCAAAGGCCTAACTTCAAGTTTTCATTTTTTGCAAGTGTAAGTAGCCCATCTGTTTTCATGAGTTTAATAAGTTGTATCTCTAATTATCAGTTACTGTCATTGATTTTGAATGTAATAGAAGCGTCTTTATTTATTTCTCTCTAAGTCTCTCTCCAGCTCACCCCTATATCTTATCTATACCATATATAATTAGCAAACAGTTAATATTCACGTCCTAACTTTTTTGGCACATTTATTTAAAACAATAAAAGACACATATTATTCTGATTTGTCTTTAATAAATTAGATGTTTTTGTTCATAATTGCCTTGTCTTGCTATTGTATACAGATTTTCCTCAAAAGCAGCTGTGGCTCACACGGTCGTCCAAAATTAAGGGCAAAAAGTGAACGCCATTCAACCCTTCCTCAGCTCGCCTAAAAATTGATGAAAGCTGGATAAAAAAAAGATGAATTATGTATTGTATTCTCTTACTTCTTCTTTCATTTATTTTTTGTTAGATCTTGTAGTTGTTCTTGTTGGCAACCAAACTTTTTTTTTTTTTTTTTGTTGCCAACTCATTAGATAGCTTGTCAAAGGAGATTATATATATAATACATAACATAAATAAATGCTTCCATAAAATCAAATCCATGTTGATAAGCAACTCTCTAGCTTTATGTTTATGTTTTTGTGTGTTGAATGAGATGGATAAGTCAACATTGACAGGTATGTTCATTAAACTAGCAATGGGAACATGGATGATGCCATGCAATAGGATAAACTAGCAAAAAGAAAAAAATTAGTATAATTGATTATTTCATTATAAATCATTTAAATAACCAATAATTTTATCCAGAACATAAGATTTAGTCCTTTGTCTCTTGAATTTATCAAGTATTTATCATAGAGAAACGTTAATTTAACTACAAAAAGTTATAATTACTCATTAATGTTCATTAAATGTGTGTAGTTTACACATCTTAAGTTGTATAGTAAATGATACAATGAACATTAATGAGTAATTACATTATAAGTACTATTTTTTTATAATTAAATTAATATTCTCCTTTATCATAGATTAGCATTCCTAGTTAATTAAGACGCTTACATGTTTTTATCTAACACAACAAAGATTAGTTTTATTAGTTTGCTTGTCTAATTTATAGTGCACAATATACTTTATTCTAATATCTATATAAACAAAATCTTACATTAATAATAAATATAAGACCGGATTTCTACAGTGTTTTGAGTATAAACTACTTAGTTAAACGGTCGATCCAGAGATTGCTTTTAAAAAAATGGTTTTGGGTTGACAGGCTGGACCGAATAATCCCATACTCGGTATCTTTAACGCAATTTACTTTACCAACTGCCGGCGGATTCACAACGAGCACACGCTGACACCGCGGTTCTTCCACCACGTGGCACACTCTCACTTGTGGGCCCACACACATTGAACAGCCACATCGGATCGAAGCGTCCAACAACCTCTCCCTCTCTCTCTCTCTTCACTTTCTCTCTCTAGTTTTGTCTCCATATTAAACACTATTTTATTTACCTTTGCACCGTTCTTTAATCTTTTTCTCGTCTCTCCCTCTCTCTCTCTTTCTTTTTCTTTGCTTCTTCTTCAGCTAACAGAAGACAGGTCCTTGGATTTTGCTTCAGAAATCGATTATTTATCACAGATCGCACTTGAAGATCAGTTCCTGTGAACTAGACTCGTCGGGACGAGCAAATCTCGGTATTTTTCGCCGGAAATTGCCCTATTTTCTTTTTGTTGCACCTAAATACCTACCTTCTTGTTTTATCTAATGTTTCTGAGAATTCTGCTTGGAATGCTTGTTTTACCAGGGTTCGTTTTGTATACTGTTGCTCGATTGATCGGTCCTGCTTGAGATTTACTCTTTTTGATTGGTGAACTTGGAGATGTCTGGACCGCTAGACCGATTTGCTCGTCCTTGTGAGTATTCTCGCCTTGTTGTGGTTCTGGTTTGGAGTGATCAAGGAGTTCTGTTGTTGATTCTCGTTGTTCTGGGGTTTCTGTGTGCTGCTTCCTTTGTTTCTATGTGAAATTCTCTTTTTACCGTTTGTTTTACTGTTGGTTGGTGCAAGGTT
Organism: Paratinospora sagittata; assembly: GCA_035771175.1. NCBI lineage: Eukaryota > Viridiplantae > Streptophyta > Magnoliopsida > Ranunculales > Menispermaceae > Paratinospora > Paratinospora sagittata. Next base: position 37,259,095 of record CM069594.1, read on the forward strand.
AGATGACTGTGTTCGATAGAGTGCCTCCTGTTAATTGATTTTGGTTTTTTTGGTTTTGGACTTGGATACCTTGATATTTCTGGTATTTAGATATAGTTGCCATGAAAACTACGTTTTTAATTCGTTCCATCCCCCTTTCCCAGCAGTAATTGCGTATTTAGGGTTGTGTGGTTGAAAATTGTTCTGCCGTAATAAAAAGTTTATTCTGCATTATAATGTTTTCAAAGATGAATTGCCAATTCCATTTAGCTGTTTGTTTTTATTTTTCACAAGTTTTATGTCAGCATAATTTCTATATTTGAAGATTTATATATTGTTATATTCTTAGTATGATTTTGTTTGGTTTGAAAGGAAAGATTTATTTATATTAATTTCAATGTAAGGATACTGTATTTTGGTTGCTATTAAACATCAGATATCAGTTATGAACTTTCAACCTCTTTTGTGAAGTTTTGCTGATGATTTTTCTTATTAAAGCACATTTACTGTTTTGTCGCCAATATTAGCTTAGATCATGTATTCAGGATTTAGAATTGCATGAAATGCATATTTACTATTTTGTATCCTTTTATATGCTGTTGGATAGGCTTTGAGGGGTTCTCTAGTCACGATGAACGAAAAGAAAGAAAATCTGATTTTGAAACTTCAGAAGATGAGAGGAGGACAAGAATTGGATCTCTCAAGAAAAAAGCAATAAATGCTTCTACCAAATTCAGGCATTCTCTTAAGAAAAAGAGCAGCCGAAGGAAAAGTGACACTCGAGTTAGTTCTGTTTCAATTGAGGATGTTCGGGATGTTGAAGAGCTGCGGGCTGTGGAGGCATTTCGTCAAGCATTGATATTAGATGAATTGCTCCCTACAAGACATGACGATTATCACATGATGTTAAGGTGCTAATACATTTTCCATCTTTTAGTTATAAAGTTAAATGACCTCTTTATAGTCATTTCTAAACAACTCTTGTCAAAATCTCATTTCTAAACAGCAAAGTTATTTGCAGATCCCCTTCTAAAGATTGAATTAGTATTTTTTCAAGGTCTTTTCTTTTAGATCCTTATGAACTTCTTTAGTTCGATTGAAGGACAAAGAAAGATTCATGAGAATGGTCTCTTCAAAATATTGCGAAATTTTGCTAAATTGTTAGTGATTAAGATCATGGAACTTATAATTGAAATTTCTACATGACAACTGCTAGTCTAACTTACTTCTATTACACCTTCTAAAATCTAAACCTTGTCATTACTAAGAATGAGGTAGAAAATATAAATTTAGTATTTCATTCAATGTTTTTCCACTATTATGGAATATTATTTATCATAAATAAGAGACTTGTGTTTTAGGATTTTAGCAATGTCCTGTCCTGGTTGAACTGTGGTACTCCCGTGGGTTGGGTTGAAAAGAAACACATTATAACACCTGATTAAGCCATTGATTTCCTTTGAAAGTGAAGTGTGTTTCAGTTTTAAATTTTATTCTTTCCATTATAGTATTTCAAAGCAGTGTTGTCAAGGCCATGTGTAGGCCGCAAATAGTCTATTGCCTAGGCCATACTTAAGGCAAGTAGTGGGGGCTCTTTGAGATTTTTTAAAATTATAAGGGGCTGGTATAAATATGTAAAGAAGCTTAAGGTTCTTTTTTTCTTTATATTGTTACAATATGATTGTACAACGTAAATATTAGATAACTTTTAACTCATGGTATACATATATTTCCATTATGCAATTACCTTTTTTTTTTTTTTTCTTATTTTCTAAATTTGATTTTTTATTTTATTTTTATTAAATTTCTGCGAATATTTATTATTTTGTTATACTTATAACTTATAAGTATTACATCGAACATGACTCTTTAAATCATTGTACTATCACTATATAATATGCTAACTTTTCTTATTTGTTAAAATGTTTTTCTTGTTTTTAATTTGTAGATACAAAATTGAGGTGTAAAATATGGTTAATCTTTTTTTCACACAAGGTTTGACTTCTATATTATGGAATATGTATATAAATATATATATATATATATATATATATGCAAGGTTTTTACATGCAAAACTAATTAATTATTTATTTGGAGAGCTATAAATAAAATTATTTATAACATCTAGGCCTCGCCTAGGTGACGCCTAGGCATCGTCTCTCCTAGACGGGGGCACTCGCCTAGTTATCGTCTTGGTGTCTTGAAAACATTGTTTCAAAGTGCTAGTCTTTGATCATGTGCTTATATTCATTTTTAAATCAGCTCTTTATCTTGTGTTGCGATATTTTCAGTTATTTAAGTGGTTGACATCCATAAATGTTTCATAATTTGGCTAATTGCAGATTTTTGAAAGCAAGAAAATTTGATATTGATAAAGCAAAGCACATGTGGGCTGAAATGATTCAGTGGAGGAAGGATTTTGGTACTGACACTATTTCAGAGGTAATTATATTTGATATTCTGCTTGCATTTTCTAGTTTCTCTCCTCCATCTTTTTTCTTTTGATTCAGGGTTTTTTTTGTCCAAATTTTGGATCCTTACTTCAGCTTATATTGAGAAATGTTTTATCATGAGGTTCCTCTCCATTGTTAGTTGGCAAACATTTAAGTTATATACTGTTTTGGTTATTTTTTCTCAGGAATTTGACTTCAGTGAGAAGGATGAAGTCTTGAAGTACTATCCCCATGGTAACCATGGAGTGGATAAGGAAGGTCGGCCTGTTTACATTGAAAGACTGGGAAAAGTTGATCCCAACAAACTCATGCAAGTAACGACTATGGATCGATATGTAAAGTACCATGTGCAGGAGTTCGAGCGGAGTTTTGCTGTAAAGTTCCCGGCTTGCACCATTGCTGCAAAGAGGCACATTGATTCGAGTACAACAATTTTAGATGTTCAGGGGGTGGTATGTTGTCAGTCACAGTTTTATTATTCATCAATGTGGTCCTAAATCCTATTGCAGAGATTATATATGTCATGTATGCGTGATGTAAACCGATTGTTGTTTTCCCCTTTCTATTGCTATTGTTTTTTCAGAGCTTAAAGAACTTCAGCAAGTCTGCCAGAGATCTCATTATTCGGCTGCAGAAGATTGATGGAGACAATTATCCAGAGGTAATTAAGACCTACAGCATAGAGACTGGGATTTCTTGGTTTGAGTTACATGTAATGTGTATGGATATGAAGTTTAACCAGCAATTCATGTATGCATACTTTACTCTTTTATAACTTTGAATAACTTTGAAATTGCATGGTGCAGACTCTCTGTAGAATGTTTATAATCAACGCTGGTCCTGGCTTTAGGCTGCTATGGAGTACTGTGAAGTCTTTTCTTGATCCAAAGACTACGTCCAAGATTCATGTATTAACTCCTTTACTTCTGCTCAGTAACTGTTGGTTGTCATTCAAATCCATGAGGGTATTTGAAAAATATTTGTATTATGATTTTTTGTTTTTGAATTTCTCCTCAGGTTCTTGGAAATAAGTATCAGAGCAAGTTGCTTGAAATAATTGATGCCAGGTAGATGCTTCTTGCATTTGAATTGGATTGTGTTTTTCTGAGTTTGTAAATGACATATTTATGTATACAAAGCCTTTTCTATACTACTTGGGTGGGGTTATACACACACATGCACACGCATACCCTAATGTCCTAACAACTTCTAGAATGTATTTTGTTCTGCAGTGAGTTGCCAGAATTTCTTGGTGGAACCTGTACTTGTGCGGATCAGGGGGGTTGTCTTAGGTCTGATAAAGGTCCATGGAAGGACCCAAACATAATGAAGGTTTTTCTTACTATCCTTGGAAAATCTTTATACTTCCATTGCTTCATATTGTTGGGAACATCATAAAAGTAATTTTTTAGGTTTTTATGTCATGATAGTTTCAATCTTCTTTTTTCATTTTTGATGAGAAATGACATGATAGTTTCAATTTTCTGTGGTCACTTCCTCTCAGATGGTTTTGAATGGTGAAGCACGATGTGTCAGGCAAATAGTAACTGTTTCCAACAGTGAGGGGAAAATTATCTCTTATGCGAAGCCACATTACCCAGCAGTAAATACTTTTATATCTTGTCAAAAATTTTAACTTGAAGCTTTTATTTCTTTTTTCTTTTTAAAATGATCTAGTTTATATTGTTGCATTTTTGAGGAATTTTTTCTACCTTTGTTGTTGCAGATAAGAGGTGGTGATACTTCCACTGCTGAGTCAGGATCAGAAGCTGAAGACATTGCCTCCCCTAAAGCAATGAGGAGTTATGTGAATCCGCGGTTGACTCCTGTTCGTGAAGAAGTAAGTACCATTCCTTTTAAAATGTTTATTTTTATTCAATAGCATCCATAATAAAATGATTTTTAGTTTTAACCATGAATATACTAGATTAGTTGAAAATTGAAATGTAGCCTTTCATAATAAATGTATATATTTCCCTCTTTGAATTTTTCTTTTTTTTCTTTTTATGAGTATTCTTAAATAATGACCAAAGAATATTCCTCGTTCTAGGGATAGGATTCATGTCCGAATAATTTATAAATAAGGCCATTTACATTCTTTTAGATTCAATTATTGACGCCTAGTATTGTTGATTTTATGTACGGAAATGTGTATATTAAGATGAGTATCTGGTAAAATATTAAAAGATAGAATTAGAAATAGACATAACATATTCGAGAAATGATAAAATGAGAGAATCGATTAAGGTGGTTTGGACTTGTACAACGAAGAACTTTAGATGCTCTAGTTAGAAAGAGTGACCTATTAACAATCCACGATACTGATAGAGTTAGAGGAAGACCTAAATGACATGGAAAGAAATTAATAAGTAAGACATAACTACTTGTAATTTAAATGTTGACTTAGCCCTTGTTAGAGTGGAGAGAAGGAATCAGATTCATTTAGCGGACTCCATGTAGTTGAGTTGAGTAGGCCACAAGTTTATCTTTAGATGCATGTATTTGTGCTGGAGTATGATGATTATGTGTTCATGGATTTTGAGGGATGAAGAAATATTTAAAATGTCTGGAAAGTTCTTGCTCATTTATAAATTGTTATTCTTGCATGAGTCCTTCATAATACACATCAATTTTCTTCTAAAATGCTAGGTTATAATCTTGATAAATGATTGAATCCTTCAAATACATTTGTTCTACAATGGTCATTTGTGGCTGGTTATCTGTCTTGTTTGATTTTTATTGGTGATATGTGCTTTAGGATTATTTTCATAACATGGAAGAGTTAAATATGATTATCAAATATGCAGGCTAAAACTTCCGCAAAGGTAAGCTACCCTGGTGGATTTTCAGAGTATGATGAATATGTTCCCATGGTTGACAAAGCAGTAGATGCAGGATGGAAGAAAGAAGTGGCACAACAAAGGTCCTTTGTCTTGCGAGGTTAGCATCCTTAACTTTAACTTATTCTTTTGTAAAAGAATACCTACTTTGTTTCTCCCTCAAAATCCCAGTTTTTGGGCATTTCAATTTTTTCCATTGAACTTTTATTTATCCAAAGAGAAAGTCCCGTGAAATAGCATTCTAGAACTGAAGTTCAATTATGTAGCATCTTGAAGAATAACCACTCACATTAAAGTATCTCAGTTATTCACAATTATATATAGTTTATCTTAAATTGAAGACTGATGTGATGTTTTCCACAATTATTTATCTACTTTCATGCTCTGCAGGGCAACTTCCTCTACCCGATACTCAAAAGACTCCTGACGGGATTCGGGCTCAAACTTATGCTATGTTTATGGCTTTGTTGATGACTCTCTTTGCTTTCTTCAATGCACTAACCTCTCGGGTAATCAAGAAACTTCCCTACATGTCTGATCGTGACCTCAGCGTCCCCAACCTGACTCCAAATCTATTGCCCAAGGAAGAGTTTCGCCCCCCCTCCCCAACTCCAGGATTTACTGAAGCAGATCTGCTGTCATCTGTTCTTAAAAAGCTGGGTGAGCTAGAGGAGAAGGTTGAGACACTTCAAGCTAAACCATCTGAGATGCCCTATGAGAAGGAGGAGCTACTAAATGCTGCTGTTTGTCGTGTTGATGCACTAGAAGCCGAGCTAATTGCTACTAAGAAGGTAGTCTCTCATTGGCTTTATTTTCAAAAACTTTGTTTTCACATTGAATTTAGTGATATGATCCGTTAACCATTATTGTGAAGTGTTAGTTCATGTGGGCTAGCATGGCAGCACCTATACAACTTAATGAATAAACTTATAAGCTCTTGAGCAATTGAAGCACTACATCATAAACAAATAATTTGGTGTTGCTCTTTTTTTTTTTTTTTTTTTTTTTTGACAAGAGACAATGAATTGTATTAATAATAAAAACTATACAAAAATATACAACTGGAACTAAAACCAGAATTAACGGTCAAAACTGGTCAAACTAGGATTCCATCTCCTCAACCAATTCCCCAAGGAATAGCCTCCTATTTATTATTGTTGTTATTCTTTACATCTTAAGTGGTGTGAACTGCCATTGGCCGGTCTCAACAATTTCCGCTGTTACTCACCTAATCCTCTTGCATCCACCTCTTATGCTATGATTTGCAACTGCATGGATAAGTGTTGGGAGTTCTCGTGCTTCTACTGTTGGTTGTTTTGTGTGGCAATGTTTGAGTACTGAGATATAAGTCTTTGCATTTTCTGCTGGAACTAGAAAGTTTATTTATTTTGTTCCTTCAAGGGTATGACTATTCTGCATGCTTCACCTCTGCATAAAGGAATAATTACTTTCTGCAATGTGAAGGATTTAACTTTTACTCATTTCAATTAACTATTAACATAAAGTGTAGTGTTTAAGGAGGGGAGCCTTGCACAACAGTATGCATGTTGCCGTGTGACTGGTCACGGATTCGAGTTGTGGAAACAACCTCTTACAATTCAGGGTAAGGTTGCCTATAATAGACTCAAAACTGGTCTGACCCTTCCCTGGGATCCCGCATGGGTGATAGCTTCGTGCACCGACTGCCCTTTATAATGTGTAGCATTCAACTAAAAATTAAGAAAACTGATACCATGCTCATGATTAAGCTATTGTGATTATTGGATTTTACATATATGGAGTTCCGTACTCTTCTAAAAGAAATATTGAGTTCCACTCAGTTTTCATTTTGTAGTTTATTTTAGCTGGCATTTGTTCTGTATCTTTGTCTGTTCCCGACAATGTATTTGGTATTTTGGGCTTGTATGTGTTGATCGCTGCTTATGGCGGAGTACATATGTAGACCTTTTCTTGACCAGCCAATGGCAGTGATTTTGGACTATAATTGCTTCTGTACATTGCAAAATGTACTACATTATGTTCATATAATGTTCGTCTTCGTAGCATTCCTTCTTGTGCATGCTTCAATCCTGTATCTTAACAATAGTTGTATGCTTCATTAAGCATGATTGTGTGAATTATCCTTATTATTAATTTCTTTTCCTTTTCTTTCTTTCTCCTGGTTGTGTATGATGCTGCGCTTATGGATATATAATTATAGTGTATTTAGTTGTTTTGAGCAGGAGATTTGTTCATTGCTGTCTGCACAAATTAATTTCCCCACTTGCATGTGTTGTATGTTTATCTTTCTTATTTTTTTATGATATTTGTTTGTGTTCTAGGCACTTATATACTTATGCCCATCTTCTAATACATGAAACATGACCTTTTTCTGGTGCAGGCCTTGCATGAAGCTTTAATGAGGCAAGAAGACCTGCTTGCTTATATAGATAGTCAAGAGGAAGCCAAATTAAGGGTAAGTTGAGGGTCAGACTTGTTCACTTTTCTTAGAAGATTGTTCAGTTCATTAAGATAATCGTGATTTTGAAATCAATTTTCTGTTGTCTTTGGCAGAAAAAGAAGTTTTGCTGGATATGATCGGACTCTTTTCTCCATTTCGCTGAGTTTCTGTCATTCGCAAGTGTTTAAGATGTAAACGACTTGGTCTTACAGAGTGGTTATCGAGTGGCTATGTGATTGGTCTAAATTAAGAGGTGAACAAAATCTTGTGCAATTAAAGCCATACTAAGTTATTCTCCTATTGTAGTTTTTTTCTTAAAAGAAATCCGGATTTGTACTTGTTTCTTCTTTATTTTCACATTATTGTTGTGGTTTGTGTATCCATACTTATTGTTCACCTCATTTATCAATTTGAACAACTTTTCTTCTGAAAAACTTACTCCTTATATGGAACATGTACTCAGATATTACCTCTGCTGATGCATTTTTGGTATATATATATATATATATTTGGTATTTGCTGTGATGTGTCCTAATGTTTTATAGCATGTCTTATTTCACAAATTTTTAAAACATTGATTTGTGTAGCAATAAATCAACCGGAGAGTTGAAGTTCACACAAATCAATGTTTTAGAAATTTCATGTCTTATTTCACAAATACTCTACTGATATGGCTTCATTTCAAAAAAAAAAAATGAAAAAAAAGCACAAGTGATATGTTCTTAACAGGTATATAATTCCACAACAATTCCAAATGAAAATTAAACAACTTCTCATTTTCTTAAAATGAAATTGAATTTTCTAACATTAGGGGCATAATGCAAAAACACCATATGCCCTTGTGTTAGAGTAGCGCACTGCCCCCTTCTTAAAATGCAAATAAAATGGTTTAGTTGGTGTTTATAACACCCTTGCAAGAGATAAACATTAGAATCATATAGTTTTAAACCTGCTTTTTCACAAAAAAAAAAAAAAAAATTGCTGGTGTTGGCCTTGCATGACCTCTGAAAGACAAACGAAACAAAGGATGATAAATTAACCAAAACTTCAAGTTGACACCTTAAGGTCAAATTGATGTGATGCTGTTTTTATTTAAGTAATATACATGGTATTGTGTAAAAGAATATAAAGAAACTTCCAAGTATTCATCAAAATCTCGGATTGAGTTTTTTGGTATAGAGAAGAAGCATATAATTCAGCAAATTTTCATCTTGCTTGAGATTCCTAGCATCACACATACAGAGTCTGTCACCTATCTTCTCACCATTACAATTGTGGATCTGCGCTCAAAAGCCAAACTGCCAAATACCCACAAAAAAAAAGAACTTAGTTCATTTCATCCTCAATGTTTTATGCTTAAAAAACAACCATTTAAAAGCATTATGGCTTTTAATTAACTTACCAACTTCATCTTCTTCTTCTTCTTCTTCTCAACGTAAGCAAGAAGCTCGTCCTGTCGAACAAGAGCATCCTCCAGGGCCTGCATATACGTATAGCGGAATTAAAAATCAGCGGAAGAGCAAGACCCTTAGTCGATATAACTTATGGTTTTAAAGAATGTATATGCAAGTTGTTTTCATACTTCTATAGTTCAGTGTGATATAACTATTAACAAAGGAATCACTGATCAATTTTGTGAGAAATGAAAGCCACTGTTAAAGACAACAGCAATTTTTAGACTCCACAGCCCCTCCAAATCAAATATCCAAGCCAAAGAACTAAGAAAATGTATAGTGCTTCAGTTTTACAAGTAAAGAAGTCCACGTGTAATTATAGAATTTTGAGGCTAGGTTTCTGATGAAGAAACCTGCTTATCTATATATATATATATATATATATATATATATATATATATATATATATATATATATATATGTTTCCTCTTAACTTGCCCATGTCATTGAATCTGCATTATGTCATATGTAAGTGTACAAACAATAGAAATTAAGGTGGTGTTTGTTAATTCTACTTACTACCTCCATGAAAAGTAGAGGATAGTAATAAAAAAAAAAAAATTGTGGGTAAATACTTTTGTTTTTTAATATATATATATAACCTTCACAAGAATAAACAAGAATTTTGACTTACTATATTGTAGAGTTTAAACCTCTACTACAAATAGAGGGCATTTTAAAGTAGAAGTAGAGGCTAAATAGAGTTAACAAACACTAGTGAACCAAAAGCCATTGTTCTTACCTTCTTGGTTGCCATCAGCTCTTGCTCCAGGGTATCAACACGAGCAACGGCAGCATTAAGCATTTCCTCCTTTTCAGCTGGCATTGCTGCAGGTTTCATGCTGAGAATAGTCACCTTCTCTTCCAAATCAGCCATGCCCTTCATCATGGAATAGAATTCAGCGTTTGAGATGGAGGGCGCAGCAAATTGGTTAGCCCGGCCCTTCACCATGCTATCAACACAGTAAAAGGAATTAGAATAGAGGTTTCCATCTGTGAATTTCTTTGGCATGTTTCGTGTCAGTCGGATCATAGTGACAATGCCCATGACGAAGGCCATGATGCCACCAAGGATCTGAGAGCTAATTCCTTCAGGAATCTTGCAAGAATCGACTGCGTAGTAACCTGCACATTAACATGTTTTAGATTCAGACATGCTTTTCGTTTAGCCATTGATACTTGAACTTTTTTTTTTTTTTTTAAGAAATTCTTTGATGATAAAATCCATTGATCAATAAGTTCTAGTTTATGATATGGGACTGGTAAGATGTTCTATTGTATACCTTTTGAAGGAATAAGTTTGTCATCTTCAACAACTTTGTTCCAAGATGAATCCATGGACTTGTCAACCATGGGGATGAAGTCATTGTATCTGAAGGAGGAGTGTTTTCCATGTACAATTTTAACCTGCACATGTTTTTCATATACAACTTCTCTTAGAAAGAACAGAAACTATCCAACAAAAAAAAAGATAAATCAACATTTAAAATACTTCAGTACCGACATCAACAAGTGTACTTCTGTGTAATCTTCAGGTAATAGAAAGCCAATTCTCTCTTAAAATCTTATTGCATTTATTGATTATTGTTCTTTTTTCTAAAACAAACAATTCCCTATCTAATTGGAGTTGAATGTAATGCATTAGGTGTTAGCAATACAGTCTAAGGCTTAAGCTACTTACTTCTTCATGAACAGGAGAGAGTTGTGGGTGTTCAATATAATCTCTTGGGAGCTTGATAGAGTGAGATCTCACTTCATCACCTCCAAAAACTTTCTCCTTCTTGAAGGAGCTTGCCTTCATGTTCAAAAATTACGCAAAAAGTCAGTTATACTCGTGTAAATCAAAAAACTGCAAGTCTAAACAGGGTGGGAAGCTCAGAAGATATAAGCACTTGATATTAAAAAAAAAAAAAAAGCATACTTAAATATTCTTCAAAGATCATAAAATACCTTTGGATAAATGATCTCGTCTTCAGAAATGGTCTTCTCAGTGACATACTCCACAGATTTGCTTGAGCACTTGGCATCACCATTGTGAAGGCACTATAGAAGAACATCGATTTGCATGTCATGCACTAAAAAAAAAAGAACAAGAAGAAAAATACACGAGGTGAAAAGGATAAACAAAGCAATTGGTAACCTTCAAGATTTCAGGATCATTCCATGGTCCCTTGTCTGAGTTCATGCAGCCACCTTTATCTGCACAAGTGCAAGTACCACCCAGAAATTCTGGCAACTCACTGGGAGAAAAATGGGAAATAGAGGTGTGAAGAGGCTCAAGAAATCATATTCCATTGAAAATAAAAATAAAAAAAGAACTAGATATCCTGATACAAATGCAGTTCTGATTTCAAACTTTCGAAATTGTGAGGGAGATGAGAAGCTAAGATGGAAAAGAAACAAAAAAATCTACCTTTGCATTAATTATAAAGCAACTTACCTAGTATCAATGATTTCAAGCAACTTGCTCTGGTACTTGTTTCCAAGAACCTGATAGAAGAAGTTCCTCAATGATTAAGTTGTTTCTGTTTATAAAAACCAAAATTTTAATAACTAATAAGAAGATTCATGCTTACATGGATCTTTGCTGTGGTTTTGGGATCAAGGAAACCCTTGATAGTATTCCACAGCAGGCGGAATCCAGAACCAGCGTTGATGATGAACATGCGGTTCAATGTCTGTGATTAAAACATGACATTCCCACATGTAAAAACTATTTCATCTACGCACCAGAAGCAACCTAGAAAATCAGAAGAGAAAAAGAAGCACCTCGGGATAGTTATCGCCATCGATCTTCTGAAGACGGAGGAGAAGGTCTCTAGCAGCTTTATTGAAGCTTTTGAGACCCTAAGGCACCAATTCAGACATTATTGTTTGTAAGAATAAACAAAGAGAAAATAGCCAAAAACTTAGAGCCTGTTTCATAGCTGAGAAAAGTTTTCCTAAGAAAATATAGTTTTCTCGATAAATAATTTCTCAAGCAACTTGTTTTAGAGAATTTTCTCCAATTGTTTGATTGAACATTAAATATGTTTTTTTCACTCCTATGATGTGGAAAATAAGAATTTTCATTCAACATATTCATGAACATAATGAATAATAATAATAAAAAATCACGAGCAAATTTGGGTGAGAAAATAAGGTGGTCGGGAAAACTTTTCTCAAGAAAATGTTGGCAATCAAACATACAATTTTTTTATTTTCTCGAAACCTGCCAAACAAATCCTTATGTGAAAGTTGAGAGCCTTTAGGAAAAAACATTTTAGCCAGCTAAGAAAATTATGATAGTACATATCTTAAAACTACCTAAATTCCTAGAAGAAAGTATGGCTATCCTCACATACCACACCCGCAACATCAAGGATAGTTGTGCTCTGATCAATGTGCTTTTTGGCTGCAATTGAGCAAGCTGGCAACTTGGTAACAAATGTTCTCTCGAATTCCTGGACATGATATTTCACATAGCGATCCACTGTTGTGATTTGCATGACCTTGTTTACATCAATTTTACCGAGTTGTTCAATGTAAACTGGTCGTCCATCCTTGTCAACTCCGTGATGTCCCTGAGGATAGTGCTCTTTGACTTCCTTGACTTCGGTAAATTCAAAATCCTAGCAAAAAGAGTACAACCCAAATAAAGGAAAATGAGAACAGTTTCAGAGAGTAAATATATAGACATTGAGAGGGACTACTCTGCTTATGTGTGATAATAGAAGAATTCTCATATATCATTGCCAACTTTTTCATGAATACCTCCATGATTGTATCAGCACCGAATTCCTTCCTCCACTGAATCATGTCAGTCCACATTTGCTTTGTTTTCTCAATATCAAATTTCCTGGCCTTCAAAAATCTGCACCAAAAAAAAAAAGTTAATTGAACAACAATACGCTGAATTACATAATACAACAGTTTAATTTTAAAGTTTTGTTTTGTGTTGCACAGTTCATTTTATAGTTACAAGTTTACGTGATAAGCATGTATGTGTAACTTTTCCTTTGGTATTGCAAAGTTTTACTATAAAAATGCCAAGCTACTAGAAAATAGCCAAGATCAAAGTTCACAAACGTGGATTCAAACAACGATGATGATTAGGGAAATAAAGGCACCTGAGCATCATGTGATAATCATCGTGCTTTGAGGGCAATAATTCTTCCAAGATAAGTGCTTGACGAAGTGCATCAACAGCCTGTTCTTCTTCAGCATCACGTACATCCTCAATGGCAACAGACATAACTTTGCTACTTCTCCTACCCTTTTTTGTCAAAGAACTTCTGAACTTTGTGGAAGCACTGATTGCTTTCTTTTTCAGAGATCCAATCCTAGTCTTTCTCTCATCCTCAGAGTTCTCAAACTCTGATCTTTCAAGACCTGAAAATAGTATAGAAAGGTGGACATTAAAACACGAAGCATCGAAATTATGCTAAGAAGAAAAATGCCTTATCCCAGATGTTTATAATCACCCAAATGTTCATGTTTTCCATTCATTTATGTTTAGAGTCATATCTTAATTTGTCTTATAGGAACTGCACCTACTCTTATTAATAAGTGTGTTCTTGTTCTACTAACCCATCTAAATATCATCAACTTTACTACCTCTATGAAGACGATGCTCGTAGGAAACAAGATACAATATTGAGAAGACAGAAAAGACTATAGAAACAATCATTTGCTACTGCCATTGCACCTTTTCGTAGAATAAGTACAAAAATTCCAAAATAGCTAAATTTGGTGATGATAAACAAAAACTTCCATGATTCTTCCTCTCCACCACCAGTTATGTTGCAAGTTAATTTGGTTTCTCAATTTTCTGAGGTTCTTATTAGATCACAGTATTTCTCTTTTTGTCAAAAATGGATGCCAAAATAATGAATCTTTTCCTAGTTCTCCCATGTAATTTTACAATTATAATGAATCGTATAAAATGTGTTATGCATAATGGGCACATCAGAAAAGGAAAAAGAAGGGAAGTGAGCGAAGGGAGGGAAAAGAAAGATACAGAAGAAATAATTGATTTTACCAAGTCTTGCAGGGCGCTCGAGGTCGCTCATGATGACTTAATCTTGAGCTCACTCGTGTAGACAACAATGGGCAAGAGAATCAAACAATCATACACAAATGCCAAAATAAGTGCCTTAACCAAATGCCTGCAATTTTCAAAGTCATCAGAAAATCTGTCCAAACAAAGAAAATATGAAAAATAAAACAGAAAATGTGATAGCAAATTTCTGCCATACAGAATTCAACAAAAGAGAAAGAAAACAGGACAAAAAACCCATCTCTAGATTGAAAAAAAGGGGAATTTCACTTTATTTCATAAATTCATTCTCAAAATTTTAAAAGAAAACACGAAAATAGCACTTACGCGAGAACTCAAATCTCAATCATAATTCAAAAACAAATAAACTATGAAATCCGAATCTCCGTCTCCAATAAAACAAACTATAATTTCTCCATTTTATCTTCTCATGATCATTACAGAAACCCCCAAAACTCTCTAATCTCATTTCAATCATAAAACTTCCATAAAAAAAAAAAAGGAAAAACTTCCAAAAATACGAAAAAAAAGATATAAAAAAAAAAAAAAAGTTGGCTAAAAGATATTTCAGAAGATTAAGAGAAATTAGGCGGAGTTAGAAAGTTACCTCTGAGCACAAAATGTTGTAGCTCAAGAGGAAAGAGGAATATAAAAGAGAGGCCCTTGGAGGAAAAAACGATGCCGTTGGATTAGAACCATGAGACACAAACCACCAACAGTTTTAGCGATAGAGAAAGATTGATCGCAGAAATGTGGTAAGGAGAGAAAGATGGGGATGAAAATAGATAATTAGGGTTTGTTTGACGAAGTCTTCGTCTTCATCTTCTTCTTCTTCTTTGCCAGTTATTAAGAGAAAGAGAAGATTCGCCGAAATGCAAGCCACTCCGAATATCTTAACCAGGTTAACTAACTAACAGAATCGGTGGCCAACGGCTCTTTTTTTGTATTTTTTTTCCCGGCAAATTGATCCTCTGCTCTTCCACGCCAATTTGTTAAATATCTCCCGTTTCTGACGCCGTTAATTCACTCAGTACATTATCTGCCTGATCATCCAAGATCATGATGGGGTTGTTGAGTGGTTTTCATAATACTAAATGTGGTGCACCGCTAAGTCTGCTGCCAGCTTCTTCTTGCTATATATATAATACTAATAATCCTCAATATAACAAGTTTTAATAATTTCAGCATTCCATTATAAGAATACTAAGTTGAGCTTTCTCTTCAATAGTTTGGTGATAGGATTTTAAATTTTGAAAATTAATCCATGCTTAGTTGGCGAAGTTTGAGTTTTGGTTGTCCTGCATTGTTGCCACCCAATTAAAATATATAAATAAAAAATCATATAACATCCCATATACACATTCAATTTTTATTTTTATTTTTTTTTAGTGGAAACAAGCCATCCCTATAACTCCTTTGTCCCTCTCCCTATGGGCTATCGGGCAGCATCGAAATCTACTAATCCCCACATCAACGTTGTTGCATATGATGGCCAGCTACGTCACGAACTCCGCACGAATAATGTTTGAGAATCTAACATATGGTTCAGATGCGATACTTTTTCCCCAAGGATACCTATGCCATAAAAACCTTTGGCTCGATTTAGAGTGCCCCATGAACGTATTTATTAATCTTTTCCGCATATTATGACTTAAACTCCCAGCCCCTCAGTTAGTCTCTCGGACTCTTTTTTTTGTCACGTCTGGGTTGCACACAGTGCCCCCTACCCAGGGTGATGAGTACCCCAATCTCCAGGGCGTACTCCAGCCATTATGGACCCATAATATTGTTCAATCTGGGTTGCGCAATCGCTCCATACCCAAATCATTTGTCCGCTACTATTTATCATAAATAGTGCAGGGCCTCTCCTAGATTCGAACTCGTAACCTCTCTTAAGGAGTTAGATTTCACAATCTGAGTAAGGCCCTGCGCTATTCATGATGAATAGTAGCAGACAAATGATCTGGGTATGGGGCGATTGCGCAACCTATATGAGACAATATTATAGGTCCATAATGGCTGGAGTACGCCTTAGAGATTGGGGTACTCATCACCTTAGGTAGGGGACACTGTGTGCAACCCAGACGTGACAAAAAAGCCTTATGTATTATGGTTAAATCAAATAGTAATATATAAATATATTTTTATAAAAGCATTGGCATTTTAGATCATTAGAAATAAGGGTTAGGCTATTTTCACCATCCTCTTCAATCACCACCTCATTTAAAAATTAAAAGACTAAAAAAACTTCATATGAAATTACAAAAAAGGGCAAGTATTAAATCCCTTAAACCTTCTCATCTTTCTCTTCACCCCACCAACTCTTTATCCTAAACTCTTAAATCCTTCAACTTTTCAACTCATCTCAATTTCTAATCTTATCATTTTTTTAATCAAAAACATATATTTTCACCATTTTCACCCTTTTGAAGTATTTTTTACAAAAACATACCCTAAATCGTAGAGAAAAGGAGGCGAAAATGAGTTTCGAAATAAAAAAAATGGCTCATGAATTGGGTGTGTCCGACCTTGCGTGGACGGACATAATGAAATCTATCCACCCTTAATAGGTCAGACAAAAAAGAAAAATAAAAATAAAAACCAAAAAATATATTGTTTGACTCTATTAGATATGACACACATTTTTATGTCCGACCATGATGGTCGGACATAAAGAGAAATGTCCGACCTTGGTAGGTCGGACATTTGCGATTCTGATGCTCGAAATGAGTTTTTATAACCCATTTTCGCCGCCTCATTCGACCATTTTCACCTATTTTTTTTGTAAAAAAAAAACATTCAAATCCAACAATGTACCATTGAAATCAACTTAAAACATATAAAAATTATGATTTACTTATCGATTTGTAATCAAGATTGTAATTGAATCACTTTGAGTTCGAGGCCTCCAAAACTCAAAATAACCCAATTTTTTTGCAAGATTTTGCAACGCTGTTACTCATAAATCTTCCTAACGGTATTCTAACCCTTTGAATGATTGAAAAACTTAAAGAAATGGTGAAGAGAAGAGAAGAAATAAGAGAGGAGGAAATGATTTAGGCCAACGAGGTGAGAATGATAGAACAAGAATTTAAGTGGGTGAAGAGAGAGAAAATGATTGATTTTAAATTTTTATGTGGATAAAGAAAGTAATTGGGTAAACAAATAAAAAATAGTAGGTGAAAATAGCCTTACCCTCAAAATAATTGAGATGCATGTTTTCAAGCATTGTTGCAAGTGACATGTAGAACATGGGTTTAGACTATAATAAACTCGTGCCATAATCTCTACCATGCTTGTAGGTCAGTAGGTGAGGGGTAGCGATAAAATAGAAGAGCCATTTAATTTTGTTGTGCTTGTAATGCACCGTCCATTATTCGTGCATCCTTATTTTTATTTTTTTTTGATTTTAATACTTAGTACAAATTGTCATTAAATCAGATAGTTTTATTTATTTATTTTGAATTCAACTAACCTAGTATCTTAATAAGAATAAGATATGGGGCTTATTGGGCCCATCCCGTGGACCTCAGGGTCTCCAATCCACGCATTTTCTGCCCCATGCTCACGCCTATAAAATCCGAAAAGCTCTTATGCATTTGGCGCGTGGCGGCGATTCACTACCCGCCTTCCAGTTCAAACGAAAACTGAAAGGCTTCTAGTTCAGATCGAGGGAGTTATTCTCCTGCTAAGATTTGTGCCATTTCTTCGTTTGATTTAGAACTGAAGCGAAGCAGATTATTGTCTGAGCTGACGCCTTTGATTTCGTACTAGTTCATCGGTCGAGGTATTGAACTTTTCTTTCGCTTTGATCTCAGGTTAGTATTAGCTTCATTTGGAGTTATGAGTCGCTAGGATTTGCTCATATTTCGTTTGATTTAGAACTGAATCATGATCGATTTCTTTAATTTTGTCTTATTTCACAGGGGATCAGAAGAAGCAAAGCCGTTTTCATCGGCTGAGGAATTCGACTTTTTTACTCGCTTTGAAATCAGGTCGGTATTAGATTTCCTTGGACTTATGAACCGCTGAGATCTGCTCATAATTTGTTTGATTTTATGACTGATACGAAGGACATGGTTGTCTGATCGATGCCTTTAATTTTGTATTAGTTCACAACTGGATTAGAATAAGAGGCTATAGGCGGATTTCATCGGCCCAGGGATTCAACTTTTCATTCGCTTTGATTTCAGGTCAGTATTAGCTTCCTTTGAAGTTATGAGCTTAGTTTATCATTTCCGAATGGATAGATATCTGATCATAAGCTTATGTTTCTGAAAGAATGAGATCTGCAAATTTAGATTTGTCTAGAATGTTCCAAGGAATTGAAGTGCTTTTACTAGCTTCATTTCTTTGCTCTTCGTGCATTGGAAAGTCTGCTGTAATTTTGCCAAATGTTCAGTTAATTATTGATTTTCATTTCATTTTTTATTTTCTTGGATTCGGAAATAATCCTAATAGATCTTGGCGTTACTTTGACAATCAACGGTTCTACTAGTACACTTCATGACATTTATATTGCATACCTCACTTTTTCTGCTGTTGACAGTTTTGATGATTTTAAATTGAGTGCATAAGTTCTTGTTTGCTCTAATTTGAGCTTAGAATGGCATCTTAGACTTGTTCCTAGATAAGTTTGACAAGAAAATGTTGATTAATTGTGGATTATCATTCTGTGAAATTTTTTGATCTCCACATCTCAAATTGTTCCGATTAAGTTTTAAGCTTAGTTACCTGAATTTTAGGTATCAACAATGATTTTCTAGTCTTCAATGCTTTTCTCCAACATCAAAGATCAGTGATTGATAGCTTGTGCCTTCCTGTCATGCTGCCCCTGAAACCAAAACCCTGGCTTTTTTAACTGCAATTGTCCCAAAGCCTTTTGTTTTGACAGTCTTTTGAGCTTCAATTCAACCTCCCTCCAGGGGAACTCATTTCTAGAGGATTGACATTCTATTATTAATTAACTTGCTAGAAAAGAGAGTGGACACCTCACTGTACAATGAATCTCCTCTGGCCTTGGAGATCCCCTAGCTTAGGCAATCCATCTCACCAACTTACATTTGGAGTACTTGGCAACCAATAGCCCGCTCAATATTTCAGTGCCTACTCTTTCACCTGCAGGTGATAGTCTTCCATTTACCTATCAGTTATACAATGAAGCAGCTGACAGCTCACTCTCAACATAAGCAACAACTATCCTCTGAACCATTAATGACGACTAATTACTGCTCTCTGATACTGTGATCCTCTCAAATTCTCTAATCACCATTGAAGCTCTTTCTAGTAGATACAATACTGATGTGCAAGCTGAACCCCTAATTCACAATATCCATTCCATGTTATCACACGGGGATAGAGTCTGGTTTCAGCACATACCATGATCTCTCGATAAAATTGCTTAAGTCTCTTTTTATGCCATTATGGCTTAATCCATGTGTTTTTCCTCTTCATTAATATTATGTCCATTCAATTGACTAACAAAAAAAGGGTACTGCAGACTCCCTTAAGATAATTCTTTCACATTACCTTCTTATGCCACTCTTCCTCTGGAATTAAATCTTCAACCTCCTTTTTTGGCCTCATTCTTCTCTTATATGGAGCCTCCACTGGCTATAACATTTTTTATGCGCTCTCTCTTATGCTTATCTCCTTAATCAACTTCTCAACTTGTTTTATTAATTATTATTATGTTAGATGTACAATTTCATGACACATGCGTCCTGATTGTGTACTTATGAACTCTATAATTACAAACTCTGGGTCCACTGTAAATAGGACCTCTGAGGCTAATTCACATTAGTCTTATTCATTTATAACGTCAGCAAAACGTAGAATTTCATGTGGATTTTATGTTTTTATTTTGGTGAAGTAATCGATTGTTATACTTTTCTTTTGACGGGGGTAATTGATTATTATATCTAGTAATTTGTGTTATTATTATTGCTGTTTTTGCTTGCAATGGTTGACTCCTTGTACTGTATTTTTCTGTTTTAAACATTTGAATAGAACCTCATACATTAATATTATAGAGTTCGGCTAATCTGTAATCATGGGCTTTTTGACTTTTTACCGCAAATCAGTAGAACCAAAAGAGATCTTCCTCCTAGGCCTTTTCTTAGGTTCGTTCTAATCATCTTCCCTTTCATCCCAAGTCTTGATTGTAGCCTTTTGGGTCTTATTGTTTAGGTTCATTTACTTCCCAAATTCTTCAAAGAGTTGGGTTTAATTACGCTTTGCTCAAGTTAGAGATCTGAAGTTATGTTCTATATGAAGAGTTTGCTCATATGTGATAATTTTGATCCGTGTATTCCTAACATTGATCACACTTTGCTAATGAAATCGTATAACTTAGATTTGTCATTGTCATCCCTCGCCAACTACTAAATTAGTTTTTATATCCGCTTCTAGTGCAAGGATTAATTTCAGAAGGACAAAAGAAGGCAGTTTTTAAGCTGTAGATATGTTCTTGATGTAGAGACATGAACATTAGAAGGCATGAAACTTATCTTGGAGGGAGTAGGAATTGTGAATTGATTCTCCTTACAACCCAAGGCCGTTGTCTTGTGTGGTAACCTCCACTCCCGTTAGTGACGATAAAAGGAAGCTATCTTTAATTGGATCCTAACGTCCTTATTTGGTGGGCCTTAGTGTATAAATTTATTGGGCCTTAGTGCCAAGGTATGTTGTCGGCGTTGGCCTAACTTAAGTCTCTTTGACCTTTTGAGTTTACCTTCTAGTTGTGAACTAATATGTTACTCGTGTTCTCTCAAAAATTGGTTTTAGGTATATATATGCATGAGAGATTTTTTGGTTATATTTCTTTCATCACCAATATATGTACAGACACGGTTTATGAAGGTTGAATCATTATTGTAATATATTTAGCTGAGAAAGGTTGTAGCACCGAAAGGTATTCCTGATCATAAAAGTCAGAATAGTGCTACGAATTACTGAACTACTACAACGTCGTCTTGTTCAATTCACGGCTTCTTCTTGGCTTTTGTTCTTTTACCCTTTTTAGAAGTCTTTCTCTTCTTTTTGTTCTCGTTCTGGCTCTTCGTTACGTTTTTGTCTGCTTCAACACTGGCATTATGAAGTTCAGTGGTCTTCCTATTGAGGAAGTTAAGAAGCCCTTTAAGAGCTATTTCAGCGCCATCATTCTTCATCAGCTCCTCTGCTACTTCTGCAGGGGTCACATTAACATTCTTTATCATTCCTTCAATTTCCTCGAAAAGCTGATGGTCCTTGATCCCTAGGTAGTTGTAGGCCAGTAGTCTGAGTCCATCGGGAGTGCAGTAGGACATGTGAATGCGCATGTCCATGCGACCTGGTCGCAGCAATGCAGGATCTAGCCGGTCCTTATGATTGGTGGTAAACACTACGATTCTTTCGTCTCCGCAACTCGACCACAACCCATCCATGAAGTTCAGTAAGCCGGATAATGTAACCTGTCATTAGAAATTAGAGAAGCAGAAGACATTAAATGATCTTTGAAGCCTGAGTTATTAAGAGATGGCACCAATTCCTCAATGAGCCCATCCAAATTAAAGAAAAGTTTCATTTTTAGAATATACTGTTCTAACTATAAATAAAATGCAACTATACGGTAATCGCATTATTTTATCATTGGATCATGTTTTATGTACCATATGCATATCCAATGATCAATGTGTAGATGGAATAGCATTTTTGTAGTTAGAATAGTATTTTTTTTCTCTTTTTTACCTTCTTGTCTCTGTAGTTGTATCCTGTTTCAGCTGCCCTGTCATGCAACTCAACAGTGCAATCAATGTCTTCGATCACTATTATGGATCTAGTCGCTGTGGTGACTAAGATATTTCGAAGATCAGAGTTTCCATGAACACTGGCCAGCTCCAGGTCGTAGATGTTGAAATTGAGATAATTGGCCATAGCAGCGATCAAGGTTGACTTGCCCGTTCCAGGTGGGCCATACAATAAATACCCTCGTTTCCAAGCCTTCCCAACTCTTCTATAGAAGTCCCTTCTCATCACGAACCTGTTCAAATCCTCCATCAATTCCTTCTTCGCATCTGGATCCATGGCCAGCGTGTCAAACGTTGCTGGGTGATCGAGGTTAATCGATCCCCACATACCTCCATCATTATCTCCGCAAAAGCCAAGTGAATACAGCTTCACCGTTTTGTTTTCTAATTTAATGGCTTTGGATCTTGCTAACACGTACGGCAAGTAGGTCTCCAGCACTACCTCCTTGTGGCTCTTGTGGAAACTGAGTTCCAAGTACCTTCGTTCCTCTCGTCCTTCCTCTCTCTCAGCGTAAACAAATATCCATTTGAGTTGAATCCCTTGAAACACTTCGAAAATGTCTTGGTTCCTGTCAGCGGACACAGATAGGTTTTTTCCCTTGGGGAATTTGCTGACTCGTAGCCGATCGACGGAAGGGCTGATCTTGGTGCGTAAGTAGAGCTCTGCGCTTTCGAACATTTGGTTGAAAGTGTGGCCGTCGTATTCATTGATGATGAGAGTGAGGTGAGAAGAGTGGTGACTGTTGAGTCTTCCGAAGATGGAGATGAATTTGATTTGAAGATGTTCGGGAATGAACTGGTTCGCCATATTGCGGAGTTCAGTGGCCATGCTACGAACGAGCATGACCGATGCCGCGAAGGAGGTGTAAGCAGATAAGACTGCTGATGCGGAAGGCATGTTAGCGAGGGAAAACATGTTTCAACCGCGTGAGTGCGAGGGAAACAGAGACGTTAGTATTAGCGCCGAGACAGCGGGTGGAATGAATGACAAGAGAGCGCGTGCAGGTTTTGTAAGAGGAAAAGTAGGGATGCTTGGCCTGTAAGCTACTAGGCAATTTAGAGTGGGAGTATGGGGGGAAAGCTTCGGTTGGAATTCTCGTGATAATTGTCAACACACAGATACTACGTGCGAAATGGATTAGTGACGAATAATTCAAACCATTAAATAATGAATGATGAAATGAAAGAAAAAAAAACATGGCAGGAAGTGACGCTTTGGGCGTCTTGGGAAGACTTCTCCGTGTCTAGAACCCTAAAGCTTTCAAGAATCTTGGAGAAAAAAGAAAATAATATTTGTCTCCCTTTTAATTCTGTGTTTGTAACTAAAATAAAAATTCACCAAAAGCTAAGGCGTGTTTTACTTTACCATGTAAATGATAGATGTAAAGTAGATAGAACAAAAATACTAAAACGACGGAGAAAATAGATCAAAATTATGTTGAAGCTGATTTGATGACTAGGGAATGATTCATTTCTTTTAATGATTTTTGTTTTTTGTGTGTTGTGGTGGAATTGTAATTTACCAGTCAGCTTGAGTTTGTTTTAGTCCTTCTAGCCTATGACAGTAGATGACAGAAAATAGGAAGCGTGAAAGAAAGTTGAGCCATAAGGCTTTTTTTAATTTATCATATTGGTCCACCAAAGACAAATTAACGAGATTTTTTAAGGTTTTTTGGTAATTTTTAATAGGGGAATGCTGAATCAACAAGTTGTTTAAGTCATTTTTTTAATTCAAATAATATTTTATTGTTACTTTTTAACAAAAGTAATAATACTTTTTTTGGATTTTTAGCGTTAAGGGTTACGGGAAGCATGAGGTTTTATAGGAGAGGTCTCGAGATTTTAAAATTTAAATTTTGAGTCTTTTTCAACTCATTGTCATCTTTTAATCAAATTGTTGTGACTCAGTTAACATGCGTGATTGTTTTGCCCCTTCCTAATAACAATTCACGTGACTTCTCGATAATTGCTAAAATTTATCGATTGGTAAGAAACTTTAAATAGCCACAACTTTCTTATTTTAACTCCGATTTGAGTGATTCAAGATTCGTTGAAAAGATCATTTCTTTTTCTTTCCAACACATCTTCAATCACTCAAATCAGAGTTAAAATGAGAAAGTTATGGCTATTTGAAAATTCTTACTGATCGGTAAAAAATTTCAAATAGCCATAATTTTATCATTTTAACTCCGATTTTATCGATTCAAGATGCTTTGGAAAGATATTTATTCCTCTTTCCAACGCATTTTGAATCGCTCAAATTGGAGTTAAAACTAAGAAGTCATTTGAAGTTTACGTTTCAATCGGTCAACACGGGTATGTAAATTACAAATAACTATTAATTCTTTGTTTTAATTCTGATTTGAATGATTCAAAATGATTTCGAAATAGGAAGAAAATATCTTTTGAATGCAGCTTGAATTGTTAAAATCGAAGTTAAAATGAAAAAAATTATGACTATTTGAAGTTTCTTACCGATCTGAATCGTTGAAATTAGAGTTAAAATGAGAAAATTATGGCTATTTAAAGTTTTTTATCGATCGGTAAAAAACTTCAAGTAGCCATAACTTTCTTATTTTAACTCCGATTTGAGTGATTCAAGATTCGTTGGAAAGAGGAAGAAATGATCTTTCCAACGCATCTTTAATCATTCAAATCAGAGTTAAAATGAAAAAAAGTTATGGCTATTTGAGTTTACTTACCAATTAGTAAACTTTCTTATCGTTCGGTAAGAAACTTCAAATAGTCATAACTTTTTCATTTTAACTTCGATTTTAGCAATGCAAGATGCGTTGTAAAGATATTTTCTTCCTCTTTTTAACGCATTTTGAATCGCTCAAATCGGAGTTAAAACGAAAAAGTTATGGTCATTTGAAATTTATATACTTAGTGTTAACCGATTAGAACGCAAACTTCAAATGATCATAACTTCTTAGTTTTAACTCCGATTTGAGCGATTCAAAATGCGTTGGAAAGAAGAAGAAAATATCTTTTCAACGCATCTTAAATATTTTAAATCGAAGTTAAAATGAGAAAGTTATGACTATTTAAAGTTTTTTTTACCAATAAATAAACTTTTTTATCTATCATTAAGAAATTTCAAATAGCCATAACTTTTTTATTTTAACTTCGATTTGAGTGATTCAAGATGCGTTGGAAAGAGGAATGAATGATCTTTTTAACGCATTTTGAATCACTAAAATCAGAGTTAAAATGAGAAAGTTATAACTATTTAAAGTTTTTTACCGATTAATAAATTTTAATAATTATCGAGGAGTAACGTGAGTTGCTATTAAAAAAAAGGGCAAAAGCAGTTAGACACGTTAATCGACTTATAATAATTTGATTAAAAAATGATCATTATTGATGACCTCTGTTATAAAAACTCATACTTTCAATGCCCTAACTCTAAAAAAAATCTTGAATTTAATAAAGAGGTGATAAAGGTGCAGTGAAGTTCGAAAAGTATCATGTAGGGGAAGTAGGGAAAGATAACTGATTGGCTTTTGCTTAAAAGTAATTCTAAAATATTGTTAAAGTTAAAAAATAAGTTAAAAATAAGTGTTGGTTAAAGTTTCCCTTCTTGACAGCGTTTAGAAAGTTACCACAAAAAATAAATGTCGTAAAGTTGAGTGTATAAAATTCCTGAATGTCACATCCTTCAGTGTCTGATTTCAAATCAAATAATATTGTCCCTTCTCTCCCTTCCCCCTCTCTTATACTCTTTGGAGGAAAATTCCTAGATTTCTGCAAACGAACTTTGAAGAGATCTCAACATGTGCCCATATAAAATCGTTCAACGGTCAAAATTTGCTTGCTTTAAGCTCTAAGGTGGGTTTGATACGTTAGAAAATATATATATTTTTTCAAAAAATAGGAGTTTTTTTAATTTTTTTGAATTTTTTAATATTTAATTGACAAAAAAGGTAGGGGTGAATTTTTTTTTTGTACTAATTTAAAAAAATTATATTTATATAACTAAGTAACTAATTAATAATAAATTATGACAAAATTTTTGTGTCTAATCAAATAATCATAAATTTTTTTTTAAGTATATTTTTTCTAAAAAATATTTTTTTCTTGAAAAAAAAATTCTTAGCTATCAAACACTCTCTTAATGTATAGCCTCTAATTAAAAATCGTCAAAAGTAATCTTTTGTTAAATATGTTTATTTGGTATTATTACCATTGATTCAATAATTAATAGATCTAAAATATAGTAAAAAATTTACCAAAAAATATTAAGGTACTTATCAAAATATATAATTAGTTAAGATTTATATAGAAAAGTGAATATAAGTACGTTACTTTTTTTTTTTTGTTGAGCATAAGTACGTTATTTAGCATGCCTATTATTTTATTTATAAATTTTAAAACTTATAGTTTGTGGAGTTAAAAGTGAATTCTTTTACTTTCAATCAAAAAGCTTAAATTTTCAGAAATTAGGGATGAAATTGCCATTGGAAATCTTTCGAACTTAAAACTAAATCAACTCGTATATCTTTAATAACTTCTGTAAATTATACTATGAGTATAGCAAATATTTTTCAGAACTCATAGGGTTCCGAAAAAAAATCATCATAAAAAGCTAGCAGATATTAGATGCAAGATGGCCATTTGTCCAGTTCTTGAAGCCTGAATTGTCCTATTTTGAGCCCACAAGTCCTAACTTAACGGGGCCGTCGGAATGATTGTCCTGAGTAGGTGCAGGGAAACATGCCTTGATAAGGTTCTTTGCTTGTGCGGCCCCGCTAATTTCTTTGCGTCTCATTCTTGTGACCGTATACCTCAGGTGGGATAATGGAGAATATGAGTAGAAGCTATAACAAGGATATTTCTATAATGGAGCAGGGTTTTTCCCCAGTTATTTTGAGCCAAGAATATATTCTTTTCCGAATCTTAGGATTGCCCTGTTATGTAAAGCAGCAAGATCGACTAGCCTGCCAGTGAATCACTAGGGACGCCAGGCTCACGCTAAAGAGTGGGTCAGAGTGCTTTGAGGTTAGGTTTGGGTTTGCAAAGTACTAAAGACAAAGGAGCTTTTTCTGGCTTTCCTTTTACTTCTACTGTTCTCTGTCTCTCTGTGGTTCAAAGGGACAACAAAATGGTTTATTTTAAAGATTTTTAGAGATTGGGTCGAATAGGTATTTATATTTAGTGCAGGGTCTCATAGGTCTTAAAATTAGTATTTGGATCGGCAATTATTTTTCGCCAATTAATTTGTCATAAGTCAATTAAATTATAAATTGTTAAAAAGTGCATTTGATCATTTTACCTTTTTTATTTTAACCACTTTTTAAACTCAGATTAAAGTGATTAAAAAGCGTTGAAATTAAAAAGTTCTTGATCGACGATCAGACAATTTAATAATCGATCGGTCAACTCGATTATCGATTCGTATATCTTTTCATCACCGATGACCAAAAAGTTATTTAAAGCACATGAATTTGTAGGTCTTCACTTTTTTTTTTTCAACACATGTTGAATCACTCAAATCGGAGTTAAAACGAAAAAGTTATGGTCATTTAAAGTTCACATATCGATTAGTCACCGATCGGTCAACTCGGTGATCGATAAGTGATTTTTTGGTCAACTCGGTGACTGATCGGTGATTTTTCAGTATATTGTTTTACCGATCGATAAAAAAACTTCAAATGGTTATAATTTTTTTGTTTTAACTCCGATTTGAGTAACTCAAGATGCGTTGGAAAAATAAAGAAAAGATCTACAACACCAGGTTATTTAATTGACTTTCTGATTACTGGAGATCGAAAATCGATGATTTTACATACATTGAGCGTTTAACGGCCACTAGACAGGTCACCAGTGACTGAAAAGTCACTTAAAACACCTTGATTTGTAGATATTTTATTCCTCTTTTTAACGTATCTTGAATTACTCAAATCGGAATTAAAACGAAAAAGTTATGATCATTTGAAGTTTTCTTATCAATCAGTCAAATAATATATCAAAAAATCACCAATCGGTCACCGAGTTGACTGATTGGTGATCAATCGATGTGCAAACTTCAAATGATCATAATTTTTTTTGTTTGAACTCTAATTTAAGTGATTCCATATGCATTAGAAAGATGAAGAAAATATTTATAATTTTAGGTGCTTTAAGTGACATTTTGGTTACCGATAACTAAATGATATACTGAAAACTCATTGATCGTTGACCGATTGGTGATTGGGTTGTCTGATTGCCGGTCAAGAACTTTTTAATTTTAACGCCTTTTAAATCATTTTAATTCGAATTTAAAAGATGGTTAAAATGGAAAGGACAAAATAATCAAATGCACTTTTTGATAATTTGTAATTTAGTTGATTTGTGATAAATTGATTGATTGAAAATGATTGAGATTCCAAATGTTAATTTTGAAAACTATAAGAGCTGTATGCTAAAAAAAAAAAAAAAAAAAAAAAACGATGAGTCCCAATTTCTAAAAATTCCTTTATTTTTTTTGACTTAAAAAAAACTTTTCTGTTGCATAAAGCTATAAACTTCGAAGAAAGAGAAAAAGAAAAAGAAAAAAAAAAAGAGAAGTTGGTTTCTCTGATAGGGTAGGGTAAGTTAGATGTTTTGACGTTGCTGGCGCAGGGTAGTCCGGCTTCTGGGTGGTACATGTTTTTTTCTCATATTTCTCGGGGGAGAAGCTGTGTTAGGACTAACGATCTATTTCCGTCGATAGGTATAGGGTAGATATGATGTTTCTGTGCTGTGGTCTGCGTTTTAACTGATGCATATATATATTTTCTTGAAGGTTTTCAATCTACTTTTCATTTCGAGCACTTTTATTCGCATGAATCATGCCGACACACTTGCAACCGCGTTGGAGCTATTTTACTATTATTTTTTCCCAATGTACTTCTATCTGGTAGTCGTTCAGAGAACAAATATGTTACAGCACCTTTGGACATTACGCGGTAATTCTTTCAGTATAATTTACAGTAGCCCGTTTGGGTTTTACGTCAATTTTTTTTTATCTTTGTTTTTCGGACAACTGACAATCTCAAGATTGGGGATCCGGTGCCTTGCGGCCCTTACCAGCTGCGCTGGGAGCTGGAAAGGCGGTTTTGCGTGATTCTTAAATGACGACTCAGTTCAATTTGCAATGCTGTTTGTAAGGCTTTGTATAGATTGATGTATCATTATGGCCACTGAAAGTTATTTGAGTCAATATTGGAGTTTGAATTTTGTTCTTGTTGGTATTATAGTGTGGCACTTGTTAGAAGACACTTTATATTCATGTCAAATTCAGCTAATAAGTCAAAACAGGTGTTGCTCATTCCGATCAAGAGGGGTTCTGCTTTCCCAACCTCATATGAGGTGGGAAGTTGATCTGGCCGGCCCTTTATAGGTCTTATTGCGGTTCTATTTGAACCTTACTGTGGGTATTGTTCCCCATAGTTGGAACTATCTTTGTACTCATCTAATCATTCTGAATGTCCTGCAAGTATGCAATTCAATGTGGATATTGTTCCTCATAATTAATAGATTATTAATTATGAAAAGCCATAATATAAATGAATTAATCAAATGAGATTAATCATGAAATTATGAATTGGTCTTGGGGTATTAAATAATACATTAATGATGTGTTACATGGGATCTCAATTTGATCAATGGCTATAAAGAAATCATGTGATGAAATAATTATAGCATGATAAATAACTTGAGTAAAAAATTTAATTAATGAACACAATTTTGTATTATTTACAAAGTGTATATTAACAGGTTATATTAATGTACATAGATAGCCATATATCTCATTTAGCAAATA
This sequence comes from Paratinospora sagittata, assembly GCA_035771175.1. Lineage (NCBI taxonomy): Eukaryota > Viridiplantae > Streptophyta > Magnoliopsida > Ranunculales > Menispermaceae > Paratinospora > Paratinospora sagittata. The sequence continues at coordinate 37,288,872 of CM069594.1, forward strand.
TAAATATATGTTAGTGAATGTGCACGTGCAATGCACGTGAACACTAGTTTGTTATACTTTAAAGATGAATGTATAGTTAGAGTAGAAAGTTGTATTTTTTGGTGTAGATATGAGATTAGTTTGAAAGTAATTGATTTGAGAAAAAAATGCTGGTTGTTTTTCTAGCCTGTGTTTTTAGGAGTTGAGGGGCATTTTAGATAGAAACAGTGGCAAAAAGGCTTCAACGTCAACTGCCGAGAAGCCCCTTTATAATAATTACAGATATATACATTAATATAACTTATTAATACACACACCTTGTACATAATACAATATTGTGTGCATTAATTCAATTCCTTGCTCATTTCGTCTATTGTGCTATAATTATTCCACCACATGAGGTCAATATCCCACATAAGGCCATTATCCTACCTTCATCATCGTTCTCAACTTCACCTGTGCTCTCCTTACTTGATTCTACTTCAAGAGAAGAAGAATCACTCATTTCTTCACCTGCAACTTCGATACTACCAGAATCGTGATTTTGATGCTTATTAGTCTTGCTTATTAGAATTTGCAGAGGTCCTTTAAGCAAAATATCAGCATCATCGTTCTTCATCGACTCTTCTGTCACTCCTTCAATCAAACTACTTTTCTAGGAACCGTAAATTTGAAAACAGATAACTTTTTTTAAATTGGAATACCAAACAAGGCCTTAATGATTTGAAACTCGAAACAGTCTCATCCAATGTGAAGTTAAGGCTGCGTAGGTTGTTCTTTCTCCTACCTTGCTTGCAATGACTAGAGTCTCGTACTCTGGTACCCCTCATATATTAATACATGCATGCACTTGGAAAACTCTCAGGTTCAAATAGAATGACACTGATTTTCAGAAACTTTCATGAATAAATTAAGCTATTTCATTGAGATAATCAAGCATCAAGTAGAAATTCCCAATTACAGCGTTCAGATTTAAGAGTTTATTCCTGCAGACAAACGTAACTAAGAATGAGAGAATACTTTTGACCCTTAGATTTTTGAGGGGAGTATTGATCCATCCTAGCGTACAATTTTCTGCTTTTTATGTTTTGGTTCTGTTTCTGTTTTCTCGTTAGTCTCATTTGTTTCCATCTTGCACTTGAGAAATTTAACAAGACTACCTAAAGAGACATCAACATGACAACATCATCACTCTTCAACAGCTCTCCTGCTACTTCAGCAGGGGTGACCTCAGTCTTCATTACGAGATCTTCAATCTCTCCAATAGACGGGTGGTGATCATGGCTACTATCAATTCCTAGATAATTTGAGGCAAGGAGTTTGAACCCTTGTGGAGTGCAATAGGACATGTGAATGTGCTTGTCTATCCGTCCAGGGCGCAGTAGAGCCGGGTCTATTCGTTCCTTATGGTTCCGCTCGTTCCCACAGCTTGACCATAACCCATCAATGAAATTGAGTAGCGCAGAAAGAGTTATCTGTTTTCAACCAACAACAATTTATTGAAGTTGTTAAATTAATTTCGCACAATGGTCAAAGTTGCTTAGTAAGATTAGAGGTTGGGGGTTTCAACACTAAAAGTTTCTTTTAGAATGTTATTGTTAATATTAGCTGTATATGCATTGTTAGAGGTCATGGGTTTAAATACTTGAAGTATCTACAAGAATGTTAATGTCAATATTAGCTTTATCTTTATTGTTAGGCCTCTAAGTATTAGTTATCACCTATGGCTTTAGAGTTTAGTGGTTTCTACCATAGCATCAGGGCATTGGTTTTTGTAGGAGGTCTTGGGTCCAAGTCTTGTTATTTGATTTAAAAACCCACATGAGATTTCAGACACAACCAAACACAGTAATATGATATTTATAAGAAAGTTGTTTAAGATTTCATGCGAAACCAAACTTAAGAATGTAACATGTCCATCCTCATATTCTCTCCAATCAATATTTTAAGGAAGTGATTCTTATTCCTATCTAAAGATTTTGGCGAAGCAAATGTCACCTGAAGTGTAGGCTATGTCAAAATGGAAATGCCTGGGAGACTCATGAATAGAACTCCATTCCACACTCTCTTGAAGTGGTGATACATGAAGGTGACATGTGGATTTGCTTTTTAAAAGTGAACCACCTCTTTTTTGGAAAATGTGCTCACTTTCCAAAAAGTGTGTTGGACATTTAATGAAGAGAAAGAAAAATATGGCTAACTTTAAAAAATGTGGACCACATATCATTCTCACATATCTCTACCTCAGAAGAGTGTGATGTGGAGTTTCACTAAGGAGTCTCTCTAGCATTGTCCATGTAAAGTAATATGCATGTGAGTAGTGCTATTTTGACATTTCTAGGTGACATTCATAGAAACATTTAATGTCATTAAATTGTCTTGTATTATGTGCATGATTCAATGCAATATATTGACGGATTCAAGAAAGTGTGATTTGAAGCCATTCAACGGAAAGGGATGCAGTATCATAATACAATGCGCCCCCCTTTATGTCACATTTAGGTGTTTCATGGTCATATTTTTAGTTGACAAACTAAACAGAACAGAAAATTCGGAGTGCTTACCTTCGTGTTTTCCGTGCAACGATAGCCTACATTCCTATCCTGCAATTCAATACTGCAATCAATGTCCTCGATCACAATTATGGATGGATTTTTTGTGGAAAGAAGCAATGGCTTAAGCTCTGAATTGCAAGCAACAGACTGGAGTTCCAACCCGCAGATGTCAAATTTGAGGTACTTAGCCATGGCAGCAATCAAGCTGGACTTCCCTGTTCCCGGGGTCCATACAACAAGTACCCTTGTTTCCTCGCTTTATCCACTCTCCTATAAAGCTCCTTCCTCTTCAAAAACTTGTCCAAATCCTCTATTATTTCTTTCTTCAGTTCGGGCTCCATCGCCAAAGTATCAAAGGTAGTTGGGTGGTTTAGGTTGATTGATTGCCAAGTAGTACATCCTCCATAGTATATGTTGTGATGCTGCACAATCCTGTTTTTTTTTTTTCTTTTATGGCCTTTGCTCTTTCGAGAATGTAAGGCAGGTAAGTGTAGAGCACCTTGTCCTTGTGTTGCTTGTGGAAACTCAGCTCGAAGGATTGCTGTGGTTTAGAGGCTTCACCATCTTGATCTGTAATTATCCGATTTTCCAAGCAAATGAATCTCCATCTGATCCGAATTCCTTCTAACACTTCCTCTCCTTTCTCGATTGCGAATGAGAGGTTCTTCTCGTTGGTTTTGATTACTTGCAGCCGATTGACGGGTGCTTATCTTTGTGCCCAGGAAGACCTCAGAAGCCTGGTAGGCTTCGTTGGGGTTGTAGTCATGGAATTCTTCAATTACGAGGGTTAGCCGAGAAGGGAGAGGATGTAAGAGGAAGCCGATGTGTGAGTGAATGTATTCTCTAATCGGGGAAGGTATGAGATCCCTGGCAATTGATCGAAGAAGCATTATGGACGTGGAGATGGAGAAGTAAGCCAAGAACAAGTTGTGTGTGGAAGACATGGATGCCAGAGAGAATATGGTGATCGCTGCTAAGGTACGTACTGCTTTCTTTGCTTATTGGTTTTATTTTTTTAGTGCTAATGGTAGCACTGTCTGCAAGGAAGATGGGTAGCTAGATGTATTTCTATGGCGAGCTGGCTATTCTCGTTCACGTTATAGTTAGAATAGCATTTCTCTATAAGGTTATTTTGATATGAGAAAAAGTTGCCTTAAATTATGGAAAAACTCTTGCATGGAGATACGGTGATGGATATTTCTTTTTTCGGATAGTTACGGTGGTAGATACTGCCCTATTTCTTTGCATGGGCCGATCTTCTTTACTATTCTTCTAGGGGGTAAAAGCTTTTATTATCTTATATCTTAACTTATATACAGGCCCTGTTTGGGCAAGCTTGGCCTTTCGGAAAAGCGTTTTTCATAAAAATGGTTTTAGAAAAAATGTTTTTAAGAAAGTTGGCGGCAGAAAACTGTTAGCTCAAAATAGATGTTATTAAACACATCTAAAAGTATTTTAGTTTAAAACGCCCTTGCAAACGGGTCCACTAAAACGATTTAGTTTAACTTTATCAAAAACACTTTCTCTCCTAATCTCGAAATCCCTCTCTTGACCGTCTCTCCTGCTCTACTCTTAACACCTCTCCGTCTCTGCTCTGTAACAGCACTTCCACCAACAACAACTAGAAGTAATGTACCAGCTACAAAAAGTAATATTATATACTTATAGAAATCATGAGAATGAATATTAGATAAAATATAAAAAAGATAATATTTAGAAATTTTTTTATATGATTATAATATAATTATAATATAATTATATACTATCTTTCAAAAAAAAAAAAACATAATTAGAAACTCACACGAAAAGTAACTTTTAAAAAAAAAAGAAATTAAATTAACTAAGATTTAATGATTGATACATTTATATTTAATTATGCTATTTTATTTTTTTAACACAAATAATATTTGTGTAAAGTCCGGGCATTGTGTGGGACGCGGTATTATTAATATCTTTTATAGATATGCAATACATAGAACATAAAATCTTTAAGAATAAATTTTTAACAAAGATAAATAATTTTACAGTTTACAATCAATTTAACATTATTTATGATGGGGTCCACCTCACTTTCACGTGGGTAGAAAGGATGCATGGGCAGAATTCATGCATGGGCAGCACTCAAGTTGGTAGGCAGCCAACAATTTTAGAATAAATTGTTGGTGGGCGGCTGAACGAAGGGGTAGCCAACCACTATCACGTGGGGCGGCAAGCAACGCCCACGAGGGCTGCCAAAAAGAGGTCCAAAATAGCTGCCGAATAGTCAAATATTTTGGCTGATCAAATTACGAAATTGCTCCTGTTTGAGCTCTATAAATAGAGCCTTAATTTCATTCTTCAAAATCATCTGAGAGAGATCAAATATTAAGAGAGATCTAATTCTAGAGATCTAGAGAGCCTCAAAGAGAGTTTCTTTGAGAAGAAAAAGTGTGAGCCAATTTGTGAAGTGTTATCCACAAATTGAAGATACATAATTAATGTATATTTGTGAGAGATCCACCGAAAGGTGAAGTTTGTAATCCCATTTGATTATAGTGGAAGTTTCTAAGCGGCCTACGGGTCCCGTGGTTTTTACCTCATCTTTGGAGGGTTTTCCACGCTAAAATCTTTAGTGTTATCTTTGTTGTATTTTTAGTTTGGGAAATTGTCCTGGAATTGTAGAATTTATTTCTTTACAACCATCGTTTTTCCCAACAAAGTGGTATCAGAGCCTGGGTCGTTTTCGGAGAAGGTACTGTTCATACATACATTACTGTTCACGTATACAGTACTATTTTGTCGGCAGTCACTATTTGGAATAGTAATACTATTCATTAACAAGGGCACTATTCATATAGTACTATTCACAAGGGTACTATTCATTAAGTACTATTTATACAGTACTATTCATCGCCGGAAATTTATCATCGGAAAAGTGTCAAGCTTCGCGAAACCTGTTGACTGACGACTCAAATGGAGGAGAGCACAAGCAAGCAAGAATGGCATGGAAGTAAAAACAGAAATTCTCATAACCAAAGTCAGCAAAGAGGATGCTCGACGTCCAGATGGAGGCATGACAAGAACTGTCATCACTGCGACAAGCCCGGACACTTCATTCGAGAATGTCGAAAGTTAAAGGCGGAACGATTTAGAAATCAAGAAGCAGAAACTCGAACAAATGACACTGCAACTCTCACTGAAGAAGTTGGTATTGTTCGAGATGCTGATTATGTCAACCTTGCATGTAGAGACTCTACATGGGTAGTTGACTCAGGTGCTTCTTACCATGTCACCTCACGAAGAGATTTCTTCTCAGCCTACACGCAAGGTGATTTCGGACGAGTGAGGATGGGAAATGATGATGCATCCAAAATTATCGGCATCGGTAATATTTATTTAGAAACTAACCTTGGATACAGGTTACTCTTGAAAGATGTGAGGCATGTTCCAGATATCCGCCTCAATTTGATCTCCACCGGAATGCTTGATGACGATGGCTACAATAATAACTTTGGTGAAAGAAAATGGAAGCTCACCAAAGGAAACTTGGTAGTAGCCAGAGGCAAGAAAGATGCATCACTCTACCACACAGAAGCCAAGTTGTGTAGAGAAGAAGTAAATACCATGAGGAAAGAAGTTCCCACCGAGTTATGGCATAAGCGGCTCGGTCACATGAGTGAAAAGGGTCTCAGAATTCTTTCCAAGAAGGAACACTTACCAGGAATGACAAGTACATCTTTACGTACTTGTGTTGATTGTATTATGGGTAAACAACACAGAGTTGCATTTCGTAGTTCCCCACCATCTAGAAAGGCAAATATTCTAGATTTAATACACACAGATGTCTGTACAATGAGTTGTAAGACACTAGGAGGTGCTCATTATTTTGTAACTTTTATTGATGATCATTCTAGAAAAGTGTGGGCCTTTGCTTTGAAAACTAAAGATCAAGTGCAGGAAGTTTTCAAGCAATTTCATGTAAAAGTTGAGAGAGAAACTGGCAGACGTTTGAAGTGTGTACGATCAGACAATGGCGGTGAGTATCGCGGATCATTCGAGGAGTACTGCAGAAGTTTCGGCATCAGGCTGGAAAAATCGGTACCAAAGACACCTCAACACAACGGTGTCGCAGAGAGGATGAACAGAACCATTTGTGAAAGAGTCAGATGTATGCTCTCAAATGCAAAACTGCCAAACTCCTATTGGGGGGAGGCAATGAGGACAGCAGTCGATTTAATCAACCTTTCTCCATCAGTTCCACTGAACTATGACGTACCAGAAAAGGTTTGGACGGGGAAAGACGTTTCTTACAAACACTTGAAAGTATTTGGCTGCAGAGCATTTGTTCACATCCCTAGAGACGAGAGGTCCAAGCTGGATGGAAAAGCGAAGCAGTGTATCTTTGTGGGATATTCCCATGAAGAATTCGGCTACAGACTTTGGGATCCTGTCAACAAAAAGATTGTCAGAAGCAGAGACGTGGTGTTTCTTGAAGATCAGACGATCGAAGATCTTCAGAAACCTGAGAAGCCACAATCAGAAGAACTTCCAGTTAATCTGGAACCAGTCTCTTCATCAACAAATTCAGATGACAAGGGAGTTGCACCGGATACTGATGATGATGTTCCACCAGCTCACAGTTCAGAACAAGAACAAGTTCCTGAACAAATTCCTGAACAAGTTCCTGAACAAGTCCAACCAGAAGCACAACTAAGGAGATCCACCAGAGAGCGACAACCAAGTCAAAGATATCCTCCTAGCGACTATGTGATGCTCACTGACGGGGGAGAACCGGAGAGCTATACCGAAGCTATCACTGACCAGCATAAGACTGAGTGGATGAAAGCCATGCAGGAAGAAATGAAATCTCTGCATGAGAACCACACATTTGACTTGGTGAAATTACCGCAGGGAAAGAAAGCCCTCAAGAATAAGTGGGTGTACAGAATCAAAAGCGAAGAAGGTAGCTCGCAACCTCGATACAAAGCAAGATTGGTTGTGAAAGGGTTCGGACAGAAGAAAGGCGTTGACTTCGATGAAATCTTCTCACCGGTGGTAAAAATGTCTTCAATCCGAGTTGTTCTTGGCTTGGCAGCTAGTCTTAATCTGGAGGTTGAACAACTTGATGTAAAAACCGCATTCTTACACGGTGATCTTGACGAGGAAATCTATATGGAGCAACCCGAAGGTTTCCAAGTTAAAAGAAAAGAGAAGCTGGTATGCAGGCTATAGAAGAGTCTGTATGGTTTGAAACAGGCACCGAGGCAGTGGTATAAAAAGTTTGACTCTTTCATGGAGGAAAAGGAGTACAACCGAACGACAGCTGATCATTGCGTCTTCATCAAGAAATTCTCTGATGGTGATTTTATTATTCTTTTTCTTTATGTTGATGATATGTTAATTGTAGGCCAAGATATCGGCAATATTAACAAGTTGAAGAATGAGTTGAGCAAGTCCTTTGCAATGAAAGACTTAGGACCCGCAAAGCAAATCCTTGGCATGAAGATAGTTCGTGACAGGAAGAACAAGAGACTTTGGCTATCTCAAGAGAAGTATATTGAGAAAGTTTTAGAGCGGTTCAACATGAGCAAAGCTAAACCTGTTAGTTCTCCACTGGCAAGCCACTTCAAGCTTAATGCGAGCCAGTGTCCTTCAAGCGAAGAAGAGAAATCAGAGATAAGCAAGGTGCCTTATGCATCGGTTGTTGGCAGTCTAATGTACGCTATGGTATGCACCAGACCAGACATTGCTCATGCTGTTGGTGTTGTGAGCCGATTTCTATCAAATCCTGGAAAGGAACATTGGACAGCAGTCAAATGGATACTCAGGTATCTTAGAGGTACTACTAGTCATTGTTTATGTTTTGGTAATGATAAATCTGTATTAGAAGGATTTACAGATTCAGATATGGCTGGCGACGTGGATACGAGAAAGTCGATATCCGGGTACCTAATAACCTTTGCAGGGGGAGCTGTCTCATGGCAATCACGATTACAAAAGTGGATTGCTTTAAGTACCACAGAAGCAGAGTACATTGCAATCACTGAAGGTTGTAAGGAGATCTTGTGGATGAAAAAGTTCCTACAAGAATTGCAGCAGAACCAAGAAAAATATGTTCTCTATTGCGACAGTCAAAGTGCAATTCACCTCAGCAAGAACTCAACCTTCCATTCAAGGTCCAAGCACATCGACGTAAGGTATCATTGGATTCGTGATGTGCTAGAAAATAAACTGTTGCAAGTTGAGAAGATCCACACTAATGACAACGGGGCAGATATGATGACAAAGTTCCTAACCAGCGAAAAACTTGTTATCTGTAAAAGGATTGCAGGTGTGGAGGAGCCCTGTTCCACATGAGGTGGAGGGGGAGATTTGATGGGGTCCACCTCACTTTCACGTGGGTAGAAAGGATGCATGGGCGGAATTCATGCATGGGCAGCACTCAAGTTGGTAGGCAGCCAACAATTTTAGAATAAATTGTTGGTGGGCGGCTGAACGAAGGGGCAGCCAACCACTATCACGTGGGGCGGCAAGCAACGCCCACGAGGGCTGCCAAAAAGAGGTCCAAAATAGCTGCCGAATAGTCAAATATTTTGGCTGATCAAATTACGAAATTGCTCCTGTTTGAGCTCTATAAATAGAGCCTTAATTTCATTCTTCAAAATCATCTGAGAGAGATCAAATATTAAGAGAGATCTAATTCTAGAGATCTAGATAGCCTCAAAGAGAGTTTCTTTGAGAAGAAAAAGTGTGAGCCAATTTGTGAAGTGTTATCCACAAATTGAAGATACATAATTAGTGTATATTTGTGAGAGATCTACCGAAAGGTGAAGTTTGTAATCCCATTTGATTATAGTGGAAGTTTCTAAGCGGCCTACGGGTCCCGTGGTTTTTACCTCATCTTTGGAGGGTTTTTCACGCTAAAATCTTTGGTGTTATCTTTGTTGTATTTTTAATTTGGGAAATTGTTCTGAAATTGTAGAATTTATTTCTTTACAACCATTATTTTTTCCAACAATTTATAGGATATATATGTGACCCAAATCTTTAGAATCGGTCGCTTTTGAAGTAGTCGTTTGAATTCTCTCTCTAAAAAAAAGTATTCGTTTGGATTTTTTTGAAGGGTATCCGAAACTTATAGACGGCACGACACATAAACTAGTTATATTGATTTGGAGGATAGGTTAGAGGGACGATGTTCTTTGGTAGATACATGCCTCATTACTTTAAGTTGTCCACAAAACTTGGGACTTCGAGGTTGACTTTCATGTTTCTTTCCTTGTAGGAAGAACCATGGGAAACCCAAATTTGTACTTTAGTGAACTCCATAACTGATTAATTCGGTAGGGAAGTGTTAATGCTTATATTTATTAGTGTGGAGAGGTCCCGATATCTATGATTTCAAAAAAATGAAATAAAAATGTTAAATCTTATATTGCTTAGATAGACATTATTGTCCTAATTTTTGGATGAAATTGTTTGTATGTGGTATTAGAATTTCATAACTGATTATTCAGTAGGGAAGTGTTAATGCTTATATTGCTTAGATATACAATATTTTCATAGTTTTTGGATGAAATTGTTCGAATATGGTATTAGAACTATAGTATTGGAAATTTTATGTGTATACGCCTTCTTATCCAAGTATATGTTTGTTAACTCATTATAAATATTTTTGCTCAAATTATTGTGTTTTAATGATAAAAAAAGATAAACATGTTTTTTTAAAATAAATAAACACTTTGTCGCACTCTGTTCGAACGTGCTTAGACCGGCGAAATACTCACAGGTGGAATGCGTTGCAGTTATACAAAAATTAAATGTGCAGGAGCATAACATAGGGACAAAAATTATTTTTTCATTGATTATAATATTTTGGTACAAAATTTAAGTAGTTTAAAAACTGTCAATACAGGGAATGTAGTTCCAACAAAATTACCCTAGTTACTAGCACAAGATTGTCAAACAAGGGCCCATGCGCCTCCGTCTAGAGTTACCTCAAGCTTCTGAAAAGTGGTTAATAACGTTGAGTAATCACCCAGTGGGTAAAATAAATATTTCGTGGATTATGACAATTTATAAAGAGAACATCATCATTATAATAATCAAATAAACAACATATTATCGATAACAACACCACAATTTAATGGACACCTATAATGCATTATCTCGTATGGGGGGTCATGGCCATGTACCATATTGAGATCACGTTATGCGTCCATCACTAGGAAAATATATAACGATCAGTATGGTACAACTTCATACTCATATCTCCTTGTTGGCTAACGCAATAAAGTTTACATCAGTGATGTACCGCCTAGAGTTGACTCAGTTAAGTGGGTAATTATGCACCAATAATCAATCCTTCGGCCACAAACTACTTACGTCCCTAGATGGTTATGTTGTCTACTAATGTTCTATGTATGGATATAATGTATGAATGTGTGCGTAGGTTTAGTCTTAATTTCCTACTGCACATGTACAACAGCTCTTGAGTCAATGGGACAGACATTATTAAAATTCAGTCGTACTTCCACGAAGTGGACAATTTTTAATAAAATCAATCAGACTAATCTCCAGACTGAGAGGTGGGTCACAATGAACACTCTTAATACGCTAAAGCTTCTAGAGCAGCACATTGTTTTTCCTTTCACTATTTAAAGTTATCGGGGGCAAGACTTAGTTTGGCCAATTAAATTAATTGTTAATTTAACAGACTAACGACATGACATATGGCTTACATTTATCAAGATGTGAGTATAGTCTAAACATAATGACATATGTGTAATAATATGAATATCAGACATAATAATAATGTATAAAAACTTTATAAAAAGGCATAAGACACACAAGCATAAATTTCGCTTCCCACCTTCAAATTGGACATTTCATGCTCTAGTTTCTAAGAGAGAGTTGAGAGAGAGCCCAAGGAGGAGAAGGAGAGGGGAGGGGATATGCTTTTGCACCCCCCCTCCGTGCTATTATATTGCCAAAATTGGATGGCTTGTAATGTGATCAATTTTGGCATTGCTCTGAAAATGCCGTGGAGAAACTTAACTATAATTTTTTAAGGGTAACGCCACAAGGATATTTTTTTGACATACATTTTTAATATTATAAGTGAGAGTATTTTAAAAATAAATTTTAGAGATGTAAGAAGTAATTTAACAATGCATCTTTTTCTCCGGTTACTTTTACATGTTTCCTTTTCTTTTCTTTTCTTTTTTTATCTCGAATTTGTATTATTATCTTCATTTAGGGGTGGCACAAATGTGGGTACTGACGAAAACGAATATGGACAACCTTTTATAATTATATATATATATATATATATATATATATGTAGTGTTCTCTCAATATATATACATAATGTGTTTGTATCCGACTCATTTTTTAGACTTACATCAAGTTTTTGTCCATATTCGTATGGTCTTAAAAAAAGGGTTGTCCGCTTCTGTCTTTAGTTTGATTAAAATGTTCATAAGTTAAGAAATTTAAAAATTTTCATATAGTTTTCATGATATACTTTAATATTTTTCATATTTATATCATTAATAAATCTAATTGCTTACAATTTAAAAAAATAAAAAAATAAAATAATTATGTAATATGTACCTCATGCATTAATATACATATATATGTAGTAAAGTAGGTAGGTATAAATGCATATAAGATAAAAAATTATATTTTTATCTTACGTAATCGTGTACCCTTTTTTTCCTCCCATGTTTGGACTTCACCTATTTTTTAAAAGGAACAAGAATTTATGTTCATGCCTTGGCCGCTTTGAAAGTTATATATATATATATATTATATTTTATTATGAAAAGTTATATTTTTATAACCACTTTTAAGTTGAAAGTTGAAAGATATATTTTCATATCCACTTAAAAGCGGATCGAACAATACCAAACAAGCGGGACCAAATAATTATTACCTTCCTTATCTTATTTATAACAGTGTTTTTTTTTTTAAATAAAAAATAAAAACTTAGAATTTTATTGGTAGTTACAACGAGGGCATTTTTTTTTAAAATTATTAAATTGGTTCACATGAAGCGTTTTGATATTGACCTTTACCTAAGCTAATTAGTAATGATTAAAAAATACACTTGACGGAACCGCCGCAACCGGTGGAGCCGATGTAGCCACACTAAATGCGTATGGCCTTCGCCTTGGGCTGCGTACTACTCGTCTTTGTTCGTCTTCAACATGTGATTCATCAAAACGTTCGGTCTTCGTCCTTTTGAGAAAGTCTATGACCCCTTTCACTGCAACTTCAGCATCATCGCCACTGTTCATCCCCACCAGCCCTTCTAACAGCTTCGCAGGACTGATTTTCGCGTGTTTCATGAATCCTTCAATCTGTTTAAAAACCCTCTTTTGATCCTTACTCAAATTTTCCTTCTTTTTCTTTTCATCATCATCATCCGTGCTCTCCTTACCTGATTCTACTTCTTCAAGAGAAGAAGTAGCACTCACTCCATCATCACCAGCAACTTCGACACTACTTGAATCGTGATTCTGATGCTTAGTAAGCTTGTTTTTGAGAAATTGGACGAGCCCTTTAAGCGCAATATCTGCATCATCGTTCTTCATAAGCTCTTCTGCCACTTCTGCAGGCGTCACACATACCCTCTTCATCAACATTTCAATTTCCCCAAAAAATTGATGTTCTTTAATCTCCAGATAGTTAGAAGCAAGTAACTTGAACCCTTCAAAAGTACAGTAAGACATGTGGATGTGCATGTCCATACGGCCCGGTCTCAGCAATGCTGGGTCCAACCGATTCTTGTGATTCGTAGTGAAAACTATGATCCTTTCGTCCCCCAAACACGACCACAACCCATCGATCACATTCAATAACCCCGATAATGTCAACTGAACATAATCAAAATCATAGAAAAAGAAACATAAATTAAACAATATTAAGACTTCAATTTAAGAAACCCAAATTTATTAGAGAGATTGGCTTATTACCTCGTTTTCTCCTCCGCGGCGTCTTCCAGACGCCCTGTTCGGTAACTCGACACTGCAATCGATATCTTCGATTACAATTATGGATCGATTTGCAGTGCCCGCAAGCAGATTTCTGAGATATGAGTTACTGCTCACACTCGCAAGTTCAAGATCGTAGATATTGAAATTGAGATAATTAGCCATGGCAGCAACCAAGCTTGACTTGCCAGTTCCAGGAGGACCATATAACAAGTACCCTCGTTTCCATGCCTTCCCAACTCTCCTATAATAATCTCTTCTATTCACAAACCGTTCCAAATCCTCCATCAATACCTTCTTCTTTTCTGGGTCCATCGCAAGCGTGTCGAACGTGGCTGGATGATCAAGATTGATCCAACCCCATCTCTCTCCAGCAGAATTATCCCCCTGAAAGTGAAGTGAATAAAGCTTGATCATTTTCCTTTCTTCTTTAATCGCTTTTGATCTCTCCAACACGTATGGCAAGTAGTCCTGCAATACTTTATTCATCTGCCCCTTTTGGAAACTAAGTTCAAACGATTTCCTTTCCCTTTTCCCGCCGTTCTTATCCGTGTCTGAATAAACAGATTTCCATCTCAGTTGAATCCCTTCGAAATTGTCGATAATTTCTTGGTCTTTCTCGATGTGCAAAGATAGAGTGGTGTCTTTAGGGCCTTGGCTGACGCCTAATCTGTCGATCGTAGAGGAAATTTTGGAGGGCAAGTAGTACTCAGCTGAATCGAACAGTTTGTTGAACACTGAGCCCTGGTGGTTGTTAACAACGAGGGTGAGTGCTTCAGAAGATGAATAATCATTAATCAAGCCTCCAAGCTTAGAGTAGAGCTTGTTTCGAAGCTTTTCTGGTACGAATTTAATGATGGCCCGGTTGATTTCATCTATGATGTTTCGGAGGAGCATAGCCCATGCTGCGAAAGCTGTGTAAGCAGAGAATGCTGCAGTTGCAGAGGGTGCGTTGGCGATGGAAAACATGGTTTGATTAAGAATTTAGGAAGGATTCGGCAACAGGGGGCTTTTTATTGGGGAGAAAGCTTCAGCTCCAAGTTTCCCTTTTCATATAGGAGATGAAATCGAGGTCAGGGCAATGATAAAGGACAATTAGTGCACTGTGCTCCGGAAGCTTCATGTGTTTTTTACAAAGAAAAATTATGTCTAACATTGTAAGTTTATAACAACGCAAGTCTTATTTCAGTTTTATAAAACATGAACACTTTCTATTTTTTTTTTTTCACCATTAGGTGTCCCCACGGCTTTTAGATATGGAACTAATTTCTGTTCGAGACAAGAGCAAAATGATTGATAGACCTCTTCTTAACAAATATGTCTTTAAGATTCAAACTTAAAATTTTTATTGAGCCAATAACTCCTTAGTTAAACTCAACCTTCTAATTAGATATACATTCAAAATCCTAATTAGAAACAAAATCTAATAACAATATAATCTAAATTATCTCAAACAATAAAGGGGGTTTTCATTATTTCTCTTTTAGTTAATAGAATACAATTTCCTAGTATTACAATAAAGAAACCTGTATTTAGAAACTAATTCAAATTTACCAAGCAATATTAGGAGGAAATATAAAAGATGTCTTTTGTTATTTCTTTATCAATCCAACGGGTGACTGAAAGTCGTTGGAAGCTACATGGAAAGGAAAATAGATTGAAGCTTGTGCAAGTTCCGCGTTTAAGCTTTTATTTTAGTTTTTATATATATATTTTTTGTCATTTTGAATTTTTTTTTATCAAAAGTTCTAGTTCTGTGTTGTTATCTTTGGTAAAAGCATGTAAGGTATTTCATCTTCTTGAGTACTTATTAGCTGACAGTGGATATTTGTTCTTTTTGGTGGATTTTTTTTCTTTTTTGTTTTGATTTTGAGATTTACAGTGTATCTTCTTGAATAGCTATTTTCTCAACAATAGATTAAGTAATGCGTACAAGTGCAGTGCACGCAAATCCACCCGTGATCTAACAGTGCCGGATCCGCTGTGCTACTTCATTATTTTTACTCGAAAAGACAGTAGGTGGTCATTCTCTGTATCAACAGGACCACTGTTTCTTTGGGCATTTGGAAAAATATGAATTTTCAGATGAGCAACTACTGTTAATCTTTTTGTGAGGCTTATCAGTTTACGCGCTTGAATCATGTGGGCATTTGGAAAAATACGAGTTTTCCAGCCTCTTTTGTCGTCAATGGCATGTGAGGAGACAACCTCTTTGCCGGTGACAAGAAAGTCTCTCTCCCGCTGTGCCTCTAGAGTAGCGATGTTGAGGGTGAAATATTGATGAACGTCGAGGAGACTAGTTTCGGCAATAATTAGAAAATTAGAGTCAAGTTGTGAGGTATTTGATATTCAGACATACGGATAGCCTCCAATAGAACGATGAAGTGCTGGAAGCGGATTCGTATAATTGATCTGTAGTTGGTAAAAAGCTTAGAGCAGAGTTAACAATTATTCGTATAATTGTTAATTGAGCTTCCAATAACATGAAAAGGCCTTGGGACAGATAATTGAGTGTGGTGAGGTTTAGAGTAATAATTGAGGTTGCTCAAGAGTGATCCGAAGGTCACAAGTTGAATATAGAACAACCTGGCCTCTCCAGCATGGAGATACGTGTATATCGTTCCTTACTCAAATCTCGTATTAGCAGAGACCTTGGGCACAGAATAGGTCAGTATATATAGACTTTTTAGCCACAATATTTAAAAATTTTGTGACCAACAAAGATTTTTCATTTTACATTAATATAGTTTCCTTATTCAAATACAACTAAATTATAAAACATTTATCTATATTTAGAAAGTCTTAATTACTTTCTAAGTACATGCTTTGTGTTCTAAAATAATAAGGAATTCATGTTTGAGCTAAAATTCAACAAGAAGAAGCTAGGTGAAACCTGCTTTTTCTAAAAATGTTTTTTTGAGAAGCACTTCTCGAAAAAGAGTTTTTAGAAAAGTTCGTCAAAACGGGGCCAATGTAATTATACTTCTAATAGAATTCAAATTACTGTTGGGAAAAACGATGGTTGTACAGAAATAAATTTTACAATCCCAGGACAATTTCCCAAATTAGAAATACAATAAAGATAACACCAAAAGATTTTAGCGTGGAAAACCCTCTTAAAAATGAGGTAAAAACTACGGGACCCGTAAGCCGCTTAAAGAAACTTCCACTATAATATAATGGGATTACAAACGTCACCTTTCGGTGAATCTCTCACAAATATACACTCACTATGTATCTTCAATTTGTGGATAACACTTCACAAATTGGCTCACACTTTTTCTTCTCAAAGAAACTCTCTTTGAGGCTCTCTAGATCTCTAGAATTAGATCTCTCTGAATATTTGATCTCTCTCAGATGATTTTTCAAGTTGAAAATGTAACTCTATTTATAGAGTTAATGAGGGGTAATTTCGTAATAAAAAAAAATATTTAGTCGTGCCCACGAGCTTCTTGCTTCCTGCCCACGTTGTTTGAATGAGTTGTTATTCATGCACAAAAACATTTTCTGCCTATCAACCCACGTGAATTAGCTGTCTCATGCATCTCCAATAGCATGGCCACCCCACGTGAAACGTGAGGTGGACCATCAAATCTCCCCCTCCACCTCATGTGAAACAGGGCTCCTCCACACCTGCAATCCTTTTACAGATAGCAAGTTTTTCGCTGGTTAGGGACTTCGTCATCATATCTGCCCCGTTGTCATTAGTATGGATCTTCTCAACTTGCAGCAGTTTATTTTCCAGCACATCACGAATCCAATGATATCTCACGTCGATGTGCTTGGACCTTGAGTGAAAGGTTGAGTTCTTGCTGAGGTGAATTGCGCTTTGACTGTCGCAATAAAGGACGTAATTTGCTTGGTTCTGATGCAACTCTTGTAGGAACTTTTTCATCCACAAGATCTCCTTACAACCTTCAGTGATTGCAATGTACTCTGCTTCTGTGGTACTTAAGGCAATACACTTTTGTACTCGTGATTGCCATGAGACAGCTCCCCCTGCAAAGGTTATTAGGTACCCGGATATCGACTTTCTCGTATCCACGTCGCCAGCCATATCTGAATCTGTAAATCCTTCTAATACAGATTTACCATTACCAAAAAATAAACAATGACTAGAAGTACCTCTAAGATACCTGAGTATCCATTTGACTGCTGTCCAATGTTCCTTTCCAGGATTTGATAGAAATCGGCTCACAACACCAACTGCATGAGCAATGTCTGGTCTGGTGCATACCATAGCGTACATTAGACTGCCAACCACCGATGCATAGGGCACCTTACTTATCTCTGATTTCTCCTTCTCGCTTGAAGGACACTGGCTCGAATTAAGCTTGAAGTGGCTTGCCAGTGGAGAACTAACAGGTTTAGCTTTGCTCATGTTGAATCGTTCTAAGACTTTCTCAATATACTTTTCTTGAGATAGCCAAAGTTTCTTGTTATTCCTGTCATGAACAATCTTCATGCCAAGGATTTGCTTTGCGGGTCCTAAGTCTTTCATGGCAAAGGACTTGCTCAACTCTTTCTTCAACGTGTTAATCTTGCCAATATCTTGGCCTACAATTAACATATCATCAACATAAAGCAAAAGAATAATAAAATCACCATCAGAGAATTTCTTGATGAAGACGCAGTGATCGGCTGTCGTTCGGTTGTACTCTTTTTCCTCCATGAACGAGTCAAACTTTTTATACCACTGCCTCGGTGCCTGTTTCAAACCATACAGACTCTTCTTTAACCTGCATACCAGCTTCTCTTTTCTTTTGACTTGGAAACCTTCGGGCTGCTCCATATAGATTTCCTCGTCAAGATCACCGTGTAAGAATGCGGTTTTTACATCAAGTTGTTCAACCTCCAGATTAAGACTAGCTGCCAAGCCAAGAACAACTCGGATTGAAGACATTTTTACCACCGGTGAGAAGATTTCATCGAAGTCAATGCCTTTCTTTTGTCCGAATCCTTTCACAACCAATCTTGCTTTGTATCGAGGTTGCGAGCTACCTTCTTCGCTTTTGATTCTGTACACCCACGTATTCTTGAGGGCTTTCTTTCCCTGCGGTAATTTCACCAAGTCAAATGTGTGGTTCTCATGCAGAGATTTCATTTCTTCCTGCATGGCTTTCATCCACTCAGTCTTATGTTGGTCAGTGATAGCTTCAGTATAGCTCTCCGGTTCTCCCCCGTCAGTGAGCATCACATAGTCACTAGGAGGATATCTTTGACTTGGTTGTCGCTCTCTGGTAGATCTCCTTAGCTGTGCTTCTGGTTGGATTTGTTCAGGAACTTGTTCAGGAACTTGTTCTTGTTCTGAACTTTGAGCTGGTGGAACATTATCATCAGTATCTGGTGCAGCTTCCTTGTCATCTGAATTTGTTGATGGAGAGACTGGTTCCAGATTCACTGGAAGTTCTTCTGATTGTGGCTTCTCAGGTTTCTGAAAATTCTCGATCGTCTGATCTTCAAGAAACACCACGTCTCTGCTTCTGACAATCCTTTTGTTGACAGGATCCCAAAGTCTGTAGCCGAATTCTTCATGGGAATATCCCACAAAGATACACTGCTTCGCTTTTCCATCCAGCTTGGACCTTTCGTCTCTAGGGATGTGAACAAATGCTCTGCAGCCGAATACTTTCAAGTGTTTGTAAGAAACGTCTTTCCCCGTCCAAACTTTTTCTGGTACGTCGTAGTTCAGTGGAACTGATGGAGAAAGGTTGATTAAATCGACCGCTGTCCTCATTGCCTCCCCCAATAGGAGTTTGGCAGTTTTGCATTTGAGAGCATACATCTGACTCTTTCACAGATTGTTCTGTTCATCCTCTCTGCGACACCATTGTGTTGAGGTGTCTTTGGTACTGATTTTTCCAGCCTGATGCCGAAACTTCTGCAGTACTCCTCGAATGATCCTCGATACTCACCGCCATTGTCTGATCGTACACACTTCAATCGTCTGCCAGTTTTTCTCTCAACTTTTACATGAAATTGCTTGAAAACTTCCTGCACTTGATCTTTAGTTTTCAAAGCAAAGGCCCACACTTTTCTAGAGTGATCATCAATAAAAGTCACAAAATAGTGAGCACCTCCTAGTGTCTTACAACTCATTGTACAGACATCTGTGTGTATTAAATCTAGAATATTTGCCTTTCTAGATGGTGGGGAACTACGAAATGCAACTCTATGTTGTTTACCCATAATACAATCAACACAAGTACGTAAAGATGTACCTGTTATTCCTGGCAAGTGCTCATTCTTGGAAAGAATTCTGAGACCCTTTTCACTCATGTGGCCGAGCCGCTTATGCCATAACTCGGTGGGAACTTCTTTCCTCATGGTATTTACTTCTTCTTTACACAGCTTGGCTTCTGTGTGGTAGAGTGATGCATCTTTCTTGCCTCTGGCTACTACCAAGTTTCCTTTGGTGAGCTTCCATTTTCCTTCACCAAAGTTATTATTGTAGCCATCGTCATCAAGCATTCCGGTGGAGATCAAATTGAGGCGGATATCTGGAACATGCCTCACATCTTTCAAGAGTAACCTGTATCCAAGGTTAGTTTCTAAATAAATATTACCGATGCCGATAATTTTGGATGCATCATCATTTCCCATCCTCACTCGTCCGAAATCACCTTGCGTGTAGGCTGAGAAGAAATCTCGTCGTGAGGTGACATGGTAGGACGCACCTGAGTCAACTACCCATGTAGAGTCTTGACTTGCAAGGTTGACATAATCAGCATCTCGAACAATGACGACTTCTTCAGTGAGAGTTGCGGTGTCATTTGTTCGGGCTTCTGCTTCTGGATTTCTAGATCGTTCCGCCTTTAACTTTCGACATTCTCGAATGAAGTGTCCGGGCTTGCCGCAGTGATGACACTTCTTGTCATGCCACGATCTGGACTTCGAGCGTCCTCTTTGCTGACTTTGGTTACGAGGATATCTGCTTTTACTCCTTCCGTGCCATTCTTGTTTGCCTTGTTTTTCCATGACAAGTGCTTCAGTTTCAGGAGTATAACCATTGTCTTTTCGTCGAGACTCTTCGTTCAGCATTCTGTCTTTTACCATCTCCATGGTAAGCTTGCCGCCAGGAGCTGAGTTACTAACTGACACAGCTAGAGTGTCCCAACTTTTTGGTAGAGAACTCAGCAACAACAACGCTTGTAGCTCGTCATCTACGATCATCATCATAGAGTTGAGTTGATCTACAATGCCTTGGAACTCACTCATGTGTTCCGATACGCTGCTTCCATCTTTATACTTCACATTGACTAATCGTCGTATCAGATTAGCTTTATTCTGTACGGTTGTCCTCGCATACATTGTCTCCAACTTTTGCCAAAGAACGTAAGCATTGTGTTCATTAGCAAAATTTTGAAAAATGCTCTTGTCGATCCATTGTCTAATTTGAGCAGCACACTTTCTGTTCAGCACGGCCCAGTCAACGTCTGTGCTGGTTGTTTTTGATGTCTTGTCATCTGTTGAAGTTGTAGTCACAGCTTCCTCCTTCGGCATTATAATCGGCTTCCACAGATCTTTAATGTATAAAATATCTTCCATCTTCGGCTTCCAAATTGCATAATTAAATGCAGTCAACCTGATCATATTGCTTGTGTACATATTGCTTGTGCTCTCCTCCATTTGAGTCGTCAGTCAACAGGTTTCGCGGAGCTTGACACTTTTCCGACGATGAATAGTACTATGTGAATAGTACTCAATGAATAGTACCCCTTGTAAATAGTATTATATGAATAGTACCCTTGTGAATAGTTCTCTGTGAATAGTATTCTATGAATAGTATTACTATTCTAAATAGTGACGTATACGTGAATAGTAATGTATGTATAAACTGTACCTTTGCTGAAAACGACCCAGGCTCTGATACCACTTTGTTGGGAAAAACGATGGTTGTACAGAAATAAATTCTACAATCCCAGGACAATTTCCCAAACTAGAAATACAATAAAGATAACACCAAAAGATTTTAGCGTGGAAAACCCTCTTAAAAATGAGGTAAAAACTACGGGACCCGTAAGCCGCTTAAAGAAACTTTCACTATAATATAATGGGATTACAAACGTCACCTTTCGGTGAATCTCTCACAAATATACACTCACTATGTATCTTCAATTTGTGGATAACACTTCACAAATTGGCTCACACTTTTTCTTCTCAAAGAAACTCTCTTTGAGGCTCTCTAGATCTCTAGAATTAGATCTCTCTGAATATTTGATCTCTCTCAGATGATTTTTCAAGTTGAAAATGTAACTCTATTTATAGAGTTAATGAGGGGTAATTTCGTAATAAAAAAAAATATTTAGTCGTGCCCACGAGCTTCTTGCTTCCTGCCCACGTTGTTTGAATGAGTTGTTATTCATGCACAAAAACATTTTCTGCCTATCAACCCACGTGAATTAGCTGTCTCATGCATCTCCAATAGCATGGCCACCCCACGTGAAACGTGAGGTGGACCATCAATTACAACAGTTTAATAGTTCTGGATTGTCTCAAATCACATACTAAAGTGTGATTTGAGGCAGACTAGTAGTATTGAGATGTTATTGTCTGAACTAATCCCTTTTATCATTTTCGTTCATTACATATTTATGGGATGAGTCTCGACTTCAAGACCTCAAACAAAATGGCGATCATCAAAGTATCAGTTGAAGATGCATTTCTTCTTCCCAGAGAAAACCTCACAACTGTGTTGTGATTTCACCATCATTTCGTTTTCTGTTCTCTTGATATAATTTTCCTAACTCCATGCTTCTAGGTTGCTGTATTCTAACTTTTTCTTTATTAATACACATTACTTGTTTCTGTTAAATAAAAAATAAAAAAATAAAAAAAGATATAATTCTCCTAACTCTCCTCTACCCCTCAAAAAACAAAGGATATGAAGGTTTACGGCATTCAAGCTTTATTTTTATGACAAAGAGATTGCATTGTGATCTTCATGCTAAAACAAAATATTGTTGGGAAAACTCCCCAAAATCTTCTAATGTTGAAAATTCAGTAAAGAAAATAAAAATAAAGATAATAATCACCTACAACTTAGAGATATGCATAATTAAAACTCAAAATTAGGAAAAAAAAAAAGCATGGGCAAAAATAAATAATCCACTTAATTAATATGTGCTTTTGAGAAATTATATATCTCAAGTACTGCTGTACAAGATGACAACATAAATCTGAAATTTTGGTAAAGAAATCAAGAAAGGCATAGATTACAAAAGCTTAAAAAAAAAAAAAAAAAACTCAAACTATTTCTCACTTGTACAAGCTCTAATATCTTTCTTCTTCTTTTTTCATGTGGCTCCAAAAGGCATGCAAAAAATACCTCTTTAGTATAAATTTTACCAACTTCTAAATCTCACCAACCCTTTGGAATTTATAAAGAAATAAAGAGAGACAACCTTTATATAAGAAGTTCAAAACTGTGACTAACAAAGTTTCTTCATTCTAATACAATTATCCACATTTGGTAGTTTTGAGTCATATCCAATGTAAGCATTAGTAACATGGTTTCTGTCTTTGAGCCAAACCTCCAACAAACACATGAAGAAAAAGAGGTCAATTTTTTTGTGAATCTCTTGAACTCAGACAAAAACATAAACAAAAGAGGTTAATTTTTTGTGGATTACTTGAACCCAAACATGAATGATATATTCTTGACTGGCTCTGAGATGTCAATTTGTGTATGAATTGGAATTGGAACACCACCAACGAGAGAGAGAGAGAGAAGGCGACCGCGTCTAATTAAAGAGGTATTGCAGTTTTCGTTATAGGAGAGTGATCTGCGGAGTGAATTGGAATTGAATTGAGGATATTAAAATTTGATGATCAGCATTCCAATTGGACTTTGTTTGATATACAATGAACCATGCTCTCATAAAAATTGAGACAAGAATAAGCTTCGTTGTGATAATTCAGTACGCTGAAGAAGGTTAACCAGAAAACTTGGATGGTAAGAGTTCTCACCGCAACCAATAGCGCTTCCCCCCTCTAATACATCTTAATTTTCCTCCTCTTCTTCCTCTCAAATGCAATCTTGCTCCAGTTCTTGCAATTTCTACTCCATTATCGTTCTCAATATCAATTTTCTGCTTCTTTTTGGGCTCTTCTTCTTCCTCTTCCTTTGTTTCATCCTTGGGCTCAGCTTCCAACTTCTTCCTCTTTAGAAACTTAACAAGCCCACATAAAGATGCATCAATATCATCACTCTTCATTAACTCTTCTGCAACTTCTGCAGGAGTGACTTGTGCCTTCTCCATCAGTTCTTCTATCTCTGCAAAATGCTTGTGATTCCCTTCAATTCCAAGGTAATTCGAAGCTAGAAGCTTGAATCCTTGTACTGTGCAATAGGACATGTGAATGTGCACGTCCATCCGGCCTGGACGCAGCAATGCTGGGTCTAATCGATCCTTGTGGTTCGTTGTGAAGACAATGATGCGCTCGTCCCCGCAGCTCGACCATAGCCCATCTACGAAATTTAGTAGCCCGGAAAGCGTCATCTGTGTCAAGCAAACTGTTAGAAATTACTTGACCAAAACGCTATAAACTAGATTTTTAATGAGAACGCAAGATGTCATTAATAAATGAAATATGCTTACGAAGAGGTTTGAAGAAAATGAGACCTCTAGAATAGAAATACTTTGATACCATGTTGGAACCCACCTGGTATCCTAAGAACTATAACTTATAAGTAGAGGCCCAAATATGTATAGAACACAAACATTAAAAACATTAAAAGAAACAACTAAAAACATCAATTTTGAAGTTTTAGTTTGGGATTTTATGAAGTATAAATTGAAGTGTTCTTACCCTTGTGCTTCGAGCAGGGTAGCCTGGATCTTTATTTTCCAAGTCTGCACTGCAATCAATATCTTCAATGACGAGAATAGATCGATTTGCTGTCGCAACCAACAATCTCCTGAGCTCCGAATCACACTGGAGATTCGGAAGTTCCAAATCATAGATATCAAATTTTAGGTAATTAGCCATGGCAGCAATCAAACTTGATTTCCCTGTACCAGGAGGTCCATATAACAAATACCCACGTTTCCATGCCTTACCCACTTTCTTATAAAACTCTCTTCTTCTAACAAATCTGTCTAAATCCTCTATCAATTCCTTCTTCAACTCTGGATCCATAGCCAATGTGTCAAAATTTGATGGGTGTTCTAAGTTTATAGATCCCCAAACGCCACCACCACTTGATTCTCCATAGAAACTGCCTAGAGTGAAGAGCCTAACATCCTTTTTCTCTTCCTTTACAGCTTTTGCTCTGTTTAGAACATGAGGTAAGTACTCAGAAACTACCTTGTTCTTGTGTTTCTTATGGAAACGCAGCTCAAAAGAACGTTGTTGGGTCTTCATAGGAACAGAATACGGATCATCTGGGTTGGATTTCTGGGTCTCTGCACAGACTGATTTCCATCTAAGCTGAATTCCTTCAAACTCGTCGTTTAGTTCTTGCCCTTTTTCAATTGCGATCCATACGTTTTTCTCTCTTGGGGCTTTGGTTACTCTTAGGCGTTGGACTTCTGGGGTGATTTTGGTGCTGAGAAAGATCTCTGAAGCCTCGTAGGCTTCATTTTTAACGAACCCATCAAATTCTTCAATGACCAGTGTGAGATAAGAAGAGGAAGGATGGAAGAAGTAACTAAGGCCTGAGAGAACGTAATTTTGGAGCTGAGAAGGGATGAATTCGTTAGCTGCGGATCGGACAAGCATGGCAGAAGCTGCCACTGAGGCGTAAGTGGAGAAGATCGAGTTGGTTGATGGCATGTTTTTGAGAGAAAACATTTTTGCAGAAAGGAGCAGTAAAAGGAGAGTTCTGCTTTTTTTTTTTTTTTTTTTTTCCTTTGTTTTCTGGTTTGGTCGTCTAGAATTGTTATCGTGATTAAGAAGGTGCGATATGGGTTTGTTTATATAGAGGGATTATGGGAAGGAATTGGAGAACTCTTGAGCTGCAAGCATACGGTATTGTTCGCGTATGTACGTGGTAGAGCCGACACAAAACAACTTTAATGCATAGCAGTAATGCAAGAATTAAAAAAAATGGTAAAGGTCAATGGGGTGTTTTTTTTCTTTTTTTTTTTTCTGGCAGTTGGGGTGATAATTTGGTTAAGTGTGTCTTTTAAAGTATGTTACTTGTTAACGAAAATGCTCGAGGAACACTAAGTATACTTAGGCACTGTCCCTTAAATTAACACAAAATAGAGATTCCATGAAATTAACACAAAATAGAGATTCCATGTTGATTTAAAGAACTCTCGTCTGAATACACTTTTAAAGTATACTCCCAAGTCTAAACACATTTGCATATGCGGGTATATATATATATATCTAAATTATATTTGGATTGTGATTTAAAACTAGAGATTTTTTTAAAAAAAGTATATTTTAAAAATATATTTTTTAAATATATTTTGTTAATATTATCTTTAAAAATTGTTAGACCGTTTTAAATTATATATCAACACGTAATTCGAAATAATTTAACAACTTTTAAAAATAATATCAACAAAATATATTAATCAAATATTATTCAAAAGGCAAACGATCGAGGACTGGGTCAGAAGACTCGTAACCTGACCGTTCTATTTGAATTTTGAACCAGCTATGGAAGCTTTGTTTTGAATTTTATGGTATTGGTACTTACCAAAACTCTCGGTATTTTTCTTCAATTTTAATTTAACATCTATAAGCATATCGTATTTGTTATTTGTTAATATTTTAAAAAAAATTGTTCTTTATTGACTGGTTATACAAGTCAACTTTATTTATTAAAATTAGTCTTTTTTTCTCGCCTTTGGTACAGATTCTCATTGTCAAAATGTCTTCTAAAGAATTGATTTCAGAATATCATTATTCTAGAGAATAACAATTTTATATTGTTAACTCTTTTAAGGAGTGCATTGTAAGAATAAAAATGTGCGCATGACATGCATTCAGCCGTTTGTTCAAACAGACGAATGCACCCGTGAACCTATAGGAATGTGCATGAAATAATTTATTTTTTTTCTAAATCAGATACTAGTCAAGAATAATAGATACATAATCATCATAATTTTCCATTACCATCATACCAATTTCAGATATACTGATATTTGAAGGCATGGCTGCATAACCAAAAAAAAATAAAATTACAAGAGAAATGTTATGTAAGACATCAATGTTTATACTTTGGACACTGGGAAGTGAACTTAAACATCAACATGGAACTACTTAATACACACAGCTCCGCATTAATCTAAGAGACCCGGTGTTTGAGTTCAATCTTCCACAAATCTACACTACCACAGAACTCGAAGAACATTATGGTGTATATGATCCCTATTTTTTTAAAAGTGTTTCCAAAGGGGTCCACCATCTAGTTTTACACTCGCCCTTTTGAACCCCACTTAGCAAAGAGTTAGATTTGACTATGCAAAAAAGCCACGGAGGAATATTATAGGAAGCTTTTTATGAAACGTAAGAATGTAACTTCACACATTAAGATAGGTGGATGAAAGCATCTTATTGAACTTTCTAGGTACGATCTTTGGTATGAGATGTACTTACAGAATTTTCATTGGATGGAAAGGAGTCGTGCATGATATATTAATTTATGGAAATTGACTTATACTGCCAAATTGTGCTCGTAATTGCTTGTTCGACTGGCAATCTCTCCATGCTTGATGCACCATAAAATCCATGAACTCCCTTAGTTCTCTTTAATACAAATTCTGCCTCTTTCGGACTCGATATAGGACCTGCAAGTTACAACAAAAGAGTCCTTATATTTTCAAGGGAAAAGTTATCAATAAAAATATTCCTACATGATAATGCAAATTAACTTTAAAGGGATACTAGGGAAAAGAGGATGCCAAAGATACAGCAAGAAGGAATTTGAAAACAGGATGTTAAGGTACTTCCAAGTATGAAAAGAATCAATAGGACTCCGTACTGCACAAGCTCTAATATCATATACTTGAACATAAAAGTTATACAGTAGTATACCTCCATGGCAGAGCACAATAATATTGGGATTGATCTCAAGCGCAGCATCTGCAATTGCTTGCACACTATCAACACTGTTCGCCAAGGATAATGCAGTCTTTGCACCAATTGACCCTGATGTTGTCAGTCCCATGTGTGCAACTATAATATCAGCTCCAGCTTTTGCCATGGCAGCGGCTTCATCTTTATTGAAAGCATATGGTGTTGTCAAAAGACCCAGTTTATGTGCTTTATTAACCATCTCAACTTCCAAACTTACCATCTCATCAAAAACAAAGGAAGATAGATAAATCATTATATATATAAAGTATTACAATATGAGCAAAGTAAATATTATACCAGAATATATTGAGACCTACCCATATCCCATTCCTGTCTCTTCCAAGTTTTGCCTAAAGTTGCCATCAAAGAGCCCAACTGTTGGGAAGTTCTGCACCCCAGCAAACCCAATCGATTCCAACTGCCTCAGAAAGTAGTCCATTCTGCGGAATGGATCTGTCGCACACACTCCAGCAAGAACTGGTACCTTCTTCACAACCTACACATTTATCAGAAATTACACACTTGCAACAATGCCAATAAAAAAAGGCCTCAATTAGATTTTTTCCATCCTGTTTAGATTGTTCTTTGAAGTAGTTAAGACCAGAAGTTGTGGTAATTTTCTTTCAAATTATGAAGATGCACACTCGAAATCCAAGGAGCACATCAAAATTAAGAATTAAAGAACATGCACAAAAACAATGTTATATTTCTCCAAGTTTTGACAGCCTTGGGATACATAATTTGACAATTAATTTTCTCAATCAGATTTCCAGAAACAAAGGGAATCAATTAGCTCATTAACTTCCTTAACATATGAAAGAGATTCACCACTTCAGATAAAACCAGTTCAAATGGTTCAAAGAAAAAAGAAAAAAATTGTTTCTCCACTTTTAATTAGATGAAATTAGTGTTGAATTAGCACTTAACCAAACCACTATAACTTTAGATAGAAACCCAATGATTAACATATACTGCAATGCAGTATAGCAAGATCTGGTCTATGGTATGGAGCATTGCCTGTATTTTGATGAACACTTGTAATTGCAAATAATCTTCAATGAAGAACTTTTTTGTAACAAGTATCACTTAAGACTTACAGGCAATACTTCATTAGCCATGTCAAGTACCACTGCATTGGCATCTGCAAAAGGCAACAATCCTGCCAAGGAACCCCTTCCTGCCATCCGAAAGCGCCCTGAGTTGTAGATGACTATCAGATCCACACCACCCACCTCTTCAAACTTTGCAGATATCCCCGTCCCTGCACCAGCCCCTATAATGGGTATTCCTTTATCTATTTGATCTTTCAGTTGCTGAAGTATAGACGTAGTTCTTTGCAATCTTTCTGCAAGGATGACCAACAACAATGTCTTCTTAGACCAAAATGTTTAGTAATATGGAAGTAAATGAACTCACGATCCACAGCATACCACCGTATGCCAGCAAATAAACAAATAATTAAAGAAGAGTCAGTTGAAACAAAAATGAGGCTGAACTGATTATACAACTCAAGTTGTTTACATAACTGAGATAAAAATCTAAAATGGGAAAATGTGATATTATGTGTGGAAAGGTAGACAATATGCAACAAAGCTTTTGATGAAGAGTGTTACATGGTGTGGTACAAAAGTAGAGATATTTTAAACGTAGTCCCCTTTTAAAGCATTCGCTATTTGGGAGAATGTCTGAAGAAGGGAATCATCTCTCAAATTAATTTCGCTCCACTTTCAAGAACCAAGAAATTTTGGATACTGTTTATTTGTTTAACTAGTATTGAGCACCTTTGGATTTGGATATAGAATTTGAAGAGTTAGGCACAAAATCACCCATGGACACACAGGGTAATCTAGTTCAAGAAACAAAGGTCTCAAGAATTGTTTGGCAAAAAATGGTTCCAAGAATTTCATACACGTGCACTGACACCTATTTATTGGTAACAAATAGCCTCATTATATCATATAAAGGTCACTGAAAAATCAACGTATCAAATGGGAAAAAGAATAGAATGCAATGATCGCATTAGATCATTTCTATACCATCGTTAATGACTTCAGCAAATTTCTTCCTAGCAAACAAGACTTTAGAAAGATGACATCAAGTAACATATTCAAAATGAGCAGGAAAACCATAACCTGGTCTTGCTTCAGGAAAGTCTGCTGGGGTAGAAAATATTATTCCACGTCCTGATAATTTTTCCTCAGAAACACATTCCTCTTGGAGGCTTTGATTGGGCTTAGTGAAAGATTCCAGTTGAGAACCACCATCTTTTCGAATCTTGCTACTGATCTCTAGAAATGAGTGAACTATTGCATCTACAAACTCAGGGTCATTAATATGATATGGAAACTTTTTCACCTATTGAAGACCAAGCAGCAAGAGTCAGTCTCCAAGACAGTGCATGTCATGCAACGGGATAAAATGTCTCATTAACAGTTACCTGTCGATCTTCATTTGTCTCAATAAGTGCCTCTAATTCATTTATTAGAGTAGTAGTAGCCTCAGGGTCATAAAAGGGCTTCCCTGGTGCATCTAAAGCAGAAATGCCCTTCTGTGGTAAGCAAACGCATACTTTTGATGACTTGTTTAGTTTGTCAGCTATAAATGCAGCAAATTTCTTGTTCTCATCCACTGTAGTTCGCATTAGAGAAACCTGCATAGCTTTGATGACTACATTCCTTGTTTCATGTAATGAAAATGCAGAAGAAAGAAGGAAAATACGAAGTTTTGCAAGAATTAGGCACCTGGTCATTATGTACATGAATGTTTCTGTGGTGAAAATGGGAAGGTATCCTCTGCTTAGCTCCAAAATTCACCATATCCAAGGCCCCAATGCTCAACACTGTAGGAACCTGCTTCTCTATGAAAGCATCAAACCGAGAGCTATCACAGGCCATGACACCTCCAACAACATAATCTGCAACTTCTGTCGTTGTAATATCCAAAACACCCTGATAATGCCAGGTCCAGAGATTTAACAGCAGTTAGCCATGGATGTGAATGGCACCCAAAAACAAGAAAGCTTGAGGGAATAATAAGTGCTACATGGAAAACTAACCTGTATAAAACCTCCCCTAACTAGAGCCTCCATGGCCCTGCCACCAGTACCAGTGGCATGGAAAATCAGTGTCTCATAACCTTCTTTCTCCAGCTTCTCCTTAACAGCAGTTACACAAGGGGTTGTAACCCCAAACATGGTTATACCAACAGTAGGTTTTCCAGTCATCTTAGAACACTCTTGGAAACTAGAAAGTCTTCCAGCCACCATTCCAGCGACAGCTGCTGCAGCATTGGACAACACAATCCGACTCACACTATTAAGCCCACAAACATCCACCACCGAAGGGAACAATATTAAGTCTGAGGTTCCAACATAATGTTCAGTTTGACCACTAGCTACAGTTGATACAATGGCTTTTGGCACTCCAATTGGAAGAGATCTTAAAGAAGAGGATATAAGAGATGTTCCTCCACTGCCTCCAAGACCCAAAGCTCCAACAAGAACTTGATCCTCTTGAGCTTTTTTGATGTAAACTTTGAGAGCTTCACTCATTATAGAAACTGCTTTTCCTCTGTCATCGGGAAGGATGTTTGATAGCTGATGCTCTTCTGACCCAAAATAACTGGAGAGAACCTCTCTTGTTGTAACAAAAGGAAAATCATAAAACGTTTCTATTTCCTTCCGGCCCACCGAAACATCAACAACTGTCACTTGTGCCTGCCATGTCCAATAGAACATCTTGGAAACAAGAACAACCAAAACTATACAAATGACTAAGGACAAGTAAGCTGATCTAATAATGATAACGTTCCAAACGTCCAAATACACTAAATCCAACATCATCAAAACAATGATAGATGTATCAGTCATCATTTGATGGAGTTTACAAGCAAAATTAATTTAACACAAATGCTCAAACTTCAATTTTGTCAAGAAATAAAGAATAACAAATAGTACGATGGTAAAAACATACTAAGAAGCTCGAGAAGTCTCACAACCATAATTCAGCTAAAATCTATAAGGCTAGCATCTTGGAAGGTCTCTGATGAATAATATATTGATTTATGCTTTAAAGGGGAAAACAAAACTTGTCTCCTTGAAGCATAATGATAGTCTGACATCTGTCTTTCAAAGCAAGCAAATGGGTAAGCGTATGACGCTAGTGTTACATTGTTTTGGAAAAGAGGAGTTGAGAGGGATATAAACCCCAAATCAACATACAAGCTTGAGAGATTAAAGAGAAATATGTGCAGGCACTGTGCAAGGGACCAATTTTATTTCATTTTTTTTCTCGATAGGGCATGTGCCTTATAATCCATCTCCTAATTGTTTTAATCGAACTTGGTTCAAATGTCCACAACATCAACTTGAAGTTTCGATTTAAAACTAAACTAAACTTGTCATATATATGATACAACTTTTTCCTTCAATTGCAAACTAAAAGTAAACTTAAGACTTAATTAAAAAAAAATTTAAAAATAACAAGGATTAATTTCCACTTATTATTTTAATCACAAAATTAACACTGTAAGTCCGCGGAATCAAGCTTTTTTACTCAACTCAGCTAGATCAACCAATGAATTACTTCAATTTTTCTGAGCAATTGAACAAATATTTCCACAGATAAGGATGGATCAAATAGCCAATACAGTTGCATATCACACCAGTTCAGCAACAAACAGACACTAAAGTTAACCAGCACATGAAACATTTTTTCACCTACTACAGTATTACATACAAATTAACAAATCATTCGTCAGAAATGATCTGAATCTTTCCTATTTCAAGACAATTCTAGACGTTTGATTCCTGCAAACAAACTCCTAACACTAAAACATCAACATCTTCATCGAAAACAATTCATTGTACTACACACAGAGAACTCAGAAAACAGAAATTAACGAACCTTAAAACTGTTAAAAAAGCTTAGTAATTAACGGACGGATGTGAAATGATCGAAGCCAGAAATTAAAACCTTTGTTGAAGAGCTATTCGAAAATCCGTGCACGTTAGATCGAACCGCTTCGGACAAGAAACGAAGCTCTTCCAGCTTCGTATCGGCCGTTCCAATGCAGAAAATCTGAAAAACCTGCTTCGGATCTTCCATTTCTGCAATTCGGAGTTAGGTCTCTTGGAGCAGAACACGACTTAAAAATAGATCGAACACTTGCAGTTTTGTTGCAGTTGTGTACTCTGTATGTTTATGACTTTTATGTAGAGTAGCTAAACCAACCAACCAACCAACGCGTGGCTGAGGCTCACGCATCCACGTGGACCTAAATCCAACAGATTCAATGTTGGACATTCAAGTATTAATATTTCGATTGAACAAAGAATGTTTTCATGTCACGCCTTGGTTCGTGATTTCATGTGCGACACAGAAAAACATTTATTTATTTTAAAATAAATTTCGTTTTAGATATAAAATCAATAATATCATAAAATGTAAAGCCAAAGTGTAATCCCAATTATTCCAACCATTGGTGGGTCGGGCACGGGTTAAAGGGTCATAACTTATTTAGTAATTGGTGACGAGTCTTTATTAAATTTCCTTTTTATAGTCCTTTCGCAAGATAGTCGTTAAAATATCGAAATCAATACTTTCTTATTCCAATTATATAACATAAATAATGCCACTGTTTAGTTTATTTATTCTTTAAACCTAGTTCTTGTCAGTTGTCACATGCACCGTCATGTCTTTTTCCTTATAATCAAGAGTATTTTTATAATCTTAGGGGTTAGTATGATTGGCCTCACATTTTGGTGTTTTCTTTTGGAATTAGGGTAAAAGCTTAAGATCTACTTTGTAGGGAGGGTGATAGTCACCTAGAAATAGTGTTTATGTGTCCCCTACAGCCGAGCGTCCTTGTAAAGCTATTAACTTGTGTCTCTTGTGGCCGCTTGCTATTGCTAGCTTATGGTTCTCTAGCGATACATGCTCTCTTAGGATGTGTGTGTATTCTTTTCGTGTAAACACTAATTGTACAATATTTACTTAGGGTTAATACAAATATACTTCCAACTACTCGTTGTTTGTTCTTGTGTGTATTATTATTTTTTATTTGCAGATTGGCTAAACTTATTATTTGATATTACTTGGTGCCACACGGGTATTGTCTTGTCTCATTGACTCGCCCGTGACAAGGGGCACGGTAGTTGTGTTTCCACCTACGTCTCTTTAACTTTTTTCTCGATTGATTAAGAGTAATAAAACACTTCTAGAAATAGTAAAACAACTCAAAATACATGTTCAAATCTTTGTCTTAACTGATGTGGTGAATGGTGATTAGTAGTTTGTTTTTAATTTTTTTACTTCTCTCGACTGATGTGGTGATATGATAATTGAATTTGAGCATGTATTTTGGGTCATTTTATAACATTGCCCTAAAACTTCGATTAATGATAATTATTTGATCAAGAAAGCAAACATCTTTGGCAGAACTCAATTATAATTAATAGAACAAAATCACTAAGATGCTTAGCCTGAAAAGTTACAAGAGTAGTGAGGTCATGAAGTTCAACAAATTAAGCTTAGCCCCAATCACACGCGCTTGCATTTGATTAGCCAAAAAAAGTAGAATTAGGCATGGCTCACCAAATACTTAACCACATTAGAATATAACTATGGCCAAAAGCACTTCTTTCTGCTATTAGTCCATTCTAGATTTTGTTCTGTTAGCGTAGCCTGTCACTTGGTTGCATGGATACGCTTAAGCTCTATGAGATTATTAATTAGGCAGCTTTAACCACTCATTAATCTGTTAAAATAACTTGGAGGAGAGTAAATACGTGTTTCCTTTTAAGCCCATGCAAGTCATGAAAATGAAATATAAATATTCGACTTTCTTCTGGATTTAATGCATGTATAATACATAGAGAGAATTAATTAAAGAGAGGTGACCCTTTAATTTGTTTTAGTTTCTAATTTCTTATTTAATTCTACCTAACTATTGTTTAAAAGGGTACAAGAATTTGGCAACCTTAGCCTCTATGTTGAATCTATAACTTGATAGTTAAGCATGTGATGTGCTATGTTTCTATGTATATATCTGATATGCTATCAGTTCAAATCCTATACCTATTCTCAAATTATTTACCAGAAAAAACTGTGGTCTTATACAGTAGATTAGATTTCTTCTTTTTTGCTTTTACTTTTTTTTTTTTTTTTGGGGGTGCTTTTCTAGTATATACCAGTTGCAGTGATGAGTGGATCCCTGGGGCGGCGACAGACCCTCTAATATTTTAAAAAAATTTTTTATAACTGTATTATGTTATAAAAAAAAATTGATAGATTATTATTATTTGTCCCCCTAACATTTTAGAAAAATCCTTTATAATTATACTATGTTATATGTTTTTGTTTTACTCCCAAGATCAAATGTCTAGATTCGTCAACACTGATTGTAATAATAGTAGTTTGATGTATATATTGTTGGCTAGTGGCAAGCTGGCTTGGTCCTTTTCTAAACCCTACAAACTTGCAAATTTAATAAATAGCAGTGGAGCAATTACAGCTAGTCAGCAGAAAAATAGAAAATAGAAGACAAGCCTCCAAATATAAAAAAATATATTTTTGGGTAGGGAAAAAAGGGAACCATTTTCTATTTAATACTTTGCTTTGTGTATTACCCAACAAAAAAAAAAAAAAAACATGCCATCTCTTTATTTAATGAGTTTGTCTTTAGTTTTCTCTTTAGTACTCATGTGGATAATGTAATGAGATTAATAATATTTATAAGAAAGCAACGTCATATTCAAGAACTTATTGAAAAAGGGAGAATTTTATTTCATCTTGAAGAATTAAAAATTTATATTGCATATCAGCTCCTTAATGTAATCTCCTTCCTTAATTAATATGTAGGATCAACTATGTTTAAAAGTGTATATAAATTACTATAAGCACAGGTAAAATTTATTTTTCCATGCACTAATATAAGATAAAATGGTATTTGATAGATGAAGATATATAGGATGTGATCAGCCTCAAAAGCTTTTATACTGTAGACGAGAAGACTTAATAATTAATCTCTCAACTTCATTAGAGATGGGAGTACTTTTTTTATTTAAATTAAGCTACATTTGGTTGACCTACAAGATTAGTCATAATAGCTAATTAAGGTAATGTTCTTAATTGATTACACTTAAAAGTGAGGTTGGAGTACTTTTTAAGAGCAAGGGTGATTAGTTTGTAAAACAAAAAGAGTATCAGTTGATTGTTATACATATCCATTGAAAAATGGTATTAAAGATGACATTTATCATAATACAATTATAGTGTAGAAATTATAATAAGCCTGCCAGGGATCAAAAAGGCATTCGCTAAGTAGTTGGATAGATGAGCAAGTAATCGAGAAATTACGAGTTCGAGTTCTATTTACTCTTGCTTTCTCTAAGGTATAAGCCCGATGATTTTTTTCGAGATTTCAGGAGGTGCCCTTTTACGGTGTAGGGACTTGCACCTTCCTAAAATTAGTCAGGCATAAGTCGGCCAGATACCCATGTTTCAAAAAAAACGAAAAAAAAAAAATGTTTGAGAGATTAAAAAAAAGATACTTTTTCCTTAAAATATAAAAGTAACTTGAGCAATTTGTAAATAAAATAATGGAGGGAAAGTCTTTTTATTAGCTAAATTCTATAAACTTATGGATAAGAACATATTATACAAAATTATAATTAATCTCACAACCTGTCTTATCTATAAATACCTACTACAAGATTTTTTATTTTTTATTTTTTCAAAAAAGAATAAAAGTTTGACGAAGAAGCAGGGGAGATGGGACCTTCAATTTTTTTCACGAAATCAAAGAATCCTTAAAAAAAATTATGAAAAAGGAAAGCCAATGAAAGGAGGAATTAATTAATTAATTAATGTTGCAAAATGAACCACCGGGGAACATCTGATATAAAATTTGCGACTCCTTTTGCATGCCATTATGGAGATATTAAGTTCTTCATTATGCTCTGTGATCCAACATTAATTAGTGGAGCTAATGATGATTATCTAAATGAAAATAATAATCTCTTCCCTTTTCTCTTTTAGTGGGTAATAAAGTGTCATAAATTTAATATATTCTAAACAAATATATATATATATATATATATATATATATATATGAAGAAGTTAATTTAAAGAAAAAAAAATGGAAGATGAAATGGGTGTCAAACTATAAACAAATAATTAATTAATTAAAAAATATTAATCTAACGACAAAAACTATAACTATAAGTACAACATCATCATTAATATTATTAAATATTTATGTATTACATATATTAATATATATAATAAATAATCTAATATTATTAAAAATATAGTTGTACTTACAGTTACATTTTTTTTGCTATTAGAATAGTTTTTTTCTAATTATAATTATATTTTAATTGAAATAATAGGCAAAAGACAAGAGTCATGTTTTAAATTTAACTGAAAACATGATCAAGAAACAATTGGACGACACAAAATTAATAATTGTGAATTAGTGTTTTATTTTATTATACGATAAATATTTAATTGAACTTTTATGATCATATTAACAAAAGTTTAGTAATTATGCGAGAAATTAATTTGATCAACAAAGTAAATTATAATGTTTATGTGCCGGGCACTGAGTAAGCAATATATATAGCAAATGTTGGGGTGGTGCAAGTGATGGTGGTGAAGACCCACTTTGGTAGAAAGGGATAATTAAGCATGGTGATTGGTGCTAGGTAGTGGTGGAAACATATTAAACAAATATATATGTGGTGCCGGTGGAAAATTGACAGATTGGATTGTTTCATCATTTGGTTTAGGGTTGAAGAATCATAATAATTACATTTCAATCTTCTCACTTCTCCCCAATCAAGATTTCATGATTAAACACTCAGCCTTATGTAAACCAAAGTTAGTATATCACAAGCGAATTTCATACATAGAAATAGTTTTTTTAATATATTAAAGTAAGGTTGCATATACCATAGTTTCCTTAGATCATGCAATAGTAAGTACATTCTTAGGGTACACCTTTTTTTTTTTAAGAGTAGTCAAAACTCATAAGTAGAAATTCTTAATTTTAACCACCAATCAAATTGGTAAGGTGGTAGGAAGATAAGTTTCTATCCATGAGATTAGATGGTGTGGCCTTTGCTTTGAGCGAAGCCTTTATGTTATGACCATATATATGTAAAAACTTACATGCTATTGAGTAAAATGTCACAATTTCCTTGTAACGGTACTTGTTCAAGGTGAATTAGTCTCAGTAAATTTGGTGTTTTTTTGAAAATTGCCTCTTTTTATGTGAGAGGATAAGATTAAGTAATTAAGTATGAAAGTTTAAAAAGTTTTGTAGTCAACCTAGATCTATCACACAAATTACTTAAAACAGTAATGCGACATTAATATTCAATCTATACATTATTGAATTATCTCGAATCATATATTGATAAAATTTTTCACTAATTTCATTATGAGCGAGGAAGATGAATATTGGTATGTAACTATTGGTGTCACACATACTAAAGGTTTTCATTTTAAGTTTTTACTAATTTCTATCACTGTATACGTATTTGGACCCAGAACTGCTTCTCTAGTTGTATTTTTCATTATCCATCATAATATTTTATTACTATGGAAGTTGGTGAAACGTCACCAGTGTGACACTTAGTACAAGGGTGATCATATTTTGGTACTAATAATTTAGACACAAACATTGCACTCTTTAGACCTAGCTCAAGTGACAAGACTGGGAAAGTAAACATGAATAATTAGGTGCTGCGCTTGCAACACAGTTAAAGCATTCTAATGGGCGTGGGGAACTGATCATCAGTAAGTCCAAAAGCATCAAGAGATATGGGACAGTATTAACCCTAGTTTCTAGGATAGAACAGGGGGAACATATTCTAACTTCAAATCTAACCAAAAGATGATAAAAAGAAGAAGAACAAGGAGAGAAGTTAAAAAAAAAAAAAAAAGCTAGGTAATAACTAGATGCAGCAATTTTTAGAAAGAAATCGATCCTTGATGACATGACTATCATAATGGAATTCAGAAGGGATTCCTTTCCTTTGTTCCTTCTAAAATAGAAAAGGAAATGACAATAAAAACCGTTCATCAATGCATGGTGCACACAATGGATTTTACAATGCATTTTTCCTTTGCTCCTTGGATAAATAAACAATGAAATTGAAATTCATTAATTTTAGGAATTGGACTGTTCGTAGAAAATAGAGTAAAAGATTTCTTGACAGGTTAAATCGCATTTCATCTTCTTCCTTTCTAGATGTTTTTGCACTGTACATCCATCAGACAAGAGGGGAAAAAATGAGTAAAATCAAAAGAAGAGATAGCAACAAACGGAGAGTTTTTTTTTTTTTTTTTTTTTCAGCTCATTTTATACCTTGAATTTTTTTTCTTTTTCTTTTATTCTACTAAACTAAACAGAATTTGATCTCTGGTTCTATGGAACAATTATCATCGATTCTTCTCTGTGAAACCTCAGCTGCTGCTTCGCGATAAACGCCTCTACTTTGTGCCGGAGCTCTTCGTCACTCATCTCCTCCTCGTCATGTGACCTGTTCTCCACTTCCATAGCAGGAATTTCAACTTTCCAGCATTTTTCGGTCTCTGATCGTCGGAGAGCTCCTTCAAGTCTCTCGCGATTGCATTGCATCTGGCTCTCCGACTGAGACCTCTTATAAAGCTTAGTAGCCGTATCGGATCCTGCAACCGTATTCTGCAACATAGGAGCGGTCGATCCATCCACGCGGTCGGTCTGCTTGCCTTGCTGTGTCGTCTCATGCTCTGTATCCACGGCAGAGCCTTCCATGCTGCTCCTCTGACTGTTCCCGCTGCTCTGTATGAACTCATCGTAAAGATCGGTTCCCGCGCCGCTCTCATTAGAGTTTTGAGCTGAAAGCTTGCCAGACTTGGCAAAAAGAGTGAGGATTATCGCGTTTCCGACAATAAAAACGAACCAAGGGCTGAACAGAACCACACAAATGTACCGAAAGTACTCGCCGGAGATTCTAACAGCAACCGGAAGTCGAGTAGAGAACCACGACAGCACCATCAAAGCCACACATACCTCGACGAAGCGAAAAAAGTTTGCGATCTTCCGAACCACATGATACCTCAGGTTTGCGCTCGCTTTCTCCTCTTTCACATTATCGACATCAAACGAATACATCTTCAACAGCAAACCGTTTTTCCTCCGAATCCGAATGAAGAAATTAACCCCGTCCAAATCAGAAAAGTTTCAATTCAACGCTGTAAGTTCTTGAGATTGTGCTTATTCTTAATGGATCTCAGGCGTTCGTGAACTCGTCGAACCGAAGGATCATTTCTCGTTCAAACTTGAAACACTGAAGGAAGAAAGAATGATACAGAAGAACGTATACGAATATCAGAACCGAGGATCTAAAGAAACTCACGGTTATTTATCTCTGGTTTCGTAGAAAGAATCTGGAAAAAGAACAGAAGCGAGGATCCAACAGATACTTCTAAAAACAAATGGATCAGAAGGTAAAAGCTGCGTTTTGGTTTCCCTCTTCTTTTTGCGGTTTAAGAACTGATGAAGAGAACTTGGGGCAGAGCAGCTGAGCGGATTTCGCGCTTTATAGGCTCGGAAAAATCAAAATTTTGGGAATTACGTTTTTTTTTTTTTTTTTTTTGAAAATCTTGTTTTCTATTTTATTTTTGTATTTTTACTTAGAAAATTTATAATTGGCTTTCTTGGACACGCGTGCGCTTGTCTTTTCGACCATGACCACAGAGGGGGCCCAATGCCGAGACATGTGAACATGCCAGCGTGGCAGTACAGAGAACGAACTCGGCCGAGTCACGAGTCGACTCGAAGGGTTATACTGTAGGAAGACATGACGCGTGTTGTTGCGACTCTGATGAATTACTGTGCGTACGTCAGCTTCCAGCTGTAGTCAAGTGCTCTCTACATTACTGTCATTACATGTATATATATCGGTTGAAGTTGAATTTCCGCTCAGAAACTCAACAGAAAACTAATAAAGAAAGTTCTTTCTAGTTTTTACAGCAGTAGAAAAGAGATCTTTCAGGGTATAATGCCAAGTTGGCGCTTGCATTTTTTACCCAACTCTATGTGTAAAAGGGTTAATTATCTCGCACTAGGCGTAGCGTGCTGCAAGTACCCTGCTTTATTATAACCAACTTAGAAACTTTAGTTCATGATTTAAAATTCAAATGCCAAGATTACTTTTATGTGATTTGTTTTTTCCCATGTTCACTCATGGTATATGTATACTCATAAAACGATCAAAGATATATATATATTTAAAATCTATATTCTTTGATATGATAAAGAAAAAAAAAACTCGTCCACGGTGATATACCAAATCAATATGAGTATAAATTTTAAGTCGTAAAAACATTTTTTTAATCAAATATAGTTTTTAACATTTAAAAGATGGTAGAATAAGATGTTAAAGGAATAATTTTAATAGATGAAATTGTTTGTTCACAAGGTTTTGTTATGGTAAAGAAATAAAGTTTGCATTTTCTTTTTTATATTTAAGGATATTTAGGTTACTTAAAGCACCAACTGGTAACGTACATATTCATGTGTGATACACTAAAAACTCTATGAAGAGTATCTCACTTCAGATGGAATTTAAATTCAAAACTCCCACTCCTAAGATGTTGGGGTTTCAGGGTTGATTCAAACCACAAAATTGAACCAAAAGCTACGAGTTAGATTTAGTTTGGTTCAATTTTGAATTTAACTAAGAGAAGGATTTTTCTGTGAGTAATGGTTGAAGAACACACATTTTTAATACACTTTTTTAACATTATTCTTAGACTTATTAAATTATCTCGAACCATGTGTTGATTGTCTTAATTCGAAATAATCTAACAACTCTTAAATATAATATCAAAAATATATATTAAAAAAATATATTTTTTAAGCATTTCTAGTTCTCCTGGGCATACTTTAGAATTCCCACCTATCTTTCTGTGAACTCATTTGGGGTTGAGAATCAACCGCCCATATGGCCTATGGCCTTTTGATTGGAAGATGAGTTTTATTTATTTATTTTATTTTATTCAAGCCCAGCAAGTATGCTTAACAATAGTATGCTTATAAGACCTGAAGTGACCATGAGTAACGTCTAACGTTGTCACCCATGTTATGCTTATAATACAAGATATGAACAGAGGGCCAATTTCAAAGTTAGTGTATTTATGATGCATATATTACCATAAATATTACATTATCATAATCATATTATATAATACAGACTTTCTTAACTTATTAAATATATATTAGATTTACATCGTAAATATCTATATAATTAATTAATTCAATTGTCTCTTTAACACATATTTAAAATTTTTGAGTAATGCTAAATGTTTGTCGGGTGTCAAAGTTATTATTTAACGTTGGCACTCAGTCTCTCTTAAATGTTAGGATATTATGCATTACACTGTTATGCATTACACGCACCTCCCCAAAACATCTAAGGGTACTGGGTGCCAGAGTCGAAAAATAAGTACATAAAACATTTTTCTTAAAATTTAAACCTGTTTATTAGTTCAACTTGCCTACAATTCAGTTTAATTCCATTTGCCATAGTTGATTCATTCAGTTCAGTTTAACAAAATACCAAACTGACTAGCTACTGTTTGACTTGAATTTGGACATAAAACCAACGTACATTTTAGGCCTAACCATCGCATTGACTCATAATTTAGAAAAGCTGTGGTAGTATCACAGTAACAAATAAAAAACTTTCACACATATTGGCCTAGTAAGTAAGATAAAAGCTTCTCAATTTGATCAGGGAAAACAGTAAAAGAAGAAGAAAATTCCTTCTCCAACATAGCCAGTCAATATAAAATTTTTAGTAAATGGACGAACCAGTATTATCAATTCAATAACTAACGTAACAGCTGCAAGCAACAACACGAGTAGTGTATTAATTAATTAAACAGTTAAAATTGTGAGTGCAACGCAAAGCATAGAACCAGAAACAGAAACGCGGTGTACGCGTGCCACTCCCCCAAAATCTGATCTACTGATCTTATTTCCTCTTCCCTTTGCCAGGAGCAGATTTAGGTTTAGGAGGCAAAATGATCTCACCCTTGAGAACCGGAATCTCCATTAAGTGCGAGAGCTCGCCGAACCTCTTCCGGAACTTCGAGACCTGGTCGGCGTCGACCAGCAAGGCCGACCGGCTACCGAGGTAAAACGGGTGGTTCCCGGACCACACGTCCACCGAGTACTCCTTCTGGGTTCCTCCGGTCGTCATCACCAGCTCTCCGTTACAGTAAACTTTTGCGTCTTCGTAGAACTCCGGGTGAATATCCTTCTTCCGGCAACTCCACTGTGGCCTACTCGGGGGATTTGCCCTAGAAGGAGCCGCTGCTTTCACCTGTAGAATTTGGAGGAAAGTATATAGCTAGTAAAATAAGTTGTGAAATTTCTTGAGGAAATGATAAGTGAGAGATGTGTTTGGATTTTACCTTTATTGGGAGGATAGAGGAGGAAGATGGTTTGGTTTGATGAAGGAATGTGCTGGTTAGAGGTAGAGCCATTACTGAATTGAAAATGAGAAGAAGGGATTTTTGGCTCTCGGCTCTGCTTGCTTTGGTAATTGTAACTCTCCTTATCTGTTTTCTTCTCTATGGGCGGTTCCCTTCGACGCAGAGGGTTTTTTGTATGTTACGAAAATACCCTCGCAAACTAGTAGAATCTAGATTGGTACAAATTGAAAAAAAAAAATATTAAAAAAAAAAAAACCTAACCCATCACTTTTTCGTTTTTTCCATATCAAAAGTGAGTAAATACATAAATACCTGCCATTCACGTAAATATTAATGGCAAAATAATGTGTAAGGGCTTGAGGGTCATTCCAATTGATGATAAAAATACAAGTTTTAGGGTAATGCTAAAACTTGTAAAAGAGCATAATTTGTTCTTGATGATTCCATAATCTTAAAAGTTTATAACTACACTCAGCTAGTAATTAAAAAAATAAAACACAACAACAACATGTCAAAGAATTTCACTAAGTTGTAAACTTCGACCAAGGACAATTAGGTATTGGTTGCCCTGGTGTAAATCTGCTGGCTCGAGTGGGCAGAGACCATTCTGATAAGACCTCTGGCCGTCAACTCCTTGATTGCCCTCCTTGCAAGTGACCCATTGATCTGCAAGCCCCACACACAGCAGAGGAGACAGCAAAACAAAAATTCATCAGTATTTTTCAAACAACATAATAGCAGTTGCAGTTCAAGATGATGCCCAAAGAAAGGGATGCATCGCTTTGTTACGGAAGTACAAAATTAACAGCAGAAATCATCAATTAGTAAGAGATGACTCTCATAACAGAAAAACAAACTGAAAAAATACCATACCTTAGTTTATATAGCTCAACAACATACTACTCAAGAGTCTTCTAATTGATTGTTTACCTATTTCAAACAGAAATTCATAGTGTAGATGTACAATGAAACTATCCTCTAAGACCTGTTGCACGAATAACATAGATTTGAAAGCACTGACTTTTTAAATTTTACACTAGAATTGAAACTACTGACTTTTTAAGTTTTAGGCAAAATTCATGAAGCCAAATAAATAAACAATGAAAAAAAGAAGAAGAGAAAAGTGAAAAGCTTCAACACAAAAAACATGGACACAAATGGCATTAAGCAATAAAAGAATAACAACAATCTATTTCAAACACCCACGTGAACGTACACATCCTTATAGCAACACTCTCCTCTACAAAGGCCTAGAACAAGATCATTTGAATGGAATGACTGGAATTTATGGAGCCTAGATGGTAAATAGTTTAAAACAAGAAGTATTATAAACTGAGCAACTTCTTTTCGAAACTTCCACATTGTCTCTGTCTATTATCATGAATCCACACATCTTCAAAGACCAAAACGGAATTGTGTGTGTACATCTAAAGCTGAAGAATTGATGAGTTTGCTTACAACTTGTGACAAGATAATAAACAGGAAAGTCACCATCTGAAATTGTGTATGGCAGAGATCAAAATTTGTATCCTATTTGCATTGGAAGGTACGTCTACCACATTTCCTTGATGTTGGTAGGGGCAAAAGAAGAAGGTTTGGGAATAAGGTGGACGTAAGCGAAAATACAAAAAGAAGATATCCTGCCTATTGGATATGGTTATATCGTGTAAAATAGTATATCATAAAGTGTGAATTTGCACACCCAGTTGCAGAAGGAGACCTGTTATTCTTACCATAGATTTGGTGGGTCAATTGAGACAGATCTTAACGTTAAATTGCTTTTAGGACAAAATATAGAGATTTTTTTTTTTTGAAAAAGAATTTAGAAAGAGATATACAAGCAATAGGTGGTCATTTTAAAGGTTATATAGCAAGTGGAAATGACAAGTAACTTGGTATTGATGGATATGCTATATAAGGAGATGGGAATCCTCATA
The DNA here is from genome assembly GCA_035771175.1 of Paratinospora sagittata. Classification (NCBI taxonomy): domain Eukaryota; kingdom Viridiplantae; phylum Streptophyta; class Magnoliopsida; order Ranunculales; family Menispermaceae; genus Paratinospora; species Paratinospora sagittata. The sequence goes on from CM069594.1 coordinate 37,333,847, forward strand.
TCCAAGGCTTAGCAAGCAGGAAAGGTTTTTAGAGTGCAAATTTCCAAACAAATTGTAGAATTAACTATGATTAACGACTCTAAATTTATTAATTTTGGGTTTGATTTCCGCAGTTATGTAAACAATGTTCCTTTCTCAGCACACATCAATCAGCTCAACTCAATACAGTTCTTTTCCAACTACAATGGTCTATGTTTAGTAAGCAAATTTCAGAACACAACTATAAGAAATACCAAAAGTTCTATTACACTAAACAACACATAAAAGTCCAATTGACAAATTCTCTACTTTTTCCTATTTCCATTCACAACTATGAAATATATATATATTACAAAAACTGAAGTAAGGATAATATTGTAATACCCCCCCTCAAGTTGGAGCGTGAAGATCACGAACGCCCAACTTGCAGAGTAGAAACTCAAATTTCACTTTCCCCAACGCTTTTGTAAAGATGCCGGCCAATAGAACACTAGTGGAAACATATGACGGACAAATCATCCCTTCAGTCGCCGCATCTCGAACAAAATGGCAGTCAGCCTCTATATGCTTTGTTCTTTCGTGAAAAATCGAATTTTGAGCAATGTACAACGCCGACTGACTATCACAAAACAACTTCATCCCCTTCGGATGTCGCACACCCAAGTCGCTTAAAAGTTGGTGAAGCCACTTTAACTTACACTCTGTTGCCGCCATTGATCTATACTCAGCTTCCGCAGACGATCTAGACACTGTTTGTTGCTTCTTGGTCTTCCACGACACAGGAGAACAACCAAGTAACACGAACCATCCTGTCAAGGAATGCCGCGTAAGTGGACAACTAGCCCAATCCGAATCACACCACCCTTCTAGACGTAGGTCACTATCAGCGCGAAGCAAAATCCCTTGCCCCAGACTCTTTTTCAAGTATCTCACGACCCTGAGAGCTGCCTCCCAATGATCCTCACGAGGTTGTTGCATAAATTGAGACAAAATATGAACCGAATATGCAAGATCAGGTCTTGTCACAGACAAATAAATCAATCGCCCTACAAGTCGCCTATACGACGCCGGATCCGCAAAGAATTCGCCCTTAGCAAGGGCCAAATTGTGATTTTGTTCCATAGGAAATGCCGCAGGCTTGGCTCCCAATAAACCCGTTTCAGAAATTATCTCGAGTGTGTATTTTCTTTGGCAAAGAAAAATTCCTTCTGGATTACGGGCTACCTCTAGCCCTAAGAAGTACTTCAAAACTCCCAAATCCTTCATATGAAAGCACCTGCAAGGTAATCTTTAAAAGTTGTCAATGCAACCTTATAATTCCCTGCAATAATCAAGTCATCAACATAAACTAACACGTTGATCTGAGTTCTTCCCCTGCACAACCCAAATAAGGAATAATCTGAATAGGATTGCACAAAACCATAATTCTTCAACGCTGTTGACAGTTTTGCAAACCAACATCGGGGAGCTTGTTTCAGACCATACAACGACTTTTTCAACCTGCAAACCATCAGGATTTGTATTTTTGAAACCTGGAGGAACCTTCATATAAACCTTCTCACTTAAGTCATCGTGAAGGAAAGCATTATGCACATCCATTTGATGTACCTCCCAATTTTTAACAGCAGCAATTGCAAGAAAAATACGAACCGTCACCATTTTTGCCACAGGAGCAAATGTCTCATTATAGTCAATTCCTTCCACCTGATGATTGCCATAGATCACAAGTCTTGCTTTGAGTCGCTCTATGCTACCATCGGACTTATACTTGATTTTATATATCCACTGGCTCCCTAGTGCGTTCTTTCCGGGTGGAAAAGTCTCCATTACCCAAGTCTCATTGTCTTTAAGGGCTCGTATCTCCTTACCCATCGCTTCTTTAAAATGCTTTGGCTCATGTCCCGCTGTCACAGCTGCAAGAAAATTCCTATGTCTCACAGAAAAACGTTCACAATTCACAAAATATGTTATAGGATAGGGCGTACCTGAGGAAGAGGAAGTAGCGGATGAATTCTCAGATGGACTTATTTTCCGTATAGTATGAGTAACAAAATCACGATACCGTGTTGAAGGAGTTTTGGCTCGTTTTCCTCGCCCTAGCTCACTGTCAACTTCCACACCTTGCTCCCCCACCGTAGTCTCCAGCTCCTCATCACGCACATCCTCCTGGGCGGGCTGCTGCTCGAGCTACACCGCAGCACCAGACCCCCCCTCGAGGGTGGACGCTGCTTCCAACCCCCCCTCAACGCACGCAGTACACTCATCGGCACCCTCATCCTCACTCCATGCCCCATCCTCATTGTTCGCCAGCATAGGAGTCACCACATTCCTTGGTTGGTTTGGCGCAAAAGGAAATTCTTTCTCAAAGAACTTCACGTCCCTCGATACAAAGTACTCATGTGTTTCTAAATCATACAATTTTCAACCTTTCTTCCCAAAAGAATAGCCAACAAAGATACATTTACGGCTCCTACTTGCAAATTTATCACCTTTGTGTCATTGATTATAAGCATGGCAAAGACAACCAAATACACGAATAGCATCATAAAAAGACACTTTCCCAAACAACATTTCATATGAAGATTTAGTCTTAAGTAAAGTAGAGGGTGTCCTATTAATTAAGTGACACGCTGCCAACACACATTCACCCAAAAATTTGATTGGTAATTTCCCTTGAAATCTTAGTGCTCTAGCCACATTTAAAATGTGTTGGTGCTTTCTCTCAACCCTCCCATTTTGTTGTGGAGTCCCAACACAAGAAGTCTAAAAAATAATCCCATTATTTTGAAAATAATCATGCAAACAATTAAATTCGGTCCCATTGTCACTTCTCACACGTTTTATCACTTGTTCAAATTGACGTTCAACCATAGCAACAAAATTAAGAAACATAGATTCAACTTCCATTTTATTGCAAAGTAAATATACCCAAACTCCTATTGAAAAATCATCTACTATTGTCAAAAAATAGGTAGCCCCACACGAAGAACGAGCCTTGTAAGGCCCCCACAAATCCAAATGAACAAGTTCAAAAATCCTACCAGCTTTATTCGTACCAAGTGGAAAACTAGATCTAGGTTGCTTTACACGCAAACACACATCACAAGCTTTATTATTTGTCCTACAAGAATGACTTACAGCCGGAATCATCTTTAATATTTTCTCCGACGGATGCCCCATTCGTTGATGCCATAACTCGAACGACGAATCACCATCCACTGTCAAGACCTTCACTTGAGGAACACCACGAAAAAAATAAAGTCTATCCAATCTTTCACCCGCTCCAATCACCTTCCTCGTCGGTTGGTCCTGTATAACACAAATATTATTAGTGAATTGTACAACACAATTTGATTCATCGATTAATTGAGTAACAGAAATTAAATTGCATGTCAATTGTGGGACATAAAGCACATTGTCAAGCTTCAATCCTCCTGGCAGCACGACACTCCCCTCTTGGTTTGCTTCTGCCGTGTTTCCATCCGGCAAACCCACCGGCAGTATTGCACCTTTTTCACATTCTTCAAAATAGACAAGTCGCACGTCACATGGTTCGACGCTCCTGTATCGATAATCCAACTGAAATTACTGTTCTTACCATGTAGTCGATCTTTTATTTTGTCGAAGTTCAAAAATGCAAAAAGTTGCTGCAGTTGCGTTGCGGAAACACTCGCAAGAGCCGTAGCGTCAGTTGCACCCGCCAGCCCTTGCAAGTTCCCTGCGTGCTGCCCAGATGAAGTTCCAGCCCCGCCAGTTTTATGTGCGCGGACAGGCGGTGCACCATGCCCTCTACCACGGCCAGAACCTGCACGCCCACCTCCTCTTCCTGTCCGTCCTCCACCATGACCCGGTCCCTTTCCTCCGCGAGGTCGGTCCCCCCACCATTCGGGGAACCCGTGTAATTGAAAGCAAGAGGATTCGGCGTGGCCTTCTCTATTACAATGATTGCAAAACTTGTCAGTAGTATCCACAAAACGAGACTTACCACGTGTATTAGGCTGAATTGCGAAGGCCATGATACTATCTCGTCCATCCTTGGATAACTCTCTGCCACGCAGTCGTTCCGCTTGAATCACTTGTTGATATGCTTGATCAAGCGTCGGCAATGGCTCTTGTCCAAGCAGATTTGCTCGAATTGAAGCATATGCTCCATCGAGGCCGATAAGAAAGTGATGTAGATAGTCCTCTTCTCTCAGTTTTTCTACCTGCGTGACTATGCTACACGTGCAACCTCCACACTTACAAACCGGCACTTTCACATATGTGATCAGTTCGTCCCAGATTTTTGACAAACGACCAAAATAAATTGCCACAGTCTCGGCTTTTCCTTGCTTGCACTCTCCCAAGGACGTTTTTAATTGACATATACGAGTATCGCTTACCACACAAAATCTATTTTTGAGATTATTCCACAGGAGTTGTGCATCATCATATTCTCCAAGTGTCGACCGAACAGACGGCTCAATGGTATTGGTCAGCCATGACACCAACATCGAATGCACAGCTATCCAATCCTCAAGTTTCTCCTCTGTTGTTGGCTTCGGAACCTTCCCGTTCATAAAGCCAAATTTCCTTTTTGCCTTAAGTGAGGTTCGAATTGCCCTCGCCCATTCATCGTAGTTCTCACCACGTAATTGAATCGGGGTAATGATGTTTTCCGGACCGTCACTCGATCCAAGATGATACGTCATATCCACCCTTTTCTCTACTTTTTCCTGTTTCCATTCACAACCATGAAATATATATATATATATATATTACAAAAACTAAAGTTACCAATGCTATAGAAATTTTTTATAGTCATAATGATATCAGCTTTAATAATTCCCAACACTCACGAAAAATTTAAAGAGAAAAAAAAAAAAAAAAAAGTACCCTCAATCTGTCGGAGAGAATGGAAGGAGTAATGAGCTTGTATTTGGGCGCTTCAGAAAGGAGCTTGTCATAAGATGCCTGATCAAATAACACCATGTTGTTCACCTTCTCCTTCTGCTTTCCTTTACTCCACTTCTGTTGTTAATCAAAAAGAGGAAAAAAAAAAAATCTAAGAAATATAACCAACAAAATTAAAATATAAATGGATAAACAGAATTACAAAAGAAAGGATTTAGAGATTCTGTATCGACCTTCTTCTTTTGCTTACCACCGCCAGACTTAGCGGGTTTCGAAGACGGACGTGGTGCCTTCTCCTTCTTTGGCGCCTAAACAAACAAAACAACTAAAAATCGTAAGTAATGAAAGTTCTGAAACTCAACTAAACCAAGAAAAGAACAATTAAAAGAGCATCTCTGGTGATTAAAGTGACAATGGCGCACCATTAGATCGTATTGTTGAAGCTGAAGGTCACACAATCACAGAGCAAAGTAAGAAAGGTCCTTGCAACCCTAAGTCTTCTGTCTAGCTTTTATATAGGATTAGGAGGGAAATAACACTGATACGCTATCACGCTGTCACATGCCGGTTTAACTAGACCGGCCGGGTCATCCGACCCGAGGGACGATTAGAAAAAAGAAACGCTTTGTTCAGTTATTTAGAGACACACGTGGCGTCGTATTAACGATGCACGTCATGTATAAAGCTAAAACGTGGATCGCTCGTGGCGGGAAACTTGGCAACGAGAAGAGGAAGAACGAAAACTCTGTTCGATAATGGATCTGAAGGCGCGTAGAGAATGCTTTGAAGGAGACAGAAGAAGAAGGTGGAGCGATGAGTGAGAATAAAATCGCTGTGATTTCGAATCTGCAGAAAGAAACAATAAAGGGCGAAAATCAAAGAATCGATTCAGGAACTGCACTACAACTGTTTCTTGATCGCGTTTCAATTGATTCGATCCCAGGGATAAGGCACTCTCCAGGTATTCTTGCAACTACTATCTGTACTTTTTGATTTGTTTTCTTGTTTTTGTAAGATTCAAATCGAATCGATTCTGATCATAAACGTGGAAAACTTGGTAAGTTGTGGAGATCAAATCAGAGGAGTGTTTGAGAGATGCGATAAAATTGCTCTACGAGAAGAATGTTGTCGGTGCGTTGATTGCAGATGCTCCAACCGCTCGTATCGGCAAAACTTCGGAGCAATATATCGGTTTCATCAATGTAGGACGCATGGTTCTATGGTCGCTAGAGGTAATAACCTTCCTGTACGTACGAACTTTGATTTTAGTTCTAAAGAGGAAGGTTGTATGAGGAAAAAAAATTCTTATTCTTGTTTCTTGATGCAGGTTTTTTTCTTACGAATAATAAGTTTATTGATTTGATACTTTCGTTGTTTATTGGTAGAGATTTTTTGCAAAACTTCATTGATAGTTTTTTTTTATAGGAATATGATGATGCAGAATCTGATATAAAGAGCAGACATTACGAACCAATTACCAATGGGATCTTCTCAATGCTGGAAAAAATTCCTCAGATTGGACGAACCAAGGTAAATTTTATGATACTTGCTCGTCAATTAACTTTTCGTCTGATGGAGCTAGTTTCAGCTAGAACGGAAGAGCAATGACCATCTGAGAAACTGTTTCAGCAATCCATGTATAATTTACATATTCCTGTTGTCTTTCCTTTTATGAGATAAAATCCATGTATAGTTCTCATCTCTTGCAGTATCAATAGTTTAGATTGTAAACATTAGGAATATACTGATGAACAGATCACAGTTGAAGAGTTGCATCTACTTTGCTATTGTATGGGATGCTGTACAGCCAGCCAATAACTCTACTAATAAGGCAGTCCATTACATTTATTTGAAAATTTGAAAATTTGAACAGGTGGGAGAACTAGCCAAGTCATTCGACTCATTCCTATGGGATCCATTTTTTCCTGTTTATCTGGATGACACACTCTTGCATGTCCTATTGCTCCTATCAAAGCACAGATTACAGGTGGTACCTGTCATCGACAAGTTTGATTTGCATGTCATTGGTTTTATTACACCGGTATCATAAATTTAATCAAGCACAACATAATTGACTTGATCTTTTTCTTTTACATTTTGTTAGAATAATGACTTGCTTCCTTTATTTCAGATAGCAATTGTGCAATATTTTCTTCGATCCAGTGGGTTAGAGTGGTTTGATGGCATAGCAGACAAGGCTCTTTCTGAATTCAGGTTAGCCTTGAAAACTATATAGGCGTGTGAAAGTTCTGACGTACATAAACCTGACAGCACTAGGATTTGGACAACACCTAGAAAACTGCAGTAGCACACATCATAATCAGATTATCAGACTAAACTCAGCAAGCACAATCACCAGTGCCAGTAACTTAATAGTCTTTTATTCATGTTCGAAAATGATGGCCTCCTTGTTTACATATGTGGAGATCAAAGCATATCAGAGGCCCTCCATGCCTTATGGGAGAATAAGGTGGAGGGAATTGCTGTTGTTAACCGGGAAACTAAGAGGTTGATTGGAACTGTCAGGATCAATGATATCTATCTCCTGCTAGACAACAATAAATTCTTCCATAAAAGAAGGTATGCCTTTTCTTTTCTTTATCCATTGCATAGATGATGATGTTTCTTAACTCACTACATCATGCCCAAATTTGAGGTCTAATACTATACACATTTAGAATGGTAGATGCCACTGCAAGGAAATTTTCCTTTTCACAAATCAAAATTTCAACCAGATTATTACTTGAAAAGAATGATAATATAGTTGCATTATTGAAAATTTACGTTACCTAATATAATATTCTACCACCATCAATTCCTGTAAAAATGCTGTCAAAGTTTTCTAACTAATTGACAAGAAAAGAAAAAATGCAAAGAGCACTGCTCTTAATAAAAATGATATAAGAAATAGAATAAATAGGGACCATGAATGCACACGTGTATTTTATCACCCTTTTCTTAGTTGAAGGAATAATGTATAACGAACCCAAGTGCAGGACTATGACAGTAGAATAATTCATCCATTCTGATGAAAGAGAAGCCAACTCAAATTCTAATCCCACAATCACTGAAGCATTTGTTTCAGCTGGTGTTCTCCATCTAAAAAGCAATTTGGATCCTAGAATGGACACTCCAGTCACCAACAGGAAAACTGACACACTATAGCAGGCCATGAAAACTCTGGTAGAGTCCAAGAGGAACCACAGCTTCCTGGTTGATGAGTTTTCTCATGTCATCGGCGTTGTAACATCTAGGGACATAATCACGCAGTTCTCTCCACCATCTATGGATTCACGGTTCTGTGGAGATGGTTTCTTTCAATCTGCCCTTGATCAGACTGGATGTCATGTTGACAATGGAAGAATGATTCCTGACAGTTGATTCTATTTCTCATCCGGGCATTGACGGCCATTGGTCTCCAATCTTGGTGTGCAGTTCTTAGATAGATAGATAGAAGTGGGAGAGATGCTCATAAAAGCAGCTCATTTACTTTCTTGAAGAGGTACAGAAAGAATTAGATAAAATCCAGAAGTGTCATGAATAATGTTTTCATTTGATATCTGCAGGATGGATTCCTTGAAAACTCTGGATGTTCTTCGCTCTCACAAATCAATTAAAAGTGAGCCAGCTACTACCTGCAACTTTTTGCAGCCCTTTCTCATTCATCATACTTCTCAAGTCCTCCACACGGTCCCATCTATCAATTGCAGCAAAGAAGTTTGACAGTGCTACATAATTCCCTGGGTTCTCCATGCCTGACTCAACAAGCAACTTTGCTGCATACTCGCCCCTTTGGACGTCCAGATTAATTCTACAAGCATTAAGTAGGGCTGCTAACACACCACCAGTTTTCACAGAATCCACTTTACTCATATTATAAAACAGATCCCAAACTTCTTCAATCAGCCCTGCTCGGCCTAACAGGTCTATAAAGCAAGCATAATGTTCTGGACCCGGATCAACCCCATGCTTCTCCTTCAATGAAATGAAACATTCCCGGCCTTGTTTTACCAGACCAGAGTGTCCACAAGCCGATAGAACAGTAAGAAAAGTTGCAGAATTTGGCCAAACACCACTTTCTTCCATCTCTTTGAACAGCTCAACAGCTTCGTAACCCTTTCCTTGACTTCCATATGCATCTATGATACAAGTCCAGGAAACAACATTCTTGTTAGGAATTCTATCAAACAGTAAATGAGCTGTTGTGATTTTCCCACACTTTGCATACGTGCCCATGAGACTATTACTCAACTGGGTATCTGAATCAAATCCAAAACGGATTGCTACACTGTGTATCTGCTTCCCTGTCGACAAATCTGAACATGCTGAGCAAGCAACAAGACCACTGGTCAGAGAAACCACATTTGGTTTCATCTTACCCAGAATTGAAATCGCCTCTCCATACTTCTGATTCTGAACACACCCAGAAACCAAAGCATTGTAAATTGCATCATCTTTTCTGCAATTTAAGCTGTCAAACACTTTCATTGCTTCCTCCATCAACGCACAGCTCGAGTAGAAGTCAACAAGATTGGTACCCAATACAAGCAAATCACGACCCATTACAATCACCAAAGCGTGGACTTGCTTCCCCTGCTGAAAAGCCTTCAACGACGCACAAGCTTTCAGCACTGATGACAAGGTGACTTCACTGAACTCAACTCTCTCTCTCCGCATTTCCTCAAAAACTCCAAGCGCTTTCTTGGAAGAGCCATGACGGAGGTAACACGAAATCATGGCATTCCATACAACAGCATCCTTATTTTCCATCGTTTCAAATATCCGAACGCAATCGCTCAAGCAGCCGCACTTGGAATACATATCAATAAGAGCAGTTTGTGTGACCATTTCGAAATCTGAACTGGTTTTGATGACCAATCCGTGGACTTGTTGCCCTCTCTGTAAGTCGGAAAAGGCAGAGCACGCCTTGAGCACAGGAGTGAAAGTGTACGCGTCGAGGTCGGGCCGCGTTTGATGCATTTGAACGAAGAGCGACCATGTGCGGTCAAGTTCATCTCTGCGAACATGGGTTGCGAGAAGAGCGTTAAGAGAGAATAGTTCTCTTTGGGGAATTTCGTCGAACAGGTGGTGTACTTGGCGAATGGCTTTCAGCGTTCGAGTAACGCGAATAATGGCTTGGGACATTAAGGTGCAGTAGCATACGGTGTGACCCGTCGGAAGAAGTTACGTGATTTGTTAAGTTCGTTTACGCGCCACGTGTTTTCAAGAGCATGCAGCCAGAGCCACGTGGCTTGATCATGGCGATTGAGTTTATATGGGTTAGTAAGGTCATTCGGGGAAATGTAAGGGATGTTTTAGGGAATTCGCACTGGAATTAACCCTTTAGAAAGGTTCGTGTGCTGGTCCATAATTGCAGTTCAGCAACAATGGCGGCTTTTTCTTGCAACTGTTTTGTTCGATCAGACACCGGTTTGTTGTCGTCGGCGTCGTCGCCATTCTCCGGCCAGCAGTTCCGGCGACTTGTTCGTCAACCGGCGATATTTTCCGGCTCATATACATTTTCTCCGGCCGGATCTCCGTTACTTCGTTGCCGGACTTCTTGCCATGCTTCTGGCGCCGCTGCTCCAGTTTCGTCTTCTGTTAATGGAAAGAGTGAGCTGTTTTGTTCCAAATTTAGTGTTTCTTTTTTTTTTTTGTTAGCATCAAGTACCCGAGCTTGTTATTTTGCGGTCGCTTTTTTGAAGCTCAGTATTAGGTTTTTGGATTCAATGCTGGTATGTTAGCTTTATAATTGGAATTTCTGGTTGGATATTAGTGTACGGGCTTTAAATCGAACATCTGCTTCTAGAACAGGGAGTTTCGGAGCTGAAGAAGAAAATGCAGTAAGAGATTTATCCAAGCTGATTGCAGATTTTTTTTTTGGATGGATGGTCTTTCGATTTCTGAATATTCTTGACTGAGGGTATTCAATTTCTTTGTAAGATGAGGCTTTATACATAGAGTTGTTAATGGGATCATACTTCAAAGAATAGACGTATCTATTATGTGACCGGAAAGTCAAGGCCTTAGCTTATCCTTCCAAGTGTAACAGATGAACATGTCAATCCAAGTCGTACTGGCTCAAGGAGCAGTCTTGAGCATTTTCAAAAGTGCCCTTATTATCTGTTGTATTTTTATTTGTATTTTTTAAAAAGTTATTTTCATTGGGGTTCGAATTTGGGAGAATACAGGGTTATCGACGAAAAACATGACAAATCGTTTTAGGAGTACTCTAGAAGATCAATTTGATTTCCAGCATTTGGAATCTTCAATTTAGGATTCTGGGTTTTCTTCACATTTACTACTGTGGCTCTACCCAATTACAACTTCTTATTTCTTCTACTAAAACCATCTTTGTTTTGTTGTTTATAGAAATCCGTTTATTTTTCTGTATTTTTGAAGAAGTTTTTAAATTAATATTAGAACAAAAATAAGCATATAATTAGATCTCTGCATGTGACAGTCTTTTATGATAAAGTTGGTTGTTTCCAATTGAAATGGTGGAACTGGGACTTACTCTGCCCTTACTCAAATTTGATTCAGCAAAAGCAGGCCTCAAAGATTTCTTGCACATTAGTGACTTTGACAAGGATACTATATTGGGGATCTTATATCGTGCTGCTGAGGTCAAGACACTTATAAAATCAGGAGACGGGACATTTCTTCCTTTTAAAGGAAAGACAATGGCAATGATCTTTGCCAAGCCATCTATGAGAACTAGAGTTTCGTTTGAGACAGGGTTCTTCTTGCTGGGTGGCCATGCTATATACTTGGGGCCCGATGATATCCAAATGGGTAAGCGGGAGGAAACCCGTGATGTTGCACGAGTGCTTTCTGGTTATAATGACATCATTATGGCCCGTCTTTTTGCTCATCAGGTATGATGGTGAGTCTTGTTATATCATATATTCATTATTGCTGTCTTATCATTACGAATTGAACTATTGAATTTGAATTACTGTTTAAAAAGACATTAAAATTAGGAGTGTTCGTGATTTGTTTAGGTTCAGTTTCAAGATGAGACCTAAGCCAAATTGAAGGTAATCAACTTCTAAATTTACTAACCAAAGTAAACCAATATACATAGCTATTACAAGTAAGAACAATTTGCTCAGACAAGCAAGTTTATGGAACATATACTTTTTATGCATTAGTAAACAGGAAGTTCAATGAGCCATTAATTTGATAGTTTGAAGCAAAAAACTCATCATTTTCAACTGTATTGTTAAACTTCCAAATCATTTTGTAGTGACCCTCGATCAATACCTATTTGTCCAGTCAATATGGATCTCTCATTATAGTTCTTGAACAACCTGCATAACATTTGTAGTAAGGAAAGACCAATGCCTTGCATGGGACCCCAATATCTGAAAGTAGGACTATCCTTTCCTTGATTTTTAAAAAATGCCCTGTTTCACTTCTTTGAAGTTTGAAGTCTCTTTTTCACCATTGTGTTAGAGTCCTAGGGACCTCCCTTGAGACGTAAAATGGGTATTAAGTAAAAGATTAACTACAAAGGTGTCCTTATATTCTTTTCTTTCCTCGATCTCTCAGGAAGAAAATATACAGTTTAACCTATTTTGGATCCAAAGGATAAGTTATCATATTTATCTAGTATGGTAATCCATAATCCTGTTAAAGAAACATTGGATTTCTTTCATCTACAGTATGTTTAGGCAAGTGATTTTGAAGTGCTTTCTTGCTATACAAGCAAGTGATTTACTCAACATCTTTGTTCAATTGCTTTAACTTAGTCTTCATTGGCCTTGAGCTTCCTCCTCACAAGTGTTCCCCCACTCAACCATTTTCCTATTAAGTATAGCTGAGTGAACCATTTCAACTAAAATTAGAAGCATGAATCAAAAGTTTGTGTTGCCAGAACTTCTATTAGTTAAAACTTAAAAGTCCAGAATTAATTTTTGAAAGTCAATTTTTTAACAACACAAGGATCCTTGAAGAAGTGTAGGGAATGTTTTTTATGAAGATCCATATATGGTTCAAAATAACAATAGTAGTAATGATGATGATGATAAAGAACTCTTGTTTTATCTTAATCTCTGTGTTTTAAGGAAAGGATACTTGCTTCTATTTCTTGTATCCTATTCTAATCAAGTCATATCAATACTGCAGGACATCATTGATTTAGCAAAATACGCTACTGTACCAGTTATCAATGGCCTGACTGACTATAACCATCCTGTCCAAATTATGGCGGATGCGCTTACCATAATTGAACACGTAGGTCAGCTGGAAGGAACAAAGGTTGGCAAAATTCTATCTGGTCACTTCCTCAAGAGAAAACATGAATGAAAATGTCTTTTTATTTCCCTCCAACAAGGCAAAGAACAAATTCTTGTTACTTGTTCGTTTTGAAGCACATACAACTCTCTGCATCTCCATTTCTTTTTCTTGTTATTTGATTATCTCTTACCACTATGATTATTGCTGAACCCGATTTAACAATGTCTAAGTTCAGGTCGTTTACGTTGGAGATGGTAACAACATTGTGCACTCATGGCTCTTATTGGCATCTGTGGTTCCTTTCCATTTTGTCTGTGTCTGCCCCAAGGGCTTTGAGCCAGATGAGAAAACAGTTGAAAAGACACGAAGTGCTGGAATCAGCAAGATTGAGATAACGAATGATCCAAAAGAAGCCGTTAGAGGAGCTGACGTTGTTTACACAGATGTGTGGGCTAGTATGGGTCAAAAGGGGGAGGCTGAAAACCGCCGCAAAGTCTTCCAGGGTTTTCAGGTATCGTTCTTCTAATATTGTGGCACAAAGCAAGTAAATGGTCTTTTGGGTGTTGTTATACCGCCACAAAGTCTGTCAATCAGTAAATTACTATTTTTTTTTCTTGACATGAGCTTATTCTTGCGGCACAGCTGAGCTTCACGTGAGATGGAAGCTTTCTTTTATTATTGTTCCCTATTTTACCATCTTGGGAGATGTCAAACGTTGTTATTTACCATTCACATTATAAGTCTTTACTAGGTTGTTCATTTCACACAAGCAAGTATTCTAGTTGCACTCTCTAAACCATACTTTTATATTTGCTGCACGCATGTCATTGTTCTAATCCATTAAGTGTCCTTAATATTTGCAGGTAGATGAAGAGCTGATGAAACTAGCAGGACCAAGAGCTTATTTCATGCACTGCCTCCCAGCAGAAAGAGGCGTTGAAGTCACTGATGGAGTGATCGAAGCTGCCAACTCCATTGTTTTCCCACAGGCAGAAAACCGTATGCATGCACAGAATGCTATTATGCTTCACTTATTTGGCTTGTGAGATTAAGGCTAGATTTTTGGCAATTAACTAACCATTAGCGCCTTCAAATTTTGTAGTCAGATTCCACCTGTGTCTGTATCAGCTCATTTAAATTCAAACTGGGAAAAAACCTTAGAAGAATTTGGCATGGTTCTTGTTCTGTATGCTGCATGTATTCATATGCTTTTGGACAATGTAAGAGTATTTTGACAAGGGAAGCGTTATCTAGATTGTCTGTGGAGGATTTTATGGGATTTTTTTTAGAAATGTTTCCTCTCAGGATAAAAGGGTTTCTATTCCATTTACCACCCTCATGTGAATAATTGATTGATTCTGCAAATTTTGGGGAATTCAAGCTTCAAATTTATGCAAACATACGACACAAATGATTTACTTTGCAGGTTTTTTCTTATTAAAGGTGCCATCTTGCCATGCTGGTGGTTAGTGGTATGATGTTAACTTTTTTTATTTTTATTACGTGAGCATGTAAATTTTATAAACTTTCCTTCTTTATAAGCTGCTAAAACAAGCCAATTCTTCATTTCTTTTCCCTCCCTTTTCCGTCTCTCAAGCTAGCTACTCCTCACTCTTGTATTATGAACTTTCTAAGAATACTATTAATTCTTCTCTAAATTTAGATCTGTATATATATTCTTGAAAAAAAATAATGGGGGACAATTTATCACTTGGAAGATTTTTCATAGGAGCTCAAAAGAGAAACAATATTCAGTAATGTGATTGTAAAGGGATCATTACTTCTCTGTCACTACGTACATATTTATATACATACAAATCATAGTGTTACCATATTTCTATGCATCCAATGTTTCATTTGATTTTGTACAAGATGCACCTTTGTCAACAACATATGGCGCATTCCATCAATTTTATGTTTTTTGATAAGGCATTCCATCATTCAATTCCAGTTTAATAGAGAGTGTAGGGAGAGGGAGAACAATGAAGACTCTTTGAATGTTCTAATCATATTGAATGTCCTAATTATGATGAGCAACCTATTAGTAATTTACGGAGTGTCCGTAGTTGGAAAAGGACTGAGTTAAAAGTGAATCTGAAAGGAGAAATTGTGGGCTTAAATACTCAAAAGGCCTCAAACGTGATCGGCCCATGAAGCCCAATTGAGACGACTACTCGTTTTGTCGAATGAGAATGCCTTGAAGAGAAAGAAACAGCGCATTAAAAAACGTAGAAGAAGCTCAAGAAAGAAAGAAAGACAAAGGGGGAAGAAGAAGAAGAAGAAGAAGAAGAAGAAGATGTTCAGAAACCAATACGACACGGACGTGACGACATGGAGCCCCGCGGGAAGGCTGTTCCAGGTGGAGTACGCGATGGAGGCGGTGAAGCAAGGTTCGGCTGCAATCGGTCTCCGATCGAAGACTCACGTTGTTCTTGCTTCTGTCAACAAAGCCAATTCTGAGCTCTCTTCTCACCAGAAGAAGATCTTCAAAGTCGACGATCACATCGGGGTCGCCATCTCTGGTCTCACTGCCGATGGCCGAGTCCTTTCTCGCTACCTCAGATCCGAATGCATTAACCATTCCTTCACTTACGAGTCTCCTCTTCCTGTTGGAAGACTCGTTGTTCAGTTGGCTGATAAGGCCCAGGTATGGACCTACCTATTTATTTCTCTAGATATTTCTTTTTTTTTTAAGAAAATGTGATTTTGGTAGTGGTTGAGTTTTGATTTGAATTGATTCCCCAGATTCATGTTTATTAGGTTAATGTGTTACTATTTTTTTTTTTTTTTTCAAAGATGGATTTGGTTTGAAATGCGAGAAGAAATTAGGGTCTAGAGTAGTATACTTATGAATTTATGATAGAGAGAGCTTCAGGTTCAAGTGAAATCGGTCCATTTTGGTGGTCTACTTAGGAGAAGTTGTCAAATTTCTTGACGTTTTAGTTGCATTTGACCTTTTCTTAATTTTTTATTTTTTTTTAAAAAATGGTCTTTGAAAACTTCTAATGTGATTTTGTTTGGCATGAAGAACAACCTGAGTTCACTTATTCAGGTGCAATATCATAAACTTGGGGCAAAAATGATACACACATTTTGTATACAATTGAGATTTCGTTGAACATGGTTCAACGATCTGGAAGACCAAGCAAGGTAGGAATAGATGTAACATGAGCCCTTTGATTAAAACATTGAAGTTCTTAGAACTTAGAAGGCTTAGAGTTCTCTTACCGCTGTGTTCTCTCTATTGAAATAAGTTTTATTTAATTCAATTTAAGAGAGTTATTTGTGGCATTACCATGTAATAAGCCTCTAACAAAATCCTGCTTGGCCCTCTTGTTCAAATTAGAAAGCTTCCTACTGTTCTACTCTAATCTCAACTTTACAAGCATTTTCCCAAATCCCAACCACATGAGGTTGGTTGCCTACATGAATCCGTTTCCTTTATTCTGCTTTATTAAGAGTTAAGTTGACATTTATATTACAAGTAGTGTTATCTTTCTTAATTATCTCTATCCATATTATTTTAGATCTTCCTCTATTTCTCTTTTTAAGGTATTGTTATTGGATCAGACTTCCTAACCGTTGCACACAAGGTCTTCGTCGTATGTGTCAAATTAACCTTAATCAGTTTTTTTCTCATTTTATCTCCAATTGGGGCTAGTCATACTATTTTCTCAAAAAAAATAAGGTTCAAACATAACCAGGTTTAAGCAACACCTCATACTAACAAACATATAGTGCACTAGACCCGACCCAATTTTTTAATCCAATCATTGTATCTTTTTTCAAACTCTATCCATTCTCGACCCAATTTTTAATTCAAGCATTGTTTTCTCTATTCAAAATTCCAAACCCTACCCCTATTTATAATTGGGCTGCTTAGTTTTGCTGAGTTTTCAAAAGTTTATACTAGTAGCAATTAAGATTTATGAAAACCAAACATATGTAATCAGCGGTGTGTTTTTAGTTGTGTGACCTAGACTCTTTACTTTAGTCCAGCATACCTATGTCAACACTTCATTATACTGTTATGGGTAGGGATATTTGTCTGGCGCTTCAGATTTGGAATACTACTATGTAGGTTATTTAAAGAAAGAAAAGAAAGCAGAAAAGAAGAGAATGACTAATAGGTTACATGACAATTCACTTGAGGAAAAAAAGAAGACAATAATCGATTAAAAAGAAGGAAAAAAAAAGGAAAGAATAAGATAGAATATAGGCTCGTATTTTTTATTTTTTTATTTTTTTTGAGAAGAAACAATAAATATTTATTAATAATCATAAGAGTCAATGTTAACATGGTATGGCCAATGATGGCATTGGCACTGCGGTAGGACAAGGGCGCATGACTGTAGGACAGGGATAGAAGTCATGAGTTTGAATCCTACCATCGTTGTCCCTTCCCATTTGGTGAGGGGATTAGTGCGGCTTTGTCTCAAGACCAGGGGGTCCCGATACCTCTCAGGAGATACGCGGCGCACATGCACACTTGTATCTTCTCAAAAAAAAAAAGAAAAAAGAAAAAGAAATGTTAACGTGGAATAGCACCAGTGGCGCTTGCTTAGCTGGTCATTTATACCCCGTTCCCCTACATCTGGGAACCTATCCCTCCCCAACTAAACTTTACTTCCATTGGTAGTGTTCATTTAATCCCACAAACCCTTGAAGCTTTGTGCTGTTTCATTGTTTTTAAAACAAACACGAAGTTCAAATTAAGGTACCAATTGGAGATCGCAAATCTTTTTGCCCATGGGGAGGCCACCAACACCCAATACCCGAGTCTAGGTAACAGGTTTTTATGTAGGTTAAGGGAATCAAGCAGATACTCCTATGCAAATAGGATTTTTATATCTGGATTTTCTTTCTTTTTTTGGTTAAAATTTATACCTGGATTTTCAAAAGTGTTTGCTTGGACCTAGCTCAATTTTATATTGAGACATAAGGTTAATAGTAATAAACTCTTTTTATATTGTTATGGAAAAGTTTGAGTAACTGGGTTCAGGTGCTGTTTGCGACCCCTGCATAGAAAACTCGTAAGATTTCAGTCAAAAAATTTCAACAATAGAATATTTTGATGTAGTTGTCTAGCAGATAGGCAGTTCACCTTACGCTTTCATTTTTGTGTTCACTTTCCACTTTGAGTTGCCTATTATTGGTGAAAGTTTGAGCTTCTGCATCTGAATTCTCATTCCATTCCCAGGAAAATCCTGTCAGTGGCTTAGATCCTGGTACCATGTGCAAGTTAGTTTGCAGAAATGCCTTTGTTGAAAGTTGAAACGTGAACATTCAGTGACCAACTTTATATTTGGCACCTTTCTTAGTCCCACTCTAATGTTTTGTCAAGATTTTGCTCTTTTCCACATATTTTGGCATTTGTTGATGAGTAATGGAATCCAGTTACCTCAGCTTAAACCATAGTTATGAATCTCTATTTGTTGCAAAGAAAATATTACTTTGGGCATGATTGCTTTATGATAAAACATGATTTCAGGTTTGCACACAGCGCTCCTGGAAGCGGCCTTATGGTGTGGGTCTTCTTGTTGCCGGCTTGGATGAATCTGGTGCACACCTCTATTACAACTGCCCGAGTGGGAACTACTTTGAATATCAGGCTTTTGCCATTGGCTCACGTTCCCAGTCTGCTAAAACTTACCTGGAGCGCAAGTTTCAGACCTTCATGAGCTCTTCGCGTGAAGATCTCGTCAAGGATGCACTCTTTGCCATCAAGGAAACATTACAAGGCGAGAAACTAACCAGTTCCATCTGCACTGTAGCAGTGGTTGGAGTTGGGGAACCATTTTGCATACTGGATCAGAAAACCATACAAGATTTGATTGAGTCACTAGAGATAAAGGAGGAGCAGGAGGCAGCTGACCAGGGTGCCACAATGCAGGAGGAGAGTTCAGAAGCAGCTCCAATGGAGATTTGATGAAGCAAGCTTGCATCAGTAGTAGTAGCAGCAGTCGATTTGTTCTACTCCTGAGGGAAATTCTAGTGATTATTTTGAAAAATGAGGTCATGAAACTGGGTACTATTGTGTAAAACTTATTTTTCTGAGTGGGGATGATGTTAGTAATGTGGTTTCTTGTCCTTTATTTCCTTGGCGTTCGTGACTCTTTCAATTTAATCAGGTGAACTTTATTTTGCATGCACCTCTCTTTCAATTAAATCAGGTGAGCACACGTGAATTGGCTTTCCTTGGTGTCACTGTTTCAATTTAATCAGGTGAATTTTAAATTTTACATGCAGAATTGAATTGGCTTCAAGATCTGTGTTACACCCAATGTTTTCTGCATTTTAATTATTGGCATGCTCATCTGGATGGCTGTAACTACATTTTATTATTATTATTATTATTATTGGGTGTCAAAGAAAGAGAATTCATTGCTGAAGAAACTCATCAAAAGATTCATCAGGTAGACTAATGGAATCAAGCCTAACCCATTTACACGAGATACAATAGAATTGAAGGTATGTATAATTCCATATCTCACTGGCATATTTGGATGAACTTACCTTGAAACTCTTGGTGCCATAATCATTAAATGAGATGAATTGCCTGCACGTCAAACAACAGTATTCTGGCATTTAAAGGTCACTTATTTGGTGGAGCCATTTTGGAATGTTTACTTAACCCTGATATAGTTCTAGTAAGTATTAATATGGAGTATCTTTGACCGAAAAAAAAAAAAAAAAACTTAAAAATGAAGTAATGTGCTGAGTAGGGGGGGCTAGGATCCTGTGACTTAACTGAAGGCACCATTATATTTTTATTATACTAATGATTCTTGTAAAACATTCCTAGGGTTAAATTGCATTTCTGCCTTGCACCATCATGGGACAAAGTCTAACAGCCTCAAGAGTCAACACTAGTACAGCAGAAAGAGCATTGCCCATTGTGGCATTCTAATTCGACATCACAGCATTCCATCCCTCATTAAAATTTAAGGCCAGTACAAGAGTATATGAACCCCAAAATGCAACTTAATATGAGCTGCCATTTGCAGAATCAAAGATGAAAAAAAATAGAAAATAAATCCTACTTTCAGTTGACTTAGCCCCCAATTGTTCTCTTTTAGAGACATGGTTAGCAGATATTAGGAACTGGCAGGCCCTTAATTTTCATTTGCTTATACATCCATTGCCAATTCTCAGGCCTCACCTCACCCCCAAGAGTACGAATCACAGCCCCGCCACTGCAGGCACCAACTCTGCAGCAGTCCTCCAGGGATAATCCTTTGACCAATCCATACAAAAACCCACTGGCAAAGAGGTCCCCAGCTCCAGTGGCATCAGTTGCTTGTGTCTCCCCAGTTGCTGGAACTTGAACAATCTGAAACGACAAGTAATCAATTTTGTCCAAGTAGTTAGTCACAAATGAATGAAAGGTAGAGAGGGTGAACTTGTGTTAAGAGTACCAATAACAAGTTGGTTCAATAAACATTCAGGTATAGCAGATTATCCAATACCAATTGCTACTGGATAGATATGGTCAGCATGCTTGTGATTAAGAAGAATTTCAGTTTAGGTACCAATTGCATCAAATGGAGAACCTGTGGTTTGGTTTTTTGAAAATGAAATCACTAGAAACCAGAACTAGGATCATTGTGTTTGATTCCAACAGGCTATCAGTCAAATTGGTCCCTAAAGCCCAGCCTAGATCTAATTCTATTTGCTATCAAAAAAAAAAAAAAAAGATCCAGTAGGAATCAACATGCAAATTGTCAGATCACACACAAACATTCAACACTATCTGAAATTTTTTACGTGTTTACCACTACCACACTACAAAAGTACATTTACTCACCTCTTTCCCATGCTTGGCTATGCATCCATTAGAACCAAGTGTCACGACAGCCCATTGACAGTGTGTACCCAAAAATTCCAGAGCTGCCTCAGGATCATCATTTTGTTCACCTCTGCAGTAGAAGAAAAGCAACCACAATCACCGGGTAGCATTTCTTTTCTGGAAAGTAGATTTTTTTCAACGCATAAAATATTTGAATGAAGTAAGGATGGTATCCTTTTATTCAAAGATCCTCTATTTCCACAAAGTTGTCACTTCCAATATGCATGAAGGGACAATAAAAACTAAAAAGCTACAAATTTCCTTTTTGTTCATATGTCAAACATCGGTCGAAATGATTTTCCTGTTACATGTTTTCTGGAGTACTTGCCATGCCTCCTGTTATCACCATCATATTGCTAAAACAAGGTTCAACTTGGCACTAAGATAAGCCCTTTTGTTGCATCCATAACTAAGTCATATAATCCATACTCAATGTTAGGGAAAGAAATAAAGCAGTCAAATAACAGTGATTGCCATGTACATGTGTAAATTGATAGTTTGACACAGCCAGTTAGAGCTGAGATTTGTTTAAGCAAAAGCATAATCAAAGGGAAATCACCTAAGCAGCTCTCTTGCTTCATCCTCGTTGGCAAAACAAAGATTAATATCCCCAGACTTAAGTAACTCTAGAAGTGGAGACCTGAAGTTACGGACCATCTACAGAGAAATTTTACAAAATAAATCATATAAAAAAAAGAGCAAATTTTTGGGCATTAAACTACAGAAAGAATGAAACAGTTGCAACTTTATACCTCAAAGCTGGCCAAGTCTATTGAGACAGAAACACCCTCTTGTTTGGCGAGCTTAATAGCATTACGTGTCAACTCCAAGTTGTGGAAAGCATATCTTACTACCAACCACTGTGAATATAGATATTTGTTGACAAGCAGAATTAGAGAAAATTTAATAAGGAACCAAGGAACAAAGAACATCAGGATGCAACCACTCCTGAACTAATTTAATGAGTTCCAAACTCAAAACTCAATTACATTATGCAAGGATGATTAGAAATGAATATGTACATCAGTAAAATAGTAACCAAAGAAAGAAGTTTTACCTTGGAACCTCTTAAATCCTCTCTCGTCAGCTCATCAGGCTGAAAGTGACATGGAAAAAGGGGAAAATAAAGTATAAGCTTCTTTGAGAAGAAACTTGAAAAAGACCCCCCATCTTGTTTCTCAAAATCCTTTCACAAAGATCATTAAATACTGGAGAGCTAAACTAAAAAGAAATTACTCCATGCACCTGAAGCCTAACAGCACTTGAGAGACATGGTCGCATGGTACGATTGCCCACAGCGTCAACCAAGCACACACACTGCATACACATATTCAACTTAGGGATGATGATAATTAACAAAAAGATTACTGAAAAACATGAAAATACTTAATTTCTATTTTGGGCAGGACAGTTTATTAGCAAACTTACAAAAAAGAGTTAAATGAGAAGGAAGAAAAGATTGAGCTTTCAATTTGACAGGATAGAATAAGAACTCACCTGAGCTGTAGGTCCCTTTTTCATTCTCAATCTTGAAAGATTTACCCTGTTAGAGCACATATTGGTCACAAACAAGCAACCCTGTTCATCATCCCCACATGCCCCAATAATGCCACAAGTGACCTCAAAGCCCACACTTAGACCTCGGACTGTATTAGCAACACTGCCACCAGCAATAGTCTTTACGGGAGATGGATCATCGGGAGATGGGATAATGTGGGTCTTTACCTCACTCAGTATACATTCCAATTCTTCAAAAGCAACCTGTTCGGGGGCCAAAATACTTCAATTATGAACTTTTAGAAGAACATACAGCAAAAACATAAATCATATCTGCATATAATATCTTCTTTCTTTTCTTAAAAAAAAAAAAGATAATATAAAGCAATATCTATATGTATAACATCTTCTAGCTTTTCAAAAATAATATAAAGTGATATCTATATAATATCTTCTTTATTTAAAAATAGTAAGACTAATAACATAAAGACATATCTCTCGACTACAAGCTTCTAACAAAACATGATAAATTTAGTAACTATTTTTGCATTCTTACACTGAAACAAGAAAGGCAATTTTATGGTAATTGCTTGAAAACCCAGAAGCATAACTTGTGAAATTTAACGTTCCAAAATAAAATCTCAATTCGTTAACTAGTATATAACCAACAAAAAAACAGGGCTAAATAGAAGAAAAAACTGTTTAAAAGAGGAAAAAAACATAATAGAAAACCATTTTAACCAACTTTTAAATTTTCATAATAAAGTTAGATGACAGTTTATCACATGAAGAAAACAGCTACTGATCAGACCAAAAACACAGTTCTTAGATTGTTGATCAGAAGAAAGGAAGTGGATCAGCATAAAACAAACAACCGCTAACAGGTAAAGAAGTGGAAAAACCAAACTTACTTCAGAAGAAAATCACGAAATAAAAAGAAGAAAGGATGTGTCTGGGAGAGAGCTCAGAAGAAGACATAAGTAAGGAAATGAAGATTATATACACTTAACATAGTCTAATCTTTCAAAGAATAGCTAGAAGGAAGGAGAAAGGGAGGAAGAATTGGAGAAAAAGAAAAATCACAAAGGCAACTCGATTGTGTGGATGAAACTACTGACTTCAAATGAGCTTTGTTAAGATTAAAGGAAATTAAAGATCAAGTCTCGAACATTGTTCGAATTCCAGAGTTCTAATATTAGCTATAATTATACCAAAGATTCAACGAAAAAGAGATGAAGGGAAATCAACCTTAATATTTACCAGTAAGCAGCACCACATCTGATTGGATTTGCTTTGAAATCCTTTCAAAAGTGTGTAAGGACAATTAAAGATAAAATTTTGGTACTAAATTAAGCATTGAATGCCAAGCAATGTTATCCACAAGATAGTTGAAGCACTACATATATACATGACACAAGCAAAATCCTTTTTATCCAGTGAAAAGCTTCAAATTGTAGAAAAAAGAAAAAGAAAAAAAAAAGAAAAAAAAAGGTAATCAATATATCCAAAAAGGATCTCAAAACTTCTCTCATTCACACTCTATTAACAGAGTGATGATGCCCACATCTTTAATGTGTCCCATTACTCAACTAAACCAAGTACTACCACCAAGCATTTTGTTGTGAATACAGCAACTTGCACTTAAAGAAAAAATAACTCAAAAACATCCAGTATTTCATAAGACCCAAAACGTAAAAACAACAACAACAACAACACCCATCATAATAAACATGAGCGGCTCAGTACTACTAGTAAGGGAAAGATCAGCATTTGGCGAATGGGAACAAAGCTTAAAAGAAAAGAAAATGGGCATCGAAAAAAGTGAAAATCTCACCTGTTGAGAACCACCTCTATCACCGGAGATTTGATTAAGCAAAGACCAATCTATTCTCGCAACATGATCCACAAGGGCTGAGGGTTGGAGTCCAAGGATTATAGGAGCAGCTTGCCCTGCCTTCTTGGGCATGGGCACATGATTTTGTTCTTGCTGTACTTCTTCCGCACCCATTATTGTTAACAATTCTTCCTGTTAATTTGCTACTGTTCCTTCTGTGAGAAAGGGGGAATTTTTTTTTTAATCCCCCCCCCCACAAGCATTCAAGGCAAGCTTTCCTACGAAGAACAAAGACTCCAACCACTCTTGCCGTTTCGCTGCGCCTCCTCCCCTGTTTGTTTATATAGGGAGTAAGAGATTTCAACTCGGGGTCGAAGCGCCGAGTCGGCTCAGCTTCGAGTGAACTCACCGTGGCAGCCTTTGTTTTACGAAAATATCCCCTCTGTGATTAAGGTTATTAATATATTTATTTTTATTTTGCAAGGATTAATATATTTATTTATTTTACGAAAATTCTTGAATGTCATGTTACAGATGTCACTTCTTATAGAAGTTTCGATATACGAGAGGATAAAATGGTTGGCATACTTTAAAGGACTTGTTGAAATTCCTATCTCACCATTTAATTTGACAGTTACAATGTTACCATATGAAATATTTATTTTAATGAAAAAAAAGGGTTATGAAAAATTTAATGTTTGTTAACTTATCCATCTTTCTCTAACTTTTCTCTATTTGATTTATTGTTACCGTGAAATCATGCAAACTTTATCTAAAGTTGTTAGTTTGGTTGATTGCGAAATATGATATAGGCTATGGTTAAAGGGACGAAGTTTCAGTTTCGAGTTTAAGTTCGTGTCTACACTTATATGCCTATTTTAAGTAAAAATTGTCTAATATTATGTACCGTTCTGAACTTTAAAATAGTCCCCAGCCGATAAAAAGGTTAGCGGTGATAGATAGCAAGTATCAAAGATCAAAAAATAAAATAAAATAAATCAAAAATAGAAAATTTGAGCAAAAATAGAGTGCCTTATTTTCTAAGCAAAAATAGAAAATTTGAGAAAGGTTCCACTGATGGCGGAATCATTGTTGTGCGCTCCCCACTGGCCGAAAGCAGGGGACTTATAGCTTTAAGAGATTCTCCATTTTTTTTATGTTTAATTATAACGTGTAAAGACAAAGATAGCGTTGAAATGGCTAGTCAGTAGTAGTAGAAGTCGGTAGACCAAATCAATTTGCTAAGTAAGTAAATCCATACTCTACTTTTATTGGACTCAGTCAATCAGTATTGCCGTTCACTACTTTGTCTTTTTCCCTCGTATTCCTTTTTCACCTCTCAGTCCAACTTGTGCTTGGAACATGACCATGGAAATTTTATTATTGCTGCTGCTGCTGCTCTTACTTTTAATCATTGAGATCTGAAAGTAGAAGACTGATGAAAACTACATCAGAAAAAGGAATAATGAGGATAAGACAGAATGAATGATAAATACATATAATTTTTTTTGGTAATTTGAATGGTAACTCTCAGTCAATTTTCGTGCATTACAAAAATTAATTCATCTAAAATAAACACTAATAAGGGAACATGGTACAAGAACCAGGCAAAGGCCACCCTGTTCGACCCTACGGTGAAACGAAAATTTATCCTTAAGCTCAAACTCGAGACTTCATAAAAAGAAATTCGAATTGGTGGTTAGTCAATCCAAAGGATATGTTTAACAAAGCCAATTCAAATCTCAAATCAGTATTAAGAGAAAAAAGCAACTTAATGAGAAAGAAATTCATTTATATGGAATCCCTTGGTTCAATTCAATGACATGGCATATGAGTTTAAGATCCTTAGATAAAATGCAATTACTTACCATAAAATGGTGCCAAAATCGGCATGGGCCATATCATTTGAGTACTGTCCTTGGGGAAAGTTGGGGGTATGGTTTATTTTCAAAGATTGAATTTCAAAGATTCTTGCTCCAATACAACTAGAAGACAAAGCTAATTCAATTAAAGGGATAAAAATGGGAGTGACCTTAGCATTTACACAAGGTCAGCCTCTGTGTGCGTGTGTGCATAATGTCATTTCATACAATTTTGGAATTTATATATGGTACCATACGATGATAGAATATTATATACAGAAATATATGGTAGTGTTTCATCCTCATATGGTCGTGCAGACTCCAGATCCACCAAGGAACACAAGAAAAAATGTGTTATCAACAATGCTAAATAGTAGTCATTTGGCCATTTCCACATCAACAATCACATTTTCATTGAACTGTTTCTCTATAAATAAGAAAGTTAAAAATAAATAAATAAATGACCATGGATCTATACTGAACCTAAGACCAAATAACTTCAAAGAATGAAGGGGTATCAAAGATTTCAGCAAAAGCATATTCAGGTAACAGCATTACAGTGAATAACTTATAAATTTGTAAAATTAAAAAAGAAGGTGCCTGTTCCAATAGTATATTAAGTTTTCCCTAGAAAAACGAAGCTCCCAATAAACTCATGGTGAACAAGAAGATTCAGCATGCTCAAACGATGCACCAAGATCAATCCCCAGATATTGCTGGGATCCAGCTATTCTTATTGACAAACAAAAACCCATTCACCATGAATCTACATTTGACAACAACAATATTCCTACATTCCAAACCTCAAGAAACAGGGCTACCTACTTCATAAGTTCAATTTAGGAAGCCTTGGGTGATTTATCTGGGAGAACATTGTCGGGGAGGATAAGCTCAGGAGGCGTTTCCCGAACCACACCAAGCATAGAATCATACTCTTCATCTCTCCGAGCAAACTTCTTGCGCAACACCTTTTCAAACTCAATCTCGTCAAAAGTCTTTGCATTCTCAACTGCATGAACCTTAGCCAAGTTGCAGTAGTTGGTAGCTGACTGAGAGATGAAGGCTATCTCTTCTTCAGTGAGCTTCCTCAACAATTTTGCAGGATTACCACCCCATACCTGTCACATGAAATGGTACTTCTACTTATAACAATCTCACAGTTGATTTGCAATACAAATCGATTCTTAAGAAGTGATTGACTATTTTGGGTCTCAGGCACATTTATAGGCCAGTTGAACTCTAGTGCATCTGTGACTGATCAATCTTAAAAAAAAAGGAATACTTAAATGTCACAGAAGATGCAAAGAAGGCTTCCTCATAATAGTGGCTCCCTGGAAGAATCCAGACCTTCCACTCAATGGTCCAATCAGAATCAGATGACAATAACTATCTGATTTCCCCAGGAGTTGAAATTTGAAACATAAGCAGAAGAAAGAGTAAAGAATTGCAGGTCGTATGGAGTCAACAAATCAAGCCAAATTTCCAGACAAGACAATTTAGAAAAAAAAAAAAAAAACAAGATAAGAATGTGGTGAGGGGTCAAGCATAAGAACTATTCCTGCAGTAGCTCAAGATTAATGAAAACATGAACCATTCTAACTTCTAAGGCCATTCTACCGTGGTCACTTGGCCGTCCAAGCACAACAAAATTCGGGATTTGCTTCAAGGAAAAGCTACACACTATGCACTAAAGGAAAAGGAAGAAAATCACCTCCTATTCTTCTTTCAATAATTACTAGATAGATTTAACCTTACCAAGTCATCTTGGAACTAGTAAGCCTGATCCTTTGGTCCAGGCTGTCCAGCCACAAATTTTGAAACATAAATCCGAACCACAATTTTTAATAAAAGCCAAGACATGAAACTATCAAACCAATAACCCATCCAGGCACAATTAGATATATAACATGGACTCTTGGTACACAAAAATGTCTAAAAAGATTATATGATCCTTAAAAGAGCAGGATATACAGGTCTTAGACAGGAGTTATCTTAATGAGTCAACAAAATTACTCAATTTCATGGAATATTCATGAGGTTCTGAGGATCAGAACATCATTTTGAGTTGCATAATGTTCCTTTTGCTTGCTCCCTGGTTTGTTTAGACCAAGATGTAAACTGCAAGGAGAGTTTCAAAAAAAAGTTCAAGAAATCCAAGGATTTTCAGGTGTCATGAATTGGTCAAGTAGCCAATTATTTGTAAAATTTAAAACCATATTGACTTTAGGATGGGAAAAAAGCCCAAGTAACTCATGCTAGTTTGAGACAAGATTTTGAAGGCAAACCTCCCCAGATGGGATCCTTGTACTCTGCCTCACAAGTGCTCCACCAGCAACCATGGCATGCTTCTCAACAACCACTCCATCAAGCAGGACTGCTCCCATACCAACAAAGGCCTCATCCTCAACAGTGCAGCCATGTATGACAGCACTATGACCTACCCAGTTCACATGATAAATAGTTATGCAAGGATCTTTGTACGAGTAAAAACTCTCACACCTATCAAGCTTTCCAAAAAAATAAGAAAGTTTTTCAGCGTGTCATTACCTATGGTGACATTGTCACCAATAATGGTTGGGAAAACATTCCCACTTAAATTAGATTTTGCCACATGCACAAGGGAATTGTCCTGTATATTAGTTCTAGACCCAATACTAATGTTGTTAACATCACCTGCAAAGAAGTTGGACAAAGACAACTCAGCAACAGTGATAAGCAACAGAACAGACAAAGATGTTATGCATAATGTAGAGAAAGAAACAAGAGTTCTTTTTGTGTTTTTGTTTTTGTTTTTTGTTTTTTTGTTGTTGTTGCTGTTGTCAATAAGAAACAAGAGTGAGTTACTAGTAGACTAGTCATTGAGAATTATATTATCTCGTGTTTATCCATAACCTAGAGCAGTGTTGTCAAGGCCACGACTAGTCCATTGTCTATGTCATTTGCAACTAAATCACCTAGGCCGTAAGGCAGGCCATGGGAGATTCTTTTTCCTTTGTATTCTTTTGTGTGATTATACAGCTTCAACATTAGCATAACTTTCAATTCTAGTAGTATACTTATATTTCCATTATGCAAGTTATATCTTTTTTTTCTTTTTTCCTATTTTCTATATTATTATTATTATAATGCTGAAAATATTTTTCTTTTTATCATAAGTATTATACAAATATGACTCTTAAAATTATTATACTTTCATTATATGCCAACTTTTCTTATTTTTTAATGTTTTTCTGATTTTAAATTTGTGGACACAAGATTGAAGAGTATAAAATATAGTTAAATCTTTTTTGACGCAATATACTTCTATATTATGGAGCATGTAAGTAAATATATATATATATATATATATATATATATATATAGTTTGTATGTGAAAAATTAACTATTCACTTAGGAAGCTATAAATAAATATTATTTGCAATGCCTAGGCCATGCTTGGGCACCGCCTCGCCTAAATGGGGCCAATCACCCACACATCGCCTTGACGCCTTGACAACACTAGCCTAGGGTAACAAGCGTGTCCCATCTCAAAGTTATAAAGGAAAATAATTGTTAACACTTTGCTTATCACAAAGACACGAATGGAATAGTTCTTTGAAATCAATGTCAATTCTTCTAAGATCTTGCACTATCAACCATTATGTTGTTTTGTTTCAACTTGTTATAACATGATAATCCCCACTATATGGGATTTTTAATCATGTCATACATGCAGGCCTCGTTATATAAATGCTGTGCAATAAACATGGGTGAGTCAAAAGATCCATCCAAATTGTTTAATTTAGGAATTACAGCTTGAGTCATCGAAACAATTAATTATGTTCATTCTATAGTCCTTACGCATATCAAAAAATAAAAATAAAAACAATAAAAAAGATTACAAAAGTATGGCTTCTATTATTAACTTAAAAAAGAAAAGTTCCCAATACAATAAACAGAAGACAATAATAAACTAATAAACAAATAAATAAGAAGAAGAAAGCATACCTCTTAAAACACATCCATACCAAATTGACGATGCTTGCCCAACCTGAACATCTCCAATAATAGATGCACTAGGAGCGACAAATGCATCCTTATCAACAATTGGAGCTTTGTCGAATATATTCATGAGTGTCCTGTGCCTTGACACTGGAAGAGTATGAAGATGAGAAAATAAGGTGATAATGTCTAAATTCTAATATCTACATTAAACAGACTGCCATCTTGTGAATTTGCATGTGCCTTGACACTGGAAGAGCATGAAGATGAGAAAATAAGGTGATAATGTCTAAATTTTAATATCTACATTAAACAGACTGCCATCTTGTGAATTTGCATGTACCTTGACACTGGAAGAGCATGCTGCATGAAGATGAGAAAATAAGGTGATAATGTCTAAATTCTAATATCTACATTAAATAGACTGCCATCTTGTGAATTTGCTTGTGCATCATGTGACCAACGTTCATGTATATATGCAACTCCAAATGCATAGCATGGTTAAAAAAATTAAAAAATATAAATAAATAAATAATGATAAAATGTCATACAAAGTTTACAAGTCAAATACATCATGTTAAGACTCTAGAGGAATGCATAATAAAATGAAAGAAGAAAATCACTATGTTAAGACTCTAGAGGATTGTATGTTTCAATTTTCTTAAAGTTTTTTTGTTTTTTTTTTCAGTCTTACCTTTAGTTACTTTAAGTTATCATATTCTTCAAAATTTAATTCTTTCAAATGAATTTATCTAATGATTATTCAAAAGAAAAAATAGCACACATGTTCATTTCTTCATTTCTCACCTAAAGAAATACAAAGAAACCATAAATTAATTACTTCGTAAAATTGTGTGAAACCAAATATCACCAAATTCAGCTGGAAAATAAGGCTTAACCAGCAAAACACGTTCAATCCGTTTCCCTAAGTAAACTCGTAAACTTTAAATTCAAAAAGTCTTGAGAAAAACATAACAATTTACAGAACCGACTAGACCAAACATAACAATATACCTCTAACATTGTACACAAGAACATCAGTTCGACTAAACAACAGTATAGCCACAACACTCGAGCATTTCTCCTCTTGATATTCACAAAAGATATCAAACTACTCCAACACGACCAAAAATCACTACAAAAAAAAAAAAAAAAAACCCATAATTCAACTATGTAAGAAACATGATTCAGCTACCTACAAAGAAAATCATGATTTCTCGAAGAATCTAGAAGATTAAAATTTGAAGCATCTCGAGAAAGAGCGGCCATACATTGTTCTTGGAAGTAATAGTTGCCTTGGAAGCGACAGCCGAGACGATCGATGGCTTGGCCGGTCTCACGAATCCAGAATCCGACGGTGTAGATCGCTTTCCCCAGCGTTCCCATCGTCTTCTTGCTGTTGAGATTTGATTATTTTCTAATCTCTCTCTCTACTTCTGTTTGTTGCTTTCTCCAGAGCTTGTGGAACGAAGGAGCCGAGAAGAGAAAGACTGAGAAGTGAAACAGAAGAAGTACAGTACAGGCCATTGGAGGGGCAAAATGGGGTTTTGCCACTTCATACGTAATTATAAACTTCTCCCTCTTACTGTTACCTAATTATTGCAAGGCTCCTCGATTCTATGGAATTACCCAAAAACCCACCTGACAAGTAGTCTAATTTTTATTTTTTTTTCTTTCTTTCTTTCTTTTTTGCAATAAAAGTTACAAGAAAAAAAAAAAAAGGCTTAAGTTGATAATTATATTATTAATATTACCATAAAATCTCTCTCAGATATGGAAGTAGTCAAAAAACAAAGCAAATAGTCTTGTTAATATTATATACTTCCAAGATGTAAGGGGAGGGAAAACTAGTTAAGAAGATCCATGGTATTTCACCACTAACATCAGCACCTATTTTATTGAATTTCTCAAGCCCTGTTTTGGGCATAACTAAGAACAATTAACAACAGAATTCAAATGGCCATAACCAGCTCAGTATAGTTCATCTTTCCACTGAGAAATAACTAAATGAGGAGGCCATAACCAGCTCAGTAGACCCTAATGGGAAGTCACTTCCTCAAGCTTCCCACAATTTAAGAAGCATATAAATCCCTGCACCATGAAAATGATCCATATAAGTAGGAGGAGGAGGAGGAATTGAGATATATATTAACTTATTAAGATAGCAGTATTCAAATCTTTGAGAATAAATTACTCTCATCTCCAATCAGAAGTGAAAAAATGAGCTCAAAATATGTAAAACATAAATCAGCTATGGAGGTAAACATAAAGCAATTTTAACATGGGGAACTTGTTCATAAATTACATCTTCTTGTCTTAAGGTGTAAGGTTTCAGAATGCTCACATGGAATACTTGATTGCTTTCACAGCAGCTTCGCCTGGGAGAAAATCATTCACTGCAACCTCTTTGTTTTCATTCTTTTTGTCTGTGATACACGACGAGTTAAGGATGTACACATTGATGAAGCATAAAATGAGAATCAGCTCCTAAATGGCTTTTTCTTTTCACAAACAAAGTGTTTCTTTCTTTTCTTTTTTTTCTTTTTTTTTTTAATTTCATCAATGCATTACAATTGCTTATGATAAATTATTATCTAGTTAAGTATATTAGATCATTAGTGACTTTTGAACCACAAGGTTTCCTTTATGATTCATGATCCACTATAAGATTCATTGAAGCTTATGGATGGATAGAGTCTTCAAAGAAACGGCGGATCTCGGCAAGGCGATGTGGAGAAAGCTCCTTGATATCCTGGTAATGACGAAACTCTGGATCATCTTCACATACTGCAATGATCTTATCACCCTTTTCACCCTGCACATGAAATTATGTCGCTTATGTAATTGAGCCAATGATTAGCAAGACAGTCATGAAATAATTGTCATTGGACTCTGTGAACCATCAGTAGTAATGGGCCTTACTTTCCATAAGGGATAAAAATTTGATAAGACAAAGGGAAAAAGTTTTTTGGGTGTGTATATAGGCTTTTATTTCATGTAAAATTAGAATATTTTTAGAGAAATTCAGCATTCATAATCCTAAGCATCTCCTTGATAGTGGATTGGATCTTCTTATAGGCATCTTGCAAAACCATGCAAATCTTATCTATCCTTTTTTTATATTTCAATTTACAGTTTCTGATGGCATGGTCTTCCACAGACAGATGGGCGCAAAAAAGGAATTGTGCAGTAGTACCATTGTCCACAAATATGAATGTGATCAGGGCATATCATGCTTGAGCACGTACATATACAAGTATCTGCTTACATATATATAATTGAAAAGGAGAACTTCTTTTACCTGATCAATCATGGGCATTAGTCCAATAGCCCGAGCACGAAGGAAACAACCAGGAACAACAGGCTCCTAAACAAGAGGAACACCCATGGGTTCACAACTTAACTAGGACAAAAAAGAAGACGAAACAAAAGGAAAAGAGAAGAGAGTGGGATCACTCTACTTGCTCCCATCAACAAGCTACATGCACTAGATGGCAAGTACCTGTATCAATACCAATACATCCATAGGATCACCGTCTTCACAAATCATAGTTGTGAGGATACACAACTGATGAGTACAGAACACGATCAACCTGAATAAAATCATTCATAATCAGTAATATTTTCACTTGGTATCAGAAACAGACAATAATATATGGTAACATCTTGAGCTTCATACCAACCAATATTAAGCAGCAAAGTATTACTTTTCATTTCTGGAACATGAAATGATCATGCATCCATCATCTAAAAAGCCCAATATAATGACCGTGCAAAAAACCAGACAAATCTACAGATTATGAATTTTAACCAGGCCTACTAATTGAAACCAACCCACACTTACTGGCCCAAAACATTTGTCACATAATTTTGTAAGGAAAACAGAGCAACAGAACACCATATGCATACTTTTAAATTTTAATTCCACTTCCTCAACAAAGAACAAGGGCAACACAAGTCTTTGTGTCTCAGCAATTTCACAAACCGTCCTTTTCAGTTCAATTTCTTGAGAAAGTATTACGATGTTTGAAGTGTTTTGTCTATCACATGCTTATGTATAATTACAAGGACTTGGAACAAAAGAACTTAAAAAGTTAGGAAGGAAGTCGCACTAAGGCCACTTGTCTTGTCAAGCTCATACTTAACCTTGCCACCCTTGCTGATTTCAACCACCTGCATCAATCCATTAGACATCATAGAAGAAAAGTATGTCAGATGGTGCCAGGGAAAATGGCACAAAGATTACTTGACCTCGGAAACATCTTTCTTCATGAATCCAATACTCCACCTCATAAATCACCCAAAAACGAAGCATTTTATGCAACGCCAAAACTGGCGAAGCCTTTCAATCTTCCCCAATTTCTTCCAATAATTTTAAAACAAAACCGAACTAAGTCGAGAACTTACACAGTTAAAAAACTGATGGTCCCCCAAGCCCTGCACATAGTAAACACCCATAGTTCACATAACAATATTTTGCGGAATCGGAGTAAAGCATGAAAGGAAAAATAAGACAACAAATTTAACGTGGTTCGGCAAATTGCCTACGTCCACGGGAGGCAGCACTCTTGTATTACTTCACCCTTAGGTGGATCTTACAGATTGAATATCTGAATAGATCTCTCAGAATAGATCTCACTGAACATAAATTTAAGAATGAAGTAAGGCCCTATTTATAGGAGTATATAGGAGTATTTGGGTAATTAAAATAATATATTTTAATTTACTAATTTCAACGAAATCAACGCAGCCGATTGGTGGAAATGGTGGGTTGGTGGCCGCCCACAATCTTTTCCTTTTTTTTAATTTGAGGTGGACCCCACAAATCTCCACCTCCACCTCATGTGGAGCAGGACTCCTCCACACCTGCAATCTCTCTACATATAGCAAGCTTCCTTCAAAAAACGGTTGCTGCCTCCATTAGTGCCTTTAGGCACTCCGAGCTCGTGAGATGTTGATCAAGTCCAAACAATGTTGGAACTTGATCCCTGTAACCACCTTTGTAAGCATATCTGCGGGGTTATCTGCAGTCTTGATCTTTTGCAGAAGAATACTCCCTTCTTATACTATTTCTCGAACAAAATGAAAACGAACATCAATATGCTTCGTTCGACTGTGATGAACTTGGTTCTTCGCCAGACAAATGGCACTCTGGCTGTCGCAGAAAACTTCAACATTCTTCTGCACAATTCCCGAGTCTTTGAAAGCTTCCTTGAAAGCTTTTGTTACTGCCATGTACTCTGCCTCTGTTGTAGACAAAGCAACTGTTGACTGTAGTGTTGATCTCCAACTCACTGGTCCTCCTGCCATAGTAAAAACATAACCAGTATTAGATCTGCGCTTGTCAAGATCTCCAGCATAGTCCGAATCCACATATCCAACTAGATGCTTACAACTTTTCGTATCTCTCTCGAACTTTAAACCAATATCCACAGTACCATGAATATACCGTAGAATCCACTTCACTGCTTGCCAGTGGCCTTTACCGGGGTTGTGCATGTAACGACTTACCATACTTACAGCATGTGAAATGTCAGGTCTCGTACACACCATAGCATACATCAAGGCACCAACTGCATTTGCATATGGAATATTCTCCATTTGCTTCTTCTGATCTTCGGAATGTGGTGTCAATGGTGTGCTCACAGGTTTTGTGTCATTGCCAATGCCAAAAGTTTGAAGAACTTTCTTCAAATACTGAGTCTGAGTCAAACAGATTGTGCTTTTGGCCCTGTCTCGAGTTATCTCTATCCTGAGAATTTTTCTGGCCTCTCCAAGATCCTTCATTTCAAACTATGAGCTCAATTGAGCCTTCAGCTTGTTGATCTCCACCTTGCTTTTAGATGCGATTAACATATCATCTACATATAAAAGCAAATAGATAAATGTACCGTCTTGAAGTTTGCGATAGTAAACACAATGATCAAACTGACTTTGGGTATATTTCTGCCCTTGGATGAAGCTGTCAAATCGCTTGTGCCACTGTCTCGGTGACTGCTTCAGGCCATACAATGACTTGCTCAACTTGCAAGCCCAATGCTCTCTTCCTGGTACTTTGAATCCTTTTGGTTGAGACATATATATCTCTTCTTCTAAATTACCATGCAGAAAAGCAGTTTTGACATCGAGTTGAGCTAACTCGAGATCAAACTGTGCAACCAAAGCCAATAATATTCGAATTGACGAATGCTTAACAACAGGTGAGAATACCTCATTGTAGTCAATTCCTTCCCTCTGAGCGTAGCCTTTTGCTACCAGTCTGGCTTTGTACCGGATATCGTCTGTGCTGGGAGAGCCTTCCTTCTTTGCGAAAACTCATTTGCAGCCAATTTGTTTCTTTCCTTTCGGAAGTGGAACCAACTTCTAAGTCTGATTCTGATGGAGTGATTTCATCTCCTCATGCATTGCCATTTTCCACTTATCACTTTCCATACTCTGACTAACGTCTTTGTAATTGTATGGAATATCATCTCCGGTGACTGGTAATGTATATGCAACCATGTCAGTGTACCGAGCAGGTTTGCGAATTTCTCTTCTTGGTCGACTGGTGGCAATTGATTCTGGTTGTTGACTGATGTCTGGTCCTGGAGCCTCCACCTCAACTGAG
Source organism: Paratinospora sagittata (assembly GCA_035771175.1). Taxonomy (NCBI): domain Eukaryota; kingdom Viridiplantae; phylum Streptophyta; class Magnoliopsida; order Ranunculales; family Menispermaceae; genus Paratinospora; species Paratinospora sagittata. The sequence goes on from CM069594.1 coordinate 37,370,590, forward strand.
ATTTCCTCCTCATCTTCTTCAGGATGGTTGGATATCTCTGCTGACTTGCTAGGAGTTACTGGAATATCTAACTCCACCTGCTGAGGCAAATCTCGATCTCTATTTTCTTTATCAGAAACTGTATGCTTTAACATCACAGATTCATCAAAAGTTACATCTCGACTTTTTACAATCATCTTTGTCTTAGGGTTTCATAGTCGGAAAGCCTTAACTCCTTCACTAAAGCCCATAAAAATCGCTTTCTTGGACCTAGGATCCAGTTTGGATTCCTTCACATGGAAATATTCAGTGCATCCAAAAATGCGCAAAGAATCATAATCTGAAACGGAGTGTCCAGACCATACCTCCTTGGGAGTTTTGTCATCTAGTGCTGTTGCAGGAAGTCTATTGTTGATATGAGAGGCATATGACAAAGCTTCAGCACAAAATGTCTTGCTTAGTCCAGAATGAGATAACATGCAGCGAACTTTATCTACCAAAGTACGATTCATGCGTTCAGCAACACCGTTTTGTTGTGGCGTGCCTGGGACTGTGAAATGTCTGACAATCCCTTCATTCTCACAAATTTTCTGAAATGGGTCTGACTTGTATTCTCCTCCATTATCAGATCTGAGCCTCTTAATCTTCCTTCTCGTTTGGGTTTCTACCATTTTCTTCCATATAAGAAAGATATCTAGCACTTCATCTTTATGCTTCATGGTATAAACCCAAACATAGCGTGAGAAATCATCAATGAAAGTAACAAACCAACGTTTACCTCCCAATGAAGCATTTTGAGAGGGTCCCCAAACGTCGGTATGAACATAATCCAATGTTCCTTTTGTGCGGTGGATTGCAGTGTCAAACTTGACTCGCGTCTGCTTGCCTAAGATACAGTGCTCGCAGAAGTCAAGTTTCCCGGTCTTTGCACCTTTCAGATAACCTTGCTTTATCAAGGTTTGAAGACCCTTCTCTCCAACATGTCCGAGCAGCATGTGCCAAAGTCTGGAAGTGTCTGATGAAACATCATTAGAACGGGTGCAAGTTGATACACTTCCGATTACTGTGTGTCCGTCAAGGAAATAGAGATTTCATTTCTGAGTACCCTTCATGGCCAATAGTGCTCCACGTACAACCTTCAAAACTCCACCTTCAATGGTTACCTTGTAATCGCTGGAATCAAGGACTCCTAGGGAGATCAGATTTTTCTTCAGATCTGGGACATATCTAACGTCCGTGAGCCATCTTGTTGTACCGTCATGCATCTTTAGGCGTATAGTTCCAATACCCTTTGTTTGACAGGTATTGTTGTTGCTCATTAGCACAACTCCTCCATCGAACTCATCCAGTTTGGAGAACCAATGTCGATTCGGACACATATGATAGGAACAGCCGGAATCTAATATCCATCTATCAGACTGATTGTCTATAGATGAAACGGAGGAGGTAGAATCTTCTTCAGCCTTCTGTGCCACATTTGTAGTTGTCTTGTCCTTATTTGGACAATCTTTCTTTCAGTGCCCCTTTTGGTGACAATAGGCACATTCATCCTTTGCAAGACGTTGACGTGATGAAGGTCCTTGTGACTTTGAGCGAGATCGGCCTCACCCACTGGATCTATCAGATCTGTTGTTAGCCCTGCCTCTGGATACCGTCAAGGCTTCTGGTGATGCGTCCTTGTTATCGCGTTGGTCCTTCCTTCGATACTCGTTGTTCACTAAAGCATTTGAAACATCACTGAATTTAACAACATCTTTACCATATAGCAAAGTTGTTGTTAAATGTTCATAACTTTCAGGCAAAGAGTTTAACAACAATAGTGTCTTATCCTCATCAAGAGGGTCAACATCAAGATTTAGAAGATCAACGAGAATCTTGTTGAAATTATCAAGATGCGCAATCATGGGAGTACCTTTCTTGTACTCAAAACGAAAGAGCTTCTTTTTCAGGTAGAGTCGGTTCTCTATGCTTTTTGTCATGTACTTGTCCTCCAGTTTCTTCCAGAGACTTGATGCCATAGTCTCTTTAATGACAAAGTACTTCTGATCCTTCGCCAAACAGAGTCGGATTGTGCCACAAGCTTGGCGATTTACAAAATTCCAATCATCATCGGACATATCCTTGGGCTTGGCTTCCAAGGCGATATGTGATCCTTCCCTGAATAACAGATCTTGAACTTCGCATTGCCACATGCCAAAGTTGTTGGTGCCGTTGAATTTCTCCACCTCGAACTTTGCGTTAGACAGCGAACTTCTTTGCCAAGGCCTGCTTGTGGTTGGGAGTTCCTCCGCCATTAAGACCGAAAATATGTAAGACGCCAAAAAGTGCTTGAAAAATGATAAACAACTCCAACTAAGCTATATCAATAACTTAGGAGCTGAATCTGTAGAAACTGATTGCACGGTTGCGTCCGGAACGGTCGAAAATGGTGGAAACGAGTCTAACTTTGTTGAAATCAGGCAGATGAATAGCATCAGGTCGGGATGAATAGTATCGGGTCGGGAAATGAACAGTATCGAGCCGGATAAAACATAATCGGGCCGAATAAATAGTATTGGGCTGGACCGCGGATGAACAGTGATATTTGTGTGGGCTGGACCGTAGATGAACAGTTCCGGATCTGGGTCGGGTTCGGATAGGATGAATAGTGTCACGGATGAACAGTGCCGGGGGATGAACAGTGTCGGACAAAAAATTGCAAAATACAGAGATCAAACTTTGATCGGCTCCTGCAAACTCGTTTCTTGTCCGTTTTTCTCGCCGTTTGTTGCGTTGGACTCCTGGAAACAAGAGCTACCTCCACGGGTGATCAGAAAACAGTTTCGATCACTGTTACAAAATCTCGAAATTTCGACGCAGTCTCGAAAAAATTCGACAGAGGGTCTGTTTTTCTTCCAAAACCTAACCTGTCTCTGATACCAATTTGTTATGCGGAATCGGAGTAAAGCATGAAAGGAAAAACAAGACAACAAATTTAACGTGGTTCGACAAATTGCCTACGTCCACGGGAGGCAGCACTTTTGTATTACTTCACCCTTAGGTGGATCTTACAGATTGAATATCTGAATAGATCTCTCAGAATAGATCTCACTGAACATAAATTTAAGAATGAAGTAAAGCCCTATTTATAGGAGTATTTGAGTAATTAAAATAATATATTTTAATTTACTAATTTCAACGAAATCAGCGCAGCCGGTTGGTGGAAATGGTGGGTTGGTGGCCGCCCACGGCCACCAACCCAATCTTTTCCTTTTTTTAATTTGAGGTGGACCCCACAAACAAGATGTAGGATACCAACTCAAATGAACATTAATGCTAAAAAATTTCAATTTCATAGAACTCAAGCAACTATAATGGTGGCTTCGCTTTCCTTTTTGCTGGATTGACTCGAACTCTAATTGATAAAGTTATAGATGAAGGGAGAGTACTATTTATTATAGGCATATACCATATAATTATAACTATAATAGATGTCTAATTTTGTTGTTTGGAGTTGAATAAACCCAACATTTTTCCCCCCTTTTTTCCTCATTGGTAAAACTGGAATCATAATACATTATGAGCAAGAATAAAAGTATAGCCCAACAATATATTTACATATATATATATATATAGTTGATGATAGTTTGATATGCATCGTTGGGCCCTTATTTAGTAGCTATATCTTTTAGGTTGAGTGGTTTCTAATATGGTATCAAAGTCTTGATTTTGCAGAAGTCTTGGGTTTAAGTCTCTTTATTAATTGGTATTTCTCTTCTTCTATTTCTTTTTTGGCTCTCCACTCAGGATGAGGCTGCACGTGAGAGGTAGTGTTAATGATAAGCTTGATATGCATTATTAGGCCATTACCTGACAGCTATAACTTTTAGGTTAAGTAGTTTCTAACATATATACATATGTTAATAAGTGAACTAAGCATAAAAATCAACCAGTAAAATTTATACCAATCTCTAAATCGTGCCATGGATGAGCAGCCATTGATCTTCGAGACATGGAAGAAAGGATTCCCTCATTAAGAACAGAATGTGCGTTGTTCTTAGCCATATTTCCTTCTAACTAAACCAAACAAACAAACAAAAGGTAATTAATAACTTGTGCGTTAGAAGCAAACAAACTAAACTAAAAAAACTACCAAGTTAGATCCAGACTAAGAGCGAAAAGTCTGAGAATATCAGATAGATGAATCGATAAATTAGATTTTTAAAAGATATAAATGAAATACAAAGACCCGCTAGCTCTCAAGTTATATTGATAATGTTCAAGCGAGAGATAAATGCAGAAAAATTCAATTCGGGAAAGGGGAGAAGTAAGCTACTGTTTTCGGAATGCACCACCAGCTGTTGCTGCTTGGACTAGTAAGTAGAGCAGACCTGAGAGACGCGTTCTTGTTCTTAAACGAGCAAAAACCATCTGTCTCTCATCCTTAACTTACACGTGTCGGTCAAGCCGGTACGTTGATTGCATTTTAAGATGATCGAACGGTTGAGATAAAGAATAGGTTTATTCCAATAATATCTGAAGTACGCGAGCCAATATCAGTAATTCGTGCTTATTTTTGATACATTTAATATGCATCAGAAATGCACTTTTCTACGTAACTATGGGGAAAAAAAAAAAAAAAACGAAAAAAACTGTTAATTTTGACTAGAAAAATCCAAAACTTATAAAAGCTACCGTTCCAAGAGCCGCTGGTCTCAGTGCATCCGCTGCGAGCGCCCTAATCCGAATTCGCAGTACGTGGTAGCTTCAACGAAGGTCTCTATATTTTTCTTCTTCTTCTTCGTTCTCTTTGTTTTGTTCTCTCTTTCACGCTTCTCATACACTATTTCGCTCTTAAAAACCCTAACTCCAGTTTCAGATCTGGTGGTGCTGTTAGCTTCAGATTTCGAATTCGTTTCGATTTTCATTTTCAGATGTGTTATTGTTCTCAAGCTTAGGTGTTTTTCCTCTTAACAGGAATTTCGTTTAGGTTTCGATTTTGATCGGAAAAATTAGGGTTGATAATTGGTGTTTCATCCGCGTGAGATCTGCAGTTGAGATCTGAGATTCTTGTGGAATAACAGGTACGATTTGTTGTATGTTTCTGCTTTTTGAGATCTGATCGTTATAGACCTTATATATCTGTGTTTTGGGTGGTTTCTGGTTGAATCTGATTGGATTTTGTGTATTTTTTGGATGGATGTGAAGATCTGATTTTGATGGAGGGAGTTGGGGGCGATGGAGCCTCTCCAATGGCGCCTGTAGCCAAATGGAGACACGATTTCTCGAGAGCGTTTCAGTATTATCTGGATAGATCTACGCCTCATACGGTGCAGAGATGGTTGGGGACTCTGGTCGTTGCGTCGATTTATGTTTTGCGTGTTTATTATGTTCAAGGGTTTTATATCATTTCCTATGGACTAGGAATTTATCTTTTGAACCTCTTGATTGGATTCCTGTCTCCGAAAGTTGATCCAGAGCTTGAAGCTATGGATGGAGCCTCATTGCCGACGAAAGGTTCTGATGAGTTCAAGCCTTTTATCCGCCGCCTTCCTGAGTTTAAGTTTTGGTAATTTTTTTTATCCTCTAGCTGCTTAGGCTTGTGCCTGTGGTTCATGTTTCTTTGTCCGCTACATCAATAGTTATATAGTATTTTGTACCATTTCTTTTTTGAAAATAACCATGAGAATGTGTTTGTGAGAGGTCATGCTGGTAAATGGTAAGCATCAAGGTCAAATAACCATGAAATGTGTCGAACAACAATTGTGGTCTTATGAATCTAACAAGACAAACCTCGAGATTGGCCCTGGGTCCTTGAGCTTATGCCGGTCAAAAACCTGATTCTTAGATATAGAACCCAACAGAGGGGGGAGGAGATATGGCTTTGAAGAGAAAGATAGGAGAAAATTTACTGGGAGGTGTATAGGTACTGTTTTAGGACTTACGTAAAAGAAAACAGAAAATGAGACTCAAAAATAATTGCAAAACAATCCTTTCATATCTACTAACAGTTTTTTTTTTAATTGTTTTTCAATGTCAGTAACTATGTTGCTCTTTTGGAAAATTTCCTTTTCTTTTCCATATAGTCCATTGTGTTATGATGTAAAAGGATCTAGATAAATAATCATTTTTTAGTGTTACTGGATTTGCTGTGGTTGAGTTAGAGGTTTCTGATTGTGAATTGGTAATTCGTATGGTTACTTTATGTTTCATATTGGCTCTTTCAGTGTTTCTCTCGCACTGTACCCATTTTCTCAATGTTGCCTTTCTCCTAGCATAGTGGCTTACTTTTTGTAGGAAATTATTTTCACATGCTACATTTATTCATTAAGTTGATGTCAGCAGTGGTACTGCATTTGTTGAAGGACTAGGCTAAAACATTAGCATGTCATCTGTGATTAGCTGGCTATCTCATATCTTTTTAACTAAGTGTGGGGATTCTTTCGACTTTTGCAAAGAAGAAAAATTGCTTTAGGTACTACAATAGTTGTGTTGGTTTAAGCCTGTGAATTACAATCTCTTGTATTTGCCAAGATTGAAACTTTTATGCTCTCAAAAGGCTTTGCATTTTCATGTAACACTTTTAGGCTTTTTTTGTTTTTTTCTTCCAACTCTGAAGAGTCTTGTAAGTGTGTGTTTGATCTTAACATGCTTGCATTCTTGTTTCCATGATCACTATTTTATATGGACATGCAGTATTTTTAAATGGATTCTCCACAAATGTCCATTGTCCCAAATTCCAATTGAGTTTTTGACTATAATAGATACTAGAGAGAGAATGAATTTATTTCTGACCATAAAACCCTTTGGTCAATTAAGGGTCACAATTTCTTTCTGATCTCAAAACCAATTGATTCTGATACCAATAAGGATCTCCTCTGGATTTGCACTTTAATGCATGGAGTATACTCCCTTTGAAATTTGAATCTTGGTAATCTAGAAGACCATGTTTCTTCATGTTTTCACTCAAAGACATGATCAAAGACATGATCTTGGAGTTAGCTTTAGTCTTATTGGGGTGACTTAATAGAACAATGTGATCTCAATAATGGGAAATATTGATAATCAATAAAGTCTATGCCCCAATTCATTGATAGAGTTAACCACATGATTACTTTTTTCTATTCTCAAAGCCATAGATATACCTTCTATCAGGTACTTGACTGCAAATCACCTCACTTATACTTCTTTTTGGTTTCTTTTCTTTTTTGAGAGTCCTTAATTTGTACCAACCACTTGTTATCAACTTGTCATTTGTGCTCTTTATGTGTTGGCCTTAATGGTTCTTTCTCTCTTCATCTAATATCCTCTGTGGATCTGTTCCTTTATATTTTTAACGGTCTTGCGTCATTGTCTTATCACTCTTCTGTTTTTTCATCGTCATCTCATGATCATATTTTTTCTAGTGAAATTGCATGTAGCTCTTTCAAGTTGTTGTGTAATCTCCATTTACGTATTCAGCAAGACTTGGATAAGGCACTTGCCACTCTTTACGAACCCAAACTTGGATGAATTATCAATAACCAAGATGAAGCTTGTGTGAATCTTAGTGAAATTCGAAACTGAAATTATGTTGTAGTGGCTAGGGGTGGGTTAATGCGACTAAAATCCAGGTCTAGTTGGTTCTTCCTACAATGCATTAAGATGCAGCAGTGTATATCTAATCTAAGTTTAACAGAATTGCTTCAGTGCAAGTTGCAAGAGTGGTGCCAAATTAGGGCACACTTTGATTACAAGATATGAATGAAAAGGTCTAAGTTAACTAGCGAGATCATGTCACTTTGGGTGAGCATGAGGTAGATTAGTAGTGAGTATCAAGTCTCATTCCATGGAAAACTCAGCTGCTTGTGTTCCAAGTTGACCTATTTCATCAAGAACTTCAACTGCATAAAGAAGAGGATTCAACTTTTGATGGCTGAGGTCTATGAACATTCTAACCTATAAATAATTGAAAGGGGTGATTGTGCTACTGGTATTCTAATAGAGCTTTTAAAGCTCTGACATGCAACTATGAGTTGGGATTTATAAAGCTAATTCATCCCAATATGTCTTCAATTTTGTGAATTAGGCAGCCTAATATGATTGCTCTTGTAAATGAGTAAAATTGATTTTTATTGATAAATTCTTGGACTGATTGCATTGATGAAAATGCTCATTTAGGTCACTTAAGCTCCTTCAGCCTGTACTGTCTTTGCAAAAACCACACTGTAAAATGTTAGGTGCAACTGAGTTTACTGGCAAAGATAGGTGCATAGTATCATAATGATCTCAATGAAAAAATGAATGACTCTACTGCACTTAGTAGTTGAGAGACAAGATCATATCATATTCATTTTGCATATTCTAGGCCCGTCCATATGTTATGGATCTTGTCAATATGTAACCAAATTGATACAAAATATGTTATAAATATATAGGTTTTTTCTCCTTGTTAGATTTGATTCAATTGAATATATTATAAGATCTTGTATATTCAAATCTTACTGTATATTAGATGGTAGTATTATCTTACTGTATATATGACTCATTGCATATTAGATGGTAGTATTATCTTACTGTATTAATGAATTTATTTCCTGCCAGTTTCTCTCAAGAACACCATCTAATATGCAATGAGCAAAAGTGAACTATCTTGACTTGATATAGTCTATCAAGTGTCTGCCACCTCTTTTGCTGAATTATGCTAATGGAGTAAACTCCAGTTGTTCATCAAACTGAAAAAAATAAGAAATCTGAAGGAAATGCTACGGCTTTAAGTTAATTTGAAATAACACGTGTTTTGGTTGTAGAGCTTCAGCTGAACATTGTGTTTTTTGTCCCTTGTTTTCAGGTATGCCATCACGAAGGCCTTCTGTGTAGCATTTCTTATGACATTCTTCTCAGTATTTGATGTCCCCGTCTTCTGGCCCATATTGCTTTGTTATTGGATTGTTTTATTTGTCCTCACCATGAAACGCCAAATTCTGCACATGATCAAATACAAATATATTCCATTCAGCTTTGGAAAGCAGGTGGGCCTCATGCCACTTAGTTGTAACTTGTAGATAAGCCATGGTTGCTGCTAAGTTTATATATGAATGCTGTTGGCACTTGTAACACTCATTTTGTTTTGTTTTGTTTTGGCAGAAGTACACCAAGAAGAAGCCTTCCGCAAGTAGTAGTAGCTCACCTAGGGAGGACTAAGCAATGGCAGTGTATCCTGTTTGGTGTCTTAAGGGGAATTATTTGCATCTAGATTTAGTAGAATGAACATATATTTCATGTCATAGGGTTTTACTTGCATAGAGATTCACTGTTCAATTGACTACTGGCTTAACTTACAAGGCCGGAAATATTGGTGATATCACCGAGGAAGTGAAACTTGTGCATACACATGTATGATGTTTAAGATTGTTTCTTGTTTTTTGTTATCCCTAGCAATGTAATTTGCGCGCGAGGTCTCTTCCATTTCAGTTCTGCCGTTGTTAATTTTGTTGAGACATGAAATTCCACTGTTTGGACGGACTAGTATTGTGGTTAAAATGATGTCTGACCTTCGAAAACGTCAGCCGTTTCTCTTGCCCTTTGCCGGGTCAGTTGGCTTTGCAAGATGAACTCAAAGCTGTATATCTATTAAGTGCATATAATTAACTCAATTCAACTAAGTCTTTTTGTTTAATTATATGTGATAAACTCATCTTTTATTAGGATTCATATTTGAAGTTGATCTGAACCAAGTTTTACTCTGACTAGTAGTCTAATCTTCAACTGAAAAAGACTGGCCCATTCGGCCTGTGAGAAACAAGACCTCAAAAAACCCATTCATCTTTTCCTTTTGTATTTTTCTGTTGTATAACAGCTGCGACCATTATTAACTTATAACCTGTGCATGTTCAGTAGTTAGCACCATTACTATAGTTGGTATCAGTAGGGTTCAGTAAAAAACAAAGCCACTTATTCCTATTGATAGATAAAAATAATTCTATGTTAACCAAATCTTCCATACACAAGGGAGAAATTGTTATTTCAAATTAATTGTACAACACAAAGATACATAAACTATCTCCAAAGACAAACTACATGACCTTTTTTTGTTTTTTTTTCTTAACCCAACTGCGATTCTGTAAAAAAGGAGGAAGAAAAGCAGGGGGGCAAACCAAATTCCCAATGAGATGAAAACCAGGAACCATTTCAAATCCTTTTCTTTTATTATTATTATTATTATTATTATTATTATCAATGCCTAGGTATGCATATATTATATCTGATTGAAATATAAAATATGCTACCAAATATATGTTGGTTATGAAATATATTACTCAATTATTATTTTAGTTTTTTAAATAATTTTATTTTGGTTTTATGAATTTACTATCTTAATTATTATATTATTTTTATTAATATAATAATTTAATCAATAAAATCTCTATATTTTATAGAAACAATATTAACTGTAACTTTGTTTTTAATTAAAAATATTTTGTTTAATTAATGAATAATTAAAACAGACGTTTTTTTTTTAAGGATATAAAACAGATATATGCAATACAAGTGCATGCGGATAATATTAGCCATTATTTAATATTTAATAGGTTTTCAAAACTATTTATTTAGGTGAAGAGTGACATATAGGAAGGAAAGATAAAGTTATTACATGGTTTCTTTCTTTCTTTTTCCGTTTTTGTTTTTTATTTTTACCTATTTTTCGGCATTCAGGAAGTGTTCTCTTCTGCTTTACGACGAGACTAATCCTTCCGGACTCAAGGGGTTCGGCGAGATTTTAGCAGATTTTTCTTTTTCAACTAGAATATATTCAGGATGAGGCTCAAACTCGTTATGAGCCTTTAGACATATCCTAAGACTCACTTCCGTTACCAGCAAACCAATCCTTAGTTAATGTATATGGTTTCTTTCTTCAACTATTACTTCATCTTCAAGATATCAATAATAAATCAATATTAACATAATTAGTATAGGGCAAATAATAATAATAATAATAATAATAAGTTTACTCTTAAATTAAAGTGTTGGGGTCATAAATGTTATCTAGCTCTGTGGTTACTAACCTTTTGCCAGCATTAAAAAATAAAATACAAATAAATAAAATAATGTTGGTGTCACGACCTGGAGGTCCCCAAATATCAGCCCTTGGGTTTTTCTTCTCTTCTTCCGCTCTGATCGCTAGATTTTAATTGCTTTGAGAAATCTCATCTTCTCTTTCTCAGGTTAGAAATTATTTAGCTTATCTCATATGAACCAAATATCTCAGATTTGTTTTCTCTCACAAATTTCATTTTTATTAGATTTCATATTTCCTATTCGGAGGTCATTTCAGTCGTTTCTGTTTCGTTCTCTGTGAAGAAATACCATAACGATATGAATTTAATTTTATCTTTACTTCTTTCTATGAACCCTTGTGTGTGTATATATATATTTATATTTTTCTAATTGAATCTTGCTCTTCTGTTAGCTCATGTTCTGTTTATGGAATAAATTTACATGTTGCAATGGAGTGTAATACACAATACTGCACGAGAGAAGCAACAAACACTTGTTGCACACTTATTGTTTGAAAAAATGTCTAAAAGAACTTTCCGCTTCACATGTTGTTCTTCAAGTTCGAATTCCATATGAGCTTGTTTTGGGTAAAAAGATTTCCCAAAAAGAATAGGATGAGTTCATATAATTGTAGATAAGTAATTACAGTTTAAATTAAGAATACTACTAGCGTTGGTTGAAAATTCACTCATTGAATTGGTTTGTTTGGGTGGTACCAATGAAATCGAGTACTAACTCCCATTTATTATTGAATTATGACGTATTTTACTTCATTATTATTATGATAGTCAATCCTACTACTTCTCTTTCTGAGGTTTCTGCACTTGCACTAATAATAAAAACTACATTACCTATTTAACACTGGCGTAGCACATTCCAAGACTAGTAGTCTTAGAAGAAGAAGATGGAGAAAACAAGGGGAAATCAACCCTGATGTAATTATGAAACTGCGTGGAAAGAAAGAAAGGATTGAAAGAGAAGACAAGGAAAGGGTGGAGCTGTTGTAGTTTCCTAAATCCCTTGCCGAGGTGTAAAATCTTCTTCGGCTCTTCTTGCTAGAAATAAGAGATATTTTTCTCAAGAAGAATAAGATTGGAAATTACAATTTAAAAACATGGAAGGATTTAGGTTGAATGTTGAAGGAGACGGACTATGTTTAAGCATACGCTGTTATAAATTGACTGTAAGCACTAAAATAGGGTGTGTAAATCATGTATATTACTAAGTTAACGTCTGTAGCAGATTTTGATTTTGGATGTAAACTTACTAAATAGTTCTTATGCTCCATGTGCATCATTTGTGTGTTGTTTTCTATTTAAGTTTACTGGAAATTTGATTTTGAAGAAAGAATGGGTGATCTGAATACTACTGCACCATCAAATTTATATGGGTCTGTTGTTCTTGGAGGAACTTTTGATAGATTACACGATGGACACCGTCATTTCCTCAAGGTAACATTTGTTCTTTAGAACCTTCAATCAAGTGTACTCTTTCTTTATTGCATTTTTTTTTTCTATTTTATTGATTCTTTTATCGTCTTTCAAATGATTGGTTTCACCAGTTGGGAAAGACTTCATTTTGATATTGGAGTGAATTGTTTCTTTAGGCTTCAGCAGATCTTGCAAGAGATCGTGTGGTGATTGGAGTTTGTGATGGGCCAATGTTGACTAATAAACAGGTTGGGTAAGGAAAGATCCTAGGCAATGCTAATTGAAACTATCAATCTTGATGGATATGCATCTTCCCCTCTTCAAAAGAAAAGATTTTTTTTTTTTTTCTGCATATAACGAAAATTGTAGCTAGATGCTGTGACTAATTATCATATCATTAGGTTATGCAATGTGGATGGTGCAAGAGAGATAAAATTAAGTCAGATTTTTTACTCTCTTCACTCTGGTAATGATAACATTGATGTGATAATTCATCAATTGACAGATAATATTTTGAGACCCATAGGCCACAATATCAATTTAAAAGATGATAAGTTTTTCCATTTTGTTCATGGACTGAACTTTTTTCACATTCTTCTATAGATTTCCATGTATGATGCTCATTCTAATTTATTGAAATGGCTTTTGCCACCTTTGTTTTCTCTCATTGTAATTTCTTAGATTAGGAAAACTAATTGATCTTCTTTTGCAGTTTGCCGATCTTATAGAACCAATTGAGCAGAGGATGAAAAATGTTGAAGAATACATCAAGGTCCTCAAACTCTTTGAATCAAAAGAAGAATAAATATATTGCGTTTGTGGTGTATTACATCTACAATAATCTCTGCTTTGATATTTTAGCTGTAGAAAATCTTTCCTCTGTTAGATAGTTGCAAATGACCTTATATCCTGACTTAAGGACAGTGATGTACTAGAAGCCAACCTTGCGGGAATCAGCATCCTTTAGTCTATGAGGTTGCTACTTGCTACTGATGTAAGTCTGACTTGGTCTTTTGCCCTTCAAAAAGGACCCTTACGACAATGCTTCTTCAAATATGAGACAAAGTACATAGTTTTTGAATTTTAAGTTAAATGCTTGAAATTTAGCCAATTTGTTATAGTTACACCAAATATTTTAGTTCTAATAACAGTAATTTTCGGACTTCAGAATTTTGAAAGGAATGTTTTATATGATTTTCACAGTTTGTTGTTTTATTACCGGTGTCATATCCAGAATTCATGCTGGTTGTTTCTATTGTGACATCATGTTAAGATACCTTTATGTTGAAGATTCACAAAACAACTTTTGCTATTCTTTTTCAGTCTATCAAGCCAGAGCTGTTGGTGCAAGTCGAACCTATCCCAGATCCTTATGGCCCTTCCATCATTGATGAAAACTTGGAAGCTATTATTGTCAGGTGTGTTGGTTATTTGTGTCAATATGTAGTAAAGTGCATTTACCAAAAATGCACTTTACTACATATCCAACATTGGTTGGTTATTATGTAATATTTGAATAATTACACGAGCAGTATATCTAAATAAACCAGAAGTACAGACAACCAACCAATGTTATTTAATAATTTTGTTTCCTCTCCAAAAAAAAAAAAAAAAAAAAAATTAGTTGGGTGTCGTGTTAATATCTAAAGCAGTGATGTTGACTCGACATCCATTGAGAATTTTTATCTTGTTTAGCTTTATGTTATCCAGAGGCAGATGTTCCTCAATTAAATTTGACTCTCTCCATCCATGCTTAAATTGATTTTGGTTTAACTGGCAGCAAGGAGACCTTACCTGGTGGGATATCAGTCAATAAAAAGAGAGCTGAAAGAGGGCTGCCGCAATTGAAGGTGTTAAATTAAAATTACATTACTTAAAGTAACTTGAAACATATTTTGCTGCATTGAAACTTCTATACCAAAATAAACAATCCCTTTTTCTAACTACATGAAGTCGGTTATATGAATTTGCTTCTTTTGTTCACTCTATTCAATCAAAAGCTAAGTCTATAGTATAGTGCCTTTAAACTTCAATACAAATAACAAAGCCTCAATTTTCACTGACAAGGAGGGATTTTGGTGCAGGTGGAAGTTGTGGATTTAGTTCCCGAAGGATCTACAGGTAAAAAAGTGAGTTCAACGGCATTGAGGAAACTTGAGGCTGAAAAATATTGCAGCAGTAGCAGCAACTCCTAACCACATAACAAGGTGTTTCCTCTCTCAAGCCACGCCTCTTCTAATCTCCAGTGTCCCTTCTCTAATAAACAATGTACTTTTAAGAATATTGGTGCTACTTCTGCACTTTACACAAACACTAGTGTGGAGCTTTACTATATAATTCTATTGCTGTCAAACATGCTTGGTCGTAATATTTATATTTTGTTGAACCAATGTAAATGTAAAGGAAATCATCATTCCTAGAGTATTCTTTTGTTGCCAATTACTTCCTAAGTTTGAATTCTAGTCTTCATTTTAAAAATACTTATATATAGCCTCTTATCCATATAAAATATATTTTTTGAGAAGAAACAAAGCTACGACCCATTCCCCAGGTATCCCATTTTTTAGGGACAGACTAATTTTTACTCATTAGCTAGAGTCAATGACACTACAATACAAGACTCAGGTACAGGACGTTTGAAAATTTGTCGCTCTCAGCACGTGTGAATTGTAATAGGTACTGTGGAGGCCACTACACTTGTCAGGCACTGAAGCTTTGAAAATTTGCGGACCTTGTTACAATTCGAATTCGTAATACACGTCATGTAATTTACGGTGCAAGATATTTTTTTTAGACAAAAGGCTATATCTATTTTACTTGGTGATAAGACACGAACTCATGTTTTTATAAATTATGAATATAAGTTCTAACTATTTCGTTATCTCAGTTGTTATAAAGTTTTTTTTTTTTACTTGATTTATAGAAAATCTTAAACAAACTAAACAAATTCTCCTCGTTTTTAAATTTTTTTAAGAAAAACTTTAAATATGATACTAAACATATTTTTAAAAACTATAAATCAAAAAAAAAAAAAAAAGGATCATATTCTACTATCTTGAAAATTATTTTAAAATTGTACACGAAAGGCAACCTAAAGTTAATTTAATAAAGCATTATGTTTAATTGCTTAATATTTTATGACTATTATATTTAATTATAATTATTTAATCTATATTTAAAAAAATTAAATATTTCCGGCTGAGAGCATCATGAAAGAGTTTTCAGCGCCCTGAAGTTTTAAGCAAGCCACGATACAACCATACAGTTGCGAATCGTAGCAAAACGCCGCCCGCAAAAACATACGAGGTCTCAAAGGTTGCCAACAATCATGTTTGATCCATTTGGTCTACCAGCTCGGCGATTGTTACAGTTAGCCCACCAATAAAAGGTGAGCCACATGTCACTATCATGGCAATTTTTTTGTATATTTCTTTTGAAAGCAATATTTTTGTACTTTAAATAATAGAAAGGGTGATGAAATTATTTGTACATGAGTAAAAGTTTTTATACCTTATAAGAACCAATTTTATTATAACATAATTACATATAAAGTTGTATCACTATATATATATAGTTATGAAATTAAATTTATTCACTTGAACTAAATAAGATTTTATGAGTATATAAATTTTATGGTAAAACATTTAAACAAATTAATTAGTTTTTATATTAATATGGTTAACGAAAGTTTTATATTAAATTTTCATACAAAGTATTTCTTACATACCCATCCAAGTTTGTTATTTAAATATGAATATACTAAATTAAATAAGTTATATATGAGTTTTCAAATAAATACAATCTAAATATATGATAGATATCAAATAAACATCATAAATATATACAATCTTTCTAACTAGACGGTTGAAAGTCTGTATTAAAGATGGTTAAGGGATAAAAATCTTAAGATCGAAATTTGTGACCACTTTAGTCGCGTTCACTTGAAAAGAGCTACCTAATGATTTCGTAGTGCTCAAATGTCTATCTATTTATACCCGAACCATTCATTTGTTCTTTTCCATTACATCAAAGGCAAGCTTCTCTCTCCGGCTGCACTTAACTATTATTCTTTTCCAGCTTCCATTCATCATTTCCTTTTGCATTTGCAACGTACCGTATATGAAGGACAAGGCTTTTGTGGTAGTCCTTAAGCATGAACCAAAAGAGATTATTGATGAGTTTCTTCATCAACATCATCTTTGTTGGGCTGTTCATTACCAACTTGTTTTCCAGAGGCGGTATGAATGAATCTCAGTATTCTCTACTCATGAGGTCGTACATGATATTTCCATTCCATCAGCAACGTCTCTGTATTTTATTATTATTATTATTATTATGAGAAAGCATGTTTTTAATTAGTTGATATGTGGTTTTCTCGTTCATTCATTCCATCTGTTAATATCTATAGCCCTTACCCGAAAGGTCAGTGATTGCTAACATGGTTTGAGAGTCTTGTCAATCGAAAGCTACAACTTATTTGCTTGACTTTATTTTTTTATTGTCTCTTTTCCCATATTTGAAAAGTGTTCTCCTTATTTTTATGTGAGACTTATCTTTTTAGACTCGGACATGACAGAGACGTTTAAGTTAGTCATTTCAATAGAAGTAGATAAATAAGGACATGCTCAGGTTCGAACACGAGACCTGAACTTGAACCTCAATTATATTCAGTTTCTTAACTAACTAAGCTACCATTTATTAACTATTTGCTTGATTTTCTCATTCATCAAATTCCTTTTTTTTTTCCTTTATTATAAATTTAGTTCATATGTTATTATGCATGTAAAGAAGAGAATGCTAATATCTATATTGGCACTTGATACACATTATCGGTATCTACTAATGAACTATAACTTTTAGGCCAAGTAGAAAACTATGGGACAAAACGTCTTTTATTCTTCCTCGTGTAGAAAGTTAACCCTGTAATTTAGTTGGGTGAGCCAATCAAAATACATATATATTACAATAATGCCAAAATTCGAAGAACACATCTCTTAAGGCATTAATTGGTAATTTTGAATTTTGTTATCTTTAATAATAATAATTAACTTTATTTCAAATAAATAATCTAATTTTATCTTTTTAATTTCCTTAAAAAATCTAATATCTTTTCAACAAATAGTACCTCTAATAAATAAATAAATTATTAGTACAATTTTTTTAAAATAAATAAATAAACGCACTAGTACACATAGATACTTTTTTTTTTTTTTTAAATCCATTTTGTAATTTAGTCACAAATTGCCTCTCATTCTCCTTCTTTGTTCAGAGAGCTGAAGCGTGTGATCCTAGACGACGTAGACGGAGGCTGGCCATGGCGAACCCGAATCGAAGTGGCCGAGCCCAAACGAACTTCCATACCCGATCACCACCATGCTCCAGTGGGACCCAACCTCACAACTTGCCACGTGTCCATATCACGCGGGAGCCACAAGGTCAGCTGCTGCCCACCGAACCGCGAATCAAACGAGCCTATCATCGATTTCCAGTTCCCCGATCCGTCAACCGCAGTTCGGATCCGTCGCCCGGCACATAAACTCGACAAAGACTACATAACCAAATACAACAAAGCTGTAGCCATGATGAAATCACTTCCTTACGATGACCCTCGTAACTTCATGCGCCAAGCTAACATCCACTGCATTTACTGCACTGGTTCTTACAATCAAATGCACTCAAATTCACTTCTTAAGATTCACAGATCATGGTTGTTCTTCCCTTTTCACCGCATGATGATATACTTCCATGAACGAATTCTCGGGAGCTTAATCGGCGACGACGCCTTCGGTTTACCGTTCTGGAACTGGGACAATCCAGAAGGCATGACCATACCTGGAATCTATCTTAATGTGTCTCCTTTAATAGACAAACAAAGGGATGATTCTCACTTACCACCAAAAGTGTCTGATTTGAATTTCAATTATGTAGAAGAAGGGTTGGACACACAAGAACAAATCAGGACTAACCTTGCTGTCATGTACCACCAGATGATTTCCGGTGCTAAGAAGACTCAGCTATTCATGGGTTGTCCTTATCATAGCTCTTCTGTTGGAAGTGATGATCAGGAAGGGTTGTCATGTAATGGACCTGGAACGATTGAGCTTGCTCCTCACAATACTTTGCATACTTGGGGTGGGAAGCAACTTGAATTCTGAAAGGGAGAACATGGGTTCGTTCTACTCGGCGGCTCGAGACCCGATTTTCTATGCTCATCACTCTAATATTGATCGTCTTTGGGAGGTTTGGAGAGAGCTTAACGGACACAAGCTTGATATCCATGACCCGGAATGGTTAGATTCATATTTCTTCTTCTACAATGAGAGATCTCAGCTTGTTAGAATCAGAATCCGGGACGTGCTTGATCATACCAAGCTTGGTTGTGTTTATGAGAATGTTGACAATTCAGCTTGGATTAATGCACGGCCTAAGCCTTCTGTTCCACCTGAGATTGCCCGCGAAATATTGAAGATGAAAGAGCAAGAAGAGAATCATAATGGGTTAAAATTGAAAGCTAGGAAACAGAATTTTGGAGCTGAAGGCAGGACACTTGATGAAACTATAAGGGTGCAGGTTCAAAGACCCAAAAAGAGAGAGGAGGAAGAAGAGGTGCTGGTTGTATATGGTATTGATGTGAAGAAGGATTCTTATGTGAAGTTTGATGTGTATGTGAATGCCGTGGATGAGAGTAGTATTGGGCCTGAATCAAGGGAATTTGCAGGGACTTTTGTTAATATGCTGAAGGGGGTGAGATTAGTGTTGAAAAAGGTAGATGTGGTTGTGAAGAGGAATAAGGCAATTCTAAAATTGGGGATTTCAGAGTTATTGGAAGATCTTGAAGCAGATGGTGATAAGAGTATATGGGTGACACTGGTGCCTAGAGGAGGAACTTGTGTGAACACCACAGTTGGTGGTGTCCGGATTGAATACATTCGTTGATTGATTGATGGATGCTTAAGATTTGTGATGAGGATTTTATTTTTTAATTTAGTAATTGTGTTAAGATTTGTGAGGATCTTATTTAATTATTCTTTAATTTAGTAATTGTGTATGCATAATTGTTGGAGTTTGAAGAGTGTTATTCATACATATGGGCATTCATTTTTCTCGCGTGCTCCCCTTGGGTAGGTCACTTTGTTGCACTCACCTTTATTTTGACTCTAATATGGCGGCCAACCACAAGCGAAGAAAATGCCTTAAATAGTTGCGCTAATGCCCCCAAAAGCAGATGTACAGACAAACTCTTATACTTCGTTGAAAGACTGAAGCCTTGGATGCAGATGAAACTCCAAAGGCAAGAGTCCATTTCATTACCCATTTTCAGGCACAATAATATATGATCCAAGGAGGACAATCAATATATTCTAGAATAGTGTTAGAGGTACACTATTTGAAACTCTCATAAAAACTCTATCATGTATCCTTTGGGGCAACATACATCCCCATTTATGTTAGAAAGGCATGGTTCATTGATGTTGAAATAACTTTAATTAATAAGCACAATCACATGCCATGGTAAACGAGTATTGCTTTTTGTATTTGTGTTCTACGTTGTTCTTTCACACCATCAGCTATGTATGTATGTCAATTTTTTCAAATTGTTTATATGACACTTAACGATCGAATGGACATGTATATATATTTGAGTGTAGGAGGAGTTAACCTTACGGTAGCTTAGCAACCATCCGCTACGCAACCTCTGCAAAGTTACCATTATTTTTAGTTTCTAATCCTAAATTCTACTTTGACGAAAATAAAAAAATCTAAATTCTTTAAAATTAAAGTTAGTTTTAAAATATATTCCACAACCAAACATTTTGGCAAAATTATCTCTGTCATCTAATAAATCTCATTACTTATTTATTACTTATTAATTATTTTTTTATTTTTTATTTCCCAAAAGTAATGCGCATGTGAACCGCTTTCTCTCCTGCGTTGTAGCCCACGTTGTTCACGTGTTGAACACGGCACGCACGCCAAGAGTTACCAAACCTCAACGAAAATAAAAGTCATGCCGAGGCGGCCAAGCTGCATTGGTTATGTTTTTATTTTATTTTATTAAATAAACGCGGTTTTAAGGAATTGATGAATACAATTTTATTTTCATAAAAATACAGTGACTCGTGATCTACCCTTTATAGTTTATACGAGGAATTATAAATACATATATATATATATATAACTAAAAATATCTCAGTACTAAAGTTGTAGAGTAATTGAACTCAACTCCACCATTATATATAGAAAAATATTTTTATAATTTAAAAATTATATTTAAAATAATATTTATGTTGATGTAATGTACAATAAATGATGAATATTTTTTTTTAAAATATAAATTATATTAATTTAAATATAAATTTGAATACTCAAAAGCCACCTAGCATTGCTAAAAAGAATTCTTGTACGCATTGTGTTAGATATATACAGCGCATGCATTGAGCGACCGGAAAATTCACCAACTTCAATAATTTCAAACCCACGAGGCCATGAAGCTTATTCAAACCTGACCATTCATATAGATTAAAGTCAGTTTCCTGGAAATGGCAACTTTGCCGCCATAAAATAAGACAAAAAGGCAACTGGGTTTGACATTTGTGCTAAATTTACTTGAATTTCTTTATTTATTACGGGTTTTCCTTTCTTTTAAATAAATAAGAAAGGTTACGTAGGAGAGTGCGTAGGAGTCTCTGGATATATATATTATAAATATGTATGGTAAGCTAAGATAGAAAGTTGAAGATCAGAAGAAAGACCAGTTGATGATCTACTTCTCTCTGGTTTAGTTTCTGATCTTTTAGTTTTATAAGTTCCATTTTTTCATTTTTTAAGTTGAGAGAGATCAGCCTGTGCTAGCTGTTGCTGAAGCATGGACCCAAAAAAATGGGTCTTTGTAGCTCTCTTGAGCTTCATCTTCCTTGGTTTTTCTGTCAATTTGTTCATCAGAGAAGATACACATGAACAGGAATCTCAGCTTTCATTTTTGGGGTATGTTTATTTAATTTCTTCTTCAATATTCCATCTTCTTCTGCATGCATTTCTTAATTTCCTGTTTTAATTTCTTGCAGTTTTTGTGTTCATTCTATCAAAGAAACACACACCAAGAAAGTTTTTAATAATTACAACTACTCTTATATGTATATATCTGAGCTGCTGATCATGCCGTTTGAGGGAAATACATAAATTAACAGTACTAATCAGCCTGTTAAACGTTTTTTTTTTTTTTAACATGTGAAAGTATCTTGAGAACCTTCTTGGTTTCATCATTAGCTTAAATTAGCTTTTGTAGATAAGTTACAGACTGTCCCTTTAGGGAAGAAGATGATTCTCATCTTAGGGTACTCTAGGCAAACTCAAGAGAATGGAGATCGAACGATAACAACAATGGTGCTACCTCCTCGATCCCCACCCACAATCATCATCACATCATTATCTTTTTTTTCTTCTTCTACTTTTCTGTGAAAAGTAGAAGTATTTTAATTAAACAAGAAAAATAAAATATAAAATATTTTGTTTGACTTTTAAGGAAACATTTAATTGATCACAGATACACGGCATGTGCCAGTTGCATCATCATCTGGTTTTGAGAAATTAAGAATTCTCTTTAGACTAATTTTCAATTAAATTAATCTTATCTTAATCCAAATTAAGAGTTTATTCTCTTTAGACAAGTTTATTCTCTTTAATTGACTACTTTTTAAAACAAAAATAATATGTCAAGTTGGCCAAGCAAACACCTTTGAAGCATTCAATATAAATCATATGTACAATTAAGCTAAAATATCATGAGATTAATTAATGTAAAAATGGTCAATAAAAAACCTTAATTAATTTTTCTAA
The DNA here is from genome assembly GCA_035771175.1 of Paratinospora sagittata. Classification (NCBI taxonomy): domain Eukaryota; kingdom Viridiplantae; phylum Streptophyta; class Magnoliopsida; order Ranunculales; family Menispermaceae; genus Paratinospora; species Paratinospora sagittata. Next base: position 37,392,852 of record CM069594.1, read on the forward strand.
CAGTTGCCTTTGGTTTTTCTTCATTTCTTGATCAGGGAGCTAAAACGCACAATTGTCAACACAGTAGATGAAGCTTCATGGCTATGGAGGACTGAAAACCAAGACCAAGTGCCATTACACAACCATCCTAAACAAACTTTAAAGTCTCACCATGTTCCCCTAAGCCCCAACCTAACCACGTGCCACCGGTCCCTCTCTGACGCAGACCGCCCAGTCTACTGTTGCCCACCCAACCGTGAGTCCGACGAGGCCATCATCGATTTCCAATTCCCCGATCCATCGACCACAGTTCGGATCCGTCGCCCAGCCCATAAACTCGACCAAGACTACATATCAAAGTACAACAAAGCTTTGTCCATCATGAAATCTCTTCCTTACACTGACCCACGTAGCTACATGCGCCAAGCTAACATACATTGCATTTACTGCACCGGTGCTTACAACCAAATGCACACAAATTCTCTCCTTAAAATCCACAGATCATGGATGTTCTTCCCATTTCACCGCATGATGATCTACTTCCATGAACGTATTCTCGGTAGCTTAATCGGCGACGACACCTTCGCTTTGCCGTTTTGGAGCTGGGACAACCCGGAAGGCATGTTCATACCTGATATGTATCTAAACGGGTCTTTTGTAGACACACAAAGAGATAGAATCCATCTTCCACCACAGGTTGCTGATATTGATTTTGATTACTTTGAAAGAGGGTTGGGAAAGGAAGAACAGATAGAGAGCAACATAGCTTTCATGTACAATCAAATGGTTTCTGGTGCTAAAAAGACGGAGCTGTTCATGGGGTGTCCTTATAGGTCTGGTGAAGATGGGTTCTGTGATGGACCTGGAACAATAGAGCTTGCTCCTCATAATGCTTTGCATACTTGGGTTGGGAACAGTGATAATCCTGAAAGAGAGAACATGGGTGCTTTTTATTCAGCTGCTAGGGACCCAATTTTCTATGCTCATCACGCCAATATTGATAGGCTTTGGGAGGTTTGGAGAGAGATTAATGGACACAAGCTTGATATCGATGACCCGGAATGGTTAGATTCGTATTTCTACTTCCATAATGAGAAAGCCCAGCTTGTTAGAATCAGAATCAGGGATGTGCTTGATCATTCAAAGCTCGGTTATGTTTTTGAGGATGTTGATAATTCAGTTTGGATGAATGCACGGCCTAAGCCTGCTGTTCCGCCGAAGATTGCCCGTCAAATATTGAAGTTGAAAGAGCAAGAAGAGAATCAAAATGGGTTAAATTTGAAAGCTAGGAAACAGGATTTTGGGCCTGGAGGCAGGACACTCGATAAGACTATAAGAGTGAAGGTTCAAAGACCCAAGACACAGAGGAGTAGGATAGAGAAGTTAGAGGAAGAAGAGGTGCTGGTTGTGTATAATATTAATATTAAGAAGGATTCTTATGTGAAGTTTGATGTGTATGTGAATGCTGTGGATGAGACTAGTATTGGGCCTGAAGCTAGGGAATTTGCAGGGACATTTGTGAACATGAGGAAAGGAGTGAAAATGGTGTTGAAGAAAGGTGATGTGGTTGTGACAGGGAAGACAGTTCTTAAAGTGGGGATTTCAGAGTTATTGGAAGATCTTGAAGCTGAAGGAGAACAGAGCATATGGGTGACATTGGTACCTAGAGGAGGGACTGGTGTGAACACCACAATTGGTGGTGTCCGGATTGAATACATTCGTTGATAAGAGTTAGGAAGATTTTTCTTTTCTTTGGTTTTGCAGTTTGCTACGAAGAGTTGAAAATAATAGCTGTTTGTATCCATTTGTTTGAGTTTGAATTAATGTAAAGCAAACTCTTTATACATGTAATAAATATGTTGTACGTAGCATTCTTTTCTGTTACATTCTATTCATAATTTTGTGTGTTGTGGTATTTCTTTCAAGTTAAAAATATCAAGAACAACCTTATCCGAAGTGGGAGGACAAAAATCAATACTCACAAAACACGGTACTCTTCATATTATATAACATCTGTTAGGATTATTGTCTCCAAGTCATCAATAATGGTAGCCTTCTCGCTTGCTCAGGCAAATCAATTCCCTTTTGAGCTGAAGAATCAAACACTGCAGCTGTTAGAAAGATGTTCAAACATGGAGGAACTAAAGCAAATTCATGCCCGAATGCTTAAAACAGGGCAGATTCTGGACACCTTTCCGGCGAGTAGGCTGTTAAGCTTCTGTGCTACATCTGATTCTGGTGACTTAATATATGCACGGCGGGTTTTTGAGAGAATTCAGTCACCCAACACCTTCATGTGGAGTGTTATAATGAGAGGTTATTCAAGGAAAAAAGACCCTGAAGAAGCATTACTTCTATACCACCAAATGCTCCATAATTCAGTCCTCCATAATGCCCATATCTTCCCTTTCTTGCTTACATCCTGCGCTAAGCTTTCAGCTATAGAAGAAACAGAACAAATCCATGCTCAAATTGTGAAGACTGGTTTTAGTTCTGATGTCTATGCTGCCAATGCTCTGCTTCATGCATATGCAAAACCTGGCTACCTTGCCCCAGCTCGTTGCCTTTTTGACAGAATCAAGCACCGAGACTCGATTTCCTGGAACTCTCTGATTGATGGGTATGTGAAAACTGGTGATATCAAAACTGCCCTTGAACTGTTTAAGCTGATGCCAGCAAAAAATGTTATTTCATGGACCTCAGTGATTACTGGTTGTGTGGCTAGCAGCTTGTTCAAGGAAGCTTTGGACTTTTTTCTTGAGATGCAGATTGGCGGCGTCAGACCCGACAATGTAGTCCTTGCAAGCATGCTTTCCTCGTGTGCTCATCTTGGATCATTGGACCAAGGTAGATGGATTCATGCTTATGTAGATAAAAACAGAATCCATGTCGACCAAGTTCTTGGTTGCAGCCTTCTTGACATGTACTCTAAATGTGGTGCTGTGGAAGAAGCATTTAGAGTTTTCAGAAACATGAAAAATAAAGGTGTCATCACATGGACAGCCATGATAACTGGTTTTGCAATTCATGGGCGTGGAAGAGAAGCGCTTGATCTATTTGCAGACATGCAGAAGAAAGGAATAAAGCCTAACCTGATCACCTTCACTGTAGTTTTGAATGCATGTAGCCATGCAGGATTGGTGGAAGAGGGAAAAATGTTCTTTGAGAGCATGGAGAGAACCTTCGGCATGAGCCCATCGATAGAACATTATGGGTGTATGGTGGACCTTCTGGGTCGAGCTGGGCAGCTGAAGGAAGCAGAAGAGCTGATTCAGACTATGCCAATGAAGCCAAATGCAGCGATCTGGGGAGCGTTGCTCAATGCCTGCTACATTCATCAAAATTTTGAGTTAGGCAAACGAGTAGGCAAATACCTGATTGAAATTGACCCACAACATGGTGGCCGATACATACATTTGGCGAGCATTCTTGCTGCAGCGGGTCAATGGGATGAAGCGCTGCAAGTTCGAAACTTGATGAAACACCGGGAAATTGCAAAAAATCCAGGGGGCAGTTTGATCCAGCTAAATGGTGCTGTCCATGAATATTTTCACTAGGGACAAAGCTCCCAATTACAGGCGAGAGAAAGCAGGATATGTGCCACAACAATTCATTGGCACAGTTCTAAGCTAACTACAGTATTTTGGTTCATTAAAACTGAAACATGGTCAATGATTTAAACCTCAAAACTGTCATGAACACAGAGGAATGCATTGCTGCAACAAAAACTCATCTCTGAAGTCTATACTAATGAGATAGTTCAGCAGTAGGACTCATTTGACCTCTAAAAAGATGAGAACTGCTCCTATGGGGATTACTGGAGAAAATAAGGGAGATCATGAATGGGTTGTATGTGAATGTCAGTAAATAAACAGATTAATTAAGAGTGTACATGAAAAAGGAAATAAAAAACATAATTTCACTATTAAGTTTCCTCTCCGTGTTCCTTGAAAAGGAACAACCATATAAAAGAAAATATAAATTATTTCACATTCTCAGGACATTGTACACCAGACCCCTCCTTGTGATTAGGGTAACAACTTCGGGCACGACCAGCTCCCATAGTGTGATGGGCGGGGTGTACAGGCCCAGGAATGAATTCACCGCTATATGGCTGAGCAATGATTATGACTCCATGCATGTTTCAAACAACACTCAAATGCTGCTCTGCAGTCCATAATTGCTGAGGCTGTAGCTGGACTTCTCCAATCTGTGATGGTACAAAGAAAAAGTGAATTCAGGAAGAATTTCAATAGCCTAAGCAAAATGTCATTTTTTTCCTCCATTTCTTAATGAATGAAGAGGATTATGCTTGATTTTATTTTATACCATTATTGGTCCCAACTATGCTATTGGCAAGACCAACTTCAGATAAAAATTAGAAAACAGAGTTACACAGATTTGTCAAGTTTACAAGCTCTTCTGAACTCGTTGTTCATCAAAACCCCCATCTTGTAGCCACATAATGATCCAGCAACATGGGCCTAAAATTATAACCTCATGGAGAAAATCATGCAGCTAGTTGAGTGTGCAAACAAAGATGAGTACCTTGGCATTCTCAACACAGACAAAGTCTTTGTAGCAGGCTTCCATGTTCATGTATGGATTCCACAGAACGGCATCTGACCAACTGTGTGGACAAAAAGAGGATTTTATGTATACAGAGCGAGGAGCACAATATATACACGCGCGCACACACACAAACAAGAAAAGAAAAGAAAAGAAAAGAAGAAAAGATAAGGCACGTGAGGGCTGTGTGCAACTCACTTACTTTGAACTCCTGATGGATATTAGATCACCCAACCCATTGTCAAGGTGTATCTCATTGGGGGCTTCCAAGTAAATGCAATCAACAAATCCTGGAAATGTAATCACATCCCTGAAGACAAAATACTCCAATTAGGTTTAAGTTGATAATTCAATTTGCTGATTATTGCTGTGCAACCATAAGCTGATGACCTAGACCACACACTCCTAAATCACCACCATATTTGTCAAAAAGCTTAAAACATATTAGTTATTCCAAATAACATAATGTTCTGATTAAGTATATTAACAGCTGCTTTACAGGTGTACGTCTGATCCTGAGGTGATACCAAACCTGTCCTCTCGACCCTCCTGTGGATTAATGGGGTCTGGATCCTTGTTCAGTGTTTTGCAACCTTTTAGACCTTTCACTGATGCCCCTGCAACAGAAGCCTGCAATACACCATCTGAAGAGGCCTCACATCCAGTATCAAAGGTGGAAAATTCAAACATCAAGTGGATAATATACAGAAAAAAAAAAAAAAAAGAGGAAACAAATGTCAGAAGAGGTTTTAGGATTCTTACATGGAAGTAAGAATGCAAAGCAGTTGTAAAAGAAAATGTGGTGCTGTCTGTGTTTATTACTGTTAATACTGTTGAAAGGCCCTTTGGTTTCAGAATGACCTGAAAACAATTGAAAAAGGAATAATAATAACAATAATAACAATAATAATAAAAAGGCCTTGGCTTCTTGAATGCAAAAACCAGACAAAAAGTAAAAGGAAACCATCACTGTAGGAAAAGGAGCAGACCTTGTACAAAGCTCGGAAGCTAAAGTTCCACATAGAACGGCTATAAGGATCATCCTTCAATTCAAGAGTTATAACAGGATTTCCCTCCACATTTTCAGAATCTGAGATAGACCAGTTCATGTTTCTTCCAAATCCATGCTGTTAAAAATTGTAAATGTCAAAGACTAGAATTGAACTTCATAAGCAAAAACGCCACTCCTGGATCCTAGCTTTCTTTTAAAGGTTTATTTCATTCCTTGTAAATGAGGGGGGGGGGGGGGGGGGGGGGGGGAAGAAAAAAAAAAAGGGACAACTGACAAGAATGGTGAAGGGACATTGAGGAACATACAATTGCACTTCAGAAAATTAATTGGAATTAAAAAATTCAGAGTTTTGTTGGATGAAGCAGTTGGAAGCTTTACTGATGGTAATAAATTCATGATACTCTGAATTTACTCAAAGAAAATTGTCTAAGCCTAGAAATTATTATCAAATAAACAGTGTTCAATAATCATGAAATTGTTTACTCATAAGAAGCACATTAATGTTTCAAAGCTAGGATACAAAGGAATTAGTCGAAACAATAATAGGTAAGAGTAACTAAAACTGGAATAAGAAGTTGGATCGCACCTGCTGCATTGTGCCAGGTCCAAACTGTGGAAAACAATGTGGTATGCCTCCACTTTTGTCATAGAAACATATAATTAGTGTCATGTTTACCATAAAAAGTCTTTAACAGGAATTTGAATCTACTACAAACTTCAGAAATAATCAGCAAGTAGCGTTTTACTGAACAATAATCATAAAAGACAGAGACCTTTGTCACTCTCAAGTAGAATACGCAAATAACTTTGAGAATTAGTATGAAGCAATATTTCACTTATAAATTACTAACAACTAATGGAAGAGCATCATTTATAGTGGAAGTCAATCGCGTAAACAAACCCCTAAAAATAACTAGGCCTTTTCCAATTATCGAATAAGCGTATAAACCATTTGAATCTGAAAAATGAAAATGTGTCAAAAACTCATAAAAGAGAATTAAGTACGATTAAGGAAACAAGATATTGCAGCATTATTAACCTGATTGGCTTCTGTCCATTGAATACAGCATCAGGACGAACAAAAAGTAGGTCCTTGCCACTCGGAACTTTCCATGAGGTGATACAGCCTCCATATAAATAAATCTCAGCCTCACTGCAAACAAATTATTCAGTTATTTGAAGCTCTAGCATTATTAAATCTTCACATCTATATCATCTTTCAGCGTTACAGGTAAAAAAAAAAAAGAAAAAGAAAAAAAAGAATCAAAATGGTTCAACAACATCATTGAAACCTAGATGATGGTAAAGCACAAGGTAATTTAATTTCCATAAAAACAACACAATAGAAGAAAGGTCACCTGCCATCAACAGAATTCAGCACAACCTTTGGCAATTTCCCTAAACCTTCTGTAATTTTCACACCTGAACAAGGAATTTCTGAGCTAACGCTTGCAAAAGCCACTCCATTCCTCCGTCTGCAAACCAGTAAGTAATTTTCATCTCTTGATTACAGCAATACTCTCTCAACGAAAGTTGAATTGAAACGAAGGAACCCTAGAAAAAACAAGCCAAAGAAATCAGATTTACCGGTTACATCTCCGATGATGTTGGCCGGAGGAAACGAGAGTTGGGGATTGAAACGACAACGACGGCATCGAAATTGTCGCCATTGCGATGCTTCACTAATTTCTCACAGGAAGACAGTACTCAGTAGTAGTGTCGTCTTAAGTTAACATAACTAACTTGCTTGCCCCTTCAAATACTTGAAGCCGTGGATCCGTTTCGAATATACTGATCCCGAGTTAATTATACTCTTTTTTAGATATAATGAGAGAGTGAGAAAGTAAAATATTTGAAAATATGGTAAAAAAAATTATTAAGTTATAATCATAACTTAATGCACGAACTGATGGAAATAAAAGAATTTATAATTTCTTGTTTGAATTTCATTCACAGATTCACTCACTTCTAACTGAAAATAAAAAAATATAAATCTCAAGCTTCACAAACTCCCTGCAACTTTTGCAGGCTATAAATGTGTGCATACACACCAACAACAGAAGCAATTTAACAAGCAGGACACAACAGTACTACTTGAGCTTTTCACATGTAGTACTTCAAACATTGCAGACATCTCTTAACAAGGAGGAAGATCCTTTGGTGGTGGTAAAACCGATTGCTCCGGGCCATTTCCGTCCTCGACAACCAGCGCAGTCTTCAATCCCCAGCTTGTATGTAGCTCTAAATGACAGTGCAGGAACCACACGCCTATATATAAGACAAGAAGATCAGTACAACAACCATATATGTTATGAACTTTCTAGCATATATATGTTTATATGAACATTTATGTATAATGTAAAGTACCTGGATTATCAGCTCTAAACCTTATAGCAACCCAGCCTCCAGTGGGAACTCCAACAGTGTTTCTCTCTGGAGGATCCACCAAGTTAAAGTTAGCCGGGTCTTTCGAAGCATTGAAGTTTCCTATCCCCGTTCCGACCACAAAAAAGTTGTAACCATGGAGATGGAATGGATGGGCCTCAACAGTTAGAAGATTAGTGTCTTGTAGTACCAACTCAACGGTCGAGTTATAGGCAATCTTACTAAGCCTTGTTCCTAGTGAAGTCCCGAGGTTGGCTGTGAGAGGTGCTCCGGTGTAGTTAAAAGGCGTAGGAGGGCGATCGGGAAAATTCATTTTAAACACGCCCTTAATGTTAAAGTAGTGAGCTTGAAGAAGTGCAACTTGGGGCATAACAAAAGTGATGTTGTTTAAAGAAGCTGTGAGTTTTGTTCCATTTTGGCAAGTTAGACAAGGGTTTTCCCCTAAACCGATCGTAAAGAATAGATGTCGGTCTACATTAAGTGGAACATTTGCAGGGAATTGTGGAGAATTCAGGCTTTTGAGCTTGGCATTGTAGGCTAAAGCAAATTCTGTGTCATTTGGTGAAGGCAATTGAGGAAGGACTGGAATCACAGTGTTTGGAATGCCTTTGTATTGTAGTATTCCTGTGGCTGTTTTGTTATCGATGGCAATTGGAACATCAATAAAAGCCCTCGCACCCATGAAGTATCTTCCTGAAATTTGATCTGCTCGAACCAGAACATTAGTGGTCTGGCCTGGTCCAATTTGTATGGCTTGAGTCGTGAAGGGTTTGGTGTACACCGCATCGATCTCCACCACTGTCATGGTGTGACCGGCTATGGCGAAGAAAAGTTCATCGTTGAGTGCAGCATTGATGATTCTTAAGAGATATGTTCTTCCTTGCTCAACCTCGAGTACGGAGGTATCTAAAACAATTGAATGAAAAGAAAGGACAACATTATAGAAAATCTTTCACTTGAAGTAGAAGCCTATTTTAGCTTGCTTGAACTAATTAAGCATCGTTACTTACGTTTCTCCGAACAAGGGAAGAGGGGTCCTGGCTTTCCATTGATTGTATGTGCATCTGACATTTTTGGAGGTAAGCCCAACTCGTTGCCTTCTTTGACGAGCTCTTCAACATCGGTGTTCCACCATTCTCCTACAACACATGCAACAAGGAAAATTTATTTGTTTCCTATATAGTTTTAATGTGTTAGGAGAATTTAAGGATGACGTATTTGCTTGTTAAAACTCACCTAATATGAGATTAGCTTCCATGTAAGGCTGTGGGAAGGGAAATGGAGTTCCCTGTTTTGGCATGATAACAATTGCTCCATAAACAGTGGCTCTTAGCCAAAAGATGTGGGCATGCCACCACAAGGTTCCTCTTTGCCCTGTTACATTGAAATCATAAGCATAGCTGCTTCCAGTTTTGATCGGACACTGCGTTATATAAGCCGGTCCATCCGCCCAACCATTACGGAATTGCTTCAATCCATGCCTGAAATTAAACCACCAATCCCAACAAAAAAAAAAAAAAGGTTATAACATGGGTACATAACTAAACATATTAATTATATACACTATGTAAAGATAATCCATGCCTTCACATACCAATGGATTGACATGTTATATTGCGCGTGGTTAGTTAAATTGACGATAACTCGGTCGCCTTCTCTGACATAGATGGTAGGTCCTGGGAACATGCCATTCACAGTTACTATAGGTTTGGCATGGCACAATCTGCTCACATTCTTCACTTGAACCTGATGAAAATTAACAAATTATAAAACCATCAACCATCAACCTTATTAGCAAAGATTCCTAAGCATAATAATTCATATGAAAGATAAATATTTAAGTTAAAGCTACTTACATCAAATTGATACTTCTTAATGGCGGCCTCGATAGGAACAAAGGCAACCCCGAATAAACTAAGGAAGAGAACAAGAGAACAACCAATGTAGAAATTGCCTTGTCTAGCCATTTTCGATTCGAATTCACCTCGAATTATTTCAACTGTATATGGAAAGTGTACAAAATGTGATATTTATATAGAGGAATTGCACTCCAAACTTTAAAAAGCTTGAAAGCAAATACTTGAGGAGACTTTGAAGGGGGCACTTACGTAGAGGCTGAGAAAACCAACTTAAGAAGAAGATAACAATTAAAAAAAAAAAAAGGAAATTCTCAAGGTTCTGGCATGAAGGGCAAGTAAGACCAACCTCAGTTAGCTGAGCTTTACAGTAAAGGAAGAGCATGCAACGGCTAATCATCCAGTAATTCTAATTAATGTTTGTATGTAGTTTAGTTAAGTTTAATTTTATTTTGAATTTATCTTGACTAATTTTACTTTCCTTGATTTTAAATATCTCTGTGATCTGTTTGGTGTGGGGGAAGAGAGCAGAAACAGTTGCGTCTAAGCGTTCATGCTTCAGTGTAAATTCAGGACTTATCTTTTGTTAAAACAGAAGTAGTTGCTTGGGAGAGATCAGAAGCAGCTCTGCTCCTCTGCTTCTCTTGCTTTTCTGTTCCTTCCTGTACCTTTGTTAGCAAAGTGTATGAAACGCACGTGGGATTTCCTTCTCTTTAACGGGCCAGACCCAAGGTCCAACGCCTTCATGGAGCCCATGAAATAGAGTTCTAGGCCTAGCCGAACTTAGGGTCCAAACGTCATTTGTTCCAAAGCCTTTTTAGGCCCAAAGATAATGTTTGTTTGGCCATAAGAGTTTTTTTAAAAATATCTGTTTCTCAAAAAAATACTTTAAAAAAAAAGTTGGTATCACCTAACTTCTCTTAAAAAATAAAAAATTATTTTTTTTCCAACGCAGTTTAACTAAAAGTAAGTGTTGTCAAGTACCTTTACAAATATTTTTAATCTAAAAATATTTTAAAAAAACTCTCCCAAACAGACTCTTTGAATGCTTTATTCATACACCTAACTATTGAAAGAAGAAAAAAAAACACTCTAAATGAATCATAATCTAATAGAATCTTAGGAAGATTGTGATAGTTGAAAGTTCCCAAGGAGAAAATGACAAATTAATAAAATGAACTAAGTAAACAAACAATTAAAAACTTACTAAAAGAGATACTTAACTCAAAATACCAAAGAAGGAAAAAAAAAAAAAAACAGAAGAAGATGAAAACAAATACATTGTGACTTCAAACCCAAATTTGCTTAGTGACAAGGAGATTAGACAGATAAATTAATTTCTCTTTCTCTCACACTTGGCCATTAATTGACAAAATGATTTTATCATCTAATAGGTAATCGATATCCTGCTAATCCTGTAGTTGATGTCATGATATAGACTAGCAATGAACATCTTAAATTAATATTTTAAACAATGTAAAGAAAAACATTTATAAATACTATACATAAATATGGAAAACTCCAATTTGATTACTCTTATAGTTTCATGCATGTGGCAGTAGCAATTAGTAATGCTATACGTTTCTGAGAGTGCAGTCTGATGATAAAGTCAGTCAATACCCCTAACATGGCAAAATGGAGCCAAGATGGGCATGCCATTCCATACATTAAGCTACACCCACCCATACACCAATAGAATGGTCTCCAACTAATGTGGGCTTGGGGTGAGGAACAAGCTGATGGGTTGTTGCGTTACACAAAAGATGTGACATTTCAGCTGGCACTATCACCACCAACATGGATGTTCCCCTTCATTTTTTCAATATATATATATATATGTGAAAAATAAATATGATTGTTGTAAATATCAATAATACATGGCACCCCGGACTCTCTAAACCTTATGTATGTCGAAGATGCCTTTTCAGTTAGGCTCATATTTTGATGCCCACATTTTTTCTAACAGTTTAAAATAATAAAGTTTCATTACAAAAGGCAAGAAGAAGATGATAAATCACCAAATAGTAACTGCATGAACATGGACAAGATGAGTTCATGGCCTCTATGTGTATAATTTTATTGTTTGTCGCTTTGCATACAAAGGTTGGTTATATGGTGAGTTCAAATAGTTTTCCATATTAATCTTAAAAGTGATTGTCTCATCAATTATTGAAATCAATTGTGGCATTTGGCTATGAGCTTTTTTTGGCCTAGTCACTCATTGGATCACCTTGATTTGTTTTGAAAAAAATAAAAGATATTTGCATTTACCCACTTTTCTTATATAAATGTCTCTATTGTTTTCTTAATGAATAAGACAATAGGAATGATTCAAAGATCACTAATTAAGTGGGGTTGAAATGATTTTCATGAACAAAAGGTTGCTTCACACACTTGCCATAGTTTTTGACCTGCAATTTATTTATTTTTTTGACCTGTAATTTATTTATTTTTGACAACTAATGTAAGATCGGGATCCTTAGTTGAGACAGACACTACGACAGAAATCACTTAAGATTCGGACAACAGATGTTTACCTGCCCCTAACTTGTCACTTATTTACTACTAATAAGGAGAGATTACTCGAGGTTGGGGGCTGATGTCTTACTAGCTGTTGCGGTCGGTGTTAGAAGGCTTGACCTGAAAATTGATAAGAAATATAATTTTTAAATTGTAATAATATCTAATGAATATTTTGTGTGACATTTAGCAAAAACGTGTAGAAATAAAAGAATTATGAAATAATTTATACATTAGACAAATTTGATTACTTGTGGGATTGTTATAACTTCAAAAGATATTTATCAAATTACATAGTTCATGCATCAAGTCCATGTGAACGTTCACAGATGATGCTAAGAGGAGTGGGCTAGACTTTTTCTAATTCATAAAGTGGTGTATATATATAATTATTCATGCAATTAGAAAATGAAGCATTCTATATATCTCACTGATTTCCTGTTTAAGATCCTTTGACATAGACTTTTTCTTTTTAGTCAATTTTATATGTTTTGTTTAACGAATCAATAAATATGACGTCATGACTATGATATTACGTTTATAGCATCTTTGATACGAAGATAAAGTTCAATTTTTTTTTCTTTTTTTCTTTTTTCAATTAACCAAACTAAAACTTTAGCACATCGGCCTTAAAAGGGAGTATAAAACCCAAGAATTCACTGCTAAAAAAATCAATTTATATATAAAAAAAGCAAATGAATCCATAAACAATAAGTAAGATTAATATAAGCTCTCACAACTTATATATAAGTTAATAAATGCTCGCAACATGCATATATTTAATGGGGATGTGATCTTGCAATCCAAATTATTAGTAATGTTCATAACAATTAGTTTTGAACTCAATTTAATGAAAATGTGTTTTTCTTTGTTATTGTTGATGCAAGATTTGACTAATTCTAAAAAATAATAATGTGGAGGCTGAGTCGAAATCCTTCCAAGGTAGGTACCTTCAACTTATAAAAGAGATAAAAAAAAAAGATAAATTATCACAAAAAATACAAATGTGGTGTCGACTAATAACCTTTCAATGCTTAAGTTCAGTTTCTAATTCTTAATCTGAAGTAATTAATGACTATCTTCCTTATTTTTCTATCCTAGTTTGAAAGTGGACAATTTAATGAGATTATAGCTTAAAATATTTTTTTTATATTATTATTTTTTGATATTGGTCAAATCTTATATTAACATTTATATAGTAGTTGATAATCTCTAATTATAATGGTTTTCCAAAACAACATCAAGATTCATTAAAATTTGAGTATAGTATTTTATTTATTTACGTCTTTTTCTCATCTTTTGAGTTCAATGAATTTATTAAATTATTTATTTAGGTTGCGGACCTTTTTTCTTTTTTTTTCTGTCAAAGAGGTTGCGGACCTTGTTGCCACCAAGTAACCAACACGCGCTGACAAGGTGCACGCGTGACTCAGCCACGTCAGACGATCGATGACACTTGACTCAACTGTTTGACCGTCTCTGACTTCCCTGCTGTGGTCCTCACATTTTTGCCACATAAGTTTCATTCCACATCAGCGAAACGTGGCAGCTCCGCACTTGTTGATGCTCATGGCTCGTTTTTTAGCTATAGCTAATGACTCGTTCTCCGCGAGCTTGATGTGTCTCTAAACGACACACACACACTTAATACTTACTTAGAAGTCCTGAAGCTGGACGGTACATGAGCGGCTCACTCGATGTATGGAAGCCACGTGTCCGTCAAAGACTCGAGTCAATGTTTCCTCCTCTTTCTCCGAGCCTTAGAGCACGTGACTCGTTTTCGGAAGTTGCATCACGGCTTGTTTACACGAGGCGCTTGTGTGGGACCCACTTCGTCGCAAACAGCGGAGTATCCTTTTCCCTGGCGACGAGAAAAAGCTGTCACTTCGTGTACTGAAGCCGCGATAATAAAGACTCTGGGCCCACACTCTCTTTATTTAAAACACGTGGCTTGTTTTCATCGGTTCGATGAATTACTGTGACGAGCACAGATGTACCTGATAAAAATAGTTGGATTTCGTGTGCCACGTCGCTGCCGGAGCTAAGTAGGTATGGAGGGCCTTGGTGTACAGACGCGGCACTGAGATCATAAGAGGATAAATGAAAGGGAGGGCATTTTTGGCAGAGATGCCTTTTCAGCGGAAAGGTGAGGAAAAAAAAAGAAATCCCGAGGTCTTTTCGAGGGCAAAGCCATCACGCTGGTTAAACTTGCTTTGGAAATTACGATAATGGAGTTTTCAATTTATTTATTTTTTTATGAGAATTGCTAGTAACACCTTTTCATTTAGACTTATTTATTGGCATCCTTTGTCCTTCAAACATAAAAAAGTATTACAAACAATAATGAGAGTTCAAAGCAATAATGAAAGTTCGAACATGTTGTTCTAAATACGTTGAATATTTAAATAATAATTATATATATATATATATATATATATATTATATCTAAAATAATATGATTTTTAAATTAGTATGTATATCTAAATAGTATTTATATTTAAATAACATATATATTTAAGTTATATAATTATATATACATATATATATAGAGAGAAATATTTAATATTAATTATGTGATAATATAATTAATTATTATGTGAGTTAGTAATTTTTTAATTTAAATTTCATAAAAAGAAGTCGTAAGAAATAATGTAAAAAAAATAAGAAAAGAAAAAAAAATAGAAAAATAAAATAAAATAAAAGAGTTGTAGAAATATTAAAAAAATGATAAAAAATAAAAAATATAATATAATATTTTTCTTTCAACATTCTTGATTATTTTGATTCAGCTTACAAAATAACTCAATTTTTATTTATATATTTCAGTTCCTTATTAAGTTAAGAAAAAAATATCTAGATTTTTTAATGGAATCAACCTAGACTTAGACTTGGGAAAAATAAAATTAGGTCATTATTGTCAAATATTTAATAATAATAATAATCTAACAAAATACAAATTATGTTTTGAAGTTGTAATTGGAGTGAGAATTTTATAAGATTATCAAATTATTATTTTTAAATCAATAGTAAAGAAAACAATTAAACACTCATATGAGAAATTAGAGCTATATAAAACTCGACTAATATCTATATCAATAAGACCCGACCCAATAACTTTTAAAGTTGGCCTATAGTCAATTTACATAGTCACTCTTTATTAATAAGAGAATTTAAAAAAAATTTGATATTCATCCCTCCGAAGTCTCATATCAAATCTCTAATCCCATTTAGTAGACCAACCTGCTCGAAAGATCGAACCACTGCCTTTTTGGCGTTCCAATCATCTTCAAGTTTATTAAAAAAGTGTGTTGTATAAAATTAATTAAGAAGTCCTAGTATTGCGTCTTATTTATTGTTTTTGCACAAGTTAAACATTAACTGACCAACATAGTCCAATTTGTTTGTAAATTTTTGGTATATTGAGCACTTATTTATTCATCCATCTAAAATACTTAATTACGATATTACCAAATGCAAGCGAAATACACCAAGTAATTGATATGCTTTAATATAAAAACATTATCCGAAGTATTCAAAAAGTGAGGAAAAAATAATAAAAATTAATGAAATGAGAATAAATTAGATATTTGGTCCATTCAATTGATTCATACGACGCTATGCGAATGAGAATAAAGGGGTGAATATCGAATAAAGTGAGGTGAGAGGGAGGAGCATCGGAAATCTTAATCTTATCTTTGTGACACGTAACTGGTGGAGAATTAAAAGAGAGAGAGAGAGAGACGATGGCGTCGAAAAAACGAGCCGAAGAGAGAGAGAGAGAGAGAGAGGGATTGGGATCCGAGCGAAAGTGTTCTTGGAATCGGTGGCGATAGTGATGGTGGTGGCGTCCTCGGTACGGGGATGAGAAGGAGATTCTAGGGTTTCAAAATAACGAAGAAGACGGAGAGAGCGAGAGGGAGAGAACAAGGTCGTGTATCTCCGTTGTTGTTTCTTGGGGAATTTTGAACGTGAAAGATCTTTATATCTTTTGATTTTTTTCGCTTTTGATTACGAATCTTTAAGCTTCTCCAAAAGCTCACTCGATCCATCCATCCATCCACGCTTCGACCTGTGCGAGCGATTTTGAAGGATCGGGTTTTTTTCGTTATTTTGAGTTTTCCCGGAGATCTCCGACGCATTCCGTCATTGTACAGGTGAACATTGGTTCTTTGGTTCTGAATTCGGCATTTCAATAGCGACGCGCCTCTGTTTTTGAGTGGTGGAAGCGTTTTTCCTTTTTTTGAGGAAACTGAAGGGGTTTGGGAGTGGTTGATAGATTGAAGATCGATCTCCGTGGTTTTGTGTTTGTTTTTCTAGCATTGCTAGTGATTTCAACGGATTGAGGACGAAGGATCGGCTATCTTCTGCATTCCGCCTCTGGTTTTGAGGTTTCGAGTTGTTATCAGGGAATCAAGGAGGTTTTGGCGTGTTTGTTGGATCGAAGATTGCAAATCGAGTTTTTGGTTGTTAGTCTGGCATTTGATTTCATTACAGGGGGAGGAGGCATTGATTACATTTTGCATTCAAGTTTACGTCTCCATCTTAGACATCGGGATCAAACGAGATATTACCGGTTTATGCGAGAGTTTCAACCAGGAATACTTCCTTAGATATGCTCTTGCAATGTTGGAATGTTGCATGATTGGCCGATTTGCTGAATAGACTATTCACGGTCTCGCATTTAACATTGCAATAAGGTTGAGAGAGCGACTGGTGAATCAAGATTGAAATCCCTACATCTCTCCAAGGTGAGCTGAAGCTTCAACTCTGTATTTGCAGTTTCTGTAATCAGATCGGATATTATTTCTTTATTTTTTTTTTTCTAAGACGTATAATTTTGTTTTGGTTCAGATTGAATCGATTTAAGGAGGGGGCACAGTATCTATCATTTCAATGACATTTAAAAGTCTTTTTCGCGATCTTAAAGAAAAAAGAGAAACGCCAAGGAGAGGAGGAGGGGTGGAAGGGAAGATTTCACACATCCGAACGAGGTCTCTTGTGGTTCCTGACGGGTCGCATTGTCAATCTGAATCGTCGCAGCAAAGCCGATGGGCTAATTTACCACCAGAATTACTTCTCGATGTGATCCAAAGACTCGAAGCGAGCCAGACGTCTTGGCCTGCCAGACGGCACGTCGTGGCTTGCGCTTCAATTTGCAGATCATGGCGGAAGATAACGAAAGAGGTTGTTAAGACTCCGGAGGAATGTGGGAGGCTCACATTTCCAATATCATTGAAGCAGGTGGTGATTTTATTATATTTATCATACTTTTTTTTTTATTAATGTTTTAAAGTTATTTTCTTTTATAAAAGCTTTGTTGAATTTCTTCGACTGAGGTGGGTTGGGTTCCTTTTCTTCTTAAATAAACAGCCGGGTCCACGGGATGCTCCAATACAGTGCTTTATCAGAAGGGAGAGAGCGACTTCTACATATTGTTTGTATCTTGGTCTGACCCCTGGTTAGTATATCTTTCGTCTCTCTTTTTCTATGTTCATTAAATGATATTTGGTATTACTACCTGAAAGGCTGAACATCAAATTTATGGCATGATCTCGGTGGTAATTGAAAGCAGCTTTACTAAGGATTAGAATTTTTGTTCCCCACACCCACTTTTTCTAAAAAAAAATTAGTAATAAAAAGACCCTGCACGTTTGTATTGGTGGAGCATAAGCTTTTATTGACTATATTTGTGACTTTGGTGGAATTCTTAAAATTTAGAACCGTGTTTTATGTTTTCTACAATGTATGATACTGAATGTTGTGGAGAAAATTGCAGCACTTTTGGGGGAGAATGGAAAATTATTGTTAGCAGCTAGGAAGGTCAGAAGGGCAACAAGCACAGAATTTATAATATCCTTGGTCACAGACGATTTCTCCCGAGTCAGTAATACTTATATTGGGAAACTGAGGCAAGTTTACTTACTATATGTTCTACTCATCTTTGATGAAATACCATGCTTTTTCTTAATTACTAATACCATAATTTTCTGTTTTACACTTTACCAGGTCCAATTTTTTGGGCACCAAGTTCACTATTTATGATAGCCAGCCTCCATTAGACATTGCCATGCGATCAAATAGCCGATCAAACCGAAGAATCCATTCCAAGCAGGTATCTCCGAGAGTACCAGCTGGTAACTACAACATAGCCACCATCACTTATGAGCTCAACGTTCTCCGTGCCAGAGGCCCCAGGAGAATGCAATGCACCATGCATTCAATCCCTACCTCTGCAATACAGGAAGGAGGCATAGCCCCGACACCAGTGACATTTCCTCAATCCCTTGAGGAGCGACTCTCCCTCTTGTCTGCACCGAAGTCCAAGGAGCCACCCATAGAATTCAGCTCCTCAAGCCTCTCACCGACACAAGGATCAGGCCAAGGTGTAAGAGAACCACTGATTTTGAAGAACAAAGCACCTAGATGGCATGAACAGCTACAGTGCTGGTGCCTCAATTTCAGAGGACGTGTGACAGTGGCCTCTGTTAAGAACTTCCAGCTTGTTGCTGCCGTGAAACCTTCTCATAATGTCTCTCTAGCAGAGCAAGAGAAAGTAATACTACAGTTTGGAAAGATTGGGAAAGACATCTTTACCATGGATTACCGCTACCCTCTGTCTGCCTTCCAAGCCTTTGCAATATGCTTAAGCAGCTTTGACACCAAACCTGCCTGTGAATGATCTCCATTTCTTAAATATTATGATCATGTTTTGTTGTCACAGAAAACTTGGTTGTACATAAGTATCTTAACCCGAGAGGCTCTTTGATCTTTGCTGTTTGCCAATACAGAGTATACTAGTTATTCAGGCAGTGCTGAGGTTAGCAGCTATACAGGCATTAGACTGTCTCATGTCAGGCCGGCCTGAAATGTGTCTTTGTAATTTGTTTTCTATTTTATATGCAAATGAGAAAATTTGTTCCAGACTCTATTCTTAGTGTCATTGGCACTTATGCATCATTTGCCATTTATGTTGCAAAGTTCTGCTATTCGTATTTGTTTTGTGTGAATGATCACCATTCTTTTTTCTACTCTGAATTTGCTTGTTCAGATTCAAAAATTCAAATGGAAATTACAAGACTCAATAGACTCCAAGAGCTTAACATAAGTTGCATAAGAAAAATTGATCAAACATTGGTTGAATGCATGGGGTATGGATTTCATCTTAATGTTGATAAAAACAAAAATATATATGGTTTTACTAATGGAGGTGAGGTGGTGCCAATTTATGTGGTGATTTATCTGGCTACTTTGTTGCAGAACCCCTGAAACACAGGCTTCATTTCCTTTCTCCCAGCAGCAGCTGTTGAGGCAATTGTTATGCATTGAAGCTCTCCTTTTCAACTGTGGACTTGCAACATTGCTTCTGTGACGCCTCAATAGATTCCAATTTTGTGTTCAAAATTGCAGATTCTTTTGGTTCACTAGAGAAGACCAGGTGAACTCCAGGGTTTCTTTCTTGGAGGGAACTCATGTATAGGACCGAGTTATTGATTCCCTGTACATTGTTGTTAATATATGCTTTACTTGCTTGATCTTCTGTGGTACAGGTATCATTGAACCTTATTGGCTCTTGGCTGCTTTCTTCTTCAGTGTTCACTTCTACATCAAGGCGGCCCTGATTGAGCTGATACCCTCCAACAATGTCGCTCAGGCCTTCTTTTTCTTGCACAGGTACCATATGCATGGATGCTCCATTATTTACACCGCAAAGGGCTATAACACTTAGAGCATTTTCATCCATGGACTGATGTGAATGACCCTGAGCCAACTTGTGGGCAAACCTTGAAAAATCTTCCCTGATCTCTTTGTTCAAGGAAACCAGTTCCCTTTGGGATGCTGAGGACCTAGGTTGTGATCTACTTCCTGCAATCTTTTTCTTTGGATGTGTTCTAAGTGCAACTCTTCCCTTACGTCCTTGAAAACCTGTGGCTGCCTTTTCACTTCTGTTTCTGGTTGATTGCTTCTCCAGCTGCTTCAATTCTGCTTTAGATGTAGTAACCGAATGGCCAGCAGCATGTTTGTTAGATTCTGATGCTGAATTAAGAAGCTTGGTCATCATTCTTTTTTCAGGTTCCTCACAAGTTGGTCTTGCTAATCTGTCTTCTGTTTTTGATTCTGCCTCTTTTTTCTGATTTCCTTCATTAATTTCTTTTGATTTTGTCGGGTCATTAAGAATAACACTAGCACTGGAAGAGTCCGGTGGTTGAACTGGGAAATGCGTCATTGGAGCTGCTGTAGGAGTAGGGTCAACTGTTGTTGCAGGACTTCTTGTTTCAGAAGGCTCTTTTTTCTCCCCGTCTGACAGGATAGTAGCTTGTATTTGAGTTTGATCTAGGGCCTTTGAAACTTGTTGCTCAGGTGAAATTTGTTCTTTCAGCTCATGATCTTGCTGTAGGATGGCAGATGGTGGTAGCTGGAACTGAGCCACCTTACTGGATAATGGTTCAGATTGAAAAGTGGGCGACCTCCGTGGTGACGAAGATGTACTGGTTGTTTGAATTGATTGTGGTGGTTGAGAAACTTCATGAGATGGAGATATCTGAGGGCTTGGTAAAGATTTGGTTTGTAATAGAGACACTTGCATTGATGGAGGTGATGGATGAGAGAGCGTTGGAGTCGATAATTGCTGAACAGATGTTGGAGATGGTTGTGACAGTATTTCTCTAGCTAGCTGATTGGGTGTATGTGAAGGAGATGATGGTTGTAGAGGGGTAATGAACTCTCGAGACTTCATAGAAGTGTCTCTATCTATTGCCGTGGGACCTGATAATTGGGAAGGTAGCTTTGCCACCCCTTCCAGCTCAGAGCTTGCTTGCATTTCTGTTTGGTCTTTGGGCAATGCTGGCTTTGCATGAACTGTCTCAATAGATGTTGTCTCTGATTCAGATGCACTCAACCTTGATTGTGATAGAGGCTCCACAGATAGAGAGGTTTGGCTTTGCTGTTGCCGATGCAAGCGGTTGTTAGGTGGTGATGGTGACCGAGAAATTACCTGAGGTGTTGGAGGAGATTCCAGAGCTTGCCTAGTTGGAGAAAGAGAACCTGTAGGTATAAAAGTTGTTTGGCTCTGCTTTTGGTGACGAGAGACATCTCCAGACTGTGCTGGTTGTATGGAGATTGTTTGTACGGTGTTCTCTGATTCAGGACCTTTCTCCGATGCAAATGGGGGTTCTGGAGATGAAGAAGCTGTTTGGCTTTGCTGTTCTAGAGAGTCTTTGATTAATGGCTCTGGAAGCGGAGAAATTGTTTGGCTTTGCTGTTGTTGATCAGAGTTAACAGTAGATGGAGATGGCGTCTCAGATATTACTTGAGGTTTCGCTTGCAATTCAGGACCTTCATCTGATTGGGAAGGCTCTGGAGCTAGAGATCTTACTGGGCTTCGTTGTGTTTGATCAGCGCCTTCATTAGATGCAGATGTTTGCTGGGAAATTGCTTGAGGTATCAGTTCAGATTTGGCAACTTGCCTAGATGAAGCTGGAGGAGGCTCTACCAGAGGAGAACTTGTTTGGCTTTGTGGTTGTTGATTATTCTCTTCATCCGATGGCAATGGTGGTTGAATAATTGCCTGTGGATTTGATTGGGATTCAGGAACTTGCTTCTGTGGCGACGAGGGCTCTGGAGGTTGTGGAGTTGTTTGGCTCTGAGAGGCTTCAGCAGACAGCAATAGCGGCTGAGTGGTTGCTTGAAGTGTTGGTTGGGATTCAAGAGCTTGCTCAAATGGAGTTGTCTCCAACTGATTAGTTTCTTGAGGAGAAGGGGGTTCTGATGATAAAGGAGAAGGTGGCTTTGATGCTTCTGTAGTTGATTGTATTTTAATTTCAAGTATAGAAGGTGACTCAGGTTTGGAGGCTCCTTGTAATTTAGGTTCTGTGCCAGAAGGTGAGAGGTTCTGAGGCACAGTTTCCGGCGGGGTTAGGGGCTCGGGCGGGGATTCTGAAGGAGGAATTGACTCGGGTAGTTGAAATGAAAACCGTCGGATTGGGATTGGGATTGGGGTGGTGCTGGGCATTGATGTTGCCTGATTATCTACATTAGCAGGTGGAGCGGTAGGTGGTGGCTTGGTAGTAATCCAGGGAATTCGGAAGCGAGATGGTAGCCTACTTAGCTGTTCTGCCATGATCAGATAAGAAGGTAAATCTCTTACAAAGCTAAAATTGTATTTTTTTTTTTTTTTGTTGTTGACTAGAGGGTGTTTTGGGAGAAGATGGGTTTTTTGAGGTTTGAGGAAACAATGGAGTATAGGATGTTATATATAGTTTTTGTACCAGATACCTTGAGTTTTTGTTTGGTTTTGTGTCTGGTAAGCTTTAGGCTTTAGCTCCAATTGGGTATCTTTATCTATCTTTGCATCTTTATCTGAGATTTCTCTTGTTGGTGTGACTTGGGTCCATGCTGCTTCAGAAATTACCATCCTTCTGTCAATTGAGCATAATGAAGCTGAACTCAATGGAATCATCTTTAGTTGGTTTGGTTTGTATTTGAAGTTTGTGAAAGATTAGGTCTTTTTTTTTTAATTATTTTTTTGGGTGACAAAGTAGATGTTGTTTTTTATTTTTATTTTTAATAAAAATTAGATTAAACTCCATGAAAAGAAAACCATATAAAACATGAACTTGAATTATTATTTTTTTCTCCCCAAATTCATCCTAATATAGTAATATTTATAAACTCACTTCCTTTTGCATTAAAAAAGAATTTTCTTCTCTTCTTTTAAAACATATAAAGAGATTACTTTAGTACATTGGCTACCTTCACCATGTCACTTCCCCTTTATTCTTCCTTGTGTTCCTTGCAAGGCCAGCCACTTCCAGCAGCTCTTACATTCTGCCTTCTTCTTGGCCATTTTGACCGTCTACATATACATATACCATATATATATATATATATATATATATATTAAAGAAAATACAGATTCCATGTTTTGCACAAAGCTTTTTGCCTCTTTTTTTTGTGAATTTTTAAAAACATATTATTATACAGATAAAAAAAGAAAGAAACATATTATAATTGGCCACGTGGAAGCAAAGCAACCCGTTGATGTTTAAAATAGAATCTGACGTTTAGCACCGGATCATGTAAAAGTAAGGTAATGCCAACCCTAACCCTAGCCCAACTCTAAGAGGGCTTATATATATTGGAAAATACACAATCAACAGCAGCGGCTTGCTCATGTGTACGGGGGGCGCTTTGAGAAGTTTTGCTTTGTTTAGTGTTTTTTCTTTTTCTTTGAATCCTTGTTACTTGCGATTCGCTCTTCTTCTTCTTTAGACCCCTTTTATTACTTTTTCTTTTGCCCTTTTTTGTTTTTTTGTGTGTGTGTGTGTGTGTGTGTGTGTGTTTTGTGATTTTGTATGGACACAGAGATAGATCCATGAATGATAGATCCATGAATGAAGAAGAAGGTGCAGTGATGAGGGAAAAGATCTCGTTAATCTGAAGAAACACATGACTGTGTTTTCTGAAGACACCTCTTTAAATCCATTCTTACCAACTTTCTGAGCACCTTCTTCTTCTTCTTCTATCTCTTTGCTTTTCGTTTTTTTAGTATTAAACCTCATGAATCAATCTGTGAGGTGTATGTATGTATATATAGTTTGATTCTCTGAATTATTGTCTTTGATTTGTTGTGAGCTTCAGCCTTTATGCTCTATAGGGCCTTTTGGCTCCCTTTATTATTGGGTCTTTTAAGCCCATTATATTCTTAAGGGTTTAACTGCATATAATGTGTTTAAAAAACATATTTTGTGAAGTAAAATGCTATGTAATTGCACTTGAAGTTGTGTAAGATTAGCATTTTTCTTTTTGTAAAATAGGGTGTGGCTCAACACCAAGTATTATATGGGGAGGTCTCTTCATCTTTTGGTCATAGAGATGGTTTGAGCAAAATGCAACCATAAGCATGAAGCAACAGAGATATTGATTGATACAAATTCTATACTAACAAAACTCCATAATAATTTTGAAATGGGAAGCTAAGTAATTACATTTTTTCTTATAACATGTATTATCAATTAAAATTGAACGAAGATTTAAACCCATATATGACAATGTAAGGGATGAGAACTATCAAGCCCAAATGAACTTTCTTTCTTTTATCATCGGAGCTTGGTAGAAGAATTCCTAGGCTTCCCAGAGTAATTTGTACAAGCTAATCTCTGGATAAAGTCCAACAAAGTAATGTTTTTTGTTTCTTTGGCTGGCAAGTTGGATTTGGTATCTCCGTAATATAAAACCCCTCTATATGAATATCATTAAGTTAGGAATCCATAAGATTCCTTCTCCCTTCTACTTGTTAAGAAAACTATAATCATAATTCACAGGCCAGACAAATATAAGAATGCAAACTAGAAATTGCATTTGTTTCCCTTCAAAGATTCAATAGAAGCAGTAGCAAGCACTGAAGGACATTTGAGATACATTTTTGCCTATCTTCTCCCAAGGTTTGTTCATCATCTCTCATACATTTTGCTTTCAAGAAATCTAATTCTTCATACATGTTTTTTCACATTTGATAAATAATGAAAAAGATTGAAGGGTATGTTCAATAAATAGTTTCGATGCTTGTGTTCTTTTCATTTGTAAAAAGGCCAAAATGAATGGAATACTGCGAGGAGCATGGTCTTGTCGAAACATATTTAAGCATGGAAGCATACAACATTCATGGATGAAGGATGTGGCGACGAGAGTGAAAGTATTTTCACGTTTCGAATGTGTTACTTCTTCTCCCACAATGTATCTTAAAGGACTAGAGAATACGACGGTGGAGGAAGTTCTGAAAATGAAGGAAGACGAGAAGAATAGCCCTTTATTCTGGTGTCGAGCCAACGACACCGTTTACAATGCCGTGAAGCTTGTATGGTTTTCTAACTAAACAGAATCTATATATACATAAATAACTTCAAGAACTGCATTTCCTCTCAATATTAAACTTAAGATGATTTTGCAGATGACACAGAACAATATTGGGTCATTGGTAGTTGTAAAGCCGGGTGAACAAAAATTACTTGCTGGAATCCTTACAGAAAGAGGTAATTCTCTTTTAGTTTTTCACAAGGACCTGGCTGTTTAGCATTTTAGTAGACCTGGGGAAAACAATTTTCAGAAGTTCATGCCAAGTTTGAACCATTTTGTTGATCATAAACTTTAGATTTTGAATGATTCTCTACCAATTTCTGATTGCTGAATGGATGCCAAAACAGATTATCTGAAGAAGATAATTGTGCAAGGAAGAAACCCGAAAACTACAAAAGCTGGGGAAATCATGACAGATGAGGTTAACTTCTTTCTATTCCTGTGATGATTGAGATCTTCTTGGGAATGCCCATGTATTTTTCTGTTCTAACCCAGAATCTATCCATTCCATTCTACTTGTGTTTAACAGAACAAGTTGATCACTGTAAATTCTGATACAAACATCTTGGAAGCAATGAAACTGATGACAGGTACAATAGTAAAGTATAACTTAGGTGGTCTGTGGATTTTAAATTCAAAAAATGTTAATCTTCCATAAATCATTGGGAGGAAGATAATGATCTTTTCTTTTTTTGTTGTCCCCAGAGAATCGAATAAGGCACATTCCAGTGATCGATGCAAAGGTGGTTGGCATGATTTCCATACATGATGTTGTTAGAGCAGTGGTGGAGCAGCAAAATGAGGAGATGAAGCGTTTAAATGATTTTATCAAAGGAAAGTACTATTAGAATCTAAGTGAAATTACTTAAAAACTTGTAATCATAAAATAAAAAAGTCCCATTCATGATGTAAAAAGCTGATGCCCAATTGGCAATTCTCAATTGAAGAAGGTGAATGTACATCTAAATCTTTATAACATAAGCAATTTCATAACTTTATATGCTTTTTTGGATCAAAATGCAGGTTCAAGATGAAAAGATAAGATTAACTGATAGATAAATATTACCCAATTAATGAAAACTTCGGGTTTGTGATAAAGAAATAAGCCCATTCGTTGGTGTAGAACAGGGCATTCTCTCAGGCATTTCGTCAAACACATAAAACACAACACTTTGAATATTATTGTCTGTTCACTTGGTACACCTGTCGAAATGCCCTAAAATTAGGACACGTGCACATGTTTAGCCGTCGCCAAGTTTTATTATTCTCGAGTTGTGGGCACTAATTACATAAAAAAGGAAAGGATTTTACGATAATATACGCTTAAACGTTGTTATTATCGTACATTTTCTACGTGGCAACCTTATACCAAATCACGATCTTCATGGGGCTGTCATCAAACAAGGTTTTGGAGGTGGTGGTGTAGATATTATAAACTCTCGAGAGCACAGGATCAAAAGTAACTAGAACAAGAAAAAACAAACACGTGAAATGATCATGGCGGCGCCGCGTCATTCGTCAATTTACAGCGTAAAATTCAACACACGCAAAGCTTCTGCTGCTTCCATCGACGAAATCAAACCATAAAATAAAAAACAAAGAAAAGGAAAATCTTTGCGAGTTCCGTTTTGGTTTGAGCTTTGGAAATGGAGACATTAATGGAGGACGAAGAGGAGTATAGCTGGAGAGAAGTGAAGCTACCATCTTTAATACCAAAAGTTGCAGAACCAGAGCTAGAGAGAGAAACAGGCGAGAGGAGAAGAGGAAGAAATATTGTTATAGCCATCGATCATGGGCCGAATAGCAAACACGCTTTCGATTGGGCCCTTGTTCATTTCTGCCGACTTGCTGACACAATTCATCTAGTCCACGCTGTTTCCAGTATGATCTTCATTAAATATCAACCAAAATTTGATTTTGAAAACTACCCGTTTTGAGAGTTCTAGTTTTAATTGTGGGTTTTGATTATTGTAGGTGTGAACAATCAGATTGTGTATGAGAAGACACAGGAGCTGATGGAGCGGCTGGCAGTGGAGGCGTTTCAAGTCGCTTTGGTGAGTGTTTGGAACGGTGGGAGATGTGATTTTGGGTGTGAATTTGAAAGTGGGTATTTGAGAGTAATTTGTGAATTTTGTGTGATTTAGGTGAGGACGGTGGCTCGGATTGTGGAAGGAGATCCAGGAAAGGTTATATGCAGGGAAGCAGATAAGTTGAGGCCAGCAGCTGTGGTGATGGGGACTAGAGGCAGGGGTTTGATTCAAAGGTTCATCTCTTTTTTCTTTTTTGGCTCTGAATTTCATTCTTGATTGATCAGGAATGTGATATTTAGTTCTTCAATATTACACCTTGCCCATAAGTTAAAATTTTTCCCTTTTTTTAATTATTATTTGAGACTTTATGTAGATGCTAATTAACCTTGCTTTGGGGGGTATAAGTTGAGATTATATTAAGGAATCCTTCCTGAATTGGGTAGGATGATTCTTTTTATTAAGTCTTTGCATTCTTAAACTCCTTATTTATGATTTGGAATGATATTTTGGGGGCATTATAGATATACTTTGTTGAGATAGAAGAGATTTTTTTTCCTTCCCCTTTGGAAGGATACTTGGGTTGGGTTTAGGCAAATTGAGTTTTGTGACTTGTGAATTTTTGCTGTCTTGGGCAAGTAGCTGTGGTATTGTTGGGAGAAGATGTCATGGGCCTGTGGCAAAGGGTTCAATTTTGGGAGGAGTTGGAGGGTAATAAATGGTGTTATACTTGGCCCATTTATAGATTATACTTTGCCATCGCAATCAAATTATAGGAAGTAGCAAACAAAAGGACTACTTCATGTCGCTCATGGGTCCATTATACCCAATTTGACCATAGTATAAATATGCAGAGGTTAAATTGGAAAACGTTGTTCTTGTTACTTATTTGGCAATCAATGAATTACAATTTTTCTAGCTCATGTCCTGACTTTTGCAATCTGGTGAAGCACATGGATTGAGTTGAACAAAAAAAAATCACTTTGAGAAAGGAAGAGTTAGGTATGTTGATGTGAACATGAAGGTGGGCAGCTCAATGCACAAAGCTCCCTCCTACACAGGGTCCCAGGGAAGGGTTGGACCACATTTGGGTATATTGTACACAGCTTTATCTTGCTGTGCAAGAGGTTGTTTCCATGACTTTAACTTGTCCCGTGGCAACAACTATTACTATTGTGCCAAGGTTCCCCTTAACATGAAGTTCTTCTATTTTTTATCAGCTCCCACTTCATTGAGCTAATCTTGGGCACTTAGTATAAGGATTTATTATCATTGTTAGCGCTTTGTGAATAAATGAATGTAAGATCTCCAACTGATCCGTGATTCCAATATATTTCTTTGATAATGATGATTTTAATTAGATTTCTAGCCTAGCCATAATTTAAAGCTATAGATTTCCAAGATGCACTAGAATTAGGATTAACCATATTTGGTTGTGAAAATATATAATACGCATCACTTAATTTACCTTTCCATGTGGTTTACTCCCACACCTTAAACATTATGGATTTTTCATATGTTTTGCTCTGAAATAAATGTGAATAGTAAAGATTGAAACTTAACAGCATATATGGTTTGATTCAGTGTGCTGCAGGGAAGTGTGAGTGAACATGTCTTCCATAACTGTAAATCAGCACCGGTTATAATTGTCCCAGGAAAAGGTACTGTAATCAAAATCCTCATTTTCCCTTATATGCTTTGGAAGTGGAATTTCTCTTACACTGTCCTTTATAATGGCAGAAGCAGGAGAAGAATCAGTAATATAAGGGAGCTTAGTAACAGATTGGGTTACAGAAGGATTCTATGGCATTATTTGTATTGTTTGTGAGGTACCAGAATTGTTGCTTGTAGTAGAAAGCCCAGAGGTGAAAAATATTTTGTGTACATTTCTATTTAGCTAAGGTTCAGCTTTGTTGTTGTTTCATATACATTTCTATGGTGATTGCATTGATGTTATAGAAGCTTGTTATTTCTTTTTCTTTTTTTTTTTACTTCTCAGACATCTGCAATAGTCCCTTTTCTTGGGAGGGAATTCTTTAGCTTGGTTTTGTTAAAATGATTTAGTAGATTCGTGTCATAAGTTAATCTGATAAAGTTTTATGCCAACTATCAACTACCTAACACAACCTCCTCTTCTATCTGGGCCAGGGGCCAACTGTGTTTAAGGATATGTAAATATACTCGGCACAGACAGAGTTAATGTTTATGAAGCTAATAAAAACAAAAGGGGTTAGAGAGGAAGTTTAATTAGGAGTTTATGACTTAAATGTGAACGTCTTTCCATCCAATGTAGCTCAAGTCCCAACATTGATCAAATGATTATAATCCAACTGAAACTCCATAGCAATAAAAATTGTAAAACCATATAAGCTTTAATTAATGCATCAACCTCTTAAAAACTACAATTGAAACAATGGTCATCACAAAAATAGATATAATCAGTAAAAGACTTCTCCTAAATTCCAAAATTTGACCTCTCCTTCAACTGCAATAAAAATCATGAGCAAAATATTCGCCGAGACCACCAATTTCAACAAAGAATCCTTTACAGAGCTTGTGAGTTCTTCCGCAGAGAATCTCACTTTTCTGACTCAATCCTCCCTGAAAGTTTAAGAGAGCTTTTACTTGAAAAACAAGAGAGTGGAGAAGGGCAAAATCTGTGAGATTTATTTCCTTTAAGGATTTATTTCCTTTAAGGAAAGATGATAATTTTAGTAGTCGTTTTATTTAGCAGTTATTAAAATTGTAATTATAGCCATAGAACCGAACCACGTTACATCTTTGTGTCTTTTATTATTTTATTTTTAAAACACTGTCTTCTCTATCTTTGTAAAAAAGATTAATTGTGGAAGAGAGCAAAATCTCCTGCCATCTCAAATAGGGTCCACCACAAAGGAAAAGAGTAATTTTCTCATCATCCAATCTAATCCATGAGAAAAAGAGAATCTCAAAGATCTTGGAATTGGATGAGAAGAGTGGTGGATCCATCTCTCTCCCTTTCCATTCATTTTAGCTTTGAAAAGAAGGGAGGAAAGAAATTAGGAAGGATGCTGAGGGGAAGAACTAATAAGAGCTAGATTGTGGAGGACCATATGATATAAAATATATTAATGATCACTTGGTGGAAAAGGGGGACCCCTATGGAGCAGCAACAATGAAAAGCTCCTTTCTTTAGGTTCAAGACATACAAGATTTATTTGAAAAGGATTGCAAAGATGCTGTTGTCTCTCTGATTACTCCCTTTCTTAGTCCCCCCCATGTTCTTAACCTATATTAACTGTCTGATCATTAATTTGATCTTTTTTTTTTTTTTTGCCAAAGATGATTTATGAAGAAGAAGTTGGTGATGATTTTTCAAGTGGTGGAATATGTTGGAAGTGCTTTAAATGGGATGAACATCCATCAGTGGCATTATGATTGCAGAGAAAGTTAAGGATTAAATTATATTTTTGAAAAAGTTAATATGATCAGAACATGATAATTACTACTTGTAAAAAAGGACAGATTCAGAAACTTAGAATTACAGCTGACAGGGTAATAAGTAACAAGTTAGCTATTTGCTTTGTATATATTTTTATTCATGCTGTCAATATCAATATGGAGCAAAAGAGAAAGGCTTGCATTAGGTTGAAAGCAACATAAATCAGATTTTAAATACATGAGCTTAAGCCTTTGAATCATTTGCTTGAACCTGATATTTTTGGCATTATGGTTGTAATAGACATTTATATAAATAAACATACAAGTATAGTGTATTAACACAAATTTAACCAGGACTACTCATACTGCTGGGTCCAAAGTAGCTGCCATATATAATAAGACTCTTCTTTCTTTTTATTGATATAATATAGTCATGAGACTGATATTATTATATACAACTTTTTTTTTTTTTTTTTTTGAGAATAAACAACAAGGATATATTAATAATCAAAAAGCTGAGAAATACATAAAGAAGCACCATAGGTACTTAAAATCTCACACAGAAAAGAAAATTAATTCAACACCCTACGCCTAGGAAAAAACGTTAAAGAAATTGCTTTAAACACTTTAATTTCTAATCCAACTTTTGATAGGAAAGTCTCCATTAATCTTAAAGGCTATTAACCATGAACTAGCTAAAATCATCACCTTATTCCAAACATCCTCCACTGTCTTAACACAACTATAAAAACTTCGACGGTTACGTTCTAACACACAACTATAAAAACTTCGACGGTTACGTTCTAACCAAATAATCCAAATTATTGTTAAAACAGCTGAACGCATAATCTTAACTTGCTTCCCATTAAGACCATTAATATGAGAGATCATCATAGCATCTTCAAACGAGACCCGGGTAGAGAAACAAAATTAATGGTGTGAAATGGACGAGAGACAAACTTATGGAGTAAGAACAAAGGAGTAACACAAACATGTTTAGTCTCATATATATTAGATATAAGATACAATTATAAGGGTTGTTAGGTGTAAAGGCACTAAGAAAGACAGGTTGTAACATCTATCAAGTATCAATCACTCTCCAAACTCCCAACCCAAATTGCAGAACTATGAAAAAGAAATTTACAACAAAAAAAAAAAAAAATCCAAGTTGCTGCATTGCTCTCTTCTCTCTTTTATTGTCTGAATCCAATAAATAAGAAGATTCGCGTCATTCTCTGTAGTGGGGATAGTGGGAAAATGAAGGTGTGGTTTGCAGGCGGCTTTTGGGCTCTTCCAAATTATCCAAGCAGACAGTATAGGCCACTGAAATGAACCCTTTTGCCCCAGTTTTCATTTTCATTCATTTCTTCAGCTTCTTTTGTTGCCCCCACTACATATTTATGTATTTAAATTCCCTCTCCAACCCTAATTTCTCTGGTCATTTTCACTATCACTTTCTACTTTATGGGCAACCTGCAGTGGTCCTCTTTCTTCCATTTCTTCTTCTTCTTCTTCTTCCTCTGCTTCTTTCTCTCTATCTCTTAACATTTGGCTGGTAGTTGAAGGTTCCAAGTAGTTTAGTTTAGTTGATCCAGCAACATAGTCCAGGAACAACTGAATTGCCACCTGCTTTGTTTATCACATAGTTATCACTTTTGGGAAAGAAAAAGAAAAAAAAAAAAAAAAGAATTGGGAGCTGAACATGAAAAATGGATCTGATGGGGTTTTTACATGTCATTGCATATGAGGAAAATATCTTAACTGTGGGTCATGATATAAGAGGTAAAAGAAAGTAAGAAACAAATCCTAGCTGACTTGAACATCTTTTGTATATTAGCAGAGGCAGCTCAAGTAGAGAATGGATTTCTTTCTTTCTTTCTTTCCTTTTTGAGAATGGATTTAAAATCTTCTTATATATGTAGGGTGTTATTAATCTTCTTCCCCTAAGAGAATCCAAAGGAAAACATTGGAAGAATGCATTTAATTATACCCTGAATTGGATATTTATCTTCCTTTCTTTCAAAAAGCTTATTAAAATATTTTCAAGACTTGCTCAAAAAAAAAAAAAAAAAAAACCAATTCAAGACATTTCATTATTGTGTAGTTTATGACTAAAAAAAGGAAATTATCAAATAATCTACTTTTTTTAAAAAAATTTCTATATTCATATATATGAATTGTAGCGTTAATAAATGTCACCCAAATCAATGACAATCTATTAACAAACCTACGTTATCATGAGTCACTATTTCAAGCATTCTCTTGCAGTAATGTCCGTCTTCTTCTTGTAATAATTGACATTACCCTCTTTCTTGCTTACTCTCCAATTCTCACCCCACAAAAAGTACAGGGTGATACACCAGCAGGTATATTTCCTGTTTTAAGATACAACAACTAGGACATACATATAATGACCATAACAGTAGAATTGCAGCCTGATTAGAAAAAAAAGACTTCATTTAATTAGGAAAAAACTTCATCCTTGTACAATGCAGATAGGTTAACAGGGTATCAGGTGTTATTATAACTACTTAGTTACAAGTATTACATACATACAAAATATATAGAGAAAAAAAAGAAAAAAAGAAAGAAAGAATCAGATGGCTGGTGGTGGCATTTCAATACAAATCTTCACTCTATGGCTTTCAACAATCACATCTCCATCTTGAGATTGTTAGTTTCCAGATTGCCTGAAAACAAAAAGAAAACGTATAATTAAGAAAGCAGCAATTAATTAAACAAAACATGTTATTAATGTTGTTATAAGCAAAAATTGCATGGTGGGTCATGTGTCCCCATGTCAGTGTTGCAGGCAACATCTCTGTACACATCAGCTCTGAAGAACCTTTTAAAAAGTAAGCTAACTTAATTATAGATAGATCAATATATGAGAAGGGCATTATAGTCATTGAAAAGAGGATGCCTTTATGGTGGTGGTGGTGATGATGATGATGATGATGGAGAGAAAATGAAAGAGAAAAAGTGATATCTCCTGTAAGTTAGCTTTGTTGATTTTATTCAGAAAGAAACCCTTTGGTCTTGAGCAAGATTATTTCATAAAGAATTTGTGGGGTCTCCTCTGTCCTAGAGAGATAGCTCTAGCTTCCTTCAATTTCTTCCTCCTATTTTCAACCTTATTTATTTTAATAAATAAAAAAAGAAATATGATTTTACTCTTAATAAACAAAATTTTAAGTCAAGTTCTATAATAAAGATATACAAACTAAATTAAAAATAAATTAGATAAAATGCTATAGGGTTTTCTCAAAAAAATAAAAAGAAGTAAAATACAAATTATATTTTAAAATTAAAAATAATAAAAAAACTATCAAGGCACTTTAGAAAGAAATGCAAAAATGAGCACTCACAAGATTTTGCATTAAGAATAATATAGATTAATAAGGTTCCTAATAACGATAGTTACCTGCAAATGATTGGGGTTGAAACCCAATTGGTCTCCCCTGACTGAAATCCACGTTATAAAGGCTTTGTAAATCAGTCTCCCAGGGAGAAGAAGAAGAAGAGAGCTGAACTTGCTGCAATCAAAATTCCAGTTTGAGCAACATAATAAAGGAGAAATAAATCAAAATTAGAGGGGTAATTAAGAAAGAAAATTACAGTGAAGCATGAAGAATCCAATAATGTCTCAGGCAGAGAAACGGGTGCGCTTATGGTTCGTCTACGAGCCATTTCTTGAGGGCTCGCCACCATGTCAAAGCCGCAACATGAGACCACTTGTTGCTGTTGCACTGGATTATTATCAAATGGAAGATAGGCTGAGCAGTTGGGCACTTCTGATGAGATAGCAGTAGTTGGGAAATTATCAGCACAAGTTGGAAACATCTGCAAAAACCCCAGTAATAAAACAAGGAAAATTGGTTATTCAGAACTCCTTGAAATGAATTCAGATTTATTGATGAAATCAGCATAAAATTAAAATTCCATGAGGGCTGCTTACTTCTTTGGCCAAGAAATTGTCGATGTTGAAATCAAGCCTGGGATTCACTGCGGCGAGTTTCATGGATAGAAACTGTTTTGGGAAATTATTAAGACCCAGTTAGAGAGATGCCCATAAGAAGATGAACATGAATTTTTATTTTTATTTCACTTAGAGAAGGGTAGTATTAGTAGAAATACCTCTACTTGTCTTTGAAGAGATTGAACATAGTTGATGATTTCATCAAGCATTCCGGCCTTGCCAGTGATCTTATTGCACCCAGGGACTAAATCTTGCAAATATTTCATCCTTTCACTTATTTTTTCCCTTCTCACCTATACAAAATAGATAAACCAAATTAGTCACCGCTAAGAAGATATAAAACAGATGTTGGAAGAAGAAAACTAGAGAGCTTACTCTTTCAGCTAAGCTATGGCTATCAGTAGCTTGGCCTCGACGAGCCCTTACATGGATGTAATCTGGCTTCTGAACCTCAGTAACCTTTGAATTCTCCTTTGCTGAATCTGAAGAGCTTTCTCTATTGTTGTTGTTGTTTTGATCCGTGACCTTGGAATCCTCTTCTGCGTCTAATTTGATCTTCTTGTCTCTTGTGTCCTCTGCCACAGTTACCTGGGTATGCACAATTTTTTTTAATAAAAACCTGAACAAATTTTAGAAAAAAAAAAAAGAAACTATGATTTGTTCTGTTTTGACAATCTGGGCAGGGCCATTTGGAATAAGAAGAGAAAACCCATTTGTTTTTTTTTTTGGCTTTTATGATTCAGAAAAGGGTGTATAAGAATTGAATGGTCACACCAGAAAAGCAGAGCAGAAATAGGAGAAGAGCTCTTCTTCATACACACACACACACCTTGGTGTTCTGTGCCTTATCTGCTTTTCTCTTCTTCATGTTCTCCTTGCCCACAGTCGACGCCAAACTCATCTCACTTCCCTTCTTCACCGTCACCGGCGCCGGAGCAATAGCATTATCCACCATCGGCGCCTGGCAACTACTAGTCCTCGAAAGCGAGTAATCCACAAGACTAGACCCGAAATCCGGCCACCCATTTTCCAGCTCTCTCTTCATGGCCTCGTTACTAATCAAATCCTGCAGCTGCTGCGCCGTGGAAGGCAAAGGCAAGAGATTGAAATGCGCATCGTTAACGTTATAGTAGTTTTGCTGTTGTTGTTGCCATTTGAGCCGAGCCCTTTGCCTCTCCAGCACCGTCAAGTCCGTGCCATTTCCGGCGAGAATCTCCGGCGTGTGCAACATCTCCGGCCGATCACCGTTCAGAGAGAGAGAGAGAAAGAGGAAAGAATGAAAGGCAGTAGTGACGACTAGTAGAGAGGTGGCGTTAAGGAGGAGGAAGAACAAGGCCTCATGCCAAGTGCGCGTAATAAAGCGCGAGGATGCTTGTTGTCACAATCGTGCGTCCGGGGAGGTGAACAGGAAAGTCTAGCAACTCTCGCCCAACACCTGATCTAATTGAAGATTTTAAAGGCGAATACTAGAGGGAGAGTTATATCTATGTTGTGTAGATATATATATATATATATATATATATAAATGAAGAGAAAATCTCGCGGTCTGTCTGACACAGTAGCCGGTTAAATGACACAACTGGCGGCCGGTGTTAATAAGAGAGAGAGAGAGGTAGAGATTGGGTCATGGCTGGGGTCAGGGAAAATGGGACCCACTGACATGAAGCCACGTGGGAGTGTCCGGGCAAGGGAGGGTCTGCGGTGTATTTTGGGGATGTGTGAACGGGGGAGAGTGGGGTCAGGATACGTAGGTACGCACGTGGATACGTATACGTGGCGAGGGTAGAGAAGAGGGGAGTGGTGTAAAGGCAGCATCAGAGAGATGACGTGGCGGAACGGAGAGCTGGGAGTTGGGATAGTTTAGTAGTAGCGTGGAGTGTAGTGTTGTAGGGGGGTTTGAGGACAGAAGAGAGCAACGGAATTGCTTATCGAAGACGAAGATTCTGCGCAGGGGTGTTAAGGGGTTCGTTCCGTCATTCTATATTTAGCCTCTCCTCATTCATTTCTCTAATATAATATAAATTGTTTATTCTTTTTCTTTTCCCCTGTACAAAAATAGATCTAATCAGTTTAACCACCCGTTATATTAATTTTTAGAGAAAAGAATTAAATGCATTTTATGTATATACGTACACATTATAAGAAATAGGAAACAGTAACTACGTCGCCCACATGCGAGAGATATAAAAATATATTATTGATATTGATATATAGAGAACCATTGATATTGACATGTCAAATGACATAATTGAAATTGTCAACAAATATCAACGTCAATATTTGTAAAATAATTATCAGAATTCAAAGTTCAAACTTTCTTCTCGGTATCTAATCGAAGCCCAAGAATTACTACCTCATCTTACGTTTGGAGCTTGAATGACCAATCCAAAAAGAACTTGGCATGGGGAACTTTATTATTTAAATTGATTTTTGGAAAATGTGTTACATACATTAAATAATAAGATTTAGTGCCAAGGAGATACATGTACGCTTGCATGGAAAAAAGGCAAATATTTATTCCAATAGACAGAGGGCAATAGCACTTTAATGCTCCCCCTCTCATTCCTTCCATACTACTATTTTATTCTATCTACCACACAAAATTGAGTGCATGTACAAATTGAATGTATACTAAGACTAAAGGCAAATGGGGGTCCATCTTTCTTTATCCATCTTTTTCTATGTGGGCTAGATCAATTTTATATATATATATATATATATATATATATATATATATATATATATATATATATATATATATATTAATAAAAATAATGATAGTACCTTAAATGATCTCTTAACAAATTCAAAATTCAATGTATTTTAATTTAATTTGGAATTTGGATAATAACTCCTCCATGGGACGAAGGGCCGGGCTTTAGTGTTAAGACTAACTCCTCTAGTAGGGTGGGCATGTATAAATAAATATAAAAAATGAAAAATAAATTAAATCCAACTGCATGTTTAAAGCTGAAGAAAAAAGACTCACAAAAAAGTACCATAAATTAGAGAATAAAAAGAGTATTATATGAGAATATGTTGGTTACGAACTCAAGTACAACCATAATTGAAGAGCAAAACCACCATCCATTACAATGTGCAACATAGAAAAGCCCTATAAATGCTCACAACACATAGTTATGATCAAATTTTGTCTTTACCTGCTTTTTCAAATGTAGTATATTGCACATCATTAATTAATCCTTATTATAATATCTTCAATCATTCAAATTTAGCTTCTTAAAAAAAAAAAGAAAAAAAAAAAGAGGGGTGTGTATCAATTATTCTGTTGAATACCTTTAAATAATAAAAAAAAATATAAATGTAAGATATTAACATATTCATGAGGCTTACTTGCAGAAGTTGGAGGCTCTGTGAGTAAATTTGCTCTCAATTTATGTTCTCTTGTCATATATCTAGTTCTAGAATGGTTACAGAGATTGTGATAAGATCAGAGTGGGAAGGATAGGAAGCAGCAGATCCAATGCAAGGGAATCCTAGTTCTTTCATCACTCTGCAATAAAAGCTTGTGTGTGGAGAACAATATTTAAATTGAATATCTAGAAACTCAACTCTTTCCTCCGTTTTCCCACCCTAATCATAAGGAGCCTACCAGCTTCATCTCCCATACTTACACATGATTCATGTTTATTGGAAGTGACCCAATTGAGTTGAGTTGCACTGGATTCACCAATTATTAGCTCACGTAAGTGAGCCCATAACAGTGAGGCGAGGCTGAGTCAGGAGTTGAAACCTATAAATGAATCCCTAGATTGTGAATTGAGATGTGCACTTGGAAGTAAATATTTATGCACTTGAGATTCCAATTTCCAACCACCTGACGTATGGTGCCAGTATGTACAGGAATTTGAGTCCCCACTGAAGCTGTGGCACCAACTCACTTCTAAAAATGTACAAGAAATACCCACAACACTAATGTTAAAGAGTGCTAGAACCCAATTCCCACTGGCCCCCCTTCTCTTTTATCTCCTCAACCCAACTATTAAGAACCAAAACCACCTGGTGCTGCTGTAAAGTCGAAACAAATGAACTGAAGCTACTCTTTTATGGGTAAGTCAGTTTCTATCTCTTCTCATGCTTATCCAAATAGTTACCCCCCATATGACATAGGTACATGGAAATAAAATTCATGGTTCATCCACTTATGTATTGAAGAGAAAATAATTGAAGTTTTAATATAGAATGATTAATTCAAATTCATTCTTCTAAAGTTCTATCCGTGATCACGCACACACACATAACTATATACATAGAGACAAGAATATTTCACAAGTTTGGACATAAAAAAAATAAAAAACAAGTGAAACATGGATTTTGATAGAAAGGAAAAAAAAAAAGCAAGTGGACAAAAGAGAAGGAAAGAATTGTCTGAAAGAGTAAATTGCCTCATCAGATGGTAAAACAATGACAGACAATTTAAAGACGGGGAAAAAATGATAGACTCAGAACATTAATGTATCTGTAAGAGCGACCTGTTCTGACTGACTGCTGCACTAATATCCGCTTCGCTCAAAATATATTCAGCAGCTTTTGACTTCTTATTCTCTCTCAAATATTGCAAATTGAATAACTTATAGATGGAAAGTAAAATAGTATGAAACAAAATGCATTCAACTGCATTTTTACCTCACCAGAAAAATTCAAGTCTACAGAAATTTCCTAGTGTCTCTCAAGAACTTAACTTCATCACAAATTATGATGAAATATTTAAAAGACTGTTGCTTCCTCAAAAAATACTTCACAAATGGCAAGCATAAGGCACTAATGATGGTTGAGCAAAACGACCTGAGTCGTTTTTTTTTTTTTTTTTGACAATAGCACTTTATTACCTAGGGGCATATGTTCTCATCCCTTTAAGTCTACTACTTATATTTGTCCATGTTTCTAAGATCAAAACTGATTGTGTGACTATAAGTACTAAATGGTCAGGCGTTCCTTAGTTAAGTTCACTAACAGTTAACATGGTAGCATATTTCACTTAACTAGAAGCTAGTTCACAGAATACCCATGCCAAGCAAGAACCACTTAGTTTCCTGGGTATGTAATTCGCTACATAAAAGAAGTTCACCCTAAGATCGAGGATGAAAACCTGATTTAATTTAATTAACCTGGTTTTCACGTAAGAAAGGAAAATGATTATCTGACACTGAAAAGTGTCACGTGACAGATTTACAAACTTCGTTGACCGTAAGTCTTGAGAGAGGGATCATTCTTATCATTATGTTGGTGTGAAGAATAATGAATTCCTGAAGGGCCTAACACCTCACTGGTAACCAAACCAAAAAGATTAAGAATTATATTAAGATCAACTAAAACTTAGAATTAAGCAAAAAATTTAAGAAAATTAACTTAGAAGTATTGTGATGGCCAAGAACCTGATTCAGAAAGTGAAAATCTTTTAGTTCAAATCCCACTCCAAATAGACTCATCATAAAGTTATGGAATATTCACACTCGCCTCAAAGGCCTACTCAAGTATTTTAAGAGGCTTGGATACCTAGGGATCAAAATAAAAAGAAATAAAAAATAGGATAAGGGTTTATCCAACTAACAATTTATTCAATTTTCCTTTCCATGTCAACAATAATACTAAGAAGAAGATGAGATGCAAAATTAATTTTACATGGCAACATCAAGTGGAGGAGGGCTAGCTGGTTGTAAGAAAGGGCAAAAGGAAAATGGGGGGCTTGCGGAAAAGGTGTGCCATCCCAATCATTTATTTGACGCCGCAGACCTTCTAGTTTATAACTGGGGCAAAGTGGTGGGATCCATTTGTCAGAGCTTGGAAGGACGGTAACTGACATCATTATGTCACGAAACTATCAAGCTAAGACCACTGACAGCAACCCATCACCAGTGTTCAGTGTTCTTAATCAAAATGACTAACCTACCCCCCCTCCTTCGCACCCTTCAATTCAATGCACCTCTCAACATACCCCCTTCTTCCTTTGTTAAGTACCGCCGCTATTCACTGGGGCCAACCTCTCACCCATCTTACCAACTCCTATTGCGAAGTAATACTTTTGGTAAATGTTTACGTTAATTAGATCTTCACCATTTTTTTTTTTTTTTAAATGCTAAAACTAAAAGGGAACTCCATCTTATAAGGATTAGATAAGCATTTGTGGGGTATATATTACTTGTATAATTGTCCTTATAATAATTATAATATCTAAGTCCATTGGTTTTTATTATGGTATAAAAAATTTTGTATTCAAACATCTTCACAAGTATTTCTTTCCTTTGTTAATCATAGTTTTTTTTTTCTATCATAAATATAGTCTTATCATTATTTATAGGAGGAAGAATGTTATATATGTCTATATTTGCTTTATATATACAATTAAACATCTACCTCATAACTATAGCTTTTAGGTACAATAATTTACAACAGTATATGTATAGATCAAAATAATAATTTCAAAAGTAAGAGAGCATGTCATATACTTTCGGCACTAAACCTCACATTTAAGTTTAGAGGTAATTTTTTTGAAAGTTTAAAGGTAGTTAAGATAGAACTAATATTGTTGTTTATTGAGATCCACAATATCACTGCACACTGAGATACTAGCCCGCCCAACTGTAGATTGGTGCCACTAAAACTTTAACTGTAAGGGCAAGGTACGCGGTGGGTATCTTGAGGTAAGACCAAGCAACATGGAGTGCGTTGGAGAACAATAGGATCCAAAAAGCCCAAATTGCGTTTGTCTGGGGGAATCAATTCCCTGTCACCTGTCAAAGCATCAAATCTATGTTGATTGAGGAAATAATAGCTAGGTGTAGCTTAATTTTGCATATGACCATACCGAGAGTTCCAGATTGAATTATTTCTTAGAGATCAAAATTTTCAAATTTTGGCCGTAGTAAGACAAATTTGAGGAAAGTTAGTGCAGTTATTGATGGGTTTTACAGTTATTTGCGACCCGACCCCAAAATCTTTTGGGGTTTGATGATGTTTAGAAGATAAGCATTTCATGTTTCTGATAAAAAAAAAGGTGAGTTTAGGTTGGTAAAGATTCCCTAAACATAATTGATTTGAGAGTAATTATAAGTGGCACAAAGATGGGTCCATGAATCTCTCCTAGATTTCATTAACGACCCATCAAATCATTCAAAAGTAAATTATGAGGATTAGCCATCAATCTTAGCTGCAACATTACTTTATAAAGTGAAAATAACATCTTAATAAAGCAAGGGTAAAACTGCATGGAGTAACCTTTCACAGTGCACCCATTTTCCCCTATTTCATACTGGATACACAATTACATTTACCTTGCAATCCAAGAAGTATCATGACTTTACTATTTTACTTCTATCTTTTCCTCCAAGAAAGTAGTATTTCTAGAGACGATTTAGCGAAAGTTGTCACCAAGAAACCGTCTAAAATAAGCTTAAATAAAGAGCAAATGAGCACGTCTAGTCTCACAAATGGAAGAATGAATAAAGAGTGCCATAGGAATTTGTATGTCAGATTCTAGGTCAACCTAAGCTGAAAATCACTTAAATCTGAAAATTTAGTTGAGAAACCCGACCCAATGCACAAGTGATTTCATACTCAAGTTAAACCTGTCATAAACCATTTGATCTAAAAAAATATAATTGATAATTTGGCCTATGATATCAAGCGATTGTAGACATTAAGAAAACCCATTTTAGAAGAAAGAACCAAGGTTAAGCTCCATCTAACAGTCAGGGGCTAAACCTCAAATCAAAATTTACATTTACGATTCAATACATAGAAAATGGGAAATCCAAGTAAAAAGACCCAATGAACCCAAATAACCATTCAATTTTGTCCTAATCCTTCATGGAGTGTTAGGTTTCCCTATGATGAGGAGTCATTATTTATCTAGGAAAATAGGAATTTATTTTATATTAGAATTTTTAATTTATTAGGAAAGCTCACTTATTAAAAAATTAGTAATTTATTTTAGAATGTAATTGTATCACAATTAGGATTAGGAAATTGAGTTATAATAAGATTAGGAGTTTGGGTTAGTGTTTGAGTTGTCTTACAATTAAGATTTATTATAAATAGGGAATAGTTGTAGAGAAATAGACATTCTTTGATTATTAGTGTTATTTTCAGTAGAAATAATTAAAATTATTTCTAGTTTTATTGTGGGATTTTGTGAGTTATTCTTCCACTGTGAGTACTCTGCATCACCCTCAGTTTCCTAAGCAAGAGAAATGTAAAATAAAATGAAGATAAGAACAGAGATGCGTTTAAAAGGTTAATTATTTTCTTAAGGGAACAAATAAATGCAAAGGATGAAGGGTAAATGGACAGTAATATATAGTTCAAACAGTACAAACAACACAATTATTAACAACCTCGTTCTCTATATGTAGCATAAACAACATAGTTATGAACAACTTTCTTCTCTATGTATCTCATCAAATTCCCATCCCACTGCCCCAAATGATGCCTCAACCACCTGCCTCTAATGTCAAACTATGTTACCTATTAGTGGATAACTAGTTTGCCAACTGGGAACTCTTACAAATGGAGTATGTGATTATATTAAAATAGAGTAATGAGAGACAACATCACATGAGGTTTCAAGTAAAAAAGATTTGGTGTGAAGACACAAACTCCTAAGTGATCTAGATGATAATATGGGAAGTTGAATGGGTAAGGCTTAGGCAACTTAGGAATAATAGTGTAAGATAAGAGATTGGCAGGGAGACCAACAGACCACAGGTTGGGCATAGTTGGGGTGGATCTGATAGGTGTGTTCCCATATCACTTAGCCACATTGTTTCTCTAGTCAACTAC
The DNA here is from genome assembly GCA_035771175.1 of Paratinospora sagittata. Lineage (NCBI taxonomy): Eukaryota > Viridiplantae > Streptophyta > Magnoliopsida > Ranunculales > Menispermaceae > Paratinospora > Paratinospora sagittata. Next base: position 37,436,250 of record CM069594.1, read on the forward strand.
CCTTCGACCATTTCTAGTATCACCCCACTCCACCATTGCTTTGTGTCCCCTTCCAACCCCTTCTCTTACCCAACTTGTTAATATAGCACATCTTGGCTCTCTTCTTCTTTCATAGAAAGACATCCTTTTCATTTTTGGGTAAAATAAGATCACCCTTTATTAATTTAGAGAGATTGAGCAAGTCAAAAGTTGTTATATGCCAATGACTAGTAGCTCACCCATATGAGGTAGAAGGTTCAAATCTCTTCTCAGCTACATATGAGGAAGAGTTGTGCCTCTATTGGGGTATTGTTGTCGCCCTATTGGCCTCGGTATGAGCATCTATTCCCTTATTAGGGCCTACCATTGTCTTTAATCCATTGATTTTGTATTTGTATGTACATAATGATCCAATGTAACAAAAACTACATGTTGACAATAAAAAAGAAAAACAAGAGTCAATCAAATAGTCACTGCTTGGTGGGCTGTTAAGATGGTTTAACTCTCTTGTTGGGAAATTCTAAAGGAACGAATTGAAATAGACAAAAGACCTGAAGGGGATGGGCTATATTTACTGAGAATTATGGTGATTATAAATAAATAATGTAATAAATAATATTGAATGAGTTAAAAGGTTTAGAGGAGATACTGATTTATAGAATAAGAATGAGAATGGGCTTCCATGGAGTTGCTGGTCCACACTGCACTTTGTTACCATAGATAAGGATCAGTCCTTCACCCTTTTTGACTTCTCACGAAATGCTTCAGCTCTACATTAGCTGGAAAAGGGCAAAGAAAAAAGAAAAAAGAAAAAAACTTTTTTTTTCTTTTTTTGCGAGCCTTTTTTGGTATTGATCGTGATTTTCTATCCTACAGCCTTCTTTTCTTTTCGGAGCGAAGTCTTTTTTTTTTTTTTTTTTATTGTACCACATCAATATGGCTTAAGTCTTTCTGATTGCAACACAGCATCTTTGATGTCTATCTTCTTTTTTATCATTATTATTAATTTTCAGGACAGTCTTTGGATATGTACGAGACCTGGTAGGGCAGACTAACGTACAATATCTAATTAAAAAAAAAAAAAAAAACAGAGAGAAAATTTTATAGGATTGTCCCCCTGCACAGCACTCTCAAGTTGCCGATATTTAATCCAAGAGAGATGAAATGTTTCTCGGTGTCAGCAGCATGTAACGTTTTCAACTTTGTTGAATCCTACCATCTTTTTTTCAACGTCAACCATGCAAAAAATTGGTTGCATCTGCTTCTTTACTTATATTTTATTGATTCGCATCAAATCAATTGTAAGCTTCTATTATTATCTAAAAAAGTAGCATCAGAACATAGATTACATGCTTGAGAAACAGTCAAATAGGAGTAAGAAATTCGAATTTGATGGAAAATAATCTATGGCATATTATCAGAGCACGGACAATGAAGCCATTTCAGTATGTATTATGAAAAGTAAAATAGGTGCGTAAACACTTAACTAATCTTCTATTGTTTTTATGGCTCAACTTAACTCAATTAAGTCTTTTCTCACTATATAGGGTCGGCTACATTAATTTACTTCCTCCACATCACTCTATCAAAGGCTAAGTCAACATTCAAATTACAAAAAGTTAAATATTTCATAATTATCTTTGTCCATGTTATTTTAGATCTACCTCTATCCCTATTATTACCACCTAATGTTAAAAGGTCACTCTTTCTAATTAGTATATCTAAAGGCTTACGTTGTATGTGTGTAAAGCACCTTAGTCAATTTTTTTCTTATTTTATCTCTAATTAGTGTTATTTTTATTGTAACATCCCGTAAATTTAATTACATACATACGTTGAAGTACGCGTATATTGAGATATATAATACACATATTTTATACGTATGAGCTAAATATATGCGTGATAATATACATATTTTATACGTATGAGCTAAATATTCGCGTGATAATATACGTATTTGATACGTATGAGCTAAAGATACGCTGGATAATATACGTATTTTACGTAGGAGCCCAATATACGTGTGTATGTACAGAAAGAAGATGATACATATGGGATCATCCTATATGAGTGCTTATAAGTTAAAAATTGGAGTTGACTTAAATTGATTAATGTATGAGGTTGGTTAATTAAATATGTGGATTGGAGTATGATTTAATGACTTAAAGAATAATATGATTTAATGTGTGTATATGAATACATGTGAAATAAGTGAATTATTAAATGGTGTAGATTGAAATCGAATTATTAAATGACTTATATAAATAAGATGAGTTGAATTTAATGAAATTTGATGAAGGAGTTGGTTAATAAGGGGAGTCTAGGAGCATTGGATCATTGTCTTATATATAAAAATATCAACTTCTCCTTTCTCATCTAAATCTCTCAAACGTTAACATTAAAAAAATAAAATAAAACAAAAGAAGTCATTTCTACTTTAATCTCTCTCACAAACGCCCAAACAAAAAATAAAATAAAAAATAAATAAAAGAAGAGAGAGAAGAAATGAGTGGCTGAATAAAGGAAAGAAAAGAAAAGAAAAACAGATAGAAAAGAACGAGTGAAGAACGACCCAGAGGGGGAGAAAAAGAATGGCGGAGAAGGAGAACACGAAATTCGGGTGAAATCCAGACTTGAGGTAAGCGATTTTCACTCCCTTTCTTCGTGAAATTACTATTTAAGTTAGATGTAACGATTCTAGCGGGCTAATTTTGACTGTGGGAGTTGTTTTACGGCGTTTTTCAATTGACCCAACTTGAATGAGAATCCGCTAGGAAGGTATTAAAAACACTCCCTGGACAGTCGGAACCCCGAATCTGTGGTTAGATTCAATTTCATGATTTTTTGGAGACCTTTTGACAATTTTAATAAAATTTACATCTTTCGGATGAATAGTGAATAGTAAATAATAAATAGTCCATAGTAAACAGTGCACAGTGCACAGTGCACAGTAAATAGTGCATAGTGCATAGTATACAGTGCATAGTAAATAGTGAACATTGATCAGTGATGTGAACCCAATGAAACCCCGGTTTGAGATCATAGAATCGTGAAGAACTGAATTCCGGACATTGGAACATGATATTTGGATATGCTTTGATCGTCTTAGTAACTAAGGATATGGTGTCGTGAAAATATAATTTGGACATCTATTTTCACTGTTCTTTCTTGTGGAAATATCTAGATTAACCACAGAAACGATTTAGTAGTTTCTTCAACTGCTTATGAGTCCTAAATGGATTTATTGTGATTTGAAGTGAGTTGAGAAATTAAAAATGTAAATAGATATGAATACATGAAATTGAATTATGAAGTGATTGTGACAGGTTAAATTAGTTGGATTTAACTTGGAGCTGGACTCGAAAGCGATGATGATTGGGTTTAAGTTGAACGTGTTGTACTGTGAGTATAGTTTCATTGATTTGGTTCTTGTATGGCATTGTACGTATATAAAATGTTTGATTGTATGCATGTTATATTTATATCTAATGCATTGAGTTTTATGGATCATGCAAACTGATTTTAGCACTTGGAGTTTGTAATGATGAGGTTTTGCAATTCCTCATTGTCATTTCGTTAGGAATTAGACCCAGATGAGGTTTTGCGAGTCCTCATTGTCAGTAGGTTTGTCCTAACAAGGGTTGCGATCCTTGAAATGATTGTGAATTGGGTAATGAGAGGTTGTGTCTACCTTGTACGGCTATACAAGGGTTAAACCCACTCTCTTGCCTTGCGGAGGAGGGAGATTGTACATTGTGGTATTGAAAATCATGCAATTTATGTTGTTGACATATATAATATATTCGTTGAACAATGCATGTGTTGAATAAGTGTTTGAAATGATTTTAAATGTCATATTTCTCTAAATGTATATAATTGTAATCTCAAGAACTATATTCACTGAGCTGTTGTTTGCTCACCCCATTTCCTCCAATATTTCAAGTATTGAGTCGAAGGGAAAAGGAAATCCGTGAGTGACACGGGAGCCTTCGTCTGATATGTGTATGTCTGCTCGGAGGAAATAGCTTTTGTTATTTTGATATATATCACACATTATAGATATAAGTATTATCATCTAGATGGGATGTGTGGCATATATTTATATTAGATGAGGAAATGAAAATGTGATGTGTGAATGAATGAAATGATTATAGATATCCATATTGGATTTGATTTGTGGTATAGGAAAAAAAGAATTTCTGTACATTTTGAGAAGGATTGTGAGAGTACGTGAAGGCTGACAGTGTATTATATACTGTATATGGGTATGTACAATGTATAGTACACTGTGCCGATCATGACGTCAGCCTACGTCAGGGGCGTCGTAACATTTACGATTTTCCAAATATGTTCATTTCTAATTTTATCTTTTAAAATTTCACTATATATTCATCTTAGCATTCACATTTATGTTAAAGTTAGTTTGTTAACATGTCTTTTAATTGCCCAACGTTTTGTACCATATAGCATGCCTAGCTGAATAGCAACTTTATAAAATCTTCCTTTAACATTGATGGGATGCACCTATAATATACTACTCGAGAAGCACTTCACCACTTGACCCATCTTGCGTTAACTTTATGGTTCACATCCTCACCTATTTCTCTTTCTCTAAGTGTAATAGATCCCAAATACCTAAACTTTTCGCTTTTTGGTATCTCTTGACTTTCATTCTTAAAAATATCTTTCTTTGTATTTTTACTTTCACTATCATTACATTTAATGTATTCGATCTTAGTCCTACTAATTTTGAATTCTTTAAATTCTAGTCTCTCTCCAACCATCTAGCATAGCATTTACTCTAGATGCAATTTCATTAATCAATATTATCATCAGTAAATAACATATACCATGCAATATCTTCTCGGATATGTTTAGTCAATTCATTCATAACTAGTACATAAAGCTAGGAGTTTATGGCAGATCCTTGGTGTAAACCTACTGTAATTAAAAATTTGTTAGCTTCTCCTACATCCTCCTATATTTTATTAAAGGCATCTACATCTATGAGATTCGATGTCAAAGTGGATTCTCTATTTTACACTTCTCATTCCTCACAAATGAATTCATGTCATTTGTCAAAAAATTAGCATTTATCCCTACTATTGCTCGATAAGAATATTTATTGACTTTCAATCTCATTATATGGGGTGTGCTAAAACGAGCCAAAATTTAAACCTAAAATTATACTTGGGCTGATATAGCGAATCACTACATCACCATATTAAGGACAAGAAAAAAAGAAACAATAACCACCTATCATTCACCAAATCAACGCAAATATAAAGTTGGATCTATTTTTTGGATCATTTTAGCATTTCTATTTCTTTTTTATGTGAAATACATGATTGTCAAGTGATACAAATCATTTTTAAGAGTTATCATGGCACTTCTCAATTTAAAACTTAAAAAAGAAAAAAGAATACACATTCCTTACACATGCAACACAATTGCCTACAAATAGTATGGTCATAAAGCCATATGTAAATTTCTCAAATAAGAGGAAGAAAAGGAACAAGACTTCTCTGCATAATAACTAATGAGAAGGTTTTGCTAGAGAAAGTTCAAAAAGATTTCCAAAAGAATATGATCACTTATTGATTAGTCATCTTCATTTATACTCTAATTTGTAATTTCAGCTTTCATCATTCCTCATTGTATAATATCACCACTCAAAACAAACCCAAAAAGAAAGAAATTATAAGAGCATTCGAGATATCTAATCATGAGGCTATCCCTAGCAAATCCTCTACTTGTTATCATCTAATCTTATCTTTTTCTCAAAGATGCTCTTTCGGGCCCTCAACATAAGGTCATTTTGTTGGAGATCCACTGCATGGAAACCTTGCACTTGATAGGGTTGTTCTTTCTACTGTAGGGTTCCCCCCAACCGTAAAGGTAAGATGGGTGGAACAAAGAAAGTCTTTAAAACTCATGATGATGCTTGGTTCGGCACTCAAACAAAGTCAATATAGCCATGAAGAGGTCCAGCTGGAACAAGTTATACGATCTTTTTCCTCGCCACTAATCTTCTTGAGCCACTAAAGGGTAGTCTTTTCTTGAACCCACCCCTAAGAAACACAACCTCCAATCAGCAAAAGTCACTGGGCCTCAATATATATAGTTAATCATCATTTTTCTTAGAAGAAAAGAATCCAAGGATCTGTTTCATAGGGGCCAAAGCGTACGACCTTTCAGATCCTAAGTGAGGAAAGTTGGGATGAAGATGAAGGAAGATAGCTTTATATTGCATCAACTCCTTCAGGACTTTTTGTAAATGTTTGATTCCATCAGGTGTTCCTCGATCCTTGTCCCAGTCAGAAAATAAAGTGATGACCATCTTCCCAGGCTCACCTAATTAAATTGTTCAATGGTTTTAATTTGTACCCTTAGGCATCCATTAACTTCGAATTCAAGTATTTGAAAGTCTGGAATCCACCTATTTATTTACTTTGCTTTCTATCTTGTGTTTCTTTTCCCTTATTTTTATGCTCATGTACCAGATTCCTGAAACCCGTAATTGTTGGAGACCCAGATGCCACTTGACCAAAATAAGGCTAAAGAAAGGTAAGATCGTTCTATTGGCTCTTGTACAAGAATGGACTGGAGTCCTCCCCTCCCAGGTACAAAAAACTGAAAAAAAATTGGACGGAACATGGGTCCCTAAGTAAGGTTTAGCATTACTCCTCTGCCCTAAGAGACGCAGCTGGAGCAACAAATGTGTACTACTACAATTGAAGCCTACCTAATAAAGGAGACAACTCATTATAGCACAGGAACAATAACAATAAGTATATGTTTTTGAGTAATGTTATGGCATCAAAGTGTTCATCTGTGTACATCCTCAATGGTTCTATGATATCACCTTCTTGGTATTAAATTGACCAATCCAATCTAATCATATGCAATTCAATTCACGTTGAGACAGTAAGATTTGGAAGGAATTAGACCCTAGTTAACTTCTTTGTGAAGGGTGCTTCTATTTCCACCCACTATTTTCACTTTCTCTACCCACCTACTCAATACCCTTTCACAAAATTCAAACACACTTCATTCCTCTCAAAACACCTAGCGTTTCCACCTTCTCTACCCATTTTGCCTTTCTTAAAAAACCCCACGTCCCTCTTCTTTACTTGCCCTTTGTTCTCCCTAATCCCCCATTTGGCTCACCATTTTTCCTTCTTTCTTCAAACAAATTTAGAACAATATATTTTATGTTGGAGAACTGTAGTTTGAGCGTTCTATTCAAATCTTGTGTTAGAGCAAAATTGTTTGCATTTAAATCTTGAATTAATAAGAAAAACATGATTTTTATATGTTAAAACATAAAAATAGATTATTTATTAAGTAATAGCTTTTTATGTATTTTTATAAAAGAAATCTAAGAGAAATAAGTTAAAAAGTCATGATTTTTTTAAACCCTACACAAATCAATCAATTCCGTTGTGAACCCCAGTCAATTCTATTCACTTGGAGGCAACCAAACAATTGCATTTTGTTCGGTCTATGGTTGCCTCCCGCCAAACAGAAGTTTTTTGAAATTTTTTTAATTTTTTGAATGGCCGAATAAAAGCATTTTGTTCAGCCTTCATTGGCAATACTAACTTCGATGTAGAGTGCAAAGAACTTCTCATTGTAGTACTTTCCATTTCATTGTTGCTAAGTGTTTAAAATAGTTTTTCTTGGACAAAATAGAAGCACCCTTGGAGAATTAAACCTACCTTGTTGCTGCAGGGGTGTAATAAAATGGGCTGCGGAGGCAGTCTTGGCTTAACCTGCCCATTAGACCTAGTTCTCACTTCTCAAGCCATGCAAGCGGCGTGGCACGTGCTGCAGAGTGCGGAGGCACTTTGCCCATGTTGCCTCAGGCCTGTCCTTTAAAACGAGCCCGCTAGCGGGCCTAGGCTTTTAAGAGTCACTGGTTGGGCTTAGGGAAGCCATAAGCATTGGACAGACGGATAGAGTTACATGGGATGACTAAAAGAGTAAAAGTTCAAAGGACAACATTTTGTTATTTTTAAAAACAATTTGTTTTTTTTATAAATTTTGACACTATTTTTCAAGTTTTAACAAATCAAACGCATTTTTCGTATCTTCAAAATTTTGAATACAAAAAATCGTATCCGAATCTTAAATTTAACGCAGCCTAAATTATTATTTTTTTTAATATTATAATTTTGACCGAAACTGTAGTTTTTTTTATTTGCAAAATTAATTTCAGTGTAATAAAGGGTAATTAATACATTAATTCTTTTGCTTAACTATTACCAATTTGTTTCAGCGTATCCTACTTTATTGTTTTGATCTAACTAGAATATTTCTTTCATTTTCCCATACTCACTCTAACTTTCTGTTTTTAACTACTTTAGTTTCTAATTTCATTTAATAATAACACAATTACATTTTTACTCTCAGATGAAATTTATTTACATCTTTAAAACAATAATAAAAATACTAATACAAATGAAGAATAAAATTGTAACTGATAATTTTTTTCTACAAACCCAAGTTTTTATTTTGTTATTTTATATTTCACTATATTGAATTGCATACATGCGAAAGTAGACCCAATAAATAATATCGAAACAATACCTACATCAAGGTCCAAATAAGACCGCAACAAGACCATTAAGGACAGATCATCTCCTTACCTCGTATGAAGTTAAGGGGGAGAATACAACCCCTAGCCTCATAAGAACCGGGAGGTGTCTTGATCATGTAAGCTCCACCAGTTTTGACTGTACAAACCCAAGTTAAGACTAGATTTATGAGTTTTGATAAGTGCCCTTGGGCCAACTTTGGATGTGCTGGGCACGGACCCATTTACTTAAACATGGATTAGAACCCAACGCATCTGAAATTTAATGCCAGTAACATGGAGCACCAACCCATCATTCATGAAAAGTGCATAGAACACCGCATCTGTGTCCAGCCTTTCGCTCTCCTCCAGTTCACACAATCCACTGAAGCTATTGCAAGAGTGGAACTGCAACTTCTATTTTACAAATTGAACTCTTATCTTAAAGATGAGGGACTTCTCTACCTTAAATTTCTTTTGCTTTTTCATCTTTGGACGCAAAACCTAAAGTCTTGCACGGGCCAAGTTTTATCCAAGAGAAAAGGAGTGCTTGTATTTGGGAATGGTAAGAAGGGAAAGGATGAGACCGTAAGACTAGCAGCCAATTACTCCCTCAAGATACTTAAAACTTCGTTATCCGCCACACAACATCCCACCAAAAACTCTTTGGACAAAGGTCCCTTAGGATGACATTCAAAAAAAAAAGATATTGCTCTATGAGACTATTACTAACAGTTTCCACTTCAATGATTAAAATCTAGATAGAACCCTATGACTTATGACTTCATCTCATCCAACCGGTTCAAACCACAGTTGTTACAAACATATTAGTAAATTTTACTAAGATCTTAACAGTTTAAACTTTAATCCCTTAATATTACTGAATCTAATTCCTACCCACGCGATAATAAAGCAAATATCCTTTAGCATATGATCCGCCAAATGGAGGTGACAAAATGGAATTCCAAGTGCTACCTTTTGCAAAGATTCTCTCGAAAGATGGCTCTCATGCCTTTCTGAAGCATGGATCGGGGAAAAATTTGTGCTACTTCTTAAGGGTCTGAAAGGGCTTGGTTTCCTGAATCCTGACCTAAAAGCGATGGGGTTACTCCAGCACAAGTTATCAGTATCTAGAGATTCATTCTTGATAAAAGGTCTACATACGCATACCAGTAGCAATCTCAGTAACCTGAACAGCTATTCCAACTTGTGAGTGTTAGAACCACTGAACTCAAAAGTTATAGTTGACTGTGTTAGTAGACTGGAATCTCAACTAGTATCGATATTGTCTCTATTTAATCACTTTTATGCCCGTTATTGGGCCTAGGTATGAAGTTTTACTCTAAAACACTTTAGTACTAATGAGGAAGGAGATCCACACTAATAACTCATATGATAAACTTTTTTCTTTCCGATGTAGGATTGATCCTTTCAGTCAACATACATCTAACAATCTCCACGTTTGACCGAAATTCAAAGGGTCATTCATTATTATGAGCAAATTTGGCTCCTAATTTGCCCACTTCACCTTAATATACATTAGTTGGGCTCTAATGAGCCCACACTAACTCTACCTAAATGTATGTCATGTCTCAGCCAAACCATCAATTATGATACCACTATTAGCTAGCCTAGATCTCCACTAGTACCGGTACTATCCTCACTCAACCACCTCTAGGCCCCCTATTGGGTGTAGGTGTAAAATTTTACTTTAAAAAACATCGATACTAATAAAAAAAGAGATATAAAATTATTCCTTTCCGTCTATGTATGTCTAATAAATAGGTAAAGCCTCAACAAATAATAATATCAAGGATACTAAAAATTCTCCTCACATGAAACTATGCCAATAAAGACACATGAACCGGATTCAATAAAAATAATTATAAAACCAAACAGCGTAATAAAAGCTTTTAGGCATTTTGGAACAGTACAGAGGGACCAACCCAGTAATGGGAAACAATCGCTAAGCGAGAAAAAGGTGCGAATCCATGGGAGTTACGTTCTGGAGATGGAAAATGAGACGATAAGGATTCTAAATGTCAGTTGGGGAATGTATCTCTAGCGCCACTTATCTCTAAATATTCCCTGCGGTTGATGGATTCCCAATCAAAATGACATTTTTCCCCCCTTTTAGTCAATATTCCATGCCTTTTGCAAGTAATAATTGCAATTGAAAAAATCCATGGATTTCTCACATCGGCCGTTCAAGAAACCATTCTTACGGGACGGATCTAATCCTTCTCGCTAGAGGAGCTCATGATGGGGTGCGACGACCCCTCTGCCTTCTCCTCTGAACCCTATTGCGTGATAAATTACCAAAATCCAAGAAAGAATTTACTTGATAAAGTCTAAGAAAGAAAATAATATGTTGCTAACATAAGGCGCTTCATATTCTCTGAATTAAGAGATGGGAAAGCCAAATATCATCAAGTTTCTCTTAAAAAACAAAACAAAGGAAACTCTGTTTTCTGCACCTTTATTTTTGGTTTCCCATATTTGTTGGTGGCTTGGGTGTCCCTACTTTCAGAAAGTTTGGGACAGAGAGGACCATATTACTGGGATCTGCTTTGCCAACTTGCTCAAAAAGAAGACATCGCAGTTGGCCAACTTATAAAGTGAAAGATCTGATAATCTAGAATTCCTTGCATATTCCAGTAGATATTTAGTGTCACTGAGTCCACAGATAGTGTTTAGCATCCCAATTGCCAAGCATGCAAGGTGAGCGAGTAGAACAATTACAAAACCCTGATCGCATGATTGAGTAGACTTGGTTCCTGACGTGCCTAAAGGATGCCTCCATGTACATAAGAAGCATTTAAGTTTCAGACCAAATAGCCTCATAGTCCCACCTCAAGAAAAAAAATGCGTTCCCACCTTTCTATTTATATCTTCATGTCTCCAACTTTGTGTTTATATTCTCAGCCCTTACTATTTTTTCTGCTGCTAAAATTGCGCTTCTTTTGATGTCATGATGAGTAATGGATTAGCAAATCACAAAATTCACATGTTTGAAGAAACAAGCGTATTGAACTAGTATTGTCACATTGGATATACTGGAACTTATTCATATGAGGTCTTAGAACAAGCCAAAGATATTTAATATTGCAATCTGATCAACCCATCATAATTCAAATTCTTGTAATAATATGGGGGAGGGAGCATCCAACGTTATGAAAATACGAAAGGCAAACTAAACAGATATTGTAGAACAGGCAGCAAAAATTGACACTTCGGCTGAAAAGGCATTATCTAAGAGAATAAAAAAAAATTCAAAGGATGGTTTATCACTGTGAATATGCTTCACATATTTAAGCTATAACAGTGTAGCTGTTCAATATTAACAAATAAGCGTATTGTTTACCGATAGCTCTATATGTATTGTTGGGCCTTTACTAATTTTTAGGTCTAATACCTTTAACATAGTATCATAGCTTTAATTATAAAAGAGGCCTTGAATTCAAGTCTATCTCCCTCCTATCTTTCTATATGTAGGATAAAGAGTTGCAAATGAGGGTGGCCCTACACTCAATTCAACTAAATCTTTTATCAACAACGTAGTATTCGCTACATGAGTGTGCTTACTCTACTCGGGTTTATCCAAGCCATTTAAAGTGAAGGGCGACTGTAAGTGAGAATTTGAGATGCATTATTGAGCTTAGACCCATCAACTATAGGTTTAGATCTCGTGGTTTCTGACTCAAAGGAATATACAATACATAATTCCAGCACAGGCCTTAGCCCCTGAAGAGACAATCCACCTTAAATAGTCAAATAGCAAAAACTCATAATAGAAATAGTATAAACTTATCGTTTATCAATCTATATTTCTTCGTAAACATGAATGCATTAATTAATAATAGGTACTTTTTAAAAAAAATATAATGTTAGAATTTAGTTGTATAACCAATTCGATCGCCACCATTCTCAAAAAGTTATTAGGCCGGTTTCTGACCTATTAATTTTTCTCACCCATAAGATGAGACATTAGCAAAAGTTGAACATGAAACCTTTGAGTTTTAAAACTATCTATTTACCTACTCTGCCAATTCATTGACAATAATAGGTACTCCTTATAGCAAGTAGCTTTATAATGTCAATCTATATTTCTAAATATGAATGCATTCATTAATAATAGGTACTCATTGCAAACAACTTACCTGAGGTTAGGATGCCATAGGGGCCTATTTATTTGTTTCTCAATCTATGCATTGTTGAATATAACCAGATATTGTCAGATCGTTGGGTAATAGGACCACTGCACTTTTGGGGCGGCTACAGCATATTAAATAATGGGCCTACAGCCCAACTATACGGCTTGATATGCGATTCCTCATGTCCGTGTCAGAGCATAGTGAGCTTTAGCTTGAAAGCACAATTAGAACAGGCTTATGCGAGTTCATTATAGCACATTTGTAGATCATTGTGAGGTGTTCCTTTTAATTTTAAGACATTTGAGTTAAAAAGTAAATTTCAATAAAAAAAAAAAAGTAACTTCTTAAAGGCTGAGACCTCATAGTCTTGGAGCTGAGACCCAGTAGACAAGTAGAAAGGAGATGTACATATGAGGCATGGATCCAAACTTTCAACAAAAGGAGATAACCGCTATCCCTAACCCTTTAAACTTCCAACCTAATGAAAGGTGGATGAAAACTTCCGACCTCGTGAGAGGAGGAAGACTTGTTAAATCACTCTACCAAATTTATATTAATCAGTAAACAAAGGGGAAAAAAAGTCTTAAAGAGTATTTTTTTACAGATGGTGCCAATAATCTGATGATGTAAATTAGAAAAACTTAAGATAATTGGGAAAAGTAAAAACAATGTAGAACAAATGCTAAAGAGCTGGAAAAACATATATATCTAACATACCACTGAGAAATGAATGATACAGGTTATAAATGCTTATTGTTGCATAGCATGACCCTTAGGCAAATTAAGCATAGCTTCTCAATATCAATATAAACCACTTGTGTAGCACAACGCCACTTAGATTATATTAATTTGTTATCTATATCTATAAGTATAATTAAATTATTTGACTATTGCCCTCAACATCCCCGTAAAAGCAGATATAAGATCTTGAATAAAATTGGTCAAAAATTTAATAACTTCTACAGGAAATACAAAACCCGAACTATAGATGAAAAGATCATTTTATTTGTCTTATGGACTTTGTTTAGAGTTGCTGAATATTCCCTAAATCTGTATATTGTTTAACTCGTTAATTACAAGCCAAATAGTCTGCTCCTAGCCTCCTACCCTGAAAAATGCCTCTGTCCCTAACAATGTTCTACTATTATGCACCTAGAATTTATTGTGAGTGAATGAGCATTACCTGCTACGTTTATGGTGCGCATGAAGAGGGTTTATTCTTTGCATACAACCCTTTCCACAGCTGACACTAGGTCCCAAAAAGTAACACCTGTTGACTGTGCTGCCTCATCAACAAAACAAAGTAATACCATTGTACCGACTCAGCAAGCCAGCTAGAACCCTTTGGACTCTTGTTCTATGTTGGAACTCCAAACTCAAGTACGTGTATGAGTCACAGGTTAATCAGACAAAACTCTATACTGCGAAGAATCAGCCATCCTCCTCAGCTGTAACTTGGAAGCCCATAAGAAATGCAAGCTACCACCCGATGAATTTTAAGGGGCGTCAAAACCACCTAGGCCAGAGTTATTTGGATGCTTGTGAAACGAAAAGAGATCCCCTATTCCCAAAATTGGGTGGATTATATTAAATTTATATGTTTAACGATGAAGAAACCAGCTGTGAAAGAGAACCCTCTAGTAACAGTTTCAGTACCCTCTAGTAACAGTTTTTGTTCCTTTAATTAGAAACATACGGGGAAGGTTTCACATTAACAATCCATTTTTATGGGTCTAATTACCGTATCTAGATCCCATTAGCTGCAAAAATACCAACAAAATCCAGTCAGCTAGTAATATTATAAGGGAAAAGAGGACCGATACGCACGAAAAATATATAAATGATTAAATATAGCCCAGCTTTGATAACCATTCTCCTCCCCTCTTGCATCAGTTTGTGGTTCCTGAGAAGACGGGTCGCACCTTTCTCTACCCTTTCACGAAATATATTCCCCAAGTGGCTCCAACCCACCACCCTTTCTCCTGTTTATAAGGCGCTAGCATGCAGTCTTTTGCTCATCATTCCTCGAGTTCTACCATAACAAAGTAATTTTCCTCTTTCTTCCCCTCTTTGCGTTGCCAACTTTCCTCTTTAGCTTTTTGGCATCCTACCCATCTCTTACTACACCAATACACCTCCCATATCTTGTTGTATATGCCACTTTCATCCACTGAGCTGTGCTTAACCTCTCCCGTATCCTAAAGTGCAATTCTCAACTATTAGTCCAATATTGTCTAAAGAGCAACGACATCCAGCTCAAACTATGCAGAACTCCAGCTCATCTTGGACAACCAAGCAAAACAAGCTGTTTGAGAAAGCTCTGGCTACGTATGACAAGGACACTCCAGATCGCTGGCAAAATGTAGCCAGGGCCGTGGGTGGGAAAACTGCAGAAGAAGTGAAAAGGCACTATGAGATCCTCATAGAGGATCTTAAGCATATAGAATCTGGCCAAGTCCCCTTCCCAAATTACAAACCTACAAGAGCAAGCAATGGCAAGGGCATCGGCGACGACGAAGAGAGGTAGTACCTAAACTGTAACCAAAAGGATTATTGCTCCTTGGATTAGTTTGTTTTCACCATTTCTTGTTTCATTAATTTACTGCTCCATTCCCTCTTCCAGTACAAAAAATCCACAAGGCCGTCCTGTATAAGTGGGCCACTATCCTTCTGGACCCAATCCATTTAACGTAAATGGATAATCTTGCATACATCATAGTGTCATCAAGCCTCGATTCAAGGAACAAGATTATAGAACCCAGAAAATTACTTCCACAAAGGCTTTGGTACATCATGGTGGTTCAGCTAGTCAAGAAGCTAACGTCAATTCCCCAATGGCAAATTGTTTATTTCACAAAAGAAATTCTATCCACACTACATTCAACTTCTTATCCTGTTCCTAATCCCAGAGGAAGCCCACATGAGATCTAATCCTTCTCACTTTACATCACATGTAATTGGTCCTAAGCTTCCAAACGGCAAACCGTCCTGATATTATATAATATTGGACAATGCCCTCCCTCACAGTTAGTTTCCATAGTGGTTTCCATGAGATCTTATCATATAATATTTCTGTATCTAGCCTAACTCTTTGTCAGCATTGGAGTTAAAATCTTCTCTCTAAAGCAAACAGAAATCTGCGTTCTAGGTATACATAGTGGTTTTCTGCGAACTAAGACCTTTTTCGCTTTTTAATCTTCTTGACAGGCTTCTGAAGTATCTAAAGCTCCAATGAAGAAAAATCTGAAGCTATAAGTCGGTGGACCAGATAAATAAATCTGTGAAGTAGATTATGAAGAGCAGATAGCTCAGGATGCAAGTCGTCTTCCTTTTATGTTTTTCTTCTTTGCCTTTTCCTCTTGCTCTCTAATGTTAGTCGGTTCATTTTCCCGCGAGAAAGAGCTTATAAGTATTAGGTTTTCTGCTCGGTTCTCGGTTACTACTGGAATATTTTCTCTAAATGAAATCAATATGTATTTGAAGTCGTCTTCCATATAGAACAAATCTTTGGGTAATGAGACCGATCAGAGATCTACAATCGCACATCACAGAACAACAAGCGAGAATCACGATTGATTAAAATGAAAAAGAGTTCTCCATTACTACTGGAATGTTTTCTCTATGTGAAATTAATATGTATTTGCAGTCGTTTTCCATTTAGAACAGATCTTTTGATAATGAAATAGAACAGAAATCTACAATCGCACATCACAGAACAACAAGCGAGAATCACGATTGATTAAAATGAA
The DNA here is from genome assembly GCA_035771175.1 of Paratinospora sagittata. NCBI lineage: Eukaryota > Viridiplantae > Streptophyta > Magnoliopsida > Ranunculales > Menispermaceae > Paratinospora > Paratinospora sagittata. The sequence goes on from CM069594.1 coordinate 37,452,710, forward strand.
AAAGAGTTCTCCATTACTACTGGAATGCTTTCTTAAATGAAATCAATATTTTTTGCAGTCGTTTTCCATTTAGAACAGATCTTTTGATAATGAAATAGCACAGAAATCTACAATCGCACATTACAGAACAACAAGCGAAAATCACGATTGATTAAAATGTAAAAAGAACAGTATAAACGGATTCGTGTTTGTATAATCAACGGATTATCTAATCTTCTACTTTGCATATAAGTTATATAACATCAAACATAAAACTAATTTCTTGAAATAAATTAGAAACGGAAGTATTTGAATCGAATTAGGGATTCACGACTGACTTACAAGATATCAATCGATTCATCTGGATGATCCTTCAGGCAGGACTCTAAAACAGATCCGAGACCGCCGATTTGCAAGGAAAGATCCATAAAACGTGAACTGCGACGATGTATCGATGAGAAACAAGAAGCTCGAATCGACAATTGCGTTAAGGGGGGATGAACGTGGAGTATTTATAGGATTATTAGTGGAGACAAAAACGCGGGAAAATTTGTATTTTTTGAAAATACATAGAAACAAAATAAAAGTACAATGTAATTGGGGGCTACTTTTCCCTGATAAATAAAATCAATTTGATAATTTATTATTATATAGTTAAAGAAAGATTGAAGGTATTCAAATTGGTCTACCCTATTGTCATTGTACTTCCTTCATTTTCAATATGAGTTGAGTGGTAGTTCCACAAAGCTTTACAAACCTTTTTCTTTTTTTTAGAAGATACAACTCCCGAGGTTTTGGGACCCTCATCGAAGTTTGTCTTGCATCATGGCCGGTTCCACACCTCAGACTTTGTGTTGCATTATGTCCCTTAATCCTCGCCCCTAGTTTTCAGCTTGGGAGTGACATATGTAACTCATGAATATCTCACATTATTCAAGAGGAAAAAAAATATTATGATTATATATATATATATATATATATATATATATATATATATATGTGTGTGTGTGTGTGTGTGAATGTTTCTTCCACCATGACATCTGCTATTGCTGCATCATTTGCACCAAAACGATTGTAATCCTAATTCAAGTTGCCGCTTGATACTGTCAATTCCTGGCTTTTGAGTTTTTCTCTGACATTACACTTCAAAAGGCAGATTGGAGTTTGACGGTTGGAAGGGATTTTCCCGTTTGGCTAATTATGAAATTCTAGGGATCTTAGTTGGTGGTTAACTATGATACATTATAACATCTCGTATGTATGAGTCAAATTTATACATTGATTAATATATATTGTTTGAGGTATTTATATGTATATATATATGACCTTAGAATAGTGTGAATACAAGTATTATAGGGCTATTGGTACCCTGAGAAGCTAGAAGCGCGCTCCTCACGCGATTTCTCAGAAACCAAGTTTCTGGGTAGCGAGAAGCGTGCTTCCTGGGAGGGAAAAGTGCGCTCCTCACGGGATTTCCCAGAAAACTAAGTTTCTGGGCAGCGAAAAGCGTGCTTCCTGGGAGGGAGAAGTGCGCTTCTCGGTGGACCTACACTTTTTTTTAAAAGTCGATGCAGCGGTTGTGCATGTTAAAACTAGATGTCACGACCTTGTGCATTTTAAAACCAGATGTCACGACCATTTCAGCTCATTTTGAGCTTGCTGAGTTGCAGAGCAACGAAAGAGAAAGAGAAGAAAGGAGAGGAATGAGCTTGAAGATCAAAATCAAATGTGAGAATCTTGGTTTTTAAAGCTAAAAAATCCATATTTGGATTCCTCTCTTCACTTTGTTTATCATATGTGACATGCATGTGATTTCAATGGCTAGATTGCAAGCTGGAAAAAGAGGGTTTCAACTAGGAATTGAATGAATTGCTGGAAGAAACCTTAGGTAAGTAATTCATTGTTGTTTTGTAGTTCATTTGGTAATAATTTGACTGATTTTTCATGGCTAGAATCATGTTTTCCAGATATTGTTAGACATGGGTTTGAACTAAAAAATATGAGATTTGTAGAGTATAATTGTAAGGTATTGTTCTCTTGATTATTCTAAGTTGATTAATGGTAAAATATTGATTTTCCATGGTTGAAGTTGATATTCCAGAATTTCTAGGTAGGAGTTTTGTGAACTAAATTTCAATGATCGATTGTTGTAATTTGTTATGCTTTATGGCTGGAAATTGACAATGGATGGTTGGCAATGGTGAATTGTAGAGATTTGAAATACAGAATTGGTAAATTTTGAATTTTGTGATGATCACAAGTGTGGTACTTGTGCTGGAAAAGTTAGAGTGTTGGAAAATCATGAATAAGTTATTTATTGATGAATTGAGATTGATTTGGTGATCAATTAATTGAATTTCTATGGTTAGAATTCATTTATAGTAAATTGCAATGTTGAATTGCAGAGAATTGATAATGAATTGAGAAATGGAGATGAATACAAGTGAGGTGCTTGTGTAGTAACTGTCAAGAATTGAAAAATTGGCTAAGTATTGTAAATTATGAACTTAGACAAAAATCTTGTATTTGTGAGTATTTCTAATTTGCTTTTTATGTATGACATTGGTATATATAAACTCTGTTTTAATGAATTATGAGCATGTGTGATTATTATGTTGCATTGTTTAATGAATGCATTAAATTTTTGATTTGAAAATCCGAAATACTTAGACTAACTTGAAGTAAGGAAAGTATATAATCAATTCCAAAGAGGGAAGTTTGTAGACTAGACCTCGAAATGATCGAGATAATGGTTTGATAAGTTGAATTCTCCCTGTAAATGCATAATAGGGATATAGATTCACTTACATACCTGAGGGTGAAGATTTTATCTTTATGCATTGAATAATATGTATAGAGTGGCGAGAAATGTATTTGAATCATATATTAATAATTACATTTGAATTGCATATTGAGTTTATAATGATGTTTTCACTGACATATTGTTTTATGGATGCAGATATAATTTCATTATTAGATTACTCACTGAGCTTGTTGTAGCTCATCATACTCCTTTTTTATTATAGGTGTAGATTACAAAGGCAAGGACAACGCTCCAGAGAAGTGATCTGAGTTTGTCTCATTGCTATTGTGAGTACGTGAGTGTGAGTACAGGGAGTTGGATATATATATACTTTTTATTTTGTAAGTATATTTATATGTATATAACACTACTATGCTATGTATAAAACAATAGTGAGATGTAAAATGAAAAGGATACTTGTGAATAATGTATATATTTCGGAGACTTGATTGTATATAAGTCTTGTGAAAAAAAAAAAGGATTGTGGTTGTATATATATATATATGGAATGACCATATGTTAATAAATGTGGATGTGAGTATGATATGAGATGTAATTAATTATGATATTGATAGTTTGTCTATATGTGTTTGGATCAGACTATCAGGTGTATGTTGAGCCTCAGATTATTGGGAGGTTCTGTCGAAAATTTTACTGATTTTTTGATGTATTGTCTTAAAGAACGAGGTTGACAGTGTATCGTATATGTTTAGGTATGACGTATATAGTATTCTGTGCCGATCATAACGTCACCCTACGGAGGTGGTCGTGACATACATAATAAGTGGGTAATTTAAAATATACTCATAAAAAATACTTACTCTACTCACATGTTTTATAAATTTTGAACAATGATACATAATAAGTGGGTAAGAGATTATTTTTTGTGGGTATTAGAATTACCCAATATAGTTTCCCTTTGAGGCTCAAATTTGACCCAACAACAAAACTTCTTTTATGGGTCTTTCTAGCTTATCTTCTTCCTATTACCCTAAGAGCTTGTTTGGTGTGCATGATTGAATAGAATAAGATTTTTTTTAGTCTCAAACTCATGTTTGGTTGTTGACTAGGATGAAATAAAAAATAATTTCATCCTTATTTTTATCCCATTGTAATGTGATAAAATAATAATGATCAAAAGAAAAAGATTATTTTTATCCCATTGTAATGTGTTTTACCTTTTTTTATATATATATATATTTTTTAATTTTTAATTTTTAATTATTTAATCTTATTCTATACAATATAATCTAATCAAATTTTATAAAAATAATCTTATTACACGACACGAGCCCTAAATGAATAGATCACGTAAACATGAGTAGGGACACTTGATTATCTTACATTATTTAATAATAAAAAATTGATCAAAATAAGACATTATTGTTCAATAATAACATAAATTTTAACATAACTATCACATAGTAGATATTAAAATAAGTTCTTTTTTTTTTTTTCGAAAGAAAATAAGTTCTACAACAGCATAACATTTCCCATAAATTTATCACAATTCCCAAAATCTACAATTCCCACAAGTTCTACAAAATCTATGCGTATGCATACACATCCCTGGTATACCCAAGTTTCACAGAGGATCCGCGGCGCGGACGCTGGGGTCCGTCAACTGTTCCTTGACTGGGAAGAAACCCCTGACCAACGTTTTCGACTCGGAAAGGTCTCTAAACCCTAGACACCAGACTTGGGGTTTATGCTCTTCGACTCAATCGTAGCTTCAATGGCGCTCTCTCTTCGTTAACAAACTCAATTTTTTGAGAATCAGGTCAAGATTTGAAGCTCAACCATGGCAGCTTCGAGAATCTCCTCATGCGCAGCAGTGGCTGCTGCAGTCGCTTCACTCTCCGCATATTCTAATCGAGCTCATGCCGACGGTTCTTTTCGTTTCTCTCCTTTCTCTTCTTCTCAGACTTCGCAAAGTGCTCCATCGATTTCTCCGAAATCAGAATCAAAGCCTTCCGCCGAGGATTCTAAAGGCGGTTTGTCTGGTTTTGATCCTGAATCTCTAGAGAGAGGCGTCAAAGCTCTTAAAGAAATCAACAGCTCTCCGCACGCTAAACAGGTTTTTGTTCTTGTGTTTCTGAGGCTGTTTTTCATGTAGTTTGGTTGTGAGAGTCTGGTTTTGAGAATTTTGAATGTTTTGATGAATTGCTTGTTTTATCAGGTTTTCGATGTTATGAGAAAGCAGGAGGAGACTCGTTTAGCGGATTTGGCTGCGGAGAAGGCTTACTTCCATGCAATGAAAGCTCAAGAGCAAATCGTGCGTATTTTTTTTTGTTTGGTGTTTTAGTTGACAAATATTATTTGATTTCATTGTTTGCTCATTCTTTTAAAATAGAGATGATTCAGAGATGCATAAATGAAGAAAAAGCTTGTTATATTCTACTCTTTTTGAATCGGTGGAAATTTGTATGTTTGAATCATTTCCTTCTCAACAAGAGAGAAATGGTGATAGGTGGAGCATTATATCTGCGATAGAGGCTAGAGGCGGCATATATTCTTATTTGTTATTGGCCATCTGATTGAAGCACAAAAAAAGAATTGGAAATTCAAGCTCAAAATTTTGTTCATCAAGGTTTTAAGACCAAAATTATATGCTTGACACTTGGAGTTTGAGCTTGATGTTTCCAAGTTCACATGCTTAAAATCAATTAAGCAAAAAGCTTTGTGATATCTGTCTAGACAAATCATAATTTTTGGCTAATATAGTTCTTGCCATCTACATGGTTCCAGATGAAAAAAATAAAAATAAATAGTAATCTTAACTTGCCATCTCCTTATATAGTTTTTAATGAGTAGCTGAATAATTTTTTTTTTACATGTGTGGCTTCGATTTATACATTTTGAGCCTTGTAGTTAAACATTTTCACATAGTTTTAGGGATATGGTGGGATTATTTTTTGACACATTATGACCCCTTTAAAAATGTGGTGCATGACATTGTTAAAGTCAAGTAGCCATTATCATAAACTATTGTTGGAAGCAAATTTGACAAAATTGTTTTTAGCAACATCCCATTCTTTACGGGAGAGTTAATGTAATGAACTTACAATTTGTTATTTTTCCTCACAATGAACTTTTTCCAATTTCAGGAGAAGCAACGTAAAATGGCAGAAGAACAGAGGAATTTAGTACAGCAACAAGCGCAAGCAAAAGCACAAATGGCACGCTATGAGGATGAGTTGGCTAGAAAAAGAATGCAGGTACCATGAACAGTGCTTTTAAGCAGTATTACTTTGAATCATTGCATATTTGCATGACTTAGGTGTTCCATGAGAGGTTGCCTGAGTTTGAACGAGCTGAATAAAGAAAGTTCTTGGCTAAGTTGAACAGTTCATTGGAGTAAAGGTCATTAGCCAGTGACTGATTCAAACAATTTATGGTGATGGAGGGTGTAGGCTGGGTACGGTCTTAAGCTTTCACGTTTACAAAAGCGGTTGCCTCCAGGACTGAAACCAATGCTTTAATACCTATTCGTGCGATACTCTTGCCGCTGCACCAATGCACTGACCAGAAGAGTTCACTGTCATAGTTACTATAATTGGTTGGAAAAGACTCATTTATTTTCTTCAAGAAATTTAAAGCCGCATCATCAATGTGGTCAAATGTCGGACTCAATAAATTCAGGAAAAATTTGGTCAAAATAGTGATTGATTTGGTCTTCTTTATCATTTTTATACTCGCCTACATTCTGTTAAAGCATTGAATACGAAGCTTTATTTCTTTAACTGGTTGGGTTTTTGGTATGAAATAAGTAATACCTTTAGTTGTTTGCAGACTGATCATGAAGCCCAGAGGATGCATAATACTGAGTTGGTTAGGATGCAAGAAGAGTCATCCATACGAAAAGAACAAGCGAGACGCGCTACAGAAGAACAAATCCAAGCACAGCAACGCCAAACAGAGAAAGAGAGAGCTGAAATAGAACGTGAAACAATAAGAGTGAAGGCTATGGTTGAAGCAGAAGCCCGAGCTCATGAGGCAAAATTGACCGAAGAACATAATAGGAGAATGCTTGTGGAAAGAATGAATGGTGAAAGAGAAAAATGGCTTGCTGCAATCAACACGGTTTTTAGCCACATTGAAGGTATATGCCATCTAAATTATTCCGTTAACACTTGCTGTATTACAAGTAATTTATCTGTCTTATTTCTGATTGAAAATCATGTGGACTAAGCTAATGACTGCATGGTAAATTCTATCTTATGGTTTGTTATCCAGAACAGCTAAGCTGTGTTCTTGTAAATTCTACCAGTTTGATTTGGTAGATTTTTATGGCAGAGATTTTGCAACCTTAGATTGTTTTCTTTACAACATTGACGCAGAGATCCTCGAGTAAATGGATTTATGAAGTTCACATCTTGTTCAAGTTGTATAACCTTTCCCAGGAAATTCTTTGCACTTAAAGTATCTATTATAATATTGTAAATTTGAATATCCTGTGTGTCTTCACCAATATGTCAGCAAGAATCAAGTTTGGTTTAATGTGGAAGATATCTTCCATGATTTACCATTTTTGCATCTATGATTTAGGGGGTTTCAGGATATTATTGACTGACCGGAGTAGATTACTTATGGCTGTTGGAGGAGCTACTGCACTAGCTGCTGGGGTTTACACTACAAGGTTTGCATTCCCTGTTCGTATTGGTTGCATTTCATTCGTTGTTTCTAGATATTTTCAATTATTAGTGTTGGCTTAATCGCTATGAATTTGGGTTTCATTGTCCTTGTAAGTTGTAATCCCATAGGAAAATTTTGACTTGTCTGGTATGTGATACAGAACCGAGTATATTCGCATATCTTTAGACACAGCCGGTCCTAAGCCCGGATTAAGAAGAAGGTTGTGTTAGGTAGTTGACAGCCAACATAAATCTTTGTCTTCATGTAGCCAACCCATATAGTTGCGGGGGAGGCTTAGTTTAGTTGAGTTGAGTTGGTATGTGATATGGAGCTACATAATGATTTAACAACATAGAATGGTGTTAAGAGACTAATGGGAGGCAAAATTTATGTATTGGTATAATCTCTTCTCGAGGGAACAAGGAAATGTGTTTGACAACCAGGAGTTAGATGTGGACACACACACACACACACACACACACACACACACACACACACACACACACACACACACACACATATATATATATATAAGCCCTTACTCTTTCTTTGTCAGCAGTATGTATATTTTTAATAGAGCAAGGGTTTGAGAAAATCTAGTTAAACAGAGTTCCTTGGGATCGAATTCTTAATGTTCCATTCATATATGTCTCATGAGGTTTTACCCTTCTCACAGCTCTGAGATGGAGAATTCTGTGCTATAGTTGACTGACATCTCGTCTTTTACAGAGAAGGTGCACGAGTAATTTGGGGTTACATCAATCGTATACTGGGACAGCCTTCACTAATTCGAGATTCATCAATTGCTAAATATCCATGGTCAGGCATAGTTTCTCGTGGTGTTAAAAAGATTCGGAATTACAGTACAGAAGCTGGACCAACAAGTTCTTTTGAAAGTAAAGCTGGTTTGGATAACATTGTTCTTCATCCTTCATTAAAGAGGAGGATACAGCAGCTTGCTCGAGCTACTGCAAACACCAAGGCTCATCAGGCACCATTTCGTAATATGCTATTCTATGGGCCTCCAGGGACTGGTAAAACTATGGTCGCAAGGGAGATAGCTCAGAAATCAGTATGGTTTTATACTCATGGTTTTAACTGGATCTATTTCATTTCTCATTGTCTATTGATAGTTCATCTTGTAGATGTCTTACATGGTATATATGCAACATATGGAATGATGTTACCATGACTCTATAATGTGTTAGGGGAGGGTAAATCATATCATCTGTTGGATTGACATGGTCATTCTCTTTCCTCCGCGCATATTGTAACATGAAAGAATCATGATACTTTTAGCATTTTTTTTTTTTTTCTGGAGGGGGAGGAGAATTTTTTTAAAAAAAAGTCGAGCATTGTTTTGAAATTTGAAAAGGTCTCTAAGTAGTAGATACAGAATTTTTTGTTTCAAAGTCATGTAGATCAACAGATTAGTGATGGTATCATCAATGAAACTAGTGCTTTATTTAAATCATTACATCTCTGATGGAACTTTATTTTATTTTTTGGGCATTATCACTGGGCACGTTGTCACATGCTCAAGGGTCTGGATTATGCAATGATGACAGGAGGAGATGTTGCACCATTGGGCGCAGAGGCTGTCACAAAAATCCATCAGATATTTGATTGGGCTAAAAAATCAAAGAAAGGCCTTTTACTTTTTATTGATGAAGCTGATGCTTTTCTCTGCGAGTAAGTCACTTTGTCTTTTTCTTTCCAGTAAATGTTCAAAATAGTTTTGGCCATTTCTGAGAGGATGATTCCTAATCAGAGAATGTGTAATTGCTGCCATAATTTTTTGTATATCCCCAAGAAATTTAACATAAGACATTAAAATTTAACATGCTTTTTTTTTTTTTTTTTTTTTTTTTTATGCCAGGCGTAATAGCAGCCATATGAGTGAAGCTCAGCGGAGCGCTCTGAACGCATTGCTCTTTCGAACAGGTGACCAGTCACGGGATATAGTCCTTGTACTTGCCACTAACAGGCCAGGTGATCTTGATAGTGCTGTGACAGATCGTATAGACGAGGTAATTGAGTTTCCGCTCCCTGGAGAGGAGGAACGAGTGAAGCTTCTAAAACTATACTTGAACAAATACCTTTCGGACCAAGACAAGGCCGAGTCTTATTGGGGATCCTTCAAGAGGAAGCAGCAGAAGATTACCATTAAGGATCTATCTGATGACGTGATCCACGAAGCTGCCAGGAAGACGGAAGGGTTCTCTGGTCGGGAGATAGCGAAGCTTATGGCCAGTGTCCAAGCTGCAGTGTATGGGAGAACAGATAGCGTATTGGATTCCAAGCTGTTCATGGAGGTTGTAGATTATAAGGTTGCTGAACATCACCAGCGAATTAAACTTGCATCTGAAGGTGATCAGAAGAGCGCCAACATCTCTTCTTAAATTCTTGTATTAGATGGTTCTCCTTCACTGCTAGGTAAGAATAATGCAGTGGCCTTCTTTTTACACTCCGGGCATGAAATTTTGCTATTCATAATTTACAATTTTTTAAATTATATAACTTTCTTGGGTTACCCGTATGGTATTTGGGCATTTTGGGGCTGTTTCGTACCTATATTGATGATTACATGCATTGAATAATGTGTGTTTCTGTGAAATGGTAATTGTTTTTCTATACTTTTATATAAATTGAATTTTTCTCCTAGTGGTTGTCTTGAGTAATTTTGACGTATTTCGTAGCTTTTTCTTTTTATAGACAAATGGGTAAAACCTCCTTAAGTGGCTACAAAGTTGAAAATAAGGGAAAATATATAATACTTGTCCATTATTCGGACAGTCACAAATTTCTGCAAGAGAAACGGTAAACTAAGCTTCTTCTAAGCAACACGTGTGTGAGTCACATTTGCATACAACCACTACATATGCGTAAAATATGGGGAAGTTAGGAAGAGAAAAGAAAGAGTATAAAGTAACTTGTTCTGATTTTGATTTTAGAAAGACCAAAAAAAAAACACAATAAATTTGTTTTAAAAGAAAGTAAGAAGAATTGAAGAGATGGGAAAGGGAGAAATGGTGATTGTGGTTTTCACATTGGCTTTGCTGTTATGCGTTGGATCGGTTTACTGTGATGTGTCGATGGAAAACGCAAACCAGCAGCTAAACCAAGCTGGCGATCTCATTAAAGATAAAGCCGGCGACATCTCCAACGCGGCAGGTAATGCCATGGGAGATGCACAGAAAGCTTCCGAGTCATGGACCGCATGGGCTAAAGGCAAGCTCAAGTAAGTTGCACCTTTGTCTAAAGCTTCGAATGAGACTTTATATCCGAAACGCAGGAACGATCTATACACATACATACATACATATATATATATATATATAGATTTGTGATGTTAGGAAATGTGGTGAAACAATAGTTCTAAGTCATGGAATTGAAGCATTTTAAAATAAAATCTTACACCTCACCTGACGGTATATATAAAATCTCACTAGTAGGCTTTGTTGTTTTCAGTGGAATGGGTTTAAGTTTCGGGAGCGATGACTCTAAAGAAAAGGCTCCTGCAAGCAAGGGACACAACGGGGAGAAGATAAACTAATGAGGCTGGCTCTTGCACTCATGGAATCATCACCAGCCGTTACTCTATATGAAGATTTTGGTTCTATTAATTTGTGGAATAATTATATATATATATATATATATATGCTTATGATCTTGATTCTGTGTTCTTGGAAGAGCTTAATTAGTTAGCTTGAAGGCCCAGTTCTTTCACTCAGGAACTGAAAAAAATTAAATTTTGTTGCACTCCCTGGAAATTAAGCAGGGCTGAAGTGGTCTGTAATATTTTTCAACAGTTCTATTGATAATTTTATATAAAATTTCGGTTTGATCAAGTATTCTGTCCAGATGGGTGATCGCAAGCATGTCAAATTCAAACAACGGACTAACTGAGCCTTGCTTATTTGGACTTGTAAAAGGTTTAATTAGTTAAGAAACTTCTTCAAAATAAAATAAAAAAAGATTTATTTTTGTATTTAAAATCACGACCTTTATAACCTTTTCCCTGTTTAATTGGAAATAGAAGGTATGGTGGTAAATTCGACAAACATTTGTAATTTTCCCACTCTAAACTTATCGTTCATTAGAGAAATTTCCGGTTATATAATTGGTTATGAATTGATTCGGCGTAAGAAGGTGAAACAGAGAAGAATTCTTTTTGATAAGTCTTAACCAACATTCCATTGGTTGAGTGGCTAGTCTTAGAAAACGAAGTCATGAGTCGACTTTTCACTAACGTTGGCCACTGAAAGCATCTCCCGCTCGAACAATCAGAGGCCTAAGAGATTAGTCAGAATCGGATACTCGAATATTGTCTATTTAAAAAAACGAAAAAGAAAAAAGAAGAAAACGATAGGTCTTATAATAACTTTTAAACATGATTCATAACATAACATTACTTGTATCACGTGATAATCCTGTAATTTACTTATAGAAATGTGGTGGAAGTTACGTTAAAAGTGACTTTAAACATTTCTATAATCAGAAATGTGGTGTAATTTACTTATAGAAGTTACGTTAAAACGTTAAATGTGGTGGAAGTTACATGTGATATATTTATTTTTTCAATAATCATAAGCAAGTACATGCATGAGAAAGAGTCCAACGTAAGAGACAAAAATTATATATGGCGCTGAATTAATCAGTATGGTAGGTTCTTTCATGGTATAGAGAAAGACAAATTAATATAGCATGGGCATCATAGTAAGGAAACATATAAAGCATGTAGATTGTCCTAGTTATTAATGTTGCACATGTACTGGTACATAGCATATACTTCAATTTCTAAGCAATAAGTAAGTCATGAACATGTATATAAGATATATAGCCGTTTAACCCTTTTTCCAGAACAATAATAGGTGCCTTTTATTACTTCAAATATTTATTGAAAAATGTAAAATTACAAGTTTGTATATGAATATTATTCTAAATTATGTAAAATGAGCTCATCATCTAACTCATAAATTGTGACAAAATCGGGGACCCCAATAAGGCTAAATTAAATAGCTGACTAAATTTTTATTTTTTTATAAAATAGTAATTTTTTTGAGAAAATTTTATTTTTTAGTGTTTATTTTACAAAAGAGGTAAGAAAAATGTTTAAAATTTTTTTATCGGGCTCACAATTTCCTCACCGTAATTTTTTTAGTAAGGGGGTGAGAAAATAAATTATACACAAATGGTGTGTTTGATAGCTAGAAAAAAAAAAAATTTCTAGTGTTTGGTTGGCAAAAAAAAAAGTGAGATTTTTTTTTTTGGGTCCACTATTTTCTCAACGAAGGAGGTGAGAAAATAAAATACACTACTTTGAAGAAGTTATATAACTGAATAACTAATTAATAACCAACTATGACAAAATTTTCTCATGTCCAATCAAACAATCATGAGAAAATTTTTTCAAGTACATTTTCTCAATTAATTAGTTATTCAATTATATGATTGTAACTTCTTTGAATTAGTGTATAAAATTTTCTCACCTCTTTAACTCAAAAAATTATGGTGAGAACATGGTGGGCCTGAGAAATTTTTTCTCACCTCTTTTACTAACGAAACACGTGAGTTTCTCAAGAGAAAATTTCTATTTTCTCAGTTATCAAACACACCCTAAAAGATAGATTATAAGAATTATAAATTATCTTTTAATACTATGATTATCGCTAATATTATTTTATTTTGAATTATTAAGGGGCAATAGGAAATAAGATACCGAACGATCTAACCTCATAACATCGTTAATCCAAATCCACAGCTAAACCTAGATGCGAGCTTCATCCCAAAAAGATCCTAATTTTGAGAGACACTGCAAATAAATGATATAAACCTAATGTGGTAGAACCCCGTAGACAATGTAAGACTAAACAGTACATATACACACTATACATCTATTTTTTGTTAAATGATTAGAGAACAATAGGAAATAAGACACTGAACAATTTAACCCCCACGTCCAATTCCAACTCCATTAGTTAGTTAATTTTAAAAATAAACCATTAGTTAGTAAGTTAAAAAGATCGTGAAAAAAACAAACAAACTTTCCGGTGGACGAGATCATGGAATCAACATAAATATACTATATATAATAACGTACTTCCAAATTTCCTATTCATAAACTATTGAAATCGTCTCAATACATTAATTTAGCCCACACGTCCTCTTTCATTTTTTATTTTAACATATTTTAATGTACCATTTTTTTTGGTCTTAAAGGTAAAACTAGGACCTCGTTATTTTTTTATTTTAACACATTTAAATATATCACATAAATATATTAATTTAGCCCACGTCCTCTTTCATTTTTTATTTTAACATATTTTAACATTTTTTTTTTTTGTCTTGAAGATAAAACTAGAACCTCTTATTTTTCATTTTAACACATTTAAATATACCACATTCTTTTGTCTCGTCAACATAAAAGCCAAAGGTTCAGGGACCCAGCACAAAAATATACAAAAATCAAGGGATGTACAAAAAATACGGCTCATTACTCGAGGATTTAAATGGTAGAAACTCGTTACAACCAACAACGTTTCCGCATAACGAAGAACCAGTTCCGAGGGGGCCGCCACATCGTCTCTTTCCATGCCACTTGGCGAGCAAGTAACAAAAACCGCTTAGTCTTAAAGGACTAATTAAAGGAGACCCTGGAAGTTGAATCAGTTTTTATTTTTAAAAAGAGAAACTTGGGAGTGTTCTTCTCATCTGTATTTCATTTACCGATCGTTCGTTGTAATTGAATAGAGAAAGAAATATTAGTTGAAAGAGAGAATCGAGATGGGCGAGAGAATGAGAATGGGGTTTTGGTTAACATTTATGGTGGTGGTGATGTACAAAAAATACGGCTCATTACTCGAGGATTTAAATGGTAGAAACTCGTTACAACCAACCACGTTTCCGCATAACGAAGAACCAGTTCCGAGGGGGCCGCCACATCGTCTCTTTCCATGCCACTTGGCGAGCAAGTAACAAAAACCGCTTAGTCTTAAAGGACTAATTAAAGGAGACCCTGGAAGTTGAATCAGTTTTTATTTTTAAAAAGAGAAACTTGGGAGTGTTCTTCTCATCTGTATTTCATTTACCGATCGTTCGTTGTAATTGAATAGAGAAAGAAATATTAGTTGAAAGAGAGAATCGAGATGGGCGAGAGAATGAGAATGGGGTTTTGGTTAACATTTATGGTGGTGGTGGTGTGTATTATGTCGCTCTCGCATTGTAGGGCCGAGTCGTCGACTATGGAGAACGCGAAGGAGAGAGTGGAATTGGCTGCAGAAGGAGCGAAGTTGAAAGCAGGGGAAGCCATGCAAGATGCTAAGGAGAAGGGCGATTCCTGGGCTGACTGGGCCAAAGACAAGTTCAATGAGTAAGTATAAATACGATTGTTATATATATATATATAGATGGTCTTTCTTTCTTTGTTTCTAATAAATGAATTTGGTTTAATTTGTGATTCATAATTGATGGATGAGGTATTTGGTGTGTTAAAGTGGGTTTGGATTTAAGCAAGAGGACGCTAAGGAGGCTGGTAAGAAGGCAATGGATATGGCTGGAGATGCTGCTTCCAAGACCAAAGAGACGGTGGCCGATGCTGCATCTGGTAATTAATTACTCTTATCATGTTCATTGAATATAAGCAATATAAATGTATACTGTGTATATATTATGTAATACTCGATGATGTCATACAACACAAATTTAAAGTCACACCCACGACCCATGATGATGTATGTAAGTATCGTGTGGTGGGAAATGATTGAGGATTTTTTTAGAAAGCACAGTAATGTTTAATTTAATTTAATGTTGTGTGGTTCTTTGGATGATTTGATAATGACAATTCAAGCCAATAACTCGATGGACTTTAACTAACAGCATCAAGTGGGGCCTACTGATTCTTTTGTAACTTTACTCTTTTTCCCCTCTTTTCTCTTTAATTAATTATATTTCATTAATTTATGCTTATAATTTAAAAAATATATTATTTGATGTTGCAGAAGCAAAAGATAGTGAAGCAGCGGAATGGGCTTCAAAGAAGGCAGGAGAAGCAGCGAACTTGGCCAGTGAAAAGACTCGTGAGGCAAAGGAGACAGTGACGGGAGCCATGAAAGATGGTAAAGATAAAGCCGTGGATGCTGCACAGAATGCTTATGATGATGGAAAGCAAAAGCTTGGGGAATCTTACCATTCTGCTAAGGAAACCATTTCTGAGAAAGCCAAGACTGGCTACGAGGCTGCCAAGGAGAAAATCGAATTATAAATCACTAATGGAGATTTTCATATATATGGTAAGTTTTAATTAATTGAGTAGTTAATTAACAAGACAATTCCCTTTTTTCTTTTTCTTTTTTTTTTGGGTTCTACATATATAATTGTCTTTAGTAGCTGTTGCTTTTGTTATCCTTTTTATTTTTTTATTTTTTTTATTTATTAGTTGTTGTTGTATTAAAATGTTTGCAATGAACGATCAATGCTTGAATAAAGGAAATAATATATATATGCATAGCAAATTGCTTGCATGCATTGATGTTCAAGGAATCTTAATTTACTTCTTTCATGATGTGTACATGCTTGAATTAAAATGGTAAAAATGTATTATTATTTTTCATTAATTTGGACTAATATTAGAGAGGAGCAAGTTATATCTTAAAGGAATAATATTGCTATGACGATTTTGTGCATATAAAATGTCAAACAATTAATGGTTAATGACTCTTTAGATGACTTAATTTGGGTTCAGTTTAAGTACAAGATTAATCTGTTTCATGTAAAAAATAAAAAATAAACACCCTCAACTCACCCTACACCACTTTAGCATGGGTATGGTTCATGAATATATTAGGTGGTAAAAGTTTTTATTTTTATTTATATATATATATATACGAGTCAATTACAGACTAGTATAAATCTAGATTAAAAATAGTAAATTTGAAGAAAAATTAAAAAGATGATTTAACCACCACCAAATGCAATAGATGTACAAAATGATACATAGGAATTTAATGATGAAGGGTCAAAAGGGGTAAGGCTAGCCTTGAGTCCTTTTCTACTGTCTTGACTCAAGTGGTAGACAGGCATCTAATTACTAGGAGAAATGTCTCATGGACTTGTGGCACTCAACCGAGTCTTGTAAAAGTTGGACTCATTATTGCTTCAAGAGGAAGTCTTAGTAGATGCAATGAAACTTTATATACATTGCAATGTATATATGATTTGTAGTTAGAAAATGATGTACATATATACATTAAACATATATGATTCATCACAATCTCTTTATCTGATCAATGTCTTCCTTCAACTAAATTAACTTCACGTTTTATGTCAAAGTGATATTATAACAAGGCAATTAATGTGATTAAACTAAGTACTGAAAATAATAATGTCTATTTACCCAATTAATAATTACTTACTTGAAAGAGATAATAAACATATCTACAGACCGACTACCATACTAATATCTTAAATTACAAAATAAAATAAATCAATCTCTTATATGTATAAATGAGTATCTAATAATTGACCTAATTAACTTAATAACTACTCTAATCTAGTAATTACTCATTATCTATATAGGTTATAAATTTATTAGTTTAAATTTTCTTTTAATTATAGGTCTTAATTAATTACACGGGTTCTTCTTACTCATCTTTTACGCCAATGGTGTTAATAAATGTCACTGTGGAAGTATGATTAATTTTGACCAACATGTGAAATACTCTTGAGATCACTGCAATCTTCAAAATTCTGGCAGCGAAAATAATGAGTGTTTTTAAGTATACCAGCCTCTTTAAACAAAGCTGTGTGATCACCAAGAATTCTGCAATCTCTTTGAGACAACTCTTGCAGAACAATTCAATGGCTTTGCAGTGGCCTGCTTTAAGGAACTGCAAGAAACCATATAGGTTTCTACTTAAATTTATGCAATCAGAATTAACTGTAGTTAAGACTTTGACGCAATCCTTGGCATCAAATGATGATTCTTCCAAGCATGTACAACATGACATGCCCAGCTTTAGATACATGCATGTAGCAGCTAAATTCAAGTTTATATATATATATAGTCTCGTATGAATAAGTTAATCACATGGAATATAAATATAAACATTAATTTGTATCTAATAGAATTTGTAACTTGGGCCGGTTGGGAAAATTGAAGATAGAATTAACTTCTTGTTGTGTTTGGCTCAATTGTTGGGTGTAATTTGAAGCTGATCAGATCAACTGAACCGTCTTTTTAATCATCTATTATAAATGAATGGTTCTTATTTGTTCTATATCTTGAGTCTTAGCTTGGGTTTAAGTCACCAAAAAAAAAAAAAAAAATGAAAAAAAGAAAGAAAGAAAGAAAGAAAGAAAATTCCACTTATATTTGGCAATAAACAGTGTTACCATCAGCTAGAATTTGGGAGACAGACTACTTAGTGGTCCGACTACATGCCCATGTCCCCGGTTATGAGCCTTTCTTTTACCTTGTCTCTCTTACATGATTCATGTTCATAAAGAGCAACTCAACCACCAGCCCCACTTCCCTTGTTTCATTAAAGCAATTAATTTATGCACTTATTGCCACTTTACACTGTTAATTTGTCATCTAAACCAGTGGCTATATAGATTAATTTGAAGAAACGAATTTAAAATTAAGAAACAAAAAAAAAAGAAAAAGAGATCAGTACTGGTAGGGTTCTTGGGTCTCTGATGATCAACAAACACTGCCACACCAAACTGTAAAATAAACCTAAACCTCTTGACAAGTATTAGGTCTGTGTATAATAGAAACAATTAGAACCCAACATTATGGGCAAGAAATTAACATCCTTCATCACAGAAGACATATGAAGAACAAGTAATAAAATCTCTCTGAAACACTATGTATACCTAGCAAACTAAATAGACTAGTAGTACTACTTCGAATGAAGAAGAAGAAGAAGAAGAAGAAGAAGAAGAAGAAGAAAGAGAATATATGGAAGACAATCAACATAATTTAAAAGGTAAGAAGAAGAAAATAATACAACAATAGATTGATCATGTTGCTAAATCCTCAAAATATGACCAAGAACAACAACAACAACAACAACAATTCATCATGTACTAGCATTTCTCCTTCTCAATTCTCTCTTCCTAATTTCCTTCTCTCTTTAATCACCTAACCAGCTGCTATTGCTACCTACCCGTGTGTGTAAAATTATCTGTCATTAATAATTAATGGATGCATTCAAGCTTTTCTACATGTCTTTCTTCTTCATGACGTGCTTGTTATTATGCATCCAAACCTTAAGAACTTGTCTCTTCACACCCACTTCAGCACAAAACTGTTGCACCGCAAGCTCATCTTGCTTCTGAACTCTCCACCCAACCTTCTCCGCAAACTCCAACATCTTATCCTTCTGCTCCTGCGTAAACTTCGTCCTAAACCGCTTCTTCGACGACAACGAGAACTGTGGCGGCGCCACCGGCGTCCCGCCTCCGGCATTGGAATGAAACACATTGAGCTCCTCGCTCGACGAATCGGTGGCGGTGCCACCGCCTCCAAAGGCCATCATCATCGGCGGAATTGGCCCGGACGTAGGACTTGTGGGCAATCCCAGTGAGAATTTCTGGTGGTGGCGGTGATGTTGAAGTGGCGGTGCCAGTGGCTGCGGCGGTTGCGGTAATGGAAGCCGGCGAGTTCGACTTCGGTCGATCTTGTTATTGGGATTGTAGCAGTAGAAGCAATTGGCACCATGTTGAGGCTCTCCGTTGACCTCTTTACGGTGGAAATTCCGGTGGCAATCGCAGGCTGCGCATTTCAGGGCTTCAGGGCCTACTTCGCCGCCGGGCATGAATTCGCCGCAGCCATCGACGACGTGCCCGCCGATGCTGGCAGCATGGTTCTTGAGACATTCCCGGTATCTAATAGAAGTGGATGAGAGATTTTTGGTGGGCTTGGGAGTTCTTGGGTTGGACCCAGGTGCTGAAATTGAAGCAATGGCTGCACTGACGACTGCAATTGAGACTGGATCTGGGTCTCGGTCTGGATCTTGGGTCTGTGCCGGTGGTTGTGGTGGTGGGTCTGGTGAGTCTTGCCGGATTTGTTGCTGCTGGTAGTGGTGGTGATGATCTAGAACTGAAATTCCATTACCAGTATTATGAGTACTACTGCTAAGATCTCTTCTTGTGGAGATTACTGATGAAGTAGTAGTAGTAGTAGTAGTAGTAGTAGTAATCGGAGAGATCTTGGAGGGTATTGCTGGTTCTCCAATGGAAGAAGAAGAAGAAGGATTATTGTTGTTACTATTATAGGGCGGCCCTAAAGAGTTTGGCATCCCTAATCTCTTCTCTTGACCACCCCCTATCAAATCCATGTAACAAACCCACAAAACACACAAAATATTATCCCAACTTCTACTTTTTCTTCTTCCTATTCCATAATCACAGCAATATTCTTCATGATTTATGAGTACAGGAATTGGGTATCTGAATTCGTTGGCACTGGCAAGAAATTAAGAACTGGGAAGGCATATAATTAATCAACATCTGCGGCAGTAGGAGGATAATAATTTAACTAAATAAACGAACTTTCGTAAGTACCCACCAAACCATTTTCTAATTGAAACCTTTTCCCAAGACGTAAGTTAAGAGATTATAGTGGAGACAGAAGAGACTAAACAAAACAAGCCCTTGGTTCAGAACACCTTAAAGAACTCAAAATAGAAGACACAAAGCTCAAAAGAAAGGAAAAGGGGGGAGGGGGACCTACTTCAATTCCATTACTTCACTCTTAACACAGAAAGAAAGAGCAAAGTAAGGAAGAAGCGGACGATTAGAAGAAAGAAGAAGAAGAAGAAGATAATAATGCAAAAAAGAAAGAAAAAGAAAAGAGAGGAAATGGAAAATTAGTCCACAACAACAACGAGAGAGAAAGACAAAGAGAGGAGAGAGAGATATTTAAGAAGAGAAGAGCACAAGAGTGATTGTTTCCTACCACCCATCTTGTAATAATCTCAATCCCATAGCAAGAAACAGCTTGGTTGCTTGCACTCAAATGAGGGGGAAAATAAAAATAAGATAGATAGATTTTAGATAGATAGATAGAAAGATAGATTTGGGAGAGCGAGAATGAAGAAGAAGAAAAGAAAGATGATTAAGGGCAGGGGTAGGGGCTTGGGGGGTTCACCTCTGCATAACTACCGACAAAGTCATGTTCTTCCTCTTCCACGGCCTGCAAACTGGTCCCATCTTTTAATTATTGCCCTTTGTAATATTGTTATCTTTTTTTATCTCTCTCTCTCTCCCTTAAAAAAAAAAAACACAAACACTAACCCTAATTTTCTCAAACTTCAGATTCTCCTTAACGATACATAATAATCTCCAATTCTCTTCAAACATTAATAAGCAAAATCAGGATCAGTAGGCTAGTAAAAGCTTAATACTGGTTGGTTGGTCCACACCACCGCATTTGTCTTCTTGGTGTGTTGTGTCAGTCTTTCTTTTTTGCAAGTAGGCTATAGAGTCGATGCTATTGTGCGCCTGCTGGATCTGCTGCAACACCCAGCACCCCAAAAACCAAAACCACAACCATCACCAAAACAACTCTCTTTTTCTTGCTGCTACCTTTCTATTCTGCAATCGATTATGCCTTCTCCTCCTCCTCCTCCTCTCTCAAAAGCATATCATATTTTGTAGCAACTTAATATTGCAAAGCTAAATAATTAGGCATCTATTTAATTGCATTTTACGTGTTGTTAAAAGCTAACTTTATTGTAGTGTGACTACTTACTTTGTCTTGATGTCCGTGCTTTTGGTACTTGGAGTGGTGGCTCGGGCCTCAGAGTGGTGTGTGTTGTGTAGTGTTGTGTTGTGTTGTGTTGTGTTGCTACGTTGCGTCTACCAATAGGAATTGTTTGTGAGAGGCTGGATTCTGTGCCAATTGACCTTCTGCTCCTTCTTATTACTTAATCCCACACGCATACACATACACTGCAATTGCAATTCCAACTTCTTTCTTTTTATGTTTCTTGATCTCTCACCTCACCCAAGATAGATAGATGTTGATATGAATCACATGATAAGCAACTTACGGCTCTCATTCCTTCTTCAATCCTTATAAGACCCTTTTGTTTTTGTTTTTTTTCATCCAACCTGCTATCACCAACTCTCATATCTCTAATAAGCTTGTATTTAATATCTTAATCTCATTGATAATTATCCACACACACACACACACTTGCTCTTAATTAAGCCTCAATCATTGACTAATCACCTTAATGTCTCTCCTTTGTACTACCAAGAACTTAATTTGCTTACGTCCTTGCTTACCAAATTAAGCTTCTCCTTATCCCCCCCCCCCCCCCCCCACCCCCACCCCACAACATTTTCTTCTTTTTATTTTCTCCCTCCATCCCTACTTCCTTAATTAGTGACCAACTAATGGGCATATAATAGTATAGAAAAATGATTCTTGGATTAATCTAATTGTTAATTAAGTTGTCAACTATGTCATTCTAATCACATTAGAATATCGAAGTAATTAATAACATTTTTAAGATATTATGTACAATACGATTGTGATCATTTGAATCTTCTTGATCAGTACCTTTTGTTAACTTAATTCAGCCAAAATAATCAGTCTCTGATTTTGATTCAGACTTTGACACATTCTATTTACAAGAAACAGAATCGTCCATTTATTTAATGCGGTTGAATTATCAGATCATTAGTGGCTTTTGGGCCTCATCGCGTCTACTTATTCAATCGAAATTTGATTTAAGACTGGAATTAAAAGTCAATAAAAGCAGTTTAAAACGGATGATTTTACATACTTAATATTTATTCAGCCAAAGCAAAATGGTCTTAAATGTGATGATATAAGTAAATGACTTCGTTTTCTTTTTTTCTTTTCGTTACCCATTTTTTGATACATGAGAAGGTGTTCTCATTCTTTTTAGAAAATATTAATTCTTATAGATTCGAACATTATAAAGGTATTTGAGCTGTCCCTTTCAATAAAAATAAATAAATAGGAACAAGTTCAGGTCGAGCTCGAGACCTGAACTTTAACCTTACTTATACTCAGTTCTTCAACCAACTGAGCTATCAACTGTTAATAATGACTTTGCTTTTTATACATACATTCATGACGTTATATATAATGTCATTTTTGTGGGAATTACATATATTTATATATATAATATGCTTGTGTTGTAAATATATTTGCAAAGTCCACAAACAGCATAATTGGTAATTTTCTTGATGCTGTTACCAGACATTTCACTAATCATGGTGCTCATGAAAAAAAGGCCTCTCTATAGATGTTAACACCATGTCCAAACTGCAAAATACTTGCAACCCATTTTCTAAATCAATCTAACTTTTTCATGTTTCTTTGTTTCCTCTTAAAAATCTTAAAAGAAACTATTATATTATATAAAATAACTGAGCATGGTTTACTTAAAATAGTAGTAGGATTAACTCTAGACCCACGTGTTGTCTTGTCAAATTAGGAAACCTAAGCAATATTTAATAGCAAAAACTGGAGGCCTGGAGGTGATCAACGCGTGATTTACTTAACCACACAATTTCCCAAGTGATTATACTAACATAATAATAATAATAATAATAATAATAATAATAGGCCTGTAGTTAAATTAATTGAATTAAACTAGTTCAAAGCTAGATGGGGCCAGGTCATACGGTACACGTGGCGAAAGCCCAACCATGTCTCAGTCGCTCTTTTGCCTTTCTTAATGTCCGTGCCAATTTGGCGATCCATCAGTCATCTCAACCTCTGACCCCCTGAGTTGTCATCGACAATACCAAGCCAGCTCGCATTTCAGAGAAATTATTACGATCCTCTGTATCCTCAACCTACCACATTACCTCGTTAGAATTACAAGTGTCATGTTTCTATTAGATTAAACTTATTCCCAGTAGTTTTGTGCAAACGTATTGGATGGGCTATGTTTTTAAGAAACAATGGTTACCATGTGATCATTTAGGCTTGCTGAGATAATACATGTGTGGGGCCGTATAGTGTCAGGACGCGCACATAAGTCGCTATCAGTATCGCTGAGCTATCGTACGCTGTATGCTGCATGCGACACCTGCACACGTGTATTCCACCTTCGCACGCGTGCGTTGGAGCCTGATTTGTACGTGTTGGGATGCAATGGCACGTGCGAGTGCGAGAGCCTTTAGGTATATAGTGCTTCGTGGTTGGACCACAAAAGGAAGCAGCCGCAGATAAGACTTCTGATCTCGTGGACACATTAATATTAATGCGTCTCTTATGGTTTTAAAATGATAGGGATGCTTCACAAGGTAATGACACGTATTTAAAGATGGAATAAATGTAAATTTGTGAAAAATATGAACTAGAGAGTGATTTTTCAAATGATAGGGACAATTTTTTGTGACATGAATAATGTGATAGCAATAAATGATTAAAGGTTCTTAAAGTTAATACCTTAGTCTTAAATTAAGATTGTGATATTTGTTTGGGGTTTTTTTTTTTAAGTACAACTGCCCTGATACTGATCGAGAACAAAACAAATTTTAGGTGGGCAGGGTGCGATACCACCCAAGTTACGGGTAATTTGCGATATTTGTTAGTTTGAAAGAATAATTTTTTATTATTATGACAAAAGAATATATTCATCTTTTTTATGTGCCGATCTCTCCTTTAAGAAAAAACCTACACCTATGTTACATAACATAAGGCGAACGAGTTACCATTGTTAAAGTATGTAAATGAAATAGGATTATATATAATAATAAAACTATTATAATCATGTAATTAGGATGACGATAACATTTAACCATGTAAACATATACACAGAAAATGGCCGATTGATGAAAGAACTTTAGAATATCAATTATTATTACAATTAGAAAAAGAATTCATTAGTAGTAGAAGCTGATTGTTTTTTTCTTCTTCTCTATTAGCTACTATTTCTATTGCCTTTTTGATAATTACTTGCTTTTGATAGGGATTCTATCTTTTACCCATTTTAATAGATAGTAAAGTAAATTAACGCGAGTTCTTATCTTTTATGTCTGAAACATCTCTTCAAATAACAATCAATTAATCATAGGTTAATTATTATAACCTATATATATATATATATATATATATATATATATATATATATATATATATATATATATATATATATATATATACTCAAAGGTAAATTAAAGAGGTTAAAGCAAATTAATTAAGGAACCCGTCTGGAAAACTTTACCGATAGTTCTGTCTATAGAAGAATAACAATAGCTGAAAATGTTCGGAAGATTTGATTATTTAAAGATTAAGATTTGCTAAACAGATAACTTAATTAATAATTTTGCACTACATGCATAGTGAATAAACCAAACAACGAGAGTTGCAAAATTGCAAACTTTTTGGGAGTCACATGACCAATATTTAATATAATCATTAAATACTGCACACCTAATTTAATTGGCGATTAGACATTTTAAGTAGTTTAAAGTTGTGTTTGATTTATGATTTGAATATAATTTTTATATTCAAAAATTTGAAAATATGAAATATATGTTCGGCTTATTGAAATTTGAAAATAGTTTCTCAAAATTTATAAAAAAAAATATTATTTTCAAGAAATAACAAAATATTATTTTTGAGTTTTTAGTTTTTGAGTTGAATTTTAGTTTTCGGACGACAAATCAAACGCAGCCTAAGTTTTTAGGCTTTCCCTCATGGAACTTAACTCAAGCCTTTTTTATAAAACTAAAAGAGTGTTATACCATTTTGAAAAGAGGAATGTTATTTTGACTACAATAGTTGTAAATTTCAATTATAATTACATATACATAATCATTGAATCATGTATTATATATCTTGAGATGTATAGCACAGATTCATCCAATGATTATAAATGTGTAGTTGTACTTTTTGTAGTTAGATTAATATTTTTCTTTTAAAATTAAATTACTTCCCCAAAAAATTATAATTGATAGAGGTAGGTAGGGTCAACAATACATATGAAACTATCATCAAAAGAAATAATATTCATTGAAAACAAAACATAGGTACAAAGAGTAAGATTGACAGGCATTTTAATTTGACATATATGAAATATATACTTTTAAATTAAGTCTTTTTCTATTTATTTTTACTTTTTATAATCAAAATAATCACTTGGTACGTGCTCCCTTAAGGGCGGGCTTGATGTGCCAAGGCTTTGGCTCGGGCGACTTTATAGAGTATAGTTGTATAGCGGTGTACATCAACTCGATCAATCCGATCAAATCGAACTAATTAAAATTATTGGGTTGGGTTGGGTTCACAACAATGGAACTGATTAGTTTGAGTTGGATTGCGGAATCAAACCATTAGAACCGACAAACCCAACCCAATCCAAACCGAACCACTTCTAAAAATGTAAAATCAAATTCTATTTTCTTTGTGTTAACTTGTTTTCTCAAGTTTATTAGGGAAATGTGATTGTGTATGCTCTTTTGTACTGTATTTTTTCTAATATAATATAGTTAATAATATTGAGTATTTATTTTAAATAAATTAAGATTATTAGTGTCAAGAAGCTATCATTTAATACTATAATACATAGAAAAGTTGTACTAGATTGGGCTAAAAAGTTGGCCCCTAGTTAGAGATAAACATAACTTGAAATTGATCAAAGACTACGCCTAAGCCCAACTCGATTGACCAACCAAACCCAATTTGAACTAGATTAGTTTGAATTGGATGATAATTTTTTTCAATCCGAACGATTTAGATTGAATTAGATTTTGACCCAAAATCGATCCAGTCCACGCCCTTAGACTTTAGAGTAATGTTAAAATAGATGCTATCTCAAACATTTTCTAGAATGATAATAAATCTAATTAAAGCCTAAAAATTTAATATAATTATTGTTATTATATTTGCAAATTAGGCATGAATATAAATAAATAGGGTGAATTTATGTTAAAAGTAGAGTAATTGAGAGAGATTTTGAAAGGTGGGAAGAAGACAAAAAAGATTAAGCTTTAGATTTAGGGGGACAAGAAGGAATTAGCTAGATTGGTGGTGGAGGAATACAAAATCAAGCACCAAATCTTAAGAGCAAGTAAGTTGCCACCCACGCTCGCTACAGGTTAACAGGCTGCAATGTGGACTGATAAGAGAATGAGAGTGGAGGGGTCGCATTTTTGTCAAATTTACGTGAACATGCGCGTGGAGTGCACCCAATAAAATTCCTTTGGAATCAACAAGCATATAAGACTAATAAGAAGCTTTAGCTTTAGGTAGCTAGGTTTAGACAATTCCATGGATCGCTTCTTTGAAATATATATAGGTACACCTTCTCATGATATGATATCACACTACTAGCCTTATAATTTAGCTAATTAGCTTTAGAAAGTCAAATTAATTAATTAGCTATGAGACGAAAGAAAGAAGACAGAATCCCGCATAATTCGACTGAGAAATGACTGGCAATAGATATTCTATCTCCTCCTTGCTTTTACTCTACAAAATCTCAAAAATTTAATGCTCTCTTCTCGTCAGGAGAAGACGTACTTCACCACTCCCCTTAACCTCTACAAATTCCACATTTCTTGGCTTTTTGGTTCGACCCTCTCTCTTGTCAACACCGTTGCCAGTGCCACCACACTAGGGTTCATTACCCCTACACAATTCTTCAACATTACATTCCAAAGATTATACAAAGTGTGTATAAAACGAGAGGACGAAAATTTGTATCTGTTTCAAAAAACCAGGCCCATAAGCTCAAAAAATCAGATATACGGTTTCTATTTATTATAAATCTCTATTTTAATCTGCCTATATTCTTGCTCAATTAATTTTTTTTTTCTTATATTTTTTTATTGAATCTTTATTTTTTTCTATTATCTTTGTTTTTCATCATTATTGGTATGAGATTTATAATTTTTATCGAAAAAACATATTTTACTATTACATATATTTTTAAAAACATTCAGGTACAAATAAAATTGAGTTACCTAATTTTTAAAACATACGAGTACGAACAAATACTAATTGTTCTTTTTTTAAATCGAGCTAGATACGAACACGCGGTATATGAGTTAGTATGAGACATTATCAGTACTTATGGTGTACCCAATTTTTTGTCACCCCTATCCACACTGATGAAGTCATTTTGATCATTCGACTCTAGATTGATAGAAAGAACTTAGACATGAAAGTATGCACTAAATATATATTGGGCAAGATTAAATTAGGTTTATTTCCAAAATTAGGGTTTGAAAGTTGGGGGAGTGAAAAGGTAATGGAATTCGTGGGTCCACAAAGAGTAGTGCCCTAGGAACGTTAATGTGGTCCAATGGGCCGATAGCTTTATTTATGGTCTCTGAATAGAGATAAAAAAGAGAGAGTGACAAGTTTAGGTTGTTGTGCCGAAAGCTAAGAGCATAGATTCTGGATTTGATGCCTTAGGCTTACAGTGGATTAAGCCCAACTACATTCCCCCATCAACATTCAACACTGTGTGCCCACCCAAAGATTCCTATCCCTCCTAAACTAAACTGAAACTAACCTAACCACCGTGACAAGCTTTGAATTCCATATGTCCTCTTCTTCTTCTTCTCCTCTTCCTTTTTCTATTTTTATTTTTTTTTAAATCCAGGGTATCCGACGGGTGCTCAAACAACAAGGTGAGGTGACATACAAACTAGTCGCTAAAGGCCCCAAGTTAACAGCTAGACAAACCTCTAATAGCTAAATAGAGGGCAAGACGCCTCGATCCCAGAACGTCCTTGTTTTTACGAAGGGATCATCATCCCATGCCAACTTGTCAAGTCATGCTTAGTTAATTCCAGTTATCCTTCATTGTTTTGCTTATCTATTAGGGTCCTAACAATTTTGACTGTAAGTAGTAAAAAAAGAGAAGCAAATCTCATTTCCTTTTTTAGTAATATTTAATTAATACATGTATTGAGACTTTTTTTTTTTTTTTTAGAAGATTTAAGGTTAGTAATTAGTTATATAACATTAAATTGCATTCTCGAAAATGTATTAAGTATGTTTTTAACCCAGTAATTCTTTATATCCCCTAAAGTGAGATAGTAACAAAAGTTGACCCTGCAACCTTAGGATTTTAATGCCGCTACCTTACCAACTGCATCATAAACTCCGTGTTGGTCTCTATTGAGATCCATTGAATATATATCTACATCTCAAATGATATAATGCATGATCTAAATAAATTGTGATTAAACGGTATCAATGAAGTATGTTATTGAAGCACTCCCATTGCATATCTTAGCCTTGAAGGTACCATTGGTTTCAGTTATGTCATTAGGATTTGAATCGGCGTAGAGATTTGAAAAATGAATTAAATCCGGCCAACGGCATTCAGTTTGATTTTTTATTTATTTATTATATTATATATTGATTTCATACATCATACTATCCCATTGACATGCATAATCTTTTAAAGAGAACACATTAATTTAGCTCTATAAAAGGATTTTTTTTGTTTTTTTTTCCCAAGGAGCGTAAGAGCCCACACAATTAATAGGCCTCATATATAGCCCACACAATGCTAACAATAACAAGTGAAATGAAAAGAAGTAACGATCATTCCTTGGTAAAGTTTGCATTGTCAATAAGGATCATCTTTGCTAGTTTGGGTAGAACAAGTCCCCCCTCGGCTACTGCATTAATTAGGTCAAAGGGATTTTTTAATTCCATATATATAACTGTACCTTGCTGATCATTTGAGATTTCCACACAGCAACTCGGATTTTTCAGTATACTTTTTGAGTATGCTCGCAAATTAGTCAATATTACAAAAAGAGCTCTACGTACTTTGCAAATTATTAATTAAACACCCTTGATATAAAATGCAAGTTTGGATAATTAATAAATTTAAAGGATGATAATTATTATTATTTTTTTCAAGAAAGAGAGATATCCAAATGGCCCTTAATTATTTATTGATCATGATGATAGAACTTTTTTTTTTTTTTTTGTCCTCAATGGAATTTAATCCTTATTCACTATAATATGAGTAACTAGAGAGGTTATCACAAGCCAAGAGGCTTTCGGCTGATGATATAACTTCTACATTCACTTGTATATATGTGACATAACACGCATCATCTTTTGTAACAGATGCATAATTGTATCAACCATCCCTTAAATTTATTAATTGGAATATTATTTGCCTAAGCTCTAGCATAATAACTAATTAATTATAACTAGTATTGCCCGGATGGTACTAGCTAGGGGTAAGCTTCAATGATGGAATGAAGGGAAGAAGTTTTGGTTATTTTGCAGCGACTGTAACCTGCATCTTTGATGATGAGTTGCTTCCATTCTGCCTCAGTTCTCTCCTTACCTCCACTGCATAACATTATTCCTATATCTATCTGCATCTTCGACTTAGTGATCGAAGGATGGTTTGATTCCTTTGATATATCATCATCAAGTACAATATCCACGATCATGATCTTCCCTCCATCTCTATCACCAACTGCTCTTTTACACTGTTTTAGAATCTCGATGCATTCCTTGTCTCCCCAATCGTGAAGAACGCTCTGAATCACCAATTAATGGTTAATCCCATTTATATATGTTAATCACCATATATATATATTTAAGACATCAATGATTATACACTATCAATTTTAAGAAAAATGACTAAAAATATATATATTATTTTAACTATAAAAAGTACAATTACACATTTTTGTTTATTGGACATGTGTGTTTAATTTATACAATGAACATGAAAGTGTGCATGTATTAGTTGCATATATAATTGTATATAAGTATTAGTATACATGCACATATCTTGCATCGAGAAACTATAAAATTTAATGAAATTAAAAACATAAAATTGTCTTTTCTTATTTAAAATAAAAATAAACAAAATAAAAGTAAAATTATGTAACTTTTTTGAATTATTAGTGAACGATACAAAATCAGACATTGAATAATCTAACCTCATAACATTGCGGATCCATTTTCATGGCTAGGCCAGAAACCCAACGAATTTCATCCCAAAAAAATCTTAATATTCGGAGGCATGTCGTAGAATCATGCGGGCGATGTGGGACTAATTAAACCAAACACACACACACTATACATCTCAATTTTTGAATTATTATGTAACTAAAAAGGATAAATTTTAAAATTATTAATTTATGCCTTAAAAAATATAAGAACATAAGGGAAGTATATAGTGGGGAAGAAGTTATTTTGTTAAGTTACTATATTAACCTTAACATAAGCCGAACTATAATTTAAAACTCTTAAAAACAAAAGTAAGGTTTTAAGTATATAACTATAAGTTACTATATTAACCTTAACATAAATGGAAAATGCTAAAATAATATAATCGTACATACATCATTCAACATAAATATAATATATAGTACAACATCTGCAGTTGGTATATAACTAAACATGTCGCCCCCCACAACAGCAAATGGAAGTTGATCATCATCAGCAGCAGGAGTTTGTGGGATTACATGAGGTAGATCATAGAGAGTGCACTTTATATGCGGAAACGCCTTGCAGATGTTTCTCAACGCAGTCCCGTTGTGTTAAATTCTTTCTCAATCTTGTTTCATTTCCATTCACAACCATCAAATATATATATCTATTATAAAATACAAAGCCTAAAAAATAGGAAACATGTTATCAGGAAACATGCTCCATAAAAACATATGCCCAACAATAAAGATATCGTAATACCCTCCCTCAAGTTGGAGCGTGAATATTCTGAACGCCCAACTTGCAGAGAAGAAACTTGCAGAGAAGAAACTCAAAGTTCGCTTTCCCCGATTTTTTTTTTTTTTTTTTCGTGAAAAAAAAAACGGATTTTGAGGAATGCACAACGCCGACTGACGCGTGCTTCACCACGCGCGCTTCACCATTCGCACGCTTCACTAATCACGTACGCTTCACTAAGCGCACGCTTCACAACGCGCACGTATCACCGCAAGCACGTTTCACAACGCGAGCACTGTTCACCAAGCTCACGCTTTACTAGTGCGCACGCTTCATCGCGAGCACACTTCACAACGAGCACGCATCACTGCGAGCACGCTTCACCACGTGCACTGTTTACCAAGTGTACGCTTCACCACGTGCGTTGTTCTCCAACCACACGCCTCATCAGTGCGCACGCTTCACCGCGAGCACACTTCACAACGCGCACGCATCACTGCGAGCACGCTTCACCACGTGCGTTGTTCATCAACCGCACGCCTCACCAGTGCGCACGCTTCATCGCGAGCACACTTCACAACGCGCATGCATCACTGCAAGCACGCTTCACAACGCGAGCACTGTTCACCAAGCTCACGCTTCACTAGTGCGCACGCTTCATCGCGAGCACACTTTACAACGCGCACGCATCACTGCGAGCACGCTTCACCACGTGCACTGTTCACCAAGTGCACGCTTCACCACGTGCGTACACACAAAACACTGTGCATAGATCACTGTTCATGCACGCTGCCCAATGCGGTAGCGCTGTTCACGGCAGCCACCTTTCACGGCCCTTGTTCACGGCCGCCACTGTTCACAACCGTCGTTGTTGACGACTGCGCAGTTCACCTCCTCCATTGTTCACAGTCGCAGCAGCCACTGCTCAATGCACGCTTCCCAACGCTTGCATGCTTCCCAACATTGCACGCTTCCCAGCGCTGCACGGAAGCTCTGAAATGGGCTGCTTTATTAAAGCTACCCACTTATAATCTTGTGAAGAGAGCACCAACGCAGCACGCGCGCCAATCACGCACACACCGCCCAAAGCGCGCACTGTCCAACGCAGTGCGAGCACCAACGCTACACGCGTACCAACACGGTACGCACACCAATGCAGCACGTGCACCAACACGGTACGCCGGTCGTCTGTCGCAGGTCGCCGGTCACCTCTATTCTCTTTGCCGGTCGCCTCTTTTCTCCAGTGCCGTTAATGGAGACGACGAAAATTCACGGGAAGAAGATGGGAAGTGGATATATTAAAAAAGAGCACTAGGGAATCTTGGGCAGTGGATATATTAAAAAAAAAGAAAGTGGAGGATATATTAAAAGAGAGCACTAGGAAATCTTGGGCAGTGGATAAAATAAAAAAGAGAAAGTGGACATATATAAAAAAAAAAAAGGCAAAGAAATGGGGTCAGTAAGGAAATTTGCCAGTGCAGCATAGCAAGGTGTGGAAGTTGGGGGATCTTCTCCTTACTCGAGCCTCTTCGGAGTTGTCCATGAGATGAAGGGTGCCAGGGGAATCAACTTCCAGAGCGATGCACCCTTGTTCACCTGCGGTGTTCGTCGCTGGAGATGTAACCTGGAGATGTAACCTGCTGTTCAGCTTGCAGCATGTCAAGGAAGTCCGACAGAGTAGTGACGATCTCTGAGAACTCCGGACGATTTTCTGGGTTCTGGTTCCAACAGGACTTCAAGAACGGAATAAGTTCCTCTCGAATGTCATCCAAGCTGGGCCTTTGTTCAGCTTTTCATCTTCTGATCCATTTTCTTGTTGTTCGTCGAGAGAGAGCGAGACGGTTTCACTGTCCCGTCGCTGATCTCTCAACAGATAAAATCGATCAACCACAATTTCAAAGAACAATCAGGAATGAAAACCTTCAGAATTGCAGTATCGGAGCTGGGGTTTGAGATATCGGAGTTGTGGTGGATGGCTTCACACACACATCTCGTTCTCAAACCCCAGCTCGGATCTTGAAGATTTACGTTCTTCAACAAATCCAAGATCTGGAAATTACTTGAGCTCTTGGCTCTAATACCATGTTAACTTCTTTCTCAATCTTGTTTCATTTCCATTCACAACCATCAAATATATATATCTATTATAAAATACAAAGCCTAAAAAACAGGAAACATGTTATCAGGAAACATGCTCCATAAAAACATATGCCCAACAATAAAGATATCGTAATACGTTGCCACCACCAACATCTCCTAGCGACTCAATTTCTCGAAAAATTGCGGCACATTCGCCCACCAAAATCGGCATGAGAAGCTTGGTGTAACCCGCCATCAATTCGTTGAAGCTCCGGTTCATCTCCGGCCGCTCTTGCATGTACTCCCACATGGTTTTCCCTCTTACCTTCTCAAAAGCAGTGGTTTCACCATTAATCAAACCATCTTCAACAGGGAGCCATAATGGAAGAATCTGATCATTTGAAACTATAGGAACCATGCACATATCTGACCCTTTTATTAGGAACTTTCCTGCTGGTGCAAGCCCAAATCTTATTGCCTCCAAGTGATTCGACTGTTCAGGACTAGTATTACTAGTGATGAACAAGAGATCCATGTGCACCATGTAGCGAAGAACGCGGTATAACCGGTCTTAACGAGATTCCGGTCATGATCTGAAGGTACTAGTACTAGTTGAGAAGCCAATTCGGAGAGAGTCATGGGCTTGCCATGGTTGTGAATTATGGTGGCGATGTCGAGCTTGTTAGCACATTTGAGGACAAGTAAGTCTATGTAGCTGTAGATGTAGCACCAAATTTTAGCTTCAGCTACAGATTGATGATCAACCTTCTGATCATGATGAATTACTTCCATCTCTCTTAATTTAAATTGTTGAATGGATTGATCATCTCATCAGAGTATATCTATATATAAGTGGATCTTGATCTAACACCTTGTGGTACGGCGTTGTTATAATTTTTATATTTCTCATAATTAAAAAAAAAAAAAAGAATAGTGTACAAACTTAGAAAAAAATATTCAAATTAATATAGAGTCAAGATGATTCTACATGATTTTGATTTATCATTAATAGAATGATAAAAAATTCAAATTAGTAATCAAATTGATGTCACATCAGTTTGAAAAAAATGCAAGAGACGGCAGACGATAACAAGGGAAAGTGTTGGCAAAAATTTAAGAAAAAAAGAGCGTGAGAAATTAAGAAAACCAAAAGAAAAAAATATATATATAAAAAAAAAACCTAAATCAAACATGAAAAGAAGT
The DNA here is from genome assembly GCA_035771175.1 of Paratinospora sagittata. Lineage (NCBI taxonomy): Eukaryota > Viridiplantae > Streptophyta > Magnoliopsida > Ranunculales > Menispermaceae > Paratinospora > Paratinospora sagittata. Next base: position 37,487,071 of record CM069594.1, read on the forward strand.
AGTTGAAGTTGGGAGGATGTTTTTTTTTTTTTTTTTTAAACAGATAATGAAGAAAAAACAAAAGCAAAGTTTTCTCTGCACAAGGTTCAAAGCAGACAGTGAAAAAATCTCACATCTAATTATGAAATGTTACATTAATATCTAAATAATTGTACACTCATAGTTCACATTACCTTTTATATATACATTATTAAATTATTTTAAATTATTTGGTGAGTACATAATTCAAGATAATTTAATGAATTATAAAAGTGACGTGTATTATATATTGATATACACTTTGAATATTATTTTAGCATTTTCTTTGTGTATAAGGTTGATATTTTTCAAGGACTCCAATTCATGAGAAAAAACATATAAATGTATTATTCAATAAAAGGAAAGCATTGAACATTCAACCGAAGGAACGATTACCACATGCCGCCTTCTTAGCAATTTGCTATAGGAATTGAGAACTTTACACCAAATTTTACAATTAAGTGAAAAGCACTTCACACCTAATTATGTAATGCTACATTAATTGATATCCAAGGCAGTAGACAAGTTGGGTTTTTCTTTCAATATATGTATTTTTTTAAAATTTTCATTTGTTTGAAATGGGTGTAACTATTCGTCAAATTTTGATCAAATTCCTAAATGTATTAATCAATAAAAGGAAAGCATTGAACATTCAACTGAAGGAACGATTACCACATGCCGCCTTCTTAGAAACATGCTATAGGAATTGAGAACTTTACACCAAATTCTACAATTCAGACATGGTGATTGCTACATTAGATTTGTAGTTTATGTAAGAGAAATGCTATGGAATTTAAAACGTTACATCAAATGCTGAAAATCGGATGTAACAGTAGCCACGTCAAATGTAGAGCTGGTGGAGCTTTGTTGAATGTTAGTCTTGGATAATAACCGTGTACTGCTTAAATTAAGCATTTTGTTTTTTTGATAGAAAACATCCAAATATAATTAAACAAGAGAAGGAGGAAATGCTTCCTCAATTACAATGTTAGCAATAATAGATGAGGTTTCCTCAATCTACATATGGGAGGATTGGGTACATAAGCTGAATCTACTAAGTCTATCGGCAGCATGATTGCATTCGCGTGGGATTGCCTTAACACATACATTTGGCCATTAAGATCTTGCAGTCCCCAACCAATTCACCTATTTCAGATAGGTTATGATCATTCTTTTTTATTTCATCCATCACTCCCGAAGAGTCGCCCTCAATAATGTCAAGAAGGACACCAGTTTCAATTGCAAACTCTATGCCTACTCTTAATGCACTAAGTTCAGCTGCTTTTGCATTGAGTCCTCCCATCTCATGGGAAGCCTTTGCAACAATGATATTTCCAGCATGATCTCTCACCAAGATGCCAATACCAATTGCTCCATTCTCATCCAAGCATGCATCAATGTTGGGACCACCTCATAGTCGCCCATGTGGGCGGCTAATTAAAAATGAGGCAAGTGGCAAACAAAGGAACGGCTGAAAGTGGCGTCGAAAAACTGCGGCCGCGCGCCGAAAGTTTGAATATATTTAATATTTAATTATTAAATATATTATATTATAATTACGATAATACCCCTGATTACACCTATAAATAGAGCTTAACTTCATTCTTTAAAATTAATTCCTATAAGTCAGAGAGTTCTATTCTAAGAGATCTATTTAAGAGATCCAATCTGTAAGATTCACCTAAGGGTGTAACTTGTAATATCTGATAATACAAGTTTGCTGTCTCCCGTAGATGTAGACACTTTATCGAATCACGTTAAATTTGTTGTCTTATTTTTTCTTTTATACTTTACCACGATTCTGCACAACAATCAATGTTCATTTTTAGCTGGCCATGAGGAGGGGAAGCCACTTTTTTTTATTTCTATTTACCCTCAGCTTAAAGCATTTAATGATGTACAAAACTAATATGATAACTTTCGTAATTTAAATAAAAGTAAAGACAGAAAATAAAGTTTTTCACTCGTACCCAACTTCAAGATAACTCTCTCATATTAAATTCTTTTAATATAAATCATTTTTAACTTATTAAAATTTTAACAATATATAAATTGAAATAAAATAATTATTTGTATTTAAATAATGTTTGTCTAATTATTTCTATTTTTATCTCAATTATAGCCCATCCTGCTGGCCCGCTATGCCAAAAGTAAGAGAAATTTCATCCCTCTTTCTTTTTTGTGACCCCATGTTGCCACACGGGAGGGACACTGGTACACGTCAAAGGGAGATCCAATCAACTTGCTCCTACCTAAGATAATAAGCGCATGAACTTGGTCTTACTTCACCATTGAGAAACGAAAGAAGACTTTCATCTCCGAGCTTAGGTCAGACATATATAGCTCGCTTCGTTTTGGGTTTTCATAATCATTCAAGTAAATTAACTATATGAATTGAGAGATCATATGATCATGTGACAACATCTCTACACTTTTTTTTTTCTCATTTGAATGTTGCATTATCCCATCAATGATTTTAGTAATTTTCTTTTACGAAAAAGATAAAAGAGAGAAAGGAGAGAGAGGATATATACCAAAAAATGGTCCTTTTATTGATCATGTGATCATGCAAGGATGGTACAACTTCAACATTCACCTGATATAACATCATCTTTTTTCATGAATTGGACCTCGGCATATTAACCATACTTTAAACTTATTAATTGATTGCCCTAATAACTAGCATATATAGTAACTAAGTAATTATAACCGTGGTTCCCAGATGGTACTAACTAGCTAGCTAGCTAGTACTTAAGGATAAACTTCAATTCTGGATTGAAGAGCCGATATTTGGGTTATTCAGTAGCGACTGAAACCTGCATCTTTGATCATCAGTTGCTTCCATTCCTTCTCAGATCTCTCCTTACCACCATTGTATAACATCATGGCCAAATCCATCTGCATCCTTGTTTTAGTTAAAGGATGGTTTGATTCAATATGATCATCAAGTACAATATCTACAATGATAACCTTCCCTCCATCTCGATCACCAACTGCTCGTTTACACTGTTCTAGAATCTCAATGCATTCCTTGTCGCCCCAATCGTGATCACCAACCATTGATCCATTGATCCAATTAGTATTAATAATCACCCAGCGTTATATATATAGACAATAGATTGTATATAATGTTATTTATCTGTACTATTATGAGCAAAAAGTTAGAAACTCAAAAGTGTGTGATCAATTTAATTTGTCAATCTTCTTAAACTTTTCATAAAACCTTGAAGGTATTTTTTATTTTAAAATTTAGTTTTAGTAAAGTAAAGGTAATATAGTAATTTTAACAATCTAACTTTTTTCCATTGTTTCCATATTTCTTATACTCGTGAAGGCATCCACATATAATATTATAAGGTTGTGTGCTAAATTTATGTGCATAAATCACGGACACCTATTATTCTCTTGCATTTTTCTCTCTTTTATTATAGTATGGATGGTGTATATATATACCTTCAATAATATAGCATGTGCACTTGGTATATAATTAAACATGTCACCCCCTTCAAGATCAAATGGAAGGTCAGCTGGAGCGTCTGCGATGACATGCGGGAGATCATAGAGAGTGCACTTGATGCGTGGGAAGGCCTTGGAGATGTATCTCAATGCTGTTCGTGTGTCACCCAGGACATCGACCAGTGACCCCATTTCAAGAAACATGGCATCGCATTCGCTCACCAAAGCCGGCATGAGAAGCTTGGTGTGAGTCGCCATCAGCTCGTTGAAGTTCTAGTTCTTCTCCGGGTGCTCTGCCATGTACTCCCACACGCTCTTCCCTCTTGCCTTCTCGAAAAGCAGTGGTTTCACCAACTAATCCATCTTGCACAGGGAGCCAATGATTTATCCGATCATCTGTAGTAGATAATAGTATAGGAACCATGCACTTATCCGATTCTTTTGATGTGCGGAATCGTGGTAAAGTATGAAAGAAAAAATAAGACAACAAATTTAACGTGGTTCGACAAATTGCCTACGTCCACAGGAAACAACAAACTTGTATTATCAGAGATTACAAATTACACCCTTAGGCGAATCTTATAGAATGGATCTCTTAAGTAGATCTCTCATAATAGAACTCTCTAACTCTCAGGAATTAATTTTGAAGAATGAAATTAAGCTCTATTTATAGGAGTAATCAGATGTATTTTCGTAATTATAAATATTAAATATAATATATATTTAATATTATAATAATAACCCTTTCGGCGTCACTTTCGGCTTGTCTGCCACGCGCGCATGCCTTTTCTGCCACACGCGCATGCCTTGTCTGCCACGTGCCCCATTGTCAGCCGCATGCCTTGTCTGCCACATGGGTGGTCCCCATAAATCTCCACCTCCACCTCATGTGGAACATAACTCCTCCACACCCGCAATCTCTCTACAGATAACAAGCTTCCTTAAAAAAACTGTTGCTGCCTCCATTAGTGCCCTTAGGCACTCCGAGCTTGTGAGATATTGATCAAGTCCAAACAATGTTGGAACTTGATCCCTGTAACCACCTTTGTAAGCATATCTGCGGGGTTATCTGCAGTCTTGATCTTTTGCAGAAGAATACTCCCTTCTTCTACTATTTCTCGAACAAAATGAAAACGAACATCAATATGCTTCGTTCGACTGTGATGAACTTGGTTTTTTGCCAAACAAATGACACTCTGGCTGTCGCAGAAAACTTTAACATTCTTCTGCACAATTCTCAAGTCTTTAGTCAATCCATGAAGCCAGATTGTTTCCTTGAAAGCTTCCGTTACTGCCATGTACTCTGCCTCTGTAGTAGACGAAGCAACTGTTGACTGTAGTGTTGATCTCCAACTCACTGGTCCTCCTGCTATAGTGAAAACATAATCAGTAGTAGATCTGCGCTTGTCAAGATCTCCAGCATAGTCCGAATCCACATATCCGACTAGATGCTTATAACTCTTCGAATCTCTCTCGAACTTTAAACCAATATCCACAGTACCATGAATATACCGTAAAATCCATTTCACTGCTTGCCAGTGGCCTTTACCGGGATTGTGCATGTAACGACTTACTATACTTACAACATGTGAAATGTCAGGTCTGGTACACACCATAGCATACATCAAGGCACCAACTACATTTGCATATGGAATATTCTCCATTTGCTTCTTCTGATCCTCAGAATTTGGTGACATTGATGAACTTAGCTTGAAATGTGGTGCCAATGGTGTGCTGACAGGTTTTGTGTCATTGTCAATGCCAAAAGTTTTGCAGAATTTTCTTCAAATACTGAGTCTGAGTCAAACAGATTTTGCCTTTGGCCCTGTCTCAAGTTATCTCCATCCCGAGAATTTTTCTGGCCTCTCCAAGATCCTTTATTTTAAATTCTAAGCTTAATTGAGCCTTCAGCTTGTTGATCTCCACCTTGCTTTTAGATACGATTAACATATCATCTACATATAAAAGTAAGTAGATAAATGTACCATCTTGAAGTTTGCGATAGTAGACACAATGATCAAACTGACTCTGAGTATATTTTTGCCCTTGGATGAACCTGTCAAAACGCTTGTACCACTGTCTCGGTGACTGCTTCAGGCCATGCAGTGACTTGCTCAACTTACAATCCCAATTCTCTTTTCCTGGTACTTTGAATCCATCTGGTTGAGACATATATATCTCCTCTTCCAAATTACCATGCAGAAAAATAATTTTGACATCGAGTTGGGCTAACTCGAGATCAAACTGTGCAACCAAAGCCAATAATATTCGAATTGACGAATGCTTAACAACAGGTGAGAATACCTCATTGTAGTCAATTCCTTCCCTCTGAGCGTAGCCTTTTGCTACCAGTCTGGCTTTCTATCGGATACCATCTGTGCCGGGAGAGCCTTCCTTCTTAGCGAAAACCCATTTGCAGCCAATTGGTTTCTTTCCTTTCGGAAGTGGAACCAACTTCCAAGTCTGATTCTGATGGAGTGATGTCATCTCCTCATTCATTGCCATTTTTCACTTATCACTTTCCATACTCTGAATAACATCTTTGTAATTGTTTGGTATATCATCTCCGGTGACTGGAAATGCATATGCAACCATGTCAGTGTACCGAGCAGGTTTGCGAATTTCTCTTCTTGGTCGACTGGTGGCAATTGATTCTGGTTCTTAACTGATGTCTGGTCCTGGAGTCTCCACCTCAACTGAGATTTCCTCATCGTCTTTTCAGGATGGTTAGATATCTCTACTGATTTGCCAGGAGTTACTGAAATATCTAACTCCACCCGCTGAGGCAAATCTGGATCTCGATTTTCTTTATCAGAAACTGTATGCTTTAACATAACAGATTCATCAAAAGTTACATCTCGACTTTTTACAATCGTCTTTGTCTTAGGGTTCCATAGTCGGAAAGCCTTAGCTCATTCACTAAAGCCCATGAAAATCGCTTTCTTGGACCTAGGATTCAGTTTGGATTCCTTCACATGGAAATATGCAGTGCATCCAAAAATGTACAGAGAATCATAATCAGAAACGGGGTGTCCAGACCATACCTCATTGGGAGTTTTGCTATCTAGTGCTGTTGCAGGAACTCGATTGATGATATGAGAGGCATATGACAAAGCTTCTGCCCAAAATGCCTTGCTCAGTCCAGAATGAGATAACATGCAGCGAACTTTATCTACCAAAGTACGATTCATGCGTTCAGCAACACCGTTTTGTTGTGGCGTGCCTGAGAATGTGAAATGTCTGACAATCCCTTCATTCTCACAAAATTTCTGAAATGGGTCTGACTTGTATTCTCCTCCATTATCCGATCTGAGCCTCTTAATCTTCCTTCTCGTTTGGGTTTCTACCATTTTCTTCCATATAAGAAAGATATCTAGCACTTCATTTTTATGCTTCATGGTATAAACCCAAACATAGCGCGAGAAATCATCAATGAAAGTAACAAACTAACGTTTACCTCCCAATGAAGCATTTTGAGAGGGTCCCCAAACGTCGGTATGAACATAATCCAATGTTCCTTTTTTGCGGTGGATTGCAGTGCCAAACTTGACTCTTGTCTGCTTGCCTAAGATACAGTGCTCACAGAAATCAAGTTTCCCGGTCTTTGCACCTTTCAGAGAACCTTGCTTTATCAAGGTTTGAAGAGCCTTCTCTCCAACATGTCAGAGCCGCATGTGCCAAAGTCGGGAAGTGTCCGAGGAAACATCATTAGAACTGGTGCAGGCTGATACACTTCTAATTACTGTGTGTCCGTCAAGGAAATAGAAATTTCCTTTCTGAGTACCCTTCATGGCCAAGAGTGCACCACGTATAACCTTCAGAACTCCACCTTCAACGGTTACCTTGTAACCGCTGGAATCAAGGACTCCTAAGGAGATCAGATTTTTCTTCAGATCTGGAACATATCTGACGTCCGTGAGCCGTCTTGTTGTACCGTCATACATCTTAAGGCGTATAGTTCCAATACCTTTTGTGTGGCAGGTATTGTTGTTGCCCATGACCACGACTCCTCCATCGAACTCATCCAATTTTAAGAACCAATGGCGATTCGGACACATATGATAGGAACATTCGGAATCTAAAATCCATCTTTCAGACTGAATGTCTATAGATGAAACTGAGAATGCAGAATCTTCTTCAGCCTTCTGTGCCACATTTGCATCTGTCTTGCCCCTATTTGGACAATCTTTCTTCCAGTGTCCCTTTTGGTGACAATAGGCACATTCATCCTTCGCATGATGTTGACGTGAAGAAGGTCCTTTTGTCTTTGAACGAGATCGGCCTCGCCTACTGGATTTATCAGATCTGTTGTTAGCCCTGCTTCTGGATACCGTCAAGGCTGCTGGTGATGCTTCCTTGTTATCGCGCTGGTCCTTCCTTCGATACTCGTTGTTCACCAAAGCATTTGAAACATCACTGAATTTAACGTCATCTTTACCATATAGCAAAGTTGTTGTCAAATATTCATAACTTTCAGGCAAAGAGTTTAACAACAATACTGCCTTATCCTCATCAAGAGGTTCAACATCAAGATTTAGTAGATCAGCGAGAATCTTGTTGAAATTATCAAGATGCTCAATCATGGGAGTACATTGTTTGTACTGAAAACGAAAGAGCTTCTTTTTCAGGTAGAGGCGGTTCTCTACGCTTTTCGTCATGGACTTGTCCTCCAGTTTCTTCCAGAGACTTGTTGCCATAGTCTCTTTCATGACAAAGTACTTCTGAACTTTGGCCAAACAGAGTCTGATTGTTCCACAAGCTTGACGATTGACGAAATACCAATCATCATCGGACATATCCTTGGGCTTGGTTTCCAAGGCAATATGTGATCCTTCCCAGAATAATAGATCTTGAACTTCGCATTGCCACATGCCAAAGTTGTTGGTGCCGTTGAATTTCTCCACATCGAACTTTGCGTTGGACATCGAACTTTTTTGCCAAGGCCTGCTTGTGCTTGGGATTTCTTCTGCCATTTAGACCGAAGATATGTATGACGCCAAAAAGTGCTTGAAAAATGATAAACGACTCCAACTAAGCTATATCAATAACTTAGGAGCTGAATCTGCAGAAACTGATTGCACGGTTGCGTCCGGAACGGTCGAAAATGGTGGAAATGAGTCTGACTTTGTTGAAATCAGCGAAAAATGAACCGGATATGCTTGGTCAACCGAAAAAGGATTCGGTCAACTGCAGGCCGTAAAGGGCTGGGTCGGATGAACAGTGTCGGGCTGAACGGTTGGGCCGAGATGAATAGCGGCTGACCGAGTGGGCTGGGCCGGTGATAAACAATAGCAAACTGTGTAGCTGGACCGGTATAAACAGTGAGTGGGCAAGGGCTGGATGAACAGCGCGGGCCGAACGGTTGGGCCGAGATGAATAGTGGCAGACTGAGGGGCTGGACCGGTGATGAACAGCAGCAGACCGTGTGGGCTGGACCGCTATGAACAGTGATGGACTGAGTGGCTTGGGTCGGATGAACAGTGCGGGCCGAACAGGGAATGGGCCGGATGAACAGTGTCAGGCAGATGGGTCGGATTCGAATCGGATGAACAGTACCGGGATGAACAGAGTCGGCAAACGCTGTACAGGGATCAAACTTTGATCGGCTCTTGGGAACTCGTTTCTTGTCTGTTTTTCTCGCCGTTGATTGCGTTGGACTCCTGGGAACAAGAGCTACCTCTACGGGTGATAAGAAAACAGTTCCGATCACGTTTACAGAATCTCAAAATTTCGACGCAGTCTCAAAAAATTCGACAGTGTCCGTTTTTCTTCCAAAGCTTCACCTTGGCTCTGATACCAATTTGTTGTGCGGAATCGTGATAAAGTATAAAAGAAAAAATAAGACAACAAATTTAACGTGGTTTGGTAAATTGCCTACGTCCGCGGGAGACAACAAATTTATATTATCAGAGATTACAAATTATACCTTTAGGTGAATCTTAAAAATTGGATCTCTTAAATAGATATCTCAGAATAGAACTCTCTGACTCTTAGAAATAAAGTTTAAAGAATGAAGTTAAACTCTATTTATAAGAGTAATAAGGGGTATTTTCGTAATTATAAATATTAAATATAATATATATTTAATATTATAATAATAACCCTTTCGGCGTCACTTTCGGCTTATCTGCCACGCGCGCATGCCTTGTCTGCCACGCGCGCATGCTTTTTTGCCACGCGCCCCATTGTCAGCCACATGCCTTGTCTGCCACATGAGTGGTCCCCACACGTATACTTTGTCTGCCACATGAGTGGTCCCCACACCTTTTACCAAGAACTTGCCTGCTGGTGCAAGCCCATATCTTTTTTTATGATCATCTTCTTCATCAATATTCGAAGTAACACTGAAGAGATTCATGTGCACCCTGTAACGAAGGACTCGGTGTAGCCGGTCTTTGTTAATGGGCTTATGATCTAGTACTAGTACTATAGAAGCCTAGTCTGAGAGAGTCATGGGCTCACCGTTGCTGTGAATTATGGTGGCAATGTCGAGCTCGTTGGCACATTTGAGGACCATTGCGTCGGTGTAGCCGTAGATGTAGTTCCAGATTTTAGCTTGGGCGCCTACTACTGATTGATCATCCTTCTGAGAACGAACTTGATCCATATCTAGCACTCTGTTGAATTACTGATTGATTGATCTGATCAGAGTATTTCTTTTGGGTACTACTTGATTTCCAATTTACCTACAAAAGTTTGTATTTGTTTTAAAAACCGAGCCGCATCTTAACATAGGTCAAAAAACCAGATATCCAATTTCTATTTTATACAATATTTTACAAATCAATATTTTAATTTGTCTGTTCTCGCTCAATTAAATTTGTTTTACTTATGTTTTTTTTATTGAATCTTTATTTATTTTCTTTTATCTTTTTTCTCTTCTTTGTTTTTCAGGCTATTGGTATGAGATTTCTAATTTTTATCAAAAAAACAAACTTTACTACTACATATTTTTTTTAAAAACATATAGGTATGGACAAAAATAGGTTACAAGTACGACAAATACTTATTGTCTATTTTTTAAATCGGGTCTGATACAAACACATTATATATGCATTAGTATCATACTTTACCCGTTCGTACTCAATTATTTTGCCACCCCACACCGGCAGAGTCGTTTTGATCATTCTAGTGGGCTGATAGGTTTAGAGAGAGAGAGAGTCTTACAAGTTGAGGTTGTCGTGCGCGAAGAGCACAAATTCTTGATTGGTCCAGCTAAAGCCATCTATCCTTTTCTCACTTTTTACCCACCAAATTAAAAAATTGAAGAGACAAAAATATTCTCGTGTGAAATTACCAAAAAGGCATTTCCCTGTAATTAATGATAGCACTTGGGTTATTTAACTAATGATGTTTAATGCTCATTTTGAACTAGTTAACCTGGGTTAATTACGATTTCAAAAAAAAAAAAAATTTGGGTTAATTACAAATATTTATTGTTAATCTCTTAGCTTTTAAACTTCATTTAGGTATTTTCTTTTTTGTTTTTGGAGACATCAGTTAGGTACTTTCAATAGACTTTTCACGTTCCTTGTGAAGTAGAACTATTTAAAAAGCTTACTTTATTTTTATTTTTTTAAAAATAAATTTTATTGTCAATGGGGTGCAAATAATAATTTTATAATTAACTAATTTTTAATTTTTTTCTACACCTTACATTTTAGGCTTTAAAATTTCTTTTCCTAATTTATCCTTTTTAAGTTTTAAGTTCTATTACTAATTACCCTCATTCATATTTTTTAATAATTTTAGTCATTTTGATCAAATTTAAACTAAATATTTTGTGAGGAACATAAAAAGTCTGTTCAAAGTTCCTAACTCTAATTTAAAAGCTAAGAGATGACAATAAATATAACGAAGGTTAATTAGTTCAAAATGAGCATTAAAGTTTGTGAAAAAAAAAAAAGAAAAAAAAACTCAAACAATAACTTTTTTATGTTTTTTTAAAAACAACTCTTTTTCATAAATTTTTTCACTTTTTATTTTTAAATACAAAAATAACAAATTTAAAAACGATATCAAACACAACTTAAAGAAAATTAAAGACAATATATAATAGAGCCCTTTCTTTCTTTTCTTTTTTTATTTATTTTTATAATACGGACACTGTACACACGGACTCGAACCTCCCACTTTATGGATGGGAGGCGAGATACCACTACTTGCATTAAGCGCCGGTGGGTTAGTGTCTCCACCCTTCAGGTGAGACTAATCATCGTTTGAGTACTGCAAAAATATTGCACAACTCTCCCCAAATAGGTGCGACTGAGACATTCACCCCTCAACCAATTTTAACACAGACCCCGACTATCTACATTACACTACGTTAGGTAAAAATCCCTATCCTTTGTTAATATGTTCAGTTTAACAAAATATGAACCCAATGGCTTTCAATTTAAGTTCGCGAATTGATGTTCACACCCTCTTTATTTTTTGAAAAAAAAAAGTAGAAGAGGTACATGGGCTTTCTTCAAGCCTTCAGACATGAGTGCCAGGAAAACCCAGCCCATAAGCATGACTACTATATATGTACATTGCACTGCAGTATACCATCTTACGGGTAATTTTATGTAGCAAGTCATTTTAGAGCAATGACGCAAATCTCACCTTATTTCACTAATTTGCAGTTTTATCAGAGGAGCGACCACAGACAGAGACGAGTGCCAGAGTTTGAGAAGTGATCATATGGCTCTTCTTTTCCCCTTACTGGTTCTTCTGTTGCAAAATTGACTTCACTTAATATCCTCATTTCTCCTCTGATCAGCTTGTTCTTGGCTGCCCACCTCTGTACCTTACCTGAAGTAGTCTTGGGAACAATCCCACTCTTCACTAGCACCACCAACCCAACTTCAATTTTCACTTTCTTCCACACTTCTTCTCTGATCCCTTCGCATATTCTTCTCAGAATCACTGAATCCACCTCACTTCTCTGCAACTCAGCAACGATAACAATTGTTGTTGATACCTGAAATGCAGCCAAGCAACCTCCCCTTAGAAGCTCGGGGCAACTGTTATAAGCCGCCGTCTCTATATAATGTGGGTGCATTTCCCGACCATCATCACGAAGCTTAATTACGTCGGAACATCGACCCATCACGAACAAGTACCTTGCTTCTTCCTGAATGATCACTCCTCGATCACCGGTTCTTACAAACCTCTTGCTCACCCTTCCCCTGAGTCTTGCATGAAATACTTCATGAGTTAAGCAAGGGTATCCAAGGTATCCAGATCCATTGCTTGAAGAAGCAATCCATATCTCTCCTTCAATTCCATCATCAAGTGACTCGTGAGTTTCTTCGTTTACGACAATAATATCAATATCTTCTTCTTCTTCTTCCTGATATAATTTACCTCCCATAGTATTTGAAGCAAGCCTTGCACTAGGCAGCAGCTGCTTGTAAGATGGAAAGTGATCAGGAAAACTAGAATCATGGTCAACCATTGGCCTCCATGCCGTTGACACAAAAGTCCCATTCTCGGCTAGCCCATAAGATGGAGAAATACAAGAAGGGTTCAGTCCAAAGGGAGCAAATTGAGCAACAAATACCTTGACAGGGGCTTGATAGATTGGTTCATTAATGATGATCAAGTTCCTTAAACTCCAGAGATTAATAGATTTGGTACCTTGATCAAGTCCGCCTCGGCGAATCACCAGAGGTAAAGTGAATGAAGGAACAGGAGTGCAAGTTGCCTTGAACTCAGTTATCAGTTCAAGCCACAGTCGAGGGCGCCTCACAAATGCCATAGGCGAGGTGAGAACACAGGTGGAACCAGCCACAACTGTTAATAACAGAAACATGAGGCCACAGTCATGGTGCTGTGGAAGCCACGAGACAATAACACTACTTGGAAGCAAGTCATAGGCCTTCCTTGCAGTTCTAACATTGTGTGCAGCTGAACCGGCCGTGACAAGCACTGGTTTTGGAATTCCGGTTGCACCAGATGTGTACTGTATCAGATACAAATCTTCTGGCTTGCAACCTTGATATGAAGAAAATGAAGGGCACAACTTTGGGGGAACAGTGTTATAATAATTTGCTGCCTCCATATCATCCACAGAAATCCATATGAGCTTCTGCAACAGGTCACAAACCTGTTTATTCTTCGAAGAGGATGACGAGATATAATGTTGAATACTTGTGATATAGTTTTGCGGAGCTATGGCTGCCTTGGGCTTAGTCTGTGATAGAACTCTAACAAGATGGTGATCATGGTTTGTAATTGTAGTTAAAGAAGACGGGTCAGGGGGGGATACAGGTAAGCTAATTAGGCCTGCTCTTTGACACCCAAAGAGGACACTAACCAGTTGGAGCCCAGGAGAGCAAAGGATAAGAACTGTGTCCTTGGTTTTCATTAATGGAACATTGAGAAGCTGAGAAGCAATGGAATGAGCTGAGTAGTTGAGCTGAGCATAGGTAAGGGTTGAGTAATTGGAGGAACCATCTTCAACCCATGTGAAAGCCGGTTTTGAGCAGAAAGATGGCTGATTAGCCCATACAGAAAGATAGAGGTCTACGACAGGTTGATCAGGGAAACAAGGGTCGTAGTTCTCGTAGTTCATGGTTTTCATCTTGTAAACTGATCACGCCGTGCATGGGTTTTATATAGAAAGAGATCCCCAAGTCAAATCCTTCAAGTATTAAGGAATATTTGCCCTTCCTCCCTCAGTTTTATATAGTGGCCTAATATTGGATTGAGCTACTGTCCAGTGGCTTCATATATAATATGCAAGCAAGCCATGAGGTCATGCTTTCAATACCATCATATAATTAAATGTTGAACTAGATAAGTTGAATGTTTTAAATTAAGAGCGTAGATTGAATTGGTCTTATTTTTCAAGGGGGCAGGATATGAATATGAAGAAGAGGTTATATGATGGGTTAGTATCATCGATGAAACCAAACAACTAAGCATTAACAGGACGTCGCATATTCCATGAAATATCCCACTCTTGTTCTGTAATAAATCATTAAAAATTTAATGTAAGTTTGGTGATTCATGTTGCCCTTTTTCAGGATTCAGCCGTCCAATCTGTCTCTTCCAAGTGTAAGTATATGGTTTTAATGAATCCAACAGTATAAACTTCTCCCTATTTCTATACCATCCTAACAATCATTTGACCTATCTCAACTCGTCTCCAAATAATGAACCAATCGACATGAAGCTGGATCGAGTACAAAAATGTTGAGGAAGCAGCTTTCTTGCATGATATTTCTGTTTATGATTGCAAAGACTCCCATCCGATAATTACTAGAAGGTTAATGTGTGATGTGGCAGTTTGCATCACAATATTTGAATAAAAAATGAGGAAAAGTTCAAATGGATAAAGCTAAAACAAGGCATCTCACATCTGTGCCTTGCTGGACCATGATGAACTGCCAAGATTATCTAAAGGAATTCAAACCTGGAAATCAGGCTTTTTTCTAAATCTTAAAGTTAAATTCAAAAATTATACAATCCTAGCTACATGACAGAGCGTCTCGTACTAATTTAGTTGTCAGAGGCAACTAACTACACAATCTTTCAGAACTGAGAAGGGTTATTATTATTATTATCTTTGCAATGAAGATGTCAAAAGAAAGTAGAAGTGAGAACAAGATTAAGATTTCCAGCAAGATGCCTCACAAAATACTACACTAGCACAGGCACAGATCACTTATCATCTGCAGAAAGCTAAAACAGACAGAAAAGTTTCAAAGAAATTTATAAGCCAGAAATTACAATAAAATCTGGCACATTTGGGAATCTTCCTAGGTAATAACATAATAATTGGCATTAGGGTAGAGAAGTAACAGTTACGAAATTAAAGCACTCAAAAAAGAAGATACTCTCGCAATAAGGCAATAAGTTATTAAACAACCAAAAGGCAGATTCAGAGAGTATGAAATAGCTACAGTTTTTTATAAACATAGTGACGTGGTATCATTTGCTGCAAAACAACAAAAAATACTACCAAAATAGATACCTAATACCAAAGTGGTTATATCAAGAAGGAAATGCATTTTATCATGCGGAATTTCCAACAACTGACGATGATAAACTGAAAATGGTGCCAAAGTGATTATATTATGAAGAAAATGCATTTTTTCACCATGGTTTTCTTATAGTAGTCCACTCACAGAAACAAGCATTTTTATTCTCTTTCATGCAGAGAACTCAATTTCTCTAACTCCCAAAAACCAACCATCTGTTACTCTGTTAATAGTCTATGTCCCTCTCTCAAATAAAATAAAATAAAATCTATCTTCTCTCTATGATTGGACATGAATAAACCATTTCTTTCTTCTTCATTTATTTTTTTGGGGGACAGTGTCCATGGTCACAGATCAGAGGTCTTTATCTGATGAATGCGCATCCCAATTGACCAAATGCATTCAGCAGACCCAAATTAATCCCTGCAACTTTGCATAGTTGAGAGTGCACAATGAAACAAGTATAGAGTGCAGACCCAAGTGTCTCCCGTTTGAGGTGAACAATTCCAGATCAATTTCATGTGAGACTCGTTTAAGCAACTCCCAAGTTTTGAGTATTAGCATTGAAGAGAATGGCAAGTCCAAGAGATTAAAATGGTCAATTGTTTATTGCACTATATGGGCTATAAAGAATTAATCAAGTTCAGAAATTAGACAAAAAATTTGAGAGGAATACATTCCAAAATGGCAAAGCCATTTTATATTTCAAAAAGTAACAAGAGACCACCATACAACTTCCATTGGTTGTTAAAGAACATTGTAAAATATTTCATTCCATCTAGAAAAAAGTTGTAACTAAATCAATGAACATCAAACAAAATAAACAAAAATGGGTCCTTTCATGACCAGCTACATAATTTGAAATAATGTTCTGGGGCTCTTGGATAAATGACGACTTGAGTACATTTGCATTTTATTAAAACCACAACGGCCTACTAGAGAGAGAGAGAGAGAGAACGAGAGAAAGCAAAATGACTCATCTCTAGAAAGCTTCTAACACCTTCAATGTTCAAGCTTTCCTTCATTAGATATTCCACAGATCAGGTTCTTTCTGAAACTATGATTGAAAGTACTTCCCCAAGTTGAATGAAGGGCAAGGGAAAAGCAAAAATTTTGTACAATTGCACAAGGAGCAGCTCTTCTTTCCTCTCCAATCATTGGCTCCAAGCACAAGACCTAAAACACATAATGGAACAAAAATGTTGATAAGCAACTTGAATATTTGGCTCATTGCTTAACAGGAGGAATATGACAAACACTGGGCAACATATCCATGATAATACAAAGTATATGTCACATTTCCTAGTCAAAGTATAGAAACAAAAGATCCATCAGCAAAGCAATGGAGATAAGTTTAGTGACAAGCTGATGGGAAGACAAAGTATATCTTCTACTCCACTATATCAAGGGTTAAGTCTATATTTAGAGTACAAGTAATTATGTTTTCTTAATAATATCTGTCTATGTTTTTCTTGGAACCTTGAATCCAACAGTACCTTCTCATGTAAATCTCTTTTTGAAGCCTTAACCACCTCACCCACTCATCCCCTTGTCCCACTCTTGGCATTTATTTGGAAAACACAAATCCCATCTAAGGTTAAAGTGTTTGGTTGGTTATTAGCCCATAGGAAAATAAATACATTGGACTTACTTCATATAAGACTTCCTAACATGTGTCTTTCCCCCCAGTGCTGTATTTTTTGCTTTCAGGATGGAGAAAGCTTGGATCAAATATTTATTCATTGCACCTTTGCGAGAAATATCTGGGATAGGTAGTCCAACTTCTCAGGGGGAAGATTCCTCACTCCAAGCAGCCTTGTGGACAATATGACAACCACACATTCTTCCATTCTCTCTAGCACGAGCAAGGATGCGGCTGTTATTGCCTCCTTTGCTACGCTTTGGCAAATTTGGCTTGAACATAACAACAAGATTTTTAACGATAGAGCTAGGGTGTTGGAGAAACTGTGGAAAAATACTAAATTTATGGCCAGTTCTTGGGTGTTCACGGTTTCCCTAGTTCAGGGTCTTTCTCTTTCAGATTGGATCTTTGACTGGGATAATTGTTTACATCAAGTGTAGGGGGGTTCTCAATGTTATGGGGTATATTTCTTTTGTTGATTGTACGTTAGGCCGCCTTTTGTGTAGCATTCCTGATGCTACTGTTTCCTGTACTCTTGGTTTAACTTAATAAGATTGAGTCTTTGTTTCTGCTAAAAAAATATATATATGTCTCTGTTATTTTAGGTCTTCTTTTGCCTCCATCATTACCAAGATTGTTGATAAGTCACTCTTCCTAACTAAAACATCCAATGGCCTTTGTTGTATGCGTCCAAACCATCTTAATTGATTTTCTTTCATTTTATCTTCATTTGGAGCTACTCCTACCATTTCTCGAATATCTTCATTTTTTATTTTATCTTCAATGTTTGTGCATCAAATCCATCTTAACATTCACATTTTTTTTACAATTAGTTTGTTTGTTAATGTTATAAATATATTTGAATATCATCATAACCTCTAATTCATTACAAGGATTTTGTAACCTCTATATTAGTGTTGAATTTAATTTTGTAATAACCAATGGAATTAATTTTTGTAACCATTGGATTTATTGATATTGTTAATGTAATTTAATCCTCTATTATGATCATGAGCCTATATAAGGAAGTGCTTAGATTGCACAAGATGTACAAAAGGCTTATACAAGTCTAGAATATCATGAGAATAAAATATCTTCCCATTTCTCTACTTCTTTCTCAAGTATGTCTCATGAAGATGTACGGATTGATGATTAAATATTCCTTTAATAGGAAAAAAATATATGTTTAACGAAGAAACATATATGATTATCTCTTTAAGAGTTATGGTTTGAGAAATATGTATTACATGAATAGAAATAAATTGATAAATGAATGTCCATGAAAGAGACATAAAAATATCTTGAAGAGTTATGAAGTATGAAATAAATATTCTCTGAAGAGAAATAAATTTAATATAAATGTCCAATAAATGGACATAAGTATGCTTTGAAAATATATGAATTTCAAGAATTGATATTCTTCAAGGAGGAATAAATTTTTATGAGGGAATCTCATAAAATTCCATACATATATATGATAGACAAAAGATGAAAATAATATTGCTCGTGATATTTTCATGTGTCCATTGATATTTTTAAAAAATGAGGATCCCACACCATAGATTGTGTGAAGAATGTCGACGTTGAAATTATTGGCAAAAGTGAAAAATTATTCGCTAAACTCGTTGATGAACGAGAGCTATTTGAAATGGAATTCAAACGCATGAAGCGTAAATCATTTTAGATATAAATGATTATTTATATAAAACTATTCAAGGAAATGAATAGATCCAGGAATGATGATATATATTTATGAAAATCCTTTAGGATTAAAATGCTCGAAGCAAAAGCATTGGATGATTCAAAATTGCTTAATTCAAAACTACATTCATGTTTATATGATTATTATCCATACATATTTTATAATTGCTTTAATAAGTATTTGTGATCATATGCATATTATGAAAAAATATATATATTTATTGATTTGTATTTATTAGGGCATATGTTGATTATTTGAGTTTTATAAGAACTCTTGAAGAATTTATTAGTATGTCTTTAAAAGAGAAATAAGCAATTAAGGTTAGAGAAATAAAAGAAAAATTGTCATAGCTTGCAGATGAATTATTTTTCAGTGGAATTTTTATCCCTTAGGCAATTTAGTGAAATAGAGGATTAAAATAAATTAATTCTATATATATTGATAAAACATATCCTTGAGCTCTTTAATGATTGATTGCTTGAAATCAATAAACATCATTTTCATCATAATGAATATGATTGAAAATTATTTGATATCAAATTACCATATTTTTATGCAATTGATGTACTTATGTATCTTACAAATTATACAAAGAACATATATTATATTATGTTCGTAAGTAATTTATTAGCTAGCAAGATACAACTTTACATCAAGTTGAAGCATTAAAATGGTATATTTTCATATGAAAAGTAATATGAATTTATTTTATTCAAGAGCGTCAAGATCATAATTACTTGGATATGTAACAAGTTCAAAAGGTTTATTAAATAAACATATGTCATTGAAATCTATAAGCTATAAAAAGTGATAAAATTAATATGTAAAAATATGATCATGATGCATTATTCTAACTAATTTCTTTGCTAAAGTTTTTTCAATTGCAATATTTGTGGAGCCAATTTACAATATTAGCATACAGAGATTGAAAGGTATTTGAAACATCAAGCTACTGAAGAAAATTCAGTGATGTCAACATGAGGGGGAGAATTCTTATGAAGAGGAATTATTGATTACTGCACTGTACTCTTTTTTGCTTAGCTAAGGTTTTGTCCCACTGGGTTTTCCTTGCAAGGTTTTTAACGAGGCAGTCCCAACAATGTAAGACTCAAAGAGAATATTGTACTCTTTTTCCTTCTAGATTTTTTACCCACTGGGTAAACTCTAGTAAGGTTTTAACGAGGCATATTCTCTATGTATGATGGTATTCAAAAGGGAGAGTGTTATAAATATATTTGAATATCATCATAACCTCTAATTCATTACAAGGACTTTTTAACCTCTATATTAGTGTTGAATTTAATTTTGTAATAACCAATGGAATTAATTTTTGTAACCATTGGATTTATTGATATTGTTAATGTAATTTAATCTTCTATTATGATCATGAGCCTATATAAGGAAGTGTTTAGATTGCACAAGATGTACAAAAGGCTTATACAAGTCTAGAATATCATGAGAATAAAATATCTTCTCATTTCTCTATTTCTTTCTCAAGTATGTCTCTTTTATATTTGTTTATTTGTAATAGTTATCTATTTATTTTACAACAGTTAATGTTTTGTTTCTTTATTTGCCCAACATCTTGCTCATAGAGCATGGCAACCTAATATAGGATCTTATGAAATTTCCCTTTCAATTTCAATGGATGCGTCAATCATGTAATACTCCATAAGCACTCCTCCGCATAACCCATCTTACATTAACTTTATAATTCACATCCTTACCTATTTCTTCCTCTTGATGAATAATTGATTCCAAATACCTAAAACTTTCACTCTATGGTATCTCTTGGCTTTTAATCTTTATTGTTTCTTCATTTGTGCGTCTAGTTCCACTAAAATTACAGTCAATAGTCTTAATGTATTTAGTTTTGGCACCGCTAATCTTGAACTCTTTAAATTCTAAAAGTTTCATTTCTAACCTCTAACTTAGCATTTACACTATATTAAGTTCATCAACAAGCACTAAGGTTTGTCGCCTTCTTCTTTTTTTAATTTTAATTTTCCAATCAACTATATGATATTGCTTTCTTGTTGTTGTATTAGACTCATTCTACAAATCAAATAAGCTTTAAAAATGAAATAGAATGCTCACGTATAGGTTTCGAGGCTCCTTAGAATGGTTGAGCATAAATTTGCCCTTTCTAGTACACTTTGGTGTATTTACATGAAGGAATTTCAACCATGCAAGAGGGGGATGAGAATAGCTGAAGAAACTCCTTTTGTTTGAGCTAAATCTTGCTTTGCATCCTCGCCAAAAAAATAAAAACTTGCTTGTCTCTGTAAAACTACTTAACCGAACAAAATCCTCTTCATTCTCTTTATTTTTAGCTATTTAATTAATGTTTGACTCTTTTTCGGCATACACTTTATATCTTGCAACTGCAACATTTGAATATGCCTAATTCTTTTGACAACAATATAAGTCATAGTACATCAACAGTTGCATTGAAACTCCTATAGAAATATCAATCTAGTGTATGACAAGATTTTGACGTTGTTCCTCTATAGAGTATTCCCATAGTCGATAATAGTCAAAAGAGGGGTAAATGAAGACATTGAAACACCAAGATATTAGTATATAGCAATATTGAAAGTAAAGGTATGAGGCGCCATCTAAATACTTTTGATGGGGATGGTAGTCAATGTATAGGTTCATAATGCTATCATCAATTATAGGGGGGAAGATGACACTTCAGCTTGTGGAAAATCCAGTGCCGCTTGAATAAGGAAATGGACGGCTCAAAACTTTTTACAAGATCAACGGCATTGAGAATGCAAACAAAATTTCACAAGTATTGAAAATATTGAGTCTTATATTAATTGGCCATTGAAGTTATTATGCGTCTCCTTACAAAATGGAAGTGGTTAAGTTGCATTTTTTTAAAACATCTACGGTAGTGAAAACAAATTCAAGGTGGAAATGGTGGGTGGTAGACTTTATAAATTGTTAGGAGAATATTGTAAACATTCTTTTGGCAGATTATGGGAGTTCGAGTAGTCAATTAGTTCAAAGTGAGGTTAAGGTGGATGATGATTCAGCCGGCCCATGTGCTATCATAAGTTACTTGCGTAGAATACGTTGACGATATTTTTCTATGAAATTCTTAAATTATATCCATGACAATGTTACTAAACATTTGCTTTTTATGTAGAGCTTATGACAAATTTCAAAGTGAAGACATTTATTCTCAAGCAGAGGAACCAAAGTTTGATATCCTTTCACATGAACTAGCATATGACAAGTAAAAGAAATTAAACATAGTAGAAAGCTAGATAGACAACTTCACCCGAGGTTAGTGATGCTATTGATAGGATCCACAAGCTGCGGCTGCGGCTGACTAGTAGCAACCTCAATTGCCGCAGCCATTGCCGGAGCTCCCTTCGCTTCAGCAAGTCTCCACATGTACCAAGACGCAACCGATCGATACGGCCTCCACTTCTCACACAGCTGCTCCATCTGCGAAGGCCTCGGCAATTCCTCAAGACCATACAGCAACTGAACTCCCTTACGAACACCAAGATCACCGACCGGCAGAACATCCGGCCGGTGCAACGAGAAAATCAAGAACATGTGAACAGACCAAGATCCAATCCCCTTAACCATAGTCAGCATCGTCAACAACGACTTATCATCCATCTCTACAATCGTATCGTCCAAAAGAATCCCCGTGCAATACTTATTCGCGAGATCGTGTAGATAACTCGCTTTACGAGCGGAAACCCCAATTTGCCTCAATTCGTGAGCGGTTAGGGCAAGAACTGTCTCAGGAACGACGCTAGCTTCGCCGCCGCAAAGCGAGACGAATCGATTGTAGATTGAAGTGCCGGCTTTGAATGCGAGCTGCTGGTAAAGGATGCTCTTGGAAAGAGCGAGGAATGGAGGATTAAAGGAGTCGAAAATTGGTGGTTGATGGAGATCGATTACGCGAGAGAGGAGTGGATCGGATGATTTTAAATGCCGAATTGCGATTTCGATTTCGCCTTCGCAAGATAAGCTCCTCGCGATGGTTCTCGGAGCAATTCTCGCTTGTTTTACGACAATTAGGTTGTTGTCGTTGTTGGTGGTGGTGGTGGTGGCAGAGTTATTATGTGGAATAGAAGAGGTCGAAGAGAGCTTTCTGATCTTTCTTGGCCGGAAAGGGATCTTTGATGTGGTGGAAGGAGCTGTCGGAACTGGTGTTAGTTCGGTGGTGATGGTGGCGGCGCTGCCGATGCTGGTGGTGGTGGCGGTGGTGAGTGAGGATTGAGATTGGGTTTGAGTTTGAGCTTGGGGTTGGGTTTGTTCTCCCATGTGCGAAAGAGAGACTCAGTGTATACGAGACGTCGGAAGTGGCGGGGGTGGTGGTGGCGTAGTGGTGGTCAGGTGGGGTGCGGTGGTAGTTTGGTGATAATGTTATAAGAGTTAGAAATTACCACATGCGACTGAAGGAACTCAGAAAATAAAAAGAATCCAAAGAAGATTTGGCGAATCAAAGAACCCAGTTCATTTTCTTGACCTTTTTTTTTTTTGAAACCCACTTTCTTGACGTGGAGATAGAGAAAATACTAATAAAAATAATAATAATAATAATAATCATCTTATTTTTGGTATAGGAACAAGGATAAATTGGTACATTTTACATAATAATATGACATCTGAACCCATTATGCAATTACTTTTGAAAAAAAAAAATGGTTGCTTACTCTGTTAATTGATGATTTAAAACTTATTTTCGTTATTTTCATTTTTCATCCCTTATAGTTCAAATTAGTTCTCAAGAATTTTTTTTTTTTTTGTCCCGAAATATAATGATAGTAGTTAGTTATATAATTAACTTTATCAGATATATTAAACTTATTTTTAACTAATTAATCTCCGATAAGGTGAAATAGTGACAAGAATGGAATATGCAACATCGAACAAAGATTTAGATTTATAAAGCTAGATAATTGCATTTCTCTTTTCTTTTTTTTTTCTTGGGATTGGGGATAATGTGTGTTGACTAGCACATATATAATAATTGTATTTGATTTTGTTTTTATGCAACAATTAGTAGGTATCCTATAATGAAACAAACATCAAAAGTAGCTTTCATTTTTCTTTCATAATTGTAGAGAGATAACAAAATCATATGTGTTTTTTTAAACTGCTATAATATAAAAGTTGTGGTGGATAAATTGGACATTTGTTTGGAAGAAAATAAATATTCTCTTGATAATATAATTGACCTGTATTCAATTATAGAATTCACAATAACAATTATATTCTTATTTCTCTGTTTTTACTTTAAGCACTTTTTGTGGAGTTATTAGCGAACTTTTTCTTTTTTGAAAGAATGTTATTAGCATACTCACATTATAGACTAAGGTAGTCTTCGTTAACATTATTGCTTTTAGCATTATCTATTTGCTTATTAGAATAACATTTTTCTAATTTAATTTACTCATAAAGCATGTTATTTTTTCATACAACCAGTGGATCAAGGAAAGGCACGTAACCAAGCTAATTCGAGGCCAATTTATCTTAGAAACAAGAAAAATATGTCATTCTCCCGTGTTAGATCAAAATGAAAATAAAAAAATTCATTACAGTTACCCTGTTGCCGGGTTTTTCAGCAGTTGCAATCATAGAAAGAGATTATTTATGTTTTTTTTTTGGTGCCGAGCAAATGCATCTTCAACTTCAAGCCCTTAATCTACAATCACAGTGGTCACAGGTAGAAGGTAGAAACTAGAAGAAAAAAAGAAGGTAGAAGACAGATTTTGGTGTTGGAAGAAGAAGCACTAAATGTTCAAAATCACCCCAACCATTCACAAGGGGTTTGGCATGTCTGGTTTCAGTTTCTATCTTCATCAATCACTCACTCTTGCCTCTCTTTATCTTATCCGCCCTACCTACCACCACCCAACAAACCACTCTTCTTCTTCTGAGTGTAGAAAGTTAGTGCGTACCATTTGAAGAAGAAGAAGAAGAAGAAGGGATGAGTTTCAGAGAAGAAAATGAGGATGGAGGGGAAATAAGGAAGCCATTTCTTCACACGGGAAGTTGGTATCGAATGGGCTCGAGGCAGTCGAGTATGATGGACAAGACTGGGTCTTCTGCTAACGCCATTCGTGACAGCTCCGTCTCTGTTCTTTTTTGCGTCCTCGTTGTCGCCTTGGGCTCTGTTCAATTTGGCTTCACTGTCTGTACCCTTTTTCTTCTATTCATTGATATTTTGTTAGTACCACCTGCTCTACATTTCAATCTAAATTACTATTTTCGTTTTGTTGATTTTAGTCTGGTTATTCTTCTCCTACACAATCGGACATCATTAGCGATCTAGGTCTGAGGTTAATGTTATGCAAAATCGTGGTAAAATATAAAAGAAAAAATAAGACAATAATATTTAACGTAGGTCGGCAAATTACCTACGTCCACAGAAGACAACAAACTTGTATTACTTCACCCTTAGGTAGATCTTACAGATTAGATCTCTTGAATTAGATATCTCAGAATAGATCTCAAAAATATAATTTTCAAGATCAAAGTGAAGCTCTATTTATAGGAGTATTCAGGAGCATTTTCGTAATTAAAATAATAATTTAATATACTGTTTGACCAACATATTGGCCGCCCCGTGGGCGGCCAACAACCACATTTTTTATTTTTTATTTGAGGTGGACCCACAAATCTCTACCTCCACCTTATGTGGAATATGACTCCTCCACACTTGCAATCTCTCTACAGATAGCAAGCTTATTAAAAAAAACTATTACTGCCTCCATTAGTGCCCTTAGGCACTCCGAACTTGTGAAATGTTAATCAAGTCCAAACAATGTTGGAACTTGATTAATGTAACCACCTTTGTAAGCATATTTGCGGGGTTATCTGCGTCTTGATCTTTTGCATAAGAATACTCCCTTCTTCCACTATTTCTTGAACAAAATGAAAACGAACATCAATACGCTTCGTTCGACTGTGATGAACTTGGTTCTTTGCCAAACAAATGACACTCTGGCTGTCGCAGAAAACTTCAACATTCTTCTGCATAATTCTCAAGTCTTTAGTCAATCCATGAAGCCAGATTGCTTCCTTGAAAGCTTCCGTTACTGCCATGTACTCTGCCTCTGTAGTAGACAAAGCAACTGTTGACTGTAGTGTTGATCTCCAACTCACTGGTCCTTCTACCATAGTGAAAACATAACCAGTAGTAGATATGTGCTTGTCAAGATCTCTAGCATAGTCCGAATCCACATATCCGACTAGATGCTTACAACTTTTCATATTTCTCTCGAACTTTAAACCAATATCTACAGTATGAATATACCGTAAAATCCACTTCACTGCTTGTCAGTGGCCTTTACCGGGGTTGTGCATGTAACGACTTACCATACTTACAGCATGTGAAATGTCAAGTCTGGTACACACCATAGCATACATCAAGGCACCAACTGCATTTGCATATGGAATGTTCTCCATTTGCTTCTTCTGATCCTCAGAATTTGGTGACATTGATGTACTTAGCTTGAAATGTGGTGCCAATGGTGTGCTCACAGGTTTTGTGTCATTGCCAATGCCAAAAGTTTGAAGAACTTTCTTCAAATACTGAGTCTGAGTCAAACAGATTGTGTTTTTGGCTCTATCTCGAGTTATCTCCATCCCGAGAATTTTTCTGGCCTTTCCAAGATCCTTCATTTCAAACTCTGAGCTCAATTGAGCCTTCAGCTTGTTGATCCCCACCTTGCTTTTAGATGCGATTAACATATCATCTACATATCAGCTGTCAAATCGCTTGTACCACTGTCTCTGTGACTGCTTCAGGCCATACAATGACTTGCTCAACTTGCAAGCCCAATTCTCTCTTCCTAGTACTTTGAATCCATCTGGTTGAGACATATATATCTCCTCGTCCAAATTACCATGAAGAAAAATAGTTTTGACATCGAGTTAGGCTAACTCGAGATCAAACTGTGCAACCAAAGCCAATAATATTCGAATTGACGAATGCTTAACAACGTGTGAGAATACCTCATTGTAGTCAATTCCATCCCTCTGAGCGTAGCCTTTTGCTACCAGTCTGGCTTTGTATCGGATACTATCTGTGCTGTGAGAGCCTTCCTTCTTAGCGAAAACCCATTTGCAGCCAATTGGTTTCTTTCTTTTCGGAAGTGGAACCAACCTCCAAGTCTGATTCTGATGGAGTGATTTCATCTCCTCATGCATTGCCATTTTCCACTTATCACTTTCCATACTCTGAATAACATCTTTGAAATTGTATGGAATATCATCTCCGGTGACTGTAAATGCATATGCAACCATGTCAGTGTACCGAACAGGTTTGCAGATTTCTCTTCTTGGTCGGCTAGTGGCAATTGATTCTGGTTGTTGACTAATGTCTGGTCCTGGAGCCTCCACCTCAACTGAGATTTCCTCCTCGTGTTCTTCAGGATGGTTGGATATATCCGCTGACTTGCCAGGAGTTACTGGAATATCTAACTCCACCTGCTGATGCAAAGCTGGATCTCGATTTTCTTTATCAGAAACTGTATGCTTTGACATCACAGATTCATCAAAAGTTACATCTCGACTTAGTACAATCTTCTTTGACTCAGGGTTCCATAGTCGGAAAACCTTAACTCCTTACTAAAGCCCATAAAAATCACTTTCTTGGACCTAAGATCCAGTTTGGATTCCTTCACATGAAAATATGCAGTGCATCCAAAAATGCGCAGAGAATTATAATCTAAAACAGGTTGTCCAGACCATACCTCCTTGGGAGTTTTGCCATCTAGTGCTGTTGTCGGAAGTCTATTGATGATATAAGAGGCATATGACAAAGCTTCAGCCCAAAATGTCTTGCTCAGTTCAGAATGGGATAACATGCAACGAACTTTATCTACCAAAGTACGATTTATGCGTTCAGCAACACCATTTTGTTGTGGCGTGCCTGGTACTGTGAAATGTCTGACTATCCCTTCATTCTCACAAAGTTTCTGAAATGGGTCTGACTTGTAATGTAACACCCCGTAGTTTTACTTACATACATACGTTGAAATATGCGTCTATCAAAATGTATAATACACGTATAAGGACATTTAAAGTCATGTGTACATGTGTCAAATGAACTTGAACATGTCAAAAGTGAGTTCGGAATGTGATTGTAAATAGAAATCGATTTACGACACGTGTATGTCTCATGTGGATTGAGTGTGTAGAAGAGGAAGAGGATGAATGAGGTAAGAAAAAATAAAATAAAAATACATTACTGTTCATTTGCGGGTACTGTTCACCGAACAGTACCGTGAACAGTACTCGCATGAAAACAAAATAAAAAAAAGAAATGAAAAGAAGTTGAAAGAAGCAGAGAGAAAACGAACGAAAAGGAAAGAACGGGCAGAGAGAAAAAAGAGAAGAAGAAAAAGGGGAAACGCGAGATTCGCGTGAAATCAGGACTCGCGGTAAGTGATTTCCCCTCTATTTCTTCGTAAAATTGATATCTAAGCTAGATGTAACCTTTCTAGCGGAGTAATTTTTGTTGTGGGAGCCGTTTTACGGCGTTTTCAGAAATTGGAATTTTGACCCAATGTAAATGAAAATCCGCTAGAAAGGTAGAAAAACACTCCCTAGACTGTATGGACCCCGAATATGTAGTTAGATTGACTTTATGTGTTAATTCAAAATTTTTATAGCTCGTTGAAGTTTGTTGGAATTAGAGTTTCGATTGGATACCATTTGAATCATTTAAAACCCGATGAAACTCTAGTTTAAGGCTATAGAATGGTAGAATGGACTGTTGCGAGTCCATCGATGCTAAGTTCATGAGTTTTGGAGACCGTTTGACAATTTTAGTACAATTTACATATTTCAAATGAATAGTGACAACGTGAACAGTGACATGAATAGTAAATGGAATTAGAATCCAATGAAATTCCGGTTTGAGATCATAGAATCGTAGAGAACTGAATTCCGGACTTTTCGATGTTAAGAACATGATATTTGGATATGCTTTGATATTTTTAGTAAGATATGATAAATGGTGATTCTCATGATAATCTATGGTTAATTTCAGTGTTTAAATTGAGAGCTTAAGTGCATGGATAAATGCTGTTAAGGAAGCAATTATGATGGACGTTTATTGTTGCTCGATTTTAGAGGATATATTAGCTTAGAAACCCCGTGTAACCACTGTGAGTATAGTTTTCTTGATTTGGTTCTTGTATGACATTGTACACATAAAATGTTTAATTGTATGCATGTTATATTTATATATAATGCATTAAGTTTTATGGATCATGCAAACTGATTTTAGCAATTGGAGGTTGTAATGATGTCATTTCGTTAGGAATTAGACCCAGATGAGGTTTTGCGAGTCATCATTGTCAGTAGGTCTGTTCTAACAAGGGTTGCGATCCTTGAAATGACTATGAATTGGGTAATAAGAGGCTATGGCTACCTTGTACGACCATACAAGAGTTAGACCCGCTCTCTTGCCTTGAAGGAGGGAGATGGTAAAATATTTATGAATGAGCAATATTGTGTGCACGTATATTATTTTGATGAATGGTGCATATGTGTTTTTGAAATGTTTTAAATGTTTCCTAAAATGCATGTGATTGTCATGTCATGTTTCCTAATATTTGATATGCCATGTTTCTTAAAATGCATGTGATTGTCATGTCAAGAACTATATTCACTGAGCTGTTGTTTGCTCACTTCATTTCCTCCAATATTTCAGGTATTGAGTCGAAGGGAAAAGGAAAAATCCGTGAGTGATAATCACGTGAGCCTTCGTCTGGTATGTGTATGTATGCTATTAGGAAATAGGTTATATTTTTGTTATTTTGATATGTATAATTATCACACATTATATATATGTATTATCATCTAGATGAGATGTGTGGGCATATATAGCTTAATATATTGGATGATGAAATGAGAATTTGATGTGTGAATGAATGGAATGATTATATATATCTATATGGGATTTGATTTGTGATATATCAGAAAAAAAATGTGAATTGAGATGTTGTCAAAATTTTGGGAATTATTGTGAAAGTTCGTTGAGGCTGACAGTGTATTATATACTGTATATTGGTATGTACAGTGTATAGTACACTGTGCCGGTCATGACGTCAGCCTACGCCAGAGGCGTCGTGACATGTATTCTCCCCCATTATTAGATCAATGAAAGTAACAAACCAACGTTTACCTCCCAATGAAGCATTTTGAGAGGGTCCCCAAACGTCGGTATGAACATAATTCAATGTTCCTTTTGTGCGGTGGATTGCAGTTTCAAACTTGACTCTCGTCTGCTTGCCTAAGATACAGTGCTCGCAAAAGTCAAGTTTTCCGGTCTTTGCACCTTTCAGAGAACCTTGCTTTATCAATGTTTGAAGAATCTTCTCTCCAACATGTCCGAGCCACATGTGCCAAAGTCGGGAAGTGTCCGATGAAACATTATTAGAACTAGTGCAAGCTGATACACTTCCGACTACTGTGTGTCCGTCAAGGAAATAGTGATTTCCTTTCTGAGTACCATTCATGGCCAAAAGTGCTCCACGTACAACCTTCAGAACTCCACCTTCAATGGTTACCTTGTAACTGCGGGAATCAAAAACTCCTCGGGAAATCAAATTTTTCTTCAGATCTGGGACATATCTGACGTCCGTGAGCCGTCTTGTTGTACGGTCATGCATCTTTAGGCGTATAGTTCCAATACCCTTTGTTTGGCAGGTATTATTGTTGCTCATGAGCACGACTCCTCCATCGAACTCATCCAGTGTTGAGAACCAACTTCGATTCGGACACATATGATAGGAACATCTGGAATCTAATATCCATCTATCAGACTGATTGTCTATAAATGAAACTGAGAATGCAAAATCTTCTTCAGCCTTCTGTGCCACATTTGCATCTGTCTTGCCCTTATTTGGACAATCTTTCTTCCAGTGCCCCTTTTGGTGACATTAGGCACATTCATCATTTGCAAGACTTTTACGTGATGAAGGTCCTTTTGACTTTGAGCGAGATCGGCCTCGCCAACTGGATCAATCAGATTTGTTGCTAGCCCTGCCTCTGGATACTCTCAAGGCTCCTGGTGATGCTTCCTTGTTATCGAGCTGGTCCTTCCTTCGATACTCGTTGTTCACTAAAGCATTTGAAACATCGCTGAATTTAACATCATCTTTACCATATAGCAAAGTTGTTCTTAAATGTTCATAACTTTCAGGCAAGAGTTTAACAACAATAGTGTCTTATCCTCATCAATAACTTCAACGTCAAGATTCTGTAGATCAGCAGAATCTTGTTGAAATTATCAAGATGCTCAATCATGGGAGTACATTTCTTGTACTGAAAACGAAAGAGCTTCTTCTTCAGGTAGAGGCGGTTCTCTACGCTTTTCGTCATGTACTTGTCCTCCAGTTTCTTCCAGAGACTTGTTGTCATAGTCTCTTTCATGACAAAGTACTTCTGATCTTTTGCTAAACAGAGTCTTATTGTTCCACAAGCTTGACGATTTCCAAAATTTCAATCATCATCGGACATATCTTTGGGCTTGGTTTCCAAGGCGATATGTGATCCTTCCCGGAATAATAGATCTTGAACTTCGCATTGCTACATGCCAAAGTTGTTGGTGCCGTTCAATTTTTTCACCTCGAACTTTGCGTCGGACATCGAACTTCTTTGCCAAGGCCTGCTTATGGTTGGGATTTCCCCCGCCATTAATACCAAAGATATGTATGACGCCGAAAAATGCTTTAAAATGATAAACAACTCCAACTAAGCTATATCAATAACTTAGGGGCTGAATCTGCAGAAACTGATTGCACGGTTGTGTTCGGAACAGTGTCAGCAAACGCCGTACAGGGATCAAACTTTGATCGGCTCCTGGGAACTCGTTTCTTGTCTGTTTTTCTCGTCGTTTATTGCGTTGGACTCTTGGAAACAAGAGCTACCTCCACGGGTGATCAGAAAATAGTTCTGATCACTTTTACAAAATCTCAAAATTTCGACACAGTCTCGAAAAATTCGACAGAGGGTCCGTTTTTCTTCCAAAGCTTAACCTCGACTTTGATACTAATTTGTTATGCGAAATCGTGGTAAAACATGAAAGAAAAAATAAGACAACAATATTTAATGTGGTTCGACAAATTGCCTACGTCCACGGAAGGCAGCAAACTTGTATTACTTCATCCTTAGGTGGATCTTACATATTATATCTCTTGAATTAGATCTCTCAGAATAGATCTCAGGAATATAATTTTCAAGATCAAAGTGAAGCTCTATTTATAGGAGTATTCAGGGGTATTTTTGTAATTAAAATAATAATTTAATATACTGTTCGTCAAGCAATTGACCAACATGTTGGCCGCCCTCGTGGGTAGCCAACAACCACCTTTTTTATTTTTTATTTGAGGTGGACCCACAGTTAGTTGCTTGCATCTGTAGCTTTTTTTATTTTTTTATTTTTTTATCTTCTTTTGACTGAATCGTAGTTCTCAATTGCTACAGTTTTCTCTATTTGCTTCCCCGTCCAATGTGGGTGCTATGGTTGGAGCAATTGCTAATGGTCAGATTGCAGAGTACATTGGGCGAAAAGAGGTAAAAACAGTGCTACTTTGATTTTTCCTCGAAATGTTTTCTAGATTTATTTATGTGTTGATTATGGAAACTGTTACTTGAATTGTAGTCATTTATGATGGCGTCTGTCATACTTCGTCCGGACGCGTGTAGATCAACGAAACATTCATAAGCGGGATACAATGCAATTACAACAGAAATTAGATGCACATAAGGACAAAATATTTTCATTAATTATAAGATGTTGATACAAAATGTAGGCAATCCAAAGACTATCAATACAGGGAACGTAGTCCCAATAAAATTACACTAGCTACTCGCACAGGATTGTCAAATAAGGGCCATGCATCTCTGCCCAGATCTACTCAGGTTCCTAAAAAGTGGTTAGCAACGGGACAAACCATCGCCCAATGGGTGAAACAAATATTATGTGAATTATAGCAATTTATAAAGAGAACATCATCATCATAATAATCAGATAAGTGCAACATATCATCAATAGCAATACCACAATTTAGTTGACACTCATAACGTATCGTCTCGTAAGAGAGGTCGTGACCATGTACCATCCTGGGATCACGCTACGTGTCCATCACGAGGAAAATATATAACAATCAGTATGATACAACTCCGTCTGCACATCTTCTTTTTGGCTGACACAATAAAGTTTATAGCAGTGATGTACCGCCTAGTGTTGACTCAGTCAAGTGGTGCACTAATAATTAATCATTAGGGAACGAACAACTTAATGGTTATGTTGTCTACTAATATTTTATGCATGAATATAATGTATGAATGTGTGTGTAGGTTTAGTCTCAATTTTCTACACTGGTATAAATGTCTACTGCACATGTACGACAACTCTTAAGTTCATGGGACGTGCATCATTACCATCCAGTCGTATCTTCACGAAGTGGATAGCTTTTAATAAGACCAATCAGGTCAGTCTCGAGGCTGAGAGGTGAGTTACAATAGACGCTCTTAATACATAAAATCTTTTAGAGTAGCAAGCTAACTCCCTTTCACTATTTAAATTTACCAGGGACAAGACTTAGTCTGGCCAGTTAAATTAATTATTAATCCAACAGAGTAACGATATGACATTTAGATTACATTTATCAAGATGTGAGTATAGTCTAAACATAATGACATTTGTGTAATAATATGAATATCAGACATAATAATAATGTATGAAAATTTTATAAAAAGGCATAAGACATGTAAACCTAAGTTTCGCTTCTCACCTTCAAATTAGACACTCAATGATTTACGCTCTTCATCAAGCAGCAGCTCTGTACCACACAAGTAGAAAGTCTCGAAAAAGAGAGAAAGAGAAAGAGAGAGAGTTCAGAGAGGAGGAGAGAGAAATAAAGAGGTGGTTGTCTGAAAATAAAAGGGAAGGAAAACCCTTTTTATAGGGGTCTCTCTTGCCCCAAAGTTGGTGCCAGTGCCCCAAAGTTAGGGTAAAAAGCCCCAACAAGGTAAAAACGTTGGGCACTTGCCCATTTTCATATATATATATATATATATTATGTTATTTTTTTGGGTATTACAATATATATGTAACTCTCTATTTCTCTATTTTCCCTCTTTTGAATGCAAATTGAAATGATAGTATCGCTGTCAACAGGAACCTTCACCATTTAACCATTTATGCAGTGAGAGCTTTTTTTTTTTTTTTTCATTACTGAAATTTTGATATTCGGTGATGTCTTCTTTTTCTTTGAAACGAGATTAGTCCACCGGACTCAGACTATGATAGAGGTAAGTGCATCCCTCCCATCCACGATTTTATTAATGGTCTGAGAGCTGAATCCAAAAGGGGTTAAGGGACTTAGTTCTAAGTTCGAGTTGTCAGCGCTTTTACTGTTATGTTTGTGTTGCTCCAGGTTTTAGTGACCAACGGAAGAACGTGGAAGAGATTCAGTGTTCCTTCAGATAAGTTTGTGTCTAAAGATTGGGTTTATTGTTTTTGTTTTGCAACGGCTTGGCTTATGCCTTGCCTTATAATGTGCAAAAGGAAAATTTGCTTTCCAAATAAAGTGTTACACCTATGTCCAAATGTCCACTTCTCATTTTTCACTAAACTATGATCTATTACCCAGTATATGTTTTGTCTCATTTGCTGTTTTTATGTAGCAGTTGACTCAACTTTTCTAAACAAAAAAGAATAATAAGCCAGTTGAAGCCGTAGATTGCGAAGACATCTTTCGAATAATTTGACTAATAAACAATATAAACCCCAATGTTTTCTTTGCCAACTTTGACATTACTACAGATATTACTGCTAGAAAATAGGAATTACTTGAGCTAAAGCTTTGGATGTATAGTAAATACTCAATAATATTTATCAAGCTAAACACGTACATTAGTACCCGATGGATCGGCCTTAGAATCGTGGGGTCTACCAAACTTAGGAATAGAAAAAACAAGCAAATATTTGTAGAGAAGTCCAAAAACAAGGCCTCTCAAAATCGGAGTTCTGAAAACTACTTTGACTATAGCCGTTAGATAAAGGTCTGACCATGCATATTAAGCTAAAATGTACGTTTACCAATTAGAATTATCGTAGCCAGATGGTTTAAAAGCCAATCACTTCTTGGTTTCGTCTACAGCTATGGTTGCCAGGAATTCCTTGAGGCACCTGTTGTAGACACACGGTCGCTCCAGGTGAACCAGGTGACCTGCCTTCTCTATGCCTTGCAGTGTTACATTCTCCCCCAATTGCCTATCAGAGCAATGATGAAAACTATCTTATTAGAAGGATCCACATGGTGCTACTGGTAAACATTATTATAAAGTGGCCATCATGACCAGATTTCTACACCAATCTAAGTCATGAATGAGGTGGAACCCTTTATTTGCTGTGCTATAAAAAGCAGTTATTAATTAGAAAGTATGGTCAAGTTTCAATACAAAATATTAGGATATCGTATTTTTCTTGATGATGAATTTGTCATTGATGTGTTCCTCTGTTCATTAAAGAGGTGCCCAGACCTATTAAAATGGCCTGAATCTGGACCCAGATCTAGGTGATTAATCTGGTATCGTGCCATAAATTTATGAAATACCCTATTTGATCGGTTTCTCAAGGTAGAGAGTTTGACTTACCCTTTCAACTTTTGGGCAACTTCCAGGTTGAATAGGCGATCGTTCTCGCCCTAAAGCAAATGTATCTTCTGCAAGTGCATTCTCAAATTAGTAGCATAAATTGCAAAATAACTAGCCTTTCTTTTTTCCAACAGGAATCCGAAGAACTCAAATTTCATACAGTAGTGCACCTAATGCTCATACCTGTTGGAATTTGGTCTTTGTATAATCGTCACTGTAAGTTGATAAATACTCTAGGAGTTCAGCTCTCTCCTTTCTGTTGCTGATCATCACCTGTTATAGGATTGAGTTATAAGCATGCGTGCACCATAAAAAGATCAATTAATCTCCAGTATTAATTACCAAACAAAATCAATGAACATGAAAGTGTAGTTGTATATTTAGTTGCATTTTTGTAATTAAAATAGCGTTACTGGTAAACAGATTACCTCAAGATAATCGCGATGGAGGCGTTCAGGAAACCAAATGTTCTTGTAAGTAGCCACCTGGAACTTAGTCTTGAGACCCTTAACAGTGTTGGGCAATAACAACTCCCCCGGAGACTTGAACCCGACCTCAGCAACGTTGCTGTCCCCATAATCCAAACTTGAACCAGAGATCACCAAAGCCTTCACCATTTCCGGGAACATCTCAGCCATCTTAAATGCCACAATCCCACCATAACTGAATCCAACCACAGCAAAACTCTTCACACCCAGCTTCCACAGCCCCTTCACCAAACACTCTGCTTGAAACTTTTGCGATCGATCTGGACTGTCCGATATGGACCCTCCGAAGAAGAGAAGATCGGGAACGAAGACTGCATATTTCTTCGTTAATGATCCCACCTGAAACTGCCATGTTAATATACCCTCTGCCGCGAATCCATGAATTAAAACCACAACTGGTTTGACTAGCTAGTTTTTCGCTTTCATATTCATACTTGGCTTTGTTTCCGAGTTTTTTGATGGTTTCAGAGGGGACCCAGAAGTTCATTGTTGTTCCTGGTTGGATTTCTACTGCATGGGGGACTACTCCGGCTAGCTTCATCAATCCATGCAACAACTGCATATGTGCTGCTACCAAGTTCACCATTATTTTTATATCTCTATATCTTCTGTTTGATGTGTTTGAAGCTGTGAAGCTTGGATTCTCTATCTTTTAAGCTTCTTGGAGAAAAGTGAAGATCAGAATTCTCTTATAGAACCTGAAAAAAAGTGAAGCTTCTTGGATGTGGGGTTGTTATGATCTCATCCATACTGAAATACTAGAGACATATAATTAAGGGACTCTGGAGAAGACCACGTTATTTCTATTCTTCCATAATTGCCAAAGACCCCGCGTTGCCAGTAAGGAGCTTCTGAGATCACTCAATTTGCATAAATCCATCCTTATCGGACTTATGAATACGGGAAATGCATAAAAACACAAATTGATGACACGCTTAGTTGACATTAATATTAAAAATTATTAAATCACCTTAAAATACACATTCAAATCGATTAAATAACTCCCAAATACAATATAAATAATATGTATTCCTCTAACATTATCCTATAAACATTAGCCTTACACGCCTTCGAAAATGTTGTAGTATGAGTGAATGATTCAACTACCTTAATTAATTTAGTCAGAAAATGATAATGAGTTGTGTACTATCTGATCATCATCACCACTCTTTCTTTCCATTACACGTGTAACTCTTTTTTTCTTCTCGGTCTCATTACTTCTTTTTTTTTACTAGAATTTCGACACTCAAGTGATGTCCTCATTTTACTTTACGATGAGATTAATCCACCTGTACTCAAGGTAACTGTCCGGTGCTGAAACAAGGACATCTCCTAACAAAATTTTCTGCATCCACAAGATTCAAAACTGAGACTTTTTGCTTAAGCGACTAGGGCCTTTCCACCCAAGCCAACTCTAGTTGGTCGTCTCATCACTTTCCTATCCGTCCTTTCTATCTTTTCAACCATATGGAAAACCATATTTTTCCATAATTAATTAAGCAATAAGTATTTTATATAAAACTAATATAATATATACCCATTAGGTATTGACTTGATGTGGTCGGGAGGTGAGGACGAGGTCAAGAAGGTCTCAAGTTCGAATCTTGCCTTGGTAAATTTTCTGCTCTAAGTATCTAGACTGATGCGTAGTGGGTGCATATCGATCCCAGTAAATTAGTTAGTTCATAGGATTAGATATCACTGCTCAATATATATATATATATATATATATATATATATATATATATATATATATATATATACACTTAATAAATCATTAAAAAGAGATTTAAATGTTGTATAATATTTTAGTTCTATCATACAAGACATAAACATTGTATAAGAATGCAAGCTAGCTAATTACAGAAAAACAAAATGT
This sequence comes from Paratinospora sagittata, assembly GCA_035771175.1. Lineage (NCBI taxonomy): Eukaryota > Viridiplantae > Streptophyta > Magnoliopsida > Ranunculales > Menispermaceae > Paratinospora > Paratinospora sagittata. Next base: position 37,524,887 of record CM069594.1, read on the forward strand.
AAGCTAATTGTAGATAAAGGCTCAAAACTGAAACCAATTAAAATTAAAATTCTCTATAAGAGAACTTATTCATTGTCTACGCAACACCGACATTAAGTGATTTCGTGGAAAAAAAAATGCTACATTCTCTTTTTAAAACATTCATCCAAAAAAAATTTTAAGATAATGTGCATTAGATTATATTTATATCACGAATAAATTAAACATTCATCCAAAAATATTCTCTTAATATATACCATGTACTCCTATTAGTTGATAAAAAAAGGTGCCACTATTTATCACAAATAAATAAAACTTAATATCTTAATTAGAAAAATCTAATAATAGATAATCAAAGAAAAAAAATAAAGAAACCCACAAATTACACTAGAAGAATATTGAAGTATAATTTTTTAGAATAATGACTATAAGAATCTATATTTATATCTCTAACTATATCTATATGTTATTATAATAAGAATATTTTGGTAATTGAGGTAAAACCTTTCTTTTCTTTTTTACTTAAAATGTCTTTTGTGAATTTTATTTATTTATATATTTATATATTTATTATTAATAGTGATACAAAAATAATTTAGTATTTAACTATTTTTCAGTCTTGCCTGTCTATTCCTTACCCTTCGAATTTATTTTTTTCTGTTGAAACTACTCTTTTAACTCATAAGTTTTTACTCTTACTTTCCTTCATCTATTTTAGTAAACAACTTTAGGTTGAGTTGGGTTGAATAATCTAACCCCAGTGGTTTGGGACAAACTAATTTTAACCCTTAAATTCATTACCAAATTGCAAACCCTCAAGTTCTAAACTCAAATCACAATTCTTTTTTTTTTTTTTTTTGACTGAATTGTAGTTGTCGATTGTTACAGTTTTCTCTATGTGCTTCCCTGTAGAATGTGGGTGCTATGGTTGGAGCAATTGTTAGTCGTCAGATTGCAGAGTACATTGGGTGAAAAGGGGTAAAAACAGTGCTGCTTTGATTTTCCCCAGAAATATTTTCTAGATTTATTTATGTGTTGATTATGGAAATTGTTACTTGGAATTGTAGTCATTGATGATCGCGTCCATTCCCAATATCATCGGGTGCCTTTGCGATTTCATTTCTAAATTGCGGCGTTTTTGTTTTGGTAGGATTATTCATCTCTTTATATGGGAAGGTTGTTGGAAGGATTTCGGGTAGGAGTCATCTCCTACACAGTGATTCGCAATGTTCAAGCTTCTTGCCATATAATTCATTTCTCATTTGAATTCACCAGAGAAAGAGCTTCACAGGATGCTATCGCTGGGATAATTGTTAGGTGCCCGTCTATATAGCAGAGAGAGAGGGAGGGGGGCTTGATGCAGTGAATCAGTTTTGTTGTGCTTGAATAGTATTATTGTTATTTTAAATTATGTCAAGAATTGATTGTTTATAGCTAAGATCATCTCCATCTTTATTGATTGTAGCTCTCTGTCACAATTGGGATTATGCGTGCCTATCTCTTAGGACTTTTCTTTCGGTGGAGAGTTCTTGCAGTTTTAGGTAAGCTCGCTTTTTGATAGATTATTAGCACTCCAATAATATTCTCGATTAATGATTAATGATTAAGAAAGATTTATTATTCTCATGCAAATGAACTCTCATTTTGTTGTGGGCGATATCATGTAATCAAGACATACTTTCTGCTGAACCTCTCATGCTTAAGTTTCTGTTCACTTTATATCAAAATGATATGCCATGGTTTTAATGAAAGTTTCTTTTTTACCAAATGCAGATTGAGTGGAAGGTTGGTTGACTGCCTAATCCATTTTGGGGGATTTAAGTGCTCATTATGGAATTTTTGCTTCTTCAAGTATTTGTCAATTTCGTCATCATGTTGAAATTTTGTTTCACAGAGAGGATGAAATTCTGTAACTATTCCAAGGATTTAATTTACTTATAGGGTGTTCTCTATTCTAACAAGTAGTTGACCATCTGCATTGTCTTTTTTTAATCTTTTATCCCTTTAATATACATCCTCTTAACCTATCAAAACGGCACCTCTTTCCTGAACAGTTCCATCCTTCCTCTTAGCTAAGGGAAAACAAGGAGGAAAAATTCACAACTGGAGGGGATCTTTTATCTCGTGCCCAGTTCCGTTTTATTGCAATACACCCCCAAAACTCAGAGAGTGTCTGAATGAATGAAAATTTTCATCTTCATAACTTGCAGGAATATTTCCACGTACGATTTTGATACCTGGCCTATTTTTCATCCCTGAATCTCCAAGGTGGCTGGTCAGTATCATGCGTATAATAAGATATTAATCATAGTTTGAATTTTTGTTAAAAATTCTGGTTGTCCATGCCTTTTTTGTCTGCTTAACTTTATTCAGGCAAAAATGGGAATGACAGAAGATTTTGAAGTTTCTTTGCAAGTTTTACGGGGATTTGACACACACATTTCCACTGACGTGAGCGAGATAAAGGTACTTGACAAGGTTTAGTTTTCTTTGATGTTCAACATTTACAAAGATCAATTTCACTCATGAGAACAAAAATAAAAAGATGCAACAATATAAACTTAACATTAAAAAAGATGAAGTCATTGGCATTAACAACTTATTCACTACAGTTTTTTTAGATGTTTACTCCCAATAAAATTCTGTCAAGGATTGGTTCATATACTTTTTTATGTAAAGTAACCATCTTTTCTCCAAAATATGCTTGGAAGCAGAGATCTGTAGCATCATCAAGCAGAAGAACCGCTATCCGCTTTTTGGATCTCAAGCAAAGAAAATATTGGATCCCACTGACGGTAATGCTGTTACTTGTTTGAAATGAATGGTTCCATTCTTGAAATTGTTTTATCTGCAGTAAATGACTAAACCTGTTGCTTGTTCTTCAGCAGGCTGGTGGAGTCAATGGAATTCTATTTTATTCCAGTACTATTTTCAAAGCTGCTGGTAATATCATCATATCTTTAAAAATCAAAGCCCACATAACTATCGGCTGTCTTTTTTATTATTATTATTTTTTTTTCAATTTCCCATATTGACTTGATGTACTTTTTTATGAATTGTATAGTTCCACTATTCATAAGATGTTAAGAAGTGGATGCTTTGAATAATACAGTTCACAAAACAAAATGATGAATTACATTCTTTTTAATGCATGCTATGACCACAAACTATTAATGAAGTATTGTTACTTAATACTAGAAGTTCGGTTCAAATATAATATTTGTCTGGCCAATACATTCTGAAATGCTTTTCTGCTTGGCTTTTTGAACAGAATTAACATCAAGTAATATTGCAACACTTGGACTTGGAGCTGTTCAGGTATGAGCTTTCACAATCAAGATCATAGTTCTGTTTAAATTACTTTGCACAAACTCTATGACGAAACTCTCTTCCTTTACTTAAGATACATGATATATATCTGCAAGGTTGTTGCTACTGGGATTTCTGCTTGATTGGCAGACAAAGCTGGGTGCCGGCCTCTTCTTATCGTAAGTTACGAGAAAATCCTTCTTTTCTCCATTTTGAGAATCTGTATTTGGTTGGTGTTAGAAAAGCACGAATGAAATATATTGTGCTTGCTTCAGGTAGCTTCAACTGGAGCAATGGCAAGCCTTATCCTAGTTGCAATTGTTTTCTACTTGAAGTTGCGCATTCATTAAAGTTTTAATTTCAATCATAGATTGCTTGAATTAAGAAGGTATTAGTATTGGAATGGTTTCTTATGTTTTTTCTTTACCTGTTAAACCCATGGCTTTATATCTGAAAGTTCTTATTTCTTCTCTGTGTTGGGAATACTGTCTGTCAGTGGTTGGACTTGTGGTATGTGTCCTCGCATTTCCTTGCTTTCATGCTTCTTAGGAATTTTATAAATGATTTTCACATCTATATTTTTAACCGACCACATTTTTTCCGGATTTTGTTCTTGCTTTTTCTCTAGGACTGGGATCTATTCCATGGGTTGTAATGTCAGAGGTACACTTTGCTCTCCCCTCTTTCTGTATTAAGTGGATATTGGAATTTGGATCGATAAGTTTGTTTTATGTTGATAGGTTAGCTTCTAGACTTTGGAGAAGAACAAATAATGTGTTAGATTTGTTTTATTTGGCTATACTTTGGTTGTCTTCTACAGAGGTTTTACATTCTAATAGATGCCTAACATTTCTTCTCTTCTATTCTAGTGTTAATATTGACTAAATTATATGACTTGGCTCAATATTATTTCATGAACATGGAATTTCAGATACTTCCAGTGAATATTAAAAGCCTTGCTGGTAGCATAGCAACAATGGCGAATTGGTTGACAGCCTGGGTGATTACAACGACTGCAAACTTGCTCCTAAATTGGAGTACTGGAGGTATGCTCTTCTCTCTCTCTCTCTCTCTCTCTCTCTCTCTCTCTCTCTCTCTCTCTATGTAAACATCAATACAAAATATTTACGACATACCTGAGTACACCTGTAGGAAAATGTATAAATAAAACTGGATTCTCGGTGCACCTGTGTACAAGTAGGTGCAGTGCATATGCTATATGCCAGATGTATACAGTAAAAAATGTTCTTGATGCATACAATATATATGTATATGTAACTCTTTATATCTCTATTTTCCCTCTTTTGAATGCAAATTGAAATGATAATACCACTGTCAACAGGAACCTTCACCATTTATGCAGTTGTGAGCGCTTTTACTGTTATGTTTGTGTTGCTCTGGGTTCCAGAGACCAAGGGAAGAACTCTGGAAGAGATTCAGTGTTCCTTCAGATAAGTTTGTGTCTAAAGATTGGGTTTTTTGTTTTTGTTTTGCAACGGCTTGGCTTATTCCTTGCCTTATAATGTGCAAAAGGAAAATTTGCTTTCCAAATAAAGTGTTACAACTATGTCCAAATGTCCACTTTTCATTTTCCACTAAACTATGATCTATTACCCAGTATATGTTTTGTCTCATTTGCTGTTTTTATGTAGCAGTTGACTCAATTTTTCTAAACAAAAATGAGTAATAAGCCAGTTGAAGCTGTAGATTGCAAAGACATCTTTTGAATAATTTGACTAATAAACAATATGAACCCCAATGTTTTCCTTGCCAACTTTGACATTACTACATATATTACCGCTAGAAAATAGGAATTACTTGAGCTAAAGCTTTGGATGTTTAGTAAATACTCAATAATGCTTATCAAGCTAAACATGTACATTGGTACTCGATGGATCGGCCTTAGAATCGTGGGGTCTACCAAACTTAGAAATAGAAGAAACAAGCAAATGTTTGTAGAGAAGTCGAAAACAAGACCTCTCAAAACCCAAGTTCTGAAAACCACTTTGACCCAAAAGCTGTAGCCGTTAGGTAGAGGTCTAATAACCTAAAATGTACGTTTCCAATTAGAATTAACGTAGACAGATGGTTTAAAAGCCAATCAATTCTTGGTTTCATCTACAGGTATGGTTGCCAGGAATTCCTTGAGGCACCTGTTGTAGACACACGGTCGCTCCAGGTGAACCAGGTGACCTCCCTTCTCTATGCCTTGCAGTGTTACATTCTCCCCCAATTGCCTATCAGAACAATGATGAAAACTATCGTATTAGAAGGATTCACATGGTGCTACTGGTAAACATTATTATAAAGTGGCCACCATGACCAGATTTCTACACCACTCTAAGTCATGAATTAGGTGGAACCCTTTATTTGCTGTGCTATAAAAAGCAGTTATTAATTAGAAAGTACGGTCAAGTTTCAATACAAAATATTAGGATATTGTATTTTTCTTGATGATGAATTTGTCATTGATGTATTCCTCTGTTCATTAAAGAGGTGCCCACACCTATTAAAATGGCCTGAATCTGGACCCAGATCTAGGTGATTAATCTGGTATCGTGCCATAAATTTATGAAATACCGTATTTGATCGGTTTCTCAAGGTAGAGAATTTAACTTACCCTTTCATCTTTTGGGCAACTTCCAGGTTGAATATGCGATCGTTCTCGCCCCAAAGCAAATGTATCTTCTGCAAGTGCATTCTCAAATTAGTAGCATAAATTGCAAAATAACTAGCCTTTCTTTTTTCCTACAGGAATCTGAAAGAACTCAAATTTCATACAGTAGTGCACCTAATGTTCATACCTGTTGGAATTTGGTCTTTGTATAATCGTCACTGTTAGTTGATAAATACTCTAGGAGTTCAGCTCTCTCCTTTCTGTTGCTGAACATCACCTGTTATAGGATTGAGTTATAAGCATGCGTGCACCATAAAAAGTTCAATTAATCTCCAGTATTAATTACCAAACAAAATCAATGAACATTAAAGTGTAGTCGTATATTTAGTTGCATTTTTGTAATTAAAATAGCGTTACTGGTAAACAGATTACCTCAAGATAATCGCGATGGAGGCGTTCAGGAAACCAAATGTTCTTGTATGTTGCAACCTGCAACAGAGTCTTGAGACCCTTAACAGTATTAGGCAATAACAACTCCACCGGAGACTCGAACCCGAGCTCATCAACTTTGCTATCCCCATCATCCAAACTCGAACCGGAGATCACCAAAGCCTTCACCAATTCCGGGAACATCTCAGCTATCTTAAACGCCACCATGCCACCATAACTGAATCCAACCAAAGTATAATTCTTGACACCCAGCTTCCACAGCCCCTTCACCAAACACTCTGCTTGAAACTTCGGCGATCGATCTGGACTATCCGATATGGACCCTCCGAAGAAGAGAAGATCGGGAACGAAGACTGCATATTTCTTCGTTAATGATCCCACCTGAAACTGCCATGTTACTATACCCTCTGCAGCAAATCCATGAATTAAAACCACAACTGGTTTGACTAGTTTTTCGCTTTCATATTCATACTTGGCTTTGTTTCTGCGTTTTTTGATGGTTTCAGAGGGGACCCAGAAGTTCATTGTTGTTCCTGGTTGGATTTCTACTGCATGGGGGACTACTCCGGCTAGCTTCATCAATCCATGCAACAATGGCTTCTGTGCTGCTACCAAGTTCACCATTTTTTTTTTATATCTCTATATCTTCTGTTTGATGTGTGTGAAGCTGTGAAGCTTGGATTCTCTATCTTTTAAGCTTCTTAGAAAAAAGTGTAGATCAGAATTCTCTTATAAAACCTGAAAAAAGTTGGGTGTGGGTTGGTTATCATCTCATCCAGACTGAAATACTGGAGATATATAATTAAGGGACTTTGGCCCCTAAAATTTAATTAGCTGGGCACTTATGTTTGGGTCCTTTAGATCACCGTCCTCGAAAGCTTAATATATGTATCTCAAGGATGATCCAATGGATTCCAACGCGTTTGCCATTGTCATCCCCTTGGCATTTTCATTATATCAGTATCCAACTCCCAAATCTTGATAAATCCATCCTTATCGGAGTTATAAATATTAGCCTTGACACTCAGAAAATGTTGTAGTATGAGTTAATGATTCAACCACGTTAATTAATTTAGTCAGAAAATGGTAATGAGTTGTATAATTATTTGGTCATCATCACCACTTTTTGAATTATATATAAAATAATAATTGATCATATTCATTAGGACTACTTAATCCAGCATGGTTGTCAGCCCTTGCTTACTTGCAAGAAACTTCATTATGCCATTCCTCTGATCGATGTAATATATTTTTTTAATTAATATTATATAATTCATTTATGTGAATTTGATCAACGGTGCTGCCTACCTTGTTTATATATATATATATATATATATGTATTATTTTCCAAGCTAACGTCCACGCATTTGCATGTTGATTAGCGGGCGCTTTTACCTGTTACACCTAACCCCTCTACCATGACGTCACATTCTGAGAAATATTAGTGTTATGAATATTGTATTCCTGGGAGTTGAATAGCTACTGAGCTCCTCATCTGCTTGCTCCAGTCGTGGATTGTGAAACCCCTGGTTAGACTTTTTAACCCGTAAAGATTGTGCCACTTGCTTACTCAGGACACCTGGGGTGGGATAGATTCCAAACTTTCGGGTGTACATTATCCACGCGGACAAAATTAAGAATCCTTTAATTTTTGCAAATTTTCAGGTTGGAAACCAACCCTACCTACTGGCCAAAACCAGATTAATATTATAAATAGAGAATTTTGAATTTAGGCAAGAGAGAGGGCGGGGGGGGGGGGGAGAATGGGGGAGAATTGAAAAATTGGTTTGAAACAAAGAGATGGAAGAACTACGGCTTAATGGTTAAGCTTAAGAATTGTTATACATACATATATATATATATATAACATTGTCACACAAATTATTATGAAATTAAATTGATCAATAAATCTGATTGATCAACAGATATATATAGAATGAGAAAAAAAAAAAAATTCTCTTCACATTTGTAATTTAAAGGACAAAAATGTTTTCTTTTCCAAAGAATATTGAAATGACTTTTCTCAACTATAATCTAATATTTATGTATTCTCTTATATTTTTGAACAAAAATAACCTCTCAAGGTCCCTATAAACATTTGTCCATACATAGGAGTTCCATACATAGCAACTCCTCAGCTGGCAAAATTTGTTCACGTGGACGAAAGTTACATAAATGATCTTGTTTGTGAAGATTTCTATTGATCTAGAAGAGATGATGACGAGGTTTAACTCTAGAACAAACAAATTCTATTGCAACTAATTAATAAAATGATTAAAAGAAATGAGATCATCCATCAAAAGCCTATATGGTTTTCAAATATGGTGGTGTATGAACGAGCTTGCCATTCTGAACTATGATATCAACCTACTTATAGGAACGCTAGGAAGAACTTAGAAAGTGATTCATCATTGAGTATTTCTTGTAATATATATATTGAGAAGAAATAAGTATAATCCTGTACTCACCCTACTCTCGTGAAAAATTCGAGTCACACAAGATCCAACTAATACCCATATCAATAGGACCCGACCAATGGCCCCTCAAAGTCGGCCCTCAGACAGTTCACATAACCACTCTACGTCAATAAAAAATTTGATATCTGTCTCTTTAGAGTGTTGCCTTTACCTTTGACCCATATAATAAACTAGCTGTTTGAACCATGAACTAATGCCTGATTGGCTCTTGTAATATGAATTTAGTTTACTTGTAACTGTAAAGATATAACCACCCTTCCCCCTTCCCTGGGTTTAGATTTGAAAGGTACGGAAGAGATACGCGTGAGAGCTTCACATCACATTGTACCTTTCTTTCTTTTTTTCCGCAAACTTATCACATTGTACCTGATCTCTTGCAACTTTGATCTTTAGATTTAGTGAATTTAATTGCTCCATTATAACCTAATTGATGATGATTTTAAATTTGGAAATATCTTCTTTAATACGAAAGTAAGAGTTCTGTATGTATCGTTCATCTTCAAGTTCTACAATAATAAGAGCTAACTTAATTGATAATAAGAGCTAGCCTCATGTATTGAAAACATTTATTTTTAGCAATGCTTGGGGATTGAAAACACTATACTAATGGCTATAAATTACTTTCATATTTGCTTTTAACTAATTTAATAAATCTACAAATCAGACATTATATTTGTAACGATTGGTGTGGAGATTCAATCTCTTTATCATTTTTCTTCTTCTTTTTTTGACCTGTTTCTCGTCATTAAAATTAATGTTGTAAATTCCTTATTGTTTACATTAAGTCATTAATATATAGTCACAAATTTATGGATTACAGTATCTCAGAAAATGAGTACTAGCTGTTATGTTCGTTCATAATAAAGAATTAAACATCAATCATGGGCTCAAGTTTAGAAAGTTGGAAAATATATTGGCCACAATTAATTATTAATTTCCCTGTATATATAGCTTTTTTCTTCTTCTGTTTCTTGTATAAAACGTCTTTTTATAGTAATACAAATCAATGCCTTTTCACCATTTTTATATTCTCTGTTTCTATAGTTCATAAGTAAGAGAATAAATGAATCATGAACTTGTTTAAATTGGACCAAAACCAATGGATACTGTTTCTTTAAAGTTAGTCAAGTTCATGTGTTAAGTATGATTGAAGAGAATATTGAAACATATCGAACCCAGTTACTGAAAAGAGAATATTGCTTGCGTGATGGTCACCCAGATGTATCCAACTTTCTAATCATTTATCAGGGCCCAATTGAAGGGATGTCTAATAATAAAACAAACAGATCTGATTGTACCCTTCTTGCCCTTCTTCCCATTTTCTCTTTTTTACTCCTTCAGATTTCCTTTTCTATGTTCTCAGTTCTTTTTCTTTCTTAAAGAAAGTAGGAACATTGGGATCTCACCTTCGTATATATGGTAGCACAAGCAAGAGAAGAACAGCAAGAAAATTATATTAAAAAAAAAAAAAAAAGCAGATCGCTTCAGACTCAGGCAAATGGAACTAATTAATTAAAGCTCTTTAGCTTCTTTATCTTTCAGTACAAACTGGATATTCTCAGTACAAACTGAACCCAGTACTTTTTCTACAACACTCGACTGATCGACGGTGTCTAATAAACTACACCATCAGAAATTAAGTGATTAAGATGCAACTATGCAAGTGAATAATAACTTTTTCCTTAAGAACAATTTAATTACTACCTAATTACTTACTACAGACGAAAGAAATTAAATTGAAGTTACAGAACCAATGAAAGACACAAAGGAACAAAAGAAATAACAAGAAAAGTATAATTTAGATAGACCCATCATCAGAAGTACCATCATCATAACAATCTCTGAATAATATATATATATATATATATCATCAGTGTAATCAGCAATTTTGCTGATGTTTTTTCTTCATGAGTAATCATGGACGAGACCAGGCCTTTCTGGGACATTGAGATGCCATGAAAAATAAGGAACAGTACTATCAGTACTTTCTGATCCGTTAATAATATTATTATCATCCCCTTCTTCAATGAATCTGAATTCATTTGGCACTCGATCATGATGAGCACGGTAGTTCCATGATTGATGATGATGGTGGCCCATAAACTGTTGTGCTTCTATTATCGCCGGTGCTGCAGCCACAGCCGTTGCGGCCGCTGTCGCTCGTCTCTCTTCCTTCTTGTATCGGATTCCACAAGCATTACAAAGTGACTGCAAACACACCACATCGTTAAAATCATTTACAAACACGATTATATGTGCATATATAATATAAATAGCAGTAAGTGTTAGTTATATATATATAGCATATGTGGCTCACATAAAAGTTCTAGTTATATAGTATATATGTGGCTCATAGAAATAAGTTTCCAAACCCAATAAACTTCTATAATTTATGGGATTTAGAGTTGTCTTGTTTTATTGATTGAAAGACATGGTTACAGTAATAAATCAGAGTTTTCAAGTCCACACATGTTATTAGCAGGACTAAGGTTTGAAAGAACAGATAGAGATTAAGGACTCTGCAAGCTCAAAGGTTTGATATTGGTTTGAGAAATTAAGTACCTTGGGGCCTCTGGGTCCGTTCCTCCACAGCGGTGTGGAAGTGGTGTCGCAGTTGGCACACCTGCGAGCGAGAAGAGGGTCACCATTAACAGTGTTGATCATAACGCTACCATTGCTGCTGTTGCTGCTACTACTGGTTCTAGTAGGTCCCGAGGAGGCCGCTTGCTTCTTGGAGTTAAGTGCGCCCCACGAGCAGAGATTAGACATGAATGAAGAACCGGACCATCGTTTATTGTTAATGGATGCATTTTCAGATTGACGAGTGGAAGGAGTACCAAGAGAGAGAGTACAATCGACAGAAGAAGAAGAAGAAGAAGAAGAAGAAGAAGTGATTGGGTAGGAATCAACATCGGTGAAAGGGTAATACTGGCCGGAGAAGAACATGGAGAATGATGAATTACTACTAGTACTATTACTACTACTGCACCTGTGCATATGATCTAATTAAGAGATATATCAAGCAAGCAAGCTAGCAAGAAAGCAAAGAAAGAAAGATTGTGTGATTGATTAATTTGTGTGATGAAGTTGAAGTATATATGGAGGAGGAGTACTACGTGAATCTGTGAGCAGTGGGAGAAAGCAAAGTTAGATGAAAGAGGAAAATTAAAGTGAGAGAGAGAGGGATCTAATTATCAAATGTTTGAAAGAAGATGGAAGGTCTAGAGAGAATAGTTTTTGTACGAGTGAGAGGTGGGGATGGTGTGTTGTCATGTAGCTTTAAAAGATAGTATATTGTTCGCAAAGACCAGTCAGCACTTCCAGTCTTACTTTGTCGTGAAATGCATAGAGAGATAGAGAGAGACGGCTCGGTCAAATGAAATGGTCTCTTCCCATATGGATTCATGATTTCCAAGTAGAAGAAGTGGAGACTCGAGTAGATCATTTCATAAATCAACTCTTGTTTTTTAGGTAATAAGTTCATAAATCTCTTTCAAGAATTTACTTTTTAATATAATTTATATAGATATGTGAGATATATTTTGTATTTGGGCTAAATGTACTAATGTATCAAGATTTAATATTTTAAGGTGTATTAATTCATTACAAGTGGCAAAATATGTGGGAATGTTAGAATATCAATGGTGGCCTTGAATTTATGCCATGTTTGAGTGAAATATTAGCAAAATGTTAAGAAATTTTTATGTGAAATTCTATTTATCTTTAATATTAATTAAATATTAAGAGAGGATAAATATATATAGAGGAGGGTTTTTATTCTTTTGATTGAGTGGGCATAAATGTTTAGAATAGTGGAATGTTAAAGATTCAATTATTTTAATTGGTCCTTAAGCTATGACGGGGTGGCAGATTTCAAAAATTATGGCGGCATTGCTGAGACCTCTTTGATTTAGTGATTAAAAAATAAGATAAAAGTAAATGAAAGATTAAAAAAATCACATAAATGATTTTTCCCAGTGTGTTTAATTGCAAGTTATGAAACAAGATTTGACGTGGCGGAAGAAGGGGAGGATGAGTTGCATACAATTAGCGGGCAGTTGGAGCATAGGATCCAAACAGTAGAGGACAAAGTGAGAGACCGTCAGATTGGAGGTCATGGGGGTAGTCAAAAGAACCCACGTGACACTCGGGAACAGTCTTCCATGGATCTGCCTTCATCGATCACGATGCACCAAACACATCACCACCTCTGTCCGTATCCGAATCTCTCTGTCACCACCGCCACCGCCACCGCCACCACCACCACCACCACCGGCGACACCACCCATTTTCACTTCAAAATTATTAGAATGACTTAATTAATTAAACAACAGTTTCCCTAAAAGATACATGTTTATATCCAAATAAAGAAATGCTCAGAAACACAATTTTTGACACTATCCTCAACGTTAGATGACATGGTAACGTTTATAAATTTTTTAACATCGTATTATATAATTATGTGTGATGTAACGTCAGCATGAATTAAGAATTATGGTAAAAAAATAAAATTACTCTTAGTATTACTCATCTAGATATTGGTATAATTTTTTCTTTTTTATTGAGAAACAGAAGACTCAAAGATTTCATTAAGTCATTAATTAAAATATTAAACAATAAGCAAAAAAAAAAAGAAAAAAAAGAAGAAGAAGAAGAGAGAAGAGAAGGAAGCTCATGTAAGTAAAGGTAACAAAGATATGAACAGCACAGTTAGCATCAAAGCAACAGTGTGATGAGATCTCATGGGAATAGTTGTTGGAAAAGAAAAAATGTATATAAATATAGTCGTTAAGTTCCGGTCAAAGAAGGAATTTGCAGCAACAAAGGGAAAGCTAATCAAAAAAATAAAAAAATAAAAATGAAATGAGGGAAAAATAAAGCGAATGGAATCGAAGCCCGTAATGTGCAACATCATCAACGCTCCATTTAGAGTGAGTGAGTGATGAGATTGCAAGATTCAAAACTGAAGAGAGAATCGGATCGTCTTGAGATTGGCGTTCTCTTCATGTCCTTCGACAAACAGGACACTCAACGCTTTCCAAAAGATGCTCTCTCTCTCTCTCTCTCTCTCTTGGCTTTGTAATACGTGAAATACTGCAAATTACGAGCAACGACGATCGAGCCAAGACAAAGTTAGTAAGTATCTCGTGCTCCAAAAGCTGGATAACTTCAAATGTTGCTCACTCACTTGTCACTGGGTTTCCACTTTTTACGTTACATCTGGCAAATAAGCGTATTTCGAGTTGGGGTTACTAATTAAACTCCTGGAGTACAGGATTGTCAGTGGAGTTGCAACACATTGAGAATAGTAACAAACCGCACAGTCATATATATCTGTTTATGCCTTTATACCCTCCTAAATGAACTATGGGGATTTGATTGAGGTATCGCATGTCTGTGTTAATAATCATCATGATCTTAATTCATTGCATCTCATGGAATATAGTGTGGCGCACGGTTCTCCATTTCCCAAGATGTCCCAATTTAATTATAGGAATTAATAATAATCTTAATGATTAATTAATAACACAAGACTAGTAAGCCAAAGCCAACTACTAAGATAACAAGATTCGTATTTTTACATGAAAAATATTTTATATATTATGGATCTTAATGTCATATTTAGAAGTTGACCCTAAACTTTTTTTGAATGTTTTAAAATTTTGTATATATTAAGTAAGTCGGTGTCAAAAAAATAACATTACTTTCTTATTATGTATTAATTTGATGATTATAACCTGAAAACATCGTAAAAAAATTATTTATAAAAAAAAAAAATCAATTCATGACAAAGAAAAAAATTTGAGTCAACATTGTTATATTTTCGTTATGTGTCAATACTATTTTTTTTTTTACGTTGACACTCAATTTTTTTAATATTTTAATTTAATGATTATAACTTAAACACATTATAAAAAAAATTATTAAAAAAAGAAAAAAAAAACCAATTCGTGTTTCTGTTTTGCAAGGAAAGAAATCGAGTGTCTCGTTCAATGGTGGTGGTGGTGGTGTTCAAGGAAATACGCTAAGTGAAGCCTAGAAGTAAGTACAAAATGAGCTTTAGCTTTGTTGAATAAACACTTTTCATGGTCATAAATATATATAGATATTCCTCAAAAGAAACAAGAAGACCAAGTTTGAACAGACGAGAGAGTGAGAGAGCTAGCTAGTTAGAGAAGGGTAGGAGAAGGGTTTAGATATAGATGACATGCCTATAAAAGATAAGTTCTTGTCCACATCATGACATCCAAGTCACTACAAAACCTCTTCTTGTCTCCTCTCTATATAGCCTCTTAATAGCCTAACAAGGTGGGCATGCAAAGTATGAAATGGACCCACTTAAGTTTATTCACAAATGATGGGTGACATGGTGACTTTTCCAGGCTCTCGTATACATTTCGGTTAGAGAACATGAACTTAAAAGATAGGGTAATGCTTAATAAACCTTAAAAAATATTCAAAATCCAAACTAGATGAGTTGGTCATCACCTATACCACTGATTTTCCTCCATCCTCGGAATTATACATGATCTCATTAATGGTGATGACGATGGCTAACTCATCTAATTTGTGTTTTGAGTTTTTTAGAAGTTTATTTAACATTACATAACCCTTTACTAGCTAGTCTAATATTTGAAAGCATATAAGTGATAATGGTTCATAAAGTTTTTTAAATGTTACTAATTACAACTAGCATTTCAACATCTCCTAGTAAATTAGCTAGGCAAGGAGATCTCATTATCACAATTCTTTTGGATGAATAATTTAACAAACAATGGATTAAAAAAAAAAAAAAGAGGACACATGTATGTCCATCTTCTTTTAAAAGCATTACTCTTAAAAAAAAAGGGGGGCAGAGAAGGGCAAAATACAGACGATCCAAAGCAGCAAGCAAGAAATAAGCTCCTAGATTTCTTTGTATTGCAGTGCATTGTGTTAGGGAATTTCCTGCATAATCTGATTGTTTTGCTTGTCCTGCACCTCATCTGAATCATCCCAAAAAAAAAAAAACAAAAAATGCTTGTTCCAAACTCCATCAATCTTAATAATTTTTTTATTCCTCTAATTTGGGATGAGGAATCTCAGGGCTCTGACAGCTGCAGCACATTGGATTAAAAAAAAATGTTCAGATAGAATGATATTTTTCTATCTTCTATCTGTAATTAGCTGACAGACACAGAAATACATCAAAATTTAAAGAATTGTCATCCATTGATCATGAACCAAGAAGACAATTTTTTAAAAGGTTGGGAGCAATAGCTGCTCTACGAGGTCTGATTTATGAATCAAAATTGTTCGCTAGCTAGAAATTTGGGATCAACATAGTACCCAACCTCCTGTGGGTTTATCTCAAATTGTTTTCAATATTGGGTCATCACCAAGTTGACTTGGTACCTGGTAGCAGTGTACCACCCATTTAAATTAGTGTACTCGTTTGAAAGAACTTTTTTAAAATGTCTTAGAGCATTTTTTAAGGTATTTGATAATATTTATTTTTAAAAAAATTATGGTAAAAAAATAATTTTGTGCTTTTAGAAAAAGTTGAAAGAACCTAATTTTTTTTTAAAAATGCTTTTTAAAAATATCGTTTTTGAAAAAACTCTCAATCGAGGCTAATATAAGAGAGCACCTCACTCACGATTCCATTTTGAATAAGATTCTAATAATTTTGTTGGGCGGGCTTGAATTTTAACTAGTACCAATATTATTCTCATTTAACCATTTACGCGGACAGGTGCGAAGTTTTACTCCAAAAGGTCATAATGCTAATGAGGGGAGAGATTTACACTTATATCTCTTTTCTTTTCAATGTGAAGCTATACTTTGATCCACACGTTTCCAACAAAAAGAAAACCATGACCCCATAATTTAATGGTCTTGAAAAGGCATTAATAAGTCATTGTAAGATTGTATACTAAGCTCCTTAACTGACATTATTTATGAAAGCTACAAAGTCATAAATTATTAAATTCAAACCCCATCACTACAGATAGGGAGAGACAGATATTAGTAAGTTCAGAGTTTATTAGCAACGGATATAAGTGGACCATCTGATAACTCATGCAACCAGAAGATATAAATGTACTGTAGAGGGATAAAGTCTTTCAAATCAACCAAGCCAGTGTCACGGGCATATCTGTAAGACAGACATGTTATCCATGCGGCACCTCAAATACACATATTCTTGGTCAGCCATTGATGCATATACTCATGTTACAGCGGAGTACTCGAATCTCTCGCTTGTGCGTAGCTTTGGATAATCACTCGAACGGATCACTCGAATACTTTTGATAGCAGTTCTTGCACAGTGCTGCCCCGGACCATGCAATACCGATAAGTTCCATAGATAACTCACTCATGAGTATCCCCACAAGCACATTCTAGCACGTAGGCTAAAGATAATTCAATGCGTTCAACTCGATAGTGGGTGGTTGCCATCATCATACAGTATTCTCTGGTTGGGAGACAGACGCAACTAGTGATAGTGACCCTGATGCAGTTTAATCCTTTAATATTTTAGAGTTGGAACCTTTCCCTGCATTCCAAAACTAATACTACCAAGAGTGAAAAGGTCGGAGCTGGTTTAAGGAACTGAATCTGTAGCATGACTAGATGTTGCATACGACGCTGTTTTTGCCACAATATTATGGTAAAGAAAAAATAGTGTGGTTGGTTACTTGTCTATTTAGATGCAAGAAAATCTCTGAATTTGTTCTTGTTGGGAGGTAGAAAAACCATGTCATAGTCAAGGTTATTTTTCAAAGCAACACAACCCAATGTCCCTTCTCCAGTGCAGAACTTAGATAATTTTATCATGTTTCTATTTCCTTTTAGGTAGTCTATCTATACATGTCCGGGAAATACAAATGGGGAACTTCGGTTATTTATTTGATCTGATTGCAGAAGTGTGAACCTTAGTCATGGTACTAAGTTCTAAAATTTTGTTTAAGAATTACTTGCTGTCTAGAGACTTTCGTTGCCAGATTCTGTTGTTTATTTATACAAGTAGATTGATTAGCAGAGAATGTGAAGAGCAAGCTGTGCCACACCTTATTTACGACTTGTAATTAGCTTTGCCTATGGCTTTGATTGGCACATACCAAAAAACAGAAAATTGCTTGCCTGGTGTCACGGTCATGCCAAGACATGCACCGTCACTTAAGAAGAAGGTCCGCGAAGTTTCGTCTCAATCAGAGGTGGCCTCGTAAAAATGACCCAGTATAATTGGCCTCACATTTTGATGTTTTCTTTTGAAAATAAGTCAAAAACTTAACATCTACCTTGGAGAGTAGTAATTGTCCAACTCTCCCTCATGGCCAATACTTGGTCATGCATAAGACATTTCCTTAACGCAACCCAAGGGGCCAACTACCATCATCCTGAAGGGGGTAATGGTAGTTCAGAAATGACCCATCCAAATAGATAGTTTAATTTACATAAACCAACAGCAATATGAGCCTATTTCCATCACTTTTTCCTTCACTAACCCCAGCCCTTCCTATTTACAAACTAATAAGGTTTTTCTTTTTTTCCTCTTCATCTACCACTCTGTCCATGCAATGTGCCATTAATGCGTAAATGATACTTGAATGAAAACATAACCAACTAAATTTGGCGCAAGCCTAAATATCAGCTCCCGAGTGTTCGTCATAGTCGAATGCAATACCATTAGAGACAAATGAGCACCAAATTGCAACTACCATTACAGACATCCAAACATTGCATGTTTTATTTTTTTACCCTTAATGAATGAAGATGAAATTAACTTTTATATATAGGCTATTTGTTGGCCAAACACAAATCATTTGAAGTAGTCTAAAACTATCAGGTTTCCAAGGCAAATTTCACCTACTTCATTTGACAGTAATGCCAATGCAATGCAATGTCCATTGAAGCTGATGCAGAAAATAAATAATTTCACTCAACAAAAGAGTACACACAAAACACAAACATGCACCAACACTCACACACACACACACACACATATTTGATAGCAATAGATTCAAGGATAATGCGACAGATCAAACATGTAAAAAGGCTGAAAGTAGCAGCAAAATACTGTCAGGTTCAAATGAAGACGCACATGGCAAACGCAGAAAAAAAGATGCTGTTCTCCAAATCAAGGAGAAAAACATGAGTCAGAAATAAAAAGTAAATGGTGGAATCTTCAATCTAGAAGGATGGCAATAAAACTATAGTTTTGATTGCAGGAACCAGAATGATGTTTTCAAACTAGATAATTCCATGACACAAGGAAAATGATGTGATCATGAAAACATTAGTCCCATTAATTGACTCTCTACTGATTTCATCTAAACCCGTAAAACTAAATTAAACGGGAGTCAGTAAATGCACCATAACAATAGAAGTAAAGATACCAGCTTAAAGAATAGGAAACTGTGTCCAAAGATTGAGAATTTGAAATCAGAAAAAAGGTAAACCACCTAAAGAGATATCCAAGCAAACTATGCAATCTCATTATAACAACCTTCCTCAAAGGAACAACCTTCCTCAAAGGAGATTGCTCTCATTGAAACATGAAAGGAAATGATTTGACTTCTCTAGAGAGAATCAAAAGAACCAGTTTGAATAATGTCTTTCAAAGGGTTTTTAGCTGTATTACCTGGATTCTTCACTCTAGCCCAAAGTACCCATGTCGACATGGCAAGACATCAACATAGAAATGGTATAAGGGTCTGACACATTAGATAATATTTAGACATGGCCATGTAAATTCTTCACAGAAAGAAAAGAAGAAAAGGGCTAATAGGAAATACACTGAAGTGGGGAGAAAAAAGAAGAAGAAGAAAATAAACGATTAAGAATAGAAAAAATAAGAGAAGAAATTTATAAAAGAAAAGGATGAAGATGAAAAAAAGTAGAAAAAAAGGAAAGAATAGAGGTTCAATAATGAATATAGCTGTGTGTAAATACCTAGAAACAAGTTTTAGGACATTGTCATCCTAGCCCCCATATCCTATAATTTGTGGATAAACAAGTCAAACCTCTAGACATCCACAGACATCCAACACTCGTATCCAAGTCCAAATAACGTAGGCTTTCAGTTGATAGTTTATTGGAAAAGATAAATACCTAGAAAAAAAGGAAAGAATAGAGGTTCAATAATGAATATAGCTGTGTGTAAATACCTAGAAACAAGTTTTAGGACATTGTCATCCTAGCCCCCATATCCTATAATTTGTGGATAAACAAGTCAAACCTCTAGACATCCACAGACATCCAACACTCGTATCCAAGTCCAAATAACGTAGGCTTTCAGTTGATAGTTTATTGGAAAAGATAAAAACCTAGAAAAAAAGGAAAGAATAGAGGTTCAATAATGAATATAGCTGTGTGTAAATACCTAGAAACAAGTTTTAGGACATTTTCATCCTAGCCCCCACATCCTATAATTTGTGGATAAACAAGTCAAACCTCTAGACATCCACAGACATCCGACACTCGTATCCAAGTCCAAATAACGTAGGCTTTCAGTTGATAGTTTATTGGAAAAGATAAATAGAGCAAGTGAAATGAGTCAAGTAAGATGAATGGGGGAAGAATAGAAAGAAAAGAACTTTTCTCACAAATACAATGAGAAATAACAACAAACTTACCAAAAAGAAAGCCACCTTTGTGATGAAAGCAAAATTTTTCTACCTTGGGAGAAGAAAAAAAACACTAATTCGCCCTTTTTGTTATATCTCCTTCAATATAGTATCATCTGACAAAGCCCTTGATAGAGCAGAGAGGTGGAAGCATATTAATGTAGTGAGTGTTGTAGTTTGGAAAAGACTTTGTTTCATTGAATTGAGTATTTTTAAGGGAGTACAAATTATCTAAGAGCACGCCACCAAGAAGATGATTCACTGAAAAGAAATTGGCATGAATGAATGATATCTTCTAATTTATGCAAACACAATAATAGCCAGCTTGACAATTCCCAAAGCATTAGAATACAAGAACAGTAGTTCAAGAATTCATAATACTTAACTCAAACACAAACAAATAAAGAGCAGGACAGAAAATGCAACATTGTAGTTTTCATGATCCAATGACAAAGGACAGAGACATTGTGAACAAAGTTACAAGAGAATACAAGCAAGCAAACAACTAATTGGTTGTTGTAACTAATTCCTGAATTATGAGTCTCTAACCAAATTGTGGTTGTACTATGCCAATAATTGGACAGGATACCTATGGATACAGTCTTCCCAGGGACTCTTACGAGATGGCTTCACGTTCTGAAGAGCCTGCCAGATTGCGCTGTTACACTTGAAACCACTCCCAAATGCGATTTGCCAAATCCGATGGCCCTTGCGCACCCGTCCCTTGGCCTCAATGTACGCTAATTCATACCAGATGGAGCTTGACGAGGTATTCCCAAAACGATGAAGTGTCATCCTTGAAGCCTCAACATGGCTTGGTGTTAGTTGCAAATTCTTTTCCAACTCATCAATTACAGCCCTTCCCCCGGCATGAATGCAGAAATGTTCAAAAGCAAGCTTGAAGTCCGGAATATACGGCTTGATTTTCGCATTGAAAAACTTCTTGACCACCAAAGTAGTGAAGAAAAGAAGCTGCTCACTAATTGGAAGCACGAGGGGGCCAAGTGTGGTAATATTAGTCTTAAGGGCCCCTCCAGCAATGGCCATGAGATCTTTCGACAGCGAAACCCCAACTTTACCCTTATCATCCTGTTCCTGATAAACACATTGAAATGCCTTATCATCCGAACCGCGATGAGTCCTAACTACATGAACGAGCTTATACTTGGCTAGTCGCTTGTCCACGGACCTATTGGAAAGTAAAACCGCAGAACCACCAACACGGAACAAACAATTGGGAATCAGCATTGACTTCTTGTTCCCAAAATACCAATTTTGAGTAATGTTCTCAGTGCTCACAACAACTGCATAAGTGCTTCCATGAACCTGAAGTAAATCCCTCGCAAGATCGACCGCAATCACTCCAGCACTACAGCCCATCCCTCCCAAATTAAAACTCTTAATATTACCTCTCAATTTATACTTATTAACAATAATAGCAGAAAGCGATGGTGTCGGATTAAATAAACTACAATTCACCACAAGAATTCCAATGTCCTTAGGCTTAATCGAAGTATTAGCAAAAAGAGTATCCAAAGCACCGAACATCACCTGCTCCGCCTCTTCCCTTGCGGCCGCCATGGACGGCCTCGGAGGAAGACAATGCATAGCTTCAGGCAAATAAGTTTCCTCTCCAAGTCCAGACCTCTCAAGGATCTTTCGCTGGAACTCAAGCGCAGATTCATCGAAGTCACCGGTGAGCCTCGAGTGATCCATGAACTTACCGAACAGAACTTGAAGACGATCCGGCGGTCGGTAACAAGCGTAATCGACGAGATAAACAGGTCGAGGCCTAGTCATGATGTAAACAGTGGAACCAAAAACAAGAAAAGCCGAACAGATTATAACGCTCACCAGATTGTACTGAAGATGAAGCCAAAGCTGCCTGATCTCTTCCGGATCCGTTTGCGCAACTTCGACCACGATCACTACCATCAGCGGTATCAAACATAGGGTTAGCAGATGCGTGATCAAGTAATGGTAACCTAACTTCACGTACTTCAGATTCACGCTCTGTAAGAAATCCGGTAATCTCCGGCCACTCTGATTCATCTGAACTTCCACACCGGCAGTTCCGCCGCCGGCGGCACCGCCAGCGCTAGTAGCGTCGCTTTGAGCTCCGCCTTCTGTTCCGCTCATGGATCTGAAACTCGTAATCTTTGCTTCGAATCTTGAAGAAGAAGAACCAAAAAATTAGGTTTTTATCCGATTAACGGTTGAAATAACCGCTCGGGAGATCTGGATTCGAAGTTGAAAGAAGTTGAACTAAGAGAAGGACTATGTGATTGATGCGTGCGTGTGGAGCGGAGGCTCTTGAAATTTCTCTCTCTCACTCTCCCTGTTTCTGACTTTTGCTTCACTGGCGCTTTGAGTCCTACCCTTTTAAAAGTCTCACTCACTGCCCCACATGATTTTATTATAATATTTGTTCAAATATTGAGTTATGGCCATATTTGGTAGTCGTTGGATGTTGGGCGTTAGAAGAAGAAAAAAATAAAAATAAAAATAAAAATAATATATATATATATATATATATATATATATATATATATTAATTAAATTAAACGTTTTTGATAGCCGACACGTAAGTTGAGTAACTGACGTTGATGGTGCCTAAACGTGGTTAAGAACCGTGGCTTGAGAAAAGGAGGGTAAGGGTTGGGGATGTTTTCATGTTAATTGAGTTTGTTTGCCTGTTTTATTTGATGATTAAGGTGATTAAGGTGGATCGTGTGGGCTTTTGACAGGTGTCCACGTGACGACTTGGGATCACCGAAAGTCAAAGTTTGGATAATTAACACGTATTTATAGGCCGGTTCGGAAACTGATGGAAAAATTGACTGGCATTTATGGACTCGGTGGTTGAGGTTTTTAATGAAGGTTTTGGGCTTGTTTGTTACTGTAACAAAAATATTTTTACGAGTAGAAATTGAGTTTGACAAGTTTATTTATTTTTACTAACTGTTGATAATGTCAGATTTATCGTAATTTGAAGAAACGGTTCAAAAGTAATACCAGACAAGCCTTTTAAGTTTGAATTGTCATTTTTACCCTTATTCAAACAAAAAAAATAAGAGACTACAAAATTAAATTTTCTTTAAGGGCAAAACGTGTAAATGAAATCTTAAAGTCACGTTTTTAGTTTTTTTTATGAGTTAATTAATCATTATTATATTAACTTTCGATTTTACTGCGTAAAGTGGAACTTTTTTTTTTTTTTTTTAATGTTTCGTCTTTTTGACCGAATGATTGCGAGACGACGATTTTGAGAGTAAAACTATACTGTGAGTGTAAACATGGTCCGTTTCTTCTAGAAGAGTGAACGAATTTTATGCTACGTAGTTGACTGGGTAAGCTGATGTCGACGTGATGGGAACGTTTTGTAGTTCACGAATCTCGATGTTTTCTGATCCTTATCTGATATAAATTCAAATCTAAATTTTAACCTAATCTAATAATTAGATACAATAATTTAAAAAGAATAAGATTTCTTTTGCAGATATCAAGCCTATGATACTATTATATATATATGGATTATGTACTATATTTAAGAACACCTAAGTTTTTTCCTTCCATTTATTGCAAGTCTTTTTATCATTAAATGCTACTGTTTGCTCCTTTCTAATTTTCTTATACCTTGCATACCTCATTGTAATACTGATACAGATAAGTTTGCGTGCTGCATTAGATTAGATACTCTTAAAAAAAAAATAGAATATTCTGTATCCATACCATACGTTAGTAGGACCTATCCACCATTTGGTGTCAAAAGAATATTACCTTCTTATTCATTGTGATTTTATTTTTAATTGCGTGTTTGAGAGACAAAAAAAAATTGCAAGAATTAGACATGTTCATCCTACTCACTAATTAAAGTAATATGAGCAACCCAATTCAAATCATATAGGTTGGAATGAGTTTGTAAATTAAATTTGTTAAGTTATAAACAAAAATTCAGAGTGTTGGTAGTTTGAGTTGAATTGCGAATTATAAAATAAAATAAAAAAAGTTAACCCAATTTTATTTTATTTTTAGGTTTCTCACAAAGTATTTTGTACCATTTTGGGTGTGAGACTAGTCTTTATTCAAGACAAGAGTAAAATTGTAGACCTCTTTCAACGAGAACGCTTCTAAAAATTAAACTTTAAAACTTCTATATAAAGATAATCTTGAAACTTAGTCCACTTTCACTGAGCCAATCACTCATTAGTTAACCCGAACTATTTAGTAATGCTAATTGTTGCTTAATTTACTACTCTCACTTGAGCCACCTATTATAATGATGATGCGTGAAACAGACGTAGGAGATGAAAATTTTGAATTCATAAATTTGAGTTAGACAATTTGACTCAAAAGTTAAACCAGTTCAATGGGGTTATGTTTGGTTGGTCTATTTTTTATTTTTTGATTAGTTTTAGATGCGACTTGCCTACGTTGTTGTTTTTTTTTTTTTTTTTTTTTCAAGAAACAACTAAACATTAACTTGGAGGGCATTGGGGGTGTAAGTTGGGTTTAAACCAAAACTTAATCCAATTAAAACAGTTCAGATTTGACAAAAATAAAACTCAGCTCGAACTAAACTAATATTTTAACTCAATCTAATCCAATTTAAATTAGTTCAAGTTGGATTGAATTAGTCATTCAGATTGAGAAGACTAAAAGAAAAAGTAGATCAAAGAAGAAGAATAAACAAAGTAGATGAACGGTTTAAAAGTTTTATGTAAAAAGTTAAAAAGATTGCAATTTGACTTTGAGAATTTCGTTAGTTTTGTAATTTGTTGGCTTTAGGAAATAATGAATTTAAAAGTTAATGTTAAGTTCAATTCGGGTTGAGTTGGGTTCTAAGAGTGTCAACCCATAACTCAAAGCAAACCATTTAGATTAAGATTTTTAAACCCAACCTAATTTAAACACCTAGATCAACCTAACCTTTTGTTCAATCGAGTTGGTTGAGTCAATCGGGTTGGTACACCCCTAGAGGACATGCATCTGGTCTCCGACAATATAAGGATTTTTCTCAATCTAAACATATTCTGATACAATTTGCTCAATCTATAAGTTACTTGGTTGGCCTCATTTGGAACGGCTTTGGGAATGTTATTTGGAAATCTGTCCATCGAAAATCTGCAATCCTCCACGATCTTGTCCAATTCAGATTGTGAATGATAGAGCCCCCTGTAATGCTTTAATAATTGTTCAATAGGGATTCCCAAATCACAAGAAAGGTAAAGGCCTTCTCTTAAAGCCAATGCCTCAACTACATCTACTGGATGCTCCAAAAAAACCGAAAAAAAAAAAACATCATCTGCTGCATAGTTGCCTGTCATCTTCTTAGCAACTTGCATAAGTTATGTTGGTATTTGACCTAAAAATAGCCCAAGCCATCCTATGTATAGCATTATTATGAACATTTAATTCGACTTGTAGACTTCCCTACCTCTATGCACTAGAGGACGATCGATGGGTTAAAATACCTCATATGGGAATGATTAAATTTCTCAAACATTGCTTAAAAAAGAAATTCTCAAATCAATATTTGATATTGTGTCAGAAGTTTTCTCAAACAATGCCTGCTAGGAAATCCATACTCAATCTTCCAAGTCTATGGGCTGAACGGTTAGGATTAATTCATACTCAATGAGAACGAGGCTTCAAACTTGGGTTTAGTATGTTGCCCAAAGCCCAAGCCCAAGACCAAGCCCAAGCCTAAGCACAACTCGTCTCTTAAAAATGAAAACTATCAAATAATCAAGCTGAAAGTCAGGAATCAGGTCCGTGACCTATCTTTAACCATGGTTTGGTGGAATTACACGCGACACGCATTAGATAGGAGAGTCGATTAATAAACCATCTTCCGGTAGTACAGGATTGCAACTCATTTTCCCGCCTCCTGGTCGATTCAACTACTTCCTCTTGGATAGTGTCTACCGCCTTTCGTCATTTCCGGCTTCTATAAATACTCCTGTTATCTTTGGTTTTTAATTTTTTTCTTTCTCTCTCACTCTCTATTATTTGCAACCTAGCAGAGAAATTTTTCTTTTTCCTCTTGCTTTTTGCGGGGAATAACAAAATGTCGATTGTTTGAGGTAATCCAGTTACTGGATCTTAGATCTGTTCTGTTGATCGCTTAGTATCTTTAATCTTTGCTTAGAATCTTTCGACGGTTCTGTATGTCGTGCGTGATTTCTTGATTTCGGTTTGATGTTTTACTAAGAATTTGATTGTTCGAGACATGACGTGCTCAATTCGCTGAATATAGTAAATTACGCTCTCTTTGATTTTGATTTGATCTTTTACTGAAGATTTTATTGGTAGAACTGCTCAATCTGTTGAATATGCTAAATAATGCTTCCTTGATTTCAAGAATCCGTTACATTAGAATGAATATTGTTGATTTCTCCCTATTTGGTCTTTTACTAAGGATTTAATGGTTAGAAATGCTCGATCTGTTGAATATACTAAATAACGCTCCCTTGATTTTGAGAATCTGTTGCATTAGAAGTGAGGGTTGCTGATTTCTCTCGATTTGATCTCTAAGTAAGGATTTTATGGTTAAAAATGCTCTATCATTTGAATATACTAAATAACACTTCCTTCAATTCGAGAATCCATTACTTAGAAGTGAGAATTTCTGATTTCTCTTTCTTCCTTGATACATCTATATAAGCAGAACAAGTAGGGAAGGAAAAACAAAAAAGAGGAAGGATAAGAAGAAGCATATATCCTGATCTGATACTTAGGCATAAAAGTAGATAGGTAAGGGATCTCTATTTCAGCAGAGTTGATTACATCAGAAGTTTAAGTACTTCAGCCTGCAAAGAAAATGAGTAAAAATTTAGTGAACAAGTGCTTAGGTTACTGATAATAAAACCTCTTTCTGCAACCAGAACATTGGGGCATAAAACATTTTTGAAGCTTAGAAAGGTGCTTAGCAGATTGAATTATTTGTTTTTGTAATGGAAAGCTTAGGACCAAGTAAATATTGTCAGATTGATGAGAGCAAAAATAGAGTTATGTGAAGCATGAATTTTCATGCTGGGGCGAGGCAATCAGCTGATTTTAGGGCCACCTATTTCTGTGTGTCTCATTATGTACTGAGGAATTTCTTTGATTATTTATGATTACTAAGGGATACAACCAAATACTGAGAAAATGAGAGAAATTAAGTTGCTTTGACTATGTGAAATGAACACCAAATGCTATATTAGCAGGAATGAGACTGCAAGTAGAAAGATGATAGAACAGTGAGAGTAATGCTAAAAATTTTAATTAACTAGTGGTGGAATTGTAATTTGTAAGGAAGTGAGGTGGGTTCTCTTGATTTAAGAAAAGACATGATGTTAGATAGTGGAATGGTGGAACAAGATTCGTGAAATCAGCCTCAAAAGTTGAGATAAAGATTATGCTAATGCATAGATTTGTAAGGAGAAAAGGCAGCATAATCCTACTAAGAAGTAATCTACTGTTATGAGGATAAATGGATAATGATGAAATAGTATATGTGGCATTCATGATTTCACCTTCCAGCGTCTTGGAAACCAGCTGGTGACCATGTTGTTTATTCTTTATACATATTACAGCTAGGTGATAGAGCTAATAGTTTCCTACCTCTGCTCTTCATCACTCATACTGCTGCCTTTTTTGTTGCCACCTCCTGTTTGCTTGTAGTTAGGGAAGGGCACTTGGCCAGACTCAATACTCTTGAGATCCTCTATCAAGATCTCATAATGCCTCTTAATTTCCTCCACCGTTTTCCCACCAACAGCCTTGGCAACATTGTACCAGCGGTCGGGTGTGTCCTTGTCATATACAGCTAGGGCCTTTTCGAACAATTTGTTTTGCTTGGCAGTCCAGGTTGAGCTAGTGCTGCGTGATGAAGTGATGGAGTTTGATGCCATTTTTCTTGGAGCAATTCAAGTTTGAGTCTAGAACTAGGGAGTAAGAAGGTAGAAGACTGATAAAACTGAGAACCACACTATGTGGGAAGGTATAGGATGGTCAAGGGAAGAGGTTTTAGGCAGGGTTAAGATGATATGAGCAATGAGGTGGTCATGCATCCTCCTTATATACATGAGAAGTAGGGTCGGCAGTGCCAATTGGCGAATAAATTGTGCACAAGTATAGAATATTTAATGACACGTCCACTCCGGAACCACAAGAGGGTAAAGAATCAGTATCCCCGGATAATATTTGTATCTTGGTTGTTTTTATAATTTTCCTACTGTTATTTCTA
Organism: Paratinospora sagittata; assembly: GCA_035771175.1. Lineage (NCBI taxonomy): Eukaryota > Viridiplantae > Streptophyta > Magnoliopsida > Ranunculales > Menispermaceae > Paratinospora > Paratinospora sagittata. The sequence continues at coordinate 37,553,561 of CM069594.1, forward strand.
TTTTTTTTAATTTCATATCTCATATCTATCTAACTGTTAAGTAGGATTTTATTTCCCAAATCTTATATTTTGCTTTCACCTATGTAACGCACACAAATCTCCATGTTGTGGATTGGGATTCATTTAGCCCCAGGGAAAGCTTTATGGCTTTGGATTAGGCGTGCCACCCGAGAAAAAAAAAAGAACCCCACGAACTAGAAATTCAGCTATTTTTTTTCCTTACATAAGTTACTGGTTTTAATATCCGGCTCCTGCTGATGCCACTTTGTCTCTTTTACTGTCACATAAAGTGGCCCAAACTTAAAGCAGGATTCAATCCAACAGCCGTACTGAATGCTCACGAGGCTACACAGCTCACACTGAGTGCTGCCAAGCTGCAGGAAGGGAAAACACTTTCAATTGCCTTGGTCGTTTCCACATTTCGGGGATACCCTCAGACGTCACAGATATTGGAGTATTGTTAGTTTGCATTGGTGTATAGGCAAAAGTCCAAGGGTTATAGCTGGCTAGCTGAGACCGTGCAATAATAGTTCGTGTTTTTTTTAGGTCAACAGCTATTCTTTCTTTAGAATGGTTAGGACCCTGGACCCTCTTAACACCATCTCTGGAAATGTTGCTTCTAAGCTACTGTGTTGTTGTCATTGTGAGGAGGACGTAATCTCTAGGTCCAGATTAGTAGATGCTCCTTCAGACAGATTCCCGGCAAGTGCATCTCATCATAGTTCTGAAACCCAACTCAATCCAACGTAGTTGGTAGAACCAATCTAAAAAGTTCACTCAATTTGCAAAATCATATGAATCAACGTAACCTGGTACATTTTTAAAGCCTTCTACAATTCTCTTTATGAAGTTTATCCCTTCACAGGGTATTTTTTTTATTTCCTCATATTCAGTAAGGGGTATTTTAGTCTTTTTATATAGGTTAGCTAGTGTAAATTTTATCGAAGTGCAAGAAGTAAACAGGTCTAGCCCATGCTAAAAAAACACAAAAGGGGGTGTGCTAGGGGGATTGCCTTGTGCACGGTGTTGGGTATGCAGTGCGCAAGGCAATCCCTTAAGTATTCGCCAAACGAAAGTACCATCAATACATTACCGTTACCTTTGCTTTGCTTCCCTCTCTTTTGCTTTGCTTTGCTTCCTAATGTAGCCCCTGTAAAATTAGTCCAGGTCTGGTAACTATGGGCCATGGCCTGATTGGAAGACTTTGTAATGCCCTCACCATAACTAAGACAAGAAAAATTCCTCATGCCTATTTATTTTAAGTTTTGTATTAAAACTTAGAAGATTGTTTCGTTTTAAAAATCAATTGTACTTTCCTTTTGGCAGGCTTTGCTCTTTCTAAACAAGTAAAAAGGTCTAGCATTGAAACATAGAACGTCATTTCATTTTTAAAAGCTGCCATTGGAGTGAACCTGACAGACAGGTTTCATCTTTGCATTGTCAAGCGAGTTCCATGCATGTTGGAGATGTTTCTTGAATTTGTAGAACCATAAATGGATGAAACGCCAGATTGATGAAGAGAACAAATTGCCAATCCTCACGTAGAGATAAACCATGTGCCCATACAATGACTTGATGGCATAGATGCTTACTACGGATAAAGCACATGCTATATTTTTTTTTGAAAAGAAACAACCATAAACTGTATTAATTATGTAAGACAAAATACAACTAACAGTACTCAACTAACAAGAAAAGCACATACTATATTCAACATGAAAGAAAAGTAATTATGCTTGAGGAGATCTGTAATGAATTTTTTTTATTGCAATAACTCGATGGTTATTCTAACATGTGCTGGAGTCTCGAGAATTAAAGGTTTTTTTATTTTTTTCAATGTTTAATTTTTCTCTTTTTAGAACTTAGAAGAGATCAATAGCTTTTAGCTGTATTCAGCTTCACCCTAATGGTGACAACAATATTTGGAGCTTTACTCTTAAAGTACCCTTTCTAAGAAAACCCTTTTACTGAACTAGAAACTTATTATCTTTAGTACCACCCAAATGATCAGGCTGCTGTTGTGAATTGCCCCAGTGATTTTAGTATAGAAATCCGTTGCAACACTACGTCTCTATTATTAAGATGGAAGCAGCAATAAATTAATATAATGACTTTACTTTTTGTCTGCTACAGTGTTTCTGTACTATTTGATACCTGTCTAATTCTTCATGGCAGACCTTATACATATGTGCAGTGAAATTAACATTATTGGCAATATTTTATCATAACTGATTTCATATAGTTGAGTTGAACAATGTTTTATTAAATATTGTTTAATTAAAAGTTGTTAACATTCTATATAGATGCTTACCAAACAAGTGACTAAAAATAGATCAAGCACAAGGTCCAATCCATGTTTTTGTAAACTTAGTATCTTTCTTCTATGAGAAGGGGAATCTTGCTAAAAAATATCTGAACTTGATAGGTTGCTTAGATTTTCTGCAATCTCTTATGACCTTAATATAGCAAGTTGTTTTGGATGATCTCTATGCTAGGGCCTAGGTTGGTCAGGATCTTCTACAACTAGAGTTCACTGTAGTACTTTCCCTGGCAACTAGAATCCACAAAAAATAATGCATTGATGTGTGGTTGGAAAGACAAAGGAACAATGATGAGAGGGGACTCTGGAATCAGAATATGGATTATTGTCAAGAACCTGAACAATTCCATAATAGAAGATTACAATAGCTAAATTATCCCTTTAAACTTGCCTTATATCTTCTTTAAGACCGGCCTGCAACTAGGAGTGGAATCAGGAAGTCTCAAAACCAGTCAGTCCATTCCTTCCCTAATTATCTTAGATAAAGCAACAAGACGAACGGAGTTAGTGCAACATTTTATTAACTCTATGGTAACAAAATGAAGACACATGCACAAAAGAGTATTTTTTTTAAAAAAAAAAATTTAATTACTATTATTACTATCACTTATGCCCAAAGGATCAAAGGGAATCAGGACCCTAATATATAGAAGCACATCGTTGGAGACATGCAAATCGAATCCCAAGACTTGAACGCTCATGAGGCTCGGTAGATGCATTGCCACTATATATATATAATTTATAAGAATTGCATACTCCTATGTATGTGTTAGGTCCGCATTTTAAGGTTTTCTCTTAAAGGAATTTGACTGTATTTTTTCTGTGAATTAGTGACAATTAAATCAGTAAAAGAGAATAAAATAAATATCAGTGAATATTTTTGTCGAGCAATGAACTGATAATACATGTATAAAATCACTTTGTAAGATTTCTTAGTGAGATGTTCTTCCTTTTGAGAAAAGATATAAGTGTTCCTTGGTTGAGGAAGAAGGGCAAGATCGTATTTCTTGTATTGGAGAATAGGAATGTATTTGTTGTATTGGACAATGAAAAAGATACAAATTCTGGATTGATATATTGTTTCTTATTGTCAGTAAAACTTAGGGGAGGACTGAGGAGAGTAGTGCAATAGAATTTGTGGGACTTCTATTGAGCCTTGACAAAGCCAAAAGAATACAAGAAGAGCTTGGGGGAGAGAAGAGTGGTGAAACAGAGAATTTTCACCTGGTTGGGTAAGTTGTAAAACGTGATACTTAAAGACAATCCACACTTTTGTCATAAGAGCGTTGCGGATTTTGTTGTTTAAGTGATGTGAGAGGAGCGTCCTAGCAGAAAGTGTCAACTTTGTTTTCTGATTTCTAGTTTGATGATGCGAAAGCACATAAACATTAGGACACATTAAGACTAGACCGTGACCCAATTATGCCAACTGCTTGGATCATTGGGTTGGGTTATTGCCCACATGCTTCGGGGGTTTGTGTGAACATTTGATGAAAATGATTCCTGCAATTGTGCATGGGATTTTTACTGAAAAGTGAGGTGTATGAGATGTATCATCCTCTACTCATCTTTGCAATCCTTATCATCTCATGTCTATTTCCCCCAAAGCTTTTTGTCTTTGATTCTCTGCCTTGAAGACTTCCCTTTCCCCCCGGTGGTCCTACCTTACAAGTTGGAATGATCCTAATTGTCAATAAATATGTGCCTGTTTGGGTTCTTACTGAGATTCAATGTTCCGATTATATCAAAAGGATCAAATGCCTTCGCTTGTTTGTGGGCCAGGGAACTAGGAATTATGTGACGTTTCATGACGTTAAAAGGTCCACCAAACCAAGACCATATATTTGCAGGAAAAGCGCGAGCGCTTTACAGGGAATCTTGCAAAAAACGGAAGGCAATAGGAAATACTTAAGAGTCAGTGGATCTACTTGCAGAAAGGGAAGGGCACTTTAGATGATAGTATGTCGTGGAGGATATGAGGATCAATGCCCTGTTTTTATGTGTGTTTGGATCAGTGTTCAACTACTTGATATAACAAAATGGTAGTCACGCCAAGCAAGAATTTCACGTAAATCTAAATATGGATTCTCTAAGTTAAATACAATATTTATGATGCAATCATTGGGAGAAGTTAGTAGTTTGAAGAGGCAAAAGTTAAAGTTATTCTATTTTCCATTTAGAAACATAAGTGTCGTTTTTTTGTTCAAAGAAGCTAAACCGACTTGAAAGAGTGAGCAAGCAAAAAAAAACCTTAGGAATTCCCCAGAAGAGTGAATTTTGCGTTCTTAAATTACTCTGATTGTGTGGAAGAGAAGAGGAAGTAAGCAGATCGACAATCAATTCTATGCCCAGGTAAAGCAAAGTGACATTGAAAGAAATCTTTAATTCGAAGCAAAAGAGAAACTTTAAGGCGAACCGCAAAAACAAAAACTTCAGGTTATAGACTTCGAAACTATAGTTTGAAAGCTATGAAATTCTAGGACTTGAGCTGAAAACAAAGGACGAAGAAACGGTAGAAAATCAAAGGGCAAACAAGAAAGAAAGAGAGACGAGACCGCGTGATACAGTGTAAAGTGTCGTTTCAAAATAGGTCTAGAGAGCGGTGCGTGAGAAGAGAGGCAAACCGTAGTGCGCGTCACGTGAGTGTTGAAACCGCATGAAACAATGTACCAAGTCTCGTTTTAAAGAGCAGTGCACCAGAAAAGAGGCGAACCGTGGTACACATTACGTGAGTGTTGCGATAAAACTCTCTTTTTATATAGGTTATGGATACATGTTCACCTAATATATATGAAAAATGATTAATTGATATATTTTTTTATACATATTTTTTACATTATAAGTATGAGTGATTAAATTATTTTAAATCTCGTGATAGCACATCGTATTACGTAATTAATGCGTGATACGAGATGTTATGTGATTTAAAATAATCTAATAATTCTCACTTATAATGTCAAAAATATGTGTCAAAAAAATATGTCTTTATAAGATTATTCAATATATACATAGTTGGACTTCATTTCCTATTAGCTATAACTTTTTAATTTAAGCCGTTCTTCCTTTGGTGTGAAAGAGTGACTGAAATTGTATAATTTCTTGGTATAGTCTCACATCATGTGAGTACAGTTATGATATGCAATATATAGGTTATGGGAAACCCTTTCTTGCAAGCCAGTTTTCAAGGATTATTTAGGCCCATGGGCTTTATAATGGCATCAAAGTAGGTGTATGCTAGGGATGGATGAGTCAACTTTGTATATCTAATGCGTGTAATGGGAGTACCTAGTGACTCTATCCCTGGTATTGAGGGGGAGTATTAGGATAGTCCCCCGATCGCACACATATCTTGATATATTTCTATTTTGATTAAATGGCCTATCTTGTGGTATTGAGTTTGAATATGGCTATTTTTTCACTATTACTTCTCGGTTTTTTCATGGAAAATTACCTATTAAAGCTCCTATATATTATCTTTGATGCAGTGAAATTTGTTTTGTTGTCTAGTCTCTGTTAGTGAAACTAATACAATTGAGATACATATTACATAAGAAATATCAGAACAAATCTTTGGAACCCTTTTCTTAATTATCAAACTGTTATATAGCCTAATATCTTTTTACGTTTTTTGTATACTGACACCCTGTAGAATCCATTAAAATTCATTTTAGTTTTGTACACCACGTACCGACACTGATGTTCAAATAACAAACTTAATGCTAATCGAAGGGGAACGGAAGATGTAATTCTTCCTTGCGCTGTGTTGCGAAAGCCAAGAATGAAATGAAAAATGCAGAAAGCTTGCTTGTCTATTTTCTTGATCTAAAGATCAATTATTATAAGAAAGAAACTTGTTATCATGTGTGTGGTTCTGGTTGTACCGCTCTATTGATGTTTTGTGTAATACGCTATCTATTTTTATGTGTTCCTGCACAAATTCTTAGCATTCATATTCTTCTTACTAAGTTCACATCTCCATTTTAGCACGCAGATTTCTCTTGATTATTTAAGTCCCAAGTTTATATTTGAAGGAGAAATTCTTTTACGACCTTAAAATTATATTAAAATTATATTCATGTTGATGTGTTATATGTTGATTGATGAGTGTTTTATTTTTATTTTTATTTTCATAATGTGGTGATATGGGTGATATGGTGTACGAGTGTTCATAGGTTGGGTTAGGTTGGATTGGGGCCAAAGTCTAACCCAACCCAAACAGTTCGAATTTGATTTAGGTTAGGTGAGTTTGATCGGGTTGAACTTAAATATTCAACATATAATTTATTGATATAAGAACTTTAATTATTTATTTATTATTTAGATTTGCTACTCATTTTTTTTACTATTATTTTGTAATGAATAGTTTGTTAATATTACATATTAATAGAATAGATAGTAATAATAATTTGTAAATAGTAGCACATAAATTGAGATTGCATATATATTATGATATAAAATAAATTAGACAATATTAGATAAGAATGATAAGATACATATAAATCTTAAAAAAATAAACGCCTAAGAGGATATTTTAGGATTTTAACATTTACTTCAGTTTGGGTCGGTTTAATTAAATTTTTTAAGGGTTCAACCCGTGACTCAACCTAAATTGATCAGGTTGGATATTTTAAAACTCAACTCAAACCAAATAACCTATTTAACCCAATCTAAAAAGTTGAGTTTGGTCAAGTTGACGAACACTTGTAAGGTGGTGTATTATCATATCAATGTATATTTTTTTTGAGTTTACATGACAGATGTTGGGCTTGGGTTTCCGCTGCATTTGGAGCCCCGCCCAACAATACACTTTTTTTTTTTAATTGCCGCACGAACGCGTACCCCTCTACCACACAAATTATGAAGTAGACTCTCCCACTTGGGGAGATCTTAGGTGGGTTGCCCCTCCCCAGTGAAATGAAAGTCACCAACCTAGGCGACCTTCTTGATCATCCATTGACTCCGTCCAGTTAAGCATCCGCCCTACAACACTTTCAATCTATAGTATTAGACTCAAACACAAATTAGTATGTTTTTTCTTGTTAAATGTTTCCATATTTGAGTAGATTAATGTTTATCTTATCATTAAAATATATTGGGCAGCTAGTAATCATGCGATAGTGATTGTCACTCAATTATTTGATTGTATTCTTGTTTTTAATCACAAAATTAAATGCAAATCTTCCTATTTTATTTGATGCTAGTTTTAATTTATTAAGGACTCGTTTGGTATGCGTGATATGATATGATTATTTTTATTAGATTGGATTGAATTAGATAATATAGGATTAAAAATAAAGTAATCTTATGTTTGAGATTAAAACAAAAATAATTAAAATTTTTAATTAAATTAAAAAAATTAAATCATATAAAAAATATTAAAAAAAATACAGATTTTGCCAAATTGTAAAACTAAGGTTTATTGATTTTGCGATTTTACAAAACTACCTTGGTTTATCAATCGTAAATTAAAAAAAAAATGAAGAAGAAGAGGAAGAGCGAAAGAAAAAAAAAAGTATGGATAAAATAATTTTACAATTTTGGTAGAATTATTTTATTCTATTAGAATGAAATAATATGATGAACTTCACACTCAAACATGAGATTTATATTATATTTAGTCTAATTTCATCATATCCTGTCAAACATGGTGTGAATACCCCTCCCAATCTCATTTTCACTTAAACTGGGACCATTGTATATCCAATAGTACTAATTATAATAACAACAAAATAATAATTGTTAAATGGGCCCTTGTGAGAATTATGATTAGCGGTCTAAGTAACTCGATCGACCCGATCAGATCCAACGCGATTATTTCGAGTCGGATCAGGTTTGATTGATATGTTTAGTTTATTTGGTTAATTTTTTAGCAACCGAACTCGATCTGACCTCTTAAAATTTATATATATATATATATATATATATATATATATAATAAAAATATTAAAAAATTATTACATACAAGGTCTTTAATTAAGAAAGTCCATAAACTTTAACTACTTTTCTTGAGTTCTTTGGTTAGATGGTAAGAAAAATATGATAAAATGCGTGTTTGAGACTAAAAAAGAAAAGTTTTCATTTTAGTTCTACATTGCTTGTTGAGAAGAATGAGACTCTTATTTTTTATAAAAACATATTAACTCTTTATTTATCTTTATTTTCATAAGTCAAATTTAAGAGTAATTTGATTTATACATATACGAGTTCTCTTAAAAAAGAAAAATATTATATTTTAAAACTTAAATAGAAGTTTAATGAATACATGATAATTCAATATATTTTATTACTAATATAAACTTAAATAGTAGTTATTAAGCTTTAAAAAAAATTAGGCTATTTAGTAAAATTTAACTCGATCAACCTGACCCGATCTCATCGGGTCGGATGGGTTAAGGGATAAAAACCTAACCCGACCCATTCCAATTTCACCTTGGAGGATATTCTTAATTTAATTTAATAATCAAATAATATTTTATCTTTAATGATAACAATAACAATAATTAATTTTGATAACGTGTTTGAATCACCATCTCTCTTCCCCGTGATTCCCTCCCACAATAACAATAAATATATATATATTCCAACCACGTAAGCATTTGGCTGCAGAATCCCCTATTGTAGCTCTCACACACCGTGTGCGGGTGGGGGCCTGGTTCGGGTCAAATTTGGCCTAAATATTACCCAACCCGAACTTATCGGCTGGCACCCCAATGTCACCTAACACCCTAAGAAACTAAGGGTTAACCTGAGGCTAGTGGATCGGGTCAATTGGGTTCTTAAATATATATCTAAGATTCTCAACACACTTACAAAAATATACATACATGAAAGAAAATGAAAGTAAAACATAACATAACAAAAAGAAAATAAAAAAATATAAAATATCAAAAACATTAAAACTGAAGAAAACAACTATAAAAAAATAACAAAAATAATATACTAAAGATAAATTAACTATTAAAAAACTTAAATTTTTTTCGAGAGTAATTTTAGCAAATAAAAAAACCCCACTTTTTGGGGCCTTTATGTCAAGAAGAGACCCGTTAGTGCCCATACTCATATAGGACAACCGGAGGTGTGCAAGAGTAAAGAAAAAGGGAGAGGGGTTATATAGTCTCGGAGAGTTCACCTCCTTTCTAATGGTCCAATGCGGGACTAAAACAATTTTCAATCTTTTCAATCTTTTCAGTTTTCTTGGCTCATTCACACTCTCTCCTTTTCCTTCACTTGCCTAACTCTTTCTTTCTCAAAGGATAAACTCATTGTTATAAACTTATAATATTCAATTTTTATGTGTCACCACACATATATATTATGTTATATATATTTTACATATTAATGTTTAAATACCACCACTACTAACTATCATCATCCTCTTTCTATATACATATATATATGAAAATATATATATATATATATATATGTATATATATATATATAGGCAGTTATATTATATATTATATATTTATAATTGTATTATATATGTATATAAGATTGTATTCTATTATACATGCCTATACTTGGTCATAATAGAGGAGAAGCTTTTTTTTTCATTCTTAATAGGGGTAGGAAGAATATTGAGTTTCCATGAGCAAGGAAACTCATAAAGTGAAAAACTTATAAATTGTTCTTATGTGTTATACCTTTAACAATAATTGGTTTATATAACATATGTAAGATTATATACCTCCATTTCGTTTCCTACTTTGAATAAATCTTATGTGCAAATGCATTACTACTAACTACTAAGTGTCATCTCTCATCTTATATTTCTCAAAAAAAAAAAAAAAAAAAAAACTCAGTTTATATTACTTTTTATATATAACTACAAAAATTACAAAGTTTCATAATAATATGTATAAAAGAATTGCTAAAATATTTGTTGTTAACTAAATATTACATTATATTCTTTGGTATATCATTGCTAAATGTTTTTCTTTATTATCAATATTTAATAATCTTGTAGCTTCATAAGTATGAGATATTAATTAAAAAACTCAATGAAATGAGTTATACATAATGCATTAAACATCTTCTATTTGTATAGTCATTGTAAAGGCACAAATCAAATTAAAGAGTATATATATATATATGCAATACACTCATCCTTTTACTTAGTTTATAATATATATGTTTTAAATGTATTTTTGATCTAGATTTGGTTAGAAGTTGACAATTTTCATTACCCATATGATTTTTTAATTTAAAATAAAAATTTTAAGCATGACTATTTACATTTATAGTCAACATGGTTAGAAGTTGGCTTTCTTAGTCTACCTAGGCTACCTAGCTAGATAATGAGTTTTAAACTATTTATTTTACTTTAGAAATTAATTTTTGAATTATCATCTATATACTTTGTTTAATTATAATATAGTTTTATTGTTCTCATAATTGATCTCATTTTTTAATTAGTCAATTTAATAAATTTGTCAATTCACATGTACATGTCATTCTTTTATGGAAAAAAATAATTATAAATTATACCTAAGTTGAAGTAAATCTTTCATTTGTATATGCATAAATGCACGTATATAAAATATTGTAAAGATTTGATGGATTAATGTTATTCATTGGTTTTTAATGATCTTTTATAAAATATCATTGAAACAATAAGCAAACATAAGTGATGAATTGAAAGTTTTAATTGGTTGTGCCAAGTAATTAAGAGAGAGAAAAAGATGTATAGAACTAAAGGGAAGAACCCTCTCTTTTAATCTTCCAATTCTTGCAAAAAGTTTGAAAAAGCTCTCAACCTCTTTATATAAACCCAACAACCTTATCAAACAATTCATTCTAAAGTCATTAAATGGTTAAGGGTTACTTTGAATGAGAGTACCCAAAAAAGTTATTTACTTATTAAATAATTACTTAAAATAAAAATTTAATGATTTATTTATAGTACAAATGGCTATAGTTTTTTCGTTTTAACTCTAATTTAAGTGATTCAAGATGCGTTAGAAACACGAAAAAAATATCTATAATACTATGTGTTTTAACACACTCTCTGGTCACCGGTAATTGTACTTACGTTGAATGCTTTAAAAGCCACAAGATCAATGACCGATTGACCAAATGATATATCGATCAGTCAATGGTGACCGTTAGATGGGGAGTCAACTTAATAATCGATCGGTATATAGTTTTACCCGTCTGTTTATTGACGTTGACTGAAATCGATTGATTGTTACCATTTTCTAAAGCCGTCCGATATATTTAGTTTTACTGTTCAGTAACCATTATAATCGATCCGTATATTTATTCACCAATTTTTAGTTCTTTTGTTACCTGTGTTGACATCTTTTCATGAACGAAGTTTTCCGATTTACCAATCGATAATCGATTAGTTTTGACAAACAAGGTCGGTTTGTTCGAAACCTTGGGCAACAATTTCTTTTCTCACCGAGTAATTTCACATGATTGTTAAACTGAGAGAAGGGTAAAATGGTCAAGAGCAACCTCTAAGATTTGATTTACAGTAGACCGGTTGATTAATTGAGAAACTACGTGACCTGGAGGCCCTAATCTCCAAAAAAACCCAAGTGGGCACTCCCTTCCTAATAGCAAATGCTATATATAGGGTTTGGTTACGCTCTGCTATCATCTATATCATTTTAGGGTTTTTTTCTCGGGTTTTCTTGGCCCTTTTTCTCGGGTTTCTGATATCCGTTTCAGTTGGAGATGGCGACTACAGAAGTTGAATTCAGATGCTTCGTCGGCGGACTAGCATGGACTACAGACGATCAAACTCTGTCGAGAGCTTTCGAGCAGTTCGGAGATATCCTCGAATCAAAGGTCTGTTCTAACTAAGCTCGTCTTTCCACCAGATGCAGAGATCCGATCGGGCCGGATCGGAATGGATCGGACTGATTTGGCTGTGTGATCTGTTTTGTTCACTACTGTCATATCGGTGGATTGTTGTTTCTGTTTCTCTCTATTACTCTGCTCTTTTATTGATCACCGGAAACGGTATGTTTTGTTGTGTTCGTTGATATACAGAGACGTAGATATAGATCTAATCAAATTTCAGTCAGATCTTGTCTCGTACGTTGCGGATCTTGTTTCTCGAGCTCTTTTTAATGTGTTTCTTTTCATTTGTGGTTAACAGATCATTAACGATCGCGAGACTGGAAGATCGAGGGGGTTTGGGTTTGTGACGTTCTCGAACGAGCAGTCGATGAGGGATGCCATCGAAAACATGAACGGCCAGAGCCTTGATGGCCGGAACATCACTGTTAACGAAGCGCAGTCGCGAGGGAGCGACGGCGGTGGCGGAGGATTCCGCAACGGCAGTGGTGGATATGGCGGTGGCCGACGTGAAGGCGGTGGTGGATACAGCCGTGGTGGACGCGGTCGTGGATATGGAGGCGGCGGCGGCGGTGGACGCGATCGTGGATATGGAGGCGGCGGCGGTGGGTGGTGATTCGACTGGAAGCTGGAGAAATTGATACGTAATGATGATGGTGTGTTTGGGGATGTTGTTTTGATCTTTGTTTCTTCATGGTTATGGTTTTATATGTTCTATCTCTCTCTCTCTGTATCTCTCTACTTGTGGAGAGTTTGTTTTTGATCTGTCTCGTTCGCTTATGTTAGGCTTTTGATTGTTACTGGGTTCTCTTGAGTTGATGATGAATGATCTTTTCTATCCCTTGTGATGATAGGAATATGGAAGGAAATTCAGTACTTCAACCTAACATCCTTCAAATTAACTATTGCATGTTGAAAAACAGACTACCTTCCTTCACTCAATCCCTCTAAATGCAATAATCATATCAAACTGTCACATAGCGTTTTAGCTAGTCATCCTTCTTGGAGGAAATGATACTTCCAATATTACACATTGTAATGCATATTTTTCCTTAGGAAAAAAATCATTTTGTTACTTGAGGGTCAAACATCATGCTTTTCAGAGTTCGATGGTAAACCATCCTGCCTTTACTCTCAACTCAGGATTATCCTCCTGCATAAAGAGTCAAGGGCAACCGGTAACCAACTCTAACTCAACATTTCCACACACACTCCCCACTTCAAAGATATCGCTTCTTTCTGTTTAATATGAAAAAACATTAATAGTAAGCAATTTCAAATAATCCAAGTAGTCTCCAAGAGAAACCTAAAAGTAAGTATGCAATAGACTGCAATCTAAATAATATAAAAATACAAAAAAAAAAGTTCCCCAAAAAAGTAATGGCTCTTCTAAGATACTGAAGTTAAAGTTACTATTCATCCATAGCATTTGAAGACCTACCCAAGAAAAAAAGAAGCTGAAGTTATCATTTCATAATAATATCTACTCATGTTTTGAACAAAGTAAATTATACCCAATTAATACCCTTGAAAAGAAAATGAAGTTCTCAGCAAATATAATTTGAGTCTCCTAGATTCAAGTATATTTAAGAAAGATATAACTTATAATGTGGATGTCAACTTGGCCCTTGAAAGAAAGAAGGGTTGAAGTCGACTTTATGTAGTTGAGAAAAGGTTTAACTGTAAGATTCTAAGTATGTCGCCTTTGAAATTCAAGCATCAAATCTCGTCATTAACTTAATTTATGTTCCCAAAAATACAATGGAAACTTTTGCAATTCAGGATAAAAAAAAATAATCCTTAGTTTCGTTGAGATTTGTTGAGTTAGTTATTGTGGAAGCTTCTCTGAGAAGTCTCTCTGTAACAGAGTATAAATAAGTGTAATTTGTTCACTTTACATATATGAAGAAATGAAATCAAATCTGGACCTTTCTCCCTTAGTTCTACTCTGTTTCTAAGAAAGTCTAACATAGTAGCATCTAACAAATTATTGAAGCATCAAAAAAACTAGAGCACAATGATTTATAGCACAATTCCATTACAAAAAAGCAATCATGGGTAAAAATTATGGGACCTAACCAAAAAAATTTCCCGGATAAAGTCAACAAGCTATAGAGAAAAAAACAAGAGAGAGAGAGAGAGAGAGAGAAAAAAGGAAGCATAATTGACTCTAAAAAAATTAGGAAAAGAGTTTATACCATTATTTTACTATTGTTTTTAACCTGTATTGATCAACAAAACATGTTTCAATTTTCACAAATAATCAGAATAGAGGGCCTGGAAATTGCCAAATTGCACTTTCTAACTCACACATTGAGTTCCTATAGGAAGGAATCAACTGCAGTATCGCGAAGAAATAGCGAAAGGCAACACATGCTAGCTGATCAGTGTACTCATCTGTTACCTTCAATGACCTTTTTCCCTTTCGAACATTGTTCCACATGCTCCTTAGCTGTTCACGGGTGTATTCATCTCCTACCTTGGATGAGCTTCCATTTTCAGTGCTGTTCCACGAGCATAATAGTTATGAATAAAAGACTAATAAAAGGGTAGCCTGGTGCATAAAAAACAAAAATGAAACGAAACCCTAAATTATAACTCTGTTACCTCTGTGCTGGCTGCAACATCTTCGCCAGACCGGAGATTTCCTTTGAATAGAAATCATTACTCATACAATTTTAATAGGGCCCAAACCCTTTCATTATAAACGAAAATAACCATTAAACTCCATCTTCCAATCGAAATAGCAAGAATATCTCAGATTTTGAACTGAAAATTAAGGCTTCGCCGGACCTTACCGGAGTGAGGTTGATGATCGACCAGCCTGAACGAATCCCAAACGCTAAGTCTCCCGTATTTTTCTTCTCTTCTTCTATTTTTCCAACTGTCTCTACTAATTTTTAGGAAACGGTCACTGCTAATTTATAAACTTTTTGGACGTTTTCGAATAGGACTAGGGGCGGAGAAATGGACGTTTTCGAATAGGACCAGGAGCGCACAAATGGGCCGGACCAATTTGATGGCATTCGTTTGGCCCGCTTTAAATCGGCTACGGACAGTCTTTTAAAAAGTGAGCGAGGTACGGACAAAAGACCTATATCCATTTTAGAAACTTGCCCGGTCCGGTTCCTATTTAATACAATAGGTAAATTTAATTACTCTATGCCTTCACTTGTTGAACTTTTTTTTTTTTATCTATGTTTCTTCTAAAGTTTTTCTTTCTTTCTTTTAATTATTTTTTTTTTCCTTCATTCTTCATCTCTATTTGCATAAAATGTCTTTTTTTTTAATGAAAAATTATACTTTAGCACTATATATTCTTACAAAAGTATATAAGTATGGACAAAATTGGGCTACTTAATTTTTAAAACATATAAATACGGGACAAATATTTTAGTATGCAGTGTTGTCTATACTCATTTTCGTCTGAACCAATTTCCGTCCATACTCTGTTTTTTGCCATCTCTAAATAGGCGTATGTAACCAAACCATCTTTTCACGGTAAAGCCAATTTTGCCTAAAACCCAAAAATACCCCTCTTTTCTTATTTAAAAATTCTAAATATATGTTGAGTTATTAGATTAATAGGGGTATTTTAGACTTTAAATATATCTCTCCTAAATTATATATTGTTTTTAGTTAGATATCTTTAGTTTTTGTGCTTCTTCCATGTTCACACAAACTAAACACACGTATCTTAAACTAAATACCACGTCTACAAAACCCTTACGCATTTCTACAATATCACGGAATGGGATTAGTTGGTAACTGCGATTAGTTTTTGGTAACTACATTAATGCATCAATATTTAGGGCCAGAACCCAGAAGTCAATATTTAAGGGACACAGCACCCACGGGTTGATCCGAGGTACGGTATCTTCGGCCCCTTTTTATTATTAAAAAAGGTTATTATAATAAAAAATATAAAAAATAATTAAGAATTATTTAATTTCTCACAAAGAAGAGTCGTTAGCCAATCCTACAGATTAACGAGGAAAACTTGAAAGAAAACGGGGGCTGGGCCCTAAACCCTAATATTTTTTTTTTATAACAAGCATATTGGTTCGTTTCATAGCACTTTTTTTTGACAAATTCACAAAAACAAAAAAAAAAATCTTGTACAGGTTTAATGAACGTCTAAGATTTTATGTTCGTAACTACAATTCAACATAGCTTTAAACCATTTCAAACGAAAAACTTAAGAAAAGTTGTAATAAAAGAGTGTCAAAAAGAAGCTCTAGTTCTTGATGATGGCCTGCTACTCATCCATAGAATTTAGAATAATAAATGGTTCCTGCCGTGGGGTAGGAGAAAAGGCACGAAAATTGCATCGGACCATTAGAAAGAAGTTCCATGAACACACAGACAAGATATATTGAATCCAGCACTCATTAATTTTTTTTTAATTTCTTTCCATATTCCTATCATCACAAGGGATAGAAAAGATCATTCATCATCTCAACTCAAGAGAACCAGTAACAATCTAAAGCCTAACATAAGCGAACGAAACAGATAAAAAACAAACTCTCCACAAGTAGAGAGATACAGGACAGAGAACATAGAAAACCATAACCATGAAGAAACAAAGATCAAAACATCATCCCCAAACACACCATCATTATTACGTATCAATTTCTCCAGCTTCCAGTCGAATCACCACCATCGCGTGGGTAACGAGACCCACCACCGCCTCCATATCCACGATCGCGTCCACCACGACTGTATCCACCACCGCCTTCACGTCGGCCACCGCCATATCCGCCGCCGCCTCCGTATCCACCACCACCGCCGCTGCGGAATCCTCCGCCACCGCCACCGCCGTCGCTCCCTCGCGACTGCGCTTCGTTCACAGTGATGTTCCGGCCATCAAGGCTCTGGCCGTTCATGCTTTCGATGGCATCCCTCATCGACTGCTCGTTCGAGAACGTCACAAACCCAAACCCCCTCGATCTTCCAGTCTCGCGATCGTTAATGATCTGTTAACCACAAATCAAAAGAAACACATTAAAAAGTGCTCGAGAAACAAGATCTGCAACGAACGAGACAAGATCTGACTGAAATTTGATTAGATCTATATCTATCAATGATATCTACGTCTCTGTATATCAACGAAGACAACAAAACATACCGTTTCCGGTGATCAATAAAAGAGCAGAGTAACAGAGAGAAACAGAAACAACAAGCCACCGATATGACAGTAGTGAACATAACGTATCACACAAAGCCGAATCAGTCCGATCCATTCCGATCCGGCCCGATCGGATCTCTGCATCTGGTGGAAAGACGAGTTTAGTTAGAACAGACCTTTGATTCGAGGATATCTCCGAACTGCCCGAAAGCTCTCGACAGAGCTTGATCGTCTGTAGCCCATGCTAGTCCGCCGACGAAGCATCTGAATTCAACTTCTGCAGTCGCCATCTCCAACTGAAACGGATCTCAGAAACCCTAGAAAAAGGGCCAAGACCACCAAGAACCAAAAACCTATAATGATAATAGAAGATAGCAAACCTAACCAAACCCTATATATAGCATTTAGGAAGGGAGTGCTCACTTGGTTTTTTTTGTTTTTAAAGATTAGGTTAGGTCCTCGCGGTATTAGAATTAAGTGGAGAGGTCCAATAATTTTTACAAGTAGGGTTTGTTCCTCAGCCATTCAATCCGTCTTCCGTAAATCTAATCGGAGGGTGTCAGAGGTTGCTCTTGACCAATTTGCCTTTCTCTCAGTTTAACAATCACGTGAGATTGCTCGGTGAGGAAAAAAATTGTTGTCCAACGTGTAGAACAAACCGACCTTATTTGTCAAAACTAATCGATTACTAAGTGATAAATCGGTAAACTTCGTTCATGAAATGAATAATAAAAGATGTCGACACAGGTAACAAAAGCACTAAAACTTGTTGAATAAATATACCGATCGATTATAACGGTTACCAAACATTAAAACTAAATATATCGGATGGTTTTAGAAAATGGTAACAATCAATCAATTTCAGTCAACGGTAACAACAATACACAGACCGGTAAAACTATATATCAATCTATTAGTAAGTTGACTCCCGATCAAACAGTCACCGGTGATCAATCGATATATCGTTTGGTCAGTAGTCACTAGTCTGATAGCTTTTAAAGAATTCAAAGTAAGTACAATCATTGGTGACCGGAGAGTCCGATAAAGTACATAGTATTGTAGATCATTTCTTCATGTTTCCGATGCATATTGAATTACTCAAATTCTAGTTGAAACAAAAAAAAACTATGGTTATTTGAAGTTTAATTACCAATTGACCAAACGATATACCGATCGGTTTAACCCTATCCTGATCAATATTTCAGTTGACCGATTGGTATATTTGTAAACCAATTAATAAGTTAACTTCGAAGGCGGCACTTTTTACACACTATCAGTAAGTAACGTTGAGCGATCAATCACTCGGTTGATCGATCGATTACCAGTGCCTAAACAGTTATTGTTTGATCACGTGTCTGTCTAACTGATCAGCTAGGATTAAGATATACCGATAGGTCGGTATGGACATATTATATGTTCGTTAGTATAAGGTGTTGTTCGTACTCATTTTCGTTCATACCCAATTTTTTTTTCACCCCTAAATTGAAGTATGTCAACTAATGTCTCTACTAATATACTATATATAATAAAAATATACCTGGCGTTGGTAGGTTCAACTCTAGTAATTAGTCTCAAATTGACTATGTGTTCTTTCAAGCAAAGACACATAAGAAGTCTTATCCCCTTACACTATAAAGAGGTTTTTTGCTAAGATGAAAAATAAAACCCCCTGGGACTCGCTTTATGGCATGCTCTGCATGGGTGCTAACAGGCTTGATGGTCTAACTTAGAGGTCGACCAAACTTGGGAGCCTGTAGGAATGACAATATCTTGCGAAGCGTGGGTCGAGCCAGAATTAGCTTCAACAGTTGGTGTTGTCTGTTGGGACCGACGCATCCATGTGAGGTGTTGAGACTGGGGGCCTACTATTGGTGGGTTCAACTCTAGTGATTAGTCTCACATCGACTATGAGTTTTTTCAAGCTAAGACACATAAGAAGTCTCGTCCCCTTACACTAGCAACAGGTTTTTTCCTAATGAGAAAAACAAAACCCCCTAGGACTTACTTTATGACACGCTTTACATGGGCGCCCAAAGGTCCGTAGCTCAACATAGGGGTCGACCAAACTTGGGAGCCCGAAAGATGGACAATATCTTACAAAGTGTGGGGTAAACCAAAATTGGCTTCAACACCTGGAACCTTTTACAATGAAGCTTATTTTGCCTTAAACTCAAAAATACCCCTCTTTTTCTTATTTAAAAATTATACATATATGTTGAGTTATTAGATTATAATTTTATTTTAATTTAAAAAAAAACCCAAGTTGGCATTCATTTGTATAGTTATACATATGTTACCAAATGTAGGTAATTGAAAGATCGACAACATATTCCTCCTAGATACCCAGAGGGTCCAAAGTCATGCTGATTGCAGGGATTCCTGGGTTTTGATGTCGAATACTTTGATAAGGACATCCTCCACCACCTGATTAAGCAAATTAAACCAGGAATCATATGCAAAAGCTCTCAAATGTAAGGATCCAAACTAGCAAAGAATTCTCCAATCACCTAGTGACTATCAATGAAGAAATTGAACACCATTGTCAGCTTCTAGTCAGGACTCCAAATAGTACTAGTGCAAGAGACACGTAAGTCGTGAGGGAATACAGGGCATTTGGATGAGTTCATCACTGATGAAGTAATGTCGTTACAGAGCCATGCTTCTTACAAGACAGTTTAGCTACGAATTTGTTTTTCGTTTTCTTTTTTCATGTGTCACAAATTGCATGACTTTCGGGCAAGTATTAGAGAATTAGAATCAGTAATTCAAACTTAAGAGAACCATTGCTAATTTGGTTCTTCCATTAATCTCTGGAAGATTACAGACACAAATATTTATAAATAGAGATAATTGAGTTGTTACAACATATTTCTTACTAGAGAGGCAAACATCTCTTTTTCTATTTCTTATTCAATGAAAATTGATCCCTTTTTATAGACGAGTTAGTGCATAGAGATTAAGAACTAGAAAAATATTCACCCAAAAAATAGGAACAAGATAACAACTTAACAACCTGGTTTATTTAAAAATAGATAAACTTAAATCCTGAAATAGATAAAATAGAAATGATAAAGATAAGTCCTAAAATAGATAAACTAGAAAAACTAAAAGTTGTCTCCAACACTCCTTCTCTAGCTAGGAAGTGTATGTTTAACATTCCCAACTTGCTTGTAAACTCATCAAAACTTTGTCTAGACAAGCCTTTGGTTAGAATATCTACAACTTGTTTTTGTGTGGGTACATAAGTAACACTTAGTACTCCTCCTTCTATCTTCTTCTTTATGAAATGACGATTAACTTCCAAATGCTTGGTTCTATCATGATGGACTGGGTTGTGGGCAATACTTATGGTAGCTTTGTTGTCACAAAAAGAATTTCATAAGATCGATAATGGGCACTTTTAGTTCTTCTAATAGTCGCTAGAGCCATATGAGTTTACAAATCATAGCTCCAAATTCAACTTCAGCACTACTCCGTGCTACAATGGACTATTTCTTGCTTCTCCATGTTACTAAGTTTCCCCATACTCGTGTGCAATATCTTGAGGTCGACCTTCTATCATTAATGAAACCTGCCCAATTTGCTTTCATAAAGGCCTTTATTCCTTTCTCCACGAATTTCTGGAAG
Organism: Paratinospora sagittata; assembly: GCA_035771175.1. NCBI lineage: Eukaryota > Viridiplantae > Streptophyta > Magnoliopsida > Ranunculales > Menispermaceae > Paratinospora > Paratinospora sagittata. The sequence goes on from CM069594.1 coordinate 37,574,443, forward strand.
AAAAGACCACGTCCAAGAGTTGATTTCAAGTTATGTAGGATCCGATAGACTGCTTCTAGGTGTTCCTCACATGGGGCATGCATGAATTGGCTGACCACACTTACAACAAAAGCTATGTCCGACCCAGTATGTGAGATATAAATAAGTTTGCCCACAAGTCTTTGATATCTACCTTTCTCAACTGGAACTCCATTTGGAACTTGTCTAATTTTCTTGTTTTGATCCATAGGTGCATTAGTCGGTTTACACCTAACATCCTTGTCTCCTTTAATAAATCAAGAGTATATTTTCTTTGAGAAATTGAAATGTCTCTTGTAATTTTAGCTACTTCCATTCCCAAAAAACACTTCAATGAGCCAAGGTCTTTAATTTCAAACTCCGTTGCAAGAACACTTTTTAATCTCTCCATTTCCTCTAAGTTATCTCCGGTGAGTATGATATCATCAACATACACTATCAAGATTGTGACCTTGCCATTTGGTGAGTGCTTGTAAAACGATGTGTGGTTAGTTTGCCATTGTGTAAAGCCGGAACTTAGAACTACTTTAGTGAATCTCTTGAACCAAGCTCTAGGGGATTGCTTTAACCCATAAAGAGATTTTCTTAGTTCGCAAGCTTGATTCCTTGTCCCCACGTCTCAAAGTCAGGTGGTACATCCATATATATACACTTCTTCATCCAAATCACCATTGAGGAAAATGTTTTTGACATCAAGTTGTTGAAGTAGCCAATTGGAATTTGCAGCAAGTGGTAATAAGACCCTTATAGTGTTCAGCTTTGCCACTGGAGCGAAGGTCACTTGGTAATCTATCTCTTATGTCTGTGTAAATCCCTTTGCCACCAAATGGGCTTTATACCTCTCAATTGTCCCATCAAACTTATATTTTACTGTAAATACTTATTTACAACCAACCATATTTTTTCCTCTTGTCAAATCCACTAACTCCCAAGTCTCACTTTTCTCCACCACCTTTATTTCTTCATTAACTTCTTTCCTCCATTCTAGAATAGACCTAGGACTCTCAACACTAGATAAATTAGAAGTAAAGACACAAAATGATGGTGATAATTTTTCGAAAGACAAAATGAGCACTCCCTTCCTAAGTGCTATAGTGTAACAACTCACATTCATACATGATGTCACGGTGACATAGATTTCACAACTCTAGATGTTTGTGTAGGTATTTAATGTATACTATATTTGTATTTTGATCATATATATATATATATATATATATATATAATATGATATTTGTATGATTTTTATTTATTATCTAGATGAGGATGTGTATAATGCATGTTATTTAAGAGAAGTATCATTATTACTATCGTTATTTTTGTGTTAATGATATTAATAGTGATACTAATATGACAAAAATGTGTTGACATTAATACAATCCTTTTTTTAAAAAAGATTATATTATAATTTTTTTTAAAAAAAAACCCAAGTTGGCATTCATTGGTATAGTTCTACATATGTTACCAAATACAAGTGTTTGAAGGATCGACAACATATTCCTCCCAGATACCTAGAGGGTCCAAAGTCATACTGGTTGCAGGGATTCCTGGATTTTGATGTCGAACACTTTGATAAGGACGTCCTCCACCACTTGATCAAGCAAATTAAACCAGGAATCAGATGCAAAAGCTCCCAAATGTAAGGATCCAAACTAGCAAGGAATTATCCAATCACCTAGTGACTATCAATGAAGAAATTAAACACCAAGTTTGGGGCCATCGGACCTGTGAAAGCAAGTCCGGGGGATTTTATTTTTTTCTTAGGAAAAAGCATCTTGCTAGTGTAAGGGGACGAGACTTCTTATGTGTCTTAGCTTGGAGGAACACATAGTCGATGTAAGACTAATCACTAGAGTTGAACCCACCAACAGTAGGCCCCCAGTCTCAACACCTTACATGGATGCGTCGGTCCCCTCAGAAGGAGCCAACTATTGAACCCAATTTTGGCTCATCCCACACTTTGCAAACTATTATCCCTCCTACAAGCTCCCAAGTTTTGCCAGCCCTTAAGTTGGGTCATCGGGCCTATGGGCACTCATGTAGAGTGTGTTATAAAGCAAGTCTCGAGAGTTTTGTTTTTCTCCTTAGAAAAAAAACCTTTTGTTAGTGTGAGGAGATGAGACTTCTTATGTGTCTTAGTTTGAAAGAGCACATAGTTGATGTGGGACTAATCACTAGAGTTGAACCCACCAACACCATGTATTTTTATTATATATAGTATATAGTATAATAGAGACATTAGTTGACATACTCTAATTTAGGGGTGACAAAAAATCGGGTATGGACGAAAATGAGTGCGAATAACACCTTATACTAACAGACATATAATATGCTCATACTCGGCCCAGTTTGAAAAATGGACAACAAATGTTTGTCCCATATCCGCATGTTTTAAAAATTGGATAGACCAGTTTTGTTCGCACTTATATGCTTTTTCAAGAATATATGGTGGTAAAGTATACCTTTTTACTAAAAAAAAAATAGAGATCTTGTGCCAATAGAGACGAAGAATGAAGAAAAAAAAAAGATAATTAAAAGAAAGAAAGAAAATTTAGAAGAAATATAGATAAAAAAAACTTCAACAAATGAAGGCATAGAGTAATTAAAATATATGTAACATTTTATTTACCTATTGTATCAAATAAGAATCAAGTACCTTTTATTAAAGTTCTTGAGCGAACTCGGCCCAGTTTCACTTTTCATAAGACTTTGTCCGACGTTTTAAAATGGGCCGAACGAATGTCATCAAATTGGTCCGGCCCATTTCTCCCCCCCTAGTCCTATTCGAAAACGTCCAAAAAGTTTAGAAATTAGTAGTGACCGTTTCCCAAAAATTAGTTGAGACAGTTGGAAAAATAGAAGAAGGGAAAGAGAAATACGAGAGACTTAGCATTTGGGATTTTCGTTCATCATCGAACCTCACTCCGGTAAGGTCCGGCAAGGCCTTAATTTTCAGTTCAAAATCAGAGAAATTCTTGCTATTTTGATTGGAAAATTGTCTGATTTAGAGAACGAAGTTTCAATGCAAAATTCAAAGGAAATCTCCGGTCTGGCGAAGATGTTGCAGCCAGCACAGAGGTAACAGAGTTAAAGTTTAGGGTTTCGTTTCATTTTTGTTTTTTGTGCACCAGGCTAACCTTTTATTAGTCTATTATTCATAACTATTATGCTCGTGGAACAGCACTGAAAACGGAAACTCATCCAAGGTAGGAGATGAATACACCCGTGAACAGCTAAGGAGCATGTGGAACAATGTTCGAAAGGGAAAAAGGTCATTGAAGGTAACAGATGAGTACACTGATCAGCTAGCATGTGTTGCCTTTCGCTATTTCTTCGCGATACTGCAGTTGATTCCTTCCTATAGGAACTCAATGTGTGAGTTGGAAAGTGCAATTTGGCAACTTCCAGGCCCTCTATTCTGATTATTTGTGAAAATTGAAACATGTTTTGTTGATCAATACAGGTTAAAAACAATAGTAAAATAATGGTATAAACTCTTTTCCTAATTTTTTTCGAGTCAATTATGCTTCCTTTTCTCTCTCCCTCCCTCTCTCTCTCTCTCTCTCTCTCTCTCTCTCTCTCTCTCTTGTTTTTTTCTCTATAGCTTGTTGACTTTATCCGGGAAATTTTTTTGGTTAGGTCCCATAATTTTTACCCATGATTGCTTTTTTTTGTAATGGAATTGTGCTATAAATCATTGTGCTGAAGTTTTGTTAATTTTGATGCTTCAATAATTTGTTAGATGCTACTATGTTAGACTTTCTTAGAAACAGAGTAGAACAAGGGCGAAAGCTCCAGATTTGATTTCATTTCTTCATATCTGTAAAGTGAACACATTACACTTATTTAAACTCTGTTACGGAGAGACTTCTCAGAGAAGCTTCTACAATAACTAACTTAACAAATCTCAACGACTTCGGCTGACATGATAAACTAAGTATTTTTTTTTTATCCTGAATTACAAAAGTTTCCATTGTATTTTTGGGAACATAAATTAAGTTAATGACGAGTTTTGATGTTTGAATTCATGAAAATTTCAAAAGCGACATACTTGAATCTCAACTCAATTCACAAGTGAGCCTTTTCCCAACTACATAAGGTCGACTAGACATTAATCTGTTGCTTTTCAACCCTTCTATCAAGGGCTAAGTTGACATCTAAATTACAAGTATCTTTCTTAGATATACTTGAATCTAGGAGACCCAAATTATATTTGCTGGGAACTTCATTTTTCTTTTTAAGGGTATTTATTGGGAATAATTTACTATGTTCAAAACATGAGTAGATATTATTATGAAATGATAACTTCAGCTTTTTTTTTTTTTTTTTTTTCTTTGGTGGGTCTTCAAATGCTATGGATGAATAGTAACTTTAACTTCAGTATCTTACAAGACCCATTACTTTTTTGGGGAACTTTTTTTTTTGTATTTTTATATTATTTAGATTGCAGTCTATTGCATACTTTACTTTTAGGTTTTTCTTGGAGACTGCTTGGATTATTTGAAATTGCTTACTATTAATGTTTTTTCATATTAAACAGAAAGAAGCGATATCTTTGAAGTGGGGAGTGTGTGGAAATGTTGAATTAGAGTTGGTTACCGGTTGCCCTTGACTCTTTATGCAGGAGGATAATCCTGAGTTGAGAGTAAAGAAGGCAGGATGGTTTACCATCGAACTTTGAAAAGCACGATAGCATTACCTTTGACCCTCAAGTAACAAAATGATTTTTTTTCCTAGGGAAAAACATGCATTACAATGTGTAATATTGGAAGTATCATTTCCTCCAAGAAGGATGACTAGCTAAAAAGCTATGTGACAGAGTTTGATATGATTATTGTATTTAGAGGGATTGAGTGAAGGTCTGTTTTTAACATGCAATGGTTAATTTGAAGGATGTTAGGTTGAAGTACTGAATTTCCTTTAGATAGAGAAAGACAAAGAGGGCATTTAGTTTTGTAGAGGATTGACTCAAGGTTTATTTTCATGCTTGAGACATGAATTTGTAAGATGTAATAGTTAATTTGAAGAGTATTGTTAGGTTAAAATACTGACTTCCTTTAGATCTATACGGAATTAAGATGATTTGGAATTAAGAGCCCTATTTTGTAGAGGCCTTCGAAGGAAAAGAGGGAATATAGTTAAGAAAAAAAAAGTCCTAGTCAGAGTATTGAACTTCATTATTATTAATTATGTATAGAATTGAGAAGTTTTTAGTGATGACCATAAGATTATCTAGCATGGTTATTTAGCCCTATTGGAATGAAATCTAAATGTAGCTGCAAAAGAATATTTTGCCTGTGGTGGGCCTATAATCCCTTGTTGAGTTATGTTGAGGTGGGAGCTATGTGCTTACAGGTAATGATGCTATTGACTATTGTTTTCCATTTTTTAATTTTCTTTTCTAAGACATGTCATCTTCTTTATGCAATCATTTGATGAGGTATCATTTGAACCCTATCCCACTTCCATTTATCACAAAAAGTAGTTATTATTCATTTTGGGATATTTTTCTTGCCAATATTACATATCGTAGATGTTGAATTCCTTTCACTGATTGGAAATTTTTCGTTTGTTTATTCCTTTTCAATTTAATCACCAGTGAAGTATTATAATGCATGTTATCTATTGTTTTCACCAGGAAATAGCGGAGGATCAGCATAAACTTTTTAAAATGATGAGCCATAAGAAGCGAGCTCTCGAAGCAGAACTGAAGATTCTTTCAAAAAAACTAAAAGCAGCTAAAGCGGAGAATGAGATAGTAGAAAATTTTCAAACTCGCTGCACAATTACATCGTCGGCTGGTATAGCAAAAGTGGAGAAGGAATTTGTAGGAGATTTTCGAAATCACTCATAATTACATCGTCAACTGGTATCATTTTGAAGTTCTTTGTTTTTTCTTTTTCTATTTTCCTCCCATTGTCTTCTTTTGTTCCTTGGGGCATCTTTATAAATTTTATCTTTCATAGCAAGTTGGTTATTATCCACGTAATATATCAACTGTTGGCTTGAGAGCATTTCCCTTCCAAGGATTTGATTTTCATTCATTGGCCAATTTTAGTCTTGCACAATTTCAAATTTCATGGCCCACTGACATTTCTTTATACTATTTCCAACTTTCTTTATGGTTTCCTAGTTTAGGAGTTGTGCAGGTTTTCTTTCTGCAATATTGTAGACCAGGTCCGGTTGGTGATAATCTTTCCCGGAATTTTTATGTCAACGTAGATTACTGCTATGATGTTTCTCAGTCTGTATGGATTGCATTCTTTGGTCGAGTAAGGAAATGCTGCCCCATGAGGGTGTGATCAAACAAGTTTTCCAAAGAATGCAAGTCCTTTGATGACAAGGAATGATATTTGATATGTCTACAAGAATGTGCAATTTAAGCTCATTACCAATTAGAAATTGAACCATCCAAGGACCATCTGAATGTTCTCCGTTCTCACTTCTCGAGTTGCCTGCTGAAATTCTCACATGAAAATAATAGATTAATTGGCCACCAATTCCACTGCAGGAACTTACTCCTACCAAATAATGTTTTCTTATTATCGAGTATTCATGTAGCTGAAAAAAGATTAAGTTAAATAGTTGAGTAGTTGTGCCTTTAGAAAAGATATTGTGTTTGCATATAACTCTAAAAATATAGCAATAAGAAGCATATTTCAATCATCTTGTAAGTCAAGGTTGTCATAGCTACAAAACAGGATAAAAAAAGGTGGAAGGAAGTAGGGTTCTACGCATACAAGCTTACTTCATTTTCCTCCCCAACTACTACCAGTGCATAACTCAGCTTTATGATCGTAAAAGTTAATAATAATATCAATTTGTGGGATAGTGTTGAAACTTTGTTCGAGCTTCAGCTTTTACCTCCTTATTAATTTATTTAATAAATGAAAAGCAATCAGTGGGAAAATATGATATTATACCAGGTTTAAGCAAGGCCCACAACCTTGATATTGTCACCGACTTTCACTCGATGCATGTCTGGTTTATCCTCCTGAATCAATTCAACTTTTTTAATCAGTAAAGTTGTTTCTTTTGCAGGCACCTTAACAAAGAATGGATGAACGCATGCTGAATGCAGAAAAATTCTGGCACCCTAATTTGGATGATGATGAAATGGAATGGCTGAAGAAAGCAACTGAACACCAACTGAACCTCTATTTCTCTCCGTTAGCATTGACATCGCTAAGCCTTTTTCTAACTATATAGAATCAATTATACGAATTTGTTTTCCATTAAGGGCGTTGTAAGTATTTAAAATTACGAGAGTTCAATTTTTCTTAATTATCTTTTTCTATAACTGGCCCAAGCATGCCTAGGAGTTTTCTCATTGAGCAATTTTAAGAATTATATTTTATTTTTGTCGAGAACAATTTGTCATACCATCATCAATCATTTAGACCCCACCTAGGGCCTAAAGGATACAATGATTTTTCAGTTTTTTAATTTATCTTGTTAAAAACATCATCAATTATTTAAAAAACATTGAGAAATAGCTAGTAATTCCTCTTTTAAGGGTGTAACGAGTTGAAATGGGTTGAATTTGGTTAAAATTTAACTTAATCAGAATAGTTTAGATCAGAAAAAATAAGAACCAAGCTTAACCAAATTAATTCTTTGACCCGATTCAATTCAACTTGAACTAAGTTTTATTTTTTATTTTTTATTTTTATTTTTTTTAAGGAGATGGCATGAACTTTAAAAGTAAAAAAAAAAAAAATCTAAGAAGTAGAATTTTGGGTTGGATAGGGGTTGGGTTGTCATTGGGATTGAGATAACTTGAATTTTTTTTCCTTTTTTCTAAAAAGATGACTTGAACTTATAGAAAAAAAAAAAAAAATTTAAAAAGAAGAAATGTAAATAGAGAAGAAGCAAAGAATAAGTAAAAGTGTTGGAATGTTTTATGTAAAAAGTCAAAATGGTTGCCATTTGGGTTTGGGATGTTACGATTTCGTTAGTTTCACAATTTGGTGACCTTAAAAGGGATAAGAGATTTAAGTGTTAATATTAGGTTCAATTTAGCTTGAATTATGTTTCAAAGGTGTTAACTAATGATCAAATCTGAATTATTTGAGTTAGAAGTTTTGAATTCTACCCAATTTATAAGATTGTGTTTGATTCGGTGCGAGAGCCAACAACAATAACTTCGTCCGATTTTATTTTGTTGATGAGAAAATGTTCCAAATTATTATCTTAGTAAAGGAACGTAAACTCTTTCCATTTGTCTTCATCCGATTTTGTTTTGTTGATGAGAAAATGTTTCAAATTATTATCTTAGTAAAGGAACGTAAACTCACAAGTCACTTGATTAACAATAGCCTTGATCTAGCTCTAGAAAAAACCTGTAACGTGTGATCATAGTATATGTATATATATAATGCATAAAGATACTAAAATAAACTTTGGAGATTAGTCGGAATTTTCATGAAGACCCGAGTCGATCCTGTTTGTGTACGTAGCTGTTGTCGTATGTGTGGTCCCCTATAAAAAAATAAGTGGATCCCTATAAAAAATAAGTGGACCCCTATCAAAAAATAAAAAAAAAATAAGTGGACCCCTATAAAAAAATAAAGTAAGCCCGGCCAGAAGTCATTATTTAAGGGACGGAGCTCCCACGGGTTGATCCAAGGGATACGGTATCTTCGGCCTTTCTTTCTGATCATAAAAAAATCAAAAAATAATTAAGAATAATTTAATTTCTCACAAAGAAGACTAGTTAGCCAATCCTACAGATTGAGTAAAACTTGAAAGAGAACCGCTTCGCCCTAAACCCTAATTTTCTTTTATAACAAGGTAACGGTTGGTTTCATAGTGGTGTAAATCTTGTCCACATATTTTTTTTGACAAATTTAAAAAAAATTAAAAAAAATTCTTGTACAGGTTTAATGAAGTCTAAAATTTATGTTCAACATAGCTTTAAACCATTCCAAACGAAAAACATAAGAAAAGTTGTAATAAAAGAGGGTAAAAAAGAAGCTCTAGTTCTTGATGATGGCCTGCTACTCATCCATAGGATTTAGAGTAATGAATGGTTCCTGCCGTGGGGTAGGAGAAAAGGCACGAAAATTGCATCGGACCATAAGAAAGAAGTTCCATGAACACACAGACAAGATATATTGAATCCAGCACTTATTAATTTTTTTTAATTTCTTTCCATATTCCTATCAACACAAGGGATAGAAAAGATCATTCATCATCAACTCAAGAGAACCAGTAACAATCTAAAGCCTAACATAAGCGAACGAAACAGATAAAAAACAAACTCTCCACAAGTAGAGAGATACAGGACAGAGAACATATGGAACCGTAACCATGCAGAAACAAAGATCAAAACATCATCCCCAAACACACCATCATCATTACGTATCAATTTCTCCAGCTTCCAGTCGAATCACCACCATCGCTCCGTGGATAACGAGACCCACCACCGCTTCCATATCCACGATCGCGTCCACCACGACTGTATCCACCACCGCCTTCACGTCGGCCACCGCCATATCCACCGCCGCCTCCGTATCCACCACCACCGCCGCTGCGGAATCCTCCGCCACCGCCACCGCCACCGCCGTCGCTCCCTCGCGACTGCGCTTCGTTCACAGTGATGTTCCGGCCATCAAGGCTCTGGCCGTTCATGCTTTCGATGGCATCCCTCATCGACTGCTCGTTCGAGAACGTCACAAACCCAAACCCCCTCGATCTTCCAGTCTCGCGATCGTTAATGATCTGTTAACCACAAATAAAAAGAAACACATTAAAAAGAGCTCGAGAAACAAGATCTGCAACGAACGAGACAAGATCTGACCGAAATTGGATTAGATCTATATCTATCAATGATATCTACGTCTCTGTATATCAACGAAGACAACAAAACATACCGTTTCCGGTGATCAATAAAAGAGCAGAGTAACAGAGCGAAACAGAAACAACAATCCACCGATATGACAGTAGTGAACTAAACAGATCACACAAAGCCGAATCAGTCCGATCCATTCCGATCCGGCCCGATCGGATCTCTGCATCTGGTGGAAAGACGAGCATAGTTAGAACAGACCTTTGATTCGAGGATATCTCCGAACTGCCCGAAAGCTCTCGACAGAGTTTGATCGTCTGTAGCCCATGCTAGTCCGCCGACGAAGTATCTGAATTCAACTTCTGCAGTCGCCATCCCCAACTGAAACGGATATCAGAAACCCTAGAAAAAAGGCCAAGAACTCACACGAACAAAAAACCTAAAATGATAATAGAAGATGGTAAAGCGTAACCAAACCCTATATATAGCATTTAGGAAGGTAGTGCTCGCTAGGGTTTTTTAGAGATTAGGTCTTCTAGGTATTAGAATTAAGTGGACCAATAAACCTGTCTAACATAAATCAAATGGCAGGGTATCAGAAGTTGTTCTTGACCATTTTGCCCTTCTCTCAGTTTAACAATCACGAGATGGCACGGTAAGGAAATAAATTGTTGCCCAACGTGTAGAACAAACCGACCTTGTTTGTCAAAACTAATCGATTATCGATTGGTAAATCGGTAAACTTCGTTCATGAATAATAAAAGAGGTCAACACAGGTAACAAAAGAACTAAAAATTGGTGAATAAGTATACCCGATCGATTATAACGGTTATCAAACAGTAAAACTAAATATATCGGATGGTTTTAGAAAATTGTAACAATTAATCGATTTCAGTCAACGGCAACAACAATACACAGATCGGTAAAATTATATACCGATTGATTAGTAAGTTGACCCGATCGAATGCTCACCAGTGACCGATCGATATATTTAGTAGCTTTTAAAGCATTCAACATAAGTATAATCAACAGTGACCGGAGAGTCTGTTAAAGCACATGGTATTGTAGATCATTTCTTCATGTTTACGACGCATAAATCGGAGTTGAAAATTTAATTACTAATTGACCAAACGATATACTGCTCGATTTAACCCTATACCGATGATATTTCATTTGACCAACTGGTGTATTTGTAGACCAATCGATAAGTTAACTTTGAAAGGCGGTTCTTTTTACACACTATCAGTAAGTAACGTTGACTAATCTATCACTCAGTTGATCGATCGGTTACGAGTGCCTAAACAGTTATTATTTGATCATGTGTCTATCCAACCGATCGGCCATGATTAAGATATACCGATCGGACTACTGAGATATCGATCCGTATTATACTTCCCCCCGCCCTCGCGAACCAACCCCGTTGGAGCTCCGTTGGCAAACCAAGTCCTTACATAATTAATATTTAATATTTGCAACATTTTATTATTTATTGTTATTTTAGTTTAGTTTTCTTTTATTTTAGTTCACTAGTGAAGGCTGAAGTTAACTTGCATTTCCTTATCTAGTTTTTTTTTTTCCTTAAATTATTTTGATTATGGAGGAAAAGTAATGGAAATATTCTCATCTGTACAAGTCTTACAACTTTTCCTTTCAGTTTTTGGCAAAGATCTCGTCTTCTGTATGATGTTTCTTTTAATAGCTTCCTAGTACAAATTAGTTCATATGAACTGTAGATTCTTCTGATTCAGCAGTTCAACTTACTCGACTATACAACTTGTTAGGTCTTTTAAAGATACCGTGTCTAAATAAGCCAAATTGGTATATTGCCAAGTTTTGCAACAACCTATCCCACCCAGCTCAAAAACTTTTCACTTTATTTTTATTTTCCCTTCTGGATGGTGTGAGCATACTGTTAGGTCTGTTGCATAACCTACAATTTGCAATTTGCTGTCATTTTTAAGAGCGGCAAGATTCAATGTACAAACTGGTGAAGGAAAAACTAGATCTCATGCTAGTGGTTGGTGGATGGAATTCAAGTAATACCTCCGACCTGTAGGAGATTGCAGAGCTCTGTGGAATTCCTTCCTGTTAGATTGACAGTGAGAAGAGAATTGGACCAGGAAACAAAATAAGCTATAAGTTGAATGCACATTTTTTTTTCAGGAAGAGATCTGACTTCTTAACAAGGTTATGCAATGTCATTTACATTAATTTTCCCCATGCCATGTGGTAAGCATATTTTTTATTTGTTTTCACAGCACGGCGAATTGCTAGAGAAAAAAAAACTGGTTACCCTATGGTTCAATCACAATTGGTGTAACATCAGGTGCGTCTACCTTAGATAAGGTAACCATATTTACTTTATAATTTTTATTCCAAAGGTGCCTAGAACTAGAATTCATGTGCATTTATGCTTGTCACATGGAGAATTTGCTTGTTTGCCGAAAACTCATGCAGTTTTGTGACACATGAAAAAAGAAAACGAAAAACAAATTCGCAGCTAAACTGTCATGCAAGAAGCAGGGCTCTGTAACAACATTACTTCATCCGTGATGAACTCATCCAAATGCGCTGTATTCCCTGGTGACTTACGTGTCTCTTGCACTAGTACTATTTGGCGTCTTGACTAGAGGCTAACAATGTGTTCAATTTCGTAGAAACAGAGTAGAACAAGGGAGAAAGCTCCAGATTTGATTTCATTTCTTCATATCTGTGAAGTGAACACATTACACTTTTTTATACTCTGTTACAGAGAGACTTCTCAGAGAAGCTTCCACAATAACTAACTTAACAAATCTCAACGAAACTAAGGATTATTTTCTTTATCCTGAATTACAAAAGTTTCGATTGTATTTTTGGGAACATAAATTAAGTTAATGACGAGATTTGATGTTTGAATTCATGAAAATTTCAAAGGCGACATACTTGAATCTCAACTCAATTTTCAACTAACCATTTTCCTAACAACGTAAGGTGATATCTGTTGCCTTCAACCCTTCTATCAAGGGCTAAGTTAACATCTAAATTTCAAAAAGTTGTATCTTTCTTATTAGATATACCCGAATCTAGGAGACCCAAATTATATTTGCTGGGAACTTCATTTTTCTTTTTAAGGGTATTAATTGGGAATAATTTACTATGTTCAAAACATGAGTAGATATTATTATGAAATGATAACTTCAGCTTTTTTTTTTTTTTTTTTCTTTAGTGGGTCTTCAAATGCTATGGATGAATAATAACTTTAACTTCAGGATCTTACAAGAGCCATTACTTTTTTGGGGAACTTTTTTTTTGTATTTTTATATTATTTAGATTGCAGTCTATTGCATACTTACTTTTAGGTTTTTCTTGGAGACTGCTTGGATTATTTGAAATTGCTTACTATTAATGTTTTTTCATATTAAACAGAAAGAAGCGATATCTTTGAAGTGGGGAGTGTGAGGAAATGTTGAATTAGAGTTGGTTACCGGTTGCCCTTGACTCTTTATGCAGGAGGATAATCCTGAGTTGAGAGTAAAGAAGGCAGGATGGTTTACCATCGAACTTTGAAAAGCACGATGGCATTACCTTTGACCCTCAAGTAACAAAATGATTTTTTTCCTAGGGAAAAACATGCATTACAATGTGGAATATTGGAAGTATCATTTCCTCCAAGAAGGATGACTAGCTAAAAATCTATGTGACAGAGTTTGATATGATTATTGTATTTAGAGGGATTGAGTGAAGGTCTGTTTTTAACATGCAATGGTTAATTTGAAGGATGTTAGGTTGAAGTACTGAATTTCCTTTAGATAGAGAAAGACAAAGAGGGCATTTAGTTTTGTAGAGGATTGACTCAAGGTCTATTTTCATGCTTAAGACATGAATTTGTAAGATGTAATGGTTAATTTGAAGAATATTGTTAGGTTAAAATACTGACTTCCTTTAGATCTATAAGGAATTAAGACTATGTTGTAGAGGCCTCCGAAGGAAAAGAGGGAATATAGCTATTGAACTTCATTATTATTGATTATGTATAGAATTGAGAAGTTTTTAGTTATGACCATAAGAGATTATCTAGCATGGAATGAAATCTAAATGTAGCTGCAAAAGAATATTTTGCCTGTGGTGGGCCTATAATCCCCTTGTTGAATTATGTGAGGTGGGAGCTATGTGCTTAGAGGTAACGATGATGCTATTGACTATTGTTTTTCATTTTTTTTTTCTTTTCTAAGACATGTCATCTTCTTTGTACAATCATTTGATGAGGTATCATTTCAACCCTATTCCACTTCCATTTTTCACAAAAAGTAGCTATTATTCTTTTGGGGATATTTTTCTTGCCAATATTACATTACATATCGTCGATGTTGAATTCCTTTCACTGATTGGAAATTTTCGTTTGTTTATACCTTTTCAATTTAATCACCAGTGAAGTATTATAATGCATGTTATCTATTGTTTTCACCAGGAAATAGCGGAGGAGCCATAAGAAACGCGCTGTCCAAGCAGAATCGAAGATTCTTTCAAAAAAAAAGTAAGCAGCAGCAAAAGTGGAGAATGATATAGTAGGAAATTTTCAAACTCGCTGCACAATTATATCGTCGGCTGGTGTAGCAGAAGTGGAGAAGGAATTAGTAGGAGATTTTCAAAGTCACTCATAATTACATAGGATTTAGAATAATAAATGGTTCCTGCCGTGGGGTGGGAGAAAAAGGCACTAAAATTACATCGTAACATAGGAATGTTGTTCCAAGAACACACAAACGAGAAGTTTAGCATCCAGCACTCATTCACTTTTGTATAATTTCTTTCCATATTCCTATCATCACAAAGGATAGAAAAGATCATATACATCATCAAATCAAGAGAACCAGTAACAATCTAAAGACTAACACAAGCGAACCAGATAGATCAAAAACAAACTCTCCACAAGTAGAGAGATACAGAGAGAAATAACATATAGAACCATAATCATGAAGAAACAAAGATCAGATCAACATCCCCAAACACACCATCAACATTACGGATCAATTTCTCCAGCTTCCAGTCGAATCACCGCCACCGCTCCTTGGGTAACGAGATCCCCCACCACCACCGCCGCCTCCATATCCACGATCGCGACCTCCACCGTATCCACCACGGCTGTATCCACCACCGCCTTCACGTCGGCCACCGCCATATCCGCCGCCGCCACCGTATCCACCACCGCCGCCGCTGCGGAATCCTCCGCCGCCGCCGCCGTTCCCGTTCCCGCCGCTCCCTCGAGACTGCGCTTCGTTAACAGTGATGTTCCGGCCATCAAGGCTCTGGCCGTTCATGTTTTCGATGGCGTCCCTCATCGACTGCTCGTTCGAGAACGTCACAAACCCAAACCCCCTCGATCTTCCAGTCTCGCGATCGTTAATGATCTGTTAACCACAAAAGAAAAGAAACGCATTCAAAAGAGCTCGAGCAACAAGATCTGCAACGTAAGAGACTAAGATATGACTGAAATTTGTTTAGATCTAGATCTATCAATGATATCTACGTCTCTGTATATCAACGAAGACAACAAAACATACCGTTTCCGGTGATCAATAAAAGAACAGTAACAGAGAAACAGAAACAACAATCCACCGATATGACAGTAGTGAACAAAACAAATCACACAAAGCCGAATCAGTCCGATCCATTCCGATCCGGCCCGATCGGATCTCTGCATCTGGTGGAAAGACGAGCTTCGTTAGAACAGACCTTTGATTCGACGATATCTCCGAACTGCCCGAAAACTCTCGAAAGGGTTTGATCGTCGGTCGCCCATGCTAGTCCGCCGACGAAGCATCTGAACTCAATTTCTGCACTCGCCATCCCCAACTGAAACGGATCTCAAAAACCCTAGACAAAAGGCCAAGAACAAAAAACCGAAAATGATAATTGAAGCTAGCACAGAGAATAAAGCGTAACCAAACCCTAGATTTATAGCTGATTGGAGGTCGATTTAACTCTGGTTAGTTACGGAAGTCACCATAATTAGCTCGCCTCGTCAACCGAGGATATATAGTTTGTTTGGTTGCGAACGTAACTTCGTTCCGGATTAAATGGAACGCGATATTCGGAAATTGATTTGACACGGCCGAAATCGATAAAAATTTTTCAAATATATCGCTATATATAAGATTATTCTATTTTTAATTATATTTTATTTTATTTTATACAACAAACGAACTCTTATTCTATTAATACGTTTAGGAATGGGATAATTTCGTTTCGGAGCCTAATAATCTCTGCATCCAAACAATTGGGTTAGTCAAACTAAGCGGAAGAGAGGGTTAAGATGGGTGGTTGGGTTAAAGGAGCGGTAGAAAAAGCGCGTATGACGTATTCTGCCACTATGGTCCACGAGTAATTGGTGGGACCACTGTCACGTGTCGGGTTTCTTCGCGAAAGATATTTATTCTGGGTTGTTGGATAGGTTTCCCGAAATATCTTGTGTGTTGAATTACTATTGGGTCCCCGTAATGATAACTCAATTACCTTCCATACCCTCAACTCCTCTTCGTTGTTTAATAAATAGCAAGAGTAGCAGTTTTTTGTGCTTATCTAAAAAAAATAAGAATAATAATAATATATAGCAGTAGCATTTTTGTCCCATTGATTGGTGGGTTCCATGCCAACAAGACGAGATTATTTTTATAAAATTAAATTGATTATTAATAATTTTTAAAAAAAATACAGAACTCAAGATAAAAATAATCTTTTGTCATTATTATTTTATTTTATTACAGTAAATAAAAATAAGATTATTTTTTATTTTCTGCTAATCCATAATTATAGACGTGGTATTTAAAAAAGTCTTATCTCACTTAATCACTTTCACCAAACAAACCCACAGTGTAATTTTAACATTAGTATTTTGTTAATGTATCTTTTTCTTTTAAATCAGTGGGTATAAACCTAGGCATAAGTATTAACCTCTATATCTTATATATGAATTTAAAAAATAAAAAAAGCTAAAACCTTTTATTGTTATTAACTTATTTTATTCTTTTTGCACTTCTGGACGTCTGATTAACGCTGGTAATGTAATATATAGGTTGAGTCGCTTGTCAAAGAGGTACGGTTGGGTGAAATGTTAACCAGACTACAAGGAAGGATTAATTTCAGATCTGAAACTGGTGTCTGAAGTTCGTAGTTGCAACAAAGATGAGCCGATAACTGGTGTCTCTGATCTTCTGCTCGTTTCTTGAGCTCTCAGAATTTGTTGTGCGAGGTGCGATCTCTCTCAGATTTTCCTCTGTTTAATTTCTTCGATCAATCTGTTGTGGCTGTCATTGTTTGAGGTTCGGTGAGTCATTCTTTTTCGTCATTTCTAAATGAGTAGATGATTCACAGTGAAGCTATCATTTGATCTGTATGCGTTCTTTTTCTTTTTGCTTGACCGGCCATTGTTTTCGAGATTTCGTCACTGCAAAGCTGCTCTTCTCTTTCTCTCGCCGGAACCCTAGCTGAAATCGAGAGCTCCGGAGTCATCGCTTGCCTTCGCGCCGAGAGAACTCATTCTCTCACGAGTCTGACCGCGATCTCAGAGCACCTCTCACTCGCTTTCAGAACTTGTTCTCTCGCCTGGCGACGCTGCTTCGATCCTCTTCGCTCTCTCCTTTGTCGCAGGGATGTTTTCACCTCCAAGTCGCTCTCAACAGGAAACTGATTTGCTTGAAAGAAGTAACAAAAAAGTGAAGATGAATGTGGATGGAGTGGAACCGGATTTGTCGCCGATGGCGGACGTAAATATGGTGGAGGAGACTCAGGCATGCAAGGAGAATGCTGAGGGGAATGGGATGTTCGCCCCCTTGCCAACATTTAGAGACAAACTTTTGGGCTATTCGGGATGGTTGGATGATGGTGAGACGTCCGATGAGGATTGGACCTCAGATGATGAAGGAGAGATGGAGGCTGAGGAGTCCGAGTCCGAGTGTCCAGTCATTCACATATCCAAGGAGGAGAAGAGACGCTTACGTCGCCCATGGAGACAGACACTTATTATTAAATTGTTGGGCAGAACAATTGGATTTACATTCCTGTTACGTAAGATTAAGGCCTTATGGCGTCCGAAGGCTCCTATTGAATTAGTTGCTATTGATCAAGACTATTTTCTTGTCAAGTTTGCCTCCAAGGAGGATTATGAGTATGCAAAATTTGAGGGCCCATGGATGATCTTTGATCATTATCTGACAGTGCGGCAATGGCATCCTAATTTTGACCCGGGGCAGGTGAACATGGATAGATTGTTGGTGTGGGTGCGAATCCCTTGTCTCCCAATTGAATACTATGACTATGATTTCCTCATGAAAGTAGGGGCGCGTATTGGTCGTCCGGTGAAAATTGATGATGCAACAAGCACCGTCTCTAGGGGGAAGTTCCCGCGTATCTGTGTGGAGGTAGATATAACCAAGCCACTTCTATCTAAATTCACTTTGCGACGTCGGGTTCGACGGATTGAATACGAGGGGATCCATTTAATTTGCTTTGATTGTGGATGTTATGGGCATCGGAAAGATGCGTGTCCAAAGACAGAGGGCCAAGAGACGCCTCATCACGGCGGACCGGCGGAAGGGCTGGCCGGAGATGTTAGAGATGTGGTCGGAGTTCAATCTAGGCCGGTTGAGCCTCCGGTGAATCAGGAAATAACCGAAAGTTATGGGCCATGGATGTTGGCTTCTAGAAGATCTCGTAGAGGTATGACCAAAACTGAAAATGAAAATAGTGGGAGAACTGGACGTGATCCTCGGGATATGCCACTGATTGGTGCTAAACAAAATGCTAGTTTTCAGCAACATATTTCTCGGTATGCGGCATTAGCGGTTGAGGATAATCCTGAGGAAAATATTGATAGTGATCAACGAGATGGGCCGCATCTTGATAAGGATATTGGCGTGCACATGGGCTCAGGGTTATCACTTAATGAATATGCCAAGAGTAAAGGGAGAAGGCCCAATGTGCAAATAAATACTAAGGAAGTGGATAATGGCCCAAGCACTCAAGTGGCTGTAGAGACCAGCAATGCGGTTCGAACAAAGAAGAATTTACTGACTCGTGACATCACTTCTATCTCTGCTCAGTCCAACCAAGCTGCCACTGCGGAGGAACATATTGTGGTGCGTGGGTCCAATAGAGGTCAGTTGATTTCTCGATCGGTGGTCTCTCATCCCCAGCATCAGGTTGAGAACATGGAGGGTATTCATCCTACATTTAATTTGATACCAGAACATCATCAAGATCCTCCTATTGTGGTGGATTCTGGGCATGTTCCTGCTATTGGTAGGCGGGAACTTGGTGGAACATAAGCTAATCTGGTGGGGGTGCATAACGAAGCTCCTAGTGACAAGGATGAATCGCTTGGGAGGATGGATATTGTTGATGGAGGGTTCTCCTCTTAAAGCCGTGTTTGTCAATTTTTTGGTCTTCGGTAGGGGTGGGTAGCCTATTTTATCTTGTTTTTATGGATCTTATGATCTGGAATTGTCAAGGGGCGGCTTCGAAGGAGTTTCACCGTTCCCTGAAAGACCTGCTTAAGATGCATAAACCAGGCATATTGGGGTTGTTAGAGCCCAAAGTGAGTGGATCTCAGGCAGATTTTCTCTGTAAAAAGCTGGGTTTTGATGAATAGGTCCGGGTAGAATCATTGGGTTTCAGTGGTGGTATTTGGGTGTTCTGGCATAGTTCTTGTCAAATAAATATTATTGCTACTCATCCTCAGTTTATCCATATGAGGGTTCGGGATAGTAGTATGCATCAGTGGTTGTTAACCGTTGTTTATGGTAGTCCTACAGCCAGCTTGAAGAAGCTGTTATGGAGGGATCTTAATAAGAATGTTTTTGATATGAGTGAGCCTTGGATTATTGCGGGTGATTTTAATGCGGTGGTATGTTCCGAAGAAGTTAGTAGTGGGAATGCTGTGGCTCATCATGGCAGCTCTGGTTTTGGGGATTGGATTTTTTATCATGATTTGCTGGACATGGGATTTTCCGAACAAGCCTATACTTGGAGTAGGGGTATAGGGGATCAGTTTAAGGGAGCTCGCCTGGATAGAGTTTTATGTAATTTAGCTTGGAGGCATATGTTTGAGGACGCTAGAGTGATTCACCTTCCTAAACATCACTCCGACCATGTTCCTATCTTGGTTCGTTTAAAGGGTTCAAGTGCCACTGTGAGGCCAACGCAGTTTAAATTTCAGGCAGCTTGGCTGACTCATCCGGGATTTTACAATGTCATTAAGGAGAATTGGAGTCGTGACCGATCTTTGGTTACAAATAATCGGCATATAGCCTCAGTTCTTATTTCATGGAATAGTACCGAGTTTGGGAGTATTTCTAGGAGGAAGAAGAGGCTTTGGGCGAGACTTGCAGGCATTCAACGTGTCTTATCTAAACACCCTACACACCGTATTCATCTTTTGGAGTCTCAGCTTAAGAAGGAGCTGGACCTTGTTCTGTATCAAGAAGAACTTTCGTGGTTTCAGAAATCTAGAGCCGACTGGATCCTTTCGGGTGACCGCAATACCAAGTTCTATCACGCTACTACAGTCATTCGTCGGAGTAGGAATGTCATTGAGAGGTTAAAAGGTGCAGATGGAAATTGGGTTTCAGATTCAGCTCAGTTGAAGCACTTAATTCAAGATTTTTATACCAGGTTATTTTCAAAAGAACCTTGCGGGGATATGTCTGATTTTCCTAAAGGGGGTTTTCCAATTCTAGATGGTGCTGTCATGGCAAGGATTCATCAGCCCTTTGAGATTGAAGAGATTCGTCAAGCTTTATTTGATATGGCTCCCTTCAAAGCGCCAGGCCCGGATGGTATTCATGCAGGTTTTTATCAACGCCTCTGGACTACAGTGGGGCCTTCGATCTACAAGCTTGTTCAAGACTTTTGGGTGTCAGGAAAGCTTCCAGATGGGATCAATGATACTCTGTTGGTATTAATACCGAAGGTTCAGCATCTTGAATTATTGACCCAGCTTAGACCTATAAGTCTCTGCAACGTGGGATATAAAGTGATTACAAAAGCTATGACAAATAGGCTAAAGATGATCCTCCCTAGTCTTGTTTCTCCCAACCAAAGCAGCTTTGTTCCTGGTCGCCAAATTACAGATAATGTCATTGTGTATCAAGAAGTCCTTCATTCAATGAGAACTAAGAAGAGTGGTGTACCTCATATGGCAATTAAGATTGATCTTGAAAAGGCCTATGATCGATTATCTTGGGATTTTATTGAAGACTCGTTGAAGGAGATTGGTCTTGGTGATGGGTGGATCCGAAATGTGATACATTGTGTCTCATCCTCTAGGATGTCGATTGTCTGGAATGGGGATCTTTTGGATAGTTTCTCTCCTGAGCGCGGAGTTCGGCAAGGGGATGCAATTTTGCCTTATCTTTTTGTTCTGTGTATTGAAAGGTTGGGTCATTTGATTAATGGGGCAGTGGAGCGAAAGGAATGGAAACCCATACAGCTGTCTCGTAATGGTCCTTCTATGCCCCACCTTTTCTTTGCAGATGATATGGTTTTGTTTGCGGAAGCATCTACAGAGCAGATAAAGGTTATTATGAAGTGCCTGGATTTATTTTGTGCGTGCTCGGGCCAAAGAGTTAACTACCAGAAATCTCATATATTTGTATCTCACAATGTGGAGCTTGCGGTGGCCCAAGACATATCTATTATGTCTGGTATTCCCCTTACGGACAACTTGGGTCGGTATCTTGGTGCTCCCTCCATTCATGGGAGGGTCCGACCTGCTGACTTTCAGTACATCATTGAGAGAGTGACTACTCGATTGGAGGGGTGGAAGACAAAATTCTTGTCCTTTGCGGGTAGATTGGTTCTAGCTAAATCGGTGCTTAACTCTATTCTCATGTACATCATGCAGACTATGGTGTTACCAATAGGGGTGTGTAATACCATTGATAAATTAGTTCGACGTTTTCTATGGGGAGGGTCTAATGAGAAACAGGGCGTCAACCTCATTAAGTGGGAAATCATCATCAAACCTATGGAGGACGGTGGTCTTGGCATTAAGAGTATGGCTTATATGAACTTGGCTTTTTTGGCCAAATTGGGATGGAGACTAATTACAGATAAGAATAGCTTTTGGGCCAGAGTTGTTTCCATGAAGTATTTGCATCGGGAAGCTACTATTGATAGGTTGCAGCCTAAGAATGGGGCTTCCAATGCGTGGCGGGGCATTGTTAAAGCCTCGCCTATTTTACGTAGTGGAGTGCGGGCTCTAGTTCGTAATGGTAAGGACACTCTTTTTTGGCTTGATACATGGGTAGGTGAGGTGGCCTTAATCAATACGAAAATGCGGGATTTGAGTTTGGTGGAGATGTATAGGCCTGTCTCAAGCTATTGGGTGAAGGGTTCAGGGTGGGACTGGAATGCTCTATCAGGTTTACTCCCTTTTGAGGTTGAAAATAAACTTGCTGCTGTGCTCTTATGGGATGAGGAGGAGGTTGCAGATGGCATATGTTGGGGCGCTTCTAAGAGTGGCATATTAACGGTGTCCTCTGCTTATACTATTTCTACTGGAACTCTTATGGGAGATCCTACTTCCCTTTGGAGGATGATTTGGAAGCTTAAAGTTCCTCAAAGATGCAAGACTTTTTTGTGGATGGTTGCGCATCGAAAGATCATGTGCAATGCTGAGCGGATGAAAAGGGGTTTCACCATGGCATCTGACTGTATTGAATGTGTGGGATGTATCGAGGATGTTGATCATATTTTTCGAAATTGCTCTAGAGCGGTGCATTTATGAAAGCGTCTATTGCAGCCAGTTGAGTATCATCTTCAGAGCAATTTGGATTTCCAAAGCTGGCTTGCTCATAATCTTGCTGGCGTTAATGACTGTAATGTTGACTATGACTGGGCTTCCTACTTTACAGTTGTCGTGTGGGCTCTTTGGAAATGGAGGAATGATTTAGCTTTTCGTAATCTTCGTTTTCACTTCGAGTATAGCATGGCTTGACTTAAAGGGAAAGTGGCTGAAATCATTCATGCTTTTCGAGCCAAAGTGGCGGTCCATGGTGCTGGACTGATAGAGAGGGTGAAGATGGTAGGCTGGTGTGCTCCCAACCATGGTTGGACTAAGCTTAATACTGATGGATGTCTTAAGAATGCTTCATCGCGAGCAGGGGGTGGCAGTCTTCTCCGTGACTATCGTGGTATGTGGCTGAGGGGGTTTGTGGCTAATATTGGTTCTTGTACTGCAACTGAAGCTGAATTATGGGCTGCTGTTCATGGCTTACGTCTTGCTTGGGAGGAGGGCCATCGTTCTATAGTTTTCGAAACAGATTCAGCTATGGTGGCTGGTTGGTTAAAAGGCAACAGTATGCCGCAGCTTAGCCTTTCCAACTTGGTAAATAAGTGTAGAAGACTCCTTCAGAGAGATTGGATAGTTCAAGTTGAGCACATTTACAGAGAAGGTAATAGAGCAGCAGACTATTTGGCTACTGAGGCTTTGAAGTTCAATCGGGGAGTGTGTATCCTGTCTTCCCCTCCCCGTGGGTTATTCAATATTTTGAGGGAAGATGCAGCTGGGGTTTCTTGGCCTAGGAGAGTTCGAAATGTAGTGTGCTAGTTGTTTTTGCTGGGTATTTCCCCTCTTTACCTTTCCAAAAAAAAAAAAGAGGTACGGTTGGGTGATGT
Organism: Paratinospora sagittata; assembly: GCA_035771175.1. Taxonomy (NCBI): domain Eukaryota; kingdom Viridiplantae; phylum Streptophyta; class Magnoliopsida; order Ranunculales; family Menispermaceae; genus Paratinospora; species Paratinospora sagittata. The sequence continues at coordinate 37,597,907 of CM069594.1, forward strand.
TGCACGTGTGGCCTTTGGCAACCATGTGGACCGTTAAGGGACTTCATTTGTACCCTAAGTTTAATGAACTATTTACTTTTATTAAATATATCGTTTCCTATTATAACGTTAAATAAAATTGCTATCACGCTAATAGCTTTGTTCTCAAGTTCCAATAACAAAAATTAAAATGCCAACTAGTACTAGCTACGGTTGTTAGTACCCTTCTTCTTTTACTTAAACTCCTCCTACCAATAATTTATAATTCACCGGTTAGGCTTCATTTTCCCTCCTTAAAAGTGGAGGGTTCAAATATTTTGAATATCATATGATTTTGAATATCATATGAGACGTAGAGTTATTGTGTTTTTATTATTAAGTTATATTGTGAGCATTTGTTTTCTGTATTAGTAATTGAGACTACCTTTTATCTATTTTTTTTCTCTGAATTATTGGCTAGTATTGATTAATATATGTGACGATTGTAACAAATATTATAAATTGACATAATAGAAGTCTTCTTGCCAACAACATAATTAGGACAATCATGATTATAATTTTTTTTTTTTTTTTTGTAAACAGGAAACTATAGTTGTAGTTCTATATAATATTATTGTAGGTCTAAGGCTCTTGTTGTTAGGTCTTATGTGTTTATAATTTAAGAGCTTTGTCATCTTATCCTCAAGCCTTTACCCATTTTCACATAAACCTTATACGTCCACTTTATCTAAGGTTTATGTTCTTTATAAGACTCATGATGATGTTATTGACAAGATGAATTTTTAAATTAGAGATTTATTATAAGATTTTGATAAAAAAATAAAAATTACATGTACAACTGTATTATTATAGCCATTAAATATTTATGTATTATATATCTTAATGTATATAGTTGGTGATCCAACGACCACAATTATGTAATTGCATATTCAATTTTGACTGTTTGACAAAAAAACATATGCAATTTTAATTCTAAAAATTCAATTAATATCTCCCATTTGTTGAATGTGGAAGTAGTATTCAGCCTACCGTTCCCAACATTAACTAGGGCCATCAATTACATCATAAAGGCCAGCCTCTTTCTTTCGGGAAATTAATTGCCCCCAATCCATAGCCATTGGGCTTTAACTTTCAAGGTCCATTTTGATTGGTCTTGGGCTTGGGCCATGATGTGTTCCAAAATCATGTCCGGAGTTGAAACTTAGAAAAATTAGCAAAAGTTTATGTGGCTCCTGAAAAGGCAGTTAAGGCTTATATATAAGAGCGGAACTATGGATTTGTCCTTTGAAGTTCTCAGCTATGAGATGATAACTTTTTTTTTTTTTTTTTTATTTGATATAGAGAAAAAAATATATATACAAATAAATAATATATAAATACTAATAACGAGACTTAAACCCTCTTGTAAAATTAAGATTTTAATACCATGTTAAAAACTATTTAACTTAAAAGTTATAGTTATTAGATAAGAATGCAATAATGCATAAGTCGAACCTTTTACCTCTTCATAGAACAAGGCGTGAGTTGCCCTGAATGGCCAAAGAAGATAATTGAACTAAAGTTTATAATATCAATTTCAATGATGCATGCCATTAAAAAAATAAAATAAAATAAAATAAAATAAAATAAAGCCCATTCCCCACTTTAATAAGCCATTCCACTTACACACCCACGCAACCCACTATTGTTTATTTATCTCAAGAAAATTGTTAGTTCAAAAGGTTTTAGGGTGTGGTAAGTTTCACTAGCATTTTTATAAGCTTTCTACACTCACTAAAATTCAAAGACAAATCATTTCAGAAGCATCACTCAGTGCATCACACATGGAAATGAATCACTAGTAAAAGAGGATACATAATTGAGTCTTTACTTATCAAAATAGTTTCATTCTAGATATTGTTTAAACCTCCTTGTAATCACATTTGCTTGTTTATTTTATTTATAAATCATGTCTTTTCTGCCCATAATAAGGTTTTAACAAATAAAAGAAAGAGTATTATTAAATTGATATTAATGATTAATAATATAATCAAATGATTCCTTGACAACAATTTTTCTATCAATGTCTCAACAATTTTTCTTAAAAGAAAATAAAACAGAGAAGATATGCAAAGTCTTGTGGCTGGTTGTGCGGGGTTGTGTCAAGATGTGAGGGGGGTCGAAGACCATTCAACGAGGTGCGGTAAGCGACGAGGAACACCAATAGCAACATTGCCTTTTTGTAGGGCGTTGATAAGATCATTTCCAAACCAATGTCAAATCACTACAAATTAAAAGACGAAAATCATTGAAGATTACTCCTGAAATGTCACTCTACACATTGCTTTTGAACGAAAGAACAAGGAAAGGACGTAAGAAAAAGAAGACAGAGAAAGGACATCTTTCTTGCTTACCTTTACAAAGTGAAAGCAGATAAGATGGAGATAGATTCTTTGGTAAGGAAAAGAAGGGATTAATACAGGTCGTCCTATTTTGTACTACTATGGGAAGTCAACAACTTGATTATCACGAAAAAAGAAAAAGAAAAAAAATTGGTTAGAGGATGCAAATGAGTAAAATGATACTTAGTTGGAACGAGTTGAGTTATAAGATTATTCTTATAAAAAAGTTTTATGATTCGATTTTTAGAAGTACTCTTATTAAAAAAGGTTAATCATTCTACTTCTATCTTGAATAAAAACTAGTTTCATTATCCTATAACTGAAAGATGTGAGGATAATTCATGAGAAACCAAAAAAAAAAGTTATCTTTTTTACAGTGTAATTTAGATTTATACTATGTTTCCGATGCTAGAGACCGGGGAACCCACTTAAGGCATTTTTATTTAGTTAAATGTTTTTAAATCATGTAATTATTTATTAAACATTTAATACTAATTTCTACTCTAGATATGCATACCGTTCTTTAATTATTTTCTTAATTACTTTGTCTTCTTCTTCTTTATTGTAAATATAATAATTATTAACCTATAAATCAATAAATTTGAAACTATAGTTGCCTAAAACTTGCAACCCGTTGTACATACAAATCTAATCTCAAATAATGTTTGCTTAAAACTTGGTGGTGATGGGAAAAGTTCTTGTCATTACTCAAACATGTATTTATATTGAATATCAACAACATTTTTTGTTGAGGGATATGTCTTGACAAAAATAAAAAATAAAAAATAAAAAAAATGTTGAATGATATGCAGTATTTTAGTACCTAAATAAGCGTATTAATTTTTATTTTATTTTATTTTTTCTTCTCAAAGTAAGATTCCAAGCAGATACTTAAAATAAGATTTTGATCTAAGAAACATTAAAAAAAAAAAAAAAAAAAAAAACTAAACGAAGACAGAGCTAGCTGTTATTTCATTTTAAACGTTAATTTAATAACAAATCGTCAAAACAGTGACGGTGAAAACGGCGGGTTTTGCCCCGAACTCAACCTCTACAAATAAGAAAAAGGCATGATTTGTCATTTTACGTGCTATAAATTAAGTAAAATAATTTTTTAATATATATTTTTAACATTACAAATAAAAATAATTAAATTGTCTCGAATCATGCGACAATACTTCGTATCACGTATCAACACATGATATGAGATATCGTCACATAATTTGAGATAATCAAACTATTGTTACTTGTAATGTTAAAAATATGTGTCAAAAAATCATATCTTTATAGTATTACCCATAAATTAATGGTTTAGAGTCGTTTCCCTTGCCGTTACGGTTAGATTAGTTACTGATGTGATGTCACTTCCAATCGTGAGTCAACTTTTGTAGCCTTTGCTTTGGTCAACAAAATACATCTCAAGCTCTCAGATGCGTGATCGATCGGATAATCGCGGTCGTACACGCAAGCACAATATCCACGTGGCAGACAGTAAAAATTGCATAAATTCGGACGTGGCCGTACTCATTGCCACATCATCAATATTCTTTCTTGGGGAAACTTGCCAACTTGTGGCTTTGATTGCTCTGTTTTTCTTCATTTACGATTTCCAGTTGCTCAGTATAAATATACGTTACTGCCCAGTACAAAACTATTTTTTCAAATGACTTACTAAACAGTGATGGTGTAGTAACAATAATTGAAATATTACTCGAAACATTAATATTGTACTATTATTTTTTTTGAAGTAGGTATTATAATACAATAATAAGAGAAATACTTAAACAATACATATTTTTAATATAATTTTTTGATATTGTATTTAAAAATCATTGAATTACCTCGAATAACGAGTTAATTGAGTAATTAAAGTCAATCTAACAACTTTAAGTATAATGTCAAAAAAATATATTAAAAAGATATGTCCATCTACTCATTACTCATTCCATACATAAGCCCTAATATTTATACATCTTCTGCTTAATTAATTATTGTTTAGGCTAATGATCCAGTCTTAAGTTGGAATTTCATTATATTTTGATAGTATATATTGTTGTCCTCTACTAATATATTGTCCTAGTCGTGTTATTCTAATTCTAATTCTAATTATATGCATATTAACTCATTCTTAAGTGACAACACAAAGCATTTACAAGATTGTATGTATGTTTTTATATATGTTGACCAGAGAAATGAGGCCAAGGTGTCAATTGTAGCAAGCAGGCCTAAGGGATTTTTTATTTATATTTCTTTTTGAAGTCTAACCATTCTTATTCTTAAATATGTCATCTTAAGTTGAAGTTATGATAGATTAAGAATAGAATATTCCCTCCTAGAAAAAAAAAAAGAAAAAAGAAAAAGCAATTAGTTCAAACGTAAGAGGGTTTAAAATAATGAATAGATTCTACCAAAAAAATAATAAAAATCAAATTAAGTTATCAAAACTCAATTCTCAAACGTGTTGAAGTCATAATACATTCCAAGGGAAGAGTCAGCGACCATTATCTTTTTGTGAGCAAGCCAAACACAACTTCTTTAACTTACTAATGGAATGACAAAGTCACATTTTTCTTTTTTCTTTTATTGTAATAAAAAAATAAAATAAATAAATTTAATTTATGGTCCCGGAAGAGTTTTTTTAAAAATGTTTTTCTAATAAGCGCTTTTAAAAAAAGCCCTTTGAAGAAAAGTTAATATCTCCTAATTTCTTCTAAAAATAGAAAACTATTTTTTTTATTTTTTATAATATGTCTATTCTGACGAACACTCAGAGAATATGAAATATTGTGAAAACAAGGGGAGGAAATACGGCAACTACCTCTACACCCTTAATTTTCCAACCCGAATGGGGAAAATAAAGAAACTTTTACTACAAAATTAAACATCTATCTAATAGTGTTATTTACAAGGTTGAGGGTCTATATGTGTTGGGCCAAGTGCTTTAAGGACATACCCGACACATTAGACATTGAGAGGCTGTCGTAAGTATAATACGTGGCTTTCTTGTCATCAAACGGATGAAAACATACTTTCAAAAATAATAATGAATAAATAAATGAAGATTATGTATATATTATTTTCTCTCCCAGTTATCACATTGATGACCAAAGCTGCAATGCCACCACCAAATTAAGAGAGAGAGGGCCTCGGAGAAGGGGGGGATACCACATTGTAGCATTTAAGACTTTTCAATTATGGAAAGTTAGTTAAGGCATCTACTTCAAATATCAAGTTTATTAATTCGTTACTGCAAAGTAACCACCACTAATTAAGGGAACCATTACCAATGTTTTAGTATAGCTTTGAATGCAAGGAGGAAATGTAGCGTGGCAAGATTAAATGTGGTAGTAAACAGGCCTTTTTAGCAACTTCTTTTTACGGTTCGTGCCCGCATTTAACCCAATGTTTCTTTCTGCGAGTAAGAAATAAAAGCAGCGCTTCATTTCTCCACCTGCAACTGCAAAGCTGCTGAGAAAAAGGTGACGACTGACGAGTGAGAAGATAGACAGATAGTTCTTACTATTATTATTATTATTTTTTTTTCCCAATTCTCTCTTGCTTTCTTCATTACAATTTTTTTTTTTTTTTTTACCAATTCTCTCTTGCTTTCTTCATTATATATTATATTTTTCTAAACATAAAACACGAAGCCATTACAACGGGAGAGGTATTTCGTGACCCTATGTTGTCGGGTTGAGCTGGCTCGGCCGGGATTTCTGGTTAGTCAACTTCGAAATTTGACGAGCAAGAGTTCAAGAAAGCGCCGATCTTGCTACTTCTTTTCAGTGAGAAATCAGTTCAGGCTGGTGATTAAAACCAGAAGATAGCTATAACTCGTAGATTTACGTGGTCTCTGATGAGTAGTGCTTAATTACTAATATGAAGTAATTGGCGGGTTTTGTGTTTATTTTTTATTTTTTTTTGTTGAGGCATTTCTTCAGACACTTGGAAGATGCATCAAAGATCATTGTCTGATCATCATTATTATTCTTAGTGTCATGGCGGATTATCGAAGAATTGCAGTAGTAGAGTTGTACTTCTTGTTTCTATTGTTTCATTCTACGTTCGCGCAGCTGGTTTCGGATTCCGACCGAACTGCGTTGTTTGACTTGCGGTCGTCGTTGGGTCTGAGAAGCCGAGATTGGCCTAGAAAAGCCGAACCATGTTCGGTCTGGGTTGGTGTTAAATGTCGAGAAGACGGTAGAGTCGTTGGGATCAATGTGTCGGGGCTCTTGCGGACCCGTCTCGGTCGTTTAAATCCTCGGTTTTCCGTTGATTCCCTCGCGAATTTCACTTTCTTGGCCTCTTTCAATGCTTCTGGTTTCTCGCTTCCAGGCCCAATTCCAAACTGGTTTGGGCTACGCCTGAGATCACTTCAAGTGCTGGATCTTAGTTCTTGTTCTGTTACTGGTGATATTCCTTTGTCGCTTGGAAACTTATCCAATCTTCTTGTTCTTGATCTATCAAGAAATTCACTTATTGGATCTATTCCATTATCTCTGTCTTCCATTAATAATCTTACTCTTCTTGATCTTTCCTCAAATTCGCTAACTGGGTCAATGCCTCCTTCCTTGGGGACACTTTCGAATCTTCAAGTCTTGAATCTTTCGAAGAACATGTTATCTGGTTCTATTCCTGTCCACCTTGGGGATTTATCTCGGCTTCTTGACTTCGATGTGAGCTCGAATTTTTTGTCTGGTGCATTGCCTCTAGATTTGATAGGGTTGAGGAGTTTACGGCGAATGGCGTTTAGGGAAAATAATTTAACTGGTGTTTTGCCTGAAAGCTTGTTTTCGGGTCTGTTCCGGTTGCAGCGCATTGTTCTTTGTCACAATGATTTTACTGGCAGTGTTCCAGATGCGATTTGGAGGATGCCCGAGTTGGTCTTCCTTGATGTTTCTCATAATAATCTTACGGGTACTCTGTCGAATCTCAGTTCGAATGTTAATTTTACTTCTGCAGTGTTGAATCTATCAAACAATCAATTTTTTGGAATTCTTGCTTTCCAATTAGGGAGGTTTAGGTTTGTTGATTTGTCCAATAATTATTTCCAAGGCAAGATTCTGGATAAGACTGGTAGGAATGCTTCTCTTGTTTGGAATTGCCTTCAAAATGTATCGAATCAAAAGACTCTGGAGGCTTGTAAATTGTTTTACGCTGATAGAGGTCTGGAATTTGATAATTTTGGAGTCCCAAATACAACTCAACCAACTGGTTCAGACGGTACCAGGAAGAGCAACAGAAATTTAACTTTCATACTGGCAGGAGTACTTGGAGGTCTTGGATTTATTGTACTTTTAGTGTTGGTGCTGGTCTTTTGCCTGCAAAAGTGTAGGAGGAATGTTAGGGAACAAAGGGGAACAGATATGGGTCCTGTCCCTGCCGGAGGAGGCAATTTGGGGCTTGCCGGTGGAACGATTAACTTCTCAGGCCTGGGAGAAGCATATACATATGAGCAAATACTGCATGCTACGGGTGATTTTAATGATTCAAACCTCATCAAACACGGCCACTCGGGAGACCTTTTCCAAGGGATTTTGGGAGATGGGGTGATTGTAGTTATAAAAAGGATTGATGTAAGCTCTAAAAAGGAATCATACATGGGGGAGTTGAATGTTTTTAGCAAGGTTTCACATACTAGATTGGTCCCACTTTTGGGGCACTGCTTGGAGCAAGAGAATGAGAAGTTCCTGGTTTATAAATATATGCCAAATGGGGATCTATCTAATTCTTTGTATAGGAAGATTAAACAGGAAGATGAAAATATGCAGTCTCTTGATTGGATAACGAGATTGAAAATCGCAATTGGAGCTGCGGATGGTCTTTCTTATTTACATCATGAATGTAGTCCCCCCATTGTTCACAGGTACTCTTGGATTCTTCTTTCACTTAGCTTAATATATGTCAAATTTGGATGTCCCATTTATTTCATGATTAATTTAGCTGATGTATGCCTCTTGACTTGAATTATGCATGAGAATTGAAATCCTCAATGGAATCTAACCATGCCAAATTCATACTTGATCTTGATATAAAATAGCAATAGATTTAAAGGTGGCTGATAAAATGTTTATAGAGGCTTCTGAGCTTCATTTCTAGTGTTAGTCTTTTTTGGCATCTCAAAATCTGTACTATATATATGAGGACCAAGAGTCAATGGACTTTCTTACCTTCCTAGATTGCCCTCAATCTTTTTGCAGTTTTCTCCCTACTTGTGAACATTCCTCTACTAAGATTTGTGGTTTTAGTGGTGGAAAACAACCAAAGGGTTTTTAGAGGTGTTTAACGAAGAGTTATTCACCAAGCTTGAGTGAAATATCTAAATAACAGTTCTTTTTTGGTGGTTGAAGGGATGTTCAATCAAGTAGTATTCTTCTTGATGATAAATTTGAAGTGCGGCTTGGAAGCTTGAGTGAAGCATGCATACAAGATGGGGATAATCACCCTAATGTTATCACCAGATTGTTGCGATTACCACAGTAAGTGCTATCTCCTTTATTTCACACTTTTTGTAGTTCATGGCATGATAGGTAGTTTTCTTGCCTTTAATTTCTGGTAATAGTATTAGGATGGTAAGAGTACGTGTTAGTTTTATTTCTTGACCTATTATTGGTGTCAATTTGGATATTATGGAATTCTATCTTTGGTTTGGTCCTCAAGTTTTGGTGTGGGCTCTCAATAAATTTTTTAATTTTGCTTTTGAGAAAATGCTATTAAATATATACTATTTCAAACATTTTTTTTTACAATTTAAAAGCAGTTTTTTTATCATTATTATTTTTTTAAATTGAGAAGAACTGGGTAGTACATTAGTTGATAATGAAATCTCTTAATACTAAGCCTTAGCATTAACATCACATGGTCACAACTGCATTTTGATTTTCATGCTGGTTGTCTCACAGGACCACTTTAATTTGCAAAGTCTTTCTTCATAGACTTTTGTGTCAAATACATGATTTGGCTTCATTTGCTTTTGAAAATTGTATCTTGTTCAAGCTTGAATCGAGTTGTTATGCTCTCCTTCGGAAAAAGCCAACTCCAAATTATATCATTTTTGTTAAGATCACAACCGCTTGCTTGCCTATTGTGCAATACTAATGATAGTGTTACTTGATGTTGTGCAGGACCTCCGAACAGGGCCCTTCTGGTACGTTGAGTTTCTTTGTCAATGAAATTAATTTCAAAATGTTTTCAGATGTGCCTATTTAGCCTTTGTATACAAGATCTAGAAAATGGCAACAACCTTGCTCTGTAATCCTCATCTATGAACCTTTCACCCCATGCTGCTAGCAAGGTCAACCAACTTAAAAGTCCCATCCCGACCACCATGTTATGAGCAGCAAGCCTCTCTGAAGTGAGACAGATAAGATGTCCTTAGCTTTGACCTAATTTGATGCCTTGATAAGCTCCGGTTAATGACCATCAATAAACAAATGTTTGGAATTGCAATAAATAGAAATTAATATAGTTTGACTTTTTGTGTGTGTTCTACCAATGGTTGCATACCCTAAATTAACATTTAAAATAATGATGTTTGGTACTATAGTTACTGAAAAATGGATTGCTCAACAATCTAAAAAGACCAAGACCTGGACCTGTTGCTACTCCTTATTTTGCAGTTATGACCCTCCCAAGGAGTTTCATACCCATTGAACTTACTGATCAAGAAATTAGGAGAGAAACTATAATCTTGAAATCAGTCTCTTTTCACCACTTTGGCATTGTAAAATGGTAGCACCCTCTCAAAAGAATTTAGAAACAATTTGGAAAAGATGTTTCTCAGACTCTTAAACAAAATTTTGATTGGAAATTTCAATTTTAAACTTTAGAAAGGTATTAAAAATAAAAAAAAGTCTGTTGTTCTTAGCAGCCATTTTTTACCCAAAAAAAAGGTAGCATGCCACACTTTAAGCTGGTTCAATATGGTTGTTAACACTATTTTGATTTCCTCCATCTTCTGAAAATGTTCAGGCTTGTCGACATCAACATGTGCTTATGATGTACACTGCTTTGGGAAGGTATTGCTTGAGCTTATAACTGGCAAGCTGGGTATGAGCAAATCAGACGATGCAACTGTGAACGAATGGTTGGAGCACACACTGCCTTACATCAGTATATACGAGAAGGAATTGGTCATGAGGATTGTGGATCCATCTCTCATCATAGACGAGGACTTGTTGGAAGAGGTTTGGGCCATGGCTATTGTTGCAAAGTCATGCCTAAACCCAAAACCATCAAAGCGCCCGCTCATGAGATATGTTCTTAAAGCGTTGGAGAATCCATTGAAAGTGGTGAGGGAAGAGAGCTCCAGTTCCGGGCGGCTGAGAACAACTTCGTCAAGAAGATCTTGGAATGCTTCTATCTTTGGTAGTTGGCGGCACAGCTCATCTGAGATCGCGGCCATTCCCGGAAACAGAGAGGGTGCTAATATCTCAAGGCAATCAGCTGTGGTTTTTTCTCAAGGTGAGCACTCATCAACCAACAAGAGGCTATCCAATGATATTTACCCAGAGGATATGCTTGAGATAGAGAGAAGAGAAGAGGGTTCTTGAGCCTTCATTAATATATTCCAGTTACACCATTTGAGTGCCGTCCTTATTATTTCCCTCCCATTGCATATATTCGTGATAGAGGAGCTCTTATTACTCATCTGAAACCATTCTTTCTCATCGGCAAGGTGGTCGCAGCAATGGTTTTTATAGAGGCAAATGGAGAAGGCGTCGAGAAATTGGTTCAAGAAGGTGGGGTGGATGGAGTTAAATTGAATTGTGCAGTTGTGGGTGTTGTTGGATGTATGGGATTAGAGAGCAATGTTTGGTTCTTACACAACGAATGCGCAGTTTTGTGTGTATTTGATTGTTGTCATCATCTTCGTGTGGAATGTAAATTTTAACTCTTTTTTGTTTGCTGTTTTTCATATGAAAAGAAATTCTTCAGGTGCTTTTTTAGTTCTCTTTTTTTTTTTTTTTTTTTCCTTCTTTTTTGGCTTTTTCTTTTTTTCTTTTATCATTTGAAAACATCACTTACTCTGCTAGCATTTCTATTGCAGATCACAAAAATCTTATACATCCAGAGCCTGTATATATTTGTGAAAAAAAACAAATAAAAATAAAAGGTCCCACCGAGATTTGAACTCGGGTTACTGGATTCAGAGTCCAATGTCCTGACCACAAGACCATGGGACCCTTGTTGGTTTCACTGGTTAATACAAATTATTTAGAAATTTAGACAAGCTGACCAATGCACAAATGGCCGCGCGCTTTCTTGCAATAAAAAACGGTAATTGCAAAATGCGCTCTGCATAGTGCTATCTGTCTCGGTAGTGCGCGCAGAAAGTAACTCGTAATCATTATATAAACTATACGCTGATATCAGATTTCAATTTGCAAGCTCGTGACTCGTGACTGAGCGGAAACAGAGTAGGAGAGATTCAATGTGGTGGAGAAGAGGGTTCAGCAGTATCGGCAGCAACAAAACGACGTCCGAGATCGCACTGAAGAAATGGGACGCAGTGATCGTCGGCGGAGGCCACAACGGCCTGACCGCGGCCGCTTACCTTGCTCGATCAGGCCTCTCCGTTGCCGTGCTCGAGCGGCGCCACCTCGTCGGCGGTGCTGCCGTCACCGAAGAGCTTGTTCCTGGCTTCAAGTTCTCCCGTTGTAGCTATCTTCAAAGCCTCCTCCGTCCTTCTATCATCAGGTGAAGTATATATATATTGTCTGCTCAACTGAGCTTACTCGATCTCACATTGGATCGATCTTCGTTTCTGTTTTCAGGATTCGATTAGAGATCTAATCACTTGGATTTTTTTTTATTAATTTTGATTGTTATATGGTGCTAATTAATGATCAATCGCTTCGTTTCAACGTTTGTTCATGTTTTTGTGCTGAAAACTAGGGAATTAGAGTTAGGAAGGCATGGACTGAAGCTGCTGAAGAGGAATCCTTCGTCGTTCACACCTTGTCTCGATGGCCGTTATCTTCTTTTGGGGCCGGACTCGGCTCTTAATCATTCTGAGATCTCGAAGTTCTCAAAAAGAGACGCCGATGCGTATCCGAGGTAATGTTATTGTTTATTAGCTCTATGATCTATCTCGATTTAAGCTAGTTAGGAAAAACTCATCGGATGGAAACCAAGATGTGACTCTGTTATCTAGCGCTTACCACTAGTATAGATTAGAAAAAAGTAATGAATCATAGCTTGGTTAAGCTTTTATAATATCTTGTCAATGGATACAGTGCATGGATCTCACGCCCTTTGGCTAATTTTTTTAATAATAATTTCGTCAATCAGTCCACAAGGTATATATGTTGCTATTCAACGTATTGATTGGAGTCTTTAGAACTGCTTGTTGATTTTGCTACCTTACCATTAGAGTTGAGGTCCTTGAGGATGAGTGTGGAGGCAAATGATCTAATCTGGCATATGCAGCAAATGCATGACGAAGTTCATTTTTTGCATTGTTCTTAGTAAGGAGACTGTGAGCAACATGGCTGCTTCATCACACCTTCATTTTTTCCAATGACTAGTGCTTGGGGTACACCAAATGCAACTCACATCAAAACTCAAACATCTCATGTCTGATGTCCTTTGGATCAACATGAATCCATATAATACACACATATCCATTATGATCCGTGTTAATCTAAGGGACACAAAATATTTGAGTTTTCATGTGAGTTTTATTCCATGTAGCTTTAGCTTTTTTGTTTTCCAATTATTAGAAGGTGGCATGCTTATGTTTGTTTTCTACCACAGCAATGACCCCACAAATCGAAGATGCTGTTGTAACTTATGATGGGAATGATATTGATAATTGCCTCTATCACGTTGTATTCTAATCTACCTTGAGTGATAAGGTCAATGATGTTCTTGAAGACTGAATTGTCTCTACAAGTTAAAATGAAATTAGTGATTTGTTGACTATACAATATTTTTCCAGTACTACCTGGATTATAGTATTATACTTTATACAACAAGCCCCTCTATGAGCAACTTATGCACACTTGAGTTGAGTCTTTTTGGAGGTGGGGGTTGGCATGCAATTGTTGCAGGTTGACCACATGAACTAGGCCACAAGATTACATGATTAAAGGGTCCTAATTGTGCAATGAAGAAAACCAACTTCTTTTTTCTTATTAGTTTTAGTATTTCCTGTAAAATGTTTTAGGATTAAAATTTATTAAATATTTCTAATAAAATTTTAGTATATTGTTGTTATCCCTTAATCTACTACACAAGTGACCCTCTCAATTTAGCTTTTTTTTGTTATTGTACTCTAGGTTCATGGATCTTTCATTTTAAGAAAGGTGGAATTCCTTACACAAAAGGAATATTTATTTGTTTAGACGTTTTAGACCTTTTAGACCTTTTTGGGCTTCACCTTATGAGCCACTGCTGAAACATTTTTCCTTCTTTAGCTCCTCGATCTTATTTTGTTAGTTCTAATTTTTGCATATTTCCAATTTATGGTATTCAAACATGTAGGTACGAGAATCAGCTGGAGAAGTTTTGTAAACTAATGGATTCTCTTTTGGATTCACCTCCTCCTGAATCCTTGCATAGTGTTCAATCCTTTGCTCAGAGTTTGAGGGATAAGTTGCAAAAATCAGTATTTTGGGCTCGTTTTCTAATGCAGGCTCGCTTACTCAGACAAAAGGATATGGTGTATGTGTCCTATTCACATAGTTGGTCCATTCGGCCTTCTTTATGTGGCCAGATCTCTTCAAATATCAAATACTACACACATGTCAGATACTCTGAGACATTCCCCCAAGTCCTCCCTGGATTTGTATTTTGAAGTATTTTGGGTTGAAGTTGTTAATATGGCTTAAATTGTTTTTACAGGGACTTTATGGATCTATTAGTATCCCCTGCTTCCAAGGTTTTGAATAACTGGTTTGAGGTTGTTACGGTTTCTTAGTTGCATTCTATCGCCTTGAAGTCATACTTTTTAGCCAACTTTAATATTACCGCTTACTGTTTGGGTGACTCTTATGTTTTTTTTATGTTTTCAATTGGTATTTCATATTCTGCTTTTAATGGAGATATTATAATTTGAAGTTTAGTTGGAACTGTGATTGGAGCACTACTGTTTTGTGCACATGCTTGAATTACGGTTTAATTCATGATAGTCGAATAACTAAAGGCCCATAGCTTAGACTGTTACACATTGTATGTTGTGTCCATTCTGTATTCCCCTTGGTTCAGGGACATATTGCTTTTGGAGACCTTTTTTTCTACTTCATAACCAGAGAAAGGTGTTTCTGTTTGCTGTTTGATCACCCTTCAATTAATTCTTGTTTCATATTTCAGCATTCAATATTGCAGGAACCTTTCTGTGTTTATATAATTTTTAGTATTGGCAGTTCTTGTTTCTCAGTGTTGATTGTTTATTTTGGAGCTTTTCTTGCAAAGGATCTTCAACTATAACTTTTTTCTGAATAATTTCCGTGTCATTGTAGTATTTTCCTATATAACATATAGCTGGCTTACACTTGGCATATTTAGGATGTGAGGCCTGGGATGTTTTAACTCCATTGGCTAATTACTGCTGCAGACTGATGTACTGAAGGCAACACTTGCAACAGACGCTGTAATTGGGCCTATGGTACTTCTGCTGACCTTATTTTCAAGAACGGAGATTTTTATTTCTGTCCTCATAATATTATTCAATTACTTTTTGTGAATGTGAGAAAAGTCAATGGAACAAGAATCATTTCTGAATCTCATCTGTGTCTTATCCCATATTTTCTCTGTTCTTCTTTACCAGGCAAGTGTCCATACACCAGGGAGTGGATATGTTCTACTGCATCATGTGATGGGAGAAACTGATGGGGATCGGGGCATTTGGTCGTATGTATCTCACCTGCAGTGTTTGTTTATTATGTGAATGACACTTTTATTAATAGTAGCTTGATATGTGTTGTTGGGCCTTTACCTATCAGTTATAGCTTTTAAGTTAAGTGGTTTCTAACATGGTATTAGAGCGTTGGTTTTGTAAGAGGTCTTGGGTTCAAGGTTCATTGTTTGCATTTCCATGCTCACCATTTGCAGTGTTGTATTTGTCTCTTCTTCTATCTCTTCACGTGCAGAATGGGGCTGCATGTAAGGGAGAGTATCAATAATAGCTTGATACGCGTTGTTGGTTCTCCATTTATCGGCTATAGCTTTTAGGTCAAGTGGTTTCTAACAGTTTTGAGCAGTTGATCTTAAAAACATTAAACTGAAAATCCTTTTATGTTTACTTCCAAATATTCAGGTTCACTGTCTTTTTGCATGTGAACTTTTGGCTTACGAGAGTGTATTCATGTAAAACTGGATCTTAGTGTAACTGTTTGCATGTATTTATATAATCTGGTTAGATCTCTGTTTTCAAATTCAAGGTTGGGAATCTCACTGTCAGTTTGGTCTCTATCCAAATGCATAGCTCACTAGTCATTTTGGTTTCTGAAGTATTGCAGAACATAATGAAAACTTCAATTTGGCACATAGATAGTATTATGAAACTATAAAATGTGATGTTAGGCACGTCAATGGTTCAAAAGGCCCAATATAGCTAGCAAACCTGAATTGTTTATTCTCTTCTTTGAGACAGATATTTGTGAAGACGGTGAAAGTTGATATAAAGCATACAAACAATAATAAATAATGGCTGAGGCCTCTTTATAGGACTTGGCATTTATTTAAAATATGTTCTGCCGGTGCTAATCTCATGTGCATGAAATGCTGTCTTTTGTGCCAAGTCTGTGAACATTTATTTTCCCTTGTTACTTGATGAAAGTCATATTTTGTCCAACTTCTTGGAGAAATTTACCCTTAATACATTCTTCACTTGAATTTGCTTTCTTCTGTAACTTTTTCCTGCTTCTCATCATATGCAAAATTCATTTATATATAAACAAGAAAATTTATTTTATTTTTCATTCTATTCAGGGGGAACGTTGTTTGCATCCTGCTGAATTAGTGGAAGATGCTTATTTTTCAATAGAGTTAAAACAAAAAGGGAATTATATAGTTCATTTGTTATAGGTATGTTGAAGGTGGAATGGGCTCGGTATCCTTGGCTATAAGTAATGCGGCCAGAGAAGCAGGGGCTTACATTGTGACAGATGCAGAGGTATATCTGTTTGGAGTTGGCTAATTCTTTTCTTGCCATAGGAACACAATCTCAAACTTTCAAAGAGTCTTACAATGTCAAAGTATGATACTTTTTGTATTTCCTAGTAAGAATAAACACACACAGTATGTTGGCATCACTGTATGGCTTTTGAGATGGCATGACTTGGTACTTAAAATGACAAGTACAGCTCTTGATATTTTCAGATGTTTATCATAATCCTTAGTAGCATATTTGCTGAAAAGAACTTGGATGGTGGGACAGAACATCTAAAGAGTAGAGACTCTGTTTAACCTAAGATAGTGCCCAACAATAAAATAGAACGGCAGAGAGGAGTTTCTTGGTTAAGTTCAAAGAATAGGGACCTTGTTATGATGACAATGAGTAACTTAGGATTAATATAAATGCTGAATACCTATGTTCACACTGTCTAGGAAACTTCATTTTCAAAGAATTTACCATCTCAAACACCATGGCATAACTACATGTACAAAAAACATGTTAGATACTTTTTGTTGGGGTTTGTGTCTGTTCAGGATGTCTAATTCTGCATAATGATGTTGGATTTTGAGATACATGTATGTGTCTTTGTTATATCATAACAGAAGGCATGGTATGATTCTTATTATTCTCAATTTACCAGCCAATTCAGTTCTTGATTACCCCATATATCTTTGTGTTGTAGTTTAATGATTGATTTGGTTCCTTCTGAAGTTACCTACTGCTTTGATTGACAATCCAACTTTATCCCTTAGGTTGCACAGCTGATTGTTACTGGAGATTCTGGTGCTGTAAATGGGGTAACCCTTCTGTATAACTCTTGCTTGCAAATTTTGAACCATGCATCAAAATTATCAACTGTTTTGATTGTATTGGGACTCTGCTTCAACTATCTTAGGTGCTGCTGTCTGATGGAACATTGGTCCAATCCTCAGTTGTTTTGTCAAATATAACCCCTTATCGGACTGTCATGGTAAAAGATCAATAGCACTTCTGTTTTTTTATTTATTTTGACTAGATGAAGCATGTTGTAGTTTGATCTATTAATAGAAAAGGAAAAATCTTAAACCTTTTTCTGCTGTTCATGTTTTCCATCATAGGTTAAGCTTATGAAAAATATACTTGTGTGTCCTGTGTCTTCTATAATGACTATGAAATACTAATCTTTGCTAGACCCTGCTTTGGTGGGGCATCATTGTATGTGTACATTTTGCTCCATTTTTCCACTCAGGCCGTTTCAGTGGGTGAGAAGGGAGGCCTTAAGGTTTCCTTTCTTTTTCTAATGCTTTTACTAATCAAAATTACTTTTCCTTATCGGATGCAGGAATTACTGCCACAAAATGTTCTTCCTGAAGATTTTTATCATGGAATCAAGAACTCTGACTATAGCTCTGTAAGATCTAGAGTAGCAATCTTTTTTAGCAATAAGGCTTACTATTATTTCCGTTATAGTTATTGAACATGATCATGTTCCAAGGGAAATTGGTATCTGCCTCATCCAATTACAATAACTTACAGTACCTGCGGCGTGCAACCGCTCACATGCTAAATTTCAGTGGCCTTTATAAGATGTAAAGCAGTACAATCAGTTTCCTGCCTCCTTAAATAAAGGCAATTTTGAGGATTTCCAAACAAAACCTTTATTCTGCCCTTGCTGAAAAATGTGATCCTGTTTGGCATTGAATGGTCACTCTAATAAGGGTTTCTCTCTATATCATGCACCAGTGAATCAGTGATTTTACCAGTTCTATTTTTTGACTGTTGTATCTCCAAAATGTGAATGAGAAAGCTTCAATACCAAAACACTAATTTTGGGTTCGTTTTATCTGGCATAATTAATTTAATAAGCTTAAATGACAGTTAATACTGCTTAGTGCACTTCCATTTCTTTTGCTGATCTCAAATGCTCCTCATTCACAGTGTTTCTTTTTAGTCAGCTACTTATGTCACCATGCCTGATGATTCACTGTCATTTACTAGAACAGGGAACAACAAAAATCAATGTAGCAGTGGATGGATTGCCCCAGTTCAAATGTTGCAAGCCACTTGGTGGGGCAGGCCCTCAGCATGTTGGCACCATTCACATTGGTTCAGAAAAGTATGTTACTTTCTTAGTATATTGTTCTCAGTCCATTTTTCAAGGTCTGTTATGATGGGATGGGAATAGAAATGATTTATATCCCTATATGTTGGCATATTTTTCAAGTTAGTTCTATATGGGAACTGATTAATGTACCTAATGTGGTGGAATCATTGAAGAAGCTCCCAAGTCAAAACAGCCTGGCTGCTACTTTCAGGAGCTTCCAAAGCCCATTACATTTGGGGTTTGGTGTTTTGAGCCTTAACTTTCTGACTTCTAATTTTGAAATCTATGATGAACTTGACTCTTATTATTTTTTATACTCCGAAGTATGGAGGATATTGATTCTGCTTATAGGGATGCTTCGAATGGCTTACCATCACGCCGACCTGTCATTGAGATGACGATTCCTTCTGTTCTGGACAAGACTATATCTCCACCTGGTATTTTTAAGTACATTCTCCCAAGTTTTGTAGTGCTTGAGATGCTCTCTTGCAAAAAAAATTTGGATGTGGTGTTACATAATAAAGCTAGAACTGAAAGCTGTTTATTTTTCATCAACATAAATATATCATAAAACTTGCATGAGAACACACTTTCTTAACCAATCTTTATTTGACAGAAGATTTGAGCATTGTGGAGAGTACTGCTCTGGATACTGGAATGCTTATGTTTTCACTGTCTTAAAATCATGAGATTTGCACAGTTAAAAAGTGTTCTGTTAATTTAGAAGGATATGAGTGTTGTAAGTTTGATTTGTTGAGTAGCTCTGATTACCATACCTCTCAACTTGTGACCTCAAGAATGAGATGGTACGCCACACTCATGTTTGAACTGTTCAAGGAATGAGATATTCAAGCAAATCGGCAAACTTTTTACTGTTTAAGGGTTTATGTTTTATTGGTTCGATATACTGTGATGTCATTCTTAATGATTCTTACTGCTTTCTTTTTCCAGGTAAGCATGTGATTAACCTATTCATTCAATACACACCCTACAAACCATTGGGGGGTACCTGGGAAGATCTCAAATTCAGAGTGAGTTGGATCTTTTCCTTCAATCTTCTCTTCACTATTTATAAAGCTTGGGATGCAAGTAAAAAAAACTTTGAAATTAGCCCCACACAGAGCCATTCTTCTAAAAGAAATTAATATATGTGCTATTTTCAGGAATCATTTGCTCAAAGATGTTTCTCGTCGATTGACGAATATGCACCGGGCTTCAGCTCCTCAATCATTGACTATGATATGTTGACGCCACCAGACCTTGAAAGGGAGTTTGGTCTTACAGGTAAAAACCACATATGCAGATATTAATTTGTGTGAAATTCTAGAATTGAGTAAGGAATGCAGAATTATAAAAAAAGAGACCTGTCAGCAAGCTTTGAAAATTTTATCTTTCCATAAGAAATAATTAAGTTTACTTATTTTTCTATTGATATGCATTGTGACACCATACTTTTCTACTACTACAACAAATGTGGCAGGGGGCAATATCTTTCATGGTGCCATGGGCTTGGATTCACTCTTCCTCATGCGACCAATCAAGGGATGGTATGTATCCAAAGTCTTTTATGACCTGCATATAAGCGTGGAAATAGATACATCCTGTTTGAGGTTTCTGCAAATTTTCTCTTTCACCACTCCATGGACATGAGAAGTATGGGTGACTTTGGTGCCAACAGGTCAGGTTACAGAACGCCTCTGCGAGGGCTTTATATGTGTGGGAGTGGTGCCCATCCTGGGGGTGGTGTGATGGGGGCACCTGGCCGTAACGCTGCTCATGTGGTACTTGAAGATATGAAGCGGCAGTCTTTGTGAACTGACAACATCTTTGCTCTCTTTCACCCATTAGGAACATTGGCCTTCCCAGAAAGTTGCGCGTGGGTGATGGTGGTTATTATTATTATTTTCGTTGATGAAATGACTCGTCGCGTCCCGTTGAGTATGATTTTGGGCGTCTTTTGGGTCATTTTAGCATTATGTTTTCTTTTGCTTAATTAAGAATCTTTTGTTCTTAAGTTTCTAATACACCAATTAAAAAACTAGAAGTTAAAAAAGGTATTTTCACCTTTCAAGTAGACTCAATATATGCAATGATCTATTTCGTTATTTTCAAACTAGTGGGATTGGAACCTTAAAACAATATTTTGATAATTTGCATATTCATTTTTCATTCACGCCTAACTAAATTGAGCACGTTTGAGTTCATTTCAGTCTATAAATTTAACCAAAAAAAACAGAAAAAGAAAAAGGAAAATTGTCAACCAGCGAGAGCAGTGGAAGGCTCAAGAGGCAGACATGATTGGATGATGCACAAAGACCTTGGCACAAACTTGGAATGCGAATTAGATAGTCATTCACCCAGTGAAACAATCTTCTAACGTCCTTTGATAGTTTACATAGACTGCTACAATGCATAAAAAATAAGTCAAATTTATACCCTTTTAGTTTTCAGTCAAATAGAAAGGTCTTACCCTCGCTGTTTGATAAAAAAAAAAAAAAAAAAAAAACGGATATAAAATAGAAAAGATTCAGATCCAGTATCATAAATAATTATCACACTAAACAGAGCAAGCAAAAGCTTCCAAAAAGAAATGCCTCGGTTGGTAATTCGGAGAACATAAACTTCAGCAAAGGCGATGTAATTATGATTGTTTATCAGCAGATACTAGGACTGAGCAGTAGTGGATCAGAAGTAAACCATAGAAGTCTCCTAATTGTTGTTCAACTGCAATTGTAGTGAGAACATAAAAAGGATAAGATAATTTTTAAACCAGTTTATGAGATAATAATTTGTCATATCATGAATTGAATGCTGTAGCCACAGTACTCGTGCAAAAAGGAAAAACATATTCTCGCGCCAAGAAGTATCCGTCTCTCCCAAAGGTTGAAGTCATCGTCGAACATACTGGTCCATCAAACCCTGTGACGCAAATCAAGTGTCAGTAAGCATTGACCAGTAAGTGGGAATTGGATGGTTTCTGCTAAGATTTTGTAAGGTACTGGAAGGTGACCTTAGGTTGTGCATCACAGCAACATGTGCTAAAACTACTAAATGAACGAAAAAATAAAAATTTGTTTCCACTGAAGAACAAAAACCAAGTTCAAAGAACTAGAGGATCACATGACAAACTACAAAAATGGTTCTTCCTCTCAAATGCAGTTCAATTATCAATCACCTCGTACAAAAGACCAAAGGAATGTATTGGCAGAGAGTAAGAAAAATAACACTTAGATTACCTTTAAATATAGAAGACCAAGTAAATTTGAAAACAAATATTCCTACAAGATTTCAGCACAGATACAAGAGTTACTTACCATATCCACCTCTAGATTACAACAATGGCATTAGGTTCTGGCAGTTGTCTTCATCTCAGAGGTAGCAGCTTTTGTATAGACGGGGTGAAGTACATGCCCATCCTTAGGTTCCACATGCACCCATTTGCGGCCGCTAAGCTTGTGACGCTCAAATTTGACACAACCTTCTTTCAGAGCATATAAAGTATGATCTTTCCCAATCCCAACATAATTCCCAGGGTGGAAACGGGTGCCCCTTTGACGAACTATGATGTTTCCTGGTATCACTCTCTGTGCAGTAAATAATCAGATAATGCTAATCACATAGAAGTTTTGAAAAGAAAATGTTTAGAAGCTGAAACTGACAACTGGAGAGATTAAATCATCCCAGGAAACCTACTTCTCCACCAAACTTTTTCACTCCCAAATTCTTAGGTTTTGAGTCTCGGCCATTCTTTGTAGATCCTGCAGTCTTCTTTGTAGCCCAACGCTTGATCATCACACTCAACCCGCCTTCAGCCACATCTGAATTTTATAGAGAAAAAAGAACAATGGATCAGAAACCAAGCAACACTTTAATAAGATGCGAAAGTAAAATTTTCCAATAAGAAATGAATAGTACTAAATTAACATTTCTAGCTGAAATCAATACAAACAACTTGAAATTTGAATACACTACTACAATGCCTTGAGTCACATGTAAATATATGATTCAATACAATCCAACAATGAATTGATCAAAATGTTTCTATCAATGTCTACTAAAGCTATAATTTAAGCATTTCCCTAAAGAAATATGGTCTCACCACTAACTCCAGTATAGACAGGGACATTGGAGATCAGGTCTCTAAGATTCACTCGTCGACATAATGTTGCAGCAAGATTCATCATGCTAATTTCTGAGAGCAAGACACCTGAAAAGCAATGGTCATTAATCAGAAACAAGGTTTGTGAAAACCAATGTGAATATTCTCAGACCTAAACAGCTGAACATATTATGCAGTTGTAAATTTCATGATTTTCTTTTTGAAGGGGAAAAAATAGAAAAAAAAAATTCATGATTAAATCTCAAATAACTTAATTTACATTAAGCCATTGCGTATAACTAACATTTATTTCCTCGTCTGAGAGAGAGAGTCCAATTCACAAGCATTAAAAATTATGCCAGATTCATTGAAATTAAGTAATAAACAGGTTCCAAAGACATCTCAGTGATTCAACTATTCCTCACAAATGTTCCAGCAAAATAATCAATAGACATATAATTAAAAGAAAAAACGCAATACCATTTATCCAAACAATCTGCAACCACGGTAGATAAAAATAATGATCAGGTTAGGGATTCAGTTTGTAATAGAAATTAGAACAGGCCTAGGTCATGAATCAGAAACATTGAGAAGAAGAGGGTTGGGGATTCAGTTAAAATCAGTAAAAAATCAGAGAAGAAGAGAAAGAAATATGTTGAATCACATTGCAGAAGAAGAAAAGACAGTGGATGCAGCAGTAACGCCTTCGTCAGGAGAAGAAGAAGAAGATGAAAAACCAGAAAGATCGATCTAATGCATAAACTGATTTTATTAAATAAAACAGAATAGAACGTACCTTACTAGCTGATTGAACTTGATTTGCAGAAAATAAAGAGTTCTTCAATCTCTCTCTAGGAAACGAAAATCAAACAAAAGTGAAGATGGAAGGACACGTAGTCACTCGACAGAGAGCTAGGTTGGAGCGGCAAGGGTAAAGAAAAATAAGCGATTAGAGGTTTAAATAAATAAATAAATAAATATATATATATATAAATATGGTCCCACCATTTACTTTTTGCCACTATTCAACTTGCGACCAACGGAGCCCTAAAATCACGTTTTGGAATTTGCAAGGTCAACATGGCCGTCCTGGCTGAAGAGGAGGAAGGAGGAGGAGAAGAAGAAGAAGAAAAGAAAGCACCTTCAGCTGCAGAAAAAGATGAAGATAACATAGGTCCAGCTATTCTACTCGAAGATTTAGAACTAGAAGAAGAAATCGGAAAGCAAGCACGAGAGACTACCGCAGAAGAAGAAGCAGCTCATCAAGGTGATGATGATGAAGAAGACACTGGAGTTGAGAAGCTACTACAGAATCACTACCTTGAATCTATCGATTCGACTCTAGTAATACGGCAACTTCCTTCTCAAGGCCTCTCGTTCCAGCTCTGGCCGGCCGCGACTATACTCGTATCCCTACTCAACCACCACAACAATAGTCCACTCTCCACCTTCCTCAACCGCCGATCTCACCTCCGCATTCTCGAGCTCGGCTCCGGCACCGGCTTCGTTGGCATTGCCGCTGCGGCAATCTTAGGCGCCAGCGTCACCGTCACCGATCTTCCTCACGTTCTTCCGAATCTCCAATTCAACTCATCTTTGAACGCATCTGCTGTTAGTTTGCGAGGTGGATCGGTGAACGTCGCGGCTCTTAGATGGGGAGAGGATGAAGATGTGAAGGTTTTGGGAGTGGATTTTGATGTTATTTTAGGATCTGATGTGGTGTATCATGAACACTTGTTTGAGCCTCTTCTTCAGACGCTGTGTTGCTTGTTGAAGGAAGGAGAGAAGGGAGTGACGTTTTTGATGGCGCATTTGAGGAGGTGGAAGAAGAAGGAGTCTGGTTTTTTTAAGAAAGCGAGGAAGCTTTTTCGAGTTGAGAAAATACACTCGGATCCTCCGCTTCCGGGATCGAGAATTGGCGTTGTTGTTTACAGTTTTGCACGCAAGTGCTAGCTAAGTAGCTAACGCTATGTTGTTTCAATGAATATTGTTGATGGATTTGTGGACTCTGAAGCACAAGATTGAGTTTGTTCCAATGCTTGCAATTTTGAATCGTCTATGAATCTGTTAAAATTTGAAAAGAAAATGGTTTTTTGACCACGTTGAGAGCAAACTGGAGTAGCAGATAAGGTATTTTGTTATGATTTGGCATTTCAATGTAGCAATACTCTTTCAGTTATTTAGGTGGAGAGGCTTGCCTAAAGCATCCACGAATGAAGTGAGAACAGACAGTGACTACCAATGATCATAACTTGGGAAATATCAATCCAGCTTCGTTTTCTGAAACTAGGAGGGGACCATAATCCTTTGAAGGATTGAAGTTTGATTTGATGTAAACCTTAGAACCATTTTTCAATTCTGAAAGCTTAATTGAAGACAAAAAGTTATGTTGGGTTGTCTAAAATTTACAATGTTACAGTCCACTGTAAATACATTTAATTTTGCAAGTACCAATTCATTGCTAAATTCAGGCACCTGTATCACTACTTCATTATAATATATTTCTTTATTGTTCTACATCTATATTATAAAAATGAAATCTATCAAAAATTATGTATACATATTATTGAACCCCGATGAGAGCATTCATTCAGTGGAGAAATTTTCCATAAAGAACAAAAGGGAGTAAATTTATATAAAAGCTAAAGCAGCTTCATTTGTCATACAAACAACATTACAAAAACATATAACATGTAACACAATTCAACTCCCAGGAGTAAATCTTGCCCTACAAAATTTATAAAAACTAAGCTGTACTGATGCTTCACATGTTATGGTCATAAGCAGCGTATCATCGGTTCACACTTCAAGTATATCAAATTCATGGGGCATGAAGTCTTCACTTGGTCTATAGTACTTGTCAGGGGAGTATAAGCTCAGGTTGGTGACTTGGCTAGTATAGAGACAGGCAAATCTCTCCACCTACATCATCGAAATTCAGAATGATAAGATCAATTGATTCAAAATCAAAATGACATCATAGAAAAATACATCAATTGCTACTCCACTGTGCCTTGCAACTTCATCAACTATTTTTCTATTAAAAAAAAGGGCTTAAGTAGGTTGTGTGATTATTTATTAATGTGATGAGCACAGGAAAGGAGGCCCTAATATCACCTTGTAATGAAGAATCAAACCATGTATCTGAACTCCATCCTGAACTACAAGGAGGTTCTTAATCTTTTATGAATTCTTACCACATTTGGGTTATAGGACGAACGGTTAGTAGACGACAAGATAAATATGCAGGGTAAAGTAACCACAAGTAAGAGGCCAACACTAAGACTTCTTAAGCAAATTGTATATCTATCTTTTTATTGCTGTTCTTCCCAACAACTTTCAAGACAAAATGCAAATGATCAGGTTCTTGGGGTCATCTGGTTGAATTGATATTCTTGCTAGTAGATCTCCTAGACCAATGTTGGCAACTACCCTTTTTACTTCACAGGTTTCCCACTTTTTGTTTATACAGATAATATTATTCACAACTCATAGTAGCCAAAACTGTATACAATTTCATAAATACAAGAGAAAGGGCAACAACAATCAGATCGAACCTGATGAGCAAAACGGGAGTTCTGAAACCCAGTCTTCATGAGTTGTCCCCAGACCTTGTGAAACTGGAACAGAATATACAAATGCAATGAAAGAGATCAGGCACATGATTGTTCTCGTAAATGGAACAAGGGTTTCAATGGCGTTTCAACTACAAAGGTACTTATGTTAACAATTACTAGTTCAAACAAAAACACGCACTGTCTTCAAAGAAATTTCCAATTTATTTTCTGTTGATAGCAAACCAAAAATAAATAAACAATCAAACGAATGAAGTTGTCTCATTTAAGATTTTCAATCTGATCAATAGTTTACCCAGTCTGAAAGGTATTGAATCTTGGAATAACTGTCATAGTTCATTTTCAGACTTTGCTTGTGGTACACGTGCATATAAATGTAGATTGCTTCTATTGTTCGCTTGTATATATATGTGAATATCTACATAGAGACCCCACATATTAAAGTTCAAAAGTACTTACGAAGTACCTTTTATTTTATAGGTCTCAATCCCCTCCAACTAGAAATGACTGGCATTGAATGACCACAACATGACTATTTTGATGATCTATCTAAGAGCCCGTGATAAATTTATATGAAATGCATGTGATCACTGCTTTAGATTGTTTACCTTCCTGTGGAACTCCCGCTGAGTTTCTTGATGACAAAGACGAACGTTCTCCCTTTGAGCCTAAAAGTAACATAAAAGAAACAAAGTAGGTCAACGCACTGTATTCAAATCAGTAGACTATTTTCTGGTTCAAGGGTATTTGGGCCTCTTAGATCACCTAATTACTCCCTTGAGGTGTGCAAAAACCTCCCTATCCTCACACTCCAAAAAATTATAAGTAATGGCCACTTAAGGTGGGATTTGATCTCAGGACTCCCACTTCTAGAGGTGGGTTCCTGGCCATCACTCCAATCCAAGTTGGTTTCAAGTCATTGACTACAAACCAAGTTTAAAACTTGCCAGTGAAGAGCATATAGCTGTTATCAACATTAAACATTTTTCTCAAAGAATCATGTAAATCTTTTTAGGGACTTCAGACTTCAATCACTTTTTCAAATTTAGGAACACTATGTAGACAATTTCTCTTTTTGACTTGTCATCATAACCAACAAAATAAACCTCAACAACAAGCTCATATCCTCAATTGTCAATTGATAAATCCAAGATTACAAGAATATATGATCCTTGAGAGAGTTTAAATGGCAAAATAAGGTTAGTATATCTAACCTTGAGTAGTCTTTAAAAAAAAAAAAAATGAATAAAGCTTTATGTTGATGTTAGTTAAAGATAGAAAGAAATATCAGTGATGAAAAAAAACTTAGAATAAGAAATGATTTTAATCCATTCTTTGATTATCTTTCAGCAAACTTGCAAGACTGACCTGCAAGTCGTTGAGTTCAGAAGCTAACTTTCGCCTCTTATCAACATCAACACCTTCAAACCTGAACCAAAATTGAAAAAGAACAAAAATATTATAATGAAGAAAAGCATGCCATCAATTGTTTTTATTCTTCAATCACTTAAAACATGCAACGATTCAGAGCAGATTTGAGAAGTTAGAAACTGATGTTTAGTTAAGGGATTCTTTTATTCACTTATCGAGAGCATATTCACAATGTTGGAGAGGAATCTTAATCCATTGTTCTACCCTTATTTTTCTCTCTTTTCTCTTTCTTTCCTATTCACTGCCACATCAAATCCCTGTTAATCCTCCCTCCACTGTTAATCTAAATCATTCATTTACCTTGCAAAAACAAAAAGTCCAATTGGATACATATTCCTGATAGTATTGAGCATAGAATTGGAGCTTACTTCATAGACCACTTCAAATGATGGATTTGGTCCTCAATAAGATCACGCTCTTTTCTTAACATTCGAAGTTCCTGCACAAATGAACCCAAGTAAACCATACAAAGAAAGGAAGAATATAGAAGTTTAATTAGATTCATTGAAAATCCAAAATATTACCGTCAAAGTATATCATTCACTACCAAGATCATGAAAACTATGGTCATGCCATCAGTTTGCTATGGTACTCGTAGTGGTAAAATTTATCCACAAGAAAAAACTTTGTTTGGAGTAAACTAACAAGAAAAAATGACTAAAGATATAATCCCTAATCAGCACTCTATGAAGGAAAATCATGCATCTTTAAGAAGAAATCATACATCAAAGAGTTGCATAACCACCGTGTAAAGGCTTTTCCATGCATTCAACTTTTATATACTTGTCAACCTTTATATTCAACTAAAAGATAATTTCTCCAAGTATGAAACTCAAGCCAACTCAAAAAAGCCTTTTCCCAATTCCATGAAGTCAACTACATAAAACCGATTCCTCCACCCCTCTCTATCACGAGCTAGGTTGAAATTTATATTTTCTCCAAATATGAAACTGAAACATCTAATTCTGAACCTTTTTTGAGTTATAATCAGATTGTGCAAATCTATAGCTTAATTGTTTCCTCGCACACCCCGCATGGTTCCAACATTTAAAGGGCACACTAATGGGCAGGGTTGATTCCTTGGTTCAGTGATTTAACACATGATAAGTGTTGCATAACTACCTTATAAAGGCTCTTCCAAGCATTCAGATTATTTACGCTTACTCCACATTTATATTCAATTAAAAGAAAAAATCTCCAAATATGAAACTGAAAAACATTATTTTCTGAACCACTCTTGAGTTATAATCAGCGTATGCAAAACTATAGTTTAATTGTCTCTTTGCGCAATGCATGCCTGAAACATTTTAGTTAAATCAACATTTAAAGGGCACACGAATGGGCAGGGCTTTGGAGTTGAATCCTTGGCTCAATGATTTCAACACATCATATGCAAATTTCGAGGTCACACTTTTTTCCAACCAAACTATTTCTATGATGCTACTAAAGCAGGCAAGACCGAAAGAGTACTATCAGTCCTGGATTATAAAATATAATTGTGCAGTTGCATCACTCGTGAAGTCTAAAGATTGTGCAGCAGAGAAATTCTGCAAATGAAGGTTAGAAATAACTAAAGGATAAGTAAAAGACATGTTTGTCGATGATAGCTTGATATGCATTGTTGGGCCCTTATCTAACAACTATAGCTTTTGGGTTGAGTGGTTTCCAACATGGTATCAGAGCCTTGGTTTAGCAAGAGGTATTGGGTTGAAGCCTCGTTATTGACATTTGCATGTTCCCCATTTGCATAATTGGTATTTGGCCCTCCACGTGCAGGATGAGGCTGCATGTGAGGGGGAGTGTTGATGATAGGTTGATATGCATTGTTGGGCTCTTATCTAATAGCTATAACTTTTGGGTTGAGTGGTTTCTAACAATGCTAACATAAAATGACACTTTTATCAATACCTTACGGATATCCCTCGAGTTCTGAAGGAGTTCTACTTCCCTCTCAAGCTCTGGTACAACAAGCATTGTTCTCCAACCTGTTAAAAGTATAAACAAATTAACAACCGAATCACCATTTTATGGCCAATGAACTATAATAGCAAAACTTAACATAAATCACATAATCACATGTAGATTATCAAACATCAAAAAGTATCAATGCTAAAACGAGCATAAAGATAATACTTGTACCAATGGAGAAATTTTCAAATTTACAGAAAGGACATACCTAGAACCTTTTTGCTGCGTAAAATATCTCCATAGATGTGATCTCCAACATAAAGAACCCTACTAAAGATAAACAAATATTAAAACTACCAAGAAAAAATCCCATTTTAAAGAGTGTCTTGAAAAATCACATATCATAAATAAAAGGACAAAAGAAAGAAAATAGAGACTCATGTATCATGAAGCCAACTGAGTTCACAGCAGATTATAGTCAAATCAATATTCATCATAAGAAGGAAAAAGAAAATACATGTTACCAAATGACAATCACACATGCTTTGCATAAACAATCATCAATTCTAGTGAAAGCTGTTGCAAATTGCAAAAAGCAAGGAAGCAAGGTTCAGTGGCACAAAAGGACTTTCTGTAATGATGGCTATGTTGGCATTGTTGGGGACTGTCACTAAATTCAAATTTATTCTAGTCATAAAGTTTACATTTTTACGGTACACAGTGTACTTTCATGCTTAATGGGTAAGTAGCGCGACGACTCTTAGCCAAAACACAAGTATCACACTTCAAGTCAGAAGTCTGCAAATGCTTAAACAAATCAGAAAAAACTTGCTTCAAATACGGAAAAGATGAGTGTCTCAAGCGTCGATGCCATAACCACAATGTTGTGTCTTTATTGTCATGCAGATTGTTCATGTTGTTGGCCTGGCCAATGTCATCCACATAATATAATCCCCCCCTCTTAGTACCACGGCCAATTATCTCCTTGGTGAGAATATCCTGGATAAGACAAAAGTTGGGATAAATAAGTACAACACAGCCAAGGTCTGCAGTAAGCTGACTTATAGACAATAGTTTATGAGATAAAGACGGAACAAGTAAAGTATTGGATAAAGTTAGGGATGGAGATAAAGTCACTGAGCCAGCTCCAGTGACTGGTGAGATAACACCATTGGCATTAGCGATGCTGGTGCGTCGTGGAAGAGATGTTTGAGAGAAGTCCGAAGCAGCAAAAGTCATATGGTCTGTGGCCCCCGAGTCGAGAAGCCATGCCCCACAATTCGCATTTATATGGGAGGTAAAAAAAGCAAGACCAGAGATACCTGAGTTTAAGTTGGGAGGAGCATCCGTGGACATTGCAGCCGATTGTATAAGAGAGAGATGAGGATCTGCACGAGCAACAACAGCTGTGCCTGAACGTCCACTAGTGCCGGTGCCATCAGGACGCTTACGGGCTTGTAGATCATGCCACCAATCAGGATACCCATGCAACTTAAAACAGTTTTCACGTGTGTGTTTCTGGTTGCCACAATGAGAGCATTTTTTTCCCTCAGTAGAATGCCGGTGCTTGGCAGATTTACCATGGCCAGAAGTGCTTAACGAGAGAGCTTTCGACACTAAGACAGCCCCCTGGGGCCCATCAGTGTCATGGGTAGTCATCACTTGTTGTCGAATAGCCTCCCGCCTAACATGCTCATAAGCCTGTTCAACCGTAGGAAATGGTTTTATCTGTAAAACATCAGCACAAATATTGTCTAGCCGATCATCAAGACCATCCAGGAAAACATAAACACGGTCTTCTTGGATGATCCGATTATAGTGTTGAATATCAACAGAACATTCCATAGGATTCGGTCGGCGGAAATCAATTTCACGCCATAGACCCTGCAACGCTGTGTAATATTTTTCTAGCGAGCTTGCTGCTTGTTTCAGTCTACTCACTCGACGTCGAAGATCATACACCTGCGATGTATCACTACCATCGAAGAAGGTAGTTGCAATAACATCCCAAACCGCTTTTGCCGTAGGAAAGCGAATAAAATTGTCAATTAAAGACGGATCCATGGAAGTAATTAACCAACCTTTAAAAATAGCATTATCAGTGCGCCACTTGCGAAAGGAAGAATCAGTTGATGGCGACTGGGGAAAGTCGCTGTTAATGTACCCCAGTTTGTCCTTGCCCGAGATATACATCTCAACAACCTGGGACCACAGTGCATAGTTGGAACCGTCCAACTTAATGCTGATCTGAGCAGCGGATGTTTCAGTGGTGATGGTCGGGGTCCAAGTGTTATTCAAAACTTCAGTCATCCTTGTAGTCAATTCAAAGATAGGATCAGAGAGATTGGACGCATTGCCAGGAGTATTCTGGTCATCAGAATCCCCCATGGAAGGAAGGGTAGGGTACAATACTCGGATCTGTGATTTTCGAAGATTTTTTTTTTTTTTTTAATCTCACCAAAATAACACAAAAAAATAATTATAAATTAAAAAAGATTGTGTCGGGTCGATCGGGTCATCAGGGACGGTCGGATTTTGCTAGGTGATAGCTACAACTTGTTTCACCAAGCTGTTCATCAACTGTTCCAACACTAGGAACTTCTGGCACATCTTTCTTGTGTACTGATTTATAATATTAGTTGCATTTCTAAAAAAAATGCAAGGAATACCCTCATCACGTGAAGACAGATTGATGCATTGGTTATGTAATTTATAGTTGGCACCCTGATTCATATATATCATATATGAGATCTCATTTTCAAAAAAAAATATTTCTTACCATCATGGCCGACAAGTTTTAAAGCATTTCATTCAATATTCATCTCTCTCTCCCTTCATGGTCGACAGCATCATCTAGCAAAAGAAATGATGGCTCCTTGAGAATCGCGATTGCACTGCTTCTGTCCTCCCGATAACTGAACTCCTCTTTCCCTTCCTTAAAACCGATCACCGTTTCATGACAAAGACGATCGCCGGCCCTCACATGCCAAACTCTCGTCGAGATGAGTTGCCGGATACTTCGCAGTGACAACCCCAACCTCGAACACCAAATTCTCGCCGCTGGATCGGATTCCGCTGATGAACCACCACTGGAATCTCGTTGAGCTCGGCGATTCGGCCTTCGACGAGCTTTCTGGTGATCTTCTTGGAGTAAGTGGCGAGATAGTTGTCTGGAGGGAGCGTGATCTTGCAGGATCCGTCAAGGTTTACGGAGAAATCTCCCGAGGTTCAGTTGATAGTGTAGTATAATACGTTCAGAGGAAGTAAGCCGATCGGGAAGCCATGGTTCTTCAGCTCGTCGTGCGCTGAAGGGTTAGGATTAGGGTTTTCGAATTCATTATCGGTTATGGAAGAAGACGAAGAAGAGAAGAAGAGAAGAGAAAGGAGGGTTTCAGCGATCGCTCAAGAGCGCGAGACAGATCTGCTCTGCGATCACGATCGACGCTCCGTCTTCGCTGACGGACAGAGCAACGCCGGCGAGGAAAGACGGCACGCAGAATGGTTCGTAACCTTGCTCTGATACCATGTCAACACATTCTTTTTTTCATATATTTTCCTATGTATTTCCATAGGTTATATACATGCTAAAGGAATAAAATCAAAACAAAATCTTTGCTATTTTCAAACTTCCTAAACTAACGCTAATCTATTACGGCTAAACTAACGAAAGTAATGCTAATTGTCAACAATTATGGCTCACGCCAACAGTGATCATATACTCTGAATGACATTATCATATTTAAAGCACTTGTTTGGAAGACATCCAAAATGAGATCCACTTTGCAAGCATGAGATGATGCAAGATAATAAAATGAATCACAACAAAACAGTAACTGATCAAAAAGATGATGCACCTGTGAACTTGCTTCAATTGATAGCAATTTATGCAGATGAGCAACGTTCCCTCCCTAAAATGGAAGTACAAACAACTTCAGTTACAACAATTTTGGATTGAGAGAATTTCATTAATAAGAGTCGTGAGTTTAACAATATTCTTTGCAAACGGGTTATCGATTAAGTGCATCATGTATGATTAACTTAAAAATAATACCTGGAAAACTCTACAAGGCCTCTTAAGCCCATTAATCGGTAATCTTGGTGAAGTAGGTCCCATCTATTGACAGGAAATACACTCAAGTGAGAAAAAATTCCATTCACCAACACAAGGGTTAGTAGAACACTATTTATTTCACCAACCTGAGGGATAGGACTTCCATTGTCTGTATTGAGTAGCATGCAAGACTCAGGATCAACTTCAAATAGGTTTGAGCGATTATCTTCATGGAAAAAGCCTGGCTTCGAACTGTTCAATATTACAAGCCACTTTTACATGGATGTCATGGTGATAAATTCTATTCAACTCAACAAGGACTTTTTACCAACTACACAGCATTGGCTACAGGAATCCACTTCCTCCATCCCACTCTATCAAGTGTGACCTAAAGTTATATTTTCAGACTCCACTGCCTTTTTTATTTATCTTTATCCATCTTATGGTCTAGTATACATCCTTTTTCTCTCTAATCACATCTAATTGTCTTCATTAGATCTGATGGTGCTAAAGCAACCAAATCCTGCTTATTAAATCATTGGAAGAAAAAGATCAATTTTATTAAATACATTCAACAATCTATATTGATTTTGGACTTGCTATTTAAAGTAATCATGTCGTGACCTTAATCTCAATTTAGTAGTCAATGTTTCCTAAGCCCTTTCAAGTTTCAATTATAACCTTATATCCTCCTGCAAAATTTTTGTATTACGAACTAGTAGGCCTACATCAATGACCATTATAATGACTATCAAAAGAAAAAAAATGATTATCACATAAATATTATGGACGATAGCTTAATAGAATAAAAGTATCAAAGGAAGAAATTGAACCTGCCCGTAATGACAACGTCAAAGTTCTCAAGCCAATCATAGTTGCATGGGGAACTACCATCCAGAGTTCGTTTCCCACACAGGAAATTCATCACGACGTTTGTATAGTCCCATAAACTAAATCAGATTTAAAAGAAAAGAAAATGTTATTTTTTCTAATAAATAATAGCAACATTTAGGTGGGAAAAAAAAGAACTGGACACTGATTGAAAGGGCAAGATACCTGTTTGTCACCAGAAACGTTGCACGACCAGAATCTCGAAGCATTTTGAACATAGGTACTATTGAGGGATCATCATTAATGTATCTGTGTAATGATAAGATTCAGAAGAAAAATGAGAAAAATCATGCATAAATGTTGAAGATTTTAAACATATAATTGCAGTAAGGTAGATTTCTAGATAAAGCGGAATGATCAAATAAAGTTTGCATTCCATTACCCAATGTTTTATGTTGAGAAATTTTTAGTTTCTCGACTCACATAAAAAATAAAGCAACAAAACTTCCATAAGCTTGAGGATAGGGAAGGATATAAGAGATAACTAAAGAAAAATATTGGGAAAAATTGTCCAATTTTGTTCTTACGCTCCAGGATCTTTTGCAACCATTTGCTTCAAAGTTCCATCACGATGGCACAAATCAACTGCTGCTCGAACATCTTTGTACATTCTAGCATAGCTGCAAGAATGATTCAGCATGTTAGTTCAAATCTTTATAAAAACCAAGAGCATACTATAAGCAAATAAAAAAGCATAAGCTGAGAAACATGCCATGAATAGCAGAAACATGATTCAGCAGGTTAGATCAAGTATTTAGAAAACAAAGAGCATACACTATAAAAGGATGCAAAAGCATAAGCTTAAAGACACGCTAGTAGGAGAGCACCACCGCATATCTTCTAAAGTCGGTGATAAGACATAAGATGGACGGAAAGAAAATGTAAGTTTTGACAAAGACATAACCGTAATTGACAAAATCGCATTCAATGGTGAATTGACGAATTTCACATATCTAAAGACCAAATAAAAGAACCAAAAGAAGTAGTAAAATAAATCCATAATCAAATTTGAATTTGGTTTTGATCGATAAGAGCATTTAGTAATTAAAAGTAGAATAGACCATCTACAACACTTGAAAAGCTAAAGAAGGCACAATCAACTAGTGTACTTTAAAGGTAAAAGAAAAAAATCATAATCGTAAGTAATACCCAACCCAAAGGTAATGGATATTGCCAAACTGCCACAATTACACCAATATTAATCTAAAACTTTTCATGATCTTGAGTACTCCTTTTTTTTCAAATATAATAACGAGGGAGTAAATTAATTGCCAAGAATCACAGTAAATAATGCTCATACTCAGTGCCATTAGGAACTTTTCCAGGATTTTTATCCTTAAAGTCAACAAGTTGTGCAAAAAGATAGGCTTCTGCGAGCGAGAAAAGAGTATCAATAAGGGCATAATCAGGTTCATCAAATGAATCCCTTATCAAGGTGTTTCCATAAGTTGCCATTTTTTCTTCCTTAGACAGTTCCGTAAAGCCATGATAAGCTAATTTCACATATTTATGCCGATCCATCTGCGTAAAAAAAAAAAACAAAAAAACAAGTATTAGTTGTGTATAGTTACTTAAGCAGCAGAAATAAGCATACAAACAAAACAAAATTGCCTTTAATAATAGAATCAACAAGATTAGCAGAGGATTCAAGAATGGTACTAGTGAATTTCAAGCACCGGCTGGCCAAGTAAACAAAGAACGGAATGCAATACTACCCAACCAAACACTTTAGAACAAGTGGACTAATTTCTAGATCTAGTGCAAAGCAGCAGTATCAAAGATTAAAAATTGTGAATTGTAATGTCACCTTTTGTGAGATAGCTATCATGTAACACAACTAGTTCATACAAGTATTTGCTTAAATCAAGTTTGCAGAAGGTGCAGCAAGCAATTTCTCAGCATTCTGTCATGTCTCTTAAATTCCCATAGAAAAATAGTACTTGAAAAATTAAATCAGATGTTGAAAATCCAGAATACAATCAAATTGTTACAATGTTGATTTCTTTACGAATTAAACTTGGGCCCCACCATATTGTGGAGAAACTTTGGAGAATCATTAAATTGTTAAGGCCTGAAAAAGACAAAAAGAAAATGAAACTAGTAACCTTCAAGATGTTGCCTCTCTTCTTATCAAGAACCAAGCCCCTGACCATGTACTTCCAATCAAAGGACCACTCCAGTAGCTGCATAAAGGCCAAACCATGTGTGTTAAACTACCTGCAATCAGTGCTTCGAATTATAAGAGCCAAACTTAGAGTAAAAGAGAACAATCAGGCTATAGTAATATGACAATTGCGTGTTTCAAAAAATCTAATGGTTTAATAAAACAAAGTTCCTTAACCAATGTCTTCATTTAAGGGATTGCGTGGCATAAATAAAGGCAAACCACAAACCTCAGGAGGATATCCCAGATCACAGACCAGCTTTCTAACTGTGCCATCATATGCAAGGGACTCAAATGTTTCAGGCATGTACTGTGCCAATGTGTAATCCATATCAAACCCAACTGCGACGATGTTCATCATATTTAAAGATCTATTGCAGAATATCTGTTTACTCATAGCAATATTATTCCCCCAACCTGGAGATGACCAAATACATTGGTCCTGAGCAACATCATCACATGTAGGTAGCTTACAAGATGATATTTTGTCATGTAATTGAAATCCATCCATTGTAAAACTGGCAACCAACTGATTAGATCCTGAGAAGAACATGATAGTGTTAGCCCCAAACTGAGGTTACATAAGTATCATGTTTTATAAATGAATATGTGCATTTCTGATTCACACCAGAGATTTCAAAACTAAGGTCTCAAACAAGCTAATGATCAATTAACAAAATTTGGCCAGTATTCACGGACAAGATGATCTTAAACCCCAATCTTTGCTATACATAGGCTTCTAGAGGAAACAAAAAATTGATGTTAAACTCTCAAATGTTAAAGTCTTCCGTTTGTATATTCAATATAGATGGGATGAAAACTGATGTAACTTAAGGAATCAAGAAAGAACTTGGATCAACTAGAAACATTTATTGGCCATCAAAGTTCAAATCAATAAACAGCATGATCCAGCAAAAGCTACATAATAATTTAAGAACAGATGGACCAGGTCAATATTTAAATGAATAATCAAATCCAGAACTGAAAGAAAATAAAAAAGAACAAAATAGAAAAGGGACAGTACTTCCATCTACGGTCTAGACAAAGAGATTCGGTAAATGTGATCCACTAGCTCCATCAAGAGAGTCTAATCAATTTTCTAGGATCAACTTGATCAATACCATAAACGCTCAAATACTACGAGATGCTATAATCCAACACCCAGCCAAAACTTTGCCAGTGAACTCAAAGAGCAAACACCAACCTCCATTCCCAGTTTCCACATTCTCCAACCAATTTAACAAGCATGGTAACAGTAATTCTCACTGAGTATAATTCTTAAGAAAAAGATGCTCATAGCCTGCATTGATCAAATAACAATAAACTCCATCATCCGATTCTAAGCTCCCAAACCATCCTCAATAACATCTAAAGATCCCAATTCTTGTGCAATCGACGTTATTTCTATTTAATCCAACAAGCCACCTATTCTCGCTTAATACCGAACCTCTCCCTCCCTCCATCCATCCTCAAAAAACTGACAATCAAATAAACAAAAACAAACCCTAGAAATCGGTAACCATTCAACTGAACCAAGAAAAAAACAACACATCAGCAAACACGAATTGCACAAAAAACCAATACAAAACCAAATTCAAAACAACGAAGAATAGAATAGAACCGATTGATTAACAAATACCTCTACCACAAACTCTTCTTCTCCTTTTCAATCGTAAGAGCAGCTGATCCTCGGCTCCTGAACTCAAACAACCTCCGAAAACTCTTGAATGAAAGCTCAAACCGAAGAGCGAAGCTGGCGACAACGACGCTTCAGAAGATAGAAATGAAGACAAGCAAAACGCAACTAGTCTCTTCGTAATTCGCATCTTATGGTTGTTCTTAAATAAGCATTTTCTCGAGACGGTGCTGCTGCTGAGTGGATAAAGAAGAACCGAATCAGTTCCCCGAAGCGTCGTCGTTGTTGTTCCCCCGCTCTCTGCTGTTACTGCTGCACTACTCATTCCTCTGTTTTTTTTGCCATCTATTTATTTATTTTAGAACAAATATAGAATCAAAATGGTCCCTCGGAGTAAAAAATCTCTGCTCTCCAATCCCATTTCAAGGAACCTTATTCTCAATGCGTGCGAGTAAGTGCACTGCGTTGCAGTGCGCTTCGTTTTCATCGACTTGATTGCAAGTGCTAAAGAGTTTACCGTTTAACAACAACGGGCGCGGCTGTGTGGGAATGGACGTGGTTCAGCGATGCCGATGCTCGGATTACGATGCGATGCGCCACGTGGATTTGGCGCGAATGTGCGAAGAGTTGTTTTTGCTTGCGTACGCCGATAACTTGCACCGCGAAAGATGCGATCGTTATCGCCTCTGACACGTATGGTGGGATTTTTTGGTTTCGGTTTTTTCTTGCGGTGTTGGTGAAGCTGAAAATAGCAAACAATTAAAAAAGAAAAATGTTTATGAAACGGGCGAAGGAGACTGTTTTAACTCCCAACCGTAAATGTCAATTGACACATGGTAAGTTCGATAACTTGACGCAACTTTTATTTAATTTGACGTGACGTTTACAGTTCACAAAACTCATGTGACGCGAGGGCATGTGATTTAGCTACTGAGCTTGAGTTGTGTAGCGGCGTATTTTCACCTCGCTTGTAAGCTTGTCACGCAATCCAAGTGAAATATAAATATAAAACATCATCACTATATATTAAGAAAAATGATGAACTTCAGATTTCAACTATTATAAATTAAAATGTAAACAAGCCATGATAGAATATTGTATGTCAAACTAGTTATTGTATTGATAGTATATATATAGCAAATTCTAATATAAACATATCTACTTTTATTATTATTATTATTATTTTGTTAAAACATTGTTCTGCGTGAGACCCAAGCAGCTGGTATTGCAACTAGGCTATCATATATGTTATTAAGATGATAAGAACTGGTCCAGAAAGTCAGGAATAGATTCTAAGAAGCATCTCCCAGGCATTTTAACATTTTATAAGGCAAACACCTAATATTGGTACTTTGTACATATTTTTCTGGGCCCGTGCGAATGTGTGCGACAAAGAATAAGGTGTTTAGGAGATGGGGTGCGCAAATCGTCCAAACCTTATCGTGCGCTGTCGTAGCTGTCTCCCACGACGAGTGATTCTGAGGCATGAAAACAAGAAAAAGAAAAGCAATTACGTGTGTGCCTTGTAATTTAGATGGAGGAAGAGCACGTGTCACCTAATAGGCGAAACTTTATTATGAAAGAATTAACATGTTTCTTGACATTTTAATAGCCACTGATAGAGGATTGGCTTGACAGGTGGCATTTATACGAGACACCACCGTTCTCCTCCAACGTGATTGGAGAATCCCACAGCTAACCACGTGGTTTTTATTTCATTGTCACAAATTTTTAAAAAAGTTTTATAAATGTCATTAAAATTAAAGTACTAACTCATTTGTCCTAATTTAATAAGTAATGATGTGGTCACATTTAAAATTTAGACTTATTGACTCAATGCCACCACAGACTTTATAAAAAAAAATAAAAAAATTAAAGACATCTCTTTAAAAAATATATTTAGTTATTTATTTATTTTTTTGTAAAATTTTTAATAATGTCTCTAAATTCTAAATGTGACAATACCATTTGTTAATTGAACAATTAAAATAAATGAGTCAATATTTTAATTTAAATGACATTTGTAAATTTTAAAAAATAATTTGTAACAATTAAATTAAAAGCCCTTGGCCACGTGCCAAATAGTGACTTTTCCTCTTCCTTAATTTTTTCTGTTAAAAAAAAATTAATTACTAACTGGACACTACATTAATATTGTATGATTTTGAATATAATTTTTAAAATTTTAAATTATTTTTTTATTTTTTTATTTTTTTTTTAAGTTGACGACTACTAAGAATTTTTATCCTACTAACTTCTAGGAGGCACGGCCTATTAATAGCCGGTGGACCAAAGCTTTTTTCTTTTTCTTTTTTTGTCAAAAAGTGAATTGTATTCCGTCATATTCAAAATTTCAACTCCAAGCATACAGAAAACCAACATTACATAAGCATTGCCTCCGTTGGCAAATAAAGAAAGGCTCTTCTAGCCAAATTATGCGCTATCACATTGAAGGAACGCCAAATATGATAGAAGAAAATGGGACCTCCCTCCATAACTCTGGATGTAATATCACGCATAATTGCATCAAGGTCTGGAAAGCCTTCATAATTATCTCTCAACTTCTTAGTGACCATCATGGAGTTAGAAAATACTTTCAGAGGCATCCCAATGGAATGTAAGGCATAAAGAGCAGTTTTAATTGCCATCATTTCAGCCTGTAACACTGATTGTGTCAAGCCAATTCTAGTTGCACCTGATTGGAAAATGTTCCCTTCTGGATCAAGAACAAGAAGCACCCAACCAACACTTGAATTTGCAGATGATAATTCTCTAGCAGCATCACATAGAAGACTCCATCCACCATTGACTTGGGGGGGTTGAATCGGTCTATAAACTTCTTTGGGCTGACAGTCTTTGTGATCCATGGCATTTATATATTCGTCTAGCTGTGATTAGATGGAGTTTATAATTGCTACTGGAGATGAACCAGCAGCTCTGAACACCAACGAATTGCGGTTCTTCCACAGAGACCGCAACCCAAACGCAAACCATTGATATGGAGACCTTAATTGGTGTGATGGCCACATCGAAGGCACTAGATTATGAGATTGGGACTTATGTTTTGATTTTAGACGATCACCGTGGAGGTTTTTATTTATTTTTTATTATTTAAAAAAAATCAGTACACACCCGATGATTCACAGCCATAGAGCCACGAAACCAAAGAACTAACCTAATAAGAGATCTTAACTTTCTACGAGAGAAAAACTCAAATATAACTCAATTTAGGATTGTAGGTCTCACATAAACAAATGGATAAACTCGTGTTATTTATTTATTTTTTAATAACTAATTCACATACACCACACACGCCTAGTGGATCCACTCAGGAAACAAGCTATCGACCTCAAAACGGATCTTGTTCTAGTGGCAATTAAATCTACACTAATGTTAAAAACACTTCGGTCAACTAATTAAATAAATGAAGGGTCTGTTTGCGACGGTCTCTTTCACCCTCCCCATCTTTTGAAAATGAGATATATTCCATTCAATCCTCAAAAATCACAGAAGTTGGAAGAATCACGGCATTGGCATCCTATTGGGCTATTGATTGGAAAAAAAATAGGCAAATTTTTCAAGATGTAGCAAAAGATATAAGGATTCTGTGGTATTAAATTTTATTGCTTGTTGCATGTGGGGTAGCTTTGTCCAAATATGAAGTATGTATTTTATTTTAGAGTGACAGAAATTGAAACTTATGCATAATGTGATGAGTATTAGTGAATTTTGTATTAGATCAGTTTGATCGTTTTATATTCATAAAAAAAATTATATATATATATATATATATATATATATATATATATATATATACAATATTGTTTCTGATTAAAAAATAAATGAAGGGTTTAAAGAGGGAGGATGATGTAATTGGTTTAAAAAAATTGATGATTTATATGAAAATACAATTTTAACTATGACAAAGTAAAATTACGTGTATAACTATAGTATCGTCTTCCTTTTTTTCTCCAAGTCAATATCATATTCATTGAATATTATATTTTATATATCTTATCATACGTCGTGTACTTACAATAGTATTTTTTTTCTTGACTTTTGCAGTTTTTTTTCTTGAGCATTGCAAAAAGTATTTGACTTCTTGTATTTGACACCATATAGTATTTTCTTGTTACTCAATTATTCAATAACCCATTAATGAAAACGTACTTTTTATTATGAATATATGTTTTTCTCCTAATTTAGATGTCACAAGGTATTTTTGGATCTGCAAGTGATAGATTATTATTATTATTTTCTTCTTATAACATATTTATAACGAGTAACTCTCAAGTAGGAAAAGAAAAAAAAAAAAAAAACTATACATTGAGGAAATAATTGTAAACATTTCAATTTAATAAAGAACAAGGTCTCAAACAAAGTAATATACATAAAAAAAAAAAAAAGTAATATAGTATGGAAAATGCTCAGGTGACCCGAGCGTCGCTAATGCACGCGTCACCCAGGGTTTATTCCGCGTCTGTGTTTTGTTTCATCTCTGAGTTTTCTATTGAAAGAGAAGATGGCTTCTTCAATCTGTAAATCCGCTGCAATGGCAGGTGCAAGATCCGTCGTAGCTATTCGTTCCAAAACCACACTATCCAGAACTCTAACGCCCAAATCAATCGCTTCTCTCTTCCCTCCTACAACAAGAACCACTCCTTGCTCATCCCGGTAAATCCCAAGCAATATTCGATTGAATGCGCTTCCAGTACTACCACCAATTGATTTATATATAACTTCTTGTTTTTTATTGAGTTCTCTGAGATTGATTCTCATTTTCAGGATCGCAATGGCATTAGGAAGCACGGAGTCTCTGATGCCGCTTCATAGCGCCATTGCCACCGCCCGTCTCAAATCAATCCTCGCCGAAAATTCCAGCTGCTGGAGCTGGCTCTCTCAAG
The DNA here is from genome assembly GCA_035771175.1 of Paratinospora sagittata. Classification (NCBI taxonomy): domain Eukaryota; kingdom Viridiplantae; phylum Streptophyta; class Magnoliopsida; order Ranunculales; family Menispermaceae; genus Paratinospora; species Paratinospora sagittata. The sequence goes on from CM069594.1 coordinate 37,641,131, forward strand.
GTACTTAAAGAGAGTTGTTTAATTGTCTCTTTTGTTCTTACTTATGTTTGAGAGTGATATTGTTCTTTTGATTGAGTTCCTTCGTGGATGTTAGCCTTTTTATGTACTTTGATTAACTAATTTAGCTTCGATGCATTTGATGAACTTTGTTCCTCTATCTTGAATTTTTGGAAGCATGTAAGTTTTTAAGTGTTTGTTAGCTTAAAGTTGGATGATTTAATGTGTTTTCTGATTCATGCTTCTACTTCATGGTATAGGATTTACTTTAACTCTGTGACACGAGAAGCCTTGCTAGCTGAATTTTGGGTCAATAAACACATAACGTTTTTGCACATCACAATGAGAAGAGAAATGCTCTTCGAGCCTCTAAATTTTGAACTCTGTCTTGGTCAGCACTTGCAAGTTAAGTTAATAACCAATGTAATGTCCTTTTTTGAAATCTTGTTGTTTCTCAAGGAAAGTTCATTTCCAGTTGCGTTGATTTTATGAGGTTATTTTGATTGTGATAGTTATGAAATGTTGATATCAAGTAATGCTATGGCTAAATACATTTGGATGATGGTGGTCATGCTTGTGAATCACTTTACTGGATGACCATGCCGAGAAACCTTAATAAGCCAAACTGTGGTTAGCAGGGAAATTTCTTTCATTGTGTGGTTAAAATTAAGAAAGATATTAAAAAAAAGAAAAAGAAAAAGAATCACTTAAATATCTTTTCAATCATTGACGTGTTTGCTCATTGATTTGCCTGCTCACCTTTAAATTCTCTGGAAGCACTTCAGTAAATTTTCTTAATTCAAAGTTCATTCTTCTCTCAAAATCCATCTCTTGTAGATTTGAGGTATCTACGTACTAGATCACTCATCATTTTGGAAACTGTCATGAATTTTTTATGTCCATTGTTTATAGTCTCAATTAGCTCTGCTTTATTGGTACCCTCCATTAGCCTTTGTTTCTCCTGCACTACTTTCTCAACATTTTCTAGCATGCTTGCTTGTTGAGTGGAGCTCTCCTACTGATTCTTGCTACATTTCCTTTTGTTCTTTCCCTAGATTTCGCAGTTCCCCGGTGATAAAGACTGAAAGGCTACCATCATTTGAGTCCAAATTAGCTTGGACATGAGCTGATTTTCTCCTAATTTCCTATTCTGAGCTTTCGCCTTTTCCTCTCTGTGAGTTATCACCGACACAATGGACCTGTTTCCATGGTTTTGTGATGTTCATTTCATACTCCATATATCCTATATGAGGAAAGGGCATTATATTCTTTCAATATTGGGATGTTTTGACTTTTTCTAGTGGCATTTTCTCTGGCTTCTGCATTATATTCTTTTTTGACACTAGTCAGTGGAAAGAGACTACTCGTATCATGAAGAGGTATTTTCAATGTCTGTGCTTCAAAACCGGTGACCTTGGTTTATTATTAACCATCACGGGGCATTATGGTTTAAGTTATTTAAATCTTTGAAGTGTGTATTTTGATATTTTCACATCATTTTTATGATGTTAATTGGTGCTATTGACTACATCTTAAATTTCCAAAATCCTCTGCCTTGATAGTGAATTTCATTTCTTCTGTATTTGTTTTTTTGATAGGTGAGTGGCGGGTTTGAACCCATGAATTTTATTTTTTATTTCTTACCGTCTGTTAGTTGTCTCCATTCACTTTTTTCAAAACTTCTTCCTCCAAAACATATCTTGGCTATTTCTGAATTTTTTTCCCCACTCTTTTTCTTCTATCTTCTCAAGAACCTCACCTCTGCTTTCATCAATCATTAGCCTGTTATTTTGATTTCCTAATTTTCCTTCTCATGAAGAACAGTTCGACATGTTAGCTTGAAAATTTCATCTTAGTTTCCCATTTGGATGAGTTATCTAGTTCTTTATGAATTCAGCCACCCAACTTTAAAATTGTAAGCAGCCTCATCAATGATTCCTACTCTGGTCAGCAATCAAGAAATTTAGGTGCAATATACATCAATACATGTACATTTGGATTCCAAATTATCATGTTTCATAAGAGAAACTTTCAAGGATTATATATGTAAAATGAAGTTCAATACTGTTTTTTCTTGTCGATAGAGGATAAAAGTCCAAGATTGCTATTTGTTTAAGTGTCAAGATTAAAATAAACCTATAAACTAGATCCGGCAACTTAAAAAATCATAAAATGATGAAAAATAGGATAATAGCATTAGATTTGCTTTTACAACTAATCAAACCTAATTTTCATATGTGCAGGAACCAAATTTAATTAAAACTAAACCCAATTAAACTTGAAAGTTTCTGCTACCGCAAAAATTCATTATGGATCTCATAACTAAAAAAAGTTGTTCATATCTTGGAATTCATACATTTGCTTCTTTGAGGGGTAGGAGAACATAAACACTATATTTGAAGATATAAAAGCAAAATCTTGTTTTATCTCAATGTAAATGGTGCCTCCGTTATAGTTTTCTAACTATACTGGAAGTAGTCACGTTAGTATCTTCATCAACTGAAGAGCTGCATTCGCATTAAAGCCTCCTCTGTCATTGCCTTCCAAACGAAGTGTGTTCTTAAGTATCATGTACTATCATTTAAGGGGCCAGGTTAGGGGTCATTTAGCTAGCTGGTGGTGCAAGAGCTATTGGCTCTGGAGCCACCTCTGCTCTTGAATAACCGCCATTACTGTGGGCAAGCTTCTCAGTTTCCCACACTATAGCAGTTTTTGCATCGTCTTGAGTCATTAACCTCGAGAATTCTTCATGGTCATACTGCATTTTGGCTTTTCCCCCAAACTCGACTGGAAGGTTCTCCACGTCGAAATATGAGCTCATGAGCTCCACACTATCTTTGTTCTTTGGGTAGACGAATTTCACCTTCTGGAATGTTTTGGCATCCAAGAAATATTTGACAATCTGCATGAGTCAGCGGTAAGATTTTTTTAGTGAACTCAAAGCTGTGTTCAGATTTTATTGCCAAATAGCAAGAGTAGAGCTCAAACCTTCCAAAGTGCTTCAAAAAATCTGGGGGGATTGTAGAGAAATGCAATTGCAAGCCTCTCAGGGTAGTGGTTTTGTAAGATGTTTATGGTTTCTCGAGCTGTCTTTACAGGCACATTATTGCTCAGTGAGAGTCCTGTAAAGTCTATCAACCAGACCATCTGCTCTTGATCCTCAGGAAGGTTAAGAATAGCATTCTCTAAGAGATATACCAGATGACGAATCTGATTTTCAGCAATTGAAGTGTTCTACAATAGGAGATTATTTTGGTGATCACTATTTGGAAACTAATAATAATATCAACAACAACAACAACTATGTATGACTGAGAATTTATAGAACTGAACCTGCATTCCTGGCCTCAGTATAAGTACTGTCCTTCCATGCCTATCATGAAAATTTGCTCTGAACATTTTGCCACTCTCACCTTCGTTTGCTACTTCATGCTGATAATATAACAGGTTTAAATGTAAGTTCAAGCTTACTGAACTTCCCTCAATAACTGATGACATAGAAAGGTTGTACATGATTAAAAAAAATGCTGATAGGTTTCAGGTGAACTGAAAATATTTTGGCAACATTTATCAACCTTTGTCAGTGAGCTCAGTGAAACGAATATTCTTGAATTTACCTTCTCATGGAAAATGTGTAGCTGATTAGCTGTTTCTGTTTTTTTTTTTTTTTTTTCACTTTGTTTTACTTTTCTTTCTTTCTTTTTTAATTTTTTGGTGCAAAGAATAATAGCTTGTTAACCGACTTTGAGATTGGTGTAGCATACATAGAAAAAAAAAAATTGATAAAGCTTTCATTTGGTGTTAATTTGTATAAATTTAAAAGAACTGCATAAACTTGATATATTCTCAAACTTCAACGTAAGCAAATATGATTGAATAAGTTTCTAAAAGTGTTCTATTCTGCTATGACTGCAAAATTAATGCCATAATTAAGTGATTTATCAAAGTGTAATATTATAGCTACAAAGAACTAGGCCAACAAAAATAGATACAGAAAACATAATATACATTTCTAACATTAGATTATCTCATAAACATCAAGGATAGGCCATGGTAGCTTACCCAGCGGATTTGTTCAGGCTTATAGGTGGATCTCCACCTAAGTGACTCTTCCAGCATTTTCTTTGACTTGTCAATGTTCCAGTTCCTAGCGTCTAAATATCTCCTCAAACATCCATCAGTGCAATACTGCAAACTAGGTCCAGACAGTGGCCCAATAGCAGACATAAGCTCATTCACCTATTCACAAAATAAGCATTACTTTCATATCAATTACCTTAATAGGTGAACTTTCTTTGCAAATGCAACATGTTTCGATTTTGGCAGAGTTTAAAACAACCTTGTCAATTCAAAATGATTATTGCTTGTAAATCTGCAAGCATATATATCTATACTTCCTTTGGATTACCTTTGCATCTTGTTCTACAGAGTTGTTATCTTGATGATCATGAGTAGGCCTTCGACGAAACATGGTGACTCACTGCTTCTCAATCTGCAACAATGTCTGAACTAAAACATTCATATGAGACATTGAAAATCATCTTTTGATTTAGGCAATTTTTTATAACAGAGAATGATGACTGAATTATTATTATCAGGCAAATATAGTTAATAGATCAGGGACAAAACTAGTTGTATCAACAAAGGGCCAAATCATTCTAAGATGTTCAGGAAACAGCTTCCCTAAATTGACAGAAATAAGTAGGAAAAAAAAAAAAAAAAAGATCAAGAAGAAACATTGTCTAATGCATTAAAATAGATTAGATCAACTAAGGAAGTTAAGATGTTTTAACTAAATCAAACCTACAAAACCCGATTACCTAGCAGAGTGAAAATACTTCCAATCAAACCAATCAAAGGTAGGTGGAAAAAATTAAGATTCAAACACAAAAAAGACACCAAAAAAAGGGAAAAAAAAATCCTTCATAACTCTCTTTACGACAAGTTTTTTTTTTTTTTTTACCCCCTCTGTAAGTAGTGGGGAAATTAAGGAAAAAATAGAGAGACAATCAACAGAACCATCTAAAAATAGGTTGGTAGAAACAGGAAATGCAACATTTTCAGATGTTTCTGAGTTCTGATCAAGCTATACGGCTATCACAGAGAAATTGCGTCAGCTTACCAACCTCAATAAGTGAGCGAGCTAACGCGAGCCAGAAAGATACGAAATTGTTTTTTTCCCCTGCTTCCAATCGCAAAAACCAAACCAAAATACCTTGTATACATACAAGAAAGAGAGAGAGAGAGAGAGAGAGCGCATTAATCTTCTGGCCTCCTTTATAGCATTAATGCACTAATCTGCTGGCCTCATTTGTAGATCTGTTCTGCAATTAAGGGATTTTGACCTTGAGGAGCACTTTAACTTCTCGTGGTTCCTGCTTCGCTCATCCTTGCGTATTAGTTAAATCAATTAATTATTTTATGAATGAGTAAAATTGTAAACAATTTCTTGCAGAAAAAAAAAATTGAAGCAATGATCCGGCCGATACGGCTGATAGAAAGATAAACATGTTATTAGGAAAGAGAAATATTAATTTAACTGAAAAAGGTTATAATTATATGTGTAACAATACATATATATTTATTGGATTATTTGTTATAAATTTTAAATGTATAAAATATTAATATTTAATGAATATGTATACGTAATTGTAAAATTTGCAGTTAGATTAACAATTCTCATTAGAAAAATTGCTTCCATCTTAGAAGGCAACTCTTCCTCTTTTTTTTTTTTTATGATTAGTGGTTAACATGTCAATTTTTTCTTTACTAATAAATTTCATTATATTTTTTTAATCAATCTTAATGAGTCCTTTCTTATCTTATTTTTGTTTTATATTTTATTTCTTTGAAGAAAAAAGATTTTCACGTTGTTGGCACTCACTCACTCGTTACATGATCAAACTAACCCTTTATTACACTTTTAAAGCTAATTTCATGATACGTTTTGCTTTGTGTCATTATTGTAGGAGAATATTAAAAAAAAAAGGGCACACGTGGACAAATGGGCGTGTGTTCAAGGTGAAACAAATCATACCATAAACATTTTCTACATAATATTTACTTGATTAAATAAACAATGGTTCTCTTTATAACTCTTGATTGGCAAAAAAGTGAATCTAATCTAATACTTTGACTTTTATTTATATAACATTTTTTGTTTATTTATAAGATGATGTAGCGACCGTGATATTTTTCAAATCTTTTCCTTCTAGTTTTCTCTAGAAAGGTTTGAAAACAAAAAAATTGAAATTTAGGCTGGCATTTGGTATGTTTTATTTGAATTCCTCTACTCTAAATTGGAATCTCTCTATCTTTGGTGCTGAGGAGGGTATGCCTATGACATAACGTGTTGCCTCCGGTGTGGAATATGAAATCAAACTCCATTAGGGTAAAGACTAACGAGTGTGGCCACTAGTTCCGTGGAAAATGACTGGCACCGAGAGAAACGACTTGGAATATCGCAAGACATAAACTTGTCCTCGGACTTCCAAATCCACTACGAGAGAATTATTAGAATTGTGATTATTATTATTATTAAAGAAAAAGCGTTTACACCTTTACTTATAGCTTAATTGCACGAGTAATTTTAAATGTATTTATCAAAAATATTAAGTGTGCCGCTTGTTATGTATCATTAATTATTAAAAGTTTGTAAAGCATGTGGGTACACTAAATATTTTTAATATGTACATTTAAAATCACCCATTGCACATATAGGTGGTCAATTATTTTTAAATTGTGACCATAACCTCTTATCATCTCCAATGTTTCATTTAAATACAAAAAACTAGCTTTTTTTAGGAACTAGGGTGTAATGGGTTGGATTGGATTAGGTCAACCTAAAACTCAATTCAAATTTAAAAAAATGAAACCTTACCGGAACCTAATTAACACCATAATCCAACCTAATTAATTTAATTTTCTTTTTTTTCAAGAGGATGGTTTTATTATAGAAGAAAATAAAATAAAATAAGTAAAAATAAAATTAAAAAAAGAAAAGAAACACAAGCAAGAAACAAAGAAGAAAAAGATGATCGAAGAAGAAGACGAAACAAAGTAAATGAACTGTTCATAAATTTTATGTAAAAAGTTAAAAAGGTTGTGATTTAAGTTTAAAACTTTGAGATTTTTTTAGTTTTGTAATTTTGTCGCTTTAGAAAATAATGAATTTAAGGGTTAAATGTTAGGTTTGAGATTGGATTTCAAAGGTATTAACTCATAATTTAACCTAAACACTTACATCAATTCAACCTCACTTATCTTATTATATTCAGATTGATTGGGTTCACTTACACTTCTAGCGGGAAAAACTGACGGGAGTCAGGTCACACACGTGGCGGATGATCACGGTCCATGCAGGTTTACATCTGAATAGGTACACATAGAGGAGAGGATCTTCTGGCGGGAAAAAACCTAAAAGCGAAATAGAGAGTGAGTAGAGAGTGGCGACGGAGATAAAACAGAGAAAATAGATTGAGAAAAAAAGGAATTGGACACGATCGAAGTGAAGCTCTCCGAGATTAGCGTCTCATCTGCTCTTTCTTTCGATCTTCACTCGTGCTCAGCTCAGATCCAGGTGAATCTCCAATTTCTCTGTTCAATCTTGATTCGGATCAGTTTGTTTTGTGCTACTGATACCTTTTTTACTTTTAAGTGCTCGTGTTATTAACTATCGAAAGCATTAATACTTGTTGAATCAATCAATTGGCATTGGCCTCAATATTGTTTTATTAAAGTTTTGTTCAATCAGGTCCCCTTAGTTTTTGTAATTTCTCTTCCTCTTCTGATTACTCTTGATTCCCTCACATTGATTGATTGAAGTCATGCGTTTTTTTTAGGAGGTTTGCTGCTATAGGTTGTTTTAATTTTCTGTTCTTATGAGCAGTGTGATAACAAGTAGTATTATAAGGATTAGTAATTTTATTTGATAGGAAATAGATACTATAATAGAGGTTTAAATTGTTGGAAATTGGAAATCTCTATTATAAGGATTAGTAATGATTTTTAAGGCAGTTGTTGGTGTTACGCTTTCCTTTGATTTTGTGATTTCCATTGATTCTATGTTAGCTGTACATATCCATAATATCTCCTATAGATATTGTAATTATCTTGTTTCCTAAGATAGACAAATCAGTTGCTGGATTATAGGAGTAGCAGTTTTGTAATTGGGCTATTTATGCCACTGATTGAAAGAGAGAAAAATCAATCGAGAATGTTACTCCAACTCTTATTCTTCTTCCTTCTTTTGTTTGTATTTGTTCTGTCATATTTTAGTATTTTTTGACTGTTGGAAATTTGTTTGAGTTTGGAAGGGGTATGGGATTTTGAGTTTCCATGTTTTTATTTTTTGTTTTTTTTATTTTTTATGCTCCTTGTTCTTAAGTGTCTAGATTTAAGGTTGTTGACTGAGTTATTAGAAGATTATAGAGAGGCATAGGAGGATAAAATTAGAGTTAACGGTGTGAGAGCATAAAGTACCGGAATTGTTGTTGATAACTTGCTTTGTTTGGCAAAATAGGGGAATCTCAAACTCAAGGATTTTTGACATTATAGGCATGATTTTTTTTTAATTTTTTATCCACAAATAGGCATCCAAAAATTGTATATTCAGAACTACGCAAGTTTTGGACACGTTGGCGCCAAAGTGGCCCCAACGTGTCCAAAACCTGTCCAGTTTAGCAATGTCCTTTTTTTTATAAAAATTCTCAAGCTCATGCCGCCTATTGGGACGTGTTGGGAAAAATCACGCCGGATAGCCCGTGGTGGCATTAAATTGGCATGAGCAAAATTCTTTTCTTTTTTTTTAATTTGATTTAGGCTTTTTTAAAAAAAAGAACCCATGTTGCCTATTGAATAGGCGACAGAGTTTTTTTATTTTTTAACTCATGCCCCCCTATTCAAGGGGCGGCGGCATGAGTTAAAAATAAAAAAGTCATGCCGCCCATTGAATAGACGGCATGAGTTAAAAAATAAAAAAACTCTTGCCGCCTATTCAATAGGCAGCATGGGTTCTTTAAAAAAAATGCCTAAATCAAATTAAAAAAAAAAAAGAATTTTGCTCATACCAATTTAAGGCCACCACGGGCTACCGGCGGGATTTTTTTTTTCCAACAACTTCCTACACGTCCCAATAAATGCCCCCCAACTGTCCTAAGGGCCTGTACCCCGCACCAGACTCTCGGTAAATTTTTGACCCCCCCACCAGATTTTAACAGTATATGAAGCTTTTATATAGAACTTGACGGACATATAAAAGTGTCATATACTGTTAAAATCTGGTTGGGGAGGGGGGTCAAAAATTCATCGGGAGTCTGGTACGGGGTATGGGCGCCTAGGAAAGCTGGAGGGCACTTATTGGGACGTGTCGGGAGTGGTTTGATGAAAAAAATCTCGACGAATAGCCCGTGGTGGCCTTAAACTGCTCAAGTTATGTATAAAAGCGTCATATACTTTTAAAATCCAATGGGGGGGGGGGGGGTCAAAAATTCACCGGGAGTCCGGTGCGGGGTATGGGCGCCTAGGACAGCTGGAAGGCACTTATTGGGACTTGTCGAGAGTTGTTAGATGAAAAAAATCTCGGCGTATAGCCCGTGGTAGCCTTAAACTGCTCAAGTTTTATATAAAAGCTTAAAATACTGTTAAAATTTGGTGGGGGGGTCAAAAACTCACCAGGAGTCCAGTGCAAGGTATGGGTGTCTAGGACAGCTAGGGGGCACTTATTGGGACGTGTCGGGAGTTGTTGGGGGGGGGGGGGGGTCAAAAATTCACCGGGAGTCCGGTGCGGGGTATGGGCGCCTAGGACAGCTGGAAGGCACTTATTGGAACTTGTCGAGAGTTGTTAGATGAAAAAAATCTAGGCGTATAGCCCGTGGTAGCCTTAAACTGCTCAAGTTTTATATAAAAGCTTAAAATACTGTTAAAATTTGGTGGGGGGGTCAAAAATTCACCAGGAGTCCAGTGCAAGGTATGGGTGTCTAGGACAGCTAGGGGGCACTTATTGGGACGTGTCGGGAGTTGTTGGATGAAATAAATCCCAACAGATAGCCCGTGGTGGCCTTAAATAGCTCAAGTTCTATATAAATGCTTCATATACTGTTAAAATGTGGTGAGGGGTCAAAAACTCACCAGGAGTCTGGGCGCCTAGGACAGTTGGGGGACACTTATTGGGACGTGTCGGGAGTTGTTGGAAAAAAAAATCCTGCCGGATAGCCCATAGTGACCTTAAATCGGCATGAGCAAATTTTTTTTTTTTTTTTAAAGAACCCATGCCGCCTATTCAATTGGCTGCATGAGTTTTTTTTATGGGGGCATGGCTTTTATATTTTTTACTCATGCCGCCCCTTGAATAGGCGGCATGAGTGTATTATTTTTTTTAACCCGTGCAACCTCTTCAATAGGTGACATGGGCTTGAGATTTTTAAAAAAGAAGGACGTTGCTAAGCTGGGCAATTGGATATACTATTTTTTTATGCATTTTTGTGGATATAAAAAAATAATCATGCCTATAAGTGTAAAAACTCCGAGACTCATTTACTTTAATATGAATTATGTCCTATGCACAAATATCTTCAAGGGGATGGATACAATTGCAATTCTTCTATGGTGGATTCTTGCAAGATTAGGTCAGCATCCGTGCATTTTATCTTAACCACAATCTGAACTGGAAAATATATTCTCATCTCAATGCCTAGTATGAAAGTGGCACTTCTGTTTTTTGGCTTAGATGTCCTATATGTGTATAACATCTTGTGTTTATGGAGCTAGTAATAAGATGTTTTTCTCTGATTCTGCTTGTCTTCATAGATGCTTTCTCATTCATTGCTTTTAAAGATTTTATGGTTAGTTATGTCAAATGTATTTTTTTCTTTTCAATTTAACACTGCTATTCTTCTCAAAAATATAAAATAAAATAACGCTGCTGTCTATTCTGCATTTCATTTATATTACTGCCCAACTAATCATTTTCTTAAATATCTTGATTTGTTTGTAACCATATGCTATTCTTCAGCAGATTGAGTAGTATATCAGAAGTCGCGCATGGAAGCCAAGTTCTTCCGCTTTCTGAAAATCGTGGGAGTTGGGTTCAAAGGAAGGGCAGAATCAGAAGGCCGCCTTTTATATCTGAAACTGGGTTACAGTCATGAGGTCGAGCTTTCTGTTCCACCTGCTGTTTGTGTGTTCTGCATTAAGCCCAATATAGTTTGCTGCACTGGGATTGACAAACAAAGGGTGCACCAGTTTGCAGCTACTGTTCGCAGTTGTAAGCCATCCGAGGTTTACAAAGGTAAGGGCATAATGTACCTCGACGAAGTTATAAAGAAGAAACAAGGCAAGAAATCAAAATGACGGCAGTAAGTGTGAGCAGTTCATTTTAGTTCTGTGATTGCTTCATAAACTCCCATGTTTCCTAGACAAGCTTGCACAAGAATGCCTTGCGTATGCTCTGAAATTGAATTCTGCCTGTACCTTACAAGGGGTTCTGATCGTTTGAGATCCATCAATAAATTTGAAGGAATTATATCTTAAGACTTTGACATTTCCGATGCATTATAATGTCAGATGGATCTAGCACTTGTCATGGATTTAACATTTTATTTATTGCTAATTTTGAAGGAGAGCTACCTTTCTGCTTGTGTATTCATGTAATAAAGCTCTTTATAAGCAGCAACATTCACTGCTCTACTTTCTAGTTTCAAATAGATCCATTCAAAGTTTAAGATTTAGGTTATGCTACATTGATTGAGATCGTTGAATCAAGTTGCTATAATGCAGCATTCCAAAGGTAATAAGGTATTGCACTCCAAAAAAACAAAAAGAAGGTAAAAGTATTGCAGTTTATGCAGTGATCGTACCCCAATCACTTTAACATTATACCGTTGTTACCGTTATCTAAAATTCACTGTATAATTGCAGGGACACCATACTATGTTCTTGGCGCTACCTTGGATGTATGAAATGCTGTAATCCCCAAAAAAAAAAAAAAAAAAAAATTACAGCAAAGTCTTCTTCCAGATCCTAGAGGAACATTCAATCTTTAAATTTATTTCACGATTAGTAGTTACATCCACATGTAACAGGTAGATGAATTTCAAGCCATAGTCTGAGTCAGTAAGTAGATACAAAGAGACAGACCAGACAATAGAGCTAACATAGTTTTCTTCCTCATTCTCTGCTGAGGAGGCCCTGAGGTGGTTGAGTTGCTCGTCGAAACCAGGTGTTAAACGCTGAAACCAAGTGCGGACAATCCTCAACGTTGCGTGTAGAGAAACTTAGGCACTGCCGCAACAAGTCCTTTGCATCCGACAAGGGCAGCGTGGAGATGATCCTAAGAAATGTCTCTTCCAAGTCCAGGTACAGTGCTTTATGAGCAGTCCCGATCGGAGCTTCTCTGCAAACGATCAGAACTGGTAGCCAATCTTTTACAAACTTCGTCCTCACCTGAAAATGAAAATTCAACTCCACATAATACAATTACGTAAAAAATAAACCATTGATACTACTTGTTTGGTAGCAGAGAACAAACCAAAGAACAACCAAATTAAACAGACTATATAACATGTAACATAACAATCTAGCTTCATCTACATTCTAGATTCAAAGTAACTTTTACTAGTAAATTATCACAATACCTCTCTAGAAGCCAAAATTGAACCAGTCGCAACTGTATTTGAAAGCTTGTAAGTGCATCTTAGCATAAGAGCGGGAAACCCTGGCACTATATTCATCCATGCATCATCACGAAAAGCCCTCTGCAAATCCGCGGTTAACGACGCCTGATCACTCCACTCTTTCACCGCGTTATCTGCCACTTTTAACTCAATCATCCGATCCAGCAACCACGCCACGTACCTTCCATTCGTCATAGCCTTGTGCAAATTCAAACGCTGAATCGCCTCTGTCTCATTGTGATCCCCTCTGAAATCAGGACTCGAGTACTCCTCCATCGCCTCCTTTATCACATTCAAGCTCGTCTCAAATAACCGATCCAACACAGACCTTACCCAATCCCTCGACGAGAAATCCCTCAACAACTTCGCTAAGAAAGCTTTCGGGATTGCCGCCATTGGTTGATGGTTACTAATCGCCGAGACAATCAAACCGTATAGCATTTCCTCTGAACAATCGCTCTTTTCCGGAGAAACCCTAGCGAGAAGCTCCCGAGACTCCTCTTCTCTGAGAAGTGGAATTATACTCAAAACTCTCTTCTCTTCATCTTCGCTCCAAGGAACGGCCTCGAGAAACCGAACGCAAGCCACCACGCAGTCCTCGAAAAGGAGCTCAAGAGCGACCGGAAGAATCGACAGAGCCAACGACACATTCCCGATTGATCCGACGAGATCATCGGCGTAAAGGAGCTGGAGGACCTTCAGATGATCGTTGATCGAACCGAATGTCGCCGGAACTTTCAGATTAAGATGGAAAACTCGATCGGAATCTTCGCCGGAATCTCTCTGCCATCGATCGGATAACAGCGCAGAAAAGTATTTCGACCGCCGGAGGACATTGGAGTGCAGATGCAGCTTGACATCAACCTCGTTGGCTGAACCGGCAGATGATATTGCCTTGGGATCGGCGCCGGCGTCTGGATCGGGATGCAACGGCGAGGGTTCGAGATACAGACGGAGAACAAAGTCGGCGGTGGCGAGATCGTTGAAGCCCTGTGGTCCTGACGGTTTCTGAGATGTCTCCGTTAGGGTTTCGTCGGGTCTTGTTGAATCAGGTTTGGAAAATGCGAAGAGGCGTGAAGCGCTTCCTAGGCGTTGCCTTTTCCTCAGACTTCCTAAAGTCATTTCTGGAGCTGAAACTGGAAATGGGAAACTGGATTTTCTTCTAAACGAATGCCAAAACGCTTAAGACCTTGACGAAGGAAATAATAAGTATAATTCGTAGGTCACGGGCGTTGGGAACACTTTGAGTTGAGCCAATGCTTGTGGTGGATATTTTTTCACAAGTTAGTTAGATTTAAAATAAATGAATAAAAATAAAGAGGCATGTGTTTTTCAAAATAGGTTGGGACCGTTTTGTGAACTGAATTACTTTAAATTAGTTTGGAAATTTGCAACTCCATTATTTAATTAATTATATTTATTAAATATAATTAAATCAAACCAACTCAAATTAACTTAAAATATTAGTTATTGTTTTTATTGCTATTATTTATCATAATGAAATTATTGAACTATTATATTGACTTGGCGAGTTTGGACATTCGGACCGATGCATTATGGGTGTGTGTAAGTCCCAATGAATTAGTCAGACTATAGAGGGTCTATAGAGGGTGGGGGCCTTAGTAATAGATACCACTGTCTCAAAAAAAAAATGTCATAACAAAAATAGAATTAAAAAGAACATGTAATTGAACTATTATAATGCTTTCATTTGACTTTAAAAGTTAAAAATAAGTTTATAACACAAAATTTTAAAACTCATTAATTAAATAGAGTGATGATTTGGAATCTATTGAAAAATTATACCAATTGGACTAATTCAACTAATTAGTTGAAATCATAGATTGAAAATTCGATTTCGATTTGATTTCGGTCATTTGAAAATTAGAATTAATTAGAATAAGTTTAATTCGACATTAAATTTTTTTTATAAAAATTTGCTAAATTAGACATGTCACACCCCGCAGGATGTAATGAGTACTCTATCCCTCAACCACACAGGTCTATTGGGAGCACTCCAGCCGTTACATACCACATAATATTGGCATATCGCCATGTAGCAACCCAACCGCAGCTGGTCTACATCGAAACGATTATTTATCCCTACTATTCATGAGTGGTTACTCAAGTTGCGAATTTTAACTCCTTAAGGGAGGTTGCGAGTTCGAACTTGGGGGAGGCCCTTTACTATTCATGAGGGAATAGTAGGAACAAATAATCGTTTCGATGTAGACCAGCTGCGGTTGGGTTGCTACATGGCGATATGACAATATTATGTGGTATGTAACGGCTGGAGTGCTCCCAATAGACTTGTGTGGTTGAGGGGTAGAGTACTCATCACATCCTGCGGGGTGTGACAAAAAGGCCTTATGTATGAGGCTTTTTTGTCACACCCCAGTACACAGCACACCGCAGTGTCTAGTACCCCGGGATGTGATGGGTACACATACCCCAGCCATTACGATCCATAATATTGTTATACCTCAATACACAGCCCGCACACAGCGTCTAGTATCCCCGAGGTTTTTTGTCCCCAAAGAGGGTCTCCCCCAGATCGAACTCATGACCTTATATTCATAAGGTTTAAATTTTTTTCCAAACTCGCAACCCCAAGATCTGGGGTATGCGTACCCATCACATCCCGGGGGTACTAGACACTGCGGTGTGCTGTGTACTGGGTGTGACAAGACAAGTTTAGAAAAAAATTTATATATGCTTAAATATTAAGATTTATTATAGTATAAGCTAAAAACTAATATAAATTGACATTTTTAATACTTAAAAATATCAATAAGTGACTTAACAAAATTAATCTTGTTAAATGGGTTAATGAATTTGAAATGGTGGCTTTTGGTCTTAATTCATTTTTTTTTATTTTGATATTTCATTTTGTAGTGGTTTGCTTCTCGACCTTATACTTTACTAGTTTGAATTCTTTAAATGTATTGTTTTTTTATAAGAGTTTCCTATAAGAAAATGACTTTGGGAACTCTTTTAATTTATTTTTAAGTTTTTTTTTTATCTTATTTCAATTTTATTTATTTATTACTTCTTTTTCTTCTCTTTTTGGTAAAGCATAATTCATAAACTATATAATTTGTTAGCTTGTTAAATTATTTTTTAAAATTTATATTGCTATGTCAGTTGATGAAATTGAAATAATACATAATTATTGGCATTTTTATTTTCTATTGATGAAATAATATTTTTTTTACTTCTTTGTTGATTTTCATCGAATTTTGACGAATTTTATCAATTTTTTTGTTGAATTATTGCACTTTTTAATTAAAAATTAGAAATTTTATCGAATTTTTGTATTTTTTACTTTACATCCACTTCACACTTTGGTGATTAAGAAAAAGAAAAAAATTCGTGAAAGTTCGTCGAATTTCAATAAAATTTAAAACCATGGGTGGAACTAGTTGGAAGTCATTGTGTTAAGTTAGATTGAGTCATGACCAATGGGTGATTGGCATAGTGGTTGTACGCTTGAGGGGCAACTAAAAGGTTATGAGTTCAAGCCTTAGCAAGTGGTAATTTAGCAAATATGTGTAGGTGTCACCTACTAACAATTGCTCATTGGTGAAGAAAAGAATAATCATGGATATTGATTCTTTGTGGTCTTGTTATAGGTTAATGACCTGTGGGGTTTTACCTTTTTAGTTTTTGACCTTTATTTTTTAAAAAAATTTCATATTCGATTTAATTAAGTAAATATTTGATTAATACCATGGAAATTCAGGGAGCAAAGACCCACACCTTATTCGAAGAATTATTTACTTTTATGTTTAGTTTAAAGATAGTCTCACAATCATATCAGATGGAACAGTGACTATATTTGATTCATGATCTAAAAATTATAATATAATTAAAAAATAAAATTTTATTATTTTTTAAAAATAATATATTTTTTTATAAATTTAAAAAAAATTATTTTTTAAGTTTCAATCAACTAAATGTATATTTTTTTATTTCTAAAATTTTAAATATAAAAAATTATAAACCTAACACAAACATGTTATATGTTAAAACAGCAATTGTACTCCATAAAAGAAAGGAAAAGTAGGGAAAAAAGTAAGTGCGAAGAGTGCTGAAACTGATGAAAGAGCAGACAGATCAGTAAGAAAGTGATTCCTGTTTCTCTCTCAACTTGTGTCTTTGGATAATGTGTCTCACTGTCCTTTCCTCAATAAAGATGTCTCTCAATCCAAGTGAAAAGGGCCCACTACGTCCAACTCCAATCCCTTCCTGCCATAAAACAGATATATCAGTTGATTAAGTCGAAAAACACAGCCAATAAATCAATGATCGAACTGTTTGGCTAATGAGTCAGGTAAAAATAGAATGAAACTTATATTTATATTATAATAAAGCTTTTTTTCATTAAATTTACATTTTTTAATTATTATTAGGGATTCAATTATTCAACCCATAACACTTCTTTAAGTGATCAATTGAGGGCTCGTTTGGTATTAAATTATAAAATAAAATATAAAAATAAATTTTTAAAAAGTTATTTTTATTGAAAATAATTTCACTTGTATTCTTATTTCCTTCATAAATTTTAAAATATTTATTTTTTTTTATTACCTAAATTTTGACGTCTAGGTGATGTTCTTATTCTGTTTTACTATAAGACTAATCCATCTAAAATTAAAGTAATTATCGGACAGCTTAAGCGACCATGACTCTTCCACCAAAGTCACTTTTTAAATTACTTAAAAGTAGTCCAACCAAAATATTCTTTATGCCCACTTTTTTAAATTTTAAATTAAGAATTATTTTAAATTTCATACCAAGCATGTCTTAAGTTTTCGTAATATATATATATATAATTTTAAATATACTCATCAAAATATTCTCTTATGTCCACTTGTTATGTCTTTATTAAAAATTTATAAAACTTAGATACCGAGATTTTTTTTTATAGGGTGTATTTAGAATTATCCTATATATATATATTTGTCTAACCTATTTTGAGTCGTATTATATAGCACTTTAATGTTTTCTTAATTCAATCTTCATTTCTAAAAGAATATTATGCATTTATTGTTTTTGTTCATGATTAGTCAACGTCCATGATTGAAGGTTTGTTCCCCCCCCCCCCCCCCCCCTCACTTTAGCAAAATTTTCCCTCCAACAAGAGTGGCATTTTCCGTAATATACTACAAATTCTCGGCCTGAAAAATAGCCATTCCCCCAGTATAAATTTTTTACGTCTTCTCCATTTACACTTCGACGACATTGCTGAACAACGACCTCAAACTGTCTCTGCGCTCATGAGTGCGAAACGACGCTTTTCCCAAACAGAAGAAATGCAGAGATTTCTAGGGTTTCTGATTTCGGAAAAAACGCGTAAAACCTCTCTCTCTCTCATCTCTCGTTCTCAGCAATGTAGATGAAATTCTTCGATTCAGTTCTTCTCGTTCTACAATCGCTGAGCATTAATGGCAGTCGACGAGAAGCATTCTGGAACCGGAGCACAAAGCTCAGATACTTCAGAAGTGCACAAGATTTTGGCTAGAACTTCTATTTTCGGCCTGAGACGCCGTGTTTTAATCGGAATCTGTGTTGCTTGTTTAATCGCTATCGCGATTCTGTTCATGCTTTGTGTGCTTTGGAATCGGAGCCCAAGAAAGCGTAGAAAGCTCTCGAAGCAGACTTCAGGTTTAGTTCCGATGACCTTGAAGGATATCACGGCGTTGAGTACTGATTCTTCTGATCGGACGGAAAATAGTGAGATCGTTGATTCAGAGAAAAACAAGGACAAAGATGAGAAAGGATTTGGTGGTGCGAATGCGTATGAGGTGATTGATGTTGGTGTTAGAAGCGAAGAGAGTAAGTTACAGAGCCAGAGTCCGGCTTCTTCGTCGGCGTTAGCTGTGGGGGCTACGATCGGGTGGGGCCGATGGTACACATTGAGAGAGTTGGAGGTTGCGACCGGTGGATTCTCTGCTGAGAATGTGATCGGAGAAGGTGGATACGGCGTCGTTTACAGAGGAGTTTTGCCTGATGGATCTGTAGTTGCAGTGAAGAACATTTTCAACAACAAGTGAGTATTTCGCTTACTAAGCGTATGTTAGCTCTCGAGTCGTACGCTCTAGACTCTGCGTATATTAGTGTTGGTTTTCGCATTTCTGATTAGTATTATTTTATGCTTTATTTAAAAGAAAATATAGCAAATGTAGCAGATTAGAAAATATATAATTTGTACTAGGAATTGGAAGGTAGCAGCGATGCTGTCGGCCTATCCTGGTGCCTCTTTGTCTCCTTCTAGAGGTAGACGTCGATATATCTTGACGTGTTCTTCGTGTCGGTTACTACGCGCATCTTTTCGAAGGATTTGGAAGAAAAGTCAGGATTAAACGAAATCGATTCATTTGGCTTTCATCGGAGATCTGTCGTTTCTGACTTATTTTCTCTTGCATGTGCATTTTTTTCACCGTAGAAGACCGCAAATTTTGGAATCCAAGAGGCTCCTACGGCGATCATTTTGGTTGTTAATGATTTGGCTTAAAATCTCGACATTATTGTCCACCTTTGTAATAGTTGACGAAAGTCTTTTTCATTTCTGTAATTTTCTTTTTGGTTGGGTGCATGTGGGGTTGGGGGGTGTCAGGTTCATTTAAATTATGAAGGTACATTCCTACTCGGTTTAATTGCAGTAACATTTGTTGATAATTTTCCAATAACATTTGATTTTACAGGGGTCAGGCGGAGAAGGAGTTCAAGGTGGAAGTCGAAGCCATTGGGAAAGTGAGACACAAAAACTTGGTGGGCCTTATTGGATATTGTGCAGAAGGTGCTCAGAGGTACTGGGTTCGTTTAACTTTTTTCTTTTTGTTTTTCTTCTTGTTGTTATGTGTAGTAATATGCCTAAATTTGCCGGTAAATGTTGCTGTGGCCATTCAGGATGCTCGTGTATGAATATGTAGACAATGGCAATTTAGAACAATGGCTGCATGATGATGTTGGGCCTTTTAGCCCCTTGACATGGGATATTCGGATGAAAATTGCCCTAGGAACGGCAAAAGGGTATGTTAGTCCATTCCTTTTCTAATTTCATAGCCTTAATTGTTTTGTGTGTCTGTGATTCCTTGATAGAGAAACGGATATTTGGGCTCTTAACATGTCAAACACACACTCAAGGAGGGGATCGAGACCTTTTGTTATCTAACTTGCTGTTTTATTGGTCAATTTAGAACCAAGAAATATAAGGTTATGTTTGGTTTATATTCGGATACAGTTTTCTGTATTCGAAAATTTAAAAACCCAAAAAACACGTTTGGTTAATTCAGATTCGAAAACAGTTTCCTAAAATTTATAAAGAAAATAAGTTGTTTTCAGGAAATAACAAAATATTATTTTTTGAGTTTTTACTTTTTGAATTGTATTTTAATTTTTAGATCACGAACCAAACACAGTCTAAGTTTTCTGATGTCTTGTTTTATTACGACTTCAGTTGCACTTCAATTGTGTTCATTATTTGTAATAAGTAGGTCGTATCCATTATTGTCTTTAAAAAGATCACTGATTGATGTTGCCTCCCCCGCCCCCGGTGCTATTACACTTTCGTACAGTTTTTCTGTCTTCTTTTTTTTCTTTTTCTTTTTTCTGGTTCAATGACACGATGGTTGGACCTGTAATATATGTCATCTTTAAGTTCTGGAGACTTTATAAAAAGTGATAGAAGAGAAATTCTCCCATGAAAACTTATCATCTAATAGTTCTAAAGGTCTTACGGCATCGTCAATGAAACATGGTGGGTACAGAAAAACAGTTGCTTCTTGTCACTGAATTTTCCATGGTCACCTTTCCTTGTCATATACTTGAACTATTATTTTCTATTTGATAGAAGCTGTTTTCCATTTTGAAATCCCATCCCTTTCAAAATGATATAGCTTTAGATATAGTTGAATGAGGCCATATTAGGAGTGACATACATTTGCAGAGGTTAAGATTGTGTCGTATGGTTAAATGGGGTTTGCCATGCCTGCAGTAACTAGGAGGAATAAAGTATTTGCTATGATGTTGGGAGGGAAAATGATGATGGCATTCTAAGCCAAAATGGGCCTTATTGTGCTTGTGGAAATGTGTTAACTGACTCTTTTTTTCTTTCTTAGAGCAGCTTAGCCTACTTACATGAAGGATTAGAACCCAAGGTTGTGCACCGAGATATCAAGTCCAGTAATATTCTTCTTGACAAGAAATGGAACCCAAAGGTCTCAGATTTTGGACTGGCCAAACTATTGGGATCTGATGAAGGTTATGTGACCACTCGTATAATGGGAACATTCGGGTATGTTGTTCTTTTGTTCCTATTGAATTAGAAGTATTTATAGGTTAGCTTAAATCATGGATAATTAATATACTCGTACTCTTGTGTTGTTCTTCGGTAATGTTTTCACATTCTTTCAATGCAGGTATGTAGCTCCTGAATATGCAAGCTCGGGTAAGCTTAATGAAGGGAATGATGTCTATAGTTTTGGAGTTCTACTTATGGAAATAATATCAGGAAGGGGACCAGTTGATCATGCCAGGCCTGCTGGAGAGGTGACAGAATGCTATTGAGTAATGTTCAAACAATGTAAATGCAGCATCTTAGTCTGTAGTTAATACTGGGATGCATTTGCAGGTGAGTTTGGTTGACTGGTTTAAAAAGATGATAGGAAGTCGGCAGGCAGAAGAACTGGTGGACCCACTGATTGAAGTTAAACCATCGACGAGGGATTTGAAACGATTATTGCTGGTCTGCCTCAGATGCATAGACTTGGATACTACCAAGCGACCAAGGATGGGCCAAGTTGTACATATGATTGAAGCAGATGAATTTCCCTTTCGTGCTGTAAGTCAGGCTAAGGGAAGTACTTAATAAGATTTAATTTCCTTTCAATTTCCTCAAATGGCACTTTCAGCTATCTTAAAGGGTTAACATAGTTTTATGTCAAATGTTTAAAATTCCTTGTATTATGTTTCTTGGGGGCCAGGGTTGGATTCTTCATGCTTTTCTAAAACCTGGAAGTTGATGTATAGATCTACTATTGTTTAGTATTCTGCATGTTTGAAAGGTAGAATTGGCCATTCTTTGAATGATAGTTTATGGGTATCCATATTCTAGGATTGATTTGGTGTATCTGTGAAAAGGAGCTTTTTCAATCTCAAAAGTTTAGGAAATATGGGGAGCTTTCACCCCACAATATGATGAACAATCCTTCAGACGTCTCTGCAGATTTTGGAATTACATAAACTCTACTTTTCAACTTTTGTGAAAATGTACACAGTTGTACAGAAACAAGAGCAGTTGAACATCACTTGATCAACTACCAGAAATCTAGCAATGTTTGTAAGACATGGAACGTAACTGCCTGAATGTGTCAAAATGCTGCTTTGTTCCTTCTTGTTTTGTAGGAAAATTTGTCCAGGCGGGATAGTGCGCCTCATGCTCCTCTTGCGGGGCCTATTGCCTCCAGTGGAGCTCCGTTTGCATTTAGAACTGCAGCAGGCAGGTAATGTTTGTTGGTTTGAAGTTGGGGTGTAACGGATGGAGTTGCAAAAATTAAAACTCAACCTAACCTAACCTAAATTAGTTCAGGTTCGGTTGGGTTGGTCATTTGAATTGAGAATCTTGAATGAGTTAAATTATACCTATAAATTTTACACTAATAAATATTAAACATGTAATGTTTAAATTTTAAATACAACCATATCAATATTCAAATTTGATAACTATTTCAAATTAACTATAAATATCAAGATGTTTTAAATATATTGTATTCATCCACCATTATATTATAATATAACAAATACTAATTGAGAAGAGTTTTATCAAAAAAGTTTTAAATTTTTTTTATTACAATCATAAATACAAATTCAAGATAACTTAAAATAACATCAAATTGTTAATAGCGTGAAAGATATAACTACTTTTAAGCTTCAATCTTCATATAAAATAAAAAGGAAATGATATTTTTATAGCTATTAATTAATTTATGTTGGGTTAAATTTAATTATTTTTTTAGGCTCTTAATTCGTAACTTAACTTAAACGAGTTCGAATTAAAAATTGAGACTCAACTTTCAACCAACTCAAACTAGTTCAAATTAAAAATTGAGACTCTGCGTCACGGTAGCTTGGAGAAAGTAAAATAATTTCTCACGTATTATTATATTGTTTGGTATTCTTTCCGAGATTTGCAACATAGCTATACTTACGATGTAAATTGTAAAGTGCTTTGAACTTTTCCGAGATTTAAAACCCTGAACTGTGTACTAGTTTACATATTTAATAGCAAATTACGATCACAAAAGCATTTATAAGATAAATAATAGTGAAAACGTTTAAATATATTAAACATAACCTGATGTAATATAACCAAATAAAACCACTAGACTTTATTCTCAGAAAAAAAGATCCATGGAATCTAACTGAATTCTTCTGTACATGTGAGAACAGCACATTAAGAGCTCAATACCATGTTAACTGTCGTGTTAACTAAGACACTGTACATTGTACCGAGTAACAGATTCAGTTATCTAAGTTCATCTAGAAGTTTCTAGGATGTTTGTTGGTTAGAGAATTAGTTAAGAGATCCGTTAGTTATCAGTCAGGTTGTTACGAGTCTTATACGAAATCATTCTCTGCAACTTAAGTGTACAAATACAATTGAAGAGGCTCATTTCTAGATAAGCTGAAATTACTTTCATTCAATTTCCCATATACGTTAATACAAGTAGCCTGAAACTGCTTTCAAAAAAAAAAAAAGTTGCTTGAAACTCATTACTCTTCCTAATACTGATAAATTTTTAAACAGTCTATTCGAAGGACATGTCAGAGCTTAGACAATAAACACCTAAGACATTCTCGCATTACTGAAATACAGGGAGCCAGATGGATTCGAACCATCAACCTCTCTAACCCTGCAGAGTCTGAGCTCTCCTGCCATTTTGAGCTATGTGTCCTCGCTCAACAACATAACAAGCAAGCATATTGATTTGTAGCATAAGCATTGGCATACACAAGAATTGTTGCCCAATGGAATGCCAGGGGAAAACTTGTTTCAGATGTTATTTTGGCCTGGAGATTGACAAGTTTTACAAAATTAACACGGTTAAGAACGAGGTGAAGTTTCACAAAATCAACACGCCTGTCGGCGACGACAGCTTCAATTGTAAGCATTCAATCAATATAGTATAAATCATGCTGCAAGAACCTATAAAATCAGGCAGCCAGCAGGCGAAGCGCACTGAAAAAAGGGCATAATAAAGAGGCGCTATCGCCCTCCCTCCCCTTCCAAACATTTATGTTAACAAAAACAAAAGAATAAATAGTTTTAAAATGTGATCGACAGTTTTGCAAATTGCCTCTTCTTTCGCAATCCCCGAGTTGAAAACATTTTAGTCGACAAATGGGGAAAAAAGATCACGTCAAATCAACTTGGATAGACTTATTATTATTTATTATTATTTCTTTTGTAGAACTTGGGAAAGACGTTCCATAACCAGTAATAACCCGAGTCACTCGAGCAAACGAGGTTCTTTCTATATATGAATGCGCTACGGTCACTCGAATCCATCTCCAAACCACTTTACTTGTAAGGAGGCTGCCCCTGCATGCTTAGAATCTCGTAGTAGAGAGAACCAATTAAGAATGAGGCAAATAACCATCTACAGATGAAACCATTTAATTTTAGAAAAACGTCATATTATATGAATTACATCTAAACCTGAAACAATCTGTGCAATCTGCAGTCCGTGAAAGCAAACACACTACAATTCAGAGAATCTTCACAATGTGAGGAAAGGTTGTACCACTGCTCAAGATGTAAAATCATGAACACAATGGTAAAACAATTACCCCTCTCATATTGTCCCAGGACTATGTTTGAGCAATCTCAAGAGTTAAAAGAGTGACAAACTACATTCATGATTAGTATGATAATTATTGTTCATTTAACTTCTCCAAGTAGCCCCTCACATTGAGAAAAAGATGAAAAAAATTATTCTGAGTACCAATTAAAATAGTTTGGCCAAGTACAATGAACGTCGGTTACAATAAGTGACCTATTTGACAATTAACAATAATGAAAAGATAGAAGACAACCTACAATAACATAGATAGTGATAACTGAGATATATAACTATTTGAAACAGAACTGCAAACTTAGTCCCTCATAAGAAGGGAAGTGGAGTGGAGGCTTGGAGGGAATCTACATGTAAATACTTAGATGTTTAACAAACCTTTCATAGCTAAGTCCAAACATTAAAAGTAGATTGCAACAAACCTTTTCAGAAGAAACAAATAATTTAAACTAGACAACACTTTAACATGTGAAATTGAACAAATTTCTTTGTACGACTATCCCTATATAGAGAAAACTATGTGCAAGATGCCAATATTGAATACTAAGTAAAATCAATATAAACTAGCACAATACACGAGATTGATTAAACGATGCAAGGATTTTCTCTAACATGAAGAATTAATGTCGATTCGGACACATATGATAGGAACATCCGAAATCTAATATCCATCTATCAGACTGATTGTCTATAGATGAAACTGAAAATACAAAATCTTCTTCAGCCTTCTGTGCCACATTTACATTTGTCTTGTTCTTATTTGAACAATCTTTCTTTCAGTGCCCCTTTTGGTGATAATAGGCACATTCATCGTTGACGTGATGAAGGTCCTTTTGACTTTGAACGAGATCGGCCTCGCCCACTGGATCTATCAGATTTGTTGTTAGCCCTGCCTCTGAATACCGTCAAGGCTTCTGATGATGCTTCCTTGTTATCGAAGTGGTCCTTCTTTCGATACTCGTCGTTCACCAAAGCATTTAAAACATCACTGAATTTATCATTTTTACCATATAACAAAGTTGTTAAATGTTCATAACTTTCAGGCAAAGAGTTTAACAACAATAGTGCCTTATCCTCATCACTAATTTTAACATCAAGATTTTGTAGATTAGCGAGAATCTTGTTAAAATTATCAAGATGCTCAATCATGGGAGTACCTTTCTTGTACTGAAAACGAAAGAGCTTCTTCTTCAGGTAGAGTCGATTCTCTATATTTTTCGTCATGTACTTGCCCTCCAATTTCTTTCAGAGACTTGTTGTCATAGTCTCTTTCATGACAAAGTACTTCTGATCTTTTGCCAAACATAGTCTGATTGTTCCACAAGCTTGACGATTTACGAAATTCCAATCATCATCGGACATATCCTTGGGCTTGGTTTCCAAGGCGATATGTAATCCTTCCCGAAATAATAAATCTTGAACTTCGCATTGCCACATGTCAAAGTTGTTGGTACTGTTGAATTTCTCCACCTCAAACTTTGCGTTGGACATCGAACTTCTTTGCCAAGGTCTGCTTATGATTGCAATATCTTTTAAGATTTTCTCCGCAAGACCGAAAATATGTATGACGCCGAAAAATGCTTGAAAAATAATAAACGACTCAAACTAAGCTATATCAATAACTTAAAAGCTGAATCTGCAGAAACTGATTGCACGATTGCGTCCGGAACGGTCGAAAATGATGAAAACGAGTCTGACTTTGCTGAAATCAGACGAAAAATGAACTAGATATAGTTGATCAATCTAAATATACAAACGCTATAACTCAAAGTCATTGTCTCAAAGCTTATAATTTTGCATTACAAAATTACATAGCGAAGCGTTTAGGTAATTAAATATGATCATGATAGGTACTGCTTCAATAATCCTCTACTTAACAATTGATAATCTACCTTTGAACATGTCAAATTTCTTTAAAATTTCAGAGTTTCCATACTGTCGCATGATAGATAGCCCATAGCATGTGAATACGAAAAATCATCCATGGGGTAAAATGAGATCATGGCAATAGCAGTAAAAATTCATTGACATTTTGAAAGCTAACTTAGAAGATGAGCTAATAATGGTAGTTTACACAACAGGCTTATCAAAATCCATCTTTATGCATATGCTGCAAGGACAATAAACATTTTACCAAAATGCTACAGGGCTCGAAGAATAGCACACATTTAGCAATGGATAATTGGATATAAAGCTCCTCTGTGAGCATTGCTGTAAGTTTTTCAAATGAAAAGATGAAATAATTTAAATGGTGGATAATTTGATGTGTACCTTTTTCAGTCATAGAATGCGTTTTGTTAGTTTCCGGTGAATGCACAATTGGGATTGCAATAAACCACTCCAAACATGGTTTTCCCTGGTCTATAGATTATTGGCATCAGGAAAGTGTTGTAGTTTGTAGCCATGCAGTGACATGTGACCGTATAAAAGTAAAAGCTAAAGGGACGACACACACCAGAGGAGAGATCCCGGGCAAATCCCGTGCGATCTCTCCAAAAAACCCAAAAAAAAAAATTTATTAGGAATTTGACCTGCCAAGCAAGCGCACCTGACATGGCAAAGGCCGAATGGAAACACATGCACTATACATTGCCCCTAATCTCCTCAAAGGCTATGCACTATTCTCACATCTACATGTATCTTTGGCACCTAAAATTCAGATGAGAGAACACTGACCAATGGATCAAACCATCCTACCTCAAGTCACAACAAACAACAGGCTCGTCTGTGAGAAATCTCTACAACAATGCTATCGGAAGGGCAGCAAACCACCAATACTTCTGACACTTGCACATCTAACCAGCATGCATTGTCCTTGCCAAGTGCATACCAATCTAAGCACCAAGACCAGACATCTGCTGAATTTCAAAAACAATCAACAAAATCTAAGTATCCAATGGAATTGAAAAACAGAAAAAATAATGAAAACATACAAAAACAAATACATACAATAAAAATTGTAAAATTTTTCGACGAGTATCCAGCCACCAATCAATTTCTGTCAACTCAAGGCCAAAAGTACGCAATTCCCTGACCTCTCAAAGACCTAGAAGATTCCAATAAATTTATTTAGAATCCACAAGCAGTGAAACAAAAGATGAAGGCCTGAAACTTCGAACAAAGCACTCTAAAATCTGGCCACCAATCCTAATAAATTCAAATGATCGAATGAAAAAGTGCGCAAATCCATACTGTTTGCAAGAAGGTCGATTGCCAACGGGCTCTAGCACAGTTGGTTTGCTGGGGATGGGCATTTAGTGCCAGGCATTGACGGTCCTAGATTCGAGTCACGGTGGTGCTACGGTGGTGCTACGTTGGTTAAGATTAGATGAAATTTTTGGGAAGACGTGGGCCGATCCTACTTGTGTAATGTAGGGGTGTATCAAAAGGAAAGCAGATCCATACTGTTAACAAGTTCAACACAAAGACTAAGCCTAAAACGTATAGAACAGAACCGCAGCAAAAATCTCAATCACCATCTCTCAAAAATCCAATATCACAACGAAAAGGAA
The DNA here is from genome assembly GCA_035771175.1 of Paratinospora sagittata. Classification (NCBI taxonomy): domain Eukaryota; kingdom Viridiplantae; phylum Streptophyta; class Magnoliopsida; order Ranunculales; family Menispermaceae; genus Paratinospora; species Paratinospora sagittata. The sequence goes on from CM069594.1 coordinate 37,669,169, forward strand.
AGAAAGACATCATAAATCCAAGATCAGAACGAAAGGGAACAAAAAAACATATCGTCGACTACAAACTTGAAAGTTCGATAACAGCACAGAAGCAAAGGCATAGCCTACCGGGCTAATCAAAGAATAAACCGAAACGGAACGCAGATCTATATCTGTTAACAAAAAATTGAACTAAAAAAAGAGAGCATGAAACTTCGATAACAGGAGACAGAAGCAAAGATCTCTCTAATTACATCCTCAAAAATCCAAGCCAGAAGAGAAAGAAACACAAATACATACTTCTTAAGAAGAAGTTCAACAAAATAGCGAGCGATACCTCCGAGATCAGAAATCAGAACAACTCAAGAGTGATACAAGGCCAAAGATCGAAGCCTTTCTAGGACGAAAGAAACAGAAATACATAATTCTTAACAAGAAGTTCAACAAAGTTGAAGAGAAAGCGAGCGATACCTCCGTGATCAGAAATCAGAACTCAAGAGTGATAAATCAGACAAGACCGAAGATCGAAGCCTTTCTCGAACGAAAGAAACACAAATACATATTTCTTAACAAGAAGTTCAACAAAATTGAAGAGAAAGCGAGCGATACCTCCGAGATCAGAGATCAGAACAACTCAAGAGTGATACATCATATAAGGCCGAAGATCGAAGCCTTTCTCGAACGAAAGAAATACAAATACATATTTCTTAACAAGAAGTTCAACAAAGTTGAAGAGAAAGCAAGCGATACCTCCGAGATCAGAAATCCGAGATCAGAAATCAGCACGACTCAAGAGCGATAAATCATAGAAGGCTAGATCGAAGCCTTTCTCGAACGAAGACGAAGATAGACAATTTCATCCGATTGATTTGAGAGCGAAACGCTGACGCGTAAAGATATACACTTCCAGGCCTAACAGAGATGCCGAGATAAATATAGGCAGATAAGAAAGCGGGGGAATATATTAACGACCGACTGTTTCGCGCGTATCCTTGTTGTATAGAAACCCTAGAACAAATCGACGGATGTTATCAATTGTAGGAGAGCGAAATCGACGGCGTATGTTACTGACGTGTAGGAGTCATCAACGTTTCCGTCAGGGAGAAGTAGAAGCAGTGTCGTAAGTTATTGGCACGACATGGGCTTCCCAGGGCCGGACTTCACTTGGACAACCAAAGGAAAGGGGGAACACCACGTTTAGACCGGCGGCTATGCAACGGGAGGTGGAATAACCTGTTGCCTTTTGCTAGAGCGAAAACCTCGTGTATTGGTTCTCCGATCATCGCCCCATATTGCTTACCACGAATGAATTCAAGCTGAACAAGATCCTAACTCCAATCGGGTTCGAAGAGGTGTGGTATCAAGATCCAAAGTTTAAGGAGGCCGCAGTTTCAGCCTAGGGTGAGCCGAGCTTCAGCCGTTCGATGGTAGTGGCAAAAATAAGTGAATGTCTTCATAATCTACACACCTGGAATGGTTGGTCAGTCAAGAAAAACAAGGAAAAAATAAAAAATACTCATGCCTTACTCACGATGCTTCAGAATACTGTTACTACAAACTCGGTGAAGAAAAAGATACAGAGAGGAAGGTTGAAGAAAAAAAATACAGAGAGGAACCAATGAATATTGGAGAAAGATTTTTCTGTATATTGAGAATTGTTTGATTACATGTCTAACATATATATGTTATTCTAGTTACACATATTATAGAAAGAATGCTAATATCTCTATATTACAATCCCTAAAATAATGCTAAGTCATATATACAAATCTCCTAATTATAGAAAGAATGCTAATATCTAGAATAATGCTAATTATATACAAATCTCCTAAGTATAGAAACATATCATATAATTAGGAGATAAATCTGACAATACTCCCCCTCAAGCTGGATCAAGGGGATTAATTGAGCCAAGCTTGGAAAGAATACGATGAAAATGATCCGACGACAAGGCCTTTGTGAAGATATCTGCAAGCTGGTCATGGCTACGAGTGTAATGAGTAACAATGGCCCGAGTCTGAACATGTTGCCGAATGTAATGACAATCAACCTCAATGTGTTTAGTCCGTTCATGAAAAACGGGATTAGAAGCAATGTGCATAGCTGCTTGATTGTCACAACAAAGCGTTATAGACTGAGAATGAGAGATACCCAAATCGGCAAGGAGAGCCTTTAGCTACATGAGTTCAGAAGCTGTGGAAGCCATAACCCGATACTCTGCTTCGGCACTTGACCGTGCTACCACTGTTTGTTTCTTACTTTTCCAAGAAACCAAATTCCCACCGATAAAGATACAATAACCTGTAGTGGACTTTCGATCAAGTTGATTTCCAGCCCAATCCGCATTCGTATAGCCAAGAATTTGAGAATGCCCGTTAGCTTTCATGAGGATGCCACGACCAATTGTTTTCTTTAGATATCGAAGAATTCTCTGAACAATATGCATATGAACCATGGTGGGGGAATGTATAAATTGACTAATAATGCTCACTGCATAACTAATATCAGGACGTGTGATTGTTAAATAGATAAGTTTGCCAACCAATCTTTGATAATCTTGAACAGAACCTAGAGGTGCACCATATCTATCAAGCTGCAGTTTGCTATCCAATGGTGTGCGTGCAGGTTTGCAATCCAACATATCAGCATCATGCAATAAATCTGTCACATACTTGCGTTGATTCAAGAACAAGCCTTTGGAGGAAGTAGCCATTTCGATGCCCAGGAAGTATTTCAGCACACCGAGATCTTTAATGGAAAACTTTTGTTGGAGAACACTCTTAAGCTTACGTATAGCAGCATCATCATCACCGGTAACAATTAAGTCATCAACATAAATCAAAACAATAAGTCGCTTACCCGAGTGCATGTGAACAAATAAAGAGTGATCTGCATTACTTCTCTTAAACCCAAGTTCTTCAAGAACCATACTTAATTTGGCATGCCATGCGCGGGGAGATTGCTTCAATCCGTAAATAGATTTGTGCAATCGTGTAATACCCTGTATTTCACAAAAAAAAAAATACTATTTGAAATTTTTACTATTTGGGCAACGCCCGAATGTTCAGGCGCGTGACAGAACGTTCAGGCGCATGACAGAACGCTCAGGCGCGTGACAGAACGTTCAGGCGCAATGCCAGAACGTTCTGGCATGCGCCTGAACGTTCTGGCAAGCGCCTGAACGTTCTATCATGCGCCTGAACGTTCTGGCAAGCGCCTGAACGTTCTGGCATGCGCCTGAACGTTCTGGCATTGCGCCTGAACGTTTTGTCATGCGCCTGAACGTTCTGTCACGCGCCTGAACGTTCTGGCACGCGCCTGAACATTCTGTCACGCGCCTGAACGTTCTGTCATGCCCCTGAACGTTCTGTCACGTGCCTGAACGTTCGGGCGTTGCCCAAATAGTAAAAATTTCAAATAGTATTTTTTTTTTTTGTGAAATACAGGGTATTACACTCTACCCCCCTTAAAGGGATTTTGCCCTCGAAATCAAGTCAAGTATGGATGAGGGGTATTGCTTGCGAAGTAGCCGCAGGTTGCTAAGGAGTCACGGCGTGTGTGCATCACGATATCCATTGATATGATTTTCAGATATCTGCGTAGTTATTCAAGTGAAACAATGTATGAAGATAAGTGTAAACAATGTTTCATCCTGGTATTTATAAGTGAAAATAATACAATGTATCACATCATCAGGTGGTACTAGAAAACAATTCAGGGTATTTCTGTTTAATTGTGGATTCTAGTTCCCATGTAGCTTCCTCTATGCCGTGGTGATCCCAGAGCACTTTCACAAGTGGTATGCTACGTCTCCGTAGGTCGTGAGTTTTTCTATCTAAAATCTGTATTGCTTTCTCTTGATACGTATTTCCTTCCTCAACCCGAACCTCGACTAAAGGGATGATATGCGAAGGATCAGGACGATACTTGCGAAGCATAGATACATGAAAAATGTCATGAACCTTAGGCATGGACGATGGAAGGGACAGACGATATGCAAGTTTGCCAATACGTTCAATGATCGGAAATGGACCGATATACCGCGGGGAGAGCTTTCCTTTGATCCCAAAGCGTTTGACACCTCGGGTGGGCTGGACTTGTATAAAAACAAAGTCCCCCTTATCAAATTCCAGAGGCTGTCGCCGTTTGTCAGCATAGCTCTTCTGTCGACTTTGTGCAACACGAAGTCGTTCCTTTACTAGTGTGATCTTCTCAGAAGTCTCTTGAACTAGTTCAGGGCCCAACTGCGGTCGGTCTGCCATATCTAACCAGCATACCGGAGATCTGCAAGGCCGACCATAGAGAGCCTCGTATGGTGCCATGCCGATACTAGTTTGGTAGCTGTTGTTGTATGCAAACTCAGCTAGATGTAAATACTTTGCCCATCCGTCATTAAAGTCCAAAATGCAGCATCGTAGCATGTCTTCTAAGATTTGGATAAGCCGTTCTGACTGCCCATCAGTCTGAGGGTGGAAGGCTGTGCTCATAGTGATCTTTGAACCCATTCTAGTTTGGAAGCTTTTCCAAAAGTTTGATGTGAAGCGAGGGTCTCGATCAGAGACGATCGTGAGTGGTATGCCATGAAGGCGTACGATCTCTCTATCATATAGTTCTGCAAGTTTGGCGGGAGTATCCGTGAACTTTATTGGCAAGAAGTGTGCAGACTTGGTGAGTCTGTCAATGATAACCCAGATAGCATCTTGTCCTTTATTATTTCGAGGTAAGGCTGTAACAAAATCCATTGCGATGTTCTCCCATTTCCATTCTCCAATAGGTAACGGCTGGAGAAGGCCAGAGGGAAGTCTGCGTTCTGCCTTAACTTTCTGGCAAACAAGACATCGAGCAACGAAGTCTGCAATTGCCTTCTTCATTCCAGAAAACCAGAATTGTCGCTTGACATCCTGGTACATCTTGTCACCCCCAGGATGCATAGCGTATCTCGAACAGTGCATCTCAGTAAGCACGTCTTTCCGAACCTCGGGATCGTTCGGAAGACAAAGACGTTTTTTATAGAAAACGGCTCCGTCGTCAGAGACTGACCAATGAGGAAAGTCTTGCCCGCTGAGTAGAAGTGCTCGTTTCTCCATTAACATAGGGTCATTGGCTTGAGTAGCTGAAATCTTACGAACGAGGTCAGAGGTAGCGGACAATTGAGAGAGTCGTGGGCGTGGTCCCTCTTCGTTCAGCTGGAGGTTAAAGTTGTCCATCTCTGTAGCCAACTTCCCCATTTCATAGTTAAGAGTGCAAGCAACATAAGATTTTTTACTCAAAGCATCGGCCACAACATTGTCCTTTCCGGGATGGTACTGGAGTTGGAAGTCATAGTCTTTCAAGAATTCCAACCATCTTCTTTGGCGGAGGTTTAGGTCTCTCTGAGTGTATATGTACTTAAGACTCTTGTGATCTGAGAAGACCTCGAACCGTTCACCGTATAGGTAATGACGCCATAATTTAAGTGCAAACACAACAGCTGCAAGTTCCAAGTCATGGGTTGGGTAATTACCCTCATGAATCTTCAGTTGCCGAGAGGCATATGCAACAACTTGGCCTTCTTGCATTAGTACGGCACCTTAAGCCTTGGAGAGAGGCATCGGTGTATAATGAAAAACCAATTCCATTTCTTGGAGTGATAAGTACAGGTGCCGTCGTGAGCCGTGCAAGGCACGTCATCACCATTAGCAGTGTCTGCTGAAGAATGCTCGGTAGAGACAGCTTGGGGCACAACTGGTGGTACAACAGTTGGAATGGGAAGTGGAAACAGGTCATGCTCCCCCTGACTAAGAATATCATCTGAGTTGTTGAAATATGGCACTGCCTCATTGAACCGAACATCTCGACTAACCATGAGCTTCTTTGTAACATGATTATAACATTTATAACCTTTCTGCGTAGGGGAATAACCCAAAAATACACATTGGATAGCCTGTGGTTCCAGTTTATCGCGCTGATGAGATTGAATGTGAACATAGCAGGTGCACCCGAAGACTCTGAGATGAGAAAAGCTTGGAGTTTTTTCTGTCAACAACTCAATAGGAGAATTAAACTGCAAAATTCGACTAGGCAAGCGATTAATTAGATAAGCTGCAGTAAACACTCATTGTGACCAAAAAATTTTGGGAACATTCATGCCCAACATCAGTGCTCTAGTTTTGTCAAGTAGATCACGATTTTTCCTCTCTGCTATACCATTTTGTTGTGGAGTCCCAACACAACTAGTATGGTGAATAATGCCATGCATGCTCAAGTATTGTGTCATGATATGTGTCATAAATTCAGTACCATTATCTGATCGTAGAACCTTAATCTTAGAGGAAAATTGAGTGATGACTAAGTTATGAAAGTCTTGGAACACATGAGCAACTTCACTTTTGGATTTTAAGAGATATAGCCATGTAAAACGAGAGTAATCGTCAACAAATGTTACAAAATATTTGTATCCATCAAATGATTCAAGCACTGGACTCCAAACATCCGAATGTACCAAATCAAAAATTTTATTTGAACGTGAATCTGAAGAAGAAAAAGGTAATCGAGTAGATTTTGATAAAGGACATACATCACAATTTAATGGATGTTTATTCAAAGTGGGAAAAAGTTTGGATAAAATGGGCGCCGAAGGATGAGCTAAGCGTTGATGCCACAACTCTTGAACAGAAGACAAACAAGCATATGCGTGGGGTTTTTTGGACAAATAAGCATTCTTGAAAAGATAATAGAGTCCTTGATAGAAGAATCATTCACCAATCGTCCTCTGGGTTATTAGATCCTGAAATACAACTTTGTTAGGAGAAAAGATGACACGACAATTTAGACTGGCTATTAATCGGCCAACTGAAAGTAGTTGAAATGGAAATGAAGGCACATAAAGAACGGATGATGAAATGGAGTTTGAAAGTAACTTAGTCTTACCGTGGCCAACAACACTCACACTCTTACCATTGGCTATGGTTATGGTAGATGAAGGAGATAAAAACTCAAAGTCAGTCAAATTTTTAGAGATATTAGTTACATGATCAGTGGCACCCGAATCTATAACCCAATAATCATGCACATTACTAATATTAAGAGCGAGAGAAACGACATTAAATATACCTGACACATTTTCAGAAGACAAGTTCTTATTTTCAGCAAGAAATCCCGCAAATTGACCAAGCAAGGCCGAAGAATTACCAATCTCATTCTTGTCAACAGCATCGTGTTTGGCCTGAATGTAAGTAGCAAACTCATTGATAAGATTTATAGGACTAGAAGTGAACCTAGATAACCCATCAGATGGTGGTGCAGACACAAGGTTGGCTTGATATCCAGAGAATGGACCACGTTTTGGGCCTCCTTTGTTTGCAAACTTGGGTTTGAGGTCTGGGTGAAGAATCCAACATCTATCCACGGTATGGCCAATGTTGCTACAATGGCTACACTTCAATTCATTCCTTCTAGCCTTGTTCCCTCTGTCATCTGGACGTCGTTGAGTGGAAATATAGGCTCGCGTGTCAGATATATCTGATTTAATTTTTACGGACATAACCTTTTTTCGTGTTTCTTCACGTTGGATAGTAGCACAAACACTTGCAAATGTCGGCAACTCAGAATTCATGAGAATGCGACTACAAAGATCTTCATAATCTGGAGTTAGATTTGCCAACAACTGGAAAATTTTGTCTTCCTCAGCCCTTTTCAACAAGATTGCCGAGTCAGTGGTATGTGGTCGATAGACCGCTAACTCATTCCACATGGTCTTCATGCGACCAAGAAACTGAACAAAAGGTTTACCTTCTTGTTGGAAAGAGGCAATATCCTTCTTGAGTTGGAACACCCGTGCAGAATTATTATGATTTCCATAAAACTATTTTACGGCACTCCATAAATCCGCAGCCGAGTCGGAATAACTGAAAATCTCAGCAATATGTGGCTTCATCGTATTAAGCAACCACGATTGGACCATCTGATCATTAGCAAACCAAGCCTTGTATTGAGCAGACTTGACATCCGGGGCGGCATTGCTCCCATCGATAAAATCAATCCGTGATCTCCCACCAAGAGCTAATGTCACTGCCCTCGACCAAGGAAGATAATTAAAATCACTCAATTGAACCGAGCATAATCGCTGATTCGAATTGACATCAGAAGAAGAAGATAACGGAACAGTAGAACTTTCCGTGTTGGATGGAACTATTTCGGCCATTTTTGACATAATAGAAACAAGAACAATCGAATTAATATTTTTTTTTTCTTTTTTTTTTTCTTTCTTTTTTTCTCTTTTTTTTTTTTTGCACCAAAGAGCAGAGGGGCCTTAACTATGAACTAATAAGATCAGAAAACAGAGAAAAAAAAACTTCAATAGGTTTTGAACATAAAAATAATAAGAAAGAAATAACAGTCAGCACTTACGAAGCAATAAAACCGAGACCAAAACCTTGGAGTTAGACCTTCAATTTTCTGCTAGAACTCAAAATGAGATCAGAAAACCATCCTCAGTTGCTGCTCAAATCAGATCCATATTCACTGCTCTGATACCATGAAGAAAAAGATACAGAGAGGAAGGTTGAAGAAAAAGAATACAGAGAGGAACCAATGAATATTGGAGAAAGATTTTTCTGTATATTGAGAATTGCTTGATTACGTGTCTAACATATATATGCTATTCTAGTTACACATATTATAGAAAGAATGCTAATATCTCTCTATTACAATCCCTAAAATAATGCTAAGTCATATATACAAATCTCCTAATTATAGAAAGAATGCTAATATCTAGAATAATGCTAATTATATACAAATCTCCTAAGTATAGAAACATATCATATAATTAGGAGATAAATCCGACAATACTCGGATATCATAGAACAAATTCGTGACACTGAGTATGATCTGGACCGTCTTCTAGAGAATGAGGAGATTTATTGGCCGCAATGCTCGAGGGCTGGGTGGCTACGAGCAGGTGACCAAAATACCAGCTTTTTCCATGGGAAGGCAACACAGCAGAAGAAGAAAAACCACATAAAGGGAATAATAAATCATGTTGGTACTTGGGTTGTAGAAAAAGATCAAATCGGAACTGCTTTCATTTCTTATTTTCATAACCTTTTTTATTCTTGTACTCCATCTGTGGAATCTATTAATCGTGTGACTGCAGTTATAAGGAGGAAAATCCAACCACATATGGGCGATCTCTTATCAAAGGAACTCACAGTCAAGGAAATAAAAAATGCTTTTTTTTTTTCAGATGACCCCCTCTAAAGCACCGGGACCAGACGGTATGTCAGCTTTTTTCTTTCAGAAGTGCTGGCCAATGGTGCATCATGACATTATTTTTCTATGCCTTGAAGTTTTAAACCATGTTCGTTAATTGGAAGATATCAATCATACTCGGATTGTTCTCATCTCTAAAAAAGATGACCCTTCTCTAGTAATTGATTTTAGACCAATAAACTTATGTAATGAGGTGTATAAGATCATCTTCAAGGCAATGACGAACAGGCTGAGACAGATTATCCCCCACATTATCTAAGACACTCAAAGTGCTTTCATACCAAGTCGGCTTATTTCTGATAATATCATGGTGGCATTCGAATGCATCCATACTCTCAGTAGAGGATGAGGTCCTCACAACAGGCATGCAACCCTAAAACTAGACATGAGTAAGGCATATGATCGGGTTGAGTGACCCTTTTTAATAAAGATGATGGAAGAGTTAGGTTTGGCTAGAAGTAGATTGAGCTAACCATGAGATGCATATCATCAGTGACTTACTCCATCAACATCAATGGCGAGGTTTTTGGTAGTATCCTACCAAAGAGAGGGCTGAGACAAGGTGATCCACTTTCACCCTTCCTGTTTCTCATATGTGCGGATGATATGTCAACACTTTTATTCGAGGCAGAGAGATGTAAAAGAATTTTAGAATTATCCACTAGTCGTGACAGCCTTCCCATTTCACATTTATTCTTTGCTGATGATAGTTTGATTTTTGTAAAAGCTTTGATGCAGGAATGTGTAGCTCTGAAAGAAATTCTGACAGAATACTCTGATGCATCAAGGCAGGTGATTAATTTTGACAAATCCTCCATCTCCTTTGACAAAAATAGTCCAGCAGCTGAAAATGATCCTATTAATCAGATGCTTGGAGTAACCAAAGTTCAAAGCCACGCTAGGTACTTGGGCCTCCCAATTGTGATCTCAAGACGCAGAATCACTTCCTTCAACTGGATCATCGACCGAGTTTGGAAGAAAATCAATGGATGTGTGGCGACCCCGCGCCCCGGACCACCAACCCCACAGGGAATGGCATGCGGAATGCCGGGGCGGGACGCCCGGCGTAGGCATCTCCGACCACTCCTCAACTCCCGTGAGGTGGTTGAGACCCTACGAGCCTTATCTCAAACAACGACATAATATCAAAAGGTACTAAACAAAACTACCCACTGTATTAATCATCAAAGACGAGATAATCCATAAAAATGAACCATAAATAAAATCATAATTCTTACAGTCCATTAAAAATTGACATACACATAAAGTCCAAAATTGTGGGTACAAATAAAAACCGTCATGTGCCCACATGGTCTATCTAACAAGTCCCAACTCACCCATACTAATTGTGGTAAGTATTATAATTACATAATCCAAAATGTAATACTTCATAATATAAAACACAATTCAATCAAAATGCCTCTCAACTCACATAGAGGACTTGGATTCTCTCGCAGGCAAGGCCCTCAAGATATGACTACTCCCTTGCCCTTATTCGGGACAGAAGGACCTGAAAGAGGAAAATGAGGGTGAGCCAACGATGCCCAGTGAATAGAATTCAAATATGCTATCAATACTCATCAATAAAAACCATGTATGCATGTCAATGTGTAGCATGATTAAAAGCTCATAACATATAGATATCAAGCATTTATAATAAGTTCGATGCAAGTAAAAGTTTATCAATTTGGATCCACATTCCACATGCCTTGGGTTACTAGTCCACGTCTATTTCACCGTGCCGTTGATCCCAATCATGTTTACTTGGGTTACTAGTCCACGTCTATTTCACCGTGCCGTTGATCCCAATCATTTCCTTCTTAAAACCCTCCTATGACAAGGTCAAGTCCCCCTATTAGCCAGATAGATGGGCCCAACCAAAGTCATAAGGTTTTCTCAAATCAATGCATCATTCAAAACATTAGAACACATTCATGCTTTCAACATACAATATATATAAGTGATATGATGACATAAATGATATAATCATAAGTGAAGCCCACTCACAACCAAGCCTCGCGAGAGTATTTAATCACACACGACCACCAAACCGAATCAACCCAATCAAGATCCTGAAACATACATCAATATCCTACCATACATCAATTTCTATGCTCAATTACATAGACATTACAAATCAACCCTAAATCAGCCCACATATAATTAATAGGCCTAAATCCCATTTAATCCCATCATTCAACTTAAATCACATGACTTAGGCCTCTAATGCATAGTTCTCATTCATAAACCATTCTATTAATCAAAAATACTGATTTTCAATTCCTTAGGCATAAACATGTCCAAATTTGGGTCACTTGATCACAAGTAGGCCTAACCCATGATATGGTCACAACCACCAAATCAGTAGCATAATCAACCCTAATCATGCTTAATTAAACATAAGTTGCATCAATTCAATGATTCTAAGCCAAAAGCATCAAAAGCCCTAAAATATGAAATTTTCCATACTTAGGCCATATTGTCGATTTACACTAGGTCACCATGTTCAGCCATGTATATCACTGATTTTGCATCATGGGTTCATCCACAATGGCAACTAGGTCAACATAGTTGACATGCAAGCTATTTGGAAAGGTCTAAGTTCATATTCTAAATGTAGGTCTAATACAAACAACCCTACCAATTCTTCACATGTATTATTCTGTTCAGATATATCAATCTACCAACAGAAATATGTAATCACAAAATCAACCGTACAGATTGAAGTATGTGAAGAAACAAACCTTCTGTCCAAATATCAGCCCAATCCAACGGTGGACCGAAAAGATATGTATCTTTGATGAGCAAGTGTCTAATCAGACAGTTTCTCCTTTCCTGCTGCAAATACCCAAACTCAGATGGCCATATCACACAAAATAATTAACGTATAAATATTTCCACCGTCCAGAATACAGAAATATCTGTTGTAAACTACATAACCAAATTTGATATCCATCCAACGGTACGTTGAGGAGATCTATAAGTTTTACCGAAACGGAACGAGAAACCCAGAAATTCCGACCAGCTTTGTTTCAGAGGTTATATCTCTTAGTAAAAGCTTCTAATTACGATCTTCACCGTTCAGAATGTATAAATATCAGTTATAAACTACATACCCAAATTTGATAACCATCTAACGGTAGATTTAGGAGATCTATAAGTTTGAGCGAAACAGTGCGAGAAATCCAGACTTTCCGGCCAGCTTTGTTTGAGAGGTTAGATCTCTCAGAAGAAACCTCTGATCAAGATCTCCACCGACCAGAATGAAGAACCATAAGCTACGAACGTGCTGACAAAATTTGAGCTCAATCTGACCGTAAATTCCAAAGATCCATTTCTTTGATGAAAATCTCGCAGGGTTCTTACTCCTGCAACTCTCTCCTTCTTTCTCTTCTTCTTTCCTTTCTCTTCTTTTCTTTCTCTTCTTCTTTCTTTTCTCTCCACTCACCTCTTTCTAGCACTTCCTTGATTCCCTCCTTGATTCTCTCCTTGATTCTCTCCTTGTTTTCCTCTCCTTGGTTCCCTCCACTCATTCTAGCACTTCCTTGAAGAAGACAAGTGGGCATTGGACACTTGTCCACTTTCATGCACCAACCTTCACATGTGTTGGTCTCATACTACCCATACCAACCACATGTATTTTAAATGTCCAATCCATTTAATACACCAAATCTTCAATTTCATTTATCCTTTTATTCCATCAATCCTAACCCATATCAATTCATGGTTTAATGAGCCCATGCATAAATAATAACATATGCATTAAACTTTAATTTAACATGACTCATATATAATTTATGATACATATATTTATATACATTATCAAGCATTAACTATACAAACATTAAACAATCATCAAACAAACACCAAACATATCAAGGCAACACATAGAGTTTGGGCAAAATACAATTGGGTTATGGGCTACATGAAATAATTTTCGGGGCGTCACAGGATGGAAGCAGGCATGTTCTCTATGAGTGGCCGGGAAGTGTTATTAAAAACTGTCATTCAAGTGATCCCTACATATGCCATGAGTTGTTTCAAATTACCTAACAACATTTGGAACAACTAGGAAAGCATTATGTCTAGGTTTTGGTGGGGGGATTCGGAGTCATCAAGAAATATCTATTAGAAAAGATGGACAAATCTAAGTCAATCCAAGCATGTTGGCGAGTTGGGTTTTAAGGATATTGGATGTTTCAACCAAGCTATGTTGGCCAAGCAAGGCTAAAGGCACCTCACTAGAGAGGGATCATTGGTGGAGAGAGTGTTCAAAGCTAAATACTACATGAACTCATCACTTATGGAGCCTAAAAGAAGTTCTAGTCCATCCTTTTTATGGAGAAGCATATTATGGGGGCGTGATTTGTTAGAAAAAGGCTTACGGTGGTGTATAGGTGATGGCGAAAATGTTAGAATTTTTGAAGATCCATGGCTGCACACAGAGAGTATATTCCAGCCTATCACCCCATACGTACCTCTTAGTGAAGGCAAGGTAGTAGATTTAATCAATGATAATGGTCAATGGGATACTATTCTGATTAATAATAACTTCATTAATGAAGACGCCTTAGCTATTTTATCCACCCCTTTCAGTTTTAGAAAACCAAATGACAGATTGGTTTGGCCTTATGAAAAGAAAAGAGAGTATATTGTTGTGAGAGAAACTTGTATTTCTTTCTTAATAATATCAATGAGTATACACATGAGTATATATACATGAAGCCCTAGGCTATGTAAGGTAAACCTAATCTATACATAGTAAATACACATATATAGTAACATCCACTCTCAAACTCAAGGTGGTAAAGAAGAAGTCATCTTGAGTTTGTCAATCAAATCACGATGACGTCCAGGGGGATGTGCCTTTATGAAAATGTCTGCAAGTTGATCCACGGAGGCCACGTTAACCAAGCGAAGAGTGTCCTTCTTAATGTGTTGACGAATGAAGTGACAATCAATCTCAATGTGCTTTGTTTGTTCATGGAAAACATCATTATGGGAAATCTACACAGCACTCATATTATCACAATAAAGAGCGGAACTATTAGAAATAGAAATCCCCATGTCTTGAAGCAACCAACGAATCCATAGAAGTTCAGACATACCATCTGCCATTGCGCGATACTCAGCCTTTGTACTAGATCTAGATACAACTGTTTGTTTCTTACTCTTCCAAGATATCAGAGAGGAACCAAGAAAGAAACAATAATTTGTGGTGGAACGACGATCAGTAGGGTTACCAGCCCAATCTGCATCTGAGAAAGCCCGAAGCTCCAAAGAGAAATGAGCTGAGAAATGAAGGCCGTGAAACAAAGTGTCCAATACACCGAAGTATACACAGGACAACTGCATAGTGAGGCGAACAAGGAGCATGCATGAACTAACTCAATAGTGTGACTGCAATAAGAAAGGTCAGGCCAAGTCACAATAAGATAGATGAGACTACCAACCAATTGTCGGTATAACGTCGCATTCGCTAGAGGCTCGCCATCAGTGGGCGACAACTTCGCATTCATCTCAAAAGGACTATCAACAACCTTACTATTAGTCAAACCGACACGTGGTAAGAGTTCAGATGCATATTTGGCCTGTGAAAGATAGTATCCATCGGGACTAGATGTGACCTCAAGACCCAAAAAATAACTGAGAGACCCCAAGTTCTTCATTTCAAAAGTCTGACCAAGAAAACTCTATAGAGCATGAATACCCGACACATTATCTCCCGTAATGACCGTGCCATCTACATATAGTAGAAGAATAACAATATTTGTCTCTGATCAACGAAGAAAAAGTGCAGAATCATATGAACTAGGAATGAAACCCTGTTGGGAGAGCACAGAGCTGAACTTTAAAAACCAAGCTCAAGGAGACTACTTAAAGTCATATAGAGCCTTACGAAGATGGCATATTTTCCCTGGTGGATGATCAAAACCTGAAGGAGGTTGCAAATACACTTCCTCAACCAGCTCCCCATTAAGAAATGCATTCTTAACATCCATTTGAAACATCTTCCATTGTCTAACCGTTGAAATGGAAAGCAAGGAACAAAAAGTGGTAAGACGAGCAACTGGAGCAAAAGTCTCCTCATAATCAATACCATACTCCTGTGTGAAACCCCTAGCAACAAGGCAAGCCTTATAGCGTTCCACTGATCCATCAGCATGAGTCTGAATCTCGTACACCCACTTACATCCCACTGCAGTCTTACCAGGAGGCAAATCAATTATATCCCAAGTATGAGTGTTGTGTAGGGCTTGAAGTTCATCGGTCATAGCCTTCTGTCAAAGAGGATCGGATTAAGCTTCTTGATAATTTCGAGGCTCATACAAGGTGGCAAGAGTAAAGGAACAATGATAGTCATTAAGATGAGATGGGATAGCTCTAACCCCATTGGAGCGACGAACATCAAGAATGGTAGGAGACTCAATGGGAGTAGATATGATGGCTAGATCAGTTGACGATGCAGGCAAGTCAAAGCCGAGCGACAAAGAGGTTTCTGTAAAACTTACTTCACCTGTACCCGAGTCAGGAAAAAGATCCGAAGACGGATCAACAAAAATAATGGAGTAACGGGGAGGCTGTGAGGACAACGGTGAGATAAAAGTGAATAATCGATGCTCCCAAAATTGCACATGTCTAGAAACACGAAGACGTTTAGCAATAGGATCATAGAAGCGAAGACGTGAGTGTGGCTCCAATTTAGAGTGCTCATGAGGAGGAAGCAAGACAAAACATGCACAATCAAACACTCTCAAAAGCGAGTAATCAAGTTTTTTTTTCATATAAGACCTCATATTGCGTTTTACCTGATATAGTATGAGATGGAACCAGATTAATGGTGTAGACTGAAGTGAGTGTAGCCTCACCCCAGAAAGACTCAAGTAAACTAGTAGAGAGAATGAAATATCTGACAGTATCTAAGATGTGCCTATGTTTTCGCTCAGCACGACCATTCTGCTGAGAAGTGTATGGACAGGAACGATGAGAAAGTGAGAGTCCCATCACGTTTCAAGATTTCCATAAAAGAATTAGACATATATTCCATAGCATTATCACCACGAAAAACCTTAATCACCAGTCCGAATTAGGTTTGGATCATTTTTTGGAAGTCACAAAAAATATCAAGCAACTCAGATCGCTCACGTAAACGATACAACCAACTATACAGTGAGAAATCATCAATAAATAACACAAAATATCGAGATCCTCCCTCAATGGGAACTGGGGTAGGTCCCCAAATATCAGAATGGACAAGATCAAAAGGAGCAGATGAAAGGGAATCACTTTTATTAAATGGTAAAACACTATGTTTACTCAACTAACAAGAAATGCAATCAAAGGGCTGAAAACTAACTTTGCCCAAACAACAACTAGACGCTAAAGACTGAACACGAGACAACGAGGTATGACCTAAACCAGAATGCCATAGACTGGAAGTGGAAACAGATGCCGCAAGCGAAAAACTGGAACTGGGTATATGTAAAGAAGTAAGTTCGAATAGACGACCAATTTTACGCCTGATCCCAACTAGTTGTCTCGTTTTTTGATCCTGCACATCACATCCCTTATCAGAAAAAGTCAAAGTAAGACCGTATTCAACAAGCTGACCACCCAAAAGAAGGTTAAGAAACAACTTGGGTACAACCAGTGTTTCAGGAAAAGAAAGGTTGTGTGTAGATACAGTGCCAACATGACTAACAGACATACTAGAACCATCAGTAGTATAGATAGCAGGAATATGTGGAGTGTGGGTATTTAATGAAACTAAAGAGGCATCAAAAGTCATATGATTACAACAAGCTGAATCAATGAACCAAGGGGGAGATTTACCTGATGTAACAGAAAGAGCAGTAGGTGTGCGAGATATAACCTGGTGAATGAATGCCTCAAGATCAGCTGTAGTAAGGGATGATAAGGCAGGTGCCTCAGATAAACTCAATCCAGATGGATCAGCACAAACTATAGTTTCCCTACGATTATTACCATTCTTTGCTTAAGTAGTTGATCTCTCATCACTGGTTTTCCTCGTACATTCTGAACCACGATGCCCAAAATAACCACACTTAAAACACTGCTCAGTAAACTTCGGCTTACCTCCCACAACTGCCTCCGGAGAGGCAATAACAACCACAATCTGAAAAATTGGGAGTGGAGTAGCCATAACTCGATCAGTAGACATATCACGTCTAGTAGCTTGACGTGTCTCCTCAGAAATAAGCTCAGTGAGAGTACTCTCAAGTATCGGAAGCGGAGTACAGTGAAGCAAGGAAGCACAGGTATGTTCAAAGTCATCGCGAAGGCCCATTATAAGCTAAATAAACTAACGACGATCTCGATACAACTGAAAGGCTGTAGCCGAAGTACTATGAGAAATGACTGGATCAGCCTGAGAGAGTTGATCCCAAGTCCACTAAGTTGCGAATAAAAGTCCATAATGGAATTGGCCAGGGGGCTTGACGTAATTGTTGAAACCGAGACTCCAACTGATACTGAAGGGCCAAATCACTCGAACAATTATGTCGATTGGCCAAAACATCCCATGTAAGTTGGGCATTCCTAAATTTGGGCAAAAGTATCTGGATAGATGGTGCATAGGTATTAATAAACCAAGACATGATCTTACAATGGGTGCTAGACCAGACTTCATGCCTCTCCTCAAAGTCAGCAATTTACTCAGTATCAAGCTTCACTGGCTCTTTCTTATCCCCCGTGGCATAACGCCACATCATACGACCAGTGAGAAACACACACATTTGCTGGGCCCAAATAGTATAATTTGTTTCATCCAAGATAATCTCAATAAGACGAGTAATATCTTTAGGCAAAGCCATCCAAAATAATCTCCAAAGAAAAATAAATAACTAATAAAAATGTAAAATACTCAAGCTTTTGAAAAGAAATGATGATGTCGGTGGGAGAAGATATAATAAAGGTATGATATCTTCCTCAATCTCCAAAAATATAATAAAAGTATTATATTTTGAAAAGCAATGATGACGCTGTGTGAAATACTTCAACCTTTCTTCCTCAATCTCAAATATAATAAATGTAGTACTTTATTATATCTTTTTGTTTTGTCTTTTGAAAAGAAGAGTCAAAAGTGGCTTACTTTATTATACTCGAGATGATTTTTGCAAATACACTTGTAGAGAGCACGACAGAGACGACGCTTGTCGAGATCTGTTCTCAAAGCTTTAGGAATAAAGGGCGTGATAGCGGTCGGAGACGACAATCAAACGGTTGTCACATGTGGTGGCGGCGGACTATGGTGGCTACAGAAGAAACACAGCGGCGGATGAAAGGAGAAAATGAGCATAACAACGACGACTACAACTATGGTGGAGACGACTACTCGTGGAATCGACTGCGTTCAGGAGACAACCAATCACTCGCAGTCAAGAGACAAAAAGAGCAATGGTCACGTGCAGTGAGCAATCGTTGTCATAGGCGGTGACGACAGAGAATGGCGGCGGCAAAGGATAGGGGTAGGAACCTAGAACTTAGCTCTGATACCATGTATGAGCCTTGAAATTATTAGGAAGCTCGATATGATCCTTTTTGGCAAAAAGTTATGATCGATGAACTTCAAGCGCTACACAACACTCATACCTGGGATATAACTGATTTGCCTCCTGGTAAGACTGCAGTGGGATGTAAGTGGGTGTACAAGATTAAGACTCGTGCTGATGGATCAGTGGAACGCTATAAGGCTCGCCTTGTTGCTAAGGGTTTCACACAGGAGTATGGTATTGATTATGAAGAGACTTTTGCTCATGTTGCTTGTCTTACCACTTTTCGTTCCTTGCTTGCCATTTCAGCGGTTAGACATTGGAAGATGTTTCAAATGGATGTTAAGAATGCATTTCTTAATGGGGAGCTGGTCGAGGAAGTGTATTTGCAACCTCCTCCAGGTATTGATCATCCACCAGGGGAAGTATGTCGTCTTCGCAAGGTTGGAATGTACACTTTCTGTTACTATATATGTATAGTTACTATATATGTGTACTTACCATGTATAGATTAGGTTTACCTTATATAGCCTAGGGCTTCATGTATATATACCCATGTGTATACTCATTGATATTATTAAGAAAGAAATACAAGTTTCTCTCACATGGTATCAGAGACAAGTTCTAGGTTCCTACCCCTATCTTCCCCTGTCGCCGTTCTCTGTCGTTACCACCTGTGACAACCTGTGATTGCTCATTGCACTGACCATTGCTCTTCTTTTCTCTTGACTGCGGGTGATTGGTTGTCTCCTGTAGGCAATAGATTCCACAAGTCACCGTCGCCACCATAGTCGTCGTCGTCGTTGTTGCAACGCTCCTTTTCTTCCGTCGCTGTGTTTCTTCTATCTCCACCATAGTCTGTCGCCACCACCTGTGGTAGCCGTTTGATTGTTGTCTCTGGCCGCTATCACGCCCATTCTTCCTAAAGCCTCAAGAACAGATCTCGGCAAACGTCGTCTCCATCGTGCTCTCTGCAGACAAATCTCGACAAGCGTCGTTTCCATCGTGTTCTCTGCAAGTATATTTGCAAAAATCATCTCGAGTATAATAAAGTAAGCCACTTTTGACTCTTTTTTTCAAAAGACAAGACAAAAAGATATAATAAAGTACTACATTTATTATATCTGAGATTGAGGAAGAAAGGTTGAAGTATTTCACACGGCGTCATCATTGCTTTTCAAAATATAATACTTTTATTATATTTTTGGAGATTGAGGAAGATATCATACCTTTATTATATCTTCTCCCACCGACATCATCATTTCTTTTCAAAAGCTTGAGTATTTTACATTTTTATTAGTTATCTATTTTTCTTCGGAGATTATTTTAGATGGCTTTGCCTAAAGATATTATTCGTCCTATTGAGATTATCTTGGATGAAACAAATTATACTATTTGGGCCCAGCAAATGTGTGTGTTTCTCACTGGTCGTATGATGTGGCGTTATGCCACGGGGGATAAGAAAGAGCCAACGAAGCTTGACACTGAGTCAATTGCTGACTTTGAGGAGAGGCATGAAGTCTGGTCTAACACCCATTGTAAGATCATGTCTTGGTTTATTAATACCTATGCACCATCTATCCAGATACTTTTGCCCAAATTTAGGAATGCCCAACTTGCATGGGATGTTTTGGCCAATCGATATAATTGTTCGAGTGATTTGGCCCTTCAGTATCAGTTGGAGTCTCAGTTTTAACAATGACGTCATGCCCCTGGCCAATCCATTCTGGACTTTTATTCGCAACTTAGTGGACTTGGGATCAACTCTCTCAGGCTGATCCAGTCATTTCTCACAATACTTCGGCTACAGCCTATCAGTTGTACCAAGATCGTCGTTAGTTTATTTAGCTTATAATGGGCCTTCGCGATGACTTTGAACATACCCGTGCTTCCTTGCTTCACCGTACTCCGCTTCCGACACTTGAGAGGGCTCTCACTGAGCTTATTTCTGAGGAGACACGTCAAGCTACTAGACGTGATATGTCTACTGATCGAGTTATGGCTACTCCACTCCCGACTTTTCAGATTGTGGTTGTTATTGCCTCTCCGAAGGCAGTTGTGGGAGGTAAGCCGAAGTTTACTGAGCAGTGTTTTAAGTGTGGTTATTTTGGGCATCGTGGTTCAGAATGTACGAGAAAGACTAGTGATGAGAGATCAGCTACTCAAGCAAAGAATGGTAATAATCGTAGGGCAACTATAGCTTGTGCTGATCCATCTGGATTGAGTTTATCTGAGGCACCTGCCTTATCATCCCTTACTGCAGCTGATCTTGAGGTATTCATTCACCAGGTTATATCTCGCACACCTACTGCTCTTTCTATTACATCAGGTAAATCTTCCCCTTGGTTCATTGATTCAGCTTGTTGTAATCATATGACTTTTGATGCCTCTTTATGTGGCGACCCCGCACCCCGGACCACCAACCCCGCAGGGAATGGCGTGCGGAATGCCGGGGCGGGACGCCCGATGTAGGCATCTCCGACCACTCCTCAACTCCCGTGAGGTGGTTGAGACCCTACAAGCCTTATCCCAAACAACGATATGATATCAAAAGGTATTAAACAAAACTACCCACCGTATTAATCATCCAAGACAAGAGATAATCCATAAAAAAATGAACCATAAATAATAATCATAATCCCTACAGTCCATTAAAATTGACATACTCATAAAGTCCAAAATTGTGGGTACAAATAAAACCGTCATATGCCCACATAGTCTATCTAACAAGTCTCAACTCACCCATACTACAATGTGGTAAGTGTTATAATTACATAATCCAAAATATAGTACTTCATAATTTAAAACACAATTCAATCAAAATGCCTCTCAACGCACATCGAGGCCTTGGATTCTCTCGCAGGCAAGGCCCTCAAGATATGACTACTCCTTTGCCCTTATTCGGGACAGAAGGACCTGAAAGAGGAAAATGAGGGTGAGCCAACGATGCCCAGTGAATAGAATTCAAATATGCTATCAATACTCATCAATAAAAACCATGTATGCATGTCAATGTGTAGCATGATTAAAAGCTCATAACATATAGATATCAAGCATTTATAATAAGTTCGATGCAAGTAAAAGTTTATCAATTTGGATCCACATTCCACATGTCTTGGGTTACTAGTACACGTCTATTTCACCGTGCCGTTGATCCCAATCATTTCCTTTCCTAAAACCCTCTTATGACAAGGTTAAGTCCCCCTATTAGCCAGATAGATGGGTCCAACCAAAGTCATAAGGTTTTCTCAAATCAATGCATCATTCAAAACATTAGAACACATTCATGCTTTCAAGATACAATATATATAAGTGATATGATGACATAAAAGATATAATCATAAATGAACTCTACTCACAACCAAGCCTCGCGAGAGTATTTAACCACACACGACCACCAAACCGAATCAACCCAATCAAGATCCTGAAACATACATCAATTTCTATGCTCAATCACATAGACATTACACATCAACCATAAATCATCCCACATATAGACAATAGGCCTAAATCTCATCTAATCTCATCATTCAACTCAAATCACATGACTTAGGCCTCTAATGCATAGTTCTCATTCATAAACCATTCTATTAATCAAAAGATACTGATTTTCAATTCCTTAGGCATAAACATGCCCAAATTGGGTCACTTGATCACAAGTAGGCCTAACCCATGATATGGTCACAACCACCAAATCAGTAGCATAATCAACCCTAATCATGCTTAATTAAACATAAGTTGCATCAATTCAATGATTCTAGGCCAAAAGCATCAAAAGCCCTAAAGTATGAAAATTTTCATACTTAGGCCATATTGCCGATTTACACTAGGTCACCATGTTCAGCCATGTATATCACTGATTTTGCATCATAAGTTCATCAACAATGGCAACTAGGTCAACATAGTTGACATGCAAGCTATTTGGAAATGTCTAAGTTCATATTCTAAATTTAGGTCTAATACAAGCACCTTACCAATTCTTCATTTAATATTCTGTTCAGATGTATTAATCTACCAATAGAAATATGTAATCACAAAATCAACCGTACATATTGAAGTATGTGAAGAAACAAACCTTCTGTCCAAATATCAGCCCAATCCAACGGTGGACCGAAAAGATATGTATCTTTGATGAACAAGTATCTAATCAGACAGTTTCTCCTTTCCTGCTGCAAATACCCAAACTCAGATGGCTATATCACACACAATACTAAACATATAAACATCTCCACCGTTCAGAATATATAAATATCTGTTATAAACTACATATCCAAATTTTATATCCATCCAAGGGTAGATTTAGGAGATCTACAAGTTTGACCGAAACGGCACGAGAAACCCAGAAATTCCGACCAGCTTTGTTTGAGAGGTTATATCTCTTAGAAAAATCCTCTAATTAAGATCTTCACCGTTGAGAATGTGGAAATATCAGTTTTAAACTACATATCCAAATTTGATAACCATCTAACGGTAGATTTAGGAGATCTATAAGTTTGACCGAAACGGTGCGAGAAATCCAGACTTTCCGACCAGCTTTGTTTGAGAGGTTAGATCTCTTAGACGAAACCTCTGATCAAGATCTCAACCAGAATGAAGAACCATAAGCTACGAACGTGCTGACAAAATTTGAGCTCAATCTGACCGTATATTCCAAAGATCCACCTCTTTGATGGAAACGTCGCAGGGATCTTCCTCCTGCAACTCTCTCCTTCCTTCTCTTCTTCTTTCCTTTCTCTTCTTTTCTTTCTCTCCACTCACCTCTTTCTAGCACTTCCTTGATTCCCTCCTTGATTCTCTCCTTGATTCTCTCCTTGATTCCCTCCACTCATTCTAGCACTTCCTTGAAGAAGAGAAGTGGGTATTGGACACTTGTCCACTTTCATGCACCAACCTTCACATGTGTTGGTCTCATACTACCCATACCAACCACATGTATTTTAAATGTCCAATCCATTTAATACACCAAATTTTCAATTTCATTTATCCTTTTATTCAATCAATCCTAACCCATATCAATTCATGGTTTAATGAGCTCATGCATAAATCATAACATATGCATTATACTTTAATTTAACATGACTCATATACAATTTATGATACATATATTTATATACATTATCAAGCATCAACTATACAAACATTAAACAATCATCAAACAAACACCAAATATATCAAGACAACACATAGAGTTTGGGCAAAAATGCAATTGGGTTATGGGCTAGATGAAATAATTTTCGGGGCGTCACACTTTAGTTTCATTAACTACCCACACTCCACATATTCCTGCTATCTACACTGCTGATGGTTCTAGTATGTCTGTTAGTCATGTTGGCACTGTATCTACACACAACCTTTCTCTTCCTAAAACACTGGTTGTACCCAAGTTGTTTCTTAACCTTCTTTTGGTTGGTCAGCTTATTGAACACAGTCTTACTTTGACCTTTTCTGATAAGGGATGTGATGTGTAGGATCAAAAGATGGGACAACTAGTTGGGTTTGGGCGTAAAGTTGGTCGTCTATTCGAACTTACTTCTTTACATATACCCAGTTCCAGTTTTCCGCTTGCAGCATCTGTTTCCACTTCCAATCTATGGCATTCCCATTTAGGTCATACCTCATTGTCTCGTGTTCAGTCTTTAGCGTCTAGTGGTTGTTTGGGCAAAATTAGTTTTCAGCCCTTTGATTGCATTTCTTGTCAGTTGAGTAAACAGAGTGCTTTACCATTTAATAAAAGTGATTTCTTTTCATCTGCTCCTTTTAATCTTGTCCATTCTGATATTTGGGGACCTACCCTAGTTCCCACTAATGGAGGATCTCGATATTTTGTGTTATTTATTGATGATTTCTCACTGTATACTTGGTTGTATCTTTTACGTGAACGATCTGAGTTGCTTGATATTTTTTGTGACTTCCAAAAAATGATCCAAACCCAATTCGGACGGGTGATTAAGGTTTTTCGTGGTGATAATGTTATGGAGTATACGTCTAATTCTTTTATGAAAACATTAAAATGTGATGGGACTCTCTCTCATCGTTACTGTCCATACACTTCTTAGCAGAATGGTTGTGCTGAGCGAAAGGCTTACGGTGATGTATAGGTGATGGCGAAAATGTTAGAATTTTTGAATATCCATGGCTACACAGAGAGAGTACATTCCAGCCTATCACCCCATACATACCTTTTGGTGAAGGCAAGGTAGCAGATTTAATCAATGATAATGGTTAATGGGATAATAATATGATTAATAATAACTTTGTGAATGAAGACGCCTTAGCTATTTTATCCACGCCTCTCCGTTTTAGAAAACCAAATGATAGATTGGTTTGGCATTATGATTGGTTTGGCATTATGAAAAGAAAAGAGAGTATATTGTGAAGTCCGGGTATGTGCTAGCAAGGGAAACATAGAGGCGGGATCACCGTCCAACCGAGCTGCATCAAATGCATGGTGGAAGTCAGTTGTAACTTTGCCATTCCAAACAAAATTAAAATCTTTTTTATAGAAATTGATCCACAAATGCTTACCAATAGGTTTCTTTCCAACAGGAAGCTAACCAACATGGGCAGGTGTGTGGTGTGTAATGAGAATTATGACTCCATCCAACATGTGTTTGCCACATGCCGTGTAGCAAAAGAAGCATGGGCAATGCTCCTGGGCCAACAGAGAGTGCATGGAAGAGAAGAGATCAGGGAGACATTGCAAAAGTTCCTCCAAACCGGCTCTATGGGACGTAATGAGGTCCGAGAACAAGTTGTGGTCGTTCTATGACAACTATGGACCAATAGGAACACTGTTTTTCACGATGGTCAAGGTAGGAAAGGTGTGAATCTAGCAAGATTTGCCATCGACATTACCAAACAGTTTCAGGAAGCAACCACTGAGAGCCTGACAGAGACGAAGGCCTCCTTCCATATCACAACCCTAGCTCGGCAATGGTCCCCTCCTCCAACGGGTGAATTCAAACTAAACACAGATGCAGCGTTCGATAAAGACAATGGATCAGTGGGAGTTGGGGTGATCATTCGAAATGATATAGGAGAGATTATGAGCGCCATGGCGAAGAAGTTTCTTATGGAGGTACCTGTTGCAGTAACGGAATGTATGGCAGTAAGAGAAGGTGTCATGTTAGCTTTGGAGTCTTTCAATTCTCCTTTATGGGTGGAGTCCGATGCAAGTGAAGTTATCCAAGCAATATTGTATCCATCAGCAGCAAGCCCGGACATGGAGTTGTTCGCAAGAGACATCATCGCGTTATCAGATGGCCATCGCATCAAAGGCTTTCGCCATATTCCCAGAGCTTGTAACCTACCAGCGCACTCTTTAGGTAAGCACGACCTAACCGTTGATGATTGTTTAGTATGGATATAAGATGCCCCTCCTTGCCTTATGCCATTTTGCCAAGCAGATGATGTTTCTCGAAAATTTTCTCTTATAAAATGACGGTTTCCTCCAAAAAAAAAATATATATATATATATAAAATTTTAAAATTTAACCAATAAAACAAATGTATTGATTTTAAATTTTGACATCTAAAGTTGTTTTAATTAATAAAATTGCATTGCCTCTCAAGTAACAAATAATTTCCTTAACATCGATTGTGTAACCACCGTTATTCAATAAAAATTCAAAATATTCCCTCGCGTTCTGTACCATCTTATTATCTCGATCCCTTCCATACTCACGGTCATCTCAAACAAATCTCAAAGTAAATTTATACTAATTATACATTGATCCAAACCGTTTGATACAAGAAAATATTTTTACCAAGTGCATCTTTGGCATTAGATTTTTATTTAATCTAAAATTGACGTTGGAAAAAAAGAATGAAATAAAAGTATAATTACTCCTGCAAAACTTTTCAATATTATATAAATAAAAGAAAAAAAAATTCTCCAAAATACAACATCATCAGGATTTTCCTGAGAATGAAGGCTTGTTTCCCAGAACTCAAACTCTCTACTAGTCATCAGAGATATCAGCTCTCCTTGCCTCAATGAATTTAGTAGCTGTTGAGATAAAACCCGCTGGGTAATGTGATTAAGTTGTTTAAAAAGAAGCATAACTGAGGATAATAGTCATGATTGAAATGCTTGATCTATAGGACATTGATGCCATTCACCAAATCAACCAACTTATCCACAGCTTCAGCCAAATCGGCAGCTGTTCCGATGTAGGTATGGGGAGTTAGCTTCAAAAGACCAACCTTCGGTTCCTCCGGCAATTCTAATCCTTGAATGAACTCCCTTATACTCTCTTTTGTAATTGCTCTTCCTCTGGTTAAGTGCTTTAGCTTCTCATATGGCTCTGGAATGCCGTATCTTCGCATTACCTGAATAAAAATGTAAATAACCCTTTTAACAGACAGGTAGATGAATAGAGCTCAAAAAGAAATCATATGACAAGCAAACAATGATGTTGATTTGGCTTATCAAGGAAGGATTTTTATCTAGTGTGAATGAAGAAACTTATGAGACCTATAGAATAATTACATAAATCATTTAGAAAGATACCAACGACATGGGCAAGTGCTTAGTTTCCCGACTTTGATAGAGTATCATGGTCTTCAAATTGAGAGAATGTTAAGCACAAAATATTAGAACAACACAACATTGGAGAACATGATAAATGGGCAATACATAACTAATATCTGACATAGGTGTAAAGCTTTGAAATAAAATCAAGAAGAAAGAAGGGTGTCAAGGTCTCATCAATCTAACATTCAAAAAAAAAAAGGAAGAATGGCATAGTAAAACAAGATTCATACAGTCAAACTCCATGTAGCGGGGATATAGCGATGAGAGCTTTATATTTATCTTGGTGTAGTACATGAACAATCACCAACCAAAAAAAGTTTGACATAATAAAAATTTGAATGAAAAGGTGCATTGAAATGAAAACAAGGGACCATTAATACAAAACTCAATTATCTTCATGTGACTATGCATGATGTCACACTTAACTGTCTATGACGCAGAAGACCTCTTATTTTGCAACAAATAGTTGGCCCAACATTCAAGCACACAGATGATAGACATGCATTGTCTGATGAGAGTGAAAAGATGATGTAGTAGATTTTACATTGAAGTAGTGAAATATGTCATACATGATGTTATTCACTAAGAATGCTTTTGCATGAACCAATACAACTTGGATAGCAAATAAATCAATATTGGTTCAGAAAATAAAAAACCAGTGTTTGATGCTTACAGTCTGTATTGGTTCAGCAAGCACCTCCCATGAATGGTCCAAATCTTCACTTAAGCGAGCTTCATTGATCTGTGACCGAAAGAATATGAGTAAGAACTCAAAAGCCCATCCAATATAGAAGCATTTTGAAAGTTTTCAAATAAGACATAAAACTGCTTACTTCATAACCCACAACTGGCTAACGTAATAAAACATAACTGATGATGATGATGGGTGAAAAGCATTTCAAATCCACAAATAAAGCTAGCCAATATGACCAGCCGTTGCTTACTTCAAAGTTTCATAAAGAAAATCTAGTACTTACTTCAAGCTTTCCCATGCCTTGTAGTGCACTTTTATAGGCAAGAAGAGAATGCCCAAGTCCCTCACCCATATTCCTCAAAACAGTTGAATCAGTCAAGTCACGCTG
Source organism: Paratinospora sagittata (assembly GCA_035771175.1). Taxonomy (NCBI): domain Eukaryota; kingdom Viridiplantae; phylum Streptophyta; class Magnoliopsida; order Ranunculales; family Menispermaceae; genus Paratinospora; species Paratinospora sagittata. The sequence continues at coordinate 37,697,527 of CM069594.1, forward strand.
ACATAAAAATGAACCGAGTAAATCATTAATACCATAGCAACAACACCATAATGAGATTGATAGCAGGCATGCCAATTTTTCAAACTGTCAGTTAAGAATGTAGGAAATCAAAAAATACTTCTTTTGCCTTGTTCATTTAACATAGAAGAACTAGAAGACCAAGGAAAATTTTAATTGCTCACTGGTACTTAACATGATATACATAATTGAAACTGCACAAAACTTTGAAACTCTCACCTTTTTCATAACTAACAGGCTTTCCAATATCAAAACCAAGAAGGGAATAGAAATTGATGCATTAAGAAAAGTTATAGGAACTAATGAGAAACTGAGATTAATACCTGCCAGCGTGAAATAGGTAACTTCATGCTTAGGTGAGATAGGCCTGCATTGGCCTTGCCTAGATTGCCTTCACTGTTTTCGAAGTCAATAGGATTTACTTTGTGCGGCATAGTTGAAGAGCCAACCTCACCAGCCTTGGTTATCTGCTCAAAATCTCAAAAAAAAAAAAAGATTCTATTTGGTTAAACTATGAATAGAAATAAACAAAAGGGAATTCGTTCTTTTCTGTATCAGAGGCAGGGCTCACCTGCTTAAAATAACCTAAAGAAACGTAGCCCCATATATCTCTGTTGAAATCCATCAAGATATTGTTGTACTGGATGATTGCATGAAATAGTGTTGCCATGTAATCATGAGGCTCAATCTGCAGAGAATTCAACAATTAGATATGGAACAAAAAAAATTTAAAAAGAAAAAAAGACAGCAGCACTACAGAAAATGAAACACCTTTATGTGACACTCAGTTCAATACTACATAATTACCATGTAAAAAAGATTTCAACATTCTGAGATATAAATATCAAATAAAATACCATCTTTATAATTTTTGTTTAGAATAAAAAAATAAAGACCCAGCTTTTTGAAATGTCCTCAAAAGCCTATAATTTTTTTTTCTTCTTCTCTCTATCTTGAGTCCTGTTATTCTTTTTTTTTTTCCTTTTTTTCCACTGCTATGTACAGTGTCAAATGACGTTTGAGAAAATAATAAGTAATAAACTAATAATATGCTTAATTTTTTTTAAGTTTATCTTTTTTAAACAAAAAACTTGTGCAAAGTCTTTTTGTATTGTGGTGACATTTGGGATCAGGCCTCCATTTTGTATTCTTCTCAAATCAAGGCTAACACAACAAATTTCCCCTCCCTTGCCTCGTTATACTAAATGCTAAACTTAGATTGAAAAATCCTGTTGTATGACAAGTCGACAAATCATGAAAACCATATGGTAAAAGGGTTGTCTGTAACAGAATATGCCAGGAAACACACCTGAGTCACATAGGGGTTGAAACTTAACCCAAGAGACTTCACAAACTCTTCAGCAACTCTGGGCCAGTTGATTTCAGGATATGCAACAAGATGAGCATTGTAATTTCCAACAGCACCTGCAAACTTACCCAGCAGAGTGACTTGAGAAATTTGTTGTCTTTCCCGGCTCAGTCTGACAGCAAAAATAGCCATTTCCTTTCCCAAAGTTGTTGGCGAAGCTGGCTACATGATGATCAGATAAGGTGTATGAAACAAGTCATCTAAGAAATAGCTTAACGCATGACTGAAGCTCCATGTTTACATATTCTTCAAGGACAATGAAAGCCTAATGTGACAGTCCCTAATGATAAAATGATATTGTTTAATGTGTAAAAATCTATCATGTATATGAGTCTATTTTGTACCTGCCCATGTGTGCGAGAAAGCATAGGAATTTGGGCATTCTCTTTGGCCATTTTACATATTGCCTTAATCAAGTTATCCATGACAGGTAGTAAGACTACATTAAGTGCTTCTTTCAGCATCAAAGCATGAGCCAAATTGTTAATATCCTCTGATGTGCAAGCAAAATGGAAAAACTCAAGCACCTGCAACAAGGAAAGATAGACAATGTCAGGAAAGTAGCAGATATCTGAATAGCCAATACCAAGAGTCAGGGCCATAAATTAAGTACGGAAAATTCTTCAAATAAATTATTAAATCTCAAGGGGGATTTTCGACCTATATGGAAATACTACACCTTGTAGAAATATGATGGAAATATAATAACTGAATGTTGCAGAAGTCTTTAGTTGAAACTTGAAACTGACACTAATTTAAATCAATAAACTAAAACTGCAAATGAGTGATTATATTCCCCAAATTCACCATATCAATTAAGCCACATTATATTTTTTTCAAAAAAAAATAAAGATAAAAAGTTAGGAAGAGCCAACTAGCACTTCTATCCACTACTTTATGTCTTTCATTTAAAATGGCTCCATCTAATATTGTCACTTGTAATTCCTATTTCTAACTAAAATAACATAAGCATATCAAAGATTATACAAAATTACAAATCATGAAATTCTCAATTTAAATACCAATAAGCATCAAGATGTCCACCATAAGGATAGCAACTAGAAGTCTCAACATCATAAGAAACTGATGAAGCAAACACTAACCTTTGCAATGTCTGGATGGGACTGACATTTCTCTTTCAAGAAGTATTCAACTGCCTTGACATCATGATTAGTAACTCTCTCAATTTTTTTAACCTCCAAGGCATCTTTCATACTAAATCCATCAATTAATCCTTGCAAAAAAGATTGCGCTTCATCATTGAAGGTTGGAACCTCAGTGACTTCAGGAATTTGCGAAAGCTTTATCAACCATTTGATCTACAAGAGGCAAAACCCGCACAATTAAATTATGGCTTTCTTTTTCAGTACTTAAACACTCATTACATCAGTACGATTCTACTATGTGCCAATTTCTTAGTCTAATGGGAAAATTTGAAACCTTCAACACCATAACAGGTCAGATAAACATACACCAAGACCATCTAGTAGGAAAACATACAGCTTTTCAGAACTATTAAAGTTGGAAAAGTACCTCAACAATTACGCGGAAGCGAATTAGGCCATATTCGCTCATGAACGGAGCCAAGTCCTTAACTTTTCCCCAGTACCGACCATCCAAAGGCGACAGAGCTGTCAAACTGGAGAGCTCAAACACTTGTGGATCTTCTACAACTGTTTTATCCATCTGTTACATCAAAGTAACAAAAACTTATAAATATCTCAAACCATCAAAAAATTCAGTAACCGTTCCCAAGCATCAAAATTCCACAATTTATTCAATAATACACAAATTAAAAGACGAAGACAAACAAAGTAAACTCATCGAAGCAAGTTTAATAATTACAGTTAACGAACTCAATTACCAAAACGATCTCACTTGTTTTTCACGATAAAAATTACAAACCACCTCTTTCAGTACCGATATCCTGTTATCTCCCATGGATGCTCTGCAAATACAAACTTTTTCACGAGGAAAGCTTCTTGAAATCGGGAACGAAGCGTTCCAACCGGTGCGAGAACTTGAAAACTTTCTCGATTCTCCGCAAGAGCCAGTGGCAGAGCTGGCTATTGGGAGTTTAATGGTGCTCGAAACTCTGAGAGAGGCTCCGAGTTCCATGGATGAATGAACGGAGATAGAAAAAGAAGAAGAAGAAGAAGAAGAAGACGCAGGTAGTAATATGTAACCACTAGCAAAATAGAGATTGGCGGTCTTTTTGTTGAAGAAAAACCCTAACGTTCTGTAAAGAAAGAACTTGGCTAGTGGTTTACTGGCTCGCAAATCCGAATCTGTTAGCAACTTGCTTCCTCTGGGCTTCGAGAGATGTGGTGGAGCAACGTCCCTATATGATTAAACCATTTGTTATGAAGCCCCTTGTATTTTTAAATTTGAATATACCTCCGTTCACCAGCTGACCCTACTCATTGGTCATTCCTAGCTCGTGATAGGAATTTTCTAGGAGGGGCCTCTTATGTTTCTTAATTTGAAGATATCTCCCGTGATCCCAACTAATTCCTATGCCTCTCAACCTGCCTCATATCATTATCGTGCAAATCCATTAAAGATTGTGATATAAATCGAATTTGTAAACATCATCTACTTTTCTTGACCCAAAAAAAAAAAACACATGTAATACCAAAAAAGTGTTAGGCAAGTAATTAGGTAAAAGGACAAGTAACCAAAAAGTTATGAGTTTGAACCACTCTATTCACCGATACTCCCTCCAAGTATAAGCCCAAACGAAAAAAAATTTAAGATTTCAAAAAGTGTCCCTTATGTGAACTAAAAACTTGCACCCAATGAAATTAGCTCAATGGATACACAAGTTGTGAAATCTAACCTTATGAGGAAGAGGTTGTGAGTTCGAACTTGGGAGAGGCCCTCCTTGTGCTGTGGATTGTGTCTCATCTCGGCCAGCCACGCCACACAAGGACGCCGGTCACCGAGATCATTTATCCCCTGCACGAGGCCCTCCTTGTGCTGTAGATTGTGCAGGGGAATAAATGATCTCGGTGACCGGCGTCCTTGTGTGGCGTGACTGGCCGAGATGAGAGCCCAAATTCGAACTATGCGTAAACTAGCTCGAATATACCTAAGTTTCCCAAAAAAAACACATCTATTTTATGAAAAAAGATATTTTTTATGATTTTGTAAGTATTTGCATATGAGATTATTTATAAAGATGTTAATTTTTTTTTAATCTCAGATAAAGTTGTGCCAATTCAAGGCTTGGTAGTACCCAAAAAAAGAGGAGCTTGGCAGTACACAAATCTATGTTTATTAATAGGTCTAAAAATTCCCTCATCACACATGCTCTAACCTGTTAACTAAATGTCTTATAACACATCCATCACAAATACTTAATGCAATTTATATGTAATACAAAGTTTAGGTTGAAATGTTAAAACAAAATGTTAAATTAATAAAAAATCTCAAACTGGTGAAGCATAAAATTAGAACCCATGATTGATTTTATCCATAGAAATCGCTTGACACCATAATACTGATGCACCAACATTTGAATTATCAGCTTTCCGCTTTGCTTTGGGACTAAGTTTCTGTTCCCAACCATCAACCTGCAAAGCTGAGCTCATCTCAAGCTTCTTCTCAGAGAATTCCTCTATTTCCATCTAAAAATTCAACCTCAGATCACCCCACAAATCTAACAAAGATTCCGAACCCAATTCTCAAAACACGGCAATGATATTAGAAACTTCTTTTTCGTTTCATCGGCGGCTTCTTCTCCCTCACCACATACAGAAATCTACTACAAGTGGGGCCATCGAATTGCAACTCCTAAATCTCAATGCTCTTTGGATCTTAGGATGATGATACGTCACATCTGTGATTTCTTAAATACACATCATCTGAACAAGAAAGAGATGAAGAATTAGATGTTAAAGAGTAAGTAAACATATTAATCAAAAGCTTAGCGGAATAAATATGGTAACTTAAAAATTGGTAAAAAGATGTATTTGAACAATCCTGTGTGGTTTTGCTTACATTGTAATGAAAGTCAGGCACTCATTCAACACATCTCAAAGAGCTAACGTTTACGTCAACCTTGCAAGAAAAAAACATTCCCACTAAGCTTATATTTCTTTAGACACGACTTTTCACCCAGTGAAAGAGCTATTCCAACTATAAAGAAAGATTCCATCTCTCTAGCCATTTCTCTTTCTCAACCTGAAAGTCCAATCCAAGAAGAAGAGGGATAAAAAAAGGCATACCAAATGGTGAAATGAAATGAGATTTTCCAATTGAGATTGGTGACTTACAATGGCGAAGCGGTCGGATTTTGCGCAGAAGCTATTGGATGATCTACGGCTGCGGAAGGAGCGGATGGCTATGTCGCAGAACTCGAACCACTCGAGCCATATATCATCTGGTAAGTTCAAATAGAACACTGCTAATGAAATGCATGGTCTATGAGTATCAGGTATCTTAAGTCAATGTGTCTGAGAATGAGTTTTGGTAATATCTCAGAGGTGTTGGGCTATTGGATGTAAGTTTGATACTGGGTGAGAATTATTTTTGGATTCATAGTAATGAAGGTGGGTTTTCTCGTACCTGGAAAAGTAGAAAGCAGGTTTTTCAAATGCATTTCAGCCAAGAAATAGGTACAAATAAAAGAAACAAAACAAAGGGGGTTGCTAATACTTTGTATAAATTGTTCAAATTTCTAACAATCCAAACCAATCAATGCTTCTCACCTGTTTCTTTCACTCACCTCTGAAGCCTCTCTTCCTGAAGTTCCCTTTTTGGCTGTATAGTACACATTTGCGCCAGTTGCTAAGCAATTAAGCAATGAAACTTTCAGTCAATGGTTTAAATAGAAACTTGAGATCATGAGTTCAAACTCCATAATTTACCTAAAACAAAGATCAACCATGATTTACTAACTGCACTAGTTTTCAACTTTCCATTGGAGCAGTTCCCGCTTGTTAGTTAGAAGGATGTGGGAAATGAACTGGGTTTTTTATAAGAATTTTCCAGGCTAATTTAGAAAAAAGAATTGGTGCAATTGGATGGTTAATAAAAACTGTAACCAATTTGTTGGTACAAATTACTGATTCTACAGTTTATCCTATAAATGATCAGCAGATAAATATCGAAACTTCAAACGACCGTCTCAAGGATCAATAGAAATGAATACAAGTGAAACTGTAAGGTTTTACCGTTTCCCCTTTCTATCCATTTCTGCTGTTCAATGCAAAATGAAACTTCAACTGGTGCACATGACCAATTTGATTGGATTCTAGTTCTTGCAGATTGGTTCTAAAACTTGGGACAAGCACAGACGGTTGGGTACTCGAGATATGTCACTGGCCATACAGGAATCCTCAAAACAGCTCGTTCCACTTGGGAGAGCTCAGAGCTCAGACAACATAGCAGATTTTTCAATGGCCCTTGCTTTTGCACTTAAAAATGGTGGAAATTTAAGAAAAATGGACATAAGTGAGATCAATAGAGGGCAAAGTTTCCATAGAAGCCAACCTTCAAATGGTCGATTTCCCACCATTTCGCAGCTCCACATAAAAGAGATCTCCAGAGGTGCTCAGAAGTTGAATCAGATCCTCAAGTCATGCTGCAATGGCCTTAATTTTGACCAATATTCAATTGAAGTTGGAAAAGAGCTTTTGAAAGGGGCCGTAGATCTGGAAGAATCGCTCAGGATGCTTGTAAACCTGCAAGAAGCTTCAGATTCTATGGTTAGACCACAGAGAAGGCAGCAGGCAAGATTAATTGAGATAGATGGCGACAATGATGTTGATGATGGCAAGCTAATTATTGAAGAAAAAAACAAGCGGAAACAATTGGACCAGCCCAAGTTCTCTTTCCACAGACACACCAGAAGCACTCTTGAAGGGGCCAGAGAAGCCAATAAGAGCAGTGCTCTAGAGCAAACAGTACTGGCTCTAACCAACCACACCGAGGCTTTCCATTTAGATACCAAAAAGCAGGTTCCAACGGCCCCAAAGTTGGTTTCTCACAGGCGATCAGCTAGCTGTGGTCCAAATTCCAGCACTGTCACCACATTCATAAATACAAATAAGAACTCAAACTCCACAAACACTAAATCGGAAAAATTCAGAATCCCGAACGTTATAGCAAAGCTGATGGGACTTGAAGAACTTCCACCAAATATAGAGTCAAAAGGTATGGAACAGAAAGAACCAAGCACCCAGCAGAAAGCAAGAAGTGGCAAAGATTCAAATAAAATATTGCAGGAGAGGAGCAAACGAGTTGAACTGAAGACCATGGACTCTGGAAGGAGTGCTCCCCAAACTGGTAGTAAGAAGCCAATGCAAACCAACAAAGTCTCAGCAACCCCAGATAAAAGCCTTATACTGCACACAGATGAAGTCCCGATCGCTCCAAATGCTGCAATAGAGTCAGTGGCATATGCTGGAAGATTGCATACCAAGTACCCAGAGAACACAGACGAAACAAAGAAACTGACCATCAAAACAAATAATACAACACAAAGTGGGTCCAAGCAATTGCAACAGAATACTGAAATTCTGGTGGACGGACAAGAAAAGAGGGGAATAAAGGAGAATACAAAGCCCAAGAAACATCAAAGCATGGAAAGAGCTGAAAGCAAGGAACTATCCCTAAAGAATTATCATCAGAAGGTGACCCTGCAGATTCTCAAGCACCAAGATGTCGTACATTTTAAAGAAGAAAAAGCGGGATCCCAGGAGATTGCACCTCAGAAAGAAAGGAAAAGCATTAATGAAAGGCTTCTGGAATCAAGAAATCAGCAGAAGCATGATAATCCATCTCAACTACCATACAACCTTCAACCATCTGAATCTCAGAGTGCAAGAGTTCAAGCAGTAGAAAGAGAACGGCAGAAAACAAAACAGACTGTTCAGGACAAAAAACTGAAGGGGCATAGCAGGATGTTGAAGAATTCATCAAAACCTAAACAAAACATCAAGAATTTGAAGAAGAATCTATCCAGTGGAAACCATACTGTGTCCAGTAAGAAAACTTCTATACGAACTATAGATGCAATGCCACCAAAGATGTCCCTAAAGGGAATGCCCCAGGAAGATCTCGCCAAAGAAGGGAATTCTACTAGCTTCAGATTCAACAAGAAAAAATCACTGAATGAGAATTTAGAAGGACAAAGGCCATCCTCAATAAATGGAAAAACCGGCTTAGAAAATGTTGCAGCTCCAATTTCAACAGCTAGGAATATAAAGCTAGTGCACGTTCCACCGAAGCTAGATAACAAGCAAGTGGATAGAAGTGTTCACCCAGGAGCAATAAGAGAAAATGGCCCTTCACACAGCACGACTAAGCCGATCAAGAAGCAGAATTCAGTTCTGCAACCAAACCAGAGAACAAACAATGAAATCAGATCATCCAAAGAAGCAGAAACAAGCATCGAAGCATCCAATTTAGCACAAGATTTGCAGAAAAATACACAATGTACTGCCATTTTGGGTGACTGCATGGAAGATGAAAAGAAAGGACTGGAGAATGAGTTTAATAATACAACTGTAAGCACCCTCACCTTTTTAGCAGTAGGGTTTTACATCAAGAAAGTTGAATTTTCAGCAAATTCTTTCTCTTCGTGTAACTACTCATTGAGCTTCTTACATCAATTACGCAGATTCAAGACATAACCATGAAAGTTTCAGACTTGCAGAAACCCTCGCCGATTTCAATTAAGAATGATAAAGCTCCAAACTCTCCTGATGTTGTATCAATTCAAACCAAAGGTACAGCTTTGCATCCTTAATTAAAGCTTCCAATACTATGAACATTAACAACCAATTCATCTAATGGACTAAACTTGTAAAGAATGCCATAGCTATGAATATCAACCTGCACAACGTTGTGTCAAGTGGTTGAACACTTCGCCCAATTCATCTAAAATATTAAGCAAGTTTTGATTTATGGGTTCAAACCCACCTCTTACCCATCAAAATAAAAAATTAGATCAAGCTAAAATCTAAATTTTTGAATCCACAAATTGTATTTCTTCAGCAGCAAGGTTTGCTATGTTATATAAGATATCATGAAATGCACATAAAAAAGTTCATGGCCAATGCTTATTCTTTTGAGAAATGCTTACAGGCGCCGAATCCACAATGGTGGGCATCACTAAATCGCCAAAACAGGAGGAGGGAGATAAGATTTCCAAATACAATATGTCAGAATCACTCACAGAAAATGAAAAGCACCTCAAGCAGATACTGGTTAAAAGCCAACTATTCCTTAATGCAGCTGAAGCCCTCTTCAGATTTCACATTCCTGTGGACATCTTCCATGCCAGTGCCATCAAGTACCAAGACGAAGAAAATAAAGTAGCGTTAGATTGCGCCTACGAAGTCATGAAAAGAAAAGGCAGGAGACAAGAGCTCATGTACCAATCTCATACTTCTATTGGAGCTATAAGGGTGAAATGCCTGGATGACTTGGTTAAGGAGTTGCATAAAGACCTTGAAATGTTCAAATTCTCCACTGGAAATAGATGTAACGAATACGATGCAGCCGACCACTTGCATGAAATGCTCCAGAAAGACATAGAAAACAGGAATCCTGATGTGAACTGTATGTGGGATTTTGGATGGAGTGACACAATGTCCACGTATTTTGAGAAAGAAGAAGTTGTTAGAGATGTGGAGAAATATATGCTCAATGGACTCGTTGATGAAGTCATGAGAGATTTATTACCAGTAACCATTGTTTTTTGATGACAAACTATCGTATGTGTGAATTAAATGAGTGTTGTTTGCGTTCCAATTCCAACTATATTATGTACAAGTTTCATGATCAGAGCTCCATAATCTGTACTAAAGAAAAAGATAAAATGCAGTAAAAAGTGATGACCCTTTGCAATTTTGAAGTTTACAACAAATATTTTCTATATTCTCATGCAATAAAAACTTTTATTCATTCATCCTTAACACTCCAATTTGAAGAAATGGTGAAATTTGCTTAGTATAGATAGATAACTCTATCAGTAAGAGCACAAATTGCATCCAACCAGCCTGAAGGCCCATTGCCCAAAAAAAAGGGGAAAAGGACTGTTCAGTTCAAGAATACACTTCCAAATCCTTATTATTTAGGGAAAGGAGCTTTAATTATTATAAGTGCCCTTCTTATAATATGAGATTATGAGAAACTCTAACCATGCAAATCAGATTAACAACTCTAGTAAGCTGCAAAACCAGTCCAAAAGATGAAGCATGACAACACTTATTCTGAAACCATTCTAAGTGATCATATGAATTCTAGCTTTAATCTTCATTTTCCTAAAGACCCTTTCTACAAATTTTCCAAATCTCTCAGAACTCACTCCAAAACCAGTGAAACACACTTTTATAACTCTAAATTCCTACGTAGATTCAAACTGAACTTATATTTCTAACACAAGTAACCAGTGTTGCTAATGCACTCAATTTCAGGGCATTTTAGTATCCACTTATAAGGAACTATCGTATCTGTTGTACCTCTTCCGCTCCCAGTTACGGTACATTCTACAATCAATGTCCCTTGCACTCTCCCCCTTCTTCATCTCTCTCGCTGCTTGCAATCATTCTCTGAAACATGTTGCTGAATACCTAAAATCGCGTTGGGTCGTCTTCCCAAAGTTTACTTGGTCGCTTCTCGCGGGCAATCGAGTGAGAAGCAGAGCAAAATGCTAATAAAATGTATTCAAGGAATTAATACAGAAAGTGAAAGTAAAAATAAAATAAAATAAATTGAGGGCAAATTCAAGGTTTTTATCTTTTTACTTGTAAATATATATGTTTGGATAAGTTTGGAGCGTGTCAGTCTCTACCGTACTTTTTGTATAATTGAAATAAATGGGCGTTATTCAATGTCACGTACTTGCGACGCTTTGACTTGCTTAAACTTTAAGTCAAAAATTTTATTAATTTAAAAAGTATCAACCAAATTCAACTTCTATATCCAGTTAAACGAAATTTTCTATTTGATTGGAAGCTTAAAAGTTAAAAATGGTTCAATTTAATTATTATAGTTAACCCGTTCAATCAAAATTTTATCAATATTACAATTGACTGGGTTTGAATATCTTTAAAATAGCCTTAAAACTACAAACTCGCGCCAAAACGAATTAATGGCTCCAATCAGCGAAAACCAGATGGTAAAAGAAGAGAGGCGGATCCGAATAATGCTAACTAAATACGGGATTACACGAACGAGATTCTTCGTTTTAATTAAATCAGGTGTTCCACCGCGATCGACAAAATATATTTGTGGACCTTGGAGCCGGGCCCAAAACCGACGAAGCCACCGCTTGTCTCGCTCAAAAGCAAGCGTGGTGCGTTGAGAAGCCTAGCGAGCGAGACGCTTTTGCCTTTCGGTGATTCGAATTCCTGAAGTTTCTTATCAGAAGGGATCGATCGATCGTGCGAATTTATGGTCAGGTGCTTATAAGAATAAGAGTGAGAGTGGATTCGTGATTTTCCGAGACACACTGGTGCCACGAATCTCGCATCAAACCCTAGAAATGGAGGAGAAGCTGGTACAGAGATTGGAGGCTGCGGTGGCTCGATTGGAAGCGCTTTCGACTGGATTTCGTTCGGAGGTTGGAGATGGTTCTGATGCGCCGGTAGATCCGACAATCGTTGCTTACAATGATCTGATTACGCAGTTCCTTGGTCGCGTCTCCGCTGCTGCTGAGAAGATTGGCGGACAAGTTCTTCAGGCAACTAAGATTCTTGAACAGGCCTTTTCGGTTCAGAAGGAGCTCCTTGTCAAAGCCAAACAATCTAAGGTTGGTTTCGTTTTGATTTGGTTGCTTCTAGTTTTTATTTATGAGTTCGAATGATTTTTGTTTGGTTTTATGCTTTTAGTTTGTTAAATTGATGGTTTTCTGGTAGGATCCGAGCTTATGTTGTCATGAAACGATCGAAAATGTTGGTTGTTAGATTTGCTGTCAATGCGCTTGTGATGGAATTTTCTTAGTTTTGGTCGAGATGTTTGGATCTATTGAAATTAAGAGTTGTTTGGTTTCTTCTAGTCACTTTTACGCATTAATTTAACATAATTGTTCCAACCTGTGATTACTGCTTTAAAAAAAATAATGGAAAAGAATGAATGAAGTTATAATCACATGGATATAATGATCCAATACTTGTTTTCATGGCGATCTTTTACCTCATTTCTATTTATTTAATTCATCTACTGCAAATGTTGCAGAAACCTGATCTTGCAGGTCTGGCCGAGTTTCTCAAGCCGTTGAACGAAGTGATCATGAAAGCAAATGCACTGACAGAAGGAAGGCGATCTGATTTCTTTAATCACTTGAAAGCTACTGCTGACAGTCTAACAGCATTAGCTTGGATAGCCTACTCCGGCAAAGATTGCGGTGAGATTTTGATTTGTTTTGTTTTAATTTAGCTATGCGCAGAAGTCTTAGAGATTCATTTCATGTTGCTTCCTTTTTCCTTTTGTCTTTCTTTCAAGGTATGAGTCTTCCAATTGCGCATGTGGAAGAAAGTTGGCAAATGGCTGAATTTTACAACAACAAGGTATGTTTCAAGGTCAACATCATTGAAAACTTACGGTTCTTAAAATTTAGAAGTAATTAACAAAACTCCAATTCAATGTAGAGATTTTGATAAATCCATTGTTCTAAAGAAAGTTTAGAAAATTTTAACCTATATGACATGAAATTATATTAATTTCAAGATATGATAGAGCTGCAATCAAAATGTTCTTAATTCATAAAACATAATGGTATAGAGTAAGATTTTTAATGTCAATAATAGCATAGCATGTATTATTAGTAATTATGTAATTATTGTATTAGCTCTTTTGGAATGGATAGTTTAGGCTGCGTTTGGCATGTGATTTAAAAATAGTTTTCAAAAAATTTGATTATGAAATTATTTTTAGTTGATTTATAGTTTTTAGAAATATGTTTGGCATCATATTTACAAATTGTTTTCAGAATTGAAAATATGGAAAACTTGTTTGGTTTGTTGGAGATTTCATATAAATCAAGTAAAAAAGTTATATGGGTCCCATTATTGCAAAAGAAAAACTCACGAAACAACTTTTATATGTTTTCTAAAAACAAGCATTTTTCTTAACTTTTTTCTAAAAAACAGTTTTTAAATCGTACTAAAACAAACAAGTTTTTTGTAACTTTTTTGACTTTTTTGTTTTTAAATACAGAAAACTGAATTTAAATTGGATACCAAACACTGCCTTCGTAGTTTTCCTTGTATGCTATATAAGCATCTTTCTTTCTCTTTTTTGTAATGAGTCATATTCATTTTTCTATTCAGTGAAAACCCTAGTGTTGTTTTCTTTCGTCTTCTCTAATTTTTGCATTATTCTCACGGTATCAAAGCATTGATATAGCCAATGAGGCGTTGGTCAAGTGATTGGGTTGGGGGGCAAAGGTTTCAAGTTTGAGCCCCAACCACTTGTGTCCCTCCCAAATTGGTGAGTTGAGTAGAGGAGGCTGTCAACCTATCCATCATTTAGTTGGATACCCTTGGAGTTGTTTCTTCTAAAAAAAAATCAAAGCATTGATCTACATTGGACCTTCGAATGATGGTGTAATGGAGGTAGCACTATTGATCACATGCATGAGTTTATTCTTTGCTATATTGTTTAAGTGGTACAAGTCTCCATATGAGACCCATTTGATTATGATTCATGATTCCGATAACAATAGTTTCAATATGTCAATGTATTGGCATCTGGGATTTTACGATATCATGTCTAATGATCCATTTCTCACATTCAAATTTGCCATCTCTAGTTCACTTAGATGTTTAGGTACTTTTGATCAAATGTTGTTTTAGTCTGGGAAAGTCCTTATACAGTACATACTGATCATCCATTCCAAATCAGGTACTTGTTGAGTACAAAAGTAAGGACCCAAATCATGTAGAATGGGCTAAAGCTTTGAAGGAACTTTATCTGCCTGGTCTGAGGGACTACATCAAGAAGTTTTTTGCTTTGGGTCCTGTATGGAATCCTACTGGTGCAGCTATTTCTGCCTCTACATCAGCACCATCAAAAGTTCCTCTTAGTGCTCCTGCCCCTCCACCTCCTCCCCCAGCTTCTCTCTTTAGTGCTGAACCTTCTAGTGCTGGGTCATCACGCCCAAAAGAGGGGATGGCTGCTGTTTTTCAGGAAATTAGTTCAGGCCAAGCTGTTACTGCAGGTATTGCAAGAATTGATTTTTTTTTGGGTAAATGAAAGATATAGTTTTTTATTTAGATGGCAAGTGGTGATTGTCATCCATTTACTTGTTTTAGGTTTGAGGAAAGTGACAAATGATATGAAGACTAAAAATCGTACAGATAGAACTGGTGTTGTTGGTACCGCACCTAAAGAAACTCGTACTGGTTCACCTTCCTTCTCTAAGGCAGGGCCACCAAAGTTGGAGCTCCAAATGGGTCGCAAGTTAGTATACATGATATGTGGTTAAATATTAGTAGTTGCTCTTTCTTTTTAATTCGAGGAAGATTTGCCCTTACTGTGTAAAAGGTGGATATATTATCTGTTATTTATGGTTAATTTGTTTTGCAGGTGGGTGGTTGAGAATCAAATTGGGAGGAAGAACTTGGTCATTGATGACTGTGATGCAAAGCAGTCTGTATATGTTTTTGGATGCAAAGATTCTGTTTTGCAAATCCAAGGTACGCACAATTCTCTTATGAATGTCATGCTATTTCTATTTTGTCAAAATTGGTTTTGTAAAATTGCATTTAGATGGAAGTTTTAATAAGAAATGTGAAGATATCTTATTGCATCTCCAACAATGTGCAGGAAAAGTGAACAACATAACCGTTGATAAATGCACAAAAATGGGTATTGCATTCACGGTTAGTAGCTTGCACAGAAAGAGATATGCTTTGAGATATATGAATTTTTCTGCGTAATTTTGGGAAATTGTTTTTAAGATTTAGTTCATCAAACAACAGGATGTTGTGGCTGCTTGTGAGATAGTGAACTGCAATGGGGTTGAGCTGCAATGCCAGGTACACAACCTTTTCCTATTTTCTGCTTCCATGACTGGATCATCAAATTACATGGAGATTCATTGTTTTCACTGTTGAATGGTGATGCATGCATGAAATTACCACTTGGACAACATAAGACTTAAGTGTTCTTTGGATGTTTTGAGGGAAAGATGTGAGAACTTCTTGACTCTGGAATGTAGAAGCCATCTCATATCATGTGGCTCTTTTTCAGGGAACAGCACCTACAATTTCAGTAGATAATACAGCAGGTTGCCAATTGTATCTAAGCAAAGATTCTTTGGGAACCTCTATTACAACTGCTAAATCAAGTGAGATCAATGTCTTAGTACCTGGTGCTGGACCTGATGATGATTGGGTAGGTACCTTTTTTCTTGTGTCTGTATAGTGGCTGTAGATTTAATTATGTCGATGTTGTAGATCATGTATTTGGTGATACTTTAATTTTCCTGTTCTTTAAAGGCACCAACTAAAGTAGTAGTTTCCATTTAGAGAAGCTTTCACATACAAATAGTGCATCTGAAGTAAGCCTAACAAGAAGAAGCAAGTAGCACTTTGAAAACAAACAAGTAAGCTCATTGTGAATTTGTTGCAGGGGGAGCATGCTTTGCCTCAGCAATTCATTCACATCTACAAGGATGGCCAGTTTATAACATCCCCAGTTTCACACTCTGGTGGCTAGTGAAGTTTACAAGTGTACCAAAGGATACATCTGGTTCCTACATTTATATTGGTTTATTTTCTGGGAAGTTCAAGGTGCTGCTTTTTGTTTGGGTTTTTTTTTAATTCATCTGTGGTGAGTAGTGTACATGGCGTGCATTTGCAGCTTGTATTTGTTATTCTTTTGGCGAATCAAACTATTTTAATTTGCACCAATGTTCTTGACAGAGTTCAGTTTCTTGTAATTTTAACTATTTTTTTCCTGTAATCTTTGTGTGTGCATCATCCATGGATAGTTGGCAATCTAGACAAACTCAATTTCATGTCTTGTTTAAATCTAAAAATAACCTTTTTTAAAAAAAATCATACTGATAGCTTAAAACTGTCAATTATGTACTAATTTCCAAAAAGTTGTATCCTACGCAACCGAATGGAGCCTCATTTTAAATTAAATTTGAAAATATAATTTAATATTTTTTATTTACTGATAACCAGACGAGCGGACAGCTAATGCGTTTTACTTAGTGAACAGGGTATTGAACAGGGTTTTATCGTCTGTCCACCACCCCTGGATTGCTGATAAGAATAAGTTAAACAGTAGTAGTAAAATAAATGCAAAATTATTAACTTAGAAAACCTGAATGAAAATAATTAATAAAAACAATTATATGAACCTACAGGGAAAATAAAAATAAAAATAAATTATCCAATGTTGATTACCCACGTGACAAAACAGAAATCCCGGAGTTGGTTAACCTTTCCAAACGTCCGGCCTAGAGGATCGGGATCAGTTTCTGTTGCATATCCGAATGTTCTTCATTTCTGTGGCGGAACTAGAAGTGAAGAAAAAAAATAAAAAGTGAGCAAAGAAAACGCCAACAAAAATGGCGATAACAAGAGAGAGAGATAGAGATCTAGAGCTTCTGATTCCGGTCTCCGATGGCGTTTCCGAGAATGAAGACTCCAAATCTTCTTCAGTTCCAACCATTCCTGCTGTTTCTGCTCATCATCTCGCAGGCCGTGAGGTCTCAATCTCTTATTTTCTTTGTTTTTTTCTTTTAAAACAATCGGTGTTTTTACAATCTCAGGGCATCTAAGTTACTCTTCTCTTCTTTTTATTTTCCAATCTGTAGTTCTCCTTTTCTTTGTTTTCGATTACTTGCTTTTCGATCTGTATATTGATGTGAAAATTTCGATTATCCTCGGCATTGAAAGCTAATGAAAAAGGATCAATTTCAGAAAGAAAAACCTTAGTTTCTAGGGTAGTTGGTGCTGCTTTAATTCAATCTAATAAGAGTAGTAAGTGGAAATTTTGCCTAGCTAGAAATGATTAATGAAAAACTGTGGTTGTTTTCGTTGACATGAAAAGAACACATTCGCGGAAGTACATTGATGAGACAAAGGCTCTATTTATTGTTTCTTTTTCTAAAATTTTTTACAACCGTGCAGGCATTTTCTAAAGTCATTCGCAGCTGGGCATCAAAAAAGTTTATGACAGGATGGCAAGTTTTTTTACTCTGTTCTATCAAAGGCTAAGTCTACATTTATATTAAAAACTTCAGTATCTTTTTTAATTATCTATGTTTATTAGGCTTTCTTTGCCTTTATCATTACCGTGAATTCTCGCCAGACATAAGAAGTTGAAAATAATTGGTTCGCTAAATGTGTACTTTGATACAACACATGATCCTGCAACTAATTGAAGTTGAAAATAAAATTTTCTGCATGATTAATCTTTCTTTTTTCTCCTTATTGTTTTTCAGTGTCATTCTTCTTCCCATAGCAATCACATTCTACACTACTTGGTGGTTCATTCATTTTGTAGATGGATTCTTCTCTCCTATCTACATCCATCTTGGGATCCATGTATTTGGTGAGTAGTTGCTTTTGGTATAGAACTCGGATACAGTTTTCTTTATTCAAAATTTTTGAAACCAAGAAAATGCGTTTGGTTTGACAATTCCGAAAACTAGTTTTTCAAAATTTGACTAGAAAACTTGTTTTCAAGAAACATCATTTTTTGATTGCATCCATGTTTTTGGATTACATACCAAACGCAGCCTTTGATAATTATTTTTCAAATTATTCATGAAAAACAGAACCCAATTGATCCAAGCATAATGCATTCTATTAAATAATTCTGATTATCAATTTAAATAACTAGGAGAACTGCTTTTGGTCAAGTTCAGGTCTTGGATTCATCACTTCCATCAGTTTCATCTTCTTAGTTGGCGTGTTCATGTCCTCATGGTGGGGTGCGTCTGTTCTTGGCCTTGGTGAATGGTTCATTAAGAAAATGCCTCTTGTAAGCTACATCTACTCTGCTTCAAAGCAAATAAGTGCAGCAATATCACCAGGTGAATATATCCATTGAACCTTTCGAGCCCAAACTGCTAAATTCTAAAACTCTTAGAAGAACTTCATAGATATGTTTTGCAGATCAGAATTCTAATGCATTCAAGGAAGTGGCAATCATAAGGCATCCGCGTGTTGGGGAATATGCTTTTGGCTTCATCACCTCCACAGTGATTCTTCAAAGGGCTGATGGTAAAGAGGAGCTTTGCTGCGTCTATATACCCTCCAACCACCTCTACCTTGGAGACATTTTCCTTGTGAACTCGAATGATGTTATGAGACCAAACTTATCTGTTCGAGAAGGGATTGGTAAGAGCTCTGAGCCCTATGTTTTACGCTAATATTAAGATCAATTCTTATTAAGGTTAGTGAAACAGTAAGTAATTGGGTTCTTGATTTTTCTTGCAAAAACTATGATGCAGAAATCGTGATTTCTGGCGGCATGTCCATACCTCAAATTTTGACCACAATAGATGCACAGGCACTATTGGAAGCAAGAGTTGGCAGAAGTCCTTTATATGCAGTTCCCCAAGTGTAAAGAAAGATGAATGAGAAAGATATGTGAGAGTTTCTATTTGATTAGATAAACTTCTTCTGCAGAACATGGATGCTGCACTGATAATGATATGATGAACCACCCTGTATTCCCCTCCTCCATCTCTTCTTGAGAGAAACTGTCGACTGTTGTACTTTATATTAGCAAGTTTTTTTATTCGAGTAACTCAAATTTACAAATAGGTGGCAATGAAGTTAAATTTAAGCCTTCAATCTTAAAAGTCTGATTTAATTAAGTAATAATCTAAAAAATTTGTTGGTATTGTTGTTCTCTATACCATACAAGTAGTTTTAACATTTTTTATGTATACTTAAAAGAATTAAGTATCATACTTGGATTACGAACAACAACTATCATGGATGTCCAAAATAAATTTTATTGCAATACATAGATTCAGATGAAATCCACCAACACAATCGCCTCCCAACAGATGCAATGGAGTGAAGAGAAAACACAACAATAAGATGTCCTGAAGGGAAGTTGGCTTCAGTGCTAATTCCACCAAAATCAAGAGTACAGAGTTTCCACTCCTTGAAATGAGGATGTACGTCGTTACCAAAAGAAACATAATACTACAAAATTTTCATCCTCCACTGGCAGCCCTGCAGACCTATACAGTTTCAATATATAGAAGTTTCTGACATTTAAAAATGGGATAAAAAGGAGCCAAAACTAATTCGTGTACCATTCGCACAAAATTTTTGGGCCAGTGAATCCACCAACACCAAAGCCACAGAACTAGCATCTTGCATTGTCAGGTAGACCATATTCCCTCCAAAATAACTCCGTCAAATAACAGTAAGAGGACCTGCAGTCCATTAGCTACCAACAGTAGACAGGACACCTCCACTCTGAGGTGGAATCACCACCTCCCAACCAGGCCCTTTAAGGGGAATTGCTTTACCATCATAATCAGCAATCAGCTCACTTCGATCCATAACCCTCTTAAGATCTTGATCGCTGATGTCCGTCTGGATCAGCTTTTCCTCTGGGTTTTCCTCGTCTTTAAGCAGAGACATCAAATCCTCTTCCTGAAAAGTAGATATTGTTCTGTGAAAAAATTGGAGAGCATACACTGCAAACTTCATTGAAATAGAGGTCTTAAAAAAAAACTACATATTGTTCAGATTTCATCCCTTCTATGAAACAATTAGTTACTTCAAAAGTTGCTGTATTTTCTGTTCACCATTGGCACCTTAAAATGCATGATGTCCGTGTGAGAGGATTTGAATTAATTATTATCGACTCCACTTAGGATTGTAGATAGCATGCAAGACTCAATTGCTCGAACTTTAACATCAACTATGGACATTTCCAGCACTATCTAACTTTATTTGACTATATAAGGAAAATAGAAAGACTTGACAGTTAGAAATAGGATTATCAGAGCCATTCAGGTTCCAGGCAAAGGATCCACTCGCTGGAGCCATGATAAGTACCTATACAGACACCAAATATACAGCACAAACCAGCTTAGGACAATGGATATATTATATTTCTTGAGCTGGGAACTAATCTTAGTAAGAACACCCAAAAAAAAAAAAAAGAGATGAAGCATATCTGATGAGAGTGGTGGGGGTATCATAGTCATTTTGCAAACTGAAATAGATTGTTGTTGGAATTAAAATAGTAGCATATTGCACCAAATAACGGTTATCTTACACTAAAATAGATGGAACCAAGAGTTCTCCCATTCATATCAATTTTTTGTATAAAACTAGAGACATAATGAAGAGAAAACTTCAAGATTAGGGAATTCGACAATGTAAATGAGATGTAAGATTTTCTAATGCTATCTTTGCACAGCCAAATAACTATTCCATCACAAAATTATAAAAAGGAAATAACAGTTGCACAAACCTCGAGGAGAGCCGGGGAATTAGACTTGGCTCTCTCCTGCTGGAACTGCCCTTTTCCAATTACCACATGCTCAAGCTTCAATTTGCTGAAAGCTCTCTTCAACATCCGGCCCTTTTCCAAGAGGATCGGAGAAAAAAGAAAAACTTTACTCAGTTTGTGACCCCAAGGGTCCAAAAAAGATACAAAGGTAGAAATCCAAGGAATGAAATGATTGCAATCCATAATGCACCTCCACAGATTGCGCTGTTGCAAGCCTGTAAACATGAACTGGTCGTGTTTGGCCTATTCTGTGGCACCTATCCATAGCTTGCAAATCCATTTGAGGGTTCTGTAATTGAATACAGAGTGCAGTTAGTCAACAAGCCCAAGAAATACCAACTCAAACATGATACACCAGAAAAATGAGCTCACCCAATCACTGTCATACAATATACAGGTATCTGCTGAAGTGAGATTGATACCCAGCCCACCAGCCCTAGTGCTAAGGAGAAATATTCTGAAATCGCTGTTAATGTCATTGAACTCCTGGATCTGCTCAGAAGCACAGAAGACTGAACATTAACCAAAGTCAATTCACATGTTTTGAAAATAACAACCAACAAGAACTGCAATCATGTCTTAAACATAAACAAAGGCAGAGCTCTAGATCAGTATAATAACAAAATACAACCCTCCAGCATGAAAAACAAGGCACACATGGGAAATGATGAACCATTTAGAGGAACCCATCCTCAAAGTACACTGCAGCTCAGGTTCCAATCACCACAGGGCCTAGCCTGAATTCCTGATGCATTGAAGACTAAGCCAAAGCAACTAGTGCCAGGCATCTGCCATTGACAAGGTGCAAGGTGTATCCTGGCATGCCCAACTTTTTTTAAATCACAAGACATGAAGCACTAATTTGAGAAGATCAAGATCTTTGAAGTAGAAGAATCAAACTGAAGAGATCAGAGATAAAGCTTTCATGTCACTAAAATACCACTTACTTGTCTTTTCCTTTCACCCAGCTTCACACTACCGTCAATCCTACACACTTCATGGCCTTTCTCGCAGAAATAATAATCAATTATATCCAGCACCTTAGTCCACTGGGAGAATATCAGAACCTGAAATAGAAAAGAAATTTTTGGCATGGTAATGTGAAAGAATATAATAATAGGAAAAGTGAAAGATAATTGCTAGGCATACCTTATGCTTGCTAGCTAATAGTTCAGTCACTAGTCTGTCCAGCAAATGGAATTTGCCACACTGCTCCAGTAACTGTTTGATGGGTGGATAGAGAACTGCAGATGGAGAAAGCCAATAAGAAATTAAAAAACTAAGTTTTTCCAATAACTGAGACAAGTCATGTGGTACATACAAGAATCATCAAAAGCTGACTCCAACAGATCAGGATGGTTGCAGTTTTTCCGAAGTTGAATCATCAAATTATTCAGCTTTCCTTTCATACCATGCTCTGCATTTTCAAAAGGAGATCATTAAAAACACAAAAGAAAAACTAAAAAAACAGTGCTCTGCAACAGTCTCCCTTCCACAAATTGGGAAGTGGCTCCTTAGGGTGGGATCCAAACTCAGGAATTCCCTGAAACTTAGGCAGGTCTCCATCCATCATACCAAACTGAAGTAAGTTCCAATGGCCATATTCTGAAAGAACATTATGATAATTGACCACTACTAATGTTAATAATTACTTGGGCTTTACTAAATAAGATTTTTTGAAGAACAAGCTTTCTTACAACCAATTCTTGTTACATGAACCATCTTAACAACTCACAATCAATCCACTATCTATATAAATATCATATCTCTTGTGTGTGTGTGTGTGTGTGTGTGTGTGTGTGTGTGTATTAGCTATTCTCTTACTGCTATCTCCTTTCTCTTGTAAATAGTTCTCCAAGGTTTTGTTAACCAAATGCTCCTGAATGTTCTTTTGGTGCTCGGTCATATTGGCATATAAAATGATCTCCTTTTTTCGAGGAAGCATCTTTTCAACTTCTGTCTTCAATCTTCGCAAAAGGAATGGTCTTAAAATTGCATGTAGCTTCCCTATCACCTGCATGTGATAAATCCCATGCATCATCACAAACACGTGGTTAAATCAATAGATTTATATCAAACAAATAGTCAGGAGGTATGCATACCTGAACCTGTCTTTTCTCTTCTAAATCTTCCTGTTGGGCTTCACTTCTACACTTTCCCGATAAATCAAACCTAAGAATTTAATCCCAAGTTATATCAAATCAAGGTCCAAATGCAGTCAACTTAAAAGGTGAAAAATGTAAGAGAACATTCATAGACATGAAATTTTCTCCTCTTCGTGTTTTAAGTAAATCAGTCTAAAAGAACAAATTGCCCCTCATACTATAGGTTCAAGCTTCAGTCGCTCCTGTGGTAATTGCAACTAGTAGTCAGGTTAAGTTGTAGCCGGTTGGTAAAATGTTTATAGCATCACCTAGGTGCAATTACAACGGACAATCATGTGCTCTTAAGAATAGACTCCAGACTAGAGCATCTGCAGTGGCAACCCATCATGCAGAGCATTGATTGATCTACCGAGCAAACCACCATGAATTATTAAAGTTGACCCCTGAGTTGACATTGGATGAATCGTCCTCAATTAGGGTCTACTGTGGAGAGTATTGTAACAACAAGTATATTCAGCAATAAAAGGCACCATTCACCCTTAGCTAACTAGTATAAGTGAAACTCATTTCAAAATCAAATCAACAGACATCACGTGAAACTTCATAAGCTGAAAAAACAGAAAAATCTAGAAACAAATTACCATGATTCAAATTCTTCATGGGATGAGAAAATATCAGGCAAGATGAAGTTCAACAATGACCAAAGCTCAGCCAAATTATTCTGCAGAGGAGTTCCAGTCAATAGGAGCTTGTTTTCCATAGGCAAGTGCTTTAACTCTCGCAGTAATTTGCATTTTGTATTCTTCAGCCGGTGTCCCTTCAAGAAGAAACAACTTTCTCAGATAGCAGAAAAGCCAAATAGACAATTGCACCTCTTTACGCTCATTAACAGAATAGACAATGTGCGTGACTGTGCTCAATCTGTATTTATATGGGAGAAGGAGGGACCGGTCTAGGCTACTGACCTCATCAACCACAACATATTTCCAATTGTAATGTCTAAGGTGTCTTTTTGCATCATTCATTGCAACCTCATAAGAAGTGACAATGATAGGGAAATTGGGGCCAATTGCTCTGGGCATTTGCTTCTTTCTTATCTCTTCCCTTTCATTCTTGTCTCCATGGTAAATAACTGCTTTCATTGAAGGAAAAAACCTGAAAATGCAGATTTCATATAGAAGATAGTTGCCGATAGTTGCTAATCAATAGAAAAACCAAGTGATCTAAATTTACCTTGAAATTTCATTTACCCAATTTGACAAAGTAGAGAGAGGGGCGATAACTAAAAAGGGTCCATCAAGGCCCTTCCCTTTCAAGTGAGCAAGAAAAGCAATAGTTTGAATTGTTTTTCCCAGTCCCATTTGATCAGCGAGAATGCCATTTAGACCATTTTGCCATAATGAAATCAACCACTTCACCCCCTTAATTTGGTACGACTTCAACTGTCCACCAGTCAACAAGGGAACCAGATCAGATTGCTCTTTTTCAGCCTTCTCCTCCTCTGTAAGATTGGAATCTTCTTGTGTTGTGCCTTCTTCAGACCTTGACAACATAGCCGCAACTGCTTTCCGAGCTTTTCTCTAAAAAAGCATTACCACAATATCACAAATGATTGTAGATAAACAGCAGCTATGGACAAAAAACATGGAAATATAAATAAGATCCAGCAATGGCAATCTAACAAAACTTCAATGTAAATTATAAAGAGAATATATGACACTAAACACGAGACTAAATCTCCCGACAACTGAATGAGTGGCTAACAAGAAAGAATTAAGACTTCCATCTCGGAAGCTAAAATACGTTAATTAAACAAGTGACTTGCCAACAGATATATCGTGCTTCCTCGCAAGGAACACCAACATATACCATGGGCAGTTCACAACAAAGCAATGAACTATCGCACACAGTTTAACACATCACTAAGGAAGTTTGAATAAAAATCTTACAGTGTTATATTGAGTGGTGGCCTTCCGCTTTCCACCGCAACCACGGCCCCTTTTCTTATCTCTGGGATTTTCTTCCTCCTGATACTCTCCTCCGTTCTGAAAAACATTAAAAACAAAAAATCACATTAGAAGAAGGTACATATACACATGAACTCGTGAAACTTAATTGAATTGGTCCGAAGATATTACAAACGTAATGTCATCCATTTTCTCAAGCAAAAACTCAGAGTACAACTGGGTCTGAGTCAAAAGCTCGTCCAATTTGGTGAATTGCGTATCGTTCATGATAGGTGGTTCCTCCTCATTTTCTTTCTTAACAGCCTCCTCCTCCAATTTAACGCGGGCCTCCTGTAGCTTCTCTTCCTCCTGAGCCATGTCACTAGATATTAAAAGAGAATCTCCATTTTTGGCTTCAAGTGCAAGAAGCTCATCAGCCTCCTTCTTGACTCCACCTTCCGTCTTGCAAATTTCCTGTTGTAGAATACAATATTACCCAAAACCTGATAACAAGCTAATATATGTACAAAACAAGCATTTTATCGTAGAAAATGCACAACAAAAAGCATTTCTAGTCGTCGAAGCAAGCGTACCTCGTCCTCGAGAACAGAAGTAGGAGAATCGGCAGCTTCGCCTTCTTTCGTTTCATTCATCGCGTCCATCTATCACTAAAACTGCCAGAAAACCCAAAAAATCCACCAAAATACAGAAAGTTTAATTTAGATAACGCGAAAATCACTGTGATCCTAACATCAAAATACATTTCAATACAGCCACGATTTCTTCACTTTGTTCGCGTAGATTCATCGTCTTTTCGCGAAAATTAACACATATAAGAAAGAAATTTAAAAATCAAAATGAACAAAAATAAAAACCCTAGATAGAACTCAGACACGAGAATGATAACCAAGACATATGAACCTAAGCAACATAATGAAAACAACGAAAGTCCGAGAATATTGCATTCCCGTATTGTTCGGTGGATTTCACACGTTGATACCTGTGTTTTGTGTAAGGAAGAGCGTTAATGGCGAATGAGAAGAGCGGTGAACGACAAAGCAAGAAGAGTATACTCTGGAACAAAAGCTTTAATGCGGAGTCGCCAAAACTCCAAAACTGTTCTTAGTGGGATCGGTTGGGCGGGAAAATAATGTTTTCTAAATGCCCTTGGAAATGGCATATAATTACACTGCGTAGCCTTGTGAAACGATTGGATGGGTTTGGGCTCAATTTGTGGGCCGGGGAATGAGATTCCCGGATCCAATCGGTTGGATCCGAACCCGACATACACATACGGATTTGACCCGTCCAAAAACAACTTTTCATTATTTTAAGATTTTTTTTTTTTTTTTTTTACAAGTGAGGGTATCGGCATCCGATCTCGACTGATCTCTTGGGCCATTGGTTACTTAACCAGGAGATACCCCAGTGACCAATGCTAATAGAGAAATCAAACTTATGACCTTATTTTTTGAGAGGAGTATACTGAGCCCTTCAAATAATAGTTAAAATATTTTTAAATTTTAACTAACTAATCATGTATTTTCTTAAGTTTTCTTTTTTGTTTTTTAATGTACAAAATCTGAATTTTAAATCAAATGGGGCCGAAGTTCTAAAATCCATTCCCTCTCAACCTCCCTACACTTGGTATCACCTGGTATTGTCTGACCATGTGTCAGTTGTAAAAATAAAATAAAATAAACATTTTTTAGGTATAATTTATTGAGTATCCAAATCAATTGATTCATGGAAATTAAGAATTATATGAGATGGAAGAAAATAGTTATTAACCATAATATGCTAACATTATGAGTTGTAAGTCAATTAACATGCAAGGTTTAGGAACAATTTATTGATTGGATCCAAATCAATTGGTTTATAACATAAAACTTAAATTAGCATAATCAGGAAAAAAAACTTATTTTGCAGAAATAATAAAAAATATTTGTATTATTGTATATTGCTTATTGTATAATTTCAAAATATATTAAAGCTGCATCAAGTTTTACAAATTCAAACTAAATACATAAAACATGCGCGGAACAATAAGTATGATAAATATTTGATTATGGGTGTTATTGGTTCATTTTGGGTCAGTTGAGTGATCATATCGAAACCAAATTGACCACTTGTCAAACCTGAATCGAACAAAGTTAGTTTGTGTTAATCAAGTTTGAGATTTTAGCCAATAATAATTATTTATGATAATATAATAAAATTATATAATTTCATAAACAAGAATTATATTGCTAATTATATAACAATAACATATTAATATATTTAATGTAAATTAACCTTAGTTACTTCAATTCAGGTTGTTGGTGCAGGTTTTTTAATTCTTAACTCGCAACCTTAACAAAAAAATGTAAAGAACCAAACAGATACAGGTTTAATTTTACGGTTTCGCCCAAAACTCTACTATTCCTATACTTGGTTAGGTCTCCAAAAGGTGTAAAATAAATTCAAATGATTCAAAACACGAGAGAAATGACATGGGCCTAACTACTTCTATAATTTTCTAAGTTTGAAATGTTCACTTTCGGTGGAAGACCTACCTTCCATGATCTCAATACTTAATAACCAACAATTGGTGGACTCAAGTCAAACCAGCAAGACGCCCTTTTCTTTGACATCAAGTTCAGATAATGAATCATGACCGTTCACTTGATCAGCCACCCTCACTCGTACGTACGGTGAATCCCATAGAATATTTGCTCTCGCCTGAATTATTTCTTTCACTGTCAGAGAAAAGCCGCCGAGACTTTCCGCGTGGGTCTGTTTAAAAATGGGTCCCTTTGATCAAGTGACGACGTCAGCGCTTTATCTCACTTCTTTAACTTTACCGACGTGCCGTGGGGTCCATCATGGGAATTTGAGGATTCCATGTTTACGTGGTGTACAGAGATTTGATGTAATCTCTCAACAAACTGCCACATGCACGACTTCCAATATTTAGGCCCACAACACCCTACAAAACGATCAGGTGGGACCAGTGCTTAAGAACCCGGACCGAACCGCCCGGTTGAACTTATTGACTCGAGCCGTTTCGAGCAGACTACATTATTTGACCGAACCGTTTTTGAAAACGGTTCAGCGACCGGTCCGGGTTTTGATAGCTACTGTTGGGACAGCAAAATTTTCAATTGGACATCAAATTCGCAATACAGCGGCGGTGGTGGCTCGTGGCTTGCGGGTGGGACCCATTAAAGGTGGACTCACGAAGTCACCGTCCTCTATCAACTTCTCGCCTTACCGATTTACGACTTCGCTTGTCACCCCCGTAAGGTTGTTCTTCTGTTCATCCTTACACTCATTTCTCTTTAAATCGATTCGTTTTAGTTTTCGATTTATTGTATATTTTTCTATCTAGAATTCGAATTGAAGCTCGTTTCTTCTTTCGATCAGTTCTAACTTCAGCAACGATTTTGAGTTCTCGGAGAAAGGAGTAGAAAGAAGCAACGCGATTCGAACTCGAAAGAGAAGCTTTAATGGCTGCGTGATTGAAGATTTACTGGTTCTGAGAGGATTTTAGGTTTGAGATGTCTGTTGAAGAGCTGAAAGCGCAGCAGGTTTCTGCGATGGAGACGTTAAATGCTCTTAGAGAACGAGTGAACCAGAAACGGCTTCCTCTGCAAGATACTGATGGTAGTTGAGTTGAAATTTGCAACGTAGGAATGTTGAGAGTTGAAGATTTTGTTGTATCTGGTGTGATTGAGTGTGCTGTTTTTTTGGTTTAATTTTGCAGTAGCAGGATATGTGAAGTCGCAGGGACGGACGGCGGTGAGCTTCGGCCTGACGGATCTGGTTTGCTGTCGCACTTTGCAGGGGCACGCAGGGAAGGTTGGTTCTTGTCTTGCTTTGGTTTTGAACGAATTGAAGTTTTTTGTGAATTATGCTTAGTCTGAGATGAATAGTTTGATTTATTACAGCTGTTTTGGTCTCTTTCATGTGGCTGTTTGTTTATATAATTGTTCCTCTTTTCTGTGATAGGCATTCTGTTTTTATAAATGAGTGTCTAGGTGTGGTTAACGAACCTCAATTGAAATACATTTGGGAAAATTTGAAGTGTCTTTTAGCATTATTAAGGATTACGGAATCTTTATCGAGTCAAGTGAAAAATTCAACTTCAAATTTCGATTGCATCACAGACAGGTAGAATAGATCCATTAAAATTTGGTAGAAATCGATCGATTTAAGAATCAATAAATCTCTTTTGCACATTTCAATGTGATTTTGCGGTGTTGCTTGGTTGCTCTAGAATCACTTGTTTGGCAAGTGGCAACTCGTGGTTAGTTCAAGTTTTCCATGAACAAGAGGGAAATTCTACAACAGGGGAATCCTTGTGGTTAGTTTACTGAAAATCTTCTGTATTAGCAAGCACTACCGGTGGATACTTTTGTTCTTTTGGCAATCCAAAGGTTCAGGCATTAGATTGGAAATTTCCAGGGAGTTTTTGGAGTCTAGGAAGTTATTTTTATCTGACTAAAGTAAAAGCTGTTTATGGCTTTTCTCGAAGTTGGATGTGGAACCTTGTGTAATTTCTTTGAGTATTTTGTGTGTGGCCTACACAAAAATTCTGTAGGAGATAGTTCTCTTAGCATGGTTTTTGTATGGTGGGGGGAGTCAATCTAGTTCTGGACAACACTCCTATAAAAGACCCTAACTTTTGAAGGACAATGGTGCTGTGGTGTAAGTTAAGTCTTCAATATATGAGAATCTCATATTTTTTTTAAGTACGAAGTATGCTTGTTGAAAATTTTTTTTGAGCAAACTCAACTTGCCATATGTACTTCCAAAAGTTGAATTCTTCCCAACTCTCTGTTTGAAGATGAATTGTTTTAGAATCAAATGCATTGTTCTACTGTGGTTGTAGGTGAAACACACCTCACTATTATTCCTTCATAAATTCTTTCTACACTAATAGTAATTAGTATGCGTTGTCCTCTTACAACCAACACAACATCACTTCATATCTCCAAAACTAGTTCCCACATAGCCGAACAGTTTTTTTTTTATTATTAACATATAATGTTTTTTTTTTTGGGTTCAAGTTTTAGATCTGTTTGTAGATGGTTTTGGTCATTATTTTCCATAGGACATGATCTAGCTGGACTCGGTCTTTTAAGTCCAATGTTTTGATTTATTGACTCAGTCAATAACGTTCCGCATTGAAGAATCTCGTATTCTACAGTCTCTGCCACTTGCTAGTGTCAGTTGGGCTCCTAATACTTCCTCTATCTGTTTTAAGAGGCTCTTTTGTCTTGTGTGTTAAATTCATTATTGTCAAAGAATTTTTTATTATTTTCTGATGTGGCTTTTACTAATTTCTTCAGTCCTTTCCCTTTCTTTATTTTTGTCCTTCTAAGATGTCTTTTAATTACCAATATTATTTGTTGTTGAGATTTTAAGTTTGTGACCTATTGAATTGTAATCTAAATGTTGACTTAGCCCTTAATAGAGCGGAGTGGATTCATGTAGTTGATCCCTTGTAGTTGGAAAAAGGCTTGAGTTGACTTTACCCTGTATTGAATCCTGAAGCTGTTTTTGTGTGCCAGGTGTATTCATTGGACTGGAGTACTGAAAATAACAGAATTGTCAGTGCATCTCAAGATGGAAGGCTAATTGTATGGAACGCTCTAACAAGCCAGAAAACCCATGCTATAAAGCTACCTTGTGCATGGGTAATGACATGTGCCTTTTCTCCTGGTGGTCAGTCTGTTGCATGTGGTGGCCTTGATAGTGTATGCTCTATCTTCAGCCTAAATTCTCCAAGTGACCAGGATGGAAATCTACCAGTGTCAAGAACCCTTTCTGGGCATAAAGGCTATGTGTCCTCTTGTCAGTATGTTCCAGATGGTGAGACTCATCTTATAACCAGCTCTGGTGACCAGACATGCATCTTGTGGGATGTTACTACAGGCCTAAAAGTTTCTACCTTTGGTGGTGAATTTTCTTCAGGCCACAATGGTGATGTGTTGAGGTACATCTTAATTGTAATAATCTCATTCCTTCCTCTTTCTTTATTGAAGCCCTCGTATTTTTTATGTTTATATATTTCATTTGTATTTGTTTGTTTATTTGTTTATTTGTTTTCTTTACATTGCTTTTCTTCGTTGAGTTTTTTCAAAGGGAGGGAAGTAGATGATTGGCTGTAACTTGATGCCAAGTTTAAAATTTCAAAAAGAGCTTTGCACAACACTTCTAACTCGATGCTAAGTTTGAGTCTAATCGAAATATAGTCCGAGAAGATGTTTCTTTTAAGATATGCTTTTATGAAAGATCATCTAGCTGTTATTTTGAATGGAGATTGTTAGATGATTGATCTGGCGAGGACTCTGCTATATGTATTTATTGGATTGGGTATTCAAGTATGCATACCCTCCTGTTCTTCTTCTAAGTAGACTTCCTTATACTTTGTATTCAGTGTCTCAATAAATGAATCAAATCCAAAGTTGTTTATCTCTGGTTCGTGTGATGCAACTGCTCGATTATGGGACACTCGGACAGCTAGTAGAGCGGCCCACACATATTATGGCCATGAGGGAGATGTTAATACTGTAAAGTTCTTCCCAGATTCACAGCGTTTTGGAACTGGATCAGATGATGGTACATGCAGGTTATTTGACACGAGGACTGGTCATCAGCTCCAAGTTTACTATCAGCAACATGGGGATAATGAGGTGCCCACAGTGACCTCAATTGCCTTCTCAATATCTGGAAGGCTTTTATTTGTTGGGTACTCTAATCGGAATTGCTATGTGTGGGATACAATAGTGGCAAAGGTACATGATTCTCCTCTTTAACTTGCGGTGAGCACGTCTACGTTTTTCTGATACATGCAACGTTATGTGCTATGAAACTCCTGTTATTCAAAATGTCAATAGTTAGTCCATTGTAGTATTAACTTTTTTAATACTTTTGTTCAACCTGTGAATTGTTGGTTTCTTGGGCATTATGGGTTTCCCTTGTTTCAAACATCAAAGCTATCTATGAAGCTGATCAAACATCAAAGCTATCTATATTAAGATACATGGTTCTAGACATCTATTTGCTTAATTTCATTTTTAAGCCAATCTCATCATCTACTTTCTTATTTGATATATATTTCGGAGTAACTTCCAATCCTAACTCAATCCTTTTTGTCTCTCATATTAAATCAGAAGTTAATTTGGTTTCATACCAAGTTTCAGGTGGAATGCTAGAAGAAAGTTGGCTCTAATTACTTGTTTCCTGATCTCAGGTGGTTCTGAACTTGGGATCTCTGCAAAACTCACATGATGATAGGATCAGTTGTTTGGGTTTGTCAGCTGATGGGAGTGCCTTGTGTACCGGAAGTTGGGATAGAAACCTTAAGGTAAGAATCGCTAGAAAAAATCTCGGTTCTTCTTTTTTGGAAATGAAAAAACCTTTGAGATTTAAGTCAAAATTGTATTGTTTGGGACGAAAGCCTGTGAGGTTGATCAATAGCCTCATCTTTCTACTTCATTTAATGCTTTTGATATGAAAAACTATAGCAGTTGAATATGTTGTGTAGGGGATAGAGACCAGAAAATAAGATCAATCAGGAGCTCCATTGTGTTAATTCATTTAATATATTTGCATGAAAAGGGGGAACCTTGATGAGAGCTGAATGGTATCTTTCCTTGCACTCCCCCCAGTTCATTGTTTTAGCCAAGACACATCACTCAACTTACCTACTGCAGGTTGTTGTGTACCAACAGCAAATGATGAAGTCATTGTTATTAACTGATGAAAAGCATTAGTTATTCTTAACCATTATGTGTTTATTCAAGTTGGAAAAAGGCTTAGTTGAATAAACATGATTTGGAAGGTCAAATTAAACTTTGAATGAATACTTAAAACTCAACTCCACTCTACTCAACTAAGATTGCTTGTATGTGTTGAATATAAAGAGGCTTCTCAGTTGTTTAGCTTTTCTATTCTGATTCTTAGTGTTGTTTAGCTGTTGAAAGCAAATGAAAATGAGGCTTCTCAGTTGCAATTATGTTTTGATCTTTAGGATCACACTAGATG
Source organism: Paratinospora sagittata (assembly GCA_035771175.1). Lineage (NCBI taxonomy): Eukaryota > Viridiplantae > Streptophyta > Magnoliopsida > Ranunculales > Menispermaceae > Paratinospora > Paratinospora sagittata. The sequence continues at coordinate 37,730,463 of CM069594.1, forward strand.
TCTATTCTGACCTGATTTTTACATAATTAGATGAGAGATGCTAGAATGACTGACATTGAAAACTGCACAATGAGACACTGTTGGATCAATACATGCATCTCAAGATACTTTTCTAAAACATGATTCGATGGACTGCAATCATGTAATCATGATTTTTGACACACTGTCAGGTCACTTATAGATTTTTCTTTTTTTGTAATTGAATAGCAAAACTCTTTTTGTCTGTCTTATATAATCGCCATTTCTTGTTCTGATGGCCATTCTCATGCCATTTAATATGTGGATAATATCTGCAATAAGTGAGAAAACACCACAAGACTAGTATCTGCAACCATCATAGGTATAAGCACATAGGGTATGCTAGAAAAAAATATCGCATGGCTGTATGTCACAAGTAAATGAAGTATGAGTTTGTCTATTTGCAGATTTGGGCTTTTGGAGGGAACAGAAGGGTGATATGACTTTTTTCAGGCAAGGAAAAAGACTTCCACTCTAACCACATGGCAGGTGTGAATTTCTACGTTCCCATTCCATCTCTTTCTCCCTCTCCATTGCAGTTGTGCGGTGCCCTTTTAATCAGATTTCTCAGTCTCTTTGTTCAAGCTGTGTTTTCTCCAAAAATTATTTTCTTTCAAGTATGATATCATTTTTAAAAGGCTTAAGCCAGAGGGGCAGTTGGTTCTACTGCATCTGTATTAAATAACTGTATTTGATTAATTATTTTTTTTCTGTATTGTAATTGAGAAAAAGAAAAAAAAAAATCTGTGTATGAAATCGACTGCTGTAGCGAACTGCTGTATTCGTTTAGCTGTTCTAAACATGAACAATTTTGGAACCCGGATAGGACTGGCAGGCTCATTTAGTGATTCAGCTATGGGAATTGATCCAAAACTTCCAAATTTTGTTTGTATTCCTTTCTATTTCTATACAATGATAACATAAATAATAGTACGTTGTCCTACACTAGATGTTGAAAATGGAAATAGAAAAAAATCAAAATGAAATGTAAAATTTGCAGAATTTGTTAGAAACCATTAAGCGCTATAACTACCAAATAAAGGCTTAACAATGTATATCACGTGCAGAATAACCCATTTTGCACCCTTTGAAATGATTAAGACTGGTGAATGCCATGGGTCGACACAGTTGTTCATGAACCTGTAGAAAATTTCGCAGCTACTGCAGCCCCTGCTTCTTCAGGCGGAACTCTAGGTTGAGGATAGAACATGTTCGGTGCCTTAAGCTATGATATCATGTTAGAAATTATATAATTTAAAAGTTATAAGTATTAAATAAGGATTTAATAATGTATATAACGTGCAGTCTCATTCTGAACGTAGAGAGCTTTTTGTAAAATTAAAGTTATACCTAAAAGTTATAGTTATTAGATAAGAGTTTAATAATCAATAATTTGAAAGTCCCATATTGATCTTTAGAACTTTTTTTTATTTTGTCACCAATCTTTAGGACTTATTTTATGGGACTTATTGCATAAGAAATTGTTGATCTTCTTAAATTCGGTTAATCCTTCAACAACGAAGGAGGAGCAATTTTTTTTTTTTTTGTTCTTTCTGTATTCAGTTATGTATAACTAGGCTGACTTTCGTGCCCGCGACCTTAATAGGGAAAAAAAAAATCTCTACGATTGTGTAGAATTACTCTCAAAATATTATATAACCACTTAATTAGAACAAAATTGATGTGTGGGAATTGGTATGGATTTTGGGTTATAAATTAATAATTACTTTTGGGCTTGACGCATTATAAAGCAAGTCAATAAGTAGTTAATTCAAACGTAATTACATATATATATATATATATATAAGTTTTTAATAATTTATAAAGCAAGTCAATAAGTAGTTGATCATTCTTACTATCGTGCTTTTCATACCAAATAATTGTTTATTATTTATTTATTTATTTTTAATTTTTTTACGACATTATTTATTTATTATACAATACCAAAACACTGAGCTTGCCTGATTTTGTTATCATAATAATGGTCAACTTCATAGAGTACCACGTAGCTTTTTTTAGAAAGTCCTCTTCCCAGCAGGTTTCCTATCTTAAACTAATTAGAATTCTATACTTAAAAGGAATTTTGCAGATTACTTCAATCTCTTGAGACCCAAAACATAAAGCTATAGATATCTATATGCCTCCTTTTTTCTGCCTTTCTTCCCTTAACTCTTTCAGGCCTCTTCAAGTCTTTAGCTATGCTCTCCTTCATGCCTTTCTCTCGTCTTTCTTCATCTGCTGCTGCTCTCCTCTTGTCACAGTTGAATGATAAACATCTCTGTATCGTTTACATATTCTTTTTCTTGCTCTCCATTATTACCATCTGTATTATCTATGCTTGGTACTTCCACAAACTTAGAAGTAGTGGTAAAAGACGAAACAGAATCAAAGAAGATCATTACCAGGACTTACATGTTATTTCTCAACAAGCTTTGATGCGTTACAAGTTGAAGAAGCTACCCATCATCAGGGAAGAACTGGAAATCTAAGAAGAGGCGTAGCAATGGTAGTCATGAATTGCAGTCAAGTATTATATATTTGTCATCTATATATATATATATATATATACACATGTATATATAAATACACACTCTAGGAAATCTTGTAGTTTCAATTTGGTAATAGAGATTGATCAAAATTGAGGATGAAAATATATCTTGGAGTTTTGTTGATGATGCCTTGCAATGGTGAATTTCTTAACACTAAACTATATACAACTTTTAATTTCCTGATTTATTATGTGCTTCTTGTGTCAAATCAAATGATTTAATTTAGCCCTATATACATCTCATATTAGAATTGATGCATTTTGTAGTTATTATATAAATATATGGCATCTTCCTTTATTTGTTCTTGTTCATGAATTTTATTTTTAAGTGGCTAGTATCCATTGATGAACTTATTGGAAGATTGGAAAAATAATTTTTAACTTATATAATTTGAGAAAGAAGGGGAGTCTTGGGCACAACAGTAAGAGTTGTCATCGGACTCATCACCATTTAACCCGATGATCTTAGATTCAAGAAGTGAAAATAGCCTCCTACAAGTAAGGTTACAATAAGAGTTTTCATCGGACTCGTCACTATTTTAACCAGATTGAAGAAGTGATAATAGCCTCCTACAAATAAGGTTACATTCAATAGACCCAAGGTGATCTTACCCTTCTTTTGAATCCCACATAAGCAAAAGGTTTGTGCGTCAAGCTATCCTTTAATTTAAAATTTGAGAATTCAATAGAAAGTGTGATTGTATGCCAAACTTTTATATATTGTTAGTAGGTTGTTGGGATTTTTAAAAAAAAAATTATCAGGGGATGTTGGTGGTGAAAGGGAGTCTTGGCGCAATGGGAAATTAGTTGCTGCCATGTGACCATGTGATCACGGGTTCGAGTCGTGAAAATAACCTTTTGTAAGGCAATGTAAGGCTGTGTACAATATATCCAAATGTAGTCTGACCTATTTTCGGGACCCTGCATAGGCAGGAGCTTCGTGCACCAGAAAGTTGGTAGTATTCTGGTCAAATTCATGCTCTTTTTGCTTCCCTTTTCAATTTTTTATTTCAACCAGTATCATAATTAGCTTTTTCATTAATCAAATCAGTGTAATAAAATTTTCCTTATCTTGTTCATCACTTACTCTTGAACAGCTTTCTTCATCATCTTAGATCATAATGCTTGCTCTTGATAGAACAAGGAAACGGTGTAAAATTACAGAGTGATGCCAGCTAGAGTGACACAAATATTAATGTGGCGACAAGAAATGAAGTTGTAGCCCTATAATAATGACAATGTTCACTGATGACTGCCATTGTTGGCTAATTAATTAAGATTGGTTACACAGGCTTTCAAACCTCATGTGAGTTTCTCTCCAGCTTCTCAACCATGTCTGCAATTCCAACCCCACCTGCATCAAATACAGAATTATATTAATATATACATTTTTGAGCATCCTAGCTCTTTGAAAGACTAGAGATTCATAAACTTATTATTCAAAACAACAATAGTAATTAATTGAAGTTTACCTAAGGTAATTGCATTCACAAAGATTGTAAGAGAGAGGATGAAGATTATCGGAGATACCCGGCCAAGTAGGATTATTAATTTTCTCACTATATGCTGCCCAACAAGAGCAGCAAATGCAGCCAATAAAATAAAGTAACTAGCTGCAATCAACAGAAGTGAAATTTTCATGAGCTTTGTTTAAGATTAATGTAATATATATTTAACCAGTTCCCAGTTTTTTTTTGTTTTTTCATATTAAGAAATGAGTTCAATCTTTGTAGAGAAGTAGGGAGATTTCAATCTAGGTATGACCTCTGTATATAATGTAAAGATTCTTTTGGAGTTTGACTTACCATATGTGACTGGGAAGCGTTTTAGATGGTAATTTTGTATTACTGACATAGATGAAGGGAATATCATAGCAAAGGTTGATGTTCCACCGGCCACCTGCAAAACAGAAAAACTTAATCAAAGTCTCCTTAATTAACTAGCTAATCTCATTCTAAAGTCCTCTACTGATCTTTGAGTTGTTCTCCTTGATGGGCTTTGAAGAAATCAAGTGAAACCATTTGTTTGTATGTATTTTAGTGCACGTATTGTTAGAAACTACTTGACCTAAAAGTTATCACGTGCATGATAACATGTGGACTTAAGTTATAATGAGGAAGAAAGAAATGATTACTAATTAGATAAACAAGCAAATACGCTTGCGAGGAGGTTTGAATACGAGACCTCCAGAATAAAATGACTCTGATACCATGTTAGTAAGCACTTGACCTAAAAGTTATAGCTGTGAGATAAGGGCCCAACTATGAATATTAAGCGAAAATAAATAGATACTAACACGAATGTTTGTAGTACCTGTGGAAGAATGCCCAGTTCAAGAAAAAGGGGTCCCATGATGAAGCCTCCTCCAAGTCCAAGCAATCCACCAACCACACCTGCTAAAATCCCACAACAACAATACAATAAAAGTTGGTGCAATTTCCAGGTTATGGTCTCCTTCCCCTTAGATTCTATCACTTGCTTCCCTTTGTACAAGCAAACAGCTTCATAGAATGAAACAGAGACGGCAATTGGTATCTTTAGTAAACAATTTGCTGCAAGTTAATTTTATTAGCATATAGAGAACATTCAAGTGCAAAATAATTAATTAACTAGCAAGTGCAGGTCAATATATAATATGAATATATTCAAGTTAAGAAATTTGATATTGTTCTTCAAGTTTGAGATACAATTATATTAACCTGCTAAAAATTCAGAATCCAATATTCAAGCAAGCATGTTGCAGCGTATGTCTGCAGATAAATTTGGAAGCAAGTTATGTTTAGAAATAGCAGATTTTAAATTAAGTAATCATCAAAAGTGAAAACAAAAATATATATATATATATATAATAAAATGCAGAAATCCAATCTTCAATTAATTCTAACTATAATCTTTATCAGATATGAATTTAGTAAATTAAGTGTGCAACTGACCTTAACAATCTGAATAGCAAGAAATGCTACCCAAACAAACACAAGCAGAAGCAACTCTTTCCAATAGATGTTGTATATAATGGCACCCTTGATTAAATTGCAACGGAGAAACCAACCATTAATAAGAACACTTAATTAATTCAAGATAAATATTAAGTTTATAGAGATACTTCATAGCTGAATGAGGGTAAAATTAATATTACCTCATTATTATCTGTAGCACAAGAACCACCAGGTAGTGTCTTGTAGTCTTGTCCCGTTGCATCATCATCTGCAAAATCCAAAAGGTACCAAAGTTAAGTAGTTCTTCTTTTTTGTTTGGTTAAAAAAAAAACATAGAAACAAAAATGTTAATAGTTAAATCCATACCCAAACTCACCTGTTAATTTAGATTCTGATAACAGCTTATTTGCTGCCTCCTGATAATTATAAGTACATTAATAAGCCATAACTAAACACTTTGGCCTTGTTTGGGAGTGCGTCTGCGTTACCAGTCGAAAATGTTTTTTCCCAATACAATCGACAAATACAAAAGCAATGGAGGGAACTTCACGAAAATGCTTAAAAATCACGTTTGAAATGCAAATTCGTACATGCCAATTGCCTAAAAATCACGTTCGTTCAAACCATTTGCCCCAATGCGACTTTCTCCACACACCCAAACATGGCCTTTTTTGTTTTTACATTCATAGTGTATATCACTTTGTAACATTGGGTTTCCTCAAATTATGTGTTCATGATTTGAGACAATCTAATAATGTACAAATACCCCACACCCCCTTAAGTGAATTACCTAACAGTACCATTTATTTGAACAAATAATCAAGTGCATTGGCATAGGTAAATATCATTCACAAATTTGCTCTTTGAGACTTCGATGTATGCTTAAAAGAGGCAAATGAAATTGCGAATCTTTCGGTCAGTACTTTAAGCGGTACCCAAATATTGAAAGCGCGCAAAAACTTTTTGAAACTTCAAAATAGATAAGAGGGTGCGCGACGACAGCTAAATATTAATGATAATAAGTTGAATTACCAAAGAAGAGAGTGATGAGCAGACCCGTGACCATCCAATTAGTAAAGAGACGTTGAAGGCAACTCCAACACTGATACCTAACATGAGCATGGGCTGAAAGAGTAAAACAAGGTCGTAATCTATGATGGGGAAGTTTATTGTAGTATAATATTGATGGTCCGGCTATTTTTACCTCTTTTTTTTTATTTCTTCACCCACTTACTTTCTTTACCCACATAAAAATTTAAAATCAGTCATTTGTTTTCCTTCACCCACCTCAATTTACATTCTAACATTTTCATCCCAACGCCCTAAATCTTTTTTTTTCTCTTCATCGTTTCTTCTTTTCTCTTCATCGTTTCTCCAAGTTTTTCAATTATTAAAATCTTCAAGTTTTTCAATTATTTAAAGGATTTGAATACTGTTAGGAAGATTTGTGAGCAACAACGTCGCGAAATCTTGTGAAAAAATCATGTTATTTCAGGTTTTAGAAACTTCGAATTCAAAGTGATTTAAGTGCAACCTTGATTACAAACTGATAAATAAATCATGATTTTTACATGTTTTAAGTTGATTTCAATGCTACATTGTTGGATTTGAATTTTTTTTGCCAAAAAAAGATAGATTTCAAAAATCCATTTCGAGCGCCAGAATCGTAAATGTCCGACTCACCAGGGTCGGCCCTCTCTCTTTATCATGTGAATTTATCATTTACTTTTAACTTATCATTTGAACTTTTAGTTCACATTAGCTTATAACTTATGTTGTCTGTCAAACAAGTTTACATGTCATTTTTTTGACATTTTTCTTTTCTTCTCATGATAGTGGGAAGATTGTCTTACACTAGTTTATATTTCATTCTAGTAATTTTGCGCACCATTCTTCTGGAAATGGTTATTTCTCCCCCTAATGATAAGAAAATTGCTCTATATTAAGCAAAAATATTGATGATCAACGTAATTTAATTTATATAGTATGTCATTTCGTACAATAATCATTGTCATTTACTTTGTACAACATACCATAATTGTTATATTTTTTATGACTTGTGACATGTCGTTGTGTCAACAATACTATATTTGTTGGTGACGGATTTTTCAAACATAATATACATCAATTGTCATATCAGTATAATTTTTGTCATTATCAATGTCATCAACTTGACGTATTACATGTGCAACCGCACTTGTGTCTTTCTAATTTCTTTATTTAAACTTAACAGTGAAAGAATGCATCTCTAAGGTACGGTTTGTGAGAAACAAAGTAAGATAGATCTGTTAACTAACTTCAGGGACGAAGAAGTGACTAATTCTAATATCAATATCGACATGCTTGCAACCACTACTTTACTAGGTTCTTTAGTGTCAGGCATTGACGTTCCTGCGTTTGAGTTACGGTGGCGCTAAGTTGTATCTATTTGTTTACTCTCCAAAAATATGATTTTTTTTTGCCAAAATCTAAAAAATAAAATTATATATATTATAAAATTAACTAATAAAATTGTAAATACAAATTAATTAAATCACATTATAAGGAAATAAAATTCATTTCATTTTTCATTATTTTTTCTTATTTTTTATTTTTATTTTCTTGTAACTTTTTCAGATTCTTTCCTATATTTATAAGTAGAAAATAACTAAATATTATACCAATCTACGTAAGTATCGTGGGTTACTCTGATTCATGGGGGAGAGTCATGTTGGTCTTTAGACTCTTTACCAAGGGTACCAAGGGCATGTACGTCTATCCAATTTCTAAAGTAGTTGAAACCCTTTTTTTTTTTTGAACTTTAAAATAGTTGAAATTTGAAAGCCATTTTAAGCCGATCAAGAACGCTTCTGTTGATTTGTTCTCTTTGGCGGGAATAATTGGCGCCATAATTTTTTTTTTTATAAAAATCTATTTAAACCCACCCATTTTGCTTCTCAGACCTCAGAGATCCCTTATTGATTCGTGAGTTCCTTGTTTCTCAAGCAATCAAAAATGGTACTGGACGGAGTTCAATATAACCGCCCTGCACTCATCAGCGAACCTTGGTCGAAAGTTCAGAAACTCGATCACAATGGAGTCTCAAAAAATTCTATTGAAGCTGTTGTTCCTCTTCTAAAAGTGAAAAAGCTCTCGGAGAAAGCCGTTTTGCCATCAAGAGCTTCAGCTTTCTCCGCCGGTTACGATCTCTCCAGGCAACACCAACGAAAACCTAATAAGCTTCGATCTTCTATTTTTTCGGCGTCTTTGTTTTTTTTCGATTCTCTAGATAACATTTTGTTTTTGCGATTTGTTTAGTGCGACGGACACTAAGGTTCCGGCGAGAGGAAAGGCTTTGGTTCCTACTGATTTAAGCATATCTATTCCAGAAGGGACATACGCTCGTGTTGGTAAATCTCTAGCTAAGAAGAAACTTCTTCTGTAAGAATCGTGTTTTTTTTTTGTACCTGTGTATTGGATCGATATACTGAAATGGCTTTGTTTTTGCTGTGTTGTAGCGCCGCGATCGGGATTGGCGTGGAAGCATTCGATTGATGTTGGTGCTGGTGTGATAGATGCTGATTACAGAGGACCTGTTGGTGTCATCTTGTTCAACCATTCTGATGTGGATTTTGAAGTGAAGGCCGGTGATAGGATTGCTCAGTTGATAATAGAGAGGATAATGACGCCGGAGGTGTTGGAGGTTGAAGATCTGGATGATACGGTTAGAGGATCTGAAGGTTTTGGATCTACTGGGGTTTAAAATTTCTGTACTGGAGGTGGAGGGTGTGGGTGATCCATGTTTTGCTTTTCATCTTTTTGTTACGATGATGTTCTTATTTGGGAGATTATTGGGGTTTCGTTGGATGAGGATTGTATTGGGAATTTTGTTGGGTTAGGTTAGGTTTAACCGATGCTTTACACAAATGAATGAAAATTAGATCAGGGATTTTTTGCTCCATCTATTCATCCATTAATGTCATTCACTCAACCTCACAACGTTTCTATTGCAACTTGTAAATCGTTCAACTGCTACTGAGCATCAGATCAAGGATGCAGAGATGATCTATGAAACCTATTCCTCATTTTCTGGTAGCAAAACTGATCCTTCGGGACAAACCAAAGCACAATTTGACATCTCGGTCTCAGGCAGTGGGTTACGGTCTTCAGTTTTAGCTTTCCAAAACGGCGTTGGTGTGTCTAGAAGAGGTGATGGATTAATTTTCTTGACAGATTTTGTGAACATTTCAATATAGCAATCATTTCTCGGAATCAAGTTTTGGAAAAACTGCCAATATGATGTAATAAATGAGTGTAGATCATTCTTTCAACAACTTTAGAAGATGAGATTAAAACACATTTTATCCATATTGACTGCCGATCAATGTCTGAGCCACTTCTAGAACAGCAATTAACCTTCATTTGTGATTCAACAGATTGAACACAAGGAAGATCCTTAAATTACAGCCAATTCTCAAAAAGAGGTCCAAGAAATCTATCATTCAATCCCACTTGGACCAAGCGAAACAAACATAGAACACTACACCTAAGATAGCAGTGTACTGAGTTGAGAACAAAAAACATCCTCCATTTGATCGCACCTGTCATTCGCAATAGCAACAATCAAGTGTATATCATAAACTTATTTCACATTAAAAAAAAAAACTGCTGATATACACATTTATTATGTGAAATGAGTTTATGATATAACACTTCAGGACGTTTTTGTTCTCAATCAGCACACTGCTTACTTAATTGAGTGTCTATACCTAAGCGGTGTGCTGACTGAGAACAAAAACATCCTCCCTTTGATCGCGTTGCATTTGCAATAGCAACAGTTAAGTGTATATATAATAAACTCAATTCATATAAAAAAGAAAGAAAGATAGCTAGTGTTCTCACCCAACTGATGTAGCAGTAGTACCCACCTTAGTGTTCATATTCACGGGAAAGGGATCTCTCAGAGCGCTGATAGTCCAATTCATGATCTCGAGTTTTCTCCCGCTCACGAGACTCAGAAGTTGCATGGTCGTATCGGTACTCCTCAGGCTCAGCCTGGTCATAACCATCATGACCGCGATCAGCATCTTGATCATAGCGTCCACGGTCGCCATGAGGCTCAAGATGGTCATACTGCTGATGACCATGGCGGTGATCATAATGGCCACGGTCTTGATCAGGCTCAGGAAGGCCATATCCTTGTCCATGATCCATATGATCATATTCTTCTTCCCTGTCATCGTGTCTGTCTAGACCATGCTTGGATTCAGTACGATCATAATCAGCTTCCCTATCGCGTGACCGCCCACGATCTTCTTCAAGTTCTCCACGTTCATAATCTCTGTCCCTATCTCTAGGACGGTCACGGCCACGATCACGTTCACGACCGCGGTCACGTTCCCTTTCTCTATCTCTACCACGACCACGGTCTCGATCACGCTCCCGGTCCCGCCCATGATCCCGATCCCTGTCCTTTTCTCTGTCTCTGTGCCTGTCTCGGTCTCTATGGTGCCTTTCATCCTTTGGCTCACGATCACGAGTTCTGTCATGAGAGCGCTCCTGAGATTTCTCACGTTCACGGTCTCTGTCCCTACCCCTTTCACGAGACTTCTCCCCCTCCCTGAAACAACGATTTTAAATAGTTACTATTTTAACTTAGAAGAAGCAATTAAGGCATTGAGATCAAACAAAAATCTTCCACTCCATGGAAAATATTGATTTTTATCATTCATTTTAGAGACTACCAATAACTATATGTAAGATAGATCACACAAGGATAATGATTGGATGGGCCACTTTTTTACTATGATTGGTTCTTTTTAATCAGTAAGGTAAGAATCCAATAGTCATGAAGATGAATGAAGTGAAAATAAATAAATAAGTGGAAAAAGTTACTGCATTAAAAAACATATAATTTTTAGAATGAGCTGATTAGGACCATGACCACTCGGTGCTTTCAGTGTAATTCCATTAGACAAATATGGAACTGCGTAGATGTTAAAGAATTACAAACAATTCTATACACCTTGTTTCTTACCAAAATAAAAAATAAAATAAAATAAAAAAGTTTGGCAAATGAATGAGGCTGCATTTGGTTTAGTATTTAGATACAATTCTTTGTATTTGGTATACACAAAACAAGAACTAAGCGTTTGGTTAGTAAAACTAGAAAATAGTTTTAAAATTTTATTTTGAAAATTTGTTGTCCTTCAAAATGACAAAAGGATGTTTAGGCCTAAATGCGGCCTCGTTCTAGAATAATAAACTGAAATTACATTGTCAGAGTGAGAAATTCCAGTAACTGATATTTATGCAAGGCCATTTTACCTGTCAACATGACGATCCTCACGAGCCCTTGGCTCTTCACTTCGAGATGCTCCTCCTGAACCCATATGCTGTGGCTCTCTGTAAAAGTAGATATAAATCAACCAAACCAGAAACATGAAATAATAAACAAAGCTGGCCTCGGACCAGTAAGCACGTTAAATTCAGCCATGCAACAAATTGTGCAAGAGCCCAGTGTTGTGACTATTACTTTTTTAGAGAAACTTGATTCAGTAAGATGTTCTAAAACACAATTTCTCAAAAACAAACTTCTATATCTTTGAAGCTCCAAAAAGGACCAGAATTGGCATTTTTTCCAATTAATAGCCTGATAGACCAAGCTAAACAAGCAGTAGATGAAGTATTATGGTAGACTCCAACCCAAATGGTTTGCATAAGGTGCAACACAACAATCCTCATAATATCACCATTTCCAATTTCAATATGTACATTTTTAAAATATTAACATATTATTTAGTAGTTGTTCATTCAATCATTCTCAAAGTGCAACTTTCCATTTTGCTCAAATGAATGCATCAGCATGGAAAAATTTAAAGATTTCAAGTCATCAATAACAATAACAGCACATAATGTGTATCATGCATGTGCAAAAAAAAATCCAGTGCAAACCAAAGCATGAGGTTAAACTTCATATTATTTAAAAGCTGCAAATTAAGCAAAAGCAGAAAAGTAATAAACCTTCCAGTATCATGCATGTGCAACAAAAAAAATCCAGTACAAACCAACGCATGAGGTTAAACTTCATATTATTTAAAAGCTGCAAATTAAACAAAAGCAGAAAAGTAATAAACCTTCCAGAATACTTCTGATTAACTTCTTCGCCTCCAACCCTGGTTGATCCAAGGCCACCTCCCAGCCTGCGAGGCCGCCAATTTGGAACAGTCCTACCACGTTCGACATCAACAAGCACCCTTCTATTATCCAGTTTCCTTCCATCAGCTTGTTTGTATGCAGCTGCATGAACACAGCCAAAAGCCGAATCACAAATAAAGTATTAAAGTGGCATTTTTGAGGTAATCATTCTATAGTATGAGGCAAATGCACATTTATGCAGAATAATAGTAGACCTTTCATATCCCTTGTGTGCGTATACTCAATGAAGGCATAACCTCTGGGCTTATTTGTCAATTTATCTGTAACTATACGAACCTGAGATGTTCACAACAGAACGAAGATAAATACCAGTTACAAAGCAAATTTAGCATGAAACAAGAAAGGGAAAGAAAGAAAAAGGAAATACAATGTCAAGTAGCTTTAGCTCCTTCAAAATGATTCTAGTGCAAATTCTAAAAAATTTCCAAAACACTAAAATCCTAAATGGCACGGCAGACAGGCACTATGCCTCACTAGCCGTGCTCACCTTTCAAGGTGTACATCTTCACCAACGCAGGATGCATAGCCACCATTGCTGGACTTGGCGGAAAAACTGATGTGTAGCCGATTTACCAGTTGTGAAAGATACTTATGATCCCCTTACCAGGGAAAAACTTAAAATATAACAATTAATTATGAATTACCATAATATCCTCTGAACTGCTGAGAGATTTTTGATTGACCTTTGAAGTAAAATCAGATTTTAGTAAAAACAGAAATACAGATACCGAGAATAGAAATAATAGGAAAGGGTGATAATACTTCCAACTTGTATTTTACCTAGCAGTGGAAAAGGGAAGTTGAAGCTCTCCTTTCACAAGGCTTGAAAATTAAGACCAAAAGGCACTATGCATCACTACCCTGTCACTAAAGTTTACCGCTTTGCCATGCAGGAATAGCTTGGTCATTACAGTCAAAAAGCCCGAAATCAAGAAATGTGCCTAAAGCACTGGATGTAGAAAGATAATATGCCATCTTACCATGGTTATTCCCAACACATGTCAACAGCACCTTTTCCCAACTTACCAGGGGTTATTGTAAATTTTTTAATAAAAAAAAAACAATATAAAAAAACTAAGATAATACCCACATCCCTTGGAAATTTCTCTGGCCATGAAGAGAAGAGAGACTTAGTCAAAGGAAGGATAGAAGGAACAAACCATGAATCAGTTCGTGGCAAGGATACCTGCTATTAATCTGAAGTCTTGTAGACCAAACACCAGCAATACCTTATGGAGAAACTTGATGATGTGCCCAAAGCACCAGTTGTAGAAAGATAAAAAAAAAAATGCCATCTTACTGAGGTTATTCTCAAATCACGACAACAATGCCTTTTCCCTACTTGTGAGGGTTATTGTGAATTTTTTTTTTTTTAAAGAAAAAAGAAAAAACACTAGGATAACACCCACATCCTTTGGAAATTTCTCTGGTCATCAAGAGAAAAGAGGGACTAATCAAAGGAAAGATAGAAGGAACAAACCATGAATCAGTTCCTGGCAAGGAACCTGCTATTAATCTGAAGTTTTGTAGACCAAACACTAGCAATACCTTATGCGGAAACTCAATATCCTCTCCACGAAGTTGACATAAAGCTAGAAAAGTTGGACAAATGCAATTTTTTGGTACTCAATTAAAGATGGTACAGTTTCACCACCCACAATGCGCATCACCCATAAAATTGAATTGGCTGGCACACACCAGGTGATTAAAAATGACTCGAGAACTCAATAGCAGATCTGATATACCAACTTGCTTCCAGCTAAACTTAAAATACAGATAAAAACACAAGGAGGAAAATAATTTTCAAACTAGAACTTATTTCACTACCTTCATAACTAGAAATTAACTTAGATAAATAAATACAATCGAATAATTCTAAATACTAATGTGTTTTAGCCCAAGAGAAAGTGTAAAAGTTTAACTTAAGAGCAAAATGACATAAAGACTTTGAACCCCTTGTCATGGGCATAAGTACAATGGCATGCCCTTCACTGTATCACCTTTATGCAACAACAAAAAAAAATGTTGGCTCTGGAATGGCTACCAGTCCCAAAAACAAGTGAAAGAATATCCACTTTCTACATAAGGGTATTCAAATAACTTTTGCCGTAGAGTTAAAGATCATTGTCACTAGATAAGGCGTTAAATTTTATTTCATAAGCCATTGTATATGCTAGAATTTTACTTAATCATGGAACGAAATAAACAAAAAGTAGCAAAAAAAAAGACTTCACACAAAATTTTGACTTTCTTTTGGGGGGAAAACTTGATGAATTAAAGAATGAGAAAAACAGACAACAAAATGGGTGAGTATCTTGCTAAGGTTAAAACTTGAAAACAGTTTTATCAAGGCGTGCACCTCAAGCTCGCCTTGAGGCAAAGGGCACCTATTGCGCCTCAATACTTGACAGGCAAGGCGCTTTAACTCAGGCATGCACCTTAATGCACCTCAGGCATGCGTTTCGGTGCACCTTAGTGAGCCTCACTATCTTGCTCCTCATTTAAAAAAAAAAAATTATTTATCAAGAAATAAGTATTGTATTATATGCTTTTTTTTCTCTCTCTCTCTTCTTTGAATAAATATATATGATAAACAATATAGGACATAAGACATTAAAGGAAACTTATATTTCGATTTTATAACAACAATTAGATGTTGTTACAAAGACATTATAATTGCTACTTGTTCTTCCTTGCTTTTGTGAGTCTTTCTTCAACTAAATTTCAAATATCAAAAGAAATAAACATAATATTAAGAGCAACTATGAAATAGAAACATTAGTGTTATTATGAACATTATGATGTATTATTGAAAAATTTTAAAACTTTTATTGATTTTTATCTATTTTGAATTCCTTTATCAAAAATTAATATATAATTAAATTTTTTAAGAGTTTTACGCCTCACTTTACTTAGGCGTGTGCCTCGCCTCACACCTTGCGCTTTTAATTACCTTGCTTGAAAATTGAGGTAAGTTTGGGAGGGAAAAAAAGATTACAAAAAACCAGAACAACCAAAACATAATTAAGCCCTTATCAAAGAAGCCCAAACTTAGGGAGAAGTTTGAGAGAAGAGAAAAAGTGAAAAAAAAAAAATAAATCATGACAAACTCTTAGTGAAGCAATCAAAACTTGAGACAAGTCTGAGTGAGGCAGGAAGAAATAAAGATGAGAACAGAGCCACAGCATAACCAAACCTGATCCCCTCAGGGAATGATCTAAAATACCTACCTTCTTGATTGGACCATATCCTTCAAACTCCCTTTTAATTCTGTGCTCAGTTGTTTCATAATTCTGCAAAACGTCATGATAATACTAATATCAAATTATCTGGAGCAAAACTGACATGAAAACAGAGGGTGTCATGATTACTCACCAGCCTAGCCACAAACAATGTCTTATATGGATCCCCCGATATATTTGGATCAGTAGATGGATCATCTGCAAATAAGATTGAAAGCCAATAAAAACTGTTCAGTCACACATAAACCCAATCATTCAAAATTGGTAATTAAGCGCAAGGACTGACATTTCTCAAGCTCCTCAGAAGCTTTTTTAGCACCCTCTTCCAGTCTCAGCTTGTGAATTCTGGCCCTTCTTTGTACCTGCCAAGAACACAATAGCATAGAAATATATTGTGTGCACCACAAATTTAGAAATATGGCAACCAGTAGATGTAAACAAAGTGTAAAAAACAGGCTTCAGAAAAAAGCTAGATCACATAGCTAACAACTACCAATCAACTAATTAGTTGTCCCTTCCCTCCAAATAATGAGTCGCTTGCATGCTCTTGATTGCATCGAGGCACAAGAATGATAGTGACTTGATGGCCAAACCAGTGAATAGCTACTTCAATATTGAAACTAGTTAAAAGTTATAGTTATGCAGAAGAAAATGAATCTCATACAAATGATTCAGATCAAAATACTGGCTTGATTTCAAGAGAATTGATTGTCCATCAATTTCTTTCAATTATCCCTGAACATGCTGTTTCGCAATGACTAACATACTTCCAAAACCTTTAACTCAACTTAACAATGTATTTTCTAACTACACGAGATCAGCAACATAAATCTACTTCTCCCACTTTGCCTTACCAATGGTCAAATCTTTTTTTATATCATCAATGATTATATTTTTTATTAATTATCTCTACCTATTTTATCTCAAGTCTTCCTGCTCATTTGTCGTTACCATTAACATTGGGTTTTTGGGGCAAGGCAATAAGAAGCAGCAAGTGAACTGATTGCACCAGAAATTCCAATTTCAAACAATTGATTAAGCAATGATCCCCCGAATCGGCATACTATGGATTAGTAGTAAGCGACGGACAAAGTTAGTGTTTCATTAGAATTGTTTTGGCGAGTGAACTTAGTAATTCTCACAGTAAAGGTGGGACATGGAAGAACAAGATGCTATGAACAGAATGATAAAATATTCGTGGATGAAGAACGGGTTTTTTTTTTTTTAAGTATAATAATAAAGAATAGATATGACTGGAAACTAATCACCTTAGAAGAAAGTATAATAATAAATAATAGGTAGGCCAGTGGAAACTCTATTTGATACCTAAAAGACCCAGGAGCATCCATTGACATGATGAAAATGTGTAAACATGTGCAAATCGTTCTTCAGAAAAATAAAAAGCCGCATCTAAATAATATAAACTTAATGCAGAAAAAAGAGCAAGTCAACTAACTAACTGAGGTTTCAGCCTCTTTAACAGGTGGAGCATATTCAGGGTTCCCTGGCTCCGCAAAGTTGCTCACAAATTGTGCCATTCCTAAAAGACAGAAATCAAGTCTTAGAATTACAAATATTACTCAATAACATTAACATAGAGAAGGACTTCAACCAATAATTACCTGTATATGGTGGACATTTCCTTTTCTCCGGAGGTGGTCTATACTCCAATGGAGGCCGAGGTTCAAACAGCTTCAGAAGGTTGGTTGTAAGACCGGTTGGATGGCTTTGCCCAATCTACAAAATAAAACCACGTAAGAGAAAAACACGAATCACAAGCTTTGCTCACAGGCTCAACTTCTGCACCGGTAACAATCATCTTTGTAAGAACCTTTTCAGGCAAGAAAAACAAATGTTCCAGGATAAAATGGCAATCTAATAGGTTAACAATCTCTCAAAAACTTTCTAGCTAGCAAGTAGTAGAAGCTAAGGGACGTATCACGAAAACACTGAAGAAAAAAATGTAAATGTTGAAATCTCACGACAAATATCACAAACACGAAAAACTTTCAAAGGATCATCAAACAAACGGAGAAAAAAGACGGAGTTATCTAAGAGAATATTTCCCTAACTGAAGACCTAATTGACCAATCCTTCAGCAACTGATCAAACAGATAACAAGCTACAATCGTAGATTCAGCAATGAAAAAACTCGTATAAATCATGTGAAGAGACAGAAATACGAACGAGCTTCAATTGAAGAACGGTCGCGCGATTCTGAGCTTTGGTGCGAGCCTGGACGGCCGCGTTCTGGTTCCGCATGAAAGCATCGTTGAAATCTCCCATCTTTCAGAGATCGAAACTATGGTTTCTGAAACTCTAGAGCTCCTGGTGCGAATAAGAGCTGAAACGCATCTGATGATACTCCAGATCTCTAGCCGGAGAAACTCTCTCTCGAAGAGGGAGAGAACAAACACTTCAAGGGTTTAGGTTTGCATATTTATACGTGAGCGCGGATGACAGAGCTGTACGGAATGTTATTATTGACGTAGCCCTTCGTTCCCCGCTACAGGTTTATACGTATAAATAAAAGGATCGTAAATTCGTTAGTGGTTCGACTCGCTATTTATGGATGTGGGCGAGTTGAATGGGAAAAGTTTTATATGGCTCCAATTTCAAAAAATGAATTCGTCACTGATTCTAGATTCATTTTAACCTCTCTTTTTTTGTATTTAATATTTAACTTTATATGATATAATCAATTCTCTGGTCCCTCTATAAAGCTCAATTTTCAATCAATTGCATATGAAAGTTTAGGTATATTATTATCCTAATCAATTCTAACTACTTCCTCATTTCTACATGGAATGGTACTCCATTCCATATTGATCAAATTTAGGAATCAAATGACCACCACATTTGCATTCAAACTTCTTTGATTATTAACAAATATAAATGATTAAGTTATGTTTAAATATTTTATTTGTATCTTAAAAATCTGTTTTGCTCTCACAATGAAGAAAGTAGATCAGGTAAATACAATTCTTTTTTATTTGTCCCACTACAGTCTTTTTATATAAGAAAATTTAAAAACACAAAAAAATATGTGTCTGATAAGTTAAATTCAAAAACTATTTTTAATATTTTACCTAAAAAATTCAATTCTATAATATGAGGAAAAAAAAACCCATAATTTTCTGAATATATCAAATGCAGAAAGGTGGTAAGAAATAATGGCACAAGTGGAGCAATTGATGGCTTAGCCAGATTTTACACCAACCAACAAACCAAAGGTATGTAAGCTGCTCAGAGATATGACCAACTAACCAGTCCATCACAATGGCAATAACACTGGCTTCATTAAATCAGGACAAACATAAACAGATTTCAAAATTCAAAAACATGAATTACTTGTTCAATTTCTAATTGAAGAAAACTGTTATAAATGTGAAGAGAACCCACACCAAAAAGAATGGTCCATGTATATATACCCTAGCTGGGAACCTCAATTCCCAACCAGAAAACTGAGGCCTGGTTTCTCCCTTTGTTTTTCAGTTGTTGTCGAATGGTAATCAAGTGAGAACTCGAGCTTTTGCACCACATCACATCTAAATTACTCATTAAGGAAATGGAAGAGCCGAACCCTAATCCAATAATCAAGCAGACCGATCTCAGAATCAGCCGCTTGCAACTATTTCATGTATGGCATCGCTAACTGCTGGATCTTCAGATCTGACAGCCAACTTCATAGCTACCTGCTTAGGCCCATCAATGCCAAATGATAATCGGACAAGCACTTTAACATTGCCGATGAAAACACCTGATAGTAGACAAGTATGCGATCTGGAATTGCTTGGGACAACTTCTGTGCCCTGCATAACAGAAAAAAGGGTGAGTACATAAGATAATTGTGGATAGAAGTTACCAAATTCAAAAAAAAAAAAAAAAAGTTACCAAATTCAAAAATTAAAAATGACAGAGACCAGACCAAGTTGATGCATTTAACTTTTGTTTTGCGGGCAAAATTAGATATAGAAAAACAGTCAATCCAACATTTTACTGTGTAGTTGACAAATATTTCAATTAGTGTAGATCCATTTACACAAAAAAACTGGATCAACCAAACTTCTTATGGTGGATGGTATGGTATGAAGTCCCAAAAATTCTAGAAAGCCTGACTAGAAATAATAACCATATCTGATCAACCATTCTGACAAACTTCTCATCAAGTTGGTGAACCTTGTACACACACAAAATGGTGCACAGAAATGGGCAACACAACCCTACAAGGCACACACCATACTGGCCTGATTAATGTTAAATTTCAGTTTGCAATAGCGCACAATCAAATCAAATTGAAGTCTACTGTGAATCAACAAGCCTGGGAATTGAAACTAACCTCACAAGGCTGCATTCCAAGGATACTAATGACAGCACTGACAGCCTCTGCCAAGCTCTCCCTTACGCCAAGGCCATATTCATCAACCCTCTCACAGTCAGGGTCCATGCTTTCCCATGCATTTCTGAAATTGGAGACCCCCACTTTCAGCATATAATCAGCCGCCACAACGTCAAGCTCCTCCAGACGATACTCATCCTCAACACCTTCGTCCTCTGCTTCACCAGTGGTTGGATCAACCTGAAGGATGCCAGAAAAATAAGTATACATACGAGAAGGCAAAGTATTCTACAAAATAATGCTCATGTTTACTACTTATGGCAAATAAAAAAGTCAAATGACTTCAAGTCACAACATTGTGTAAGGGATTGCTAGGGTAGAATAACAAGGGATCTCCAACCCCAGAACAATAACAAGAATTATTACACCACTACGTAAAATCCACCTCTATGGAAAACCAAAATCAACAATCACCAATATTCAGTCCTTGTAACATACATACTGAGTGATGATATAAAGTACTTTATAACTTAAATGATTACTCATGTTTAATTTGCAGATCACTACACAATACACTCCCAATTCCAAAAAGTTGGTGACTGCAGATACTAACTTTCAACCCTTGCAAGAAACTAAAAGTTCTATCACTGTATGAAAAAGAGACTTGCAAATAACACAACATGACAGTTGAACTAGCAAGTACCTATACAGTATCTGCTTCCAATATATTTTTATATTTTTGACAACTAAGTGTAATCCACTTTATATTGGATACTGTCAAATCAAATCCATTCACTGACCACTAGATAAGTCACAAACACCCACTCTCCCACGATAAATAAAATTTTAAGATTCAGTTTTTAATAAAGCAGTGCCTATATTTCACAATCATGTCGTCTTCACAGGAATATAGATATATATTCTTAGTACTTGACATTGATTAGCGTGACTAGCAAAAAGTTAAAGATAACAGATACAGACACATAGTGATGTAACAATACCTCTTTAACAATGAATCTCAATATGTTTGAAAATTTTCCAAGTGCCACTCCCTCAGGCTTCTCAAATGCTACAAAAGTCTGTCCTGGGGAATCATAGGGCAGGGATCTTAAAGGCTTTGATGCCACTTCAGCAAAGTCCTCCGCTTCTGAAGCATCAACAACAACAAACACCTGGTGGCAAGAAATATGAGTGGCATGAGAATTTAAACTAGTCTCAGATTTGGAGATAAAGACAAACAAACAGCAAATTACATTTTCCAACAGTTGCTCAGGAATGGTGTTTGTACAGTCGTACTGGAACACGACATGCCCATCATATATGTGCTTAACAACATTAACAGCGTATTCCGTTTCAGCTTCTGTGAGTTCTACTGGAGCTGAGGACTGGAAGTGACAAAGAGAGAAGTGCAAGTAAGCATAATACAACAATGTATCAACAAAATCTATTTGGTACAGTTGTAAGGTCTGGCAAGATAAACCTTGAAAAGTTTTCCAAAGCTAGCAAACTCAGGAATGGAGGAAAGCAATTTTTCATATGCATCAACAGCGGATGTTGGACCACTAGGAGCAGCACCAAAACCAGTTGGCTTTTTACCCGGTGCTTTCTTCTCAGCAAGAGGCTGTGACTTGACTTCCTTGGGTACAGAATCAACATTAAAAGGTTCTTCAGAGGGCTCCTGGATGCACATCATACAGATATGGTGAAATCAATCAACATCAAAAAGCCTCATCCTAACGGCAACAAATTAATTAGAGAGGCCAAAACAATGGAGAAAACAAAAACCTACATAGGTCTTCAAACTTGATTCCAGGTTGACTAAAGGGATGTCTAGTGACCCAAATAGGAATTCCTTCACATCCTTCCCAGTTTCACCAACAACACCATCACCTCCAAGCATACTTAGATAAAGTGTAGCCCTATCACGAACCTGCAAACAGTATCTAGGAATAAATTACTTAACAAATAGGATGAAACAACATGAACTGTAAGGTAAAAGAAGATAAAATCAATCAGAAACTTCGAAAATGTCAAGTAAAAGACATGCCACTTCAATGAATATCCATGCAAAGGTCAGGAAAATAGGAACTTAAGATACCAAAATCTTAACTGAACAATCAGAATACAATATCATTCTACATATCTCTTAAGTTTCAACTTCCAAGTATCATAAAGAACTATCTTAGACCATGTCATATAATGTGAACTTGAATCTAACAATTCATCAATTCAAATTTTGATTTCCTTTGTAAACTCTCGAATGGTTTAAATCTGATTCACAATTTTCGTAACAATGACCTAAGCTATGACCCTTGACTGGGCAATCCCTAGGAACAGCTCGCCTAAGGCGGATCCCCTAGGTTATCTAACATTGGGTATTTGGCGAATTGAATCAAGATTCTAAACTATTTTAGATTTTGAATCATTTCTAGCTAGGATTAGGTTATATATTGTTGATGTTCATTAATCTAAGAATTATTTCTGCAATAATCTCAATGTGAGACGATCTAGGATTTCAATTTTAATGAAACAAGGATGTTTGATTCAAAGTTTTAGAACTGCAAAAATAGTGATTTGATTGGAGCTTTTTACAGATCAAGTTTAAGTAAATAAGGATTTCAATCTATAGGCCATCTTGTAGAACCAAAATAGAGCACAACTTCAGGATTTGAGAGTTAAGATATTGGTAACTGAGAAAAGATGTTAATAACAAAGACCAAATACTCAACTAAACTCAACAAAGCGTTCTCTCAAATCTTAACTACATAGGGCAGTAATAAAGATTAAATGTAGGATAAATAATTAGTTTCTCCACTTAAAATAACTGTGAATGGGGTGACACAAGCAAAAGGATGATTCTTGTCACACCTATAACATTGCATAAACAAAAAAAGCATTTGTACTTATCGACCTAATTTAGTCCCTTAATAGTCCAAATTGCAAAACAAGGTTTAAAAAAAAACATTAATAACTTACTAAAATTATGAATTAGCAATTTTTTTTATTTTTTTTGCAGCGAGGGGGGGTGTGGGGTTCAATATAAATATAAATGTTATATCAACTAAAGAAAAAATGTGTAGATAGAATATAAAGAGGAGAAACCAAAATGGTCTTTATAAGAAATAAATCAAAGGATGGTAACCATAAAAGAGACAAACTATGTCCCCACAAACTACTGGATCAAAAATAATCAACATGTAGCATTTATAATAATTCAAATATTGATTTATAAGATGCATATGCAATGCTGACATCCAAATAAAAAAACTAAAAAGTGGGAAATGTCACGGTGAAGCTCACCTCGTCATCGCTATCAAATAAACAGCGCCTCAACAGAACAAATATACGAGGCTGTAACAAAAAGATCCACACAAAGCTCAGAGAATTACTATGTAACTATCATAAACTAAGAAAGCATGTTTATTAGGATTTGAAAATGTGATTTTACCTTCAAAGAATCAACCATGGCACCAAACTTCGACAGGGTACTGACAGCACTAGCTCGAACAGTGGCATTCTCAAGAATCACACGATTGTATATGTAGCGTATATATTTACTAGGATCCGATGTCTTTGGCCCTTCATTTCCTAGAAAATGAAGTATCTAAAAACAAACCAAGAAACAATAACACAGTTAATAAGAGACAAGCAAAGTAAATGAATTCAAATAATAAAAGCTTAGAAGTAGTTCTTAAAAAAAAATCCCACCTGCGTAGAAAGATATGTGAATTCACAATCCTCAATAAACTCACAGAGATGAAACAAGCCACTCTCTTTGGCATCTGGTATGTCACGTATAAGAATGACAATTGAGTCAACAATGGCCTTCTTGTACTCAAAACCTCCTTCTTCTCTAAGAATGTTACTTAAAAAGTTCATCCTGGAAAATCAATTAAGCAAAAAAGATACCTGGTTATATCAGATCCAAATCTAGTTGATTTAGGTATTCAATACACTAACAACATAAAAACTTTTTGATCGTACGAAGAAAAAAAAAAAAAAAACTTACAATGATCTATATTTCAGAGGGAACTTGAGACACAAAGATCGAATTGCCTCCACCACAACAATCTTAAACTCATCTGCAATATCAGACATAAAGTTGGTTATTTGTTTCATCAAACGGTCTACACTTGACTCATTGCCTGTCTTCAGCAGTGTGGTGATTGCAAGAGTGGCAATGCTCCTGTTCTGGTCAGAAATTAAGCTCTCCATATCGATATTGCAATTCGTGACTGCCATAGGATGTGTCATTGCGACCTGCAAGATATTATAACAGAAAACTGAGGATCAGCTCAACCAAACCAATCAAAGGAATAAAGAAATAAGTCATCCATACACATGCATAATACATGCATAAACAAAGTTGTTAACTACCTCTGATACATAACTGTTAATGGGTTCGACACCAAAAGTTCAGTTCCACATCAACTATGTGCTCCTCCAAGTTAAAACTCAAATGAAGCCTCACCCCCTCACACTAGCAAGAAGCTATTTTTCCAACGAGAAAAATAAGACCCCCC
Source organism: Paratinospora sagittata (assembly GCA_035771175.1). Classification (NCBI taxonomy): domain Eukaryota; kingdom Viridiplantae; phylum Streptophyta; class Magnoliopsida; order Ranunculales; family Menispermaceae; genus Paratinospora; species Paratinospora sagittata. The sequence goes on from CM069594.1 coordinate 37,755,266, forward strand.
AGGACTTGCCTTTACAGCACATGCTACGTGCAAACCCACAGGCCCGATAGCCCAACTTGGGGTCCCGTAGGAGGGACAATATCTTGCAACGTGTGGGGCAGGCCAAAATGAGCTTCAACAATAGCTATATTTCTTGAAACGTAATTTAATAAAGTAACTTGTTATTGCATGCTAATATGAGGTAAACAAGCCAAATGCTTGAACCAGGTTTATAATTTTATATGAGCAATTGATGTTTTAGCCGGCTTGTTTAATAAAAAAACAAAAATAAAAATAATTGAAGTATATAACAAATAACCCAAACCTAAATAAAGTAAAGGAGACAAGAAGATAAAGAACCTTATTCAAAGATCGGACAGCAGCAAAACGCAGCACTGGCTTGGATGAACTCAGAAAGAGTTGAAGAACAGTAATAGCAGGAGTCAATTCTCGACTGGTCACACCACTCAACTCTGTAATTGCTCTAGCAGCTTCAAATATCACCATCTCTGCTTTGTGCCGCAGGCAACTTTCGAGGTAATCGTAGAAAGGACGGTCTCCTGTTTGTGTGTTATGGCTTGATTCACGTATGACCTACATAGGCATTTTTTTCACTATATTAGGCAATACTAAGAAATCATCGCAACTCTTATGTTTCAATGGTAAACATGCACCTGACTAGTATATCTAATCAGGAGGCATTGGGCCAGAGGCGAACGAACTGTTCCTCTTGTTAAGCTGGTGACTAGCTTGCTAACAGCCAATCGATCATTTTGTCGAATCTGCAAGTTGACATCCGTTGAAACGGCAACATATCAACACATATAAATCAAGACAGAATTTATGTTTATCAATGATCCTGGAACATGCACTTTATAATAAAAAATAATATAAAACTTGAAACACACACGAGCATTCTCTCTCAAAGGTACATAACACTAAGAGAATCTAAGAGTGACACAAGGAAAAGAACCAAAAAAATCACGAAAATAGAAAAATGTCAATATAATAAAATTACTTGCACAGAAAAGGTAATTCATAAACAGATATCACACAAGTCAAGATGCCAAAGAATATTTGAAGCAGCATTTCTATCCATTAATAAAGTTTAAAAAGAATCCTAACAACTGTTAAGTTTTGGAAATTGTCATCTAATCCAATAACAGCTAGCAACACAGAATATAACCATTCTTGTGAGGAGAAGCCCTCTATGTTTCTTTCTAACCAAATCCATGTCAGCAGACTATTAAATCAGCTATATGTATAGAATCTAGACACATATTAGCAAAACAATGCAGTTTTTTTTTTTTCTCTAATGCTCTTTTATCTGCTAAAGAAATTGGTCAGCAAAGTGTAAATCATATACTCCTCTATTGCCAAGCTAGAATGTCCACATTTTCATAAGGTTACTGCAATTTACTTTATTATAAACAACAACTAAAAACTTACAATAAAAATAAGGAAAATCATAGTACAACCTTGTGAGTTCCTTAACATTAGAAATCACTTAAAAATGGGAAAAAAACAAGGTATTTATGTACCTGGTGGAGAAGCGCCAAAGCATGGAATTGAACAAGAGCAGCTCTTGATTGAACAGCTTCTTGCACCTCATTACTCCATCTTTTCACAATCTCTGGATTTGTCTATACAAACAGGATCAAGAATAAGAGAAATTCAAACACCTGAGTAATGGATTATCTATGAGAATGAGGCGTACGATAATACCTGAAGCAAATGAATGCCACTAACTAGAGCAGCACTGGCAACAACAGGATTCTTGTCCACAATGGCTTGTTTCAAGTACCTTTCTATTTGAGTGAGAAGTGTACCATCGGTGATTCTACAAAGAACCCGAATTGCATTCGCCCTATACATGTCGGTCTTGCTATTCATATCCTTCATCAGTGAGCTAGTGACAATGATAACCTTTCACGACAAATATTATGAGTCAATGCTTGATTTTAAGATACTATAATGAATCATTCAAACTGAAATGATGTAAGCAAATAACCTCATCAGCAGAAGGAGAGAGCTCCTTAATCATCAAATAGACCATTCTCCTTAGTCCTATATCCTTGGATTGGAAAAGCTTAGTGACAGCAAAGAACACTTCCGTGGCTTCAATCTACAAAAGTAGTAGAAATATGATGAGCAATTGAAAAAAAGGAGAAAAGACCAAGTGAAAATTCAAGCAAGGAGAAACTAAACAGAAACCCAACCTTTGTGAATGTTTCTCCTTGATTGAGTAAATATAGGAGTTTCGTGATAACCTGTAAACAAGTAAAATAAATGCATCAACGCGTGGGCACAGAAAAATAACCATCACAATTGGAAACTAATTAACAAGATGCGTCCTCAAGGTACATGATTTAGACAAAACCTGAGAGCATCTTCTGGGATCAAGTTGAGGATCATTGAAAACCCTAGCTTCTTGAAGGACGGCGCCCTTCTCAATACCAAGAAACGGAGAGTACTCTGCTGCGGAAGAAGTCAATAACCAAAAAACCACAATAAGTTCCTCTTAAATTACTACAAAAAATACCGATAAACAAATTGCAGCTCAATGAATAAAAACAGAAAAGAACCTACGAGATCTATCCGCTTAACAAAAAAACAAAAAACCAAAAACTACATTGCAATATAACGAACGCGATGAAAAGGAAACTCAAAATCCAGGAAATAAGGCAAAATTGACCACGAGATCTAGAAAAAGAAAAAAAATGATTTCTTTGAAATACGTTCAAATCTTAGCAGTTCGCCAGTAAACGGATCAAAATACACCAAAAACATTCAGATCTATTAGAAAAACAACTGATCTAAGAATTTCGCACTCAAATTGGCAACCGAAAGTTGGTTTTGATGCAGATTAACTTCATAAATCATGACGGAACACAGATCCACCAATGTAAACAAATGAAATGGCTGATCCCGACGGAGCGAAAATTGAAATTGAGGATATCAAACATACCTTCATCATCGCGATCGTCGTCCTTCTTTACTAGAGGTTGAGCCATGGCAGCTACGGTGGATTTGCAGAGAGATCTGTTGAGTCGAGTGGAGAAAACACGAGAGCTGTGGAGGAAAAAAAAACCAAAAACTCTCGCGGCAACTGAAGTCAAGGTTTCTGAAGGCAAATAAAAATGTAAAGAGCGAAAAATACAGTACGTATAATGGAGTTGCTCGGAATTGCCCAAATTACCCTTGGCTTCAGAACCGCTGCTACCTTGTATTAGAGAATGTACATGGGAATAGCCGATTCAACTCATGGTTGGCTGGCCAGTGATCTAATAATATTTCAGTGTCAATCGGTTGGGGGAAAAAATAAAATTAAAGAAAATCAAGACTGCTTTCAATTGACGATTTTCCGTTAATACAAAAAAAATGACAACACTTTTATCCCTTGTTTTTACATTAACATTATAAATATATCTATTGTAATTTTAAATTATATATATATTGACGTGTACAATTAGTCTAAAGGTATAACAATCGGTAGGGATGTCAATGGATTGATTTAAATGGTGAAATCGAACCAAATTAGTGCGTTCAATTCGATTTTTTAGTTCTAATAAGTTCAGTTTCGGGTTGGGAGTTTTATAAACGATCGATTCTATTCGGATTGTGAGTTGAAGTCTTGAAAAATAATGGTAAATCGAACTTAACCAATCATGGTTATGTTGTATTATTATAATATATATGTTAAATATTTTTATGTGGGTATCGATACATATGTTGAAGAATTTTTTTTTTTATAACATTATATGCTTATGTTGTATTATTTGTAATATGTATTTCTTTTAATTTTAAAAAAGATACTTTATAGGTTAACTAATGTAAACCGATTAATCCTTGGTTCGGTTTAGGAAGGTATAATCGATTCAGATTGGTTTACAAAAAGTTAATACGATACACATCGGTTCGATTTGCGATTTAAGATATAAACCGATTCAAATCAAATCCATAACATCCCTAACGGTTAGAAGCTCACCCCGATAATAATAACTATTATATGATATTAGAATGAACCCAAACAATAAAGACCAAAGCCCTCGAGTAGGGCTCAAGGTCTACAACTATATTTTATAGTTACTTTTCTCCATAAGAGCTGAACCTGGGAGGTGCGTTACCCACCACTTGCTCCCAACGCTAACCGGTAAATTTTCAAAATCACTTTTTTAATGGTACTTGAATGTTTATATTGTGATCTTAGTGTTTCTATTACATGATAATCATTGTCAAATCTGATTATTCCACTAATTTACTCTAGATTAAATATAAAAGATTGGATGACATTCAGTCAATTATAGAGTTTCTTCCCAAGATAAAACAGCTATTTCTAATTTTTATGCCATCAGACATGGATTTACTTAATTTCTTTTTTATTTATTGGTTAAATGGATAAAAAACTCAACCACATGAACCGCCAGAAATAGACGTTAATGGTAACGGTTGAAAGGAAAGCATCAAATCAGCCTTGATCCTTTTTCCCCAATCACCTCGCAGGATTTACTTAATTTCACTTCACCGAGATTTGTTGCCGAATGCTCTTTCAAGCTACAATATATTTTGAAAGATCGAGAGAGCTATCAAGGTAAGGCTATCGACTTACAAGCCTACCAGTTATCTAAGGGATCTTCCTATTTCTTATGAATTAATATTTATATTAGTGTGGTGCTCAAAACACTCCTATCCATGCATGTAGGTGAACAATGTTCATATCCACGTTGTTGAGAAAAATAAATGTTATTGCAATGGCTTGATTATATAAGTTTGTAAGCCAACTTGTTGTCTAGAAGTAATAAGTAAAAGCTTGATAACCTCAAGTATGATAAGACCATGAAGTGAAGTTCAAGAAACAGAATCTATAACTAACTTTTTTCATTAGATAAAGACTTTAATGAGTTGAGGCTAACTTGAGTTGTATCATTTTTATTTGTTCTACTGACACATCAGTTAGAGAGAACTGAAACCCCAATAAAAGAGGCAAGAAGGGTGTGAGACTTTAATAACCTAACAAGGGCCTCAAATACTAGAGCATGATTCAACTTCACCCAATGCTTTGGGAAAGATTAGACCTTGAAGGAGCCACGGGGCTCTTGCAACCGGTGGTTTGCTAAATTTTGCGTGCTGTTGGATTATAGGAGGAGCTCACCTTAACTAAAATTTAATTTAGATCCATTCATAATCAATCTAACAAAGTTTTAAATTAACTATTACCTAACTAACACAATCTTTTTCCTTTTTTCTGAGACTGAGTGTGGCCAAGTTGGATCATAGGAAATGCTAGAAAATATAAAACACAAGCTTGATATGCCTCCTCATATAGTATGTAAATAGTTTAAGCTTCTTCTTGGTAACTAGTTATTCCAATATCACATTAATATAACAAGTTTGAGTTTTTTTTTCACCAAATTAATGACATAATTACAAAGAGGCGTACCGCTGCGCCAGGCGATGTCGGGTGGTGCCTATTTTTTAATATAAAGAAATCATTTTTTTTTTCAAAATAAAATAATTGTTATTGTGCGCGTAGTAACCCTTATGTGACTGAATGGCGTTAACTTATAATTTATGAAGATTAATTTAAATAGAATTATATTTTCAATACAACATGAAGTATGTATATATATTAAATACTAATTTATCAAAATGTATAGGAAATTAAAAAGTATTTTACTATTAAGAGAAAATTAATACATCACAATAATTTGTATTTTTTGAAAATGATGATTTTTTTTCGAGTGTGTTTTTGTAAACAGTCCATAAAAACGCATATAACTCCGTAACGCAATGCTATATGACATCGTCATACAAATTTTTTTTTTCTTTTAATACAAAGGAAGGACAGACGGACTTTCTTCATTTTTTAACATGTGTATAGTTACATAGATTGCAACTGTACACTGTCAAATTATAATTAATAAAAATAAATTTAAATAAAATTATACAGTAAAATATAATTTTTATTACTTCTAACATATTTATCTCATTTTTTAAACTTTTATTTTTTATTAATCATAATATAATGAAATAATAATAATACTAATAATAATAATAATATTTTTAGGTGTTTGCATTAGAAAATTAATAACATTAGAACAGTTTATATATTTTTATCATTAAGTTTTATCATATGTATGTAAATTTTTGAGTTGATTGTGATTATTTGTTGAACAGTAGTCTTTTATAAATTAATATTTATTTATAGTTAAATTTTTTATTTAATTCAATTATTTTAATTTTATTGGTCTGGTTTCAAAAATATTAATACCAAAAAGATCAAAAACAAATAATTAATTAGAAAAAGTGTGAATTTAAAAAATAAATTTTGATTTTATCATATATATATATCATATTTTATTTAATTTTTTTTTATAAATTGTAATTTAACTGCGCAGTTAGGTTAACTGTGCTTGCATTAGCGATTTTTTTATATTAAAAAAATAGATAAAAAACTTAAAAGAAAAAGATTGCACGGCTTCGGCACGCGGCATGGCATGTGTCTTTGCGTACCCGAGTGGGTCCGCAGAATCGCATTCCTCCCACGAGCACCGTAAGCGGAGAGCAATGACACCTGTTGGGTTCCTTTAACACTCCGGTTTAAACAAGGTAAGAATAGGTAAAAACGAAGTAACAAACAGGAGCTAAAATTAGAGATGACAAAGAAGAGGAAAAAAAACCAGTGAAGAAATGCACCTTAGAACAACGAATTTTGTTATTGTTAGAGAAGTGGCGGCTTTTGTGGGGAGGTCGTAGAGAAGCATGCAAGAGTGCTCAACAACACTCTGTTAAAATTTGGATTTGGCAAAGCTCCCTCCTTCGGAGGAGGTGATTGGGAAAAAAGGACGAACTCTGTTTCTAACTTTTACCATATTTCTTGGCCCCTATTCTCTTCCCTCCTTCCTTCTTTACAGGTTTGAATACTTTCAGGGTTGTTGCGTTGAAAGCTTTCGTTAGACGGGCAGTTACGGAAGGGAGGAGTTTTCTCCGGCGAGTTTAAACCATTTGTCGAAAAGGGAACTGCCCGGAATTTCATTCGGAGATGGCCTCGTCCCCTGTGACTGCTCCGTCACCACCCGAAAACTCGACAAACTCGCCCCCACCATCACCAGGCTCTTCTTCGCCACCGCCACCGCCACCGCTACCTTCCGATAACTCTTCACCACCACCACCTCAGAATTCACCACCACCGTCGTCTTCGCCATCGCCTCCACCACCTCCGGCTGCGTCTCCGCCACCAAAGGCGTCGCCTCCACCACCTTTAAATGGATCTAATTCACCACCACCACCACCACCATTGTCACCGCCGCCTCCTCAGTCTAACAATCTTTATCCACAATCACCACCACCTCCACCACCACCGCAGCATTCGAAGTCCCCACCATCTTCTGGATCGTCGCCGCCTCCTCCTCATGCTCCATTGCACAAGACGCCACCGGCATCACATAAGTCAGGGAATACGGATGGCTCGTCATCCTCGAACGACTCAATGAGTGATAAAATACCGACGATAGTTGGAGTTACGGCTGTGGTAGTTGTTTTATTGATAGCTTCGATCTCCATCTTTGTTTGTTGTGTCAAAAAGAAGAAACGGCGGCAGGATCCCATTCCATACTATATGGACCCTTCTCGCGGACCCAAAGGTTCTTCATTCTCGCCTTACTTCATAATTAAAGTGACATTAAAATATGAAGGTGAAGGTAGCATTACTTAAAACAATTAAAAAACTAGGGCGTGTTTCGCTTACAATTTAAAAATTATTTTTAATTTTCAAATAATAATAAAAAAAAACAATAGAAAACTTATTCGTTAAAGAAGTTTTTGAAAACTACTTTTCTAATATTTTCTCTCAAAAAAGTCTCAAACCAAACACTGCCTATATGACTTCTAATTTTTCTCTGGGCTATGCAGCAGGCGGGGACTACTATGGCTCGCACTCACAGCGAGCGAATTGGCAAAATGGGCCTAGCGGAACAGACAACATGGGTAACATGGGCAATGTTCCTCTGCCACCGGGCGCACCACCCGGTGGCGGGTGGTTCCAACCACCTCCGCCACCCATGATAAGCAGCAGCGAGATGAGCTCAGGCTTCTCTGGTCCTCGACTACCGGTGCTGCCACCGCCGTCTCCGAACATTGCTTTGGGTTTCAACAAAAGCACATTCTCATACGACGAATTAGCAACGGCAACAAACGGGTTCTCGCAGGCGAATTTGCTGGGTCAAGGTGGGTTTGGGTTTGTACACAAAGGTGTGTTGCCGAATGGGAAGGTGATAGCTGTGAAGAGCCTTAAATCAGGTAGTGGTCAAGGAGAAAGGGAGTTCCAGGCAGAAGTAGAGATCATTAGCCGAGTGCATCACCGTTATCTTGTGTCCTTGGTTGGATATTGCATTGGTGCCGGTGGGCAGAGAATGCTGGTTTATGAATTTGTTCCCAATAACACGCTGGAATATCACCTCCATGGTATGTATAATATACTACTTCCCTTTGTCACAAAAAAAAAAAAAATCCTTTTGAATTAAAAATAAGATTAAAATATGAATAATGTTTAATTAAATCAAACTAAAAGTAGATTATAATTATGTGGCATCAACACATACCTTGAATTGTATAGAATCATGGATCGACAAATAATTCAAAGCAATTCATTAGTATATTAAAAATAATGTTTCTATCAATGTGAGCTAAATGTGTCAATATGAGTGGCTCTCTGTCATTTTTATTGAATTTGTGTGTACAGGAAGTGCTCGTCCGGTCATGCCATGGTCCAAGCGGCTCACGATCGCGTTGGGATCTGCCAAGGGCCTTGCATATCTTCATGAAGATTGTAATAATATAACTGATTCCTCCTCCTATTTAATTTCTCTCTCTTCTTCTCATTTTCTTGATCATTTTCCCCATGCTACGTGCAGGCCACCCTAGAATCATCCACCGTGATATCAAGGCTGCCAATATTCTCCTAGACGACAATTTTGAAGCTATGGTATGTTCTCTTCTTAAAGAAAATTTTGCACCTATCTGCAAAACTTAATTATTAGCTAGGATTACTTCTATCATATATTGTTCTTCATTAATTAGCAGGTTTTAATTCATGGTTCAGGTGGCAGACTTCGGGTTGGCTAAGTTGTCTTCGGATACTTACACTCATGTCTCGACTCGTGTAATGGGTACATTTGGGTAAGAAAATTGCATATTTGATCTAAGTTTTGGTTGTGATTCAGTAAATATTAATAGGATATTGTTCTTATTATTATCTCATCAGGTACTTGGCTCCTGAATACGCATCCAGCGGCAAGCTCACAGAGAAGTCCGATGTTTTCTCATTTGGTGTTATGTTGTTGGAGTTGATAACAGGAAAAAGGCCCGTGGATGCTACTAGTAGTTACATGGAAGATAGTTTGGTCGATTGGGTTAGTTATCCCTTCTTTCTCAAAAGATATATTTTTTTCTTAATCTATTGGGCGCAAAAACAAATGAAAAATGTTATTCCAACTACAATTTATGCACATTATAACAGGCTCGGCCCCTTCTAACCCGATCACTAGGTGATGGAAACTACGATGGGTTGGCTGATCCAATGTTGGAGGGCAATTACGACCATGCCGAGATGGCACGCATGGTAGCATGTGCCGCTGCAAGCATTCGTCATTCAGCAAAGCGACGCCCCAAAATGAGCCAGGTTAGACGCTTACCCCACACCTTTTCACAGTATTCAATCTTTTATGCACTTTACCTACTAAATGGAAATCTACCAAAAGTTGCAACTACCAAAGTTACAGCTTGTAAGTAATGGCTCAATAATACCTTACTAAACAAGGAGAAGCTATAGCTTATAACTTCAGACTAAAAAATACATATTAACCAAGGGGGTTCTGATAAAACCTAATGCTTAACTCATCCTTTAAAATTGGTTGAAGGAGAGGGTTATCCACAACTTATGTATTGCATCATAATTGTACTAAAGTGATGTAAGGCTATTCGGGCCAAAAAAAAAAAAAGTAATGTGAGGCTATGCTAAAAGATTTAGAATAAGAACCAAAAAAATATAGATAATTGAAAAATGAGCAAATGTTTAGGAAGAGATTTGAAGACGGGACGTTCGTACTACCAAAGCTCCGATACCAAGTTAAACATTGTTAAATTCAAAAGCTATAGTTATATTAATTTCTAACATTTGTGGACTCTGGACTCGTGCCTCTGCCTCTTGTATCTATACGTAGCTATGTTGATTCAAAGGACCTGAGTACACTTTCAGACCATATTCCCTAAGTCTCTCTATTAAGATTCTTATTACTTTACCTCAAAGAAAAAATAAAAACGATTCTTATTACTTTATTTATTAGAAGTAAAATAGAAGTGCTCAAGTAAAGCAGTGGTGTAAAATTAAGCACCATGTGGGTGAAAATGCAGAAAAATCTGACAGTAAATGTGGCAAATTCCCGCAGATAGTGCGAGCATTAGAAGGCGATGTGTCATTGGACGATCTAAACGAAGGCGTGCGGCCAGGCAGTAGCTCCCAATTCGCATCGAGCTCGGATTACGACTCGGGAGCGTACAACGCGGACATGAAGAAGTTCAGGAAAATGGCATTGGGTACGCAAGAATATGATAGCAGCGAATACAGTGGCCAAACAAGCGAATTTGGCGTGAACGCCTCGTCCACGAGCGGCAGCGACGCCACCAACTCTCGAGAAATGAAATGAACCGTGTTTAATTAATTGGAACCAGAGGCGCAGCCCATCACTTAATTTGGATTGAAATCATGTTATCAGAAAAAGGATTGAAAAGAAAAAGAAAAAGAAAAATGTTGCTTTTTAATGTAATGTGTTCATGATATAGTAGTACTCTTGGAAAAGGAATAGGGTTTTTTACTGTTCCAGTTTATTTTTTATGCTCCATTTTAAATAGAAATGAGGATTGATTGATTGATTAATTAGCATGGAATTTTAATTTATTTATTTGTTCATTTCTACTGTATGTGTGACGAATCTCTAGCTTCCATAATGTCAAGGAAAAGTTGGGATGTTTCTTTTGATTTTCTACCTTTTGATCTAATTTTTTATTTTATTTTATTGTTTTGAGGCCAGCGGATATTGAAGACTTTCGTCTCCCTTTTAACTTTTTTTAGAGCACATTCAAAAATACTCAATAACGTTGTTGGCCAACAAATGGTTAAAAATATTTTAAACTTAAAAGATCTTTTGATCTAAATTCATCAAACATTAAATATGAGACTATATTTTTTTATTATAATAATGACTAAGGTGGGGTCTCTTGGTCAGTTTACACGTGCTATGGAGACAGAGCTAAATGACGTGTAAACCCGTCCGTGGCCACCAAAAGTTGCGCAACAGCGATCGCTCATTTGGTTCTTCACCACACACCACATCCTTCGTGGTTTAAGACTGCCTTTGAATTGTGATTCATTGAAAACTTATGAAATAATTTTAGTCTTTTTATAAAATTTAGGTCGGTTTCTAAATTAAATATTTAGATAATTATTTTTATATATTGTTGTTGGTGCAATATTTTACTAACACTAATAGACGATGAGGTGGAGGGTGCTGGAGAGATCGTTGGAGGTTGATTATATGTGAGTGAGAAAACAAAAAAGAATAAGTTATTATGAAGAACACTGGTGTGATGTCGGCCAAAGACCCTCTGATACTTAAGTTAGTTCAGAGCTCTATAGAGTTAATAACACTGAACTGGGTCGAGAGTTGCTTACCTCCCTTTTAGGGATTATAGTCTTTTTATAGAAAAGGTTGAAAGTCTTTGGCCTTCCAAGTAGAGTTGTTGTAAAATCAAAAATCATTATTGTGCTAAAAAAACACATTTAATTCATAGTAGAATTAGAAAGATCTAGTGCGATCCTTATGAGATTAAGATGACTTAGTAGCTTTCTAGTCTAATTAGTAGAGCTTCAGACCTTATCACAGTCGAATAAGGAGTAAATCCCGAACTTATCGCAGTGGATTACGTCTTATCCCTATATGAACCTACGTTCAATCGTCATCTGTTTCGGAGTCGTAGACCTTTTCAAATCGCAATATGGAGTCCTTCATTTTGTCTGCTTGTAAGTGAAGATATAGTCGGGAAAGAGGTCGGTAGCTTTAGGTCGACATGGCACATCATGTCCTATCGGGTTGATGTTGTCGTTTTATAATTGTTGACCTATCATCCAAGTCAGTATCCCAACTCGCTGACCTGGAGCTCTCTCATGTTGATCTTGTCATTATGACGAATAATATGTCATACAGGTTGGTAGAACCGATCATGTCTTGAGTTGTGTGTATGGTTGAGTAGATCTGTATTCTTTATTCAGAACATATCAGTATATCTATCTGATGAGTATTACATCCTACTTAGTGAAACTAGCATTGCTGACATATCTTATGTTCGATATATGGTTTAATATTTGTCAACTAAACTTATTTTTTATACTTTAGATAGGATTTTGAAAGACTTGAGAACTAAAAATCGTTAGTAGTCTAAGAACTTTTGAAAATGTATTTAATTTAATTTTAAAAAAATATTAAAATTGATGCTCATCAAGTATAAAATAAATTTTAATAACTTTTAGGACTCATTTGATTTGTAATTTAAATACAATTTTTTGTATTTGAAAATCCAAGTAGGGATAAAGTACGTTTGATTTGAATAAATTAGAAAAAAAAAATTTACATTTTATTAAGAAAATAAATTGTTTACAAAAAATAATAAAAGGTCGTTTTCTTTAAACCAATAAATAAATAAATTGAGTTTTCTATTTTTAAATTATATTCTTCTGTTTTGAGACAAAAATCAAATAGCCTTAAAACAAAGTTGATTTCTCTTTTTTACTATTCAAATATCAAAATTCAAAAAAAAAAAAAAAAGTTTGAGTTTTGTATTTTCAGATCGAATTTTCCTTTTTGAATCACCAATGAAATAGCCTTAAAATAAAGCTGATTTCTCTTTTTCTTTTCTTTTTTACTATTAAAATATCCAAATTCTTTACCGCTTATGCATAAAACACGTGTTCTTCCAGCAAGAAAAGGCTGGCACAGAGTGTTTAGAATTCTATGTAGGAGAAAATAATCTAGTACACCGCGCGCTCACGTAACTTCTCATCGCCACCGTAGGTAATCTCACAAATTGTAACAAATTCAATGGTTATAAATGCTCATACAAAGCGGTTCGTACACAGTGTTGACGCTATAAGGAGACGAACAAAAGGCTCGTCGTTCTCCGACTTGAACAATCCCTCCAAATAACGCATCAGCAGCGATAATTCAGGATTGAAAGATCCTCTCACCGTTGAAAGAAGAGAAAAAATTCGTTACAAAAATGCCTTCTCGAAGAAGAACACTCTTGAAGGTCATAATTCTCGGAGACAGCGGGTTAGTTTTTACTCTGATCTTTCGTCTTTGCTACGTTTGTTTCATGTTTGATCCCGAATTCTAGGGTTTTCGGACAGATATTAGATAGCTTTTGTTGATGTTTTCTGCAAGTAAGACTCATTTCTAACCGTAGAGATTACTCATTGACTGTGCTCTGACTTGATCTTGAAGTCCGAACGAAAGAGTTGATTCTTTCGATGATGATGATTTAGAAATTTGAGGAGATTATTTGAAGTGCTTGTAGATGTAACTATCTGCTTGCTATCTTAGATTTGAGATCTGATTATTGTTTATTTTTTTGTTTGATCTACAGAGTTGGAAAGACCTCCTTGATGAATCAGTATCCATTGATCCATATGTTATTGCAATTTTGGTTCTTATTTTTTCTCCATTCTTTACAGTTGTGTTTGTGTTGGTGTTTGTTTCCTTGAGAATTCTCTTGTAGATATGTGAACAAGAAGTTTAGCAATCAATATAAGGCAACTATTGGTGCTGATTTCTTGACGAAGGAAGTGCAGTTCGAGGATAGGTTATTTACTTTGCAGGTCAGTGATTAAGGACTAACTCTCTGTGTTTTTTGTCTTAATTTTATTTAGAGTTCTATTGAAATTGAGAGTTCCTTGTATTTTATTTGCCTTTTTTTTTGGCTTGTCTAAGTTGAAATACCCTGGAGAAAGTGTCTTTTTTCTTTTTTGTGTTTCAATTGAGCTCTGTTACCTGAGCAGTTTCACTCAACGAAAAGAGGCATGGCCTCTGTTGCTGTGCATTTCATTGAATTCCACGAGATCTCAATTCGACCAAGTCTTTTTTTAACTATATGGGGTTATCTACATGAATTCATTTTCTCTATTCTACTAAGGGTTAAGTTGACTTTTAAGGATGTCCTAGCCCTTCGCGTTGTCTGATTTAGTAGATTCATGTCATAGTTGATCTAAGGAAGCGAAGTTGGTTTTGAGTGTTCACGTTATCATAATTCTACTGCTGAATGCATTATAATAGGGGAAAAGTACCACTAGAGATGAACTTCATAGTTCACACACACACATATTGTTCTCAACACTCATAATGATGTCTACATAGTAATTTTGTGATCTCACCTAGTTGCTGCAAACATCTTCTAGAATTTCTAGATAGTTTGTCTTGATTAACTTTACTAATTTGCGATATCTGTTAAGAGACATAAAAAAAAGGAGGGGGGGATGATTTGGTATTAGTAAAAGAACATTGGTCATCCAAGTGGGATGGCTTCTTCAATTTTGGGATTTGCTAAGCTATAATTTCTCATGAACTTATCTTTTTTCCTTGCTTGGCAGATCTGGGACACGGCTGGACAGGAGCGGTTCCAAAGCCTGGGTGTTGCTTTCTATCGTGGTGCAGATTGTTGTGTTCTTGTATATGATGTTAATGTGATGAAATCATTTGACAATTTGAATAACTGGAGGGAAGAATTTCTGATTCAGGTATGGTTTGAATTCTTAGAGTTAACTGCTATTCTACTTTGATAATGTTGTTGAGTTGTAACCACATATATATATATATACCTTTTAAAAGTTTCACTAAAAGCTTTTCTATATTTCCCAAACATGAAGTTTACTGTTAGACTTCAGTAAACTATCCAGATAGAGTTAACATTGAAGACTAACATCCTCTTGGCAACTCTTCTATTTAATACTAAATGTTGAGCTGACGAAAAATGAAAATTTTGCAGGCTAGCCCGTCAGACCCTGAAAATTTCCCATTCGTTGTTTTGGGGAACAAGGTTGATGTGGATGGTGGAAATAGCCGAGTGGTAAGGGATGTATTTATTTGAATTTTATTTTTCTTTTTAGGGTTTCTCTGTCCGTTTCCATTTTAGTCATCAAGTTTTTGAATTTCATGAAACATTCTAGGTCTCAGAGAAGAAGGCACGAGCATGGTGTGCTTCTAAGGGTAATATTCCATACTTTGAGACATCTGCCAAAGAAGGCGTCAATGTAGAAGAAGCTTTTCAGGTTATCGCAAAGAATGCTTTGAAGAGCGGGGAAGAGGAAGAGATGTAAGTGAAAGATTCACCACTCGTGGCTTGTTAAATGCATAAGTTTTATATGCATAATTACTTTCTTTTTCTCTTTTTTTTTTTTTTTTTTTTTTTTTCGAGTGCTATCACTCCAAAGGGTCAAAAGTAACTGAGATCTTAGTAGTCAAAGCACTACAATAAGAGACATATGGAACCTTGACCAAAGACCATAGATGGCCACTACCATGGTCTCTCCCACACATAGGGGAGAGATGCCAACCTCAGTTGAGCGCATAACTACTTTAAACTATAAAGATGCCATAGTTTATTTTTAGGGGGTTTTTTAGTGGGGGAGGGTGTGTGTGTCTGTGTGTGTGCACATATGATCTTAGAATCCAGAAGCACTTGAGCATGCACACAATAGAAAAGAAGTCTTTTTTCCTTAATGATCTTTTTATGAAGTCCTAGATTTTTCTTTTGTTTTCTTTTCAATTTAATGTTATTCATGTAATTTTATTTGAACTTGTTCCAACTATTCATCATGTTTATTAGTACCCACGGTTCTTGTTTGTTTATTTTAGATACAAAGCCCTCTTAATAAAAAAAAAAATAGATGATTTGTCAGCTTCACTAGAGATTTAGGATACGTACTTTACAGTTGTTGGATTTAAACATTTGTGATCAATGCAGTATCAGTGACACTAATGATTTTTCTTATTTCCCTGTTGATACTACTTCTGGGAACAATTGGTAAAATGCAGCTACCTGCCGGACACTATTGATGTTGGAGGTTCAAGTCAGCAGAGAACCTCAGGATGCGAGTGCTAGAAGCTCGATTCTCTGATTATTGTCCAAAGTATGTGATTGCTTTACCTCTTGCTCTTGCAATGCATCTACACAGAAGTTTTAGTATGTTTGCCAATTTAACCAGTAGGCTATGGCTGTCTAGTGTTTGTTCAGAACATAAGTTAGTCTGTTGGTAAGTGGGCCTGGTATTCCTCGGATGCCTACTCAAAGGAGTGATATTTTGTTATTCAATTTGTTTTTCTTTTCGTAATTGGTAATTGGCAATTGGCAATTGGCGTTTCGATACGTTCACAGAAAAAGCTTCTCGCTCGGCTCTGCTGTGCATGGCATTTTCTAAGTTTACTCCTTATAGGAGCTGATAAAATTATTTAATTTCCCATTTTAAACTTCAGTGTTTTAAAAGCCCTATTACCCTTGTTTTTTTGTACTTATGATGCAACATTAAACAATTAATTCCCGCGCCTCTTTTGACTCTTCCATATCTTTTAGGCTTTACAACTGAGGCTCGCCTCAGATAGATGTTAAGAAGGTTGGAATAGTTTCTTTATAGGGAGTGAAATTGTAGAAATGTTGAGGCACCATATTAAAGTTCCGACCGTAATAATACAAAAATCTTGGATGCTCGTCTTGCCAATTGTAAAAACATTTTTATTTTCGATTCTATTTAATATTTTTTTTATAGCAATAAAAGAATTTCTAATTTTATGCTCCCTAAAAAGGGCTTAGCGTTGATATAAAAGAAAAAAAAGAATAAAAAAGCTGCGCTGTCCGTGCCTTCAGTTCTTCACGATCACCGGAGGACAAAAGCAAGTAAAGCATCAAATCTTTTGATATCTTTCGTTTAAGAGTAAAACACAGCATTACACATTTGCATTTTAATGGTTTTGAGGGTGCATTGGAAAAGACTTGGTTGAGCTTAAGTAAGGCAGTCTTGAGGGTCATTGCCTCATCTCACATACATTAGGTTGTCCAGTTGAAACCTCTTAGTTGAATTAGGAGGAAACATGCATAAGGTTGTCCAGTTGAAACCTCACTCACATACCTTAGTTTTGCAAACATCCAAAATCCTGCAAGCCGGGGTTGCACCATACTCACATACATATAAGGTTGTCCAGTCTTGAGGCTTAGTTGAGTTGGGAGGAAACATGCACAAGGCTGTCTAGTTGAAACCTCACTCACATACCTAAGTTCTGCAGCCATCCAAAATTCTGCAAGCTGGGTCGCACCTTACCATAAAAAAGGCAAGGAAGCTTGTACAAGTGTTGCAGCCACCTTAACCTAATATGCAGAAGTCCCTATAAAAAATTCAAGAACATGCAACCTCAACATAAACTAAATACAGCAAGACTGTAACTTATACTGTTTTGGCCATTGAAGAATTACCGTTGACTTCTGTAGGCAGGGAGCAAACTTTTGATTCTTTGGAAAAATGACCCAAGCTTATGTTTGACTGACGAAAAACAGCTGCTCCTTAAAATCACAGATGATATGCATGATGGACTATCAGAAAGGTGAATCAAAGAGCACAATGTTCAGGCATACCACATAATGATAAAGCATATATCTCCCCCCCCCCCCCCCCCCCCCCCACCACCACAACACACACACGCATATATAATCCTTCAGTACATACTAATTACAAATTGCATCAAAATGATGTCAAGACTCAGCTCAAGATATATTGTTGCAAATATAACTCAAGAAGCATGGCATGTGTGTGTCTGTGCGTGTCAACGACTCTTCCAGACAAGAGGTTTTAATTCTACCCATGAAATCAAGAATTTGACGATTGGGATACTCCTTTTACAAACCTAGAGCAATGGAGGTAGACTGGCTCTGGCACCAAAATTGATGCATGAGGTTGTAGGTTTTCTGACTGGAAGGGGTAAGAAACAAGAATTAAAACTGTAAAATGTAAAATGTGGATTATCAGAACAGATACAATTGTGAACAGAAAAATGGCATGTATTTCAAAAAAGCTACCAGAATTATATGACACTGATGGAAAAAGTTATGCTCCCAAACCATAGAACTTGAACCAACCTTCATGGGAGGAATTCTTCAAAGCTACTGTACTTGCTTCCCAATCAGTTTCTAATCAAACACAATGCCAGCATTTGTGCCCATAAAGGAATCAGTTCCTGCTTCTGCATCAAAAGCAAGTGGAAAACCATGACAAAGAGGTTCTTACAAGAAGTCTGATATTTATAGATGAAATCTCATCAGATGTAAACAAGAAGCTTGTTTGATTTTTTATCTCATTTTAAGATTGTATCCAGTGACATTTGAGCTTTGTTATCTTGTTATGGGCCATTTGTCCACAACCAAGGTTTTTCACCTGAATGTGTGCAAAATTAGTGTTTTAATAAGATACTAAATATACACAACCTTTTCAAAAGCTCAGCACTTTTAGAAAAATGGCTAAAGCTTTCATTTGGTGGCCAATTGTTCTTATCACCTCAGTTTTACAATATTATAAGTAATGGTATAACAATCAGGTTTATACAGCTACTTGTCTGCAAAGACCAAGCATGATAAGCCACTGAACTCTGTCACACTTTTTTTCCTCAAGAAGATGCTTATATGAAATTGAAAACTTTAGATCCATAAAGATTTTCAGCAAGCAAAGAAGCACCAAAGCCAAGTGGACCCTAATCAAGAGTTAAACAATATAACTTCCATTTCCATCATTTGGATCCTCATAAAAAGCACATGCCAGTTTGAGCAGAGATACGTAGATCCGACCAGATGAAGCCAACATGGCATCTTTACCTGTCATTAAACAGTGCAAAAATATTAGTTAAATTGAAATAAACTTGTAAATAAGTCGATTCCAATTTCTAAATATAAGGAACGAGAAAGGTTGTGTATGCTCTGGAAGTCAAATTTGTCTACCCTACCCTACCACAGCATGATGCAGTCCACATGAAAGATATTCAAATTAATAAAGAGAAACTGAACTAAATGGTTTTACCTACATGCATAGATCTACTACACCACTTGTCGTGGCTTAAAAAAAAAAAAAAAAAAAAAATTTACATGGGTGTCAGCATGCACGACAGAGTGAATAAGAGCAGTCTCCTTGTTACAGACATCCCCACTCACCAGGGAAATTCTTATGTGGTCAAGAATCTAACAGATGTGGTGGGTTCAGAATTCAGCATATTTTAAAGTTTATGAAGACAGGAATTCCCATTTATTTCCTATTCCGAATTCTTTCTAAAATGGTAAAAAAGAACAAAAATTAAAAAAGAAGAATAAACGAGAGAAAAATGGTGAAGGAAGAAGAAATTCCCAGTTCTATGAAGAATATTCATTGTACCAGTAATCAACAAACTATGTACCTGGTACGATTATTTGTACATCCCGTGTAAATGTCGGATTGGAAGAACAAGCATATCACCTCTTCACTGACAGAATATCCCAAATTCACCCAAAAGAGAAGAAAGTTTTAGCGTGAAGGGTGGATCGGACCTCCTGAAACACAAGTACAATACACATGAGAACTTAAAGATGGAGTCAGTGTCTTATGAAAGTCTTAACTCGTAGTTTTTAAGCTCCATACTTGGCAGTTGCTTTGGCACTGAGCCTGCATAGCTCATTGCATATCTGCTGGTAGGTAGTGATGGTGGCATTACTCTGGAAGATGAAGCCGGTAACCCAAGTCGAGCTGCAATTATCTGGGCTCGCTCATGGTAAAGCCTCTGTCTTGACCTTTCCATATGTTCCCTAACCCTTGTTATCATGCTTTCCATCTCAGAAAAGAAGGCCATTTTGGTCTCCAACTTATTTATCTGTAGATGATGAAGGTAGACTTAATAGCAGCAACAGAAGACCAAAAAAACAAATGATATTAGCAGATAAATCATACAGAAATTGCAATCAAACCCCCACCAGCCCCTTGGGAAGGGGATTGGCAAGTAAAAATAACGTAATAGTAGGAAATTTTGCACAGAAACTAACTCTTGAGACCAGAAATAACTTGCCGCCTACAAAGCTCAATACAATCTGCTTGTCATCCAAACCAATGAAATTAAAGTCAGACAACTCAATCACTTTCATCATCATAATTCCTTTAACATCACAGTCAGGAACATGAATCCGACTTCACTAATTAGTTGTGTTAAGCCATATCTTCAGCCACACTACATGTTCGGCTAACATTCTCACAATCCCTATCCACGTGATTTTTGACCTCTTCTAGTCAAATGAGTCTTCCACTTGTGTCAAAACCACCTCTTGTACCATAACTATTGCTTTTAGTAACTGCCAAAACTATCTAATTTAACTTACTTTTATAATTTTATTTATCTCCCCGGTTCATAAAAGCCCATTAATACATGGATGTCTAATTTTAGTCTTTCC